>CM066043.1:115761410-116961410 GCA_033557465.1 Ichthyophis bannanicus
ATGTGTTGATCCTGCTCCCTCTCTACGCTCTCCTCCAGCCCGCTCTCTACAAGCACCATAAAATCAGCATCATGAGGAAAGCTCTACAAATCTATCGCAAAAGTCCCAAAGAACCAGCAGACTGACACAGAATAGACACCAGGCGGAGGCTACACGTCCACTCAGTCTGATCACACTTGCACATTCACGGTGAACTAACCCCGATCCAGTATAAGTGATAATTTACGATTTCACCAGCTCTCTTGTCACCGATTCTCCTTGCATAAGATCCCAAAAGAAAAACTATATACGCATGTAGTTGAGTTCCTCCAGTTATTGAATAAGCCTGTTAATTTTCTCGAAATAAAACCTGCTCTACAACTTAAAAAAGAGGCTAATCCTTATTCAATTATATTGCAGGGTAAGCTCTACATGGAAGTACGTACATAATCCCCAATGCCTATATATTAAATCTCTTTCATATAATTTTCAATACGCTAGCCCCGCGGCAGCCCCCCTCCACCCCCCAGGAAATCTGTCCATAAGAAAATGAGAACTGTGTACCATGAGCATTGTGAGGGAAGCAGTGACTTGGAGTTCCCTCACTCAAGGAGGGAGAGATACTATTCATAAGACCCTACCCCCCATCCATCCCATTATAGCACCAATATCACTTCCAAGCAGACATTTTGACAGAGCAGTGTCAAAAAGCAGTGATACATTTCCCCTGTACTGTGCAAAATATTAAGATTATGGATGTAAATTCTAAAAACAGACATATTCAAATCACTAAGATGAAAATAATATTTTCTACCCCCGCCAAACAGCTCTGAAATCGTGGGACATCTGGTAACCTTTCCTTTTCTGTATGAGACCTGCTGCCCCCTCCCCCTTGATAGGCCCTTGCATTAGGGACAGACAGCAGTTAGAGCCTGTGGCTGCCTTGTCTTAGAGGAGAAAAGAGGTGTGGGGTATGCAAGTGCTTGGAGGGAACGAGATGAAATGAAGAGGTGAGTAGAGAGTAGTGATAAATTATAAAAACCACTCGGAGCAGCTTGGTTTTACGCTCTGCTTTTTGACAGGTAAAAGTTGGCCCAGTTAGAGAAGCCTGCAGTTTTACAATACATGTATTCAGAGCTATCGAAAGAAGAGGGTGAGAAGGGTGATTGCACTGGATGCCAAGCTATGAAAAGGAGGCACTGTACCACCCTGTTGAGCTGGCCTGCAAGACTGAAAGGGAGGGGAGGGCACTGAAAATAGTCTTGCCCGGGGTGCAGTATTTTCCAGTAACTGGACTGCATTTGTTACACAGTTGAATAGGAAAAGGATTTCATAATCTCTTATCATCTGCTTTAGCATTTCCACACATTCATTTCTGAACCACAAGAGGAACTGTACTGGTGTTTTTTCACATTTTCTTTTCTTTTGAGTCAGCCGTCATGTGTGCATTGTATCTTTGCTTTTTTCCTGTGGCATGTCAACATCAATCATTTTCTCCATATTAACCTTCTTGGGTTTGTCTCCCAGCCCATCCTTCAGTGCATTAAAATTTCAGGACACGCCAATGAGACACAGCTCATTCAAGCTGCAAAGGCCAAATTACTTGAAGGGATGTGTTTTTCATATCGTTTACCATATTTTTTATGTCATTTTATTTTTTACTTTCATTTTGTAGATTGTTTTGCATGTCTTAATCCTTATATTGTGGAGGAGTAGCCTTGTGGTTAGAGCAACAACCTAATACCAAGGAGACCTGGATTCTATTCCCACTGGCACTCCTTGTGACCATGGGCAAGTCACTTTAACCCTCCATTGCCTTGGAAAAAAAGGCCTGGCAATCTACTTCTGGTCATACCTTGCCAAGAAAACCCATGGCTGCTGGATAGCCAGGAGTCAGCATTGACTTGATAGCACTTTAAAAAAATTCTTATACAATGTCATTACTCACCTGTAGTAGATGTTCTCCGGGAACAGTAGGCATCAGTCCTCACATATGCATGACATTGGCACCGATACAGCTCACATGGTGAACACTCCCCAGCTTTCATAGAAAGCCTTTGGAATTTAGACCACGCATGTGCAGTCACATTCCCACCCACAAGGTTGCTATCTTACAGTATTTTGATGGCATCGTTGGCTTTTCCTGATGCCGTGATCGCTCCAATGCCATAAAAATACTGTTGGGGCTGATATGCAAATTAGCCACGCGGTGCTTGTTTCTCTGGGAGATGTAGGGCTGGTACCCCTGTAATTCTACACCTGCAGTTCTCCGGCCTGCTCAACAGCTCAGGCCTGAACCAAGCTGAACAGACAAGATGGATTCCTCACTGCACTTTTTACTGTGTTCAGCTACAGACTTGACCTCCAAGCAACTGCGTGCGCAGCGTTTCTATGTGTGCATACAGAAGCCATTGTCCCTGGCTAATTCACTGCCCACATGCAAGAACATCTGCTTCTCTGGTGCTTATCTATAGCTGGTTCTACTGGCCTTGGACATTTGTACCTATGCCCAGAAAACTACATACTGTTTTCTCAGCAGGACATCTTACTATGGATCCTTTGTCTGCAAGAAGATGCCCATAATCTACCTCCTGATTTGCTGAGAACACCTCAGATGGCTTGTGCCAACCAATCACCGGACCTATGACGGAGAAAATCATCACAAAGAATAATACAGTCTGCGCAGAAGAAACTTACACAGAACTTACACGGGTTCTTTCACTGTTTGTGCACTGCTTACCTGGTTTCTGCTACCTGATCTGTCTGCAAGACAGCCACACTACGTGTGGGCAAAGCCGTTCTCCTAAGGTCTGAGATAAGACTTTCACAGATATACCTCCGGTTCTGTGTTCTAACCGCGGCTCATCTCCGAAAAGGGCTGTAGCCTGCGTTATCTAGCTTAGCTGCCTCCTTGGACGTGCTGCTCCAGAGTCTCCGGACATCAGCCCCCGAGTGACAGATGAAGCTAAGGTACCGACTTATCTCTCTCCTCCTCCGGATGGGCAAGGGTAGTTAGAAACTTATTCCATAACTTTTCTCAGTGCACAGCGAATCAATGATGTCTGGTTACTAATTAGTGATTTATTACTTTATCCAATTGTAATTCTGTGTCATAACAAATTTCTACCTCATGTTTCTAATTATATATATATATGTTTGTATATTTTTCTACCTGGCTGTCCATAATAAAATCTAATATATATATATATATATATCTACAGACCAGACTTACTTCATGGCTCATTGCCAGAATAACTCACAGAACTTCGGGCTGGATATCAGTAGCCAATTTCCCCTGGACATAACTGAGAGCCTAACTTATCTTTTTGTGCTACTAATAATCCCTACAGAGAGCATGCCAAACTAGCGCTGACTTCTTGTGCGCATGTGTTTGACTTGCTTTCCCAGTTTAACGCTGCCATTTTGCACCTAGTTTAATGGGTGGCTCATTTGCATGCACACAGTTTAACACATGGCTCATTTGCATATGAGCCCCTTTCTGCATGGCCGTGGTGAAGTTGTGCACTATTGGTGTGCTGCAAACAGGCATAAAAAGCTGATAGCATGCGACTTTAGTGCCAACTTTCTGCATTGGCCTATGAGCTTCTGTTTCTGCTTTCATTCTTTTATCCCAGAATTTCAGCGGTTATCAGTTCCCATGGACCATCTTTTGTTAGAGCAGATCTGCTCTATCGGGTGGCCTTTGTTCAAGCTGGCTTGAGTCATTGAGTAGGGGAACTGTGCCAGTATGTTTTTCAGTTTAGCTAGCAAATTTCTTCAGAACAGTTTTTATATTTATTTATTTATTTAACTAGGCTTATATACTCCTTTTCTTTCAGTCAAAGTGGTGTAAATTCAGGTACTGTATATATATTTTCCCTTGTCCCCAAAGGGCTCACAATCTATGTTTTTGTACCTGAGGCAACAGAAAGTTAAGTGGCTTGCCTAAGGCCACAAGGAGCACCTGTAGGACTAGAAACCCCAGTCCTTCAAGCCCAAGGTTGCTGTCCTCTAGCAGGATTCAAACACCTGGCCCTCCAGCCTGAGGTAACTTGCCCCAACCACTAGGCCACTCCTTCAATATTGTAGCACATCTAATATCCTGACTCCAGTCAAATCAAATATTCAGTCTATTGTTCTACATGAGCATATGCTGTGCCTAGGACCAACATTAGAGGAGAGCAAACAGGGAAGTTGCCCTTGGCCCCACAGCGACAAGGGGCCCCTACGAATTAGAATCAGAAATGGCTTGTTGCTTTGGTGGCCGCATCTCATTAAAACTGTGTCAAAGAAACTTGTCATGATGTGGGCACTAATAAAGCTGATTTTATGAAAAGAAATCCTGATTTAGAGGAACTAGAGGTGCAGTTACCTCCTGGCACACATAGAGGGAGCGGGAGCAGACATACTGATCCTAGTGAATCTAATCACAGTAATGACCTGCAGCTGACAGAGAACCAGGAAGTCAGTAACAAAGGTTCTCTTTATAAACCAGAGCAGAACGCTCTTGGAAGGGAGGAGGAGAAGGAGAGGCAAAGGCAGGAGCAGAACCGAAAGACAC
Organism: Ichthyophis bannanicus; assembly: GCA_033557465.1. Taxonomy (NCBI): domain Eukaryota; kingdom Metazoa; phylum Chordata; class Amphibia; order Gymnophiona; family Ichthyophiidae; genus Ichthyophis; species Ichthyophis bannanicus. Next base: position 115,765,951 of record CM066043.1, read on the forward strand.
AGCATGGAGATGGCAGCAGTTGCAAAGAAAGCCATGGACAAATAAGCAGTGGGAACAACAGCAGGAGCTGAGAAAGGAAGGAACTGGAACCGGAGCTGAACTAGAAGCTGAACCAACAGTAAAGCCTAGAAGCTATCAGAGGTACAAACCTGTTTGCTGTGAAAGAGGCCAAGCTGGAAGTTGGAGCAGAAACAGACCACACGAGGTGGGAAGCCATAGAATCCAAACTAAGCCTATTGGGCAAGGAGAGTTTGGTAGAAGGTGCTCCAAGGTAAGAGGCGGTGCCACGCCTAGTTCTTTTTACTCTGCTGTTTATGATACAAGGAGAAGGAAGCTAAGAACCAGAGGGGAAGGTTCTGTAAGGAGTTTATCTCCAGAAAAGCACTGCTCAGTTTTACCCAGTCAGAAGGAAAAACAGTTGTATAAACAACAGAGGTTTTTACTCCATGAGCCAAGGTTTGAAACAGTAAGGTTTAACCCTAAGCACTGCACTGCTGGAAGCCACCCGCAAAGAAAGCTTCTCTCTAAAAAAACAACCTGAATAAAGATTGGTATTCTAATTTACCACCAGCCATAAGAGTTCCTGCTTACCTAAAGCAAAACTCCCATGCTGAAGATTGTCAGGCTAACATAGACAGGGATAGTGAAACCCCTTTGACCCAATATGAGGAAGAGGATATGATGGAGGTGGATTTCCCCCATACTATTCCCTCATCTTTGCCGGAGGACATGGAGTGTGATTGGTGCACGGCCTACGCTCCCAAGTGTGCCTGCTGTAACGAAGAATGAATGTAAATATACTTTTGGTTGTTTATTGTGAAGAATATTACCTTTAAGAAAAACCTGCTATAAACTGTGAAGTAACAGTTCTCAAGCCAGAGAGCCTTGGCACCTTTTGAAACAAAGGACTATTTTGTTAAGCAACGTATCTCTAATTTGAACCCACGCATTATAATGGGGAATAAAGCCTTTTATTACCCTTCACTCAGGTCTTATTGTTCTTTATAGCGCTACATAGTGGCGCGCAATCTTTGTGTCACGACACCTTGTGGCATAAATGGCGTAGTTGGCAGGATTCTGCATAAGAGATACAGTAAGAAAACTATTGAAACAAAATTTGCCATTGTTCAACTGAAAAAAAAAAAGGGAAATTTTTGAGAAAAAAGAAAAAAGAAAACCCGGACCGGACTCCAGAGAAAAAAGCGGATCGGAGTCAAAGAAAACCCGAACCGGATTATTAGAAAAGCGGACCGGAGTCACACAAAAGCTGGACCGGAGTTCCAGAAAAAGAAAAAACCCGGACTGGATTTCGGAAGAAAAGCGGATCGGATTGAAAAACCCAAAAACGTGGACCAGACAGCAGCAGAATTCCGGAGCGGAAGGCGAGTTCCTGGAACGTGCTACGACGAGGAGTCGCACCCCCGTTGCTGAGAGCCTGAGTCTACACTTCTACCAGGTAATGGGTAGAAAGGCCTAACTTGTGGGGATACAAGTGGTTTGGCAGTAGAAAGAGAATTTGAAAAAAAAAAAAAAAAACACCAGGAAGTGTTAGGCTTGTCTGTGTGTACAGCCACACTTGGTTTTTGTTTGTTTCTTTTACAGCGGATTTCGCCATGGAGCAACGCGAAATATTGGACTGGATGGCCTCCCAATTCAGCAGGCAAGCTGAACAGGCTGCGCAGACGCAGGAACGTGCTGTCCTGGCGATGCAGGAGCAGCAAAAGCCAGTCTTGCGGATGTTGGAGACCTGGATGAGCCATCAAGCCAAGACGCAAGAAGCACCAGCTGGACTCAAAAAACAGAGCTCAGGACTGAGCCATGGTCTGGTAGGACTGGGATCATGTGAGGCTCTGACTTTTGGGAAGCTGGGGGAGAAAGATGATCCAGATGAATTTCTGGAGGCCTTCGAAAGGATAGCCCTTTCAGTGGGTTGGCCAGAGGACCAATGGTCCATCCGACTGGCAGTGTCCCTGACGGGAGAGGCACTGTCAGCCTACAGGGCAATGCCTGCTGCATTGGCTATGAATTATAGAGAAGTGACGAAAGCCATCAGGGAACGCCTCGGCTTAACCCCACTTACCTATAATCGTAGGCTGCGGGCAGCGCGACTTGAGGTAGGTGAAACACCTAAGTCGTTGGGTCACCGTCTGAGGCGCCTGGCTGAGATGTGGCTAAGGCCCAGTGAGAGAACCATTGATACATAGATGGATATGATTGTTTTAGAGCAATTCATGACTGCAGTATCTGCTAGCATTAAGAGCTTCCTTATTCTCCAGAATTGTCGCTCAACTATGGAGGCAGTTGCCTTAACCGAGAGGTATTTAGAGGCCGAATTAATTACTCAGCCTAGGGAGGGGGTAGATAAGACTGCCATAGCGACGTTCAACCCAGTCTCAGGAAGTCTCTATCAGGCTAAAACATCTAGTATGAAATATGATAAAAAGACAGAGAAAAGTCTTGTCAAAAGATGTTTTAACTGCGGTAGAATAGGGCATGTCATGAAAGAATGTAGGATGCGTACTGCTCTCATGGGAGAGAATAATAATCTATTGTCAGAGGGTTTTGTACTTGATGTTACGGTGCAAGGGGTAGCTGAAAAAGCCTTGCTGGACTCTGGTGCGGACCAGACGATGATATCGCGTAAGCTCTGGTCTACCATTCAAGACCAAGCTGCGTCCGCCCCAGACCGTCCAGAAGCCCATGTAAGGATTAAGTGCGTACATGGCGCTGCTACCTTGTACCCGGTGTACAAACTCATGGTCAAAGGTCTGGGAATAGAGAAAAATATGTTCGTAGCAGTACTCCCAAAATTGCCCAAAGAGCTAGTTCTCGGTAGGGACTGGCCCCAATTTGAAAAAGGCCTGGAAAAAGGTTTAAACCCAGTAGAGGCTTTCGTCTCCACTCGTGGTCAGGCGAGTGCGGCCGAAAAACCCTCCTGTTCTAGGGATGAAACCATAATCGATCTCCCATCCCATGATGACTTGGTCAATGTTCCTCCAGATAGGGATAGAAAGACTAGGGCACAAAAGCGAAAGGAGAAGAAGAGACGCGCCCGAGGCCGAACCGGTCTAGAAGCCGGTGAAGAATTACCATGGATACCCGCGGAACTAGTAGAAAAGTTCCCTTCATTTGCTGCAGAGCAAAGACAGGACCCTGCGCTAGCACGCGCATTTGAATATGCTGCAACAAAAAGGAATGAGTTTCCTCGCTTCATAAAGGAGGAAGGACTTTTGTACCGGGAGAGTACCGACCCACGGACTGGGAAGGTTCGGAAACAGTTGGTGGTCCCAAATACCTTCAGGGCAGCAGTACTAAGGATAGATCACGATCATCCAACGAGCGGTCACAAAGGGATACAAGGGACCCTTGACCAGATACTGGCCAGGTTTTATTGGCCAGGAATTTTTAGGGAGGTCGCACGTTTTTTGCGAATCCTGCGCCTCCTGTCAAAGGGTAACCGCCATAAAACCGGCTGGAGTGCCGTTACTACCAATGCCCGTGATCACGGAGCCAATTAAAAGGATAGCTATGGACATAGTTGGCCCCCTTTTAAGGACTCCGAGAGGGTTCCAATATATATTGGTCATTGTTGACCAAGCAACTCGTTTCCCTTGGGCTGTACCCCTGAGAAACATATCAGCCAGGTCCATTGCCGGCGAACTTATAAAACTATTCTGTGAGGTAGGCTTCCCTCAGGAAGTGTTAACGGACCGCGGAACAAACTTTTTGTCCAAATATCTAGCCCAAGTGTGGGATGCCTTTGGCATCAGGCATCTCAAGACCTCTACATATCACCCCCAATGCAATGGTTTGGTGGAGAGGACAAACCAGACCATCAAACAAATGTTACGGCGAGCGCTAGATGGAGAGATGGAAGAATGGGACACAATGTTGCCGTTTATTTTGTATGCCTGCAGAGAAAGAACCCAGGCTTCATTAGGCACATCGCCTTATGAGCTAATGTATGGGCGATCGCCCAGGGGAGTGCTCGATATTCTGAAGGAGCAATGGGTGGAACCCAAAGAAAAAGAAATCGGGATCCCACAATTCTTGAGAAGATTAAGAACACGATTAAGGAAAACTTCACGTTTCGCCGAGGGACAACTGAAGTCCAATCAAAAAAGGCAGAAACATTATTATGATAGGAATACCAAGCCTAGACACTTAACTGTAGGCGAAAAAGTGATCGTATTAGTATCTGGCACCACTCCAAAATTTGAAGCCAGATGGAAAGGAGCTTATGTAGTAGCCCAACCACGAGGTACAGCATCCTATTTGATTAGGGATGAAAAAGGGCATGAACAGGTCTATCACATAAATATCCTTAGGCGATGGAATGAGAGACACGCTTTATTTTCCTCGACACAACCGAGCTCTAAGATTACGTGCTGTAATGGCGGTCATTCAGCCCGTAATATTTTAAGAGGGGGGATGTGTCATGATGCGGGCACTAATAAGCTGATTTTATGAAAAGAAATCCTGATTTAGAGGAACTAGAGGTGCAGTTACCTCCTGGCACACATAGAGGGAGCGGGAGCAGACATACTGATCCTAGTGAATCTAATCACAGTAATGACCTGCAGCTGACAGAGAACCAGGAAGTCAGTAACAAAGGTTCTCTTTATAAACCAGAGCAGAACGCTCTTGGAAGGGAGGAGGAGAAGGAGAGGCAAAGGCAGGAGGAGAAGGAGAGGCAAAAGCAGGAGCAGAACCGAAAGACACAGCAATGGAGATGGCAGCAGTTGCAAAGAAAGCCATGGACAAATAAGCAGTGGGAACAACAGCAGGAGCTGAGAAAGGAAGGAACTGGAACCGGAGCTGAACTAGAAGCTGAACCAACAGTAAAGCCTAGAAGCTATCAGAGGTACAAACCTGTTTGCTGTGAAAGAGGCCAAGCTGGAAGTTGGAGCAGAAACAGACCACACGAGGTGGGAAGCCATAGAATCCAAACTAAGCCTATTGGGCAAGGAGAGTTTGGTAGAAGGTGCTCCAAGGTAAGAGGCGGTGCCACGCCTAGTTCTTTTACTCTGCCTGTTTATGATACAAGGAGAAGGAAGCTAAGAACCAGAGGGGAAGGTTCTGTAAGGAGTTTATCTCCAGAAAAGCACTGCTCAGTTTTACCCAGTCAGAAGGAAAAACAGTTGTATAAACAACAGAGGTTTTTACTCCATGAGCCAAGGTTTGAAACAGTAAGGTTTAACCCTAAGCACTGCACTGCTGGAAGCCACCCGCAAAGAAAGCTTCTCTCTAAAAACAACCTGAATAAAGATTGGTATTCTAATTTACCACCAGCCATAAGAGTTCCTGCTTACCTAAAGCAAAACTCCCATGCTGAAGATTGTCAGGCTAACATAGACAGGGATAGTGAAACCCCTTTGACCCAATATGAGGAAGAGGATATGATGGAGGTGGATTTCCCCCATACTATTCCCTCATCTTTGCCGGAGGACATGGAGTGCGATTGGTGCACGGCCTACGCTCCCAAGTGTGCCTGCTGTAACGAAGAATGAATGTAAATATACTTTTGGTTGTTTATTGTGAAGAATATTACCTTTAAGAAAAACCTGCTATAAACTGTGAAGTAACAGTTCTCAAGCCAGAGAGCCTTGGCACCTTTTGAAACAAAGGACTATTTTGTTAAGCAACGTATCTCTAATTTGAACCCACGCATTATAACGGGGAATAAAGCCTTTTATTACCCTTCACTCAGGTCTTATTCTTTATAGCGCTACATAGTGGCGCGCAATCTTTGTGTCACGACACCTTGTGGCAAACTGCAAACCAGAGCGGTTCAAGATGTTGGCGTCTTAAGAAATATTAAGCTTTACACCCCCCCCCCCCCCCGGCTGTCAAAATCTGCTGTTTAGCTTTGAATGCCCTGCTCTTTGTTGCCCCCACCCCCAGCATCCACCTAGTTTGCCTAATAGTTGGGCTGGCGGGGCTTTTGAGGCGAGCACATACTCAAAGGCTTCATGCTTGTTTCTTTGATTAGTGCTGGTGCCCACAGGTTCAGTAAGAACTTTGGTGGTCTTGACTACTGTGGCAGGTTGGGAGAGGGTTTGGAATGATCACATGATGGAAAGAAGAGAAATAGGAGACTCTGGATATGATGGGGGAGGGGCTAGGGAGAAGAGGGGAGATGTTGGACACAATGGGAGGTGGCCTAGAGAGAGGGACAAATGCTGGATACAGGAGCCTGCGGAGTGAGTAAAAGGGAGAAATGCTAGACATGGAGGCTTAAGTGAGGGGGTGGGAGAGAGAGAGAGGGAGGGAGAAATACTAGACATGGGAGCTACGGAGAGAAAGAGGTAGAAATGCTGGACATAGGGCCAAGAAGAGAGAGAAGCACAGAAATACTGGACAGGGGAAGGGAGAGTTAGTGAGATGGGGGAATAAGAGACTTAGAAAGGAAAGAGCGACGGGAATGGGAGGGCTGGTACAAGGATTGGAAAGCTGTATATAGATACAGAAAAAAAAGGGAGATTGAGGGCTGGAAGGTGAGGAGGAGTAAAATTTGATGATAGAGAAAAAAATGGAAGAAAGTTGAAATGAAGAAAAGAACTAGCAAATGGACAGAAGACCATGGAAAGAGAGTTAAGAGAAGGAAGAGGAAAGCCGAAACGAGAATCTGGGAACACCATGATTAGAAAAATAAAATGGTCGGAAAACAAAGGTAGAAAAAAAATAATTCAATTTTCAATTTAGTGATGAGAATGTGTCACTTTTTGTAATTTACATATGCTAGCTTTATATTTGGATAGTGTACAGGGAAAATGCATCTCTGTTTCTCTTGTGTTGCTCTGCAGGCAAAGTCTGACTTCTTGGATTTTAATTTAATTTTTGTCTAAATATTTCTGTGCTTGATGAAAGTCTGTCTGTGTTCTGAATGTATGACTGGTAGCAGGTATTCTGATAGCATTGAGTGGTTCAGTTTTCTCAGATATATGTATGTTCTCAGGCCGATTGCAATATTTATGGAAAATGGACAAGAGACCTTGAAAAGCGAATTAAGGGATCTTGCATAGCTGGACTTAAAAGAAGTTTAGATAAATTCCTGGAAGAAAAAGTGTATAAATAAATATTAGCTAGATAGACTTGAGAAATTAGGGGGGACGGCAAAAGAGAAGAGAAGGGGTTTCCCGAGATATATCCTAGTCCCCAGTTGTACTGAAAGCTGTTAGAGAAGGGACTGTCTCTATACAGTGCTGTGTACACCTTGTAATGCTATACATATGATTAGTAGTAGTGGCCCCCTTCTTTAACTTCTGCCCTGGGCCCCCTGTATGTCTGGCTGTGCCACAGTCCTAACACTCAGGGAAGGATTAGGGAACGATTCTACTGCGCAGAGGAGGCATAAGATGGGGAGAAGTGGAGGTACATGGCTGGACTGGAAGGGTACACAATATAGCAGTCAATAAAACCCACAAATTAGCCAGGTCAAGACTACTCAAACAAACCACAAAAAAGACAAACGGCTCCTTTTATTCTTTTTTTATATATGAATATATGTGACTATATAAACTGCATATGTGGTATCCAAAAGCCAATAAGCTAAGTGACTAAAATATGTCAACACTTTTAAACCAACAGTTGCTACTTAACTGGCAGTCGGAGCCTGAAGACATGCATGGAGAGAAGAAAAGCTGGAAGTAGAAATGTGTTGCAGCTGGTGAAATCAGTAACTCCAAAATTGCTCAAACGCTCAAAAGAACCATTCAGCAGCAATAGGATAATGTCTGTAAAAAGCAACACAGTACTGTGTTTCGGGTCAGAAAGAACCCTGTCTCAAGCTTTCAGCATCCTGATGATAGATAGCATGCCTCAACGGCTACATTAAACCATGCAGATGTTAATAAATTACGCCAGGTTATCTCCCTTCGCACCAAAAGTCTGGTGTTCCCTTGAGAAAAATGGCGTCTGATAGCCAATGAAAAAAGCCAATAGAAAAGAAGACAGATCTTAACTGAGGAAAAATGAAGTCATTCACAAAATGCTATTTTAAAGTGTTCCACCAATCAGTTTCTAAATTCAATCCATTGGGAGAGATTGTATTAAGAAGGAAAATCCAACGTTGTTCAAGGACTTGTAGTCTTTGCTCATGGTCTCCCCCCGAGGGTCAAGTGGAACATGATCTATCACTGGCCATATAAAGTCCGAAAAAGTATGTTGTAACTGAATGCAATGTGGGACCAATGGAGCAGAAATAGTTTTAGTAGTAATTCTTGATTTGTGTTCAGTTAGTCTCTTCCTACCTGGTCGGGTAGTGCGGCCCACGTACCATAGACCTCAAGGGCATGTTAACAAATATACAACAAAAGAAAAAGCACATGTAGTATGCCATTTAGCAGAAAAAAACCTGCTTGTTGGAGCATCCTACCATTAAGGACCAATCTGAGATGACTTACAAAATATACAACGTGAAGATTCACAAGAAACATGGCCTGGATTAGTATGACAAAAAGAAGAACGATCCAAATAGACAGTAGGACGGACAACTAATTTGCAAATATTGCTGCCTCATTGAAACGCCACCATCAAGTTCTTCTGAAAACAAGGATGAATGGCCAAACTTTGCCAATATTTTTGTAAAATGTGGATTACTTCTGCTGAACCAATCATATATGATAAAACACCAACTATTTTGTCAGAAGTCTGGTCAATAGGTTGCAATAGTCCAGGTGTGGGGTAATTATGGCCTGACATATCATGCGATAGTGGCTGTGTTTTAGTAGAGGCTGAAGGTTTTGTGGCATCTTCATTTTGTAGTAGGCTGTGAATATCATCTTCTTAATATGTGTTTGTAAGTTGAGCCTCTGGTCTAGTATTACTCCCAGATATTTGACTTCCATTTTCACTGGAATGGCAATGTCATCTATTTTGAGTACTTCAGGTGGAGAACAGGTGGTATCTCTTGTAATGCTAAGGACCTCTGATTTATTATAGTTGATTGTCAGATAATGATTTTGTAACCAGTTTATGACAGCTCTCATTCAAGTTGTTATTGGGGACTAGTCTGGTCTTCCAAATTCGAATTGGGCATAGATCATCAGGTCATCTGCATAGAGGTGATAGTCTGTGTCCTTGTATAAATTTGCAGACTGGTTGCATGTACAAATTAAATAGAAGGGCTGAGAGTGAAGATCCCTGAGATATACCTTGCTGTTGTTTAATTGTTCTTGAAGTTTTATTCTCTATCCTGACTTGACACCACCGATCTGTAAGGTAGGAGAGGGAGGTGTCACTAATTCCAGTCTCCATCAGTCTGGTTATGAGCTTGGTATGACTTAGCAAATCAAAAACAGCTACTATATCTCTGAAGATGAGTATAAAGCTATATTTGGGATTTTCAGTTCCTTTGAATAGTGTGTTAATTAGAGAGGACAGTAAGATTTCCAACCCATAATTCTGTCTAAACCCACGTTGCCGTGAATCTAAAGGGTCAGTGGAATCAGTGTGGTCCTGCAATTGTAGCTGTACTGCTTTTCCTATTAGCTAGAAGAAGGATGCTGGATATGGGTCGGTAGGAGGAGGGTAAGTCTGGGTCAGATGTGTTGCTTTTTAGCTGGGTTCTGATGGAGGTGGTTTTTAATATGGGGGGCATGCTACCCTGTGAGTTCTTGTCTAGACATCTTTATCCAAGAGGTGGGGTATGAGTCTAGTGGGGAGGTAGTAGTGTTCAGACAATTCAGGATTTGTCTGCAGTGATCTTCTGAAATTGGGTGGAAAGAAGTCCAGGAGTTGGGGTTGTTTATGTGGCTCTTAGGTATAGAGTCTAATATCGTGTTGTCATTTTTACAGGTGAGATTATTCTGCAGATACGTCGCAAAGACCTCAGGATGTAATGTTGAAGTATTCTGGTTCAGTGGAGATCATGTGAATGATTTGACTATGGTCTCTGGGGTAGTTTAGAGATTTCATCTTGATGTTCATGTGATATTCCTTTTTATGACTGAGGATTAGCTCATTGAATTCTCTCTGCTTGGTTGTGTACTCTTGCAGGTGACGTGGGTCATGCTCTGCCCCCAGTATCTTTCTAGCTATCTTAGCTTGAGTTTTGCTCCCTTTATCAGTTGAGTACCATGGTGCCTTATTCGCTCGTGAAAATATCTTTTTCTGGGGAGCGAGCACCATTGGTGCAATGATGTCATTCCAGTTTTCTGTGATTGCTGTAAGGTCAGTTGAGATGGTCTCTAAGCTTGGTAGGACATGACCAAGTATGGCATCATTATCAAATTCCTTTAAGCAGCAGGGGTTAGATGTCCATTGCTGTTTATCCCAGTGGTGTTGAGGCAGTAGCTCAAATGTGTCCATGTGGTGGTCCAACCAGGGTATGGGTATTACCAGGTGAGGGATGCAAGTAGTAGTAGAGTGAAGACTGCTGGGGACAAATATGAGATCTAGGGTGTTTCTGCCTATGTGTGTTGCCCTTCTATGATTTGGGTAAGGTCCATCACGTTTAAGGTATCCAGAAAGGAGTGTCTTGTGCTGTGGGGGCAGAGTTCAGGTTGAGGTCTCCTAGCATTTTGAAAGGTTTACATCTACTAGAATAGGAGCAGGCTAGATCTAGTATAGATGAGAGTTCATCAGAGTCAGTATTTGGGGATCTGTATTTCATGCATATTCTTATTTATGTATTCTCCATTAGTATTATGTTCAGAGTGTGAGATGATTGAGAGGTGATTGGTTTGAAGTTCAGTTGCTTACGTGAGAGAATGAGTACTCCTCCACCCTTACAATTAGATCTAGAACAATTGTGAATGTTCATCATTGAGGAGGTGAGTTGGTTCAATATGACATTATTGGTGTCAGTTAGCTAGGATTCTGTAACACACATTATATCTACATTCTGGTCCTGCATGTAGTCTGATATAATGTAAATCATATTGCGAACAGAGCGGACATTGACTAGACTACATTTGATGTGTGGGTGCTGAGTACGTATTTGAAGGGGTATTTGGGTGATTGTAGTGTAGATTAGTATAAGTCAAAGTGGTCTCCTATGGGAGTGTGGGGGTGGTAGAAGGAAGGATTACATAAGAACAGAAGATTTGCCATACTGGTTCATGCCAAAGATCAATCAAGCCTGGTAATCTGTTTCCAACAATGACCAAGCCAGGTTAATAGTACATCAATAAAATTTGCCTATTCCAACAAGTACATCAACATCAACAAAATTCACCTATTCCTTTCTGAACACACTATTAAGACACTTGTCCACTCCTTTGTTACCTCCCATCTAGACTATTGTAACCTGCTCCTTGCTGGTCTCCCTCTGAGTCATCTCTCTCCCCTTCAATCTGTTCAATACTCTGCTGCGCGGCTAATCTTCCGCCAGCCTCATCATGCTCATATTACCCCTCTTCTCAAGTCACTTCATTGGCTCCCTATCCATTTCCACATCCAGTTCAAACTTCTCCTGCTGACCTATAAGAGCATTCACTCTGCAGCGCCTCACTACCTTTCTTCTCTTATCTCTCCCTACACCCCTCCTCGAGATCTCCACTCTTCTGGCAAATCACTTCTCTCTGTGCCCTTCTCTTCTATTGCTAACTCTAGATTTCCCTCTTTTCACTTTGCTGCTCCTTATTCCTGGAACAAACTACTTGAGTCTGTATGTCAGGCACCTTCTCTGACCCTTTTCAAATCCAGGCTGAAAACTCACCTTTTCGCTGCTGCTTTCGGATCTTGGCTTACCTGATGTCCTTTGTGTTTCCTTACCATTCCCGCTATCTGTATCCCATGTCTACAGCTACTGTGTTGTCTGTCTCGACTAGTTTGTAAGCTCCGATGAGCAGGAACCGTCTTTTACATGTGTCTGTGCAGTACTGCATACACCTTATAGAACTATACAAATGTTCAGTAGTAGTAGTAAAAGTACCTGTCAGGATCCCAAAAGATAGACAGATTCCATGCTACTAATCTGAGGGATAAGCAATGGATTTCTCCCAGTCCACTTTAATAATGGTTTATGGACTTTTCATCCAGGAACTTGTCCAAACCTTTATTAAACCCAACTATACTAACAGCTTTTACTATATCCCCTGGTAACAAAATCCAGAGCTTAATTATGCATTGAGTGAAAAAATATTTTCTCTGATTAATTTTAAATTAATTGTATTTATTTATTTAGACAGATTTGTATACCACCTTATCCTTCAATCAAAGTGGTCACAACACATTTGGAGGTTTACATTTAACAGGATGGGATGCAACTAACGAACGTAAATACATTGTGCTTATATGTCTAAATGGGAATGTGTAGATGGTGTTCCGCTTGGGTAGCATGTCCCCTAGTCTTTATACTTTTTGAAGGAGAAAACATCCAATTCACGTTTACTCGTTCCATTTCACTCGTTATTTTAAAGATCTTTATCATATCTCCCATCAGCTTTCTCTTCTCCAAACTGAAGAGCCCTAACTTTTTAAGCCTTTCCTGCTATATCTGTTTTTTTAGATGCACCAACCAGAACTGCATGCAAAGTGCAGTCACACCATGGAACAATACAGAGGCATTATGATATTCTTTGCTTTATTCTCCATTCTTTTCCTTGTAAATCCTACCAGTCTATTAGCTTTCCTGGCTGCTGTTGTATCTGAGCAGAGGATTTCAATGTATTATCCATGGTAATACCTACAGTAGATTCTTTTCCAGGATGGTGACTCCTAATGTGGAACCTTGCTTCATGTACCTGTAGTTTGGGTTGTTCTTCCTTAAGTGCATAAGGGCAGACACTGGCTGTGGGATCACTTGTTACCACACCAAGGTGATATTCTCCTTCTAGATGTTTTTAAATGGGAAGTTGTATGAGTGTGAGGAGGTTGTATGTATGTTGGATAGGTATGGGGTAGCTAATGCATACAAGTGTCTGCTTGAGAGTATGGGAATGCAAGTAGAAAGAAGGGCCTGTGGGGATAAAGTGGGGGAGATTAATGGATAGTGGGATTGTGTGGTGTGTACTATTAGGGAGCATGGCTATTTGTAGATGGAGGGATGGTTGAAGGAGTATGGATGGGTGTTTGAAGAAGGTGTATGTTGGGGCTGTATGAATTAAGAAGTTATGTCAATTATTTTCTTCACCCACATACATCCATAATGTACATTCCTCCCCAAGCAAACCCCACCACAAACTCCCCTACACTTACACCTTCCACAGATTTATATTGGACAACCAGAAAGTTGGACAGAGGGAGAGTCCTAGATGTGGTGTACTTAGATGTCAGTAAAGCCTTTGACACCATTCCATACAGGCAACTTATAAACAAACTGAGTACCCTAAAGCTGGACCCTAAAGTGACTGATTGGGTTAGAAATTGGGTGAGTGGGAGGCGACAAAGGGTATAGGTAAATGGAGCTTATTCTGAGGAGGAGATTGTTACCAGTTGTGTGCCATAGAAATCTGTCCTTGGCCAATTCTTTTTAACATCTTTGCTAGTGATATTGTGGAAGGGCTGTGGGGTAAGGTTTGCCTCTTTACGGATGATACCAAAACCTGCAATAGAGTAGACACCCAGAAAGGTGTAGATAACATGAGGAGGGATCTAGCTAACCTTGAAGAATGGTTGAAAATTTGGCAGCTGAGATTTAACAATAAAAAATGCAGGGTCATGCATTTGGGATGCAAAAATCCAAGGGAGCAATACATGATAGGGGGTAAAGTACTTCTATTCACAAAGGAAGAACGGGACCTGGGCATGATCGTTTCTGATGATCTTAAAGTGGCTAAACAGGTAGAAATGGTGACTGCAAAAGCCAGAAGGATGCTTGGATGCATAGGGAGAGGAATGGCCAACAGGAAGGAGGTGATAGTGCCTCAAGTGTTTGGTAAGACCTCATTTGGAGTATTGTGTGCATTTCTGGAGACCAGACTTTCAAAAAGTATAAACAGGATGGAGATGGTGCAGAGGATAACTACCAAAATGGTCAGTGGGGTTTGTCATAAGGCATATGGGGACAGATTTAAAGATCTCAATATGCTTTGGAGGAAAAGCGGGATAGAGGAGATATGATAGAGACGTTTACCTCCTTGACATTTGTATAGCACTAAAAGATGTATGCAGCATTTCACAGACACATATAAAAGACGGTCCCTGCTCATCAAAGCTTACAATCTAGTCAGGGCAGACAACACAGTAGTTGAGACATAGGATACATCTAGGGGGAATGGTAAGGAAACATGAAGGAGATTAGATGAATCAAGATCCGAAAGCAGCAGCGAAGAGGTGAGTTTTTAGCCTGGATTTGAAAAGGGTCAGAGAAAGTGCCTGACGTATAGATTCAGGTAGTTTGTTCCAGGCATAAGGAGCAGCAAGGTGAAAGGCACAGTCTGGAATTGGCAATAGAAGAGAAGGGCACAGATAGAAGCGATTTGCCAGAAGAGCAGAGTTCCCAAGGAGGGGTGTAGGGAGAGATAAGAGAATGAAGGAGATTAGATGAATCAAGATCTGAAAGCGGCAGCGAAGAGGTAGTGAGGAGCTGCAGAGTGAATGCACTTATAGGTCAGCAGGAGAAATTTGAACTGGATGCAGAAACAGATGGGGAGCCAGTGGAGCACAGGAGGAGAGACTCTTCAATTGAAAGAAAGTTCTGCAATGAGGGGACATAGGATGAAGGTGAAAGGGGATAGGAGTAATGTGTGGAAATATTTCTTTAAGGAGAGTGGTAGATTTTATTTTATTTATTTATTCAACTTCTTATATACCGCACTCTTTGACATCAGCGCGGTTTACAGATAACATGAAGAAACCAGAACAACAGGCTGTTTGGTATTACATATAACAGGAGTATCAACTTGGATAACATGGGAGAACTATTTACATGGAGTATATAGAGTATATATATATATTTCTCCAGGACCAAGCAGGAAGTCAGTCCTCACTTATGGGTGACGTCGGCGCCGACGGAGCCCTCGCGGAGCAATTTTCCCCAGCTTTCAAAGAAAGCCTTTGGGAATTGCAGCGCGCATGCGCGGTCCTCTTCCCGCCCAAGGGTGCCATCTTAGCCAGTCTTCTTTTTTCCGCGGAGCCCTACAGACGTCCCCGTCTTGTCCCCGCGAAAAAGTCGATATTTCTTCATTATTTTTCCTTCGGTTCGACGCCGGTCTTTTTCCCGCCCGGACTCGCGACGCCGGTCACGAGTCCTCTTACTTTTTTTCGGTTTTTCTGACTTTGTCAGCTTTCATTTTCGATTTTTCCCTGGCAGCCCGGTCCTTTGACCTCGCAGGGGCCCTTTTTCCCCCGATGGCTGCCAGTGGGTTTAAGCGGTGTGGTCAGTGTGACCGAAATATGTCACTAACTGACACACACGACTTTTGCCTCCGCTGCCTGGGCCCGGATCATGAGGAACTGATCTGTGGGCCCTGCGGCAAAATGTCCTCAAAAGCGTTGAGAAGTCGGCGGCATCAGCGTGATAGAATCTTCGCTGACCCCAGCCGTACCCGGACCTCGTCGGAGGCCTCCGCGTCCAAAGGCTCCAGCTCGGACCGCCGCCGGAGCTCCTCCGACCGGGGTTCTCCCTCCGGGGACCATCGTCGGACGGTGAAACCCGCGAGGGCGGCGTCGGTGGACGCTCCTGGTTCCGCGAGGGCCAGGTCGCATAGCCCCGACAGCCGCCCCAGGTCCTTGGAGAAGGAATACCTCACGAAGCGACCTCGCCTGGAGTCGGAGATGCCTGCTCGGGTAAGTCCTGTGGTCCTTCTGGACTCGCCTCCGCGACAGCCGACGTCGGGCCCGACGCCGTCGGGGCCCGAGTCGGGGGCTGCTGGGTCTCCTGAGCTCGGACTCAGGTTGACGGCCTTGGAGAGCAGACTGTCTGCCTTCATGGACCAGCAGCGGGCACTGCTCGCTGGCTTCGCTGGCGCCGCTGCCCCGACCGCCGGGACGTCGACGTCCAAGTCGACCCCGGAGACCGAGCCGATCCTCGAGTCGATGCGAACTCGAGTCGATCCTCGGTCGAGGTCACCCTCGGCCTCCCGTTCGGGACCGAGGTCGCCGACGCCGACTCCCTCGGCGTCGGGGCAGCAGGCGCCGCGCCCTGCCCGGGCCGACCCCACCGAGTCCTCGTCGGAGTCGGTCTGGGAGTCTGAAGAGGAAGAGTCGCCTGATTCTTTCCGGACTCGGTGTGTCCCCTCGGACTCACCGGAGTCCGAGCCTCGGAAGCAGTCCCCCCCGGAGGATGCCCGGTTCTCGGACTTCGTTAGGGATATGGCCAAGGCTTTGGCCTTCCCTGCGGATCCCGAGGAGGAGCCTCGAGCCGAAGAGCTCGACGCCCTCCAGTATGACTCTCCCGCAAGGGAACACTTTACTGTACCGGTTCCTCCTATGCTGGAACGACTACTCTTCCGCATGTGGGAGAGTCCGGCCTCCTCGCCGGTCCTGAGCAAGCGGGTCGATTCTATCTATCGAGTCCGCAAGAGCCCTGGCTTTCAAAAGGCACAGCTACCACACCATTCCATGGTAGTGGAATCGGCCATGCATCGTCTTAAGAGCCAGAAGATGCACTCCTCGGTGCCTCCTGGCAGGGAGGCCCGTAACCTGGATGGCCTTGGTAAGAAGTGTTTCCAGGGCTCTATGCTCGCATGTCGTGTCCAGACTTACCAGCTATACATGGGCATGTATCTCCGGGATCTGGCTAAAGAGCTAGCCGGATTCTCCGCTGGTTTGTCTGAGGAACCCTTGCGGAGGTTCCTGGCCTTGTCCACTGGCATTCGGGAATGCTCAAAGTTCATGTCCCGAGCAGCCTATGATGGCTTTGAAGCATCGGCTCGAGTGGCCGCAGCCGGCATCGGTGCCCGCCGACAGGCTTGGCTTCAGTCGTCAGACCTTGAGCCCTGGGTGCAGGACAAGTTGGTCGATGTCCCCTGCCGAGGCGAAAACCTCTTTGGCAAGCCCATGGCGGAGAAGGCTGCACAAATTGAGACTGAGACTCTCACCAGGACCAGGCTTTCTAGGAAGACCTCCGCCCCTTCCCAGAAAAAGAAGGGCTCGGGGAAAAAGTCCTTTTACCCGAGGAAGGCGGCTGCCTACAAACAATACCCCCATTATCAGGCCCCTGCAGCTCCCCAACAGGGCCAGCAGGCCAAGGGACGGGGTAACGGGTCCCGTAGGCAGCAAGCCCCCAAGCCTGCACCACCAGCCCCTGCTCAGCAGGGTGGGGGTTTTTGACTCACTAAGCATAGCTTCTCCCCCCCCCACTGGTTCCTCCCAGCACCGGAGGCCGGCTGGTTCACTTCGCCCACAGGTGGTCCAGCATCACCGCAGATGCCTGGGTGCTTCAAGTCGTACGAGAAGGCTATCTTCTCCACTTCCACCAGGTCCCTCCCTCCTATTTTCCGGGAGAACCTCCACGACCCCCTCTGCACAGGGAATTACTCCTTCAGGAGTTAGCAGGTCTTCTGCAGGAACAGGCGGTGGAACCGGTGCCACACCACCTGAGAGGTCAAGGCTTTTATTCCAGGTATTTTCTAATACCAAAGAGAACAGGGGGCCTCAGACCCATCCTGGACTTGCGCAACCTCAACAAGTTCCTTGTGCGGGAGAAGTTCAAAATGCTTACCCTTGGAATCCTTCTGCCCTACCTCCAGCAGGGAGATTGGCTATGCTCCTTGGATCTAAAGGATGCCTACACGCACATCCTCATCCACCCAAGCCACCGCCAATACCTAAGGTTTGTGGTGGCAGGAAATCATTACCAGTACAGAGTACTGCCCTTTGGCCTGTCCTCCGCACCGCGAGTCTTCACAAAATGTCTCGCGGTGGTGGCGGCCCATCTCCGGCTTCACGGCCTCTATGTCTTTCCGTACCTCGACGACTGGCTCATCAGAGCAGCGTCCGCTCGGGAGGTCACCAACGCCACGCGCCGCACGGTGACTCTTCTGCAGCACTTGGGCTTTGTTATCAACTTCGCAAAGTCCACTTTGCTCCCCTCACAGGATCTCGAGTTCATCGGCGCAAGGCTGCACACTCCTCAGGCGCGAGCATACCTACCGCTCGACAGGGCTCAACGGCTCATGGACCTAGCCGACCGCTTTCGCAGCCAGCCCCTGGTCTCCGCCAGGCGCTTCCTGAGACTACTCGGCCATATGGCTTCCACCGTCCATGTGACCCCCAATGCCCGCCTGAATATGCGGCCTGCTCAATGGTGTCTCCGCCAGCAGTGGCGACAAGCCACAGGCGGCCTAGCAGACCTAGTGCGTGTCTCCGAGCCGCTGATCTCGTCTCTCCGGTGGTGGCTTCGACAGCCGAACCTGATATTCGGTATGCCTTTCCAGTCACCTCAGCCGACCCGGGTGCTGACCACGGATGCATCCCTCCTGGGCTGGGGAGCACATTGCCAAGGGGCACGTACTCAGGGCCTCTGGACCACGTGGGAGTCTGCTCAGCAGATCAACTTCCTGGAGCTCAGGGCGATCCGCCTGGCTCTCAAGGCCTTCTCCCACCTGACTTCCCACCAGTCCATCCTTGTCCAGACGGACAATCAAGTTGCCATGTTCTACGTGAACAAGCAGGGGGGCACGGGCTCCTTCCTCCTCTGCCGGGAGGCACAGAAGCTCTGCTCTTGGGCCGTCAGTCACGGCATTCTCCTCAAGGCAGTTTATCTCCCGGGCCAAGAGAATTGCCTGGCGGACAAACTCAGCAGGATCCTCCAGCCGCACGAGTGGCGTCTGGATCCCTTGGTAGTTCAGAAGCTTTTCCTAAAGTGGGGCCTCCCCACGGTGGATCTCTTTGCCAGTCCTCACAACCGGCAGCTTCCTCGCTTCTGCTCTCGTCAGCCACACCCCCTTCGGGTTGCGGCGGACGCTTTTCTAATTTCATGGTCGGGGAGCCTTCTGTACGCTTTCCCTCCCATCCCGCTAGTCTCTCGGACTCTTTTCAAGGTTCTCCGAGACAAAGCCTTCATGATCCTGGTGGCCCCTCGCTGGCCCAGACAGCCGTGGTTTCCGCTCCTACTGCAATTAGCGGTGGAGGATCCATTCCCTCTGGGGGTACGACCGGATCTCCTCACTCAGGATCAGGGGTCTCTACTACACCCCAACCTCAGGTCTCTCAACCTCATGGCCTGGCTGCTGAGAGGGTAGTCCTTGCTCCCCTTCTCCTGCCGGCAGAGGTGGAGGAGGTCGTCTTGGCTTCGCGACGGCCTTCTACCCGCAAATGCTACGCCCTTAAATGGCGTCGCTTTGCCGTCTGGTGTACCCAACAGTCTCAGGATCCCTTCTCCTGCCCGGTGTCGGTGATCTTGCAGTACTTGCTACACCTCTCTAATCTGGGACTTAAGTCCAACTCCGTCAAAGTTCACCTCAGTGCTCTTTCGGCACATCATGTACCGGTGGATGGTAGACCTCTCTCCAGCGACCCTCTCGTAGCGCGGTTTCTCCGAGGTCTCCTTCTACTTAAACCACCTCTGCGCCCGCCAGCGCCTGACTGGGATCTGAATGTGGTTTTACAGCGGATCACCTGTCCGCCTTTTGAACCTATGGCTACCTGTTCTCTCCGTTTTCTTTCTTGGAAAACATTGTTCTTGATAGCCCTCACTTCCGCTAGACGCGTAAGTGAATTGCAGGCCCTCGTGTCTGATCCCCCTTACACTCGGTTCTACAAAAATAGGGTAGTCCTGCGGACTCACCCAAAATTTCTTCCAAAAGTGGTCTCCCCTTTTCATATCAATCAGGAGGTGGTACTTCCAACCTTCTTTCCCAGACCACACTCCAGCCGAGCTGAAACGGTCCTCCATACCCTGGACTGTAGAAGGGCATTGAACTTCTACCTTGACCGTACGCGGGAGCACCGTAAAGCTGCTCAGCTTTTTGTGTCTTTTGACCCCAATAAATTGGGGCTCCCGGTCTCCAAGCGTACTCTGTCCATCTGGGTTGCGGACTGTATCTCTTGGGCTTATGGGGCAGCCGGACTCTCCTTGGACGGTCGAGTCACGGCTCATTGCGTTCGGGCAAAGGCCACGTCAGTGGCTTACCTCCGCTCTGTTCCGCTGGCAGACATCTGCCGGGCCGCTACTTGGTCTTCGAGCCAGACTTTTGCGGTCCATTACTGTCTCGAGAGGGAGTCCCGCAGGGACAGTGCTTTCGGACAGGCAGTCCTCCGTAATCTCTTTGAGGTCTGAGCAACTCCTACCCTCCATCCCGGATGTGGGCTACCGGTGGGTAATAATTCAGCGAAGATTCTTTCCTTCTGTGCTGCTGAGCTAGAGGGAGCTCATTTTGTGCTTAGGGTCTCCGGTAGCCTTAAGCTTGGGAGTCCCATAAGTGAGGACTGACTTCCTGCTTGGTCCTGGAGAAAGCGTAGTTACTCACCTGTAACAGGTGTTCTCCAGGAGCAGCAGGAATCAGTCCTCACAACCCTCCCTCCTCCCCTTGGAGTTGCAATCGTCTGCTTTAGTTTTTTTGCAAATTTTTATGCTGTCTTTTTTAGCTATGTCATCTGACTGGCTAAGATGGCACCCTTGGGCGGGAAGAGGACCGCGCATGCGCGCTGCAATTCCCAAAGGCTTTCTTTGAAAGCTGGGGAAAATTGCTCCGCGAGGGCTCCGTCGGCGCCGACGTCACCCATAAGTGAGGACTGATTCCTGCTGCTCCTGGAGAACACCTGTTACAGGTGAGTAACTACGCTATATTGTGATGCAGCAAGGGGTACACAGCCTATGCAAATTCAGGTAAAAGAAAGACTTACCTCAGAGTCAGCTTTAGAAAGCAGCACTAGGCACTCTGAGTCACCGGAGCAAGGGAAATTCTTGCTACGTAGCAAACAAAAATCCCATCAGGAACACCTGAGTGAAAATCCCCAGGTCTCGTGCAGAGCTAGGGATTACTTAAGGCAAGGTTCCAGTCAGTGGAGTAGATGGGGAGTGGCAAGAGGAGGAGCAAGAACACGAACACCAAAGGGAACTGCAGAGAGTAGGACTGCAGGTCGGGTTGCAGAGAATAGCAGGAGGTGTGGCTCTCATCAGCTGAGCAGAAACCCCAGGGGATTGCTGGGAGGAAACTCTTCTCACGGAGAACCAGGAAGTGAGTCTGACTCCAGCTCTCGAGAAGAGAGGTTCAAGGCAAGCTGTTCCAAGAGTAAACCTGCTACCAGAAATAACCTGAAAGAGAAGCTAGGAGGATCCCACTACACTAGAGACCGGTATGTGCCAGCTCAAGGCAGAGGTCACTGTGAGAGGAAAGTGTTGGGGGATGGGAACTCCAAGCACGTCTGCAGCCTAAGAAGTAGGTGTAAAACTAAGTCTCATTATACTCCTGCACAACCAGCCTGGAAGGCAAAAGCCATAAGGTATAGGGAGCCAAGTATTAAGGCAGTCCCTGCAAAGAGAAGGAATCCTCCATATGATTATAGGGAGAAGTTTAAAACCCCTAAGTGCCAAGGGCGTGGTCCTGAATATAACTACAAGCAGCAAGGTGGTTCAGAACTGTTATTCTGGGAGGAGAGCCCAGGCAGAAGATACCACAGGCCAGAGAGGTATAGCCCTGAAGGGAGAAGAGCCTCTTTTGATTATTACAGTGATTTATCACAGGACACTGTGTCTGAGCGCCATTTGTATGAGGAGTCTGACACAGGGAGTTTGGGCACTGCTGAGGAGAATATGATATGAGAAGACGCTAGCAATCTTCCGGAGCCCATTCCCATGGAATGCAGCATATGTTACAAACGCAGCCTTGCTATGTGAATGAATGCAAAGAGAACTTTGTACAGAAAATAAGGATTATTTGTTTGCCATTAATTTGTTGCTCTGTTCATCTTTGAGTTTCTGTTTTCTTGACAAGTCCGAGCGGGACGGGGAATAAAACCCACTTTAAGTTTCATTCAAAAATTGCTCTGAAAGACTCTTTTGTTTATCAAGCCAGAGCAATTACTTGTTCATAGGCCCTAGGCAACCGCCTATACAGGGCAATAAGGGCTCTAACCACGGGCCCCATCACAATATATATATATATATATATAGAGAGAGAGAGAGAGAGAAAGAGAGAGAGAGATAGAGAGTATAGATGTATGGAATAATCTCCCAGCAGAGCTAGTAGAGACAAAGACAGTAACTGAATTCAAGAAAGCAGGGGACAAACTCAGATCTCTAAAGGGAAAAAGGAATTTTAGTAGTTGGCATGGAAGAGAAATATCACAAACAAAAATGTTAAAAATAATCAGATACACTTCGAATGCTGTTTTTTTCAAATCCCTAGGGTCTTCTTTTTATGCTCAATACCAGGAAATACAATACCAAATCCTACACAGGAGATTCCTCACTAGGGAGAGGGGTACCCATTTGGGAATGTGAGGCTTGAATAGGTGCGAGAAATGCAGAATGAGCACAGAAGACCCTCTGACATGGCTTTCTGGAGTGCACCTCTGATGGGGATCTGGGGGAAGGCCTTGCAGAGCACAGAGGATATTCTCCATATTAACATACTGTAGACTGGACATATAGCTTACTGATGCTGGGGGATGAGGACCATTACAAGATAAAAAGATTTGGAGGGTGGAAGGTACATTCCTCATGATAGGGGTTTGTGAGGTAAAGACAGTTATCCTACAACACTGGGTTGGGGACAAAGCGCCCTCCTTCAAACAGTGGGTAAATCTTACGCACACTATTGCCCAAGCAGAGCGGTACGCCTATGCTGCATTTACCAAGCCTCAGTGGACCCACTACAAAAGGGCGTGGAACCAGTTCAGAGCAAATATCCCAGAACTATGGAGGGGAGGAATGATAAGAGAGAAACTGGTTCTATTTGGAGTGTTCAGGAGTTGGGTACCTTGTAAAGGTTAACTTCAGTTTCTACTTCAATTACTCTTTTATTTCTCATGATTGGACTGCTGTACTTGTATCATTGTTGAGAATGGAATAATGAGTTTTGTAAAGTTTAGAGGAAATAAATAAAACTGGGGAAAAAACCCAGCAGGTCATAATTAAACAAATATACCTCAACCCCCACCAAACCTGGCAGAAAAGATACATCTTCAGACCCCGATGGAACTCTCTCACGTGTGTGTTCCTAAGCCCCATCTATATCCAGCCACTGCCCTCTGTGCTCCTACTTTCTCAAGTCCAGCATCTCTCCCTGCCACCCTATTTCACCCCCACCCCATGTTTAGCATTCTCTCTATGTCTCTCTCAACCTTCTGTGTCCCTGCTCCTCCAGCCACACGTCCAGCATCTCCATCACCTTATTCCCTCCCATGTTCAGCATCCGATGCTCCCCTCTGTGTCCTTATTCCCCCATGTCCATCTCCCCATCACCTCTGTTCAGCACCCCCCCCCCATGTCCAGCATCACCACTTTTGTGTCCCCATTCTTCTTCCCCCATGCCCAAACCAGAATATCCCTTCTATCACGTTCACCCTCTCCCATTCCCATCATTCCCTATGCCACTGTTCAGCTTCCTTCCCCCACCAGCGCCCACCTCCACCATTCACTTGCCAGGACCTGCAGCAGTGGTAATAAAACGCTAAAAAATAGTGGAACCTGCAAGTTTATGTGTACCACTCACAACTCTGTCGGTCTCACCTCCTCTGACATAGCTTCTGAGGGACAGGACTGTCAGAGGCACACATGAATTTACAGGCTCCGCTCTTTATTTTGTGTTTATGCCGCTTCCTGAGGTCCTAGCAAGTGGCCGCAAAAGTGAGCACTAGTGGGGGAAGGGAGATGGCAGATGAACTGGAGAAACACTTTGGAAGACCATTGGGAGTGAGCCCAATGTCAGCAGCATGGGAGTGCAGATGATGGAAAATTCATGAGAAAAGAGGGCAAAAGTATGTGAGCAGGACTTAATGCATGCAACTTGGCATGTCAATATGCTTGGAGGGAAGAGATATCTGGCTGTTGTTGATGTTGGGGTGTGCACCCTGCCAAAGAAGCCAATTTTTCAAAATGATTGGAGATGCTAAGCTTGATACAAATTACCACTCCCTGATCACAATAAAGATGTTTGCACCCACAGACCTGGCACCCATTATACACCCTGCCGAGAAGTGTCCCTGTATGACCCCCTCAGCTGCCTAGTTAGGAGAAGCCCCCATTGACTTAGGTTGCTGCATGATTGAAGAATGGACCATTGAGAAATGTTTTACCAGATTATACAGGCTCCCTGTGTCTCCAGCCAATACAGCAATGGAGGTCACTGCGCAAACAAGCAGGGAGCAAGTTCATACCTCATTAGGCAGTGCATTTCCTGACTCATTACCATGCAGAACTTGTACCAATCTCTTTGGCTTCATCTCTCCTAACACCACAGCTGAGAGAAGGAGCAGTCACCTCAACACACCCAAGCAGAGAGGCAGCAGTCCATATGGGCCAAAGAAAGTACTATGGTTGATGATATCGGACAACATTAGCAACAGACTGAAAGATGGAATAGTGCTAGTGTCAGGCTGAGAACTGAAGATGGAAAGCAGGAGAGGGAGGGACAGAAGGTTTAGTTTGGTAGAGAGTGATGGGAAAGGGTTAAGGCAGGCAGGAATGGGAGACTGGTGAAAAGCAGAAGACAGAGCAAGGGTATGTCAGTACCAAAACTCTTTGCATTGCAAATGTTTCGCAGGTGTCAGCTAGTTATAATGTAATGTGTTAGTCATCTTTTCTCTTTTTCCACTCAATTTGTTTTGATCTGATGGAGTGTTAGCGCCCGAAAGCTAGAGGATAAATGTACTAAATTTGTTCAATAGAAAAGTATTACTTTATTTTTCTTTACCGACCTTTATTTTCACGTTTATCCCCTACATCCACAATCTTCTCTCTTCACACCAGAAAGAACCTACCTTCTGCTTGGGTTGCATCAGGGGAGTATCAGAATTCTTTTATCTAGTTAAGATATTATTTATGTTATAATACCTTACCTAGTAATTCAAAGCCAAATGACCCTAGAATAATTTCTACCCTGTCTATTGATCTTTCTGTTGGCTCACCCATGATCTTTACCTGACTGCTGAACTGGACGCTATTTCTTCCAGCCAAAGCCTCAGAGTTCACACATTAGCCCAGTGACTCATTGCACTGTGCCAGAAACCCTATGTTTCATTCTCAAAAGCAGAAAACCAAGCAGCCCTTCCCTAAAATACGTACTAGATAGTTTTCAGATTATGATATTTCTAGTCCCACAGGTCCTCCTTGTGGTCTTGGGCAAGCCACTAAACTATTTTACAGGGAACATGGGCTACGGAGGGTTATCTCCAAGTTATAATGCCCTGTTCAATGTAATTTCAGTTTGTTCAATGTAAACCGCACTGATGCAGAATAGCGCAGTATATAAGAGAATGTAAATAAATAAATAAAATATTATTCTTGGCAGTTTTTATTCTTATTTTATGTGTTGTCCTACTTGATTTTATTTCTATGCTTTATCATGGTCTAACCTCTCTAGTGATATGATAGTTGTATATGATGAATGAACAAGAGGGAGAGAATGGATACATTTGAAACGTGGTGCTGGAGAGAGTTGCTTGGGATTCCAGTCCTAAGCCAAATAAATCCTGCTTGCTTCCTGGAGACCAGATGCTAAAGCAGAAAATGGCATTCTGTAGACACGTGATGGAGGCAGACCAGGGAACAAAAAAGTGAAGGGAAATGGGGAAAAATGAAGACGGAAAATAAGGTGGTTGGATGGGATCAAGGAGTTCAGGAAACTACTGAAGACAACCCTCTTCATAGAACACTATGGTGACATTACTTAAACCATGCAACAGACACCTCAATTCCCCCCACGTCACTATAATTGTAATTAAGCAAGGAACCCATAGCATTGTAAATAGCGCACGCTGTAAATAGCACCACAAGAATCAACGTCCAGACACACTCACACGCATACACTACTCACTGCATGTGCACACTATACACTGTATCTTATTGTTTGCTGTTCAGACCGCCTTGATTGCAGGATAAGGCGGTATAGAAATACGTTTAAATAAATAAATAAATAAAAGACACTAACATCTCTGCAGTAACTTGAGGCAGCTGATGTGAGGCCATCTTAGAGACAGGCAGTTCATTGGGTCACCAGGAGGAAACACCAATTTGATAGCACTTAACTTCAGATCGGAAAATTCCCTAAGTCCCTTCTTCAATGGTTTGTGCTGCAGTCATACCTTATATGTATCAGTGGTGCAACTGCAGGTTTCTGAAGATGACTAGCACAGCAACAAGAACCCTAACTTACGTCTTAGCAACTGCAGAAGGACTGAGAGGAGGCTTTCAGATTTTAATATACTCCACTTGGGAAAGAAAGAAAGAATATCAGAAAAAACATGGCATAGCCCTGAGTTCGTTTAGCTACATAATTTTACTAGTACTCTTGCTTTACAGGTCACCAGATCAACTTGGGTTAGAATGGGGCAATGAGCAATCATTTGGACTTCTGGTTTTCCAGGAACTGCTTTTCTCTGGCAAGAGACTTTTTGTGGTAATGACACATTGTGAATGTCTAAGATGCACCACTGTTACTCATAAACAAATGGTGCTCAGGAGGTCCCCATTTCAGTCCCAAAGTCCAAGGCAATGCCTCACATACACTTATCTCAGTCATTGCTCCTCTCTCCTTTTTATTCAGAGATTTTCATCTCCATTAGCTCATTCTCTTTGTTTATGTCTATCCCCATCATTATTGCCCTCCAATCTCTTTTCTTACATCACTCACGCTTAGGACTTTTCTTTACCAGATTCTTTTTCTGATCTGTCTTGTGCTCCTTCCGATTGTTTCCTTACACGCAACCAGTGGAAACAGCCTCTTGCACATTCTCTACCACTTCCCGCTAGAAGCAGGAATGGAACTTGAAAAATAAATATCCTCTAGTTGTACAGATACTTATGATACCTAGTAGAAGAGGAAATATACAATTACGTTTTTTGTCAAACCAGGTGAAGTATCTATTTATCACTCTTCATGTTTGCTTTTGCCACAGAATTCAAAATCACTGTTTAGATGCTGAAAATTTAAATGCTTGATTCTGCATTTCTGGGACCTGATTTACGTTTCTATTAAAGGGCAAGGTTGCATTAAAGAAATAAACTAATGGTATGCCATGTAAACCTCAAAGTTTGCCATCTCTGGGTCAGGCCAGGGAAAGGAGGAGGTGGGCCTTCCTTGCAGTGTTTAGTGTGGAGAGGCTCTTTCGCCTCACCTACTTTCCGAGTCAACTCCTATTTTCAGTGCACAGAACATTAAAAGGGGGGAGGCAGAGGTAAATGTAGCCACAGCATTTCCTGTGAACTGAACAAGCTGCAGATTTGTCTTTCCTTTGAAATTTTAAAGTCATGTAAAACCATATCTAATAGGTGTGGGACTAAAGAAGACCCTCCACTCCAGGTTCAGCAGCTAAACTGCAGCCTATCCAGAGCTAGCTTAACCATTAGGCAGACTAGGTGGGAGCAACAGTCAAAAGAAAACAAGACATTCTGAAAGACACGCAACTCAAAGAACCATGGGCCTTAGGGTTGCCAACTTTTTGAAGGAGAAAAACCCGCCACCTGTGGCTAGTCACGCTCTGCCCATGCCCACCCCCACCCCCACCCTATCCCTATCCCTGCCCCATCCCCTGGCCCGCCCCCGTCCCACCCTTGCTCCACCCCCTGTCCCCCAAAAAATTGCAGAGAGGGCAATGTGCAAACTGAACGAGCAAGATTTCTACACATTCTTAAACAGAAATGTTATACTGAAAGAACATGCAACATTGGTTGTACACACACACACACAATGCAGACAGTTCTTCATCAATAAATGAGCACAAAACAAAAAGAAATATATAGACAAAAATTAAACTGAAACCCCAAGAAGATAGTATCTGCATGCAGTGCAATATCAGATAAATAAGAGATGCAGTTCCCCATGCTGTGTAAAATATAAAGGTAGTACAAAGTCCAGTTATTCAATTGAAAATAAAATTATTTTTTCTACCTTTGTTGTTTGACCATTTTATTCTCTGATCATGCTGGTTCCAATCTGAGGCTTCTATTTTCCCATATTCTCTTAGCTCATTTTCCACGGTCTATAATCCATCTGCCATTTCTTGTCTCTTTTCTCTTCTTCACTTCCTTCCATCAGCCTATTTCCAGTCCCAGTAACCCTCCATCCAGCCCCCTTTCCAGTCCTCCCCTCCCATTACGTTTCAATGCCAATCCCCTTGTGTTCCCAGTGGTGTCCATTCCCTTCTAGTCCCCCTCCTTACTCACTGTCCAGCCCCTTGCAGGCCAAACACCATCCCAGGTATCAGCTCACTTCCACTCCCAGTGCCTTCCCCGTGTCATCTCCTTTCCAGTCACCCTACCTTCTGGCCATCCCCCTTCTAGAGCCATCCCCATGATTCTGCTCCCTTCCAGTCCCAGTGCCCCCTCTCTTCCAGCCTCCTCCCCATTACCCAGTCACTTACCAGTACCATTCCCAGATGTCAGCTCTCTTTGAGCCCCCTCCTTACCCCCTCAGTCAGCTCCCTTCTAGCCACCTCCTCCCCACCTTTCAGCTCTCTTCCAGCCCTCACCTTCCACCTGTCAGTCCCTTCTGCCACCTCTTTCCCCTTGCAGCCACTGCTCCTGCTTCTTATAGGGCAGCGGCTGCAATAAAGTTAAGATAAAAATAAATTTAAACTTGTGTGGAGCCTTCCCTCCCCCCCCATACAGCTTCCCCCCCATACAGCTGCCCCCACCCACCCCCCCCCCCCCCCCCCCCCCCCCCACCCCCCCCCCCCCCCCCCCCATACAGCTTCCCCCCCCCCCATACAGCTTCCCCCCCAGTGCAGCTTCATCCTCCTAGTGCAGCTTCATCCACCTAGTATAGCTTCACCTTCCCCCACCCCGCCAGTGCAGCTTCACCCCCCCAGTACATCTTCACCTTCCCCCCAGTGCAGCTTAACCCCCCCTCCTCGGTTTATCCTAACCCCCCTCCTCAGTGCAGCTTAAACCCCTCCCCATGTATTTTAACCTCCTGTTCAGCTTAAACTCCCCCCCCCCAATGCATCTTAAACTCCCCCCCCCAATGCATCTTAAACTCCCCCTGTGCAGCTTACCCCCCCCCCAATGCATCTTAAACTCCCCCTGTGCACCTTACCCCCCCCCCCCCCCCCATGCAGCTGCTGCTCCTGCTTCTTACTGAGCAGCAGCTGCAATAAAGTTAATTTAAAAGTAAGGAAACCTGTGAGGAGCCCTCTGCTCCTATGAAACTCCTTCTGCAGGGTCCCTGGCTGAAAAGGAAATGACATCAGAGGGGCGGGCACTGCAGAAGGAGTTTCATAGGGCCGGAAGGCCCCTCACAGGATTCCTTACTTTTAAATTAACTTTATTGCAGCCGCTGCTCTGTAAACAGCAGCAGCAGCGGCTGCAAGGTGGGGCCAGGACTGTGATCGCAATCGCGATCGCAAGCGCAAAGCCGGTTTTCTGCTCTGGCCGCTCCCGATCTCGCAGCCAGAGCAAAAAACCGGCTTTTCAATGGCCGGTTTCGGTTCTCTGCCGGCAGCCGGCCCGGCCCGGCCACAGGAAAACCGGCCAGGCCGGCTGAAAACCGGCTGGTTGGCAACCCTAATGGGTCTATGCCTTTCCCCATAGGGACGGTGGACAATTTTCAAATAGCTTATTTATCTGTATTAACAGCTTTTGGAAAGTGCCTTCAATAGATAAGTGTGTAAAGTATGATGTCCAAGGTGAAATTTGCTTTCTTGGAGTCCTGCTAGAGCAGTCCAGATAAGTGGGTAGTGCCCCTCTGCCAGCAGATGATGGAGACAGAAAAAGGAGGTGGCGTTGCAGGCCCAGCAGGTCTCAAGAAAAAGCTGGACATTTTCCCTTTGGCTTGCCAAATAGGGCCGACTGTTTCCCTGGATGGTAGCATTAGGAAACCCAAAAGCATGAATAAGATACTCAAGACAAGAACCACTTGGAAGAAGAAGAAACAACTCTGGGCTTATCTCCAGCAACCACCGAGGCTTCATTTCATTTAGATCCTTCTGTGGTAGGCTATGGCCTGTAAACTAGGCCTAGACCCCAACCCCCACCTGAGACTAGTGTTGAAGAGAACCAGAGTTTGAGAAACTGCTTTAAACTGCCTTTGCAAAGTTTGTATAATTCCTTTATGCTGATGATAGACATGTTCCTGCATTCCCTGAGCTAGAAATGGCCTTGAAGTAGAAATGTATCAATGTCTAAGACTATGCCTTTGTTAGAATAGCCTGAGAAGGGGGAACAGGGAGCTAGACCCAGAGAGGGTCCCCGATTGGACAGGTGCAAGGGTCATTGGGACCAATAGAAAGGTTGCCTGTATCAAACTGTAAAAATTGTATATAAGGAATTTGCTCCTGGACTCCAGTGGTCAGTCCTTTTTGGATACTCTCCTGTCTGAGCCTGTGCACAATAATTTGGCTTGGACCCTGAACTGACTCCTGGTGTTACTCATTGCGTACACTTCGCTGCTAGAGCCCCAGCTCCGTCCAGAGTGCCTTGGGAGGGCCGCAGTCCACCGATGACACTGCAAGCAGGGATTCATTTGCCAGTTTGGGGTCACCTACTGCCAAAGATCAAAACAGGGGAGCTGAATTCCAGCAGGCCAGACTGCATTACACCCTCAGAAGTACGATGGCAAGCCAGAGGGATGATCACATGATGCCATTGCGCCATGTCCCAGGACTACCTATCCTTAATGAACAGGACCAGGTTGTGGTGGGGCCAGCCAGTCTCGTTTATGTGCCCTTCTCCACCACAGATTTATTGAACTGGAAAACGCATTATGCATCCTATACTGAAAAGCCCCAAGAATTAGCTGAATTAATGTCAAGTATTATGCAGACCCATCAGCCTACCTGGTCTGATTGCCGCCAGCTCCTCTCTACCCTCTTCACTACTGAAGAACGAGCACGGATTGTGCAAGCATCCACCCGATGGTTAGAAGAAAACCCCGTAGGAGGAGGAGGAGGTCTAGATTCCTGGCAAGCAGCCACCGCGGATTTTCCAAATGACGATCCTAAATGGGATCCGAACAGTGTGAGTGGGGCTGCGGCCCTTACTTGGTTCTGTCAGGCCCTACTGCAAGGCCTGAAGAAAGGAAGCCAGAAAGCCATGAATATCAGAAAAGTATCAGAAGTCATTCAGCACCCGGACAAGAGCCCAGCGGCATTTTATGAACACTTATCTGAAGCTTACAGACTTTATACCCCGTATGATCCAGCGGCCCAGGAAAATTTGTGCATGGTAAATGCAGCCTTTGTGAGTCAGTCCCAGGGAGATATAAAACGGAAACTGCAGAAGTTAGAAGGGTTTGTGGGCGTGAATGCGGCCCAGTTAATGGAAGTTGCTCAGAAAGTGTTTGTGAATCGTGATCAAGAACTTCAGAAGGAAAGTGAACGTAAAATGAAGAAGAAAGCTGATTTCCTTGCTGCAGCTTTAGTTGAACGGCATGGAGGAAGTTTCTCTAACCAAAGGACCCGAGGACGTCGAAGGGGCCAAGGAAGTGGCCGGCCCCCATTGGGCGCAAACCAGTGCGCCCACTGTAAGGAAGAAGGACATTGGAGGAATGAATGCCCGTACTTGGACTCCGCCTCCCGAAGGGGAGGATGGAGCACACGAAGAGCAGGGAGACGATTCCAGAGTCGGGGAGGAATGCATCGCACACAATTCCAACAAGAAGAGGCTATAGAGGGAATGGCAGCCGGAGAGTGCTACAGCATGGATGAAGACTAGGCCAGACCGGGCTCCAAGTTTCCTCTGGGTCCCCAGGAGCCTATGGTCAGTTTGAAGATTGGGGACCAAAATATGGACTTTATGGTGGGTACGGGGGCCGAACATTCAGTAGTGGCCAAACCAGTGGCCCCTTTGTCTTCTCAATCCGTCACTATCGTCGGTGCTACCGGAACCAGAACTACCAAACCCTTTTTGCAGAACCGCACCTGTGAATTAGGGGGACAGAAAATAACACACCAGTTCCTGTATATGCCTGAATGCCCAATCCCCCTCTTGGGCCGAGACATGCTCACTAAGCTCCAGGCGCAGATATCCTTCGTTGAAGGGGGAGGAATGGAAATGACTCTAAACTCAAAACCTGCTGGCCTGATGATGTTAACTGTCCCCTGAGAAGAAGAATGGCGGTTCTACAGTGCATCTCCGATCAAGGCAGCCAGTCCCCGTATACCCACCAGAATCTCAGCTCCGCCCGAGGTATGGGCGGAGGATAATCCTCCTGGCCTAGCGAAGAATATAGCCCCTGTCATTGTCACCCTCAAACCAGGAGTGGAACCAGTGCATGTGAGACAATACCCTCTCCCGCGACCGGCGATTGAAGGAATTCACTGTCATTTAATGAAATTATTGAAGTATGGACTCCTCAGGGAATGCCAATCACCCTGGAATACCCCCCTCCTCCCAGTCAAGAAGCCTGGGACAGGTGACTACTGCCCAGTGCAGGACTTGAGATGAGTAAATAATGCAGTTGAAACCATACATCCAGTAGTACCAAACCCTTATACTCTCCTGAGACTGATCCCCGCTGAGGCTACTCACTTCACCGTCTTGGATTTAAAGGATTTCTTTTTCTGCATACGTTTAGCACCAACCAGTCAACTCCTGTTCGCGTTTGAATGGGAAGACCCTACCACAAGAAGGCGAGGCCAACTCACTTGGACTCGATTACCCCAAGGATTCAAGAACTCGCCTACTCTCTTCAGTACTGCCCTAAATCAGGATCTTTCAAATTATTCTGTGACTCCAGGGAAGAGAGTCCTCCTTCAGTATGTGGATGACCTGCTAGTAGCCACCAACTCCAAAAACGAATGCGTGCATGCCACCGGTGATCTCTTGCACCTCCTGAACGAAGCCGGATACAAGTTCTCAAGAGCCAAGGCGCAATTGTGCCAAACTGAGGTAAAATATCTGGGATTCCATCTGTCCAGAGGGATCCGGAGATTGGGACCAGAGCGAAAGGAAGCAGTGTGCCGCATCCCTATCTCCACCACCAGAAAGCAGGTGAGGGCCTTCCTGAGAGCTGCAGGCTATTGTTGAATATGGATACCCAATTTTGCACTGGTGGCAAAGCCATTGTATCAGGCCACCAAAGGAATGGAGCGATCTCCCCTGGAATGGGGCCCAAAACAGGATACAGCATTCTGATCGTTAAAAGCAGCCTTGATGTCATCACCAGCTTTGGGCCTGCCAGATGTACAGAAACCATTTTGTCTCTATGTCCATGAGTCAAGCGGGAATGCTTTAGGAGTATTGACTCAATCTCTCAGATCTTGGCAACGACCTGTAGCCTATCTATCAAAACAACTGGATACCGTCGCAAAAGGATGGCCGCCTTGCCTGAGGGCCGTCGCAGCTACAGCCCTCCTGGTGGGTGAGGCTGACAAGCTTACCCTGGGTCAGAATCTCCAAGTTACCGTACCACACTCTGTTCTGACCCTTATGGAACACTAAGGAAATTATTGGTTCACAAATTCCCGCATGCTGAAGTACCAGAGCATGTTGTGCGAGAATCCCCGATTGCAGTTGATCGTCAGTCAAGCTTTGAACCCAGCCACTCTGTTGCCAATTGGACCAGGCCCTCCGGATCATGATTGCCTGGAAATAATGGACACTGTATTCTCAAGTCGCCCTGACCTAACTGATGTCCCACTGAACGACCCCGAACAAACCTTCTTCGTGGATGGAAGCAGTCCTGTCATCAATGGACAATGTCGTGCTGGCTATGCAGTGGTGACCCTGGACATGGTAATAGAATCCTCAGCTTTGGCCCCGGGGACTTCAGCACAGAAAGCTGAACTGATAGCCCTCACCAGGGCACTGATAATAGGGACAGGGCTCCGTTTAAATGTGTACACAGATTCTAAGTATGCCTTCACAACACTGCATGCACATGGAGCCCTGTACAAGGAACATGGGTTAATAACCTCAGGAGGCAAGTCTATTAAATATGATCCCGAGATATTGACCCTACTAGATGCTGTATGGGCCCTCGTTTGTATCTCAAGTAACTCAGCAGTTGGCCTAGGCCCTACAGGTGCAGTGGAAGTTACATACAGCTTACAGACCCCAAAGTTCAGGAAAAGTAGAACGAATGAATCGGACCCTAAAGTCCCAGCTGTCCAAACTCTGACAGGAAGCTCACCTGAAGTGGCCCCAAGCTCTCCCTATAGCCCTCCTCAGGATATGTTCAGCCCCCACCAAGTCATTAGGAGTTTCCCCTTTTGAGGTCTTGTATGGGCGACCTCCACCTATTGTCCAAGGGATAAAAGGAGATATGGGTCAGATTGGATCCAAAATCACTAGACAAGAACTATTGGCTTTAGGTTCTGTCTTGCAGAGTCTTCATGCGTGGGTACAAGATCAGCTGCCCATCAACTTGACCGAACCACTAGATCCCTATAAGCCTGGAGCCTCGGTGTGGGTCAAGGAGTGGAGGAAGACACCGTTAGCACCTCACTGGAAAGGACCCTATGTCATCATATTGTCGACCCCTACAGCAGTTAAAGTTGTGGAATTAGAACCTTGGATCCATCACAGTCGGGTAAAGCCAGTGGTGACTACCGAACTTCGTCCCTGGACTTCAACCACCAATCCAGCATCACCACTGCGACTCACGCTGCGACGACAACCACTGCTGTGAGAGTCTACAGCCCTACTCCTGCCACCTACCGGACGCTGGCAGGTCTATGTATGGCAGAAGCTTGAGGACTCTGCAACCCTACTCCTGTCACCAACCGGAAGCTGACAGGTCTACGTACGGTGGAAGCTGTGGAAAAAGAGAACTTCAGTAAAGAATTTGCAAATTTCTAGACGAATTCATTGAGATATTGTAATCATGATATATCTATGTATTTATGTTGTACTTATGGTAGCCCTGGGGCCCCTTAGAATGCTCACTGATATACCTCCTTGTATCACATGTTATGGACCAGCCACATGGGCGAATGATGGTTCCTGGGGATACCACACTCCTGTTTAGGTTTGAACACTATTGTGTTTGCAGTTTTACTAATGGCAGCTATGTGTTTACTCCTTCCATGTTTTCTGCCTCTTTGTTTACGTATGGTTACCTCCATCGTTGACAGTACCGTTGAACGTAAGACAGCAGCACGGGTACTAGCCATGTGAAAGTATCAAGCTATACCCCGAGAAGAAGCATCAGTTTGCACAGGGTTTGATATGTGATTATTTTCTCACCCTCTTTTATTCGGGCTGAGAATAATCAAAGGGGGGAATGTGGTAGGCTATGGCCTGTAAACTAGGCCTAGACCCCAAACCCCACCTGAGACTAGTGTTGAAGAGAACCAGAGTTTGAGAAACTGCTTTATTTATTTATTTATTTTTATTTATTTATCTGTATTTATATCCCGCTTTTCACCGGGTCAAACTTTAAACTGCCTTTGCAAAGTTTGTATAGTTCCTTTATGCTGATGATAGACATGTTCCTGCATTCCCTGAGCTAGAAATGGCCTTGAAGTAGAAATGTATCAATGTCTAAGACTATGCCTTTGTTAGAATAGCCTGAGAAGGGGGAACAGGGAGCTAGACCCAGAGAGGGTCCCCGATTGGACAGGTGCAAGGGGCGTTGGGACCAATAGAAAGGTTGCCTGTATCAAACTGTAAAAATTGTATATAAGGAATTTGCTCCTGGACTCCAATGCTCAGTCCTTTTTGGATACTCTCCTGTCTGAGTCTGTGCACAATAAATTGGCTTGGATCCTGAACTGACTCCTGGTGTTATTCATTGCGTACACTTCGCTGCTACACTTCAACAGCTTCTCCAGGTCCTCCCTGAAGAGGAGCCTACCTTTTCAAAAGAAACTTGGACAGCCAGGCCTTGGCGCTGCATCCGCTGTCCAGTGATAGAGCCCCAGCCAGCACCTGGCCACTGCAGCTGCTGCAATCTTCTTTGCCAAAAGACAAACAAGATCATACAAGGTGTCAGCCAGAAATATCACTGCTGACTCCAGCTGGGTGAGTGAGAAGTCCTCGAATGAAGCCAGCATGGGTTTAGCCAAGGAAAGTCTTGTCTTACTAATCTGTTATTTATAAACAGGTAGATAACAGTGAGCCGGTTGATATAGTGTATCCAGATTTTCAGAAAGCCTTTGACAGGGCTCATGAGACTCTTGGCAAAATTAAAAATTCATGGCATAGATGGCAGTGGACTATTAACATAGTAAATGACGGCAGATAAAGACCAGTATAGTCCATCTAGTCTGCCCAATACCATGTCAAGAGTAGGTACACCTGCCGCTCTGTGCAGGCACCCCTCCCCATGTTTTTGCTTAGGGGTGAACCCACCACTCCATGTAGGACACGCCTATTTGTTGAGGAATTTGATGGTTCAGTTTATTTTGATATTTTTTTGTTGCTGTAAAGGGATCCACTGTGTCTGTCCCATGCCCTTTTGAACTCCGTCACTGTGTTTGCCCCCACCACTTCCATCGGGAGGGCATTCCAAGTATCCACCACCCTTTCAGTGAAAAAGTATTTCCTGACATTGCCTTTCAATTTACCACCTTGTAGCTTCATGTTATGCCCTCTAGTTTTGCAGCTTCTCCGTCTTTGGAAGAGGTTTGTTTGTTCATTATTTTCCTTTAAGTATTTAAAGGTCTGAATCATATCTCCCCTGTCCCTCCTCTCCTCCAAAGTGTACATGTTTAGGTCTTCAAGTCTCTTCTCATAAGGCTTCTGAAGCAGGCTCCAAATCATTTTGGTCGCCTTCCTCTGAACAGTTTCCAGTCTTTTTACATCCTTTGCAAGATATGGTCTCCAAAACTGAATACAGTATTCCAAGTGAGGCCTCACCAGTGACTTGTACAGTGGCATAAGTACCTCTTTTTTTTCTGCTGGTAATTC
This sequence comes from Ichthyophis bannanicus, assembly GCA_033557465.1. NCBI lineage: Eukaryota > Metazoa > Chordata > Amphibia > Gymnophiona > Ichthyophiidae > Ichthyophis > Ichthyophis bannanicus. The sequence continues at coordinate 115,802,735 of CM066043.1, forward strand.
CTCTTCGTATGCAGCCCAACATCCTCCTGGCTTTTGCCACCACCTTGTCGCATTGTTTTGCCACCTTGAGATCTTCAGAAATAATCACTCCAAGGTCTTTCTCCTGATCCGTGCACACCAATATCTCGCCCCCTATCACGTACATTTCCCTTGGAATTTTGCTACCCAAGTGCATGACTCTGCACTTCTTCGCATTAAATCTTAACTTCCAAGCATCAGACCATTCTTCCAGCTTCTGTAGATTATTCCTCATGTTAACCACTCCCTCGGGGGAGTCCACTCTGTTGCAAATTTTCGTGTCATCTGCAAAAAGACAGACTTTTCCATGCAGTCCTTCAACAATATCACTCACCAATACATTGAACAGTGCCAGGCCCAGGACCGACCTCTGGGGCAACCCGCTAATCACCTTCCTTTCATCCGAATGAGCACCATGTACCATCACCTTCTGTCGTCTGTCAGTCAACCAATTTCTGATCCAATTTATCTCCTTGGAATGTATCCCCAAGCTACTGAGTTGATTGATAAGCCTCCTATGAGGAACAGTATCAAAGGCTTTGCTGAAATCCAGGTAGATGACATCCATCACATGCCCCTGATCTAGTTCCATGGTCACCCAGTCAAAGAACTCAATCAGATTTGTTTGGCAAGATCGTCCTTCGGTGAAACCATGTTGCCTCAGATCTTGCAACCTGTTGGCTTTGAGAAAGTTCACTATTCGCTCTTTCAGGAGCGACTCCATTACTTTTCCCACCACCGAGGTAAGGCTCACATGCCTGTAGTTTGACACTTGTTCCCTGTCACCACTTTTGTGTAGAGGTACATCAGCCATTCTCTAGTCCTGAGGAACCTCTCCTGTTTCCAAGGATCTGTTGAAAATATCCTTTAATGGCCCTGCAAGTACCTCTCTGAGCTCTTTCAGTATCCTGGGATTTATCTCAACCGGTCCCATAGCCTTGTCCACTTTCAGTTTTGCAAGTTGTTCTAACACTTCATCTTCTGTGAATGGTGTGGTATCTACTTCATTCCCATTTTTATATTTGGGAGTCACAGGTGGTCCTTCTCCAAGACTTTCTTTAGTAAAAACAGAGCAGAAGTATTCGTTTAGCAATATTGCTTTTTCAATGTCACTTTCCACGAGTGCGTTCCCAGCACTTCTGAGTCCTGCAATTCCACCTCTGATCTTCTTCCTTTCCCCAATATACCTGAAGTTTTGTCACCACACTTCACATCTTTAGCCATCTTTTCCTCTGCCTTTGATTTTTCTATCCTTATTTCTCTTTGTCTCTTTGAGTTTGATCCTGTATTCATTTGTGTTCCTCTGTTTGCAAGCTTTTGAACTTTGCAAAAGCTGTGTTTTTTACCTTTATTTGAGCAGCCACGTCTTTGGAAAACCAAATAGGTTTTCTTCTCCTCTTTTTTTTTTCTTTACTTTTCTTACATATTTATCCGTTGCCCCTTTTATTGCCACCTTTAGTTTAGCTCATTGCAATTCCACTTCCCTTATCTCCTTCCACCCTGTCAGCTCCTCCTTTAAGGATTAGGAACTGGTTAAAAGAAAGCAAAGGATATGGCTAAATGGCTAATTTTCTCAGTGGAAAAAGGAGAATAGTGGAGCACCTCAGAGATCTATGTTGGGCCCGCTGCTTTTTAAATAACCTGGAAATGGGTCTAACGGGTGAGGTGATCAAATTTGCAGATGACACAAAATTATTCTAAGTTGTTAAACACAAGAGGATTATGAAAAATTGGAAGACTGGACGTCCAAACGGTAGATGAAATTTAATATGGACAAGTGCAAAGTTATGCACCTAGGAAAGAAGAACCCAAACTATGGTTACACGATGAAAGGTTCCACATTAGGAACCACCATTGAGGAAAAGGATTTGGGCATCATCATGGATAATACATTAAAACCCTCTGCCCAGTGTGCAGTGCTGGCCAAGAAAACAAATACAATGCTAGGAATCATAAGGAAAGGAATAGAGAATAAACCAAGAATACTGTATTCCTCTGTATCGTTCTATGGTGCAACCACACTTTGAATATCGTGTGCAATTCTGGGTCACCATATCTTAAAAAGGATATAGAAGAATTAGAAATAGTAAAGGGGATGGAAGGATACACCTATGAGGAAAACTTTAAAAGGTTAGAGCTCTTCAACTTGGAAAAGAGACGGCTGAAGGGAGATATGATAGAGGTCTATAAATTAATGAATGAAGTGGAACAGGTAAATGTAGATCGGTGGTTTACTCCTTCAAAAAGTAGAAAGACTGGGGACATGCAATGAAGCTACAATGTAATCCACTTAAGACTAATAAGAGATATCTTTTCACGCAACACGTAATCAAACTCTGGAATTCATTACCGGAGAATATAGTAAAAGCTGTTAGCATAGCTGGGTTTTAAAAAGGTATGGACAAGTTCCTGGAGGAAAAGTCCATAAACCATTATTAAAGAGAACCAGAGAAGACCACTACTTACTACACGACAATTATTATGGAACCTGTGCACCTTTTTGGGAACCTGACAGGTACTGGCAACCTGGATTGGCCACTCTTGGAAACAGGATATTAGGCTTGATGGACCTCAATCTGACCCAGTATGGTATTTCTTATGTTCTTATGGCAGTAGCTGAACCCAGCACAGCAGCAATCATGGCACTAGATTCCCACAAACTGCTGCAATAGAGTAGACACTCAGGAAGGTGTAGATAACATGAGGAGGGATCTAGCTAAGCTTGAAGAATGGTCTAGAATTTGGCAGCTGGGATTTAATGTTAAAAAATGTAAGGTCATGCATATGGGCTGCAGCAATCCAAGGGAGCAATACAGTATAGGAGGTGAAGTACTTTTGTCCACTAAAGAAGAGCGGGACCTGGGCGTGGTTGTGTCTGATGATCTTAAAGTAGCTAAACAGGTAGAAAAGGTGACGGCAAAAGCTAGAAGGATGCTTGGGTGCATACGGAGAGGAATGGCTAGCAGAAAAAAGGAGGTGATAGTGCCTCTGTATAAATCTTTGGTGCGACCTCATTTGGAGTATGGTGTGCAATTCTGGAGACCACACCTTCAAAAGGATGTGAACAGGATGGAGTCGGTGCAGAGGGTGGCTACTAAAATGATTAATGGGCTTCATTATAAAGTATATGAGGACAGACTTAAGGATCTTAATATGTACACCTTAGAGGAAAGGCGGGATAGAGGTGATATGATTGAGATGTTTAAATACCTCCGTGGCATAAATGTTCAGGGAGAGAGCCTCTTTCAATTGAAAGCAAGTTCTGCTACGAGGGGACATGGGATGAGGGTGAAGGGAGATAGATTCAGGAGTGATATGCGGAAATATTTCTTTACAGAAAGAGTAGTGGATCCGTGGAATAGTCTCCCAGTGGAGGTGGTAGAGATGAGGACAGTAACTGAATTCAAAAAAGCATGGGACCAACACAGAGGATCTCTAAAGGTAAAAAGTGGACTGTTGTAGTTGTTGTTTTGGAAGGACAGACTAGATAGGCCATGTGGTCTTTTTCTGTCATCATGTTTCTATGTTTCTATGTTAGTGAGGCGGCCAAGAAGGCCATCTTCAAAAGACCTTTGACCTTATGGTCCTGTGATCCCCGAGGGCTGTGCTGCTCTCTACTGGGATAGTGGCGAGTTTAAGTGACTACCACTACTACTGCATTGATCTTAGGAAAGCAAAACAGTCAGTAGCACCCTGAGGTAGGGCATAGAGCTTGATCATGGCCTTAACTCCCCACAGGGGTGTGTCAGAACATCTAATTCTGCAAAAAACATGCGCTGGAAGGGAAATGAAAAGGCTCTGGAAGGTCAAAGGAGACTAAAAATCAGATCCCCTTTCTGGTTTCCCCTTGTCCCCCACAGACGACTCTGCTTTCTGGAGTGAAGATGAGATCTGTGTAATTAAGGCTGAGAACACATCCCTCCTGAATAGGCGCACAAGAAGAGTCATCCTCATCCTCCTCCTCCTCAGGATGAGACACGCTCTTTCAAACTGTGCTTCTAGAGATCTCTAGAGCAGGCTCGTCAGTACTGATGGCTGCTGGCGATTCCTTCGGAGCCAATTGAGCCCCCCTGCGACCCATGGGGCTGCCATCTGCCCCCTCCAGCCAAATTTCTGCAGGGGATCCCCAATGGGCAAAGGACCCACCAGTTCATGGTCCAATGGCTTTGAAGGCCTCTTTCAGACATCCTGTACTGCAGTCAGAGCCCCCTGCCAAAAGCACTATGCCTGGTGCAGAAATTGGAAACACTCATGGGAACCAGCCCTGAATGCCCAGGAGTAGAGGGCTCTTGAACCTCCCTTCCACCAGAAATGGTCTGCCCCTTCATCGATAGGCCCTTCAGTTGGGAGGAGATATTGGGAGGGGGGAGGCAGCAGTCGAGGGCTGCCTGTAAAACCTAAGATGGCAGCATTTCCTGCCTTTGCTTTACACGTTGCTCGCTGAGGAGATGCATGCCGAGATATTCTTGCATGCATGAAAAAAACACGGGATGCTCTCAACTGCTCCTCTGCATCAGCCTGCAGGGCTCATGCATTTGGTCTTCACAAAGGGTAAAGGGTCTGACGTTTGCCACACACACACACACACAGGCAATGATGGCCATGGCCCCAGAGCTGCCAGGCAGTCACTTCAGCAAAACCGGATGACCACAAAGCTGAAAAGCACATTGGGCCCAGCGCAGCAGCCAAAATTTATGCATAGGCCCGAACCGCTGCTCCATGGGAAGTGACGACCTGAAACTGCTGTCCTCCTGACCTTTCCCTAGAGCACCTGATTCACCACTTCTGAAATCAGCCTAAAGTCCTGGAGCTTTGAGTCACCCCCGGAGATTGAGCAAGCACACCACATAAGAGAATCCGTGGTTGCAATTATAAATAAGTGCAGAGCTCCTTCCTGCTTACTGTGCTCTGTGTTTTTTTTTTTTTTAAATAAGTCTAGTTGGGGATGGGATGGGGGGAGTGGAGGGAAAAGAAAGCTATAAAAGAGGCTGTGAATGGGGAAACCAAACAGCCCTCCAAAAGCTTTAGGCCATAGGAAACCCAACTCCCTCCCTATCCAAGCAGGAAACTCTAGTGAAGTATCTGGAGATACACCTGAGATGTCCGCAAACCGTGCTTTATTGAGAAGCTGCCCAGGAGATACTTAAATCCATACTGCACCAGTCCAGCAACTACCACTTGCTGGGGCTAGAGAAATACTGAAGGGTGCCCCAAGCTGAACTGGCCTAGGGGTTGTTTTTTCTCGTTGTCTCCATCATCTGCTGGCAAGGGACACTATCCACAGGGCTGGTCTAGCAGGACAATCTGGACTGATGCATTTTTTAATTATTGTTCCAAGAGGAATGGTGGTCGGGTGATCATGATTGCTAACTTTAACTATCACAATCTTGTGTGTGTAGAGGGGAGAAGGCGGGCAAATTGAAGCTTCAGCTAGGGTGTCTTACACTTCTGCATTGGTGGGTTTATATATATTTCATCTCAGTCTGGGGAAGCCAGAACCAGAGGGAAAGAGAGAGAGAGAGAGCAGGAAGGACAAAGCAGAACATACTGTCTGTTGGACCCAGAGATGATTTTGGAGCTGGAGTTGGTCCAGTCCTGGTGCAGCAGGTGCTGAGACCCGTCCAGTGCATTCTGGAGGAGTGGGAATGCACTACAAGGTGTATAGCAAAAGAATAAATGGACGGCAGTTTGTGGTAATCTCCTAATTGGCAAAATAAGCACAATAGGTGAGACCCATCGGGACTCAGCCCTTCTATTAGCCATTTAGTAAATCCTATTAGTTTTACACATGCAACAGAGACACCAGACTTGCAAGATGTTGACTTTTTTTGGTAAATTTTATTAAGTGGAGTATATTAAATAAAGTGTCTTCTGCCCTATTCACAAAACCACAAACAGATGCTGGGACTTGGCTGCTAGGAGCAGCGCCTCCCAGGTACATAGCTGCTGAAGAAGTAGGTCACCGGTACAGGAAGTCAGCTTGGATGTTTGCTGCAATCTCAGCTTCCCACTTGTCCCCGTTATTAAGCAATTTCTCCTTATTGTACAGCAGCTCCTCATGCGTCTCGGTGGAAAACTCAAAGTTAGGACCCTGCGGGGGAAAAACAAGAGAGGCAAAAGGTGCAAAAATCAATCAAATATCACAACAAAATGACAAAACCCAGTTAAAGTCCTTATGAAATACTTTGATAATGGAGGGAAGGTATATTTGGGGATCACAATTTTCTAGACCATCTCTATTGTGGGCCGGCACCCATACTAGGCGGTTGCCTAGTAGGGGCGGCGGGCCATATTACCTTGTGTCTTGCTTCAGCCTGGTAGCTGAGGCCCTTAATTGTGTAGTTGTGGGGCAGTTAAAGCAGTCCAAGTGGAAATAGGCCGACACAGGAACATTTATTTTTAAATTTTGTTTTAATCATCAAGCTTTGCAATTGGACCTTGGCAGAAGGTTCCAAACCATGAACAGAAAGTGAGGATATTTTCTCCAACAAAAAAGCTTCTTTATAAAGGTATTTCAGCAGTGCTATGACAAAGCAGTTTCTTTCAGTCTTTGCAACCAAAATAAGTTTCCTTTTCAGTCAAACAAAACACAGTTGAAAGTCCCTGTTATGAGCAAAGTCCAGCTAACCTTGTTAGCTTCCTCCAGCTGTTTCAGGTAAGCTTAAAACATTCTCTGCTTCTTAGCATGGGAATTAAACTGCCGTTTAAAACACTTCCCTAGCACAAGTACTATTGCAGCTTTAAAAGATGAGACTTCTGTCTTTCCAGCCTTTCTCAGTAGCAATTACTCAGAATTCTATTTCTTGGGCTTTCTTCATAATATCTCTTTCATGGCTACCTAATCACTTCTCAGGCATAATGAACATTCCATTGGAACCTCTGTGGAATCTGAATCCTCATTATAGAGTTCCACTTCTATCTCTTCCTCTGTACTGCAAGACTCAGGGACTTGGATACGTTCAGGGATTTCAAGTTTCACTTTTCTTAACAGTTTAAAAGGTTTCTCCCAGTGAACGTTCCCTCTTCCCCCTGGAATAATGTCAGTGCTCCTAGACTTCCTTCCCTTTAGTGAGGCACTTAAAGGTACTGTCGGTTTTACCTTGTTTATAGAAACCTTCTTCCTGTCAGGCTTTTTAAAAGGCTCTGTTTCTTGCTCAGAGTCTGAGCTGCTTGTTTCTGAGTTAGAACTATAATCCTTTAGCTCTCTCAAGCGTCTTCCTGCTCCTCTCTGGCCCTGCCACTCGTTCTGGCAGTTCTGTCTCTCCTCCCGCCCATTCCTTTGGCTTCTCCCCTCACTTGCTGACTGACGGTGTTTAAATGTTTGCCAGCATGCTTCCCTTTCTGGCCCCACCCTATCTCTCCCTGCTGTTGCCCTGGAGACTGGGTGTGGCTTCAGGCTAGCCTTGCAAGTGTGTGTTTCAGTATTACTTTCATTTTGGGACCTGTGCTTAGGTGAGCCCATCCCCCTCTCAGCAGAAAAAGTCTCTTTTTTTTCTCTTTCCTGGGTCTGTGCTGCACCTGCCTTACCACACTATAAACAATTAAAATGTACACATTAGCAGATCTTTCCTCATAGCACCTTTCACCACATATTTCCTGAAGGCAGGAAGCCCATTTCACAGCACGCTTCCTTAAAGGGTAGGGTGGAGCAAATTGCTTAACACTGAATCCCACTCCTCCTATACCACACTTAAACAATGACGTGAAAGTGGCTGCTATAGCCAGCATAAGCACTGGCAGGTCACCCAGCGGTCAGAGATGGCAGTAACTAATGAGTGGACAAGGACAGCTTAAGAGACAGTCTACTGAACAGGGATCAGTGGATTGAGCTGGACATAGCCCGCGAGGGCTTGGATTATCTTTATAGTTATCCTCCCCTCCCCTTTATTGGTTGGCTGGTGTTAAAGGGAGTGAACTTGTGTGAGGAAATTGCAGGTGGTGTATGACTGGTGAGAGGAAGGTTTAGTATGCAATAGTTAAGATGATGTCGGGGTCTGCAATGGCAGGATGGGGAAGAAGGAATGGGTGGCTGGTATGGGTATTGAGGTGGGTAGAGAGTTTTAGTTGATGGAATGCACGATGCGAGTGAGAAGGGGGAAGGGGGAGATTGATGAAATGAAGGAGTTCTGAAGTAGGGTAATTAATGCATGGGGTGGAATTATTTGGGTGCTATGTGGGGATTAATGGGAGTATATATGTGGTGAAATCAGGGGAGGGGTTATTAAGGGGTATGATGGGTAAGGGGTGATGGTCTGCTGTGGGGGGGTGGGGGGAAATCTTCCTCTCGGAGTGTGTCTGCCATGTGTAGGTTGGTAGGCGATATCTGTGATCTTTTGGGGGGAGGGAGGGAGGGTAGTGGTTTTGGGTTATCAAGGTGATGGATAGAGGGCATGGAGATAGGTGGGGAATTTTATTTGTTGGGGTTGAGAAGATAGTACCAATGGGCAGGGGAAAGTGGGAGGGAATAAGGCAGCATGGGGGAGGGTCCGAATTGAAAATAATCTCAATCAATAAAAATGCGTTAAATTTGCCTTATAAGAGGTAATTGGCTTCTGAGGAAAATGAAAAGATTTGGGGTTCCGTATGTCTGATCTAGGAAACTCACTCGGTGAGTAAGGATGTACACCTGATGAAATTTTCACAAATATACAGCCCCCTATTTCCATCAAACATGTTGAAAAAAACAGAAGGGCAAGGTAGGAATGATTTTTTCCTAGAACACTGCAGGTAGAAGTTAAGGAGACTATAAAAGACAAAGGAGGGAAGTATCCGTTAGTTATAGCTCTCATTAGGGAGGGGATAATTTATAATTTGGCAAATGTGTATGCTCCAAATACGTACCAGAAAGAAAGTTCTTCTGGGAGCCCGAGAGGGAATGTTTAGGATTGGGGGAGGGGACTTTAATGTTACTTGGTCACCAAGGTTGGATTCTAAATCACAGGCTGAATTCAGGTGAGGTGAGACAGATGAGCTTTTTGGGAATTTGTGGATCATACTGCTTAGGGCGGTATAGAAAGTTTTAATAAACATGTAGAGTTGCATGGTATCTGGAGGCAAATGAACTTGGGGGTACAAGAGTATATATTTTTTTCTCTTAAGTGCATGCAACATAGACTAGAATAGACTATACTTTTATCGACAAAGGAAACACTGGGAAGGTCAGAGAGGTGAGGATCAAAGGGCAAATTTGGTCTGATCATTCTCCTTTATGGCTCGAGTGGCAGGGTGGGCAGGAAGTGACAGGAACACAGCTTTGGAAACTAAACGAGAGAGTGTATTAGAGGACGAGGGGGTGATTAAGGAGACCATTCAGGAATACTTTGAACTCAATAGGGAGAATACTGGGGGGAGGGGATGTCCACTGCGAAGCCTTTAAGGCAATAATGAAGTATTATTGAAGTGGGCTAACAGGGAGCAGGAAGCTGAGATGGATCAGTTGGTGAAGGAAATTAGGTGATTGGAGGGGTTGTCGGGCGAAATTTATTTGGTTTTATATACCACACTTTTTAAGATCAGCACGGTTTACATAAGAACAACTTAATACATTGAACAGGACAGGTTAAGTTACATTGAACAGAAACAATTTAAATTACATAGGTCTAAAGAACTATAAAAATACCATTTAGACAAATGTCTTGATGAAGGTAACTATATACAAGCTGAACAGAAGCTGTGCATTAGAAGATAGACCATGGCAATCTATGGTACATGGTCGAATGAAAGCTGGAAAAGATGAGTCTTAATTGCCTTGTGGAACGTTGACAGGTCAGTGATAAGATAGATAGGAGCAGGGAGAGAGTTCCAGAGCAGTGGGGCAAAAATGGAGAAGGCTCTGTTTATGGCAAATTAGGTGCTTTTATTAGCCATAGCTGGAATGGCAAGGGTGTTAGCCATATTAGATCTCCTGGATCTGGTGTCTGGTGTCCAATGTAATAGGTTTTCTAGGGATGATGCTGAGAGAGGGTGAAGGATTTTAAATGATAATAGAAGGGCTTTGTATTTAAGTTGACTATTAATTGGTAGCCAATGTAGCTGAGCTAGGAGAGGTGATACATGCTGCTATCTGGATGCTCCTTAAATGGTTCGGGCAGCAGTATTTAAAGCCATTTGTAAGGGATGGAGGGTATATGCAGGTAGACCATGCAGTATGATATTTGCATAATCGAAAATGGGAGTGACTAAGGCTTGGAAGACAGTGCGAAAGTCAGTAGGTTCCAATAAGGGTCGGAGTTGGCAGAGGGATCGTATTTTGGAAGTAGACAGTCTTTGTGATATTGCTTATATGGGATTCCTTATTTAGATGTTGATCCAGAGTGACACCAAGATATCTAACCTCGTGATTAGACTTCAGCTCCGCATTCTTAACATGTAGATGTGGTGGTGGTATAAATGTTGGATCCTTCGTGATGAACAGAACTTCTGGTTCTTTTTTTTATAGTTTACTTTCAGATTGTGGGCTCCTAGCCAGGCAGATACTGCATTAAAGCAGTAACATTTTTTGAAGGCACAAACATAAGGAGTCAATAAAGGAGAGCCAGTTGTTATAGTGTATTGGGAATTTCAAAAGGCATTTGACAATGGATATAGGAGGCAAATGTTCTACTGTGGATTGGGAACTAGTTAAAAAGATAGAAAACCGAGTAGGGTTACACACCCAATTTTCTCAATGGAGGAGGATGAATTGTAGATTACCAGAGGGATATATATTGGGACTGGTGCTTTTTAACATATTTATAAATACCCTGAAAATGGAAAAACATATGAAATGCTTAAATCTGCAGATGAGACCAAATTATTCAAAGTTGTTAAATCACAAGCAAATTATGAGAAACTGAAGAAGGACCTGGCAAGACTAGAAGTCCAAATGGCAGATGAAATTTAATCTGGATAAGTGCAAAGTGATACCTGCAGGGAAGAACAAGCCAATCTATGGCTATATAGTATATGATGGCAGATAAAGACCAGTATGATCCATCTAATCTGCCCAGCAAAGCGGCAAGAGTAGGAGCACCTGCCGCTCTATGCAGGTCACCCCTCCTCATGCCTTTGTTTCAGGGATGTACCCACTGCTCCGTGTAGGTCACCCATATTTGCTGAGATATAAGATAGTTATGTTTGTTTTGATTTTATCCTGTTGCTATAAAAGGGATCCACTGTGTCTGTACCATGTCATTTTGAATTCCGTCACTGTCTTTGCCCCTACCATTTACATCGGGAGGACATTCCAAGCATCAACCACCCTTTCAGTGAAAAAGTATTTCCTGACATTGCCTTTCAGTTTGCCCCCTTGCAGCTTCATGTTATGTCGTCTAGTTTTACAGCTTCCCCGTCTTTGGAAGAGGTTTGTTTGTTCATTAATACTTTTAAGTATTTAAAGGTCTGAATCATATCACCCCTATCCCTCCTCTCCTCCAGAGTGTACATATTTAGGTCTTCAAGTCTCTTCTCATAAGTCTTCTGATGCAGGCTCCAAATCATTTTGGTCGCCTTCCTCTGAACTGTTTCCAGCCTTTTTATGTCCTTTGCAAGATATGGTCTCCAAAACGGAACACAATATTCCAAGTGAGGCCTCACCAGCGACTTGTACAGTGGCATTAGTACCTCCTCCTTTCTGCTGATAATTCCTCTCTGTATGCAACCCAGCATCCTTCTGGCTTTTACCACTGCCTTTTCACACAGTTTCACCATCTTGAGATCCTCAGAAACAATCACTTCAAGGTCCTTCTCCTGGTCCATGCACATCAACCACTCGCTCCCTATCGCATACAATTCCCTTGGATTTCTGCTTCCCAAGTGCATGACACTGCACTTCTTCGCATTAAATCTTAACTGCCAAGCATTAGACCATTCTTCCAGCTTTTGTACATCTCATGTTATCCACTCCCTCAGGTGAGTCCACTATGTTGCAATTTTCATGTCATCTGCAAAAAGACACTTTTCCATTCAGTCCTTCAGCAATATCATTCACAAATACATTGAACAGTACCGGTCCCAGGACTGAACCTGGGGCACACCGCCAATCACCTTCCTTTCATCTGAGTGAGTTCCGTTTACTGTCACCTTCTGTCATCTTCAGTCAAACAAATTCAAAACCAGTTCACCACTTGGGACCCACCCCCAAGCTGTTGAGTTTACTGATAAGCCTCCTATGAGGAACAGTATCAAAGGCTTTGCTGAAATCTAGGTAAATCATATCCTTCACATGCCCTTGATCTAGTTCTCTGGTCACCCAGTCAATCAGATTTGTTTGGCAAGATGGTTTTACCAAAGGACAATGTTGCCTTGGTTTTGAGAAAGTCCACTATTCGCTCTTTCAGGAGCACCTCCATTACTTTTCCCACCACCGAGGTAAGGCTTTTTGGCCTGTAATTTGTCACTTCTTCCCTACTGCCACTTTTGTGAAGAGGTGCATCATCAGCCCTTCTCCAGTCCTGTGGAACGTCTCCTGTCTCCAAGATCTATTAAAAAATCCTTTAATGGCCCTGCAATAATCTCTCTGTGCTCTTTCAGTATCCTGGGATGTATTCCATCAGGTCCCATGGCCTCCTTGGCCACTTTCAGTTTTACAATCTGCTCTAACAGATCATCTTCTCTGAATGGTGTGGTATCTACTCCATTCCCATTTGTATATTGTCAATCACAGCTGGTCCTTCTCCAGGATTTTCTCTAGTAAAAACAGAGCAGAATTATTTGTTTAGCATTTTTGCTTTATCAATATCACTTTCCACGAGTCCATTCCCAGCACTTCTGAGTCCGGCAATTCCACCTCTGATTTTCCTCCTCTCCCGAATATACCTGAAAAATGTTTTGTCGCCACACTTCATATCTTTAGCTATATTTTCTTCTGCCTTTGATTTTGCTTTCCTTATTTCTCTCTTTGTCTCTTTTAGTTTGCTCCTGTATTCTTTTCTGTGTTCCTCTGTTTGCAAGGTTCTGAGTTTTGTGAAAGCTGTGTTTTTTGTATTTGTGCAGCCACTTCTTTGGAGAACCAAATAGGTTTCCTTTTCCTCTTGTTTATATTTACTATCCTTACATATGTATCTGTTGCCCCTTTTATTGCCACCTTTAGCTTAGCCCATTGCAATTCCACGTCCCTTATCCCCTCCCACCCTGCCAACTCCTCCTTCAGGTACTTGGCCATTTTACTGAAGTCAGCATTTTTAAAGTGTAGGACTTTGAGTTTGCTGTGATTGGATTCTACCTTGGCTTTTATCTCAAACCACACATTGTGATGATCGCTGCTGCTGCTCACATGGACACCCACCTGGATATTTGACATGATATCTCTATTGGTGAGCATTAAATCCAGCATCGAGCTTTCCCTGGTCAGTTCCATCACCTCTTGTCTAAGTAATGCATCTTGGAAGGCATCCACAATTTGTTTTTACTTCTTTTCAGATTTGCAGAAGGAATACTGCAATCCACATCCGGTAGATTAAAGTCACCCAATATGATCACTTCCCCCTTCAAGGCTATCTTTGGAATATCAGCAATCAATTCACTAACTATTTCTTGGTTTGATTTGATTTGGAGGCCTGTAGAGTACATCAGTATGGATGACGGTGCCATTTCTTCTTTCCAACACAATCCACAGCGCTGCTTCTTTTTCCCACGTCCCTTGCATTTCAGCAGCTTTAATACTGCTTTTGACATATAGGGTTACTTCTCCTCCTTTTCTACCCTCTCTATCTCTTCTAAATAGATTATAGCCAGCTATGGCTATATCCCATTCATGGGACTCATTAAACCATGTTTCTGTAAGGGCCACAATGTCCAAGTCCATTTCCACCATTAGGGCTTCCAGATCAGGAACTTTGTTGGCTAGGCTTCGAGTATTTGTGCTCATTGCTTTCCAGCATTTGTTGACTGGCTTGCCTGTGTTTTGCATGGATTTTGTTCTACATGCCCCCTTCGCACTTGCCACTGATGTGTGGTTTAGAAGTGTGGCTGTTTCCAATGTCATATTGCTTTTTCTGGGAATAACGTCCTGAACTTGTCCTTCTCTATCCGTCACCCCCTTTCCCTAATTTAAACGCCTGTCCACATACTGCCTGAATTTTTCACTTAGGATCCTTTTCCCTGCGATGGAGAGATGTAGTCCATCAGCACAGTATAGTCTCTTGTTGATCCATCTGTTTTCCCAGTCGCCTACATATCTAAATCCTTCTTGTTTGCAACCATGTATTAAAGTTGTTTATGCGATGCAGCCTTTCTGCCCCTTTACCATGAACCATGATGCAAGGTTCCACATTAGGAGTCACCATGAACAATAAGTTGAAACAGTACCCACTGCAGTGGCAGCCAAAAAGGCAAACAAAATGTTTGGCTTATGCTTTATTTCTTTCCATGGTGTAACTGCATCTTGAGTACTTTGTGCAATTCTGGTCTCCGCATCTCAAAATAAGATACAGCGACATTAGAAAATGTACAGAGAAGGGCAACCAAAATGATAAAGAGAATAGAATGGCACTCCCGTGAGGGAAGGCTAAAGTGATGGCTGAGGGGAGATATGACAGAGGTCTATAAAATCCTGAGTGGAGTGAAATGTATAAGCACGAATCAATCATTTACTCTTTCAAAATATACAAAGATTAGAGGTCATACCATGAAGTTACTAAGTAGTACATTTAAAAAAAAAGGGAGAAAATATTTTTGCACTCACCGCTTAACCAAAGCTCTGGTAAAAATAGTTAGCGTGGCTAAGTTTAAAAAAGATTTGGACAAGTTCTTGGAGAAAAAGTCCATAAACCATTAAAGTAGAGGGCAGGAGGCAGAATGGATTTAGTTTGCCCTTTTCTCAGACGTTCAAAGTGGGTTACTTTCAGGTACATTAGATATTTTTCTGTCCCCGAAGGGCATACAATCCTCTCAGTGACTGCCATAGTGGGCTCTCAAGACCACTATCCTGTTTCTTGACCCACTATGACCAATTTAGGACACCAGTACCTAGCACGATCCCAAAAAGTAGCAATATTTCCATGCTGCTTACCCATAAGGATGATCAGAGCCTAACAGCTAGAGCAGTGGGCTGAGAGCAGCAAAGCCAGGGTTTGAATCCCACTGCCACTCGTTGTGATCTTGGATAAATCACTTAATCCTACATTATGTTGCTAGGGCCCACTATGGCGGGCACTGAGAGGATCGTTCTCACTCAACTTTGGAACCACGTTTAAAAAACAAATGCCCTCCATTTTCACCAGTCTGGGTTTTGACCGGGACACAGTACCATAACTATTCTTACCTTGCTCGTGAGCGAGGTTCACGGTGCTCTCGACAACACTAAAAGTACACTGGTCATGTGCCTCGATATTTCTGCAGCATTTGACATCATTAGCTATACCATTCTTCTCTCCCATTTGTCTGCTATTGGTGTTTGTGACACTGTTCTCCTCTTTTTTGTTCTCAACGCACCTATTGAGTCTCAGTCGGCTCTTGCACTTCCAGTTCTTACCCCCACACCTGTGGGGTCCCCCAGGGTTCCATTCCTGCCCTCTCCAGTTTAACATTTTCCTCAGCCCTGTCACCTTACTCATCCAGGAGGCCGCCATTATTACGTTGACAATGTTCTTCTAGTGGCATTTGCTGACTCTTTCCCCCCCTCTCAAGACACTCAATTGCCTGCACAAGGTGCCTAAACTGGTTAATAGAAAACCAGATGAAACTTAATATCTCCAAGACCTCAGTCACTTGGCTCACCGGGGCACCTCAGTACCCACTGTCTACCCCATCCTGGATGGCTAGCTCATTTCCCTCTCTCCGTATTTCAAGTACCTTGGGGTCTTCCTTGACTCGAATCTGTGTTTCAAAAAACAGCTTAGCCATGTTTTGCAGTCCTCGTTCCTCATGTTCCATCAACTCTGAGCCCTTTGCCCCTTTCTGGACCCCTCAACCCAGCACACACTTGCTCTCAGTTTCATAATTTTGCGTGTGGGTTACTGTAACTCCATATACATCAGCATATCCAAATCTGAACTAAAGTGCCTTCAAACCATCCAAAATAATGTAGTTCGCATGCAAGCAGATTTGATCACATCACCCCACTTCTGTATCATTACCATTGGCTCCCCATCTATAACCGCATTAACTACAAAATTCTCATCCTAACTCATAAGGCTCTATACGCTAATAACCCACTTTATTTTCCATGATTTTCTTTCACACTCCTGTTAGGGCCCTTTGCTCTCTACACGACAACTGCCTAGACGTACCTCCATTCTCCCATGCTAGACTGGTGAGTACTAGGTTGTACAGCATTTTTCTTCATGGCCTACCCTTTGGAATGCCCTCTCACTCACCTTCCGCACTGAACTGTCATATAAATCTTTCAAGTCTGCATTAAAAACTCATCTTTTCTATTCAGCGTTTCATGAAGGACCTTATTTAATGTGATCGATAAACGGTGCCTGCAATCTGTTATCTCACAACAAAAAAACAGGTCAGTCCCGGAGTGAACAGTATGTACTCTTTGAGTTGCATATTGTGCACAATCCGGGTGGGGCATTCCTTGAAGAAGCGTTCAGCGAAATGCCTTGGAAGCCAGTGTGTGGCATCGGTGTGCTTGCCCAGCAGTGTTCTCGTTCAAAAACTGTGTTACTATTTTAAGTTAAATGCTTTCAAAGGTAGTTTGTTCATTTCATGTGTTGTTACAGCACTGCAGTTAAGCCATGAATTCTGTTAAATGAAATGGTGGAATGCTTTGAGAGATTACAGGTGTTTTTAACATCATAGTTTGTTTCAAATAAATGTTAGAACTGATCACTTTGAAATAAAGATGGAAGGAGGTTTTATTTTAGAGCCGTTGATGCCGAGAGGCGTGGCTTCGTGTGTATGAAGCTTATATTAATTTACCTCATTGGATTCTGAGGCTCTTTTCTCCTTCCAGGTATTTATGAACTTTGCTTGACAGTAGTACCTGATGTGATTTTGTAGACATTGGTGGAGTGATTTGCTTTTGATTTGCGATCTGTTATCTGAAACCTATGCTCTTTACATTTCTCCCTCCCCATGTGCCTGTACTACTTTTCTTCTGTTACTGTCCTATAAAGGTGTTGTAGTTCTTTTCTATCTTTGTTTTCATATTATTATTGTAAACAGCCTTGCCATGAATTTGAAAGGTGGTATATTAAACCCTGATAAACCATAAACTATGTTCTTATGGCTTTATAGTACTCTTGTTCATAGGCTTCTGAAATGCTGGAGACATTACTGCATTTTAAGGATAAACAGCTGCTCAAATTCAAAATGCTGGTTTGATTGCTCAGATGAATTTTTATTAAAAAAACCTCTAAGAGGATCTTTTACTAAAGAGCACTAGCAGTCAGCACGGGTTAGGTACGTGCTAAAGGTGCGCATTGGACACACAAAGACAGCTAGTGCGAGGCCATGACAATGCTGCCGGATTACAGCCCTAACTGTCCATAGTGTGTTAGAGTTGCAAGCAGAAGGGTTAGGAGCAGAGAGTAAGTGGGACGAGTGCCACAAAGGCAATGCACCAACGCTACATGCACGGTGTTGAGTGCACCCAGGTTCCCAACAGTTATGGTGACATTTTTTACTTAGTAGATAAGGTCCTTCCCTTGAGTCCTGCTAGATCAGTCCAGACAGGTGTGTTGTCTTCCCCACCAACAGAATGGTGGAGACAGAGAACCAATGAAATGCCCAGGTTTCAATGACATCACTCCCATGCCTCTATATGCCTCAGCCACCAGAGGGGACATTCAGTATCCATACCAAAGTATATGGGAGAACATGTCAAACATCACACATCCTCAACATGGGCAACAATGAGTTTTCAAACAGCAGAGAACGATGTACAGGAAAGAACAACAGAAGGCTGTCTGTAGAATATGGACCTGTAGAGCCAAGCACAGAAATCATAGTGGATCAGACTGCTAGATACGTATGACCTAGATTGGCCACTGTTGGAAACAGGATACTGGGCTTGATGGACCTTGGTCTGACCCAGTATGGCATATCTTATGTTCTTATGAGGTACTGCTGCAGAAAACCAAGTCAAACAGTTCTGGGACTCAAGGAAAGGACATTAACTGGTAATAAAATGTCACCTTCCATATCGTCCTGCTAGACCAGTCCAGACAAGTAGGACGTATCAAAGCTAGACCTCCAATGGGCAGGAAGAAGACACAGCAGCTCGAAAGGCCGTGTCCTCCCAAGCGGTAATGCCTGAAAAGAGTGTAAAGAGATGCCCATGTTGCTGCCGCCTGACAAATGTTTGCAGGGGCTACTGAGCTCAGTTCCGCCCACAAGGATGCTTCTGCAACAGATACGACGAGGTAATGGCCTCCTTAATCCAGCGCCCCAATGTAGACTTAGCCACCGCATCACCCTTGTGCGAGCCAGCAAAAAGTACAGATTTTCTTCAGAGAGAAGACAATCCATCCACTATCTGCTGGAGACAGAGGAATACTGAAGGGCCCTCTGGTGGCTGAGGCATGGGAGTGATAGCATTGAAACCTGGGCATTTCATTGGCTTCCTGTCTCCACCAATCCACTGGTAGTGGAAAACAACCCACTTGTCTGGACTGATCTAGCAGGATGATATGGAATATGCTGTTGCCCTAACGCACCATATTAAAAGCGCATTTGGTGCAAGACTCATTCTGAGACTTATTCTGTGCCATTTAAGTGTGTAACAGGAGGATTTTCAGCAAGCGGCTGTGGGGCAGGGTAAAATGTGAACCTGAAGGCAAAGCCAAGATACAAACAACACGCCAGCCGTGCTCCATCAAGAGCTTTACTCCCTTCCTGTGCCACTGAAGAGACTCCTTGCTAAATCTGACAGACAGAGCTTAACCCAGCACTGACCTCCACAATGGCATCCACAGGGCACGCTTCCTGGCAAAAGCCACAGTAAATGCATTTGGTCATGTCAATATCATAACGGGTGGTTCTCCGGCTACCATCTGCTCGTGTCTCCGCCTCAATCGTGATTGCCTGATGGACAGGAGAAGGGAGGGGGCAGGTGAGGGGCCAGGTAAGGTAAAGTGAAAAGACAAAGCAGGCAGCAGGAGATGCGGCAAGATAGAAGAAAGCAAAAGTGAAGAGAGAGAGAGAGAAAAACAGGGGATTAGAGTAAAAGAAACATACACAGAATAAGGGTACTTGTGACCCAGACTGACCACAGAGATGAGATACTGGGCTTGATGGACCTTGGTCAGACTCAGCATGGGGTTTTTTATGCTTCATATGTACATAACTAGCTTATTTACAACCGCTTTACAGCCCGCTCATCCAAGAGGTGACGGGTTCTAACAAAACATATATAATATCCAAATATTCATACATTAACACAAATAACAAACATTAAGAATACCAAGAGTTCCTAGCAATGGTAATCATAGCAGTTCCCAATTTATATACTTAAAAACTAGGACTTAAAAAGCTCTCAAAAAGATTTAAATTTTCTTAGGAAAATCTAAGATCTGTCGGTCTACAAAATAACAGGTATTGAGTTCCATAAGATGGGATCTGTGCATGCCAGTGTGTAGACATCAGCCAAACCCGAGAGTGTGAAGCAATCAACAAATACTGATTCTGAAATCTTAATGGGCTCACTGGCTGGTAAGGCAAAAATCAACATGAATATAGAATAAAACAACAAACTAATAAATGTAAGATGGGGTTGGAACCACCAAGCTCCAATATGCAAGGACACTCTGGAAAAACAGGGCAGTGACACAGAAGGAATTCCTGGTACTGGTGGGATGGAAGGGGGCAATGCTGGCCTGCAGTCTGGAAGTAGGTCCCGTTGGGTGGGGTCTCACCTGGGCAGGACAGACAGCTTCACAGAGTTTACAGGCGATGCAGCGTTCCTCTCCTGAAGGATATCTGCGCAGCGCATGCTCACCACGAAAGCGTGGGCTCAGAGGACCTTTCTCAAACGGGTAGTTGATAGTGGCCGGCTCTCGGAACAGGTAGCTCATTGTCATACCCAGACCTGGGAAACAAGGAATGATGAAGGAAAAGGGGTGTGAAGGTTCACAGAGCAGGAGGGCACACAGAAGAATGGAGGGAGGGACGCAGAACAATGAGATTGAAAGTATACATAAAGAGGAAAAATATCAGCAGAGAAGAGACTAGAAAGGGGGACATTAACATGTCCATTTTCACTATTCTCTAGCTATGGAGGCTCGGCTGCCTCAGTTCTGATGGTTTATCCTACCTCGAAAGAGCTCAGTCCACAGCAGTGTTTGTGCAGCCTTGTCTGTGATGGACTTCATGTCTGTTGGTTCTTCCCGTGCATTTACATACTCTGCAATGGAGCAGAAGTAACTTACAAAAGGCATCAGAAACACTAACAGAAGAACCTTCTGTGGCCTTTGTGTAGGGGGTGATTACACATTATACAGGAAATGATGCAGTGAATCATCGGACATCTCAACCTAGTAAATCACATCCTTGCCAAAAACCCATCATTTCTTTACAGGGGCCACAGCAGACACATCCCGCTCCATTACCATTAGGCCTATGTGAAAAAGAAATAAAAAATATTGTAGAGCACGAGCTTTAGGCCACATAGGTCCCATTCCTAGCTAAAATAACCAAAAAGATTGTTCAGAGACAGCTTCAAGACCATAATCGACAAATATGCCCCACTGGATTTCCACCAGCACAGATTCCGCCCAAACCACAGTGTTGAGACACTTCTCACACATCTATTATTCGATAACTTACTCAAAGGAATAGACAAGATAAAGAAGGGCTTCTTACTAATTTTTATTGACATTTCATCCGCCTTCAACATAGTTTGCCATCACATCCTACTGAAGCGTCTAATGGAGATTGGCCTCCAAGACACCACCATCAAATGGTTTCAATCATACCTCGAAGACAGATAACAGAGAGTAACATCCAGCCACCTCAGCTCAGCACCCTTCCACACAACTCAAGGAGTCCCCCAAGGCTCCTCACTGTCTGCCCTTCTCTTCAATATTTACATTTAGCCTGTATGCAAAATATTTAATAAATGCAAGATACAATATGCCATATATGCCGACGATATTATGGCATATACCCCAATCCAATCTGGACTCCCCAGAATATACCACTATATCAACCTGCATACAAGAAATGACGACCTGGCTTACTAACAACAACTTGATCAACAACATAAAAAAATCTGAAGCTATCATCATTACACAGGAATCCACATTCATCCCTCCTACCTCAATCAACATCTCAAATATACCGATCACAATAAGAAATGAAGTTCGGTACCTTGGAGTGATACTAGACAAACAACTTACCCTCCAAGCGCATATCAACAAGACGTCAAAGACCACCTTCTTCAAACTAGCAATGATCTGAAGACTAAAACCTCTCCTCAATAAAGAACACTTCCGCACAGTATGCCAGGCCATCACTACATCTGTGCTGGACTACTGTAATCTCCTCTTCCAAGGACAACCCAAACAATCCACTCGACTTCTTCAACTAGTCCAGAACACTGCTGCCCGTATTATCGTTGGCGCTTCACAACAAGACCATATAACTCCCATCCTGCATGATCTGCACTGGTTACCAATCTCCTCACAAGCAAAATATAAATTGGCACTCGCCATCTTCAAGATAAAAAATAACATGTCGACAGGAATACTACAAGAGCTCATCGGCACCAAAGCAAGTAACCTAATGGTTAGAGCACTGGCTTGGGAACCCAGAGACCAGGGTTCGATTCCCACTAGCACTCCTTGTGGCCTTGGGCAAGTCACTTAACCCTCCATTGCCTCAGAAAAATCCAAGTTATCAATATCCCCGTTTAATGTACATTACCAAGTTTAAGTTACAATGTAAACCGCTTTGATTGAAATGATAAAGCGGTATATAAAACCTGTTAAATAAAGTAACAGACCTGACAGGAACAGCACTAAAAACGCCATACCAACCCCTAGCCTGTTCACAAAAACCAATAAATCCACATCTATGAGGGCTTTCTCTCTTGCTGCCCCCGCTATTTGGAATTCGCTCCCTGAAGAGCTAAGGTCCACAACTGACATAAAAGATATCCGGAAGGTACTCAAATCCTTCCTATTCATTGACCAATTCAATGAAGACCCCCAATCACACTAATCATTCCACGGTACCATGCCCACCCCACTCCACGCGCCTATTTACATAAGTTGTGCTATCTGCACCATCTATCCACCCATTACTCTTGTTACGATGTATATAAGTTTAGTTTCAGAACTTCCATCTGACTCCCCTTCGTTCTGCATAGAAACTCTTATGAGATTAAGTTTTGAAGTTTTGATGTTATTGTTTACACTTGCAAGTTCTATGTAAAAGTTTACGTTAATGTAAACCACCTTGATTAAATGAAAAGGCGGTATAGAAAAATTGTTAAATAAATAAATAAATAAAAATCTTCATATGTAACAGCTGAGCAGACTGTGGTACAGGGACCCAGATTCTATCATGACATTTATTTATTTATGTAACAACATTAACAGGCAATTTACAAAACATACATAAGCAGAGGGCAAAAATGATAAACACAGAAACAAAATATACTTGATGATAAAAATAAACACGTTTAAATGCTTCCCAAGAAAATAAGTAGTCTGATATACTATGAATAGCAATTGAGACTTACTGTATGATTTCCGCTGTGCAGAAATGCTAAGCTGTCTTGCAAGAACTGGGCAGGCAAGCGTCCCTGGGGAAAAACAGGAGAGGAGAAATGATCAAGTCTTACTTATGGAAAGTGGAAATGCATATAGCGCCCTTGCATGGGAGAGGATGGCCCTCAAAGGGAAGTCCGAGTTTTATTCATCTTTAGCTAGACTTCAAAAAAAAAGGCATCTGAAAATAAGTGGGGAAATCATGAGGAGAATGGCTCATGGAATTCTTTCCAACCCCACTGCGTGTATGCGCGTGCATGCCACTCATCTGGAGAAAAAGGGAAGGGTGGTTACAACGGAGCCGTAGCCAAGCACTGTGTTAGTTTGAAAAAAATCAAGTTTTTAAATATCACTGTCAGATTTCAAAGCATAGATTTTATTTATTTAAATAAATAAATAATAGAGTAAGAGCATCCCAAGGCATCAGGTACTGCCGTGCTTCTCCAGCACTATGAGGCAGTCCATATAGCAACCAGTAGCAAACTACAAAATTTAGTCACATGGCAAAATCATATATAAAAGCTATTAAGAAGGGTATATTGTTCAGCTATTAGGTTTTACAGTAAAATTTACAATAAAGAAAATGAAACACACATCTGAATCATTAAGAGCCAGTCTGCATGTGGAGCACACCTCAGGAATTCATTTTCATCTCTGTATCCATATCTGTGTTGGCTTCCCGTGTGTCTAATCAGGAAAGGACGGGGTTAGCACTTTTAAAGGTGCTATTCCCTAACTGCTATGTTACAGTGAATTAATTATTGCGTTTATTAGAACTTTCTATAGCACCCTACACTTTCCAGCATCAATGTGCGTAAGCTGCAGCTGCTAATAATATAGTACGTCATTTTTTTGAGGGACTTTATTTTTTCTGGAACCCCAGTCCTATTAGATCTGTTTGTAAGCTTCATGTGTCTTTTCATCAGTTTTTTTTTTATCTGTATCAAATTTGGTCCTGTTCCGTTAAATATGTGAAGAGTTATTTTGCTCAGAGACAATTCATTTTTTTTGACCCCTTATGTATAATTTGTTTCCAGCATTCTGTTGGGTTGGAAATAACAAAAAGGAAGACAGAAAAGAATCAGCACAAAAGAAAGTGAGGCAAATGACAGCATATTTGAAAAGGACATTCTGTAGCAGGCAAAAGAATACAGATCGTGGGTGTTGTGTGCCACCTCATTTCATATGAAGTTCACGACTAGCAATTTCCAGAAGTCTTGAGGCCTTAGACAGTGCCTCTCCCTCAAAACCAGGAATAAAATCATACATAGAAAACCCACGGCCAATGACATTACTGCAGCTGCTTCTAGCAGCACTTACCTGCTCGGGACGCAGGATGCAGGATCCTCAGTACTGACATAGCAAGGGTGGAGGATCACCTGAACCATAACAGAGAGAGAAAGAATGAATGAGTAATGACACCCCTCGGTAAGTGCGGTAAGCTTTCATGATAGAAGCACCGGTTCAAATACTACCTCTGTTCACTCGGCTAGAGCAAAACGGAATTACAAATGCTGCAAAACTATTTCCTGTGGGACTACAAGCAAATCTAATCACCTCACTTACTGATCTCTTTTCAAAATTATTCCAGAAGTTAAGTAATGGGTACAGTGAGGATTTTCAGGCTACCTTGACATGGAATTTAATGTTAATAAGTACAAACTGATGTACTGAGGGAAAAAATTCTTAACTATATTTTAATGTAAATGTTATACACCACGAATTCATGCTATTAGGTCTCACCAAAGCAATGTACAAAAGTATACAAAAAACACATACAGTTCTTAAAATAAAACAATCTTAATTTAGTATGTAAGAGACAAGCAGATCATCCTGATCCAACATATAAACATTACAGGAGTGGTTAACATGAGGAAAGATCTACAAAAGCTGGAAGAATGGTCTAATGCTTGGCAATTAAGATTTAATGCAAAGAAGTGCAGAGTATTGCACTTGGGTAGCAGAAATCCAAGGGAAATGTACGCGATAGGGGGCGAGAGGTTGGTGTGCACGGATCAGGAGAAAGACCTTGGTGTGATTATTTCTGAAGATCTCAAGGTGGCAAAACAGTGCGACAAGGCAGTGGCAAAAGCCAGGAGGATGTTGGGCTGCATACAAAGAGGGATTACCAGCAGAAAGGAAGAGGTACTTATACCACTGTACAAGTCACTGGTGAGGCCTCACTTGGAATACTGTGTTCAGTTTTGGAGACCATATCTTGCAAAAGATGTAAAAAGACTGGAAACTGTTCAGAGGAAGGCGACCAAAATGATTTGGAGCCTGCGTCAGAAGCCTTATGAGAAGAGACTTGAAGACCTAAATATGTACACTTTGGAAGAGAGGAGGGACAGGGGAGATATGATTCAGACCTTTAAATACTTAAAGAGAAATGATGAACAAACAAACCTCTTCCAAAGACGGGGAAGCTGTAAAACTGGAGGGCTACTATGAAGCTGCAAGGTGGTAAATTGAAAGGCAATGTCAGGAAATATTTCCTGTTCGGTAATCCAGTTTAGTCCTCCACAATCGGGTAGTGCCCCTCCTCCTGCAGCCTGGAGACTGGACCAATCAAGTCTTCTGTAGTATATATGCAGACGGAGCTCCCAGAAGCCCCCAGTGTGTCCAGTCTCCTTGCAGCTTGAGGACTTCTGTGCCCTTTCTGGGCACACTAAGTGACACTTGAAGGAGCAACACTAGTTAGTTAGTTCTTTTGGGGTTTCGTTTTTGGTCCTTTATTTACCATTTATTTGCTAGGTAGCTGTATCTTTAAAAAAAAAAAAAAAAAAGCATTGCACAGGGGACATCCTGGGGGAAGCCAGACCTGCTTGGGCTCCTGCCTTCCTGCCTGGGAATTTCTGAACCCTGGGTTGAGCTCTCCCCTAGGCTGTACGGGGAAGAGCCATACCTGATTCAGCATTGCCTGTCACTTGGAGAAGTTGGCTTGAGTTCCTTGCTGTTTCCTGAGCTGGTAGGAATTTTCCTTGCTTTAACTTTTCAGCTCCCTGTTGTTTGCATTGTCAGAGGCTCTGTCGGCTCCCCTGGCTCCCAAATTGCACTTTTTCCTGATTTTTTTCGCTTGCCCTGTATTAGAGGGTCGTTTTCTTTCTTTTCCATATTATTTGGTTACCTTTGTATTTTCGCGCCCTTTTTTACCGCGGGTGAAAAAGTGCGGCGGCCATTTTGAATTTCTAAAGTGTGCTTTTTAAAGGCACTTTTTAACACTTGTGCACGGGTTCCCCTTGCATTTTGGGGGTTTCTTTTGCTGGCGATTTTGCTCAGGGCACCCCTAGGATTCTGGGGAGTGTTTTGTTGTCTAAAAAAAAAAACAAAAAAACCGTTTTAAATTTCAGTCTGTACTGTTTTACATAGGGTTGGTCCCTTTGGTGTGGGCTTCCCTGGTTCTGTTCCATTCTTTCCCGCTGAGCGGAGGTTGCCTTAGCATGTATGCCAAACCCCAATATGTGATTTACGGGTCCCGCAGAGGTGCAGTGACTGACTCTGGCATCTGCAGGGGCTGCACCTCAGTTTCTTCAGACCTGGAATGTCTTTCTCCCACTGCTGTCTGTAGCTCTGTGGTAACTCGATTGATTTTTCTTGATTTTTCAGCGATTTTAGGCATTTCTCTCATGCCTGCAACCCTCCCACCTTCTCCTTTGACGTTTTAAGTTAATTCCTCAGTTTTTGGGGGTTTTAATTCACTCTTTTTGTGTTTTATTTTTGCTGGCGGACATTTTGAATAGCTAATGAGCCTCGGTTTTGGGCGGGAAGCCAGATTGCTTCTCTGCTGGTTTCTCACAGCTATATTGCTGTTTCAGTTTTTTTCCACAACACTTGCTAGATGTCAGTTGTGCAGAGGTTACTTTTTTCTCTGCCTATGTATGAACAGAAGGGATAGAAAGTACAGAAGGCATGGATAGAGAACAGTATGCAATTCAGAGCCACAGTACAATGCTGAGTCACTGACGAAGGGTGCAGGGCTCATGGGTTACATTCCCCACTGTGCCCAACAAAGAAGGCTGGCTGAGGCATTACCTATTATGGGGAATATTGTTGAATGCCTGTTCCTGCGGGACGCAGTTATTTGTTTTTAGTTCTCCCTGTGCCTTATTCCGGTTACGCTGCATAGGCTGTCAGAAGAGACACAGGGACCTCATGCATCCGCTCTGCTCTTCCCCCAGCATCTTGCTTCCCCAGATGACCTTGGGAACTCCGGACCTTGGCTTCAGGGGAGCTCTCCATTGGCTTTACGCTGCACTGAGTCTTTACTACGAGAGTTTGGATACCTCCAGGAAGTTCAGGTATCATTTTTTGTATGAAAACTGTGAGTACTCTGTTTTTGGTTTTTCTTCCTCGCCTCAGCTGCTCTGGGATGATTTCAGCTGTATCCGGACCGGCTGCCTCTGAGTTTTGAAGTTCCTATTTTAAATTTTTAGTCCCCAAACTGCAGCCGGGTTACTTTGTACGTCCTACTGATTATTGTACCTGTCTTATTCAATATACCATTTGGTTGAGGTTTTAAGTCCGTGTTTTGGATCCTGTCTGTTTTGGGCTCGGCCTAATTAAGCATGCTCACTGTAATTTTCCTATGGCTGGATTGCGCTTCTACATCCCTCCCCAGAAACACCTTTCAGCCCCTACCATGGAGGTCTGAATGGCAGCGGAGGGATCCCACTCTAATTTCCCTACTTTCAGTCACTGTAATTGCCTTACCCTGACTTGAAAGTTTCTCTATGCCAGCACAGTGAATGACTGCCAGTTCCCTTCTCAGTTCTGTAAATACCTGACAGCTTTTCGGTGCCAGCGGCTGTTTTGTTTTTCTCTTCAGTGTTTCTTTTTAGAGGAAACAGCTCTAAACAGCAGTTTCCACACATTTAATCATGCTGTGGAGGCACGTGGAGTTTCACAATCCGTTTCTTGAAGAGTCTTGGGTTTCCCTGAGCCTTCCTTGTTTTTTGTTTTCAATGCAAAAAAAAAAAAAAAAAAGAAATAAATAAACCCCACACAAGAAGAGGAAAGGTGGTTTAAGTCTCTACAATGACCTTTTCTCTGGCTGTATTATAGCCGAAATGTACTCAGCCGAAGGGAACATTAATAGCTTGCTTGTGTTTCACCTGCACGCTGCATCCCGGAGGTTTTCCCCATGCCCACTGCGTTGCTAGCTGGGTCCCTCAGCAACTTATCTCCCCCCTCCTCAGAGCCCCTGCTGCAGGATCTTCCACAGCCGCTGAAGACCACATTACACATTCCCATCCGGCCGTCTCATCAACGGTTTCTCCGCTTCGCTCTTCCGTGGGGCCCCTTCCAATTTCCGGCCATGCCGTTTGGTCTCGCCACGGCCCCCCGCACCTTCACAAATGTGATGGTAGTGGTCGCGGCGGCCTTGTGCAAAGAGGGCGTCCTGGTCCATCCGTATCTCGACGACTGGTTGATTCGGGCAAAGTCCAGTCGGGAGTGTGTGCACGTCACGAGCAGGGTGGTGGCTCTGCTGCGGTCCCTCGGCTGGGTGGTGAAAGAATGCAAGAGTTGTCTGTGCCCGACGCAGGATCTCGAGTATCTGGGAGTGCGCCTTGACACAGCACGGGGCTTGGTGTGCCTGCCTGAGCGTCGCATTCGGTCTTTGTCCGACTCTTCAAGGGGATGCCCGCTCCGTCTGCATGGTGGTACCTGCAGCTCCTCGGTACGATGGCAGCAACCTTGGAGGTGGTGCCCTGGGCGCGCTTCCACATGCGCCCGCTGCAGAGTGCTCTGCTGCGCCGTTGGTCCAACCAGTTCGACTCGTTGAACAGGAGATTGCCTTGCTCAAGGGCGGTTCGCCGTTCACTCCGGTGGTGGCTCTCCTCCGAGAACCTGACGCGGGGATTCCCTGGAGCCTCCACTTTGGGTTCTGTTCACAACGGATGCCAGCTTAACCGGCTGGGGGGCTCCCTGCGAGACCCGCTTCGCTCAAGGGGAATGGTCTCCCCTGGAGACTTCTTGGTCGATCAATCCGCCTCGAATTACGGGCGGTGCGGCTAGCCCTCTTGGCCCTCGAAGCCCTAGTTCTCGACCGGCCGGTGCGAGTCCTCTCGGACAAGGCGACCAGCGTAGCTTACATCAATCGCCAAGGGGGCACCGGCAGCGTGGCCCTGGATTCAGAAGCGACGGCCTTGGTCAATTGGGTGCAGTCTCGTCTTCTGGCCATCCCGGCAGCGCATATTGCAGGCGCAGACAATGGTCAGGCCGATTTTCTCAGCAGAGTGCGGGTGGACCCCGGAGGGTGGCAGCTAAGCCCGCAAGTTTACGCGCCAATAGTTCGTCGGTGGGGGCCGCCCATCATGGATCTCATGGCGACATTTCAATCGGCCAGGACAGGACGCTTCTTCAGCAGGCAAAGGGAGCGCATGTCCGAGGGGCTCAACGCTCTCATTCAGCCGTGGCCAACGTCCGGTCTTCTTTATGTCTTTCCTCCGTGGGCTCTGATCGGCCGGGTCGTTCAGCGCATCGAGGGCCATCGGGGTCGAGTGTTCCTGGTGGCCCCGGATTGGCCTCGGAGGCCCCGTTATGCCGATCTGGTCCGGTTGCGCGACGGCATTCCTTGGCTCCGGTCCACGCGGCCGGATCTTCTTCTTCAGGGTTCCTTGCGGATGCCCCACGTGGGTCGATTCTCGCTTACGGTTTGGCCATTGAGAGGGCTCGGCTGAAAAAGATGGGTTACTCCCCCGCGGTGATTTCTACCCTACGGCGGGCGAGGAAAAAGTCCACTTCTCTTACTTACGTTCGGATTTGGGGGATCTTTGAAGACTGGTGCTCCCGGCATGGAGTCCGGGCGGCGACGGTTTCCGTTTCCGTCGTTTTAAGTTTCTTCAGGATGCTTTTGATAAAGGCCTTACGGCTAGTTTCCTGAAAGTCCGGTTGGCGGCTGTCTCTTGTTATCGAGGCAAAGTTTTAGGCCGTCTCCTCGGTTCTTATCCGGACGTACGTCGTTTTGTTACGGCTGTTGTTCATTTGCAGCCCTCCCGCAGGATTTTCGTTCCTCCGTGGGACTTGAATCTAGTGCCGCGGGCCCTGGTTCGTGAACCTTTTGAACCCCTGAGTAGGGCGTCTCTGAAAGATCTTACGCTGAAGACGGTTTTTCTTGTAGCCGTCTGTTCGGCACGGCGTATTTCAGATCTACATGCGTTGTCCTGCCGAGAACCTTTTTTGTCTTTTTCCCCGGTCTCTTCCTTTTTGCCAATGGTGGTTTCTCCTATTCATGTAAATCAGGCAGTGTTTCTTCCGGTTCTTTCTTCGCACTCTGTTGGGACGGCGGACAAAAGTCTTCACCGTCTCGATGTGGGTTGTGCACTTCGTCGTTATTTGAAGGCTACCGAATTTTTTAGGAAGGCTGACCGGCTATTCGTGCTCTTCGGTGGTGCACGTAACGGGGAAGCAGTGGCTAAGGCCTCCATTGCAAGATGGCTCAAGGAAGCGTTCGCGTCTGCGTATCTGTTGCAGCAGCGGTCTATTCCGGAGGGGCTACTGGCTCATTCCACTAGGGCTCAGGCGACCTCTTGGGCGGCGTATAGCCTAGTTCCGCCAGCAGATATCTGTAAGGCGGCCGCTGGTCGTCTCTGCATGCTTTCAGTGAACACTATCGTTTAGATGTGTCAGCGGCTCGGGATTCCTGTTTTGTTCGGCGCGCCGGATGGTAAGGTCCCGCCCGGTCTTGACTGCTCTGTTACATCCCGATTGTGGAGGACTAAACTGGATTACCGAACAGGAAATGGAAATTACACTAACCTGGTAATTGTAGTTCCTGGAGGGTCCAGTTTAGTCCTCCTTCCCTCCCGACTATCTGATATAATAATGCGGCGCGCTTTCCGAACGGTGGATCATAAGACGGTTCCTCTTGCCGTTCGAACCTTTTTTTTGCAGCCGCGTTTTTGGCTATGGCTCTTTCTTTCTCAGGTGTTCAGTCAGCTCCTGAGATTTCTGATACGGAGCTGTGTTTTGATTTCTGGGGCGTCTGTTCCAGCGCAATACAGTGTTCTGACTTCCTCGTTTGGGGAGAAAGTTGGATATGTTTGTGGGGGGAAACAAATTGTTCCTTAATTATGTCATTTTCATTATGTCATTTTGTATATTAATCTAATGTGTTGCTTCGTTAAGTATGCTTTGTTACTAGTACACTGGGGGCTTCTGGGAGCTCCGTCTGCATATATACTACAGAAGACTTGATTGGTCCAGTCTCCAGGCTGCAGGAGGAGGGGCACTACCCGATTGTGGAGGACTAAACTGGACCCTCCAGGAACTACAATTACCAGGTTAGTGTAATTTCCATTTTTTCACTACAAGGGTGGTGGATGCTTGGAATGCCCTCCCGATGGAAGTGGTGGGGGCAAACACGGTGACGGAATTCAAAATGGCATGGGACAAACACAGTGGATCCCTTTACAGCAACAGGATAAAAACAAAATAAACGGTATCATCTAACTTCTGAACCATCTAACATCTCAACAAATAGGGGTGTCCCTAAACAAATACATGGGGAGGGGTGGCCTGCACAGAGAGACAGGTGCACCTACTCTTGCCATCTTCCTGGGCAGACTAGATGGACCATGTTGGTCTTTATCTGCCGTCATTTACTATGTTACTATGTAAATATGGAACAATTATGTCATCCTGGGTATTCAAACTCCCTAATCATATAACCATTCTCAGCCAAGCCAAGCCCAGCTCTAAAGGGCGCAACCGATAGCGTGGGAATTAGCATGCAGTAAGCGCAGGGTCCTATGCTAAGAATCCTACTTAACTGGTTAGTTTGTCATTAGGCAAGTTAGGGGCGTAATGTAGGTGTTGATGGTGCATCATGGTTAGCACGACTATCTTTGGTGCACACTAACCACAGCGGTTGCTATTAGCATGAGTGCACTTAGCGCCACCTTAACAGGTTACTTGGTGCTGCGTAGTTGCAGTGCGCTAACAGCAGGGGGGGTGGATGCGCACGGGCCTCCGCCTTAAGAGTCATGACCTAATTCCATGCTAACTTAGTGCATTTTATAAGCATGCCCATACATGTATCAAACAGCCTCCTACATAATTTACAAGATTCCCATTCTCAGTAATAATGTGTGCCCCAGCCCAAATTTTTACTACAGCAAGAGAGTATAAAGGTGTTCTTCATATGCCTATTTATCCCTCTCTCAACGTGCCTTCATACTCAGAAAGAAAAATGAATCTAATAGAAACATAACCACCATTTGACATTTTCCCAAAAACTAAAAAAAGAGTTGAGCATAAATCTCCAAATTGTACGAAAGCTATTCCACAAAGTAGGCCTGCCTCTGAAAATGCTTTTGCTCTGCAGCTATTTCTATTCATGTCTGGTAGCAAACAGTATTCTTGAATATATTTTACTTTTTCTTGGGCTTAGGATGAGCCAGGGGTACAACTGTGGGGCGTGTGTACTAAGTTCTGCTGCTGCCAATTTTATTTATATGGGCAGACAGTACTTAGTATGCGTTTACAAAGGATTAACACATATTAATGAACATTAACATGCCCCAGTGCTAAATCTGTGTTCTCTATCCTCCTGTTCCATACATTGTGCAGTTTGTTGTGTGTGGATGATTATTGGTTTTATTTTTTTATCATATGTTATCCATTTTGTGGTGTGTTTTCTTTTAAAGCACAGAAGTCAATGCTGACTCCTGGCTATCCAGCAGCCCCTGGGTTTTCTTGGTAAGGTATGACTGAAAGTAGATTGCCAGGCCTTTTCTTCCAAACCAGAGGAGGGTAAAGAACATAAGAAAAGCCATGCTGAGTCAGACCAAGGTCCATCAAGTCTAGCAGCCTGTCTCCAATAGAGACCAGTCCACATCACAAGTGTCTGAAAATCCCAAAAAGTAAATCAATTTCTCTTAGCTCATATCCAGGCATAAGCACTGGCACTACCATATCTACCTGATTAATCATTTTCTATACATTTTTCCCTCAGGAATTTGTCCAAAGCTCTTTTAAATCAACATCAAGCAACTTAAGAATACACTAAGGGGCTTGTTTACAAAGCCGCGGTAGCGGTTTGCGATCGTAATCGGAGCCGCGGCCCCATTGATTTCAATGGGGCCGCGGCTGCGATCGCGATCGCGAACCACTACCGCGGCTTTGTAAACAAGCCCCTAACAAACCTTAACACTATTACCTCCCCAGCTGACCTGTGTCCAGTTAGCTGGATTAAGTCCACTAAAGATGAGCTGTTACACATACTTGATATTGTAAACCGATCCCTAGAAACAGGACAAATGCCCTGTGCACTTAAACAGGCAATCTTACGCCCCAATCCTAAAATCTAATGTGACAGATAAATCTCTCCCTAATTCCTACCCTCCCATATCCAGTCTTCCATTTCTAGCAAAAATCATTGAAAAAAAATGGTACAAATAAAACTGCAAGATTTCATTGACTTAAATGCCCCACTTGATGATCAACAGCACGATTTTAGACCGCATCACAGTGTCAAGACCCTCATGTTATCTCTTATGAACAGACTCCTCTGTGAACTTAACAATAGCAAACAAGTGTTTATGCTTGTATTTCTCGACATTGCTGCTGCTTTTGACAGCATTAGCCACAAATTGTTTATCTCAAGATTCCAACAGATAGGCCTACAAGGCAGTTTTACAGTGGTTTAAATCTTACCTCACCAACCGCACACAGCAAGTTCTGATCGGCACGAAAACCTCAACATTCAAACAGACTCAGGGTGTACCTCAAGGTTTGCCTCTCTCTGCCCTTCTTTTTAATCTATATATGCAACCCATATGCAAAATCTTAAAAAAAAAACACAAAGCTTATCATCAGATCTTTACGCAGATGATATAATATGTTCTACCTCCCAAATGATATCTCAAATCCTTTTTGCCCCCAGGTCCAAGCATGTCTCACTGGCTTAATACATAGAATTTAATTTCAATAAGATAGAAGTTTTTAACATATTGCACAACCAAAGCTTCAAATTCCCCCCCCCCCCCCCACTAAAATCCATATCAATGACACTGACATGGAAGTTAAACAAGAAGTCAAATACTTAGGTATTATTCTTGACCAGTCCCTATCCATGATCTCACATATCAAAGCTCTCTCTAAGATAATTTACTTCACACTATACACTAATAGAGCATTTCAGACCCCTCTTGGAAAGTCACAACTTCTGCTCCATTCTACAGACCCTTATAACACCACACCTTGATTATTGTAACAGTATTCTCTACGGATTACCCAAAAAAACACCCAACAACTCCAGCTGGCACAAAACCATGCTGCCAGTATAATCCACAAGGCTCACTGTTCTGACCACATCACTCCACTGCTACATTACCTGCACTGGTTACCCGTTGCAGCTAGAACCAAATTAAATATATAATGATAGTCTTCAAACTGTATAACAAGATTGCCCCCTCCTACCTTTCATCCCTCCTTACCTATCCTGACATTACTAGAATGAGAAGAGCATATTCTCAAAATATCCTCACAATACCTGCATACATCCACAGTACCAGCAAAACCACCAGCTCAAGGGCCTTCATTTATGTTGCCCCTACCCTCTCGAACGCGCTCCCAGATAACTTAAGGATGATAAAAGACCTTCAGGCTTTTCGAAAGGAACTCAAAACACACCTGTTCACCTAATACTGTAGCCTCAGTAACTTTAACCAGTTCCCACAATCATCCTAATCTCTCCTCTATCAAAATTTGGACATCGTACCTATTCCAACATATCAATGAAGATTATGTACTAGTAAATCATGATTGGTATATAGTCCTGGAAAAAGTCATCTTTTTTCCTCTGATTGTAAATAAGTCATACCTTGTTTAATGTAACATTATCTGCTATATTTACTGTTCACTGTAAATAAGTTCTGATGTAATACTGTAAACCGCCACTGATCACTGGAAGTGGTGGGATATAAAAGTTTATAAATAAATAAATAAATCTCACTGTGCCAGTCACCTTGATCACATCCCCCGGCAACAGATTCTACAACTTAATTATGCACTGCATGAAAAAAAATATTTCTATAATTTATTTTCAATCTGTTGCTCATTAGTTTCAAGGTGTATCCTCTTGGTTTATGTATTTTTAAGGTTTAATCACCCCCTATTTAATAGTTTCACCCCACTCATAATTTTAAAAACATCTATCATGTCCCTCTCAGTCATCTTTCTATCAAGCCAAAGCTTCATAAGGCATGTTACTCCATCCCCCTTACTTCTGTCACCCTTCTTTGAACCTTTTCTAGTTCCAGATGGGGTGACCAGAGCTGTACACAATACAAAGGTATAAAGTTATCCTCTGTTTTATTCTCTATTCCTTTTTGAATAATCTCTAATATTCAAAAGGATATTTATTTAAGTTTTTTATACCGCTTTATCATTTCAATCAAAGCGGTTTACATTGTAACTTAAACTTGTACATTAAACAGGGACATTGATAACTTGGATTTTTCTGAGCAATGGAGAGTTGACTTGCCCAAGGCCACAGGGATATAAACAAGATAGAGTCAGGCCAGAGATGGCTACTCAAATTATCAGTGGGCTTCATCATAAGACATATGGGGATGGACTTAAATATCTCAATATGTATACTTTGAAAGAAAAGCGGGAGAGGGGTGATATAATAGACATTTAAATACCTCTCAGTTGAAAGGAAGCTCTAGAATGAGGGGTCATAGAATGAAGGTGAAAGGGGATAGACTCAGAAGTAATCTGAGGAAATATTTCCTTATAGAAAAAGGTAGTGGATGCATGGAGCCTCCTCAAGCTCCCCATGGAGGTAGAGGAGACAATAACTGTATCTAAATTAAAGAAAGCATGGGGTGAATACAAAAGGATCTCTGAGAAAAGGCAAGAAATTGTAGTTGGGAGAAAAATAATCCTGTGTGCATCATTATGTACTAAATGTGCATTACATATCATCATCATCTACCATTAAGATGCCCATTTGCTTAATTTCACAAGATCCTTCTACAAATCCTCTGCTATTTTTTAATAGATTTATAAATTATACTTATTCCAAAAACAAAAGCATATGGTAATCAAGCAACAAAATATAAGCCACAATAATACAATATCCCACAACTGCTTACCAAACTTTAGCCCACAAAAAAGAAAAGAAAAAAAAGGATCCAAGAACAATGAAAGAATATCAAAGGAAAATAAACTATAATTAAGTGAATGCTCACCCTACTAAGCTTCCTTTACAGACCCTACAATGGTGCTTATGGGACAACAACTCGGGCATTCAATTCTTCCCTAGCTCTTAAAAATTCTAACAATTGTCTAGGTTCAAAACATACAACCTTCTTCCCCCCTCACACTGCAACAAACAAATACAAGGAAAATGTAAAACAAAATTTAACCCCAAGGCAAACATCCTAAGGCACAGCATCAAAAAATCTTGACGCCGCTTTGCGTAAATCTAGACAAATCTGGAAAAATCCTAATTTTTGATCCATAGGACAATTTATCAAGTGAGCGGAAATATTACCTAAACAAAGTTTGGCGATCAATCTCCAAGGCAAAAGTAAGAATTAAGGTAGAACGCTGGATCACCACCTACATTGAGGACTCCAGGAAGTCCGTTAAGTTGACAGCAACAGAATCCCTCTGACCCCCCCCCCCCCCGGAGAAGAAGAGACCCCACCAGAGGTCAGAAATCGAGCACTAACTAGAGGGGGTAGATTACCAGAATCCATCCCCAATACCCTCGACAAAATATTTTTTAACCATATCAATCAGAGAAATAAGGGAAGACCTTGGAAAGTTTAACATTCTGAGGTTGTTCGGGCACACCAGATTATGAAGGTGCTCTAATTGTTGGCAGGCACAACTACTGTCCTTAACCAAGGCATCCCCAATCACTTGAACAGCAGCAATTTTATTGTCGAGAGCGTCCATCCTCACACTTAACTGCTTCAGTGCCTGGAATGATCCACCACCTCCTGTGCAACCACAGACAGGTCTCCAACAACTTTTGTGGACAAAGTCATCAAGAAGAATTCAAACCTTGCATTGTGTTCCATAGTGACTCCAAAGTTTCCTCCTTCGGTCGATCAAGCTCCCCAAACAGATTTCTGGAAGCGGCAATTTCCAGCTCCTGTACGATGGTCTCCACAGTTCTACCCGGAGCAACCAGGGAGCACTCTGTTGCTTCCTCCAATTGAGGAGAAGAGATTGCAGTTAGGCAGCCTCCTGACAGGAGCACACTGCCTAACTCTTTGGTCCGCGGCAGGTCCCCTGCACCAGCCATGCTCTCACTTCCTGGATTCGTGGGCTGAGTATGCACTTCGGGGCTTAGTGACACCCCTTCGCTGCTGATCCAAAAGAAGAGCCGCAGGGACACCCAAGGGCATTGCAAAGTTCTCCAGGGTGGTTTGGCACAGAGATACAGGGCTGGAAGCCTCCAAGAGGGCAGCCTTTCACTTTCCATTACCCTTCCTCATATCACTGAAGAAGAATTCACTCCACACCAGATCAAAAATCTGCCGAAGACAGAGAGCATCCTCAGACACGATCACTCAAGTGCCATCTTGGATCCAGGACCCATTCCTCTGCTATTTTAACAACTTTGAATAATTTTGAGTCATGAATTTGAAATCTCCATTGTTATTCCTATTACTAGATTATTGAATATGTCAAACAGTATAGACCCTTTTCCATAAGGATAAAGCAACTCTTAAGTCCTATTCTGTTTCCCATCTTTGCTCCAGTTAGCAATACAGGATGTTGAGCTCAGAGCTGCATTTAACTGACCATGAAAGTGAAATGATCAACAAATCCAACACACTGCAATGCACAATCACCTTCACACCCAAACTACACAAAGCGACATTCTCACGCAAGATAAAAAAAAAGAAAAAAGCATCACAAGGAGAAACAGAGCACGTCTTATTCATTGGGTCAGTGTCTATACGTGTTCCCTTAATAAAGCTAATCAAAATGAAACATCGCTCTGACCATGCGCACGGCCGAACTCGATTGAGCAAGCGCAGAACAGCACACTGTCGACCTTGTGCAGCGCAGGGCCCAGTCGCGAACACAAGGGGATGCGTCCACCTGAAAAAAAAAAAGGATTCCATGAACTATCAAGAGAAGGACAGCGAAAGCCGAGCTGCGACCTGTGTGTGGCGATATAAATGTTATCCTGGGGTTGGGGCTCATACATGCTAAATACTCTGGTATGGAAGGGAAATGGGTCTCCTTTCTCCTTCAAACCGGAACCAGGATGCCTGTACACCATTGTTCTTTTCTGCGGTCCATTTCTCAGTCTTTCATATTTAGCTTTCTAAACTTACCTATTTGTAGCGCTATGTAAAAGATAAGTTGTAGTTGCGCTGGAACACAGACACCGGATGTGACGTTGCGAATAGTCTATGGTAGTTGATTGGGAGAATGCGGTTGTTTATGCACGTGACTTTTAATCATGTGACTAGAATGAAGCATTGATTTCGGACGACCATCTTTGTTTTGGGCACAATAACTATACTGTATAATGGAATCCTAAAAGTTAGAGTTATGAGTCTTTAATTATATTCTGATTATTTTATTCTTTTGTGTTTTATAATATTTTTGAATGTATGTCTGATAAATTGTGTTTACCGACCATCTGTTTTTGCTGGTTTTGCTTTGATTCAACAAAATAATCTGCCAAAAATCAAGAACTGTTATTTCAAACTTATCTAGATTTTCTGCAGGCTGTGGTTCTTATACAGTGACCCGCATGCTCATTGTACATAACACTGTATAAAAGCTCATGCTGTAAATAGCACACCCCAATCAATCTACCTACACTCATACACATTCACTGTACAGTATAAGAATACATGAGAACACAAATGCCAATTTAAATTGATTGTTTGCTGTGTACACTGCCTTGATTGAAGGATAAGGCGGGATATAAATACCCTTTAAATAAATAAATAAAATAAAAATGATACAGATTATATAAACATGGTGCAGATGAAGTTTCATGACCACAGAGGGCCATTCTTAAGCTATGTGTTGTCACTTTTCGGGCTTATTCGCCATTGTACTACACTTAGCTTACACTATAAAACAAATGTGTAAAGTACATGGCTCAAGGAAATCTCTGTAACCACAGGGTGGTGTTCTGTCTACGTGCAGGCGTTCCCGTCTATATCTGCATTATGTGTATGTGTACACACACTCCCATTTGATTGTATCTGTGTATTTATCTCAGTTTTTTGCATCTTTGTCAACTAGTATGTCTGTGTGTGTGTATATACATATATACATGCACAAGTTTGTGCACATGTGCATTTATATCCATATTGTTTTTCTGTGCGGCTATGATTGTGAGAGGAGATAAAAAGGGAAGACTTTGAAAGGTGCAGTTCTGGCTAATGTTTAAATCTAGTCCTGCTCATGACAATAGATATTAGTTGGCAGTACTCCTAGAAAGCAATAGTAAAACTTTATGATTTAGGTACTAGTTTTCACAGAAGAATTAACAAAGAAAATTAAATATACTTCTGAATAACTTAACCTTTGTTTGGGGCTGGGGGGCGTGGCAAGATGGTGACCTGAACGTTTTCTGCTTTGTATTTTCTTGGATGGGTAAGCGAAAAATGAAGACTAAAGGGTATGTTTACAAAGCAGTGGTAGCAGCCTCTGTG
Organism: Ichthyophis bannanicus; assembly: GCA_033557465.1. Classification (NCBI taxonomy): domain Eukaryota; kingdom Metazoa; phylum Chordata; class Amphibia; order Gymnophiona; family Ichthyophiidae; genus Ichthyophis; species Ichthyophis bannanicus. Next base: position 115,842,045 of record CM066043.1, read on the forward strand.
CGATATCAGAGCCGCAGCTCCGATATTGCATGGAGGCCGCTACTGCTGCTTTGTAAACATATCCCTAAGGCTGGGAAATCTTCCTTGGATGCCCAGACGGCATCATTACCTGGTCCAATGGATTGATTTTTCCATGGGGAGACCTTGATGCTGACCTCTGGTGAGGATCCAGCTGCTTAGACACCATGATCAGTGGATGCAGTGTCCCTCATGGATGTTGACATCACGTAGGAACGTCGCCCCATGCCCCCCAGTGCAGTGGCTATCTCGGCAGACAGCTCAGGCAGGCCGTTGCCAAATTTTAATCCACAATCATAAGGCAGAGGAAGGCATCTGGTTGCAGAGAAGGGAGAAAGTAAAATCATCTGTGCAGAGATTAACTGAGTCTGTTCATTCCAGTAGATCATCTTCAGCAGATGTTGCCTCTACTACCATTTGCAGCAACTTTAAGGAGCATGTTTACTAAGCAGGGCTGACGGTTAGCCTGGACTATCTGTAACTAGGTCCCAGCTTCAAAGGAGCTGCGCTAGAGATCTAAAGCGGTGCAAATCTTGTCCCAGATTTCCAGGTCTAAAATGTAGTCCTCGGCATACTCGCACAGACTTGAGTTTAAGGCAACTCTAAGGTGACCTAAAGCACAGCACCTCAACATGCATCTGCTATGCATGAACCAATGTGGATGTCTCCTGTGCTAACTAAATGGCTTCTACAACACCAAAGTGTTGGCCCAGGTTCTCTGCCATGCTCTGAGTTTTCTGGAAGAGCTGTTCCATCCTGGTGCTAGTGGATGATGTCAGATACCTCTGTTCCTGATCAGTCCTGCTATGAAAACACCTGTTATGGGTGAGAAGATAAGAATTGCCATACTGGATCAGACCAATAGTTCATTAAGCCCAGTATCCTGTTTTCAGCAGTGGCCAATCCAGGTCACAAGTACTTGGCAGGATCTTAAAAAGTAGACAGATTCCATTCTGCTTATCTGTGGGATAAACAGTAGATTTCCCCAAATCTACCTTAACGGTTAATGGACTATTCATCCAGGAACTTGTCCCAACCTTTTGTAAACACAGCTACATTCATATCATCATGCTAGACCACAACACACTTGTTTGGACTGGTCCCCTACCAGTAGATTTGTGGAGACAAAGAACCAATGAAAAGCCCAAGTTTCAATGACATCACACCTGTGCCTCTATTCGCCTCAGCCACCAGAGGTCTCTTCAGTATTTCTTTGTCTCCAACAGCTGGTGGATCTCAGTCCTCTGAACACTTGAGAGGAAAAGATTGATTAAACTTGTGCGATGTGGAAGGCTCCACTAGACTGCAGTCTTTTTGGTAGCCATAGGAGGAGAGAAAATTGGTTCATCTCCATGTGCTTATCATAAGAGCCTATTGAGCAGCCAGACATTGGAAGAGTGTGGCAGCCTCACACAACCTCAACACCCCTTCCCTCCTTCTTTGTCCCATCTGCTCTCTCCCAAAGATTGCAGAAGGCTCTCAGAGGGATTTGCCGCCAGCCACCTTAAACACAGTGCTGCAAAGCCAGTGAGACAGTAGCAGGGGAGTAGAGCTGAGCCCAGCATGGATCCTTTGCCTGGGGCTCTCTGAAGGTGAGTTCCGAGGCTTGACCTCATCATTGTCCTTGTTGTGGGATCCTGATTTCATCTGCCTGGGATGCAATTCAGGTGGACTGCTGGAAATGGTTGGTGCAGTGTGAAGGTTTTCCACTGTTTTATACATGTATTGGTAGCGTTTTCTCCTACTGTGCACTTGTCGCGTCAAAGTGGTGTACTTTCAGGTACTGTATATTTATTTCCCTTGTCCCCGAAGGGCTCGTAATCTGTTTTTGTACCTTAGACAATGGAGGTTTAAGTGGCTTGCCCAAGGCCACAAGGAGCACCTGTGGGACTAGAAATCCCAGTCCTTCCGGCCCAAGGTTGCTGTCCTCTAGCGGGATTCGAACCCCTGGCCCTCCGGCCTAGTACATTTGGCAGCCAGGGACAGTGCCCTGATCATGATGTCACAGCATTGGATTTTGCTCTGGCACTGGGCAGCGGACAGATCTCCAAAGCCCGATTGGCCCAACCTGCTTTTAAGGGGTAGCTTCTTTTTGGAGCCGATCTGGAGAAGCTGGTGAAGGGCCTGGACAAGATGAAATCTTACTGCCTTCTGGAAGACAGGTCCAGCGGACCTATGAAGTGGATTGGTGACCCTTTCTCATTAGGCTCTGCCCGTCCATCGAGGGTGCACTGGCTGGCCCCCGGGGGCTGTCAAGAATGTCATCAGTTCACAGTTGAGAAACGTGATGTGTCCAAGGATAGAACCAAATGAACATGCTTAAAAAGAGGCTTTTATTTACAGTACCAATGGATGGGCAGCATTCATTGGTACTGTAAATAAAAGCCTCTTTTTAAGCATATTCATTTGGTTCTATCCTTGGACACATCACTTTTCTCAACTGTGAACTGTTTGCTGACGTGACGTCTTGCTCTTAGTTGGACTATAAGAATGTCATCAGTTTCCAACATGGAAAACCTCTTCCCCTTCTGCTTCCGGGCTTCGGATTCATTCATGGTCCTCTCGTGGAGCACGTGGGACCAGAAACTCTGTCCCCTCCAGAGGAGGACCCTCCCAGGCTATGCAGTGAAGGTTTTTTATTTTTATTTACATTCTCTTATATACCGCGCTATTCTGCATCAGTGCGGTTTACATTGAACAAACTGAAATTACATTGAACAGGGCATTATAACTTGGAGATAATTATTTTACAGGGAACATGGGCTATGGAGGGTTAAGTGGCTTGCCCAAGACCACAAGGAGCACCTGTGGGACTAGAAACCCCAGTCCTTCCGGCCCAAGGTTGCTGTCTTCTAGTGGGATTTGAACCCCTGACCTTCCGGCCTGAAGTACCTTGCCCCAACCACTAGGCCACTCCTCCATTCCCTGGTTGGAGGCAGTCTTCAGCTTTTTCTTTCAGGAATGGGCCCAGGTTGCCAAGGATCACTGGGTGCTAGACACCATTCAGTTCAGCTATGTTGTGGAATGCAAAAAGTTGATTCTGGATGCCTTCGTTATTTCCCCTTGTGGCTCTATGATCAACAGTGGTGCAGTGTGGACCACCTTCGACAAGTTGCTGCTCCAAAAGGTGGTAGTGCCCGTCCTCCTTGACAAGCAGGGCAAGGGCAGATACTCCATCTATTTCGTGGTTCTAAAAAGATGGTTCCTTCCGTCCCATCCTGGACTTCAAGTGTGTCAACAAGCACTCGCGCGTCCTACACTTCTGGATGGAAACCTTACACTCCATGATTCAAGCAGCGCACCAAGGGGAGTTCTTGACTTTTCTAGATCTGGCTGAGGCATATTTTCATATCCTGATCCAGACAGATCAACAAAAGTTCTCTGGTTTTGCTGTGCTTGGCTCTCACTATCAGTTTGTCGCTATCCATCACCCTAAGAATGTTCTCCAAGATCATGGTGGTGGTGGCTATGGTGCCAAGGGATATGTTTGCATCCATATCTGGATGATTGGCTCATCTGGGCCCATTCCCTTTCAGAAGTGTCTCGGGAAGCATCTCATGGTATCCTTTTTGGAAAGTCTCAGCTGGGTGATCAATCAAGGAAAGAGCCAGCTGTTGCTTTCCCAGTCCCTGGAGTTCTTGGGAGCACATTTCAACATTTAAGTGGGCAGAGCTTTCCTGCCAGAGGAGAAAGTCAAAAGACTGTTGGATTGCCTGATGCTGTTCTGTGCACAGCAGACTCCCAGAGTCTGGGACTATCTTCAGCTCCTCGGATTGATGTTGGCGACCATAGAGATGATGCCATGGGCGCATGCTCACATGTGACAGCTCCAGGGGTCCTTGCTGACTCTGTGGTCACTGAGTTCTCCGGAGGCTCCCGTTCCCAATAGTGGTGAAGGTTAGCCTGCTTTGGTGGCAGCAGTCCTGTCATCTGAGGAAGGGTGTGTCGCTGGACGATTTCTCTTGGGTCCTTCTGATGATGGATGCCAGTCTTTTGGGCTGAGGAGCCCATTGCCAAAACCATATAGCCCAGGGCCATTGAAACCATAGGGAAGTGGTGTGGTCCATCAACCACCTTGATGCAAGGGCCATCCAATTGGCTCTTCTGCATTTCTGGTTCTTGGTCGAGGGCCAGGCAGTTCAAGTGTTTTCTTACAATGCCATGGTGGTGACTTGTATGAATCAGCAAAAGGGCACGAGGAGTGCCAGGGTAGCTCTAGAGATGGCTTTTCTGTTTGCCTGGTGGAAAAGAATCTCCTAGCCTTGTCTGCTCAGCACATTGCCAGGGTGGACAATGTGGAAGTGGACTTCCTCAGCTGGCACTCTCTAAATCCTAGAGAGTGGGAATTGAGTCAGGAGGCATTTCAGTTGATTCTGCACCGCAGGGGTCACCCTGAAATAGATCTGATGGCGACCCACTCCAATGGCAAAGTTTGCTGCTTCTTCAGTCACCGCATGGGGATGGGTTCAAAGGCCTCATCACCCTGGCACATCTTTGGCCAAGTCTGTATGAGTTTCCTCCATGGCCCCTGGTGGGATGTGTGATTCAACATATAGATGCCTTCCGAGCAAGATTATTCTGGTGATGCCAGATTGGCCGAGGAAAGCATCATTCGGAGGCCTGATGAGGCTCCTGCAGTTACTTTCTCTTTGATTGCCTCCGTCTCTGGGCCTGTTGCAGCAGAGACCGATCATTCTGGAGGACCCAGGTCCCTTCTCACTTACGGCTTGGCTCCTGAAAGGAGATGGCTAGTGCATAGGAACTACTCTCCAGCGCTGGTCTCCACTCTTCTTGGAGCTCAGAGGAGGTCTGCCAAGCTAGCATGCGTATAGGTCTGGTGCCTGTTTGAGCAGTGGTGTAGCGCTTGGCAGTTGGCTCCTGAGGTAGACAAGGTGCCATCTCTGTTGGCTTTTCTACTGGATGGCCTGGAGAAGGGTCTTTTCCCTTAGCTCCCTGAAAGTTCAGGTGGTAGCTTTTGGCCTATTTCAGAGGTCTGGTGGCTGGTAAGTCTCTAGCCTTGTACCAGATGTCTCATGCTTTCTCCAGGGGGTTCGGTGTCTGCGTCCTCCCCACCAGTCTGTGGTACCTTCCTGGGATATGTGTCTGGTGCTCAGGGCCCTGATGTCAGCGCCCTTTGAGCCATTGATGTGTGCTACTTTGAAGGATTTGACTCTCAAGATGTTCTTCTTGGTTGCGATTTGTTCTGAAGGCAGATATCCAAGTTGCAGGCTCTGTCTTGCTGAGATCCTTATCTGTCTTTTTCAAAGAAGGCCATTTCCATTTGACCTGTGCCCTCCTTCTTGCCTAAGATTATTTCTCCCTTTCATATGAAACAAGTGAGTTGCCTGCCCCCTTTTTCTAAGGATCTTCGCCTTTGTCCGGAGGGTGCTTCTCCAGTACTTGGAGCTTATGAATTCCTTTCGTAAGTCTGACCATCTTTTTGTGCTGTTTGCTGGCCCGCGCAAGGGTGATGTGGTGGCTGTCTGCTTTGGCTTGCTGGATTAAGAAGGCCATTGCCTTGGTGTATATGTTTCAGAAGTAACCGGTTCTGGAGGGTTTGTGCATCCATTCTACCTGAGCGCAAGCATCCTCATGGGTGGAGTGGAGCGCGGTTGTCCCTACAGACGTTTCTCGGGCAGTAACGTGGACATCACTTTCCACTTTGTTTATTGAGCTTGATATATCACCCTTTTGTCGAGCATTACTGCTTGGATGTCCACGTGTGGGCGGACACAGCCTTTGCCTCAAGGGTTTTGTGGGCTGCTGTCTTCTTCCCTCCCAGTGGAGTCATAGCTTTGGTAGTCCCAGTTGTCTGGACTGGTCTAGCAGGATAATATGCTTCTATTGCCAGCCTTCTGTTTCTGCTTTCTTGTACATAGTTCTTTAGTCTGCTTTCTTGTACATAGTTCTTTACTGTTTGATTACTCATTGTTGTCTCCATTGATGTTGGGTGAGGCTTGCCGTGTTCTCCCATATGCTTTGGGACAGATACTGAAGAGATCCTAGTGACTGAGGCGAATAGAGCTCTAGGAGAGATATCATTAAAACCTGGACTTTTCATTTGGTTCTTTGTCTCCACTAATTTGCTGGTAGGGGAACACAACCCACTTGTCTGGACTAATCTAGCAGGACTCAAGGAAAGAACATTATCTGGTAAGTAAAATGTCACCTTAACTGCTTTTAGTACATCCTCTGGCAAATAATTACAGAGCTTAAATTACGCACTGAGTGATATAATAGGAGAAAATATTTTAAGTGTACTACTTTGAATAAAGAACATGCCTTGAAATTACTTTGTATTTTATTTAATCTTTCAGAATTGATTTGCATTTATCTGTTCCATTCCATGTAGGATTTTATAGACCTCTATCATCTCTCTCCTCAGCCCTGTCTTCTCCAAACTGAAGAGTCCTAACCGCTTTAATCTTTCCCTATAGTAGTGTTGTTCCATTCCAGTTATTTTGGTTCCCCTTCTCTGTACCTTTTCTAATGCCGCTATATCTTTTAGAGATGCAGACACAAGAATTGCACACCGTACTCAAGATATGGTTGTACATGGAGAAATTATGGGGGCATTATGTTATTTGTTTTATTCTTTGTTCCTTTCCTAATAATTCCTAACATTGCTTTTCTGGCTGATGCCTCGCATTGAGCAAATTTGAATATACTGTCCATGATGTGACCTGGATCCTTTTCATAAATAGAGACGCCTAAGGTGGAGCCTGGCATCATGTGCAGTATCTATAATTTGGGTTAATCTTCCCTATTTGCATTATTTTGCACTAGTCCACATTATATTTCGTCTGCCATTTGGATGCTCAGTGTCAGTCTCATAAGATCCTTCTGCAATTTCTCACAATCTACATGTGGTCTATCAACTGAATAATTTTTGTCTTCTGCACATTTGATCAACTCGCTCATTGTTCCCATTTCCAAACCATTTATAAATATGTTAAAAAGCACCAGTCCTAGTACAGATCTCTTGGGTACTCCTTTATTCACCTTTCTTCATTGAGAAAACGGACTATTTAGCCCTACTGTCTGTTTTCTATCTCTTAACCAGTTCCCAGTGCGCAAAAGGACACTGCCTCATATCCCATGACTTTTTGTATTTCGTCAGGAGTCTGTCATGAAGGACTTTGTCAAATGCTTTATGAAAGTCCATACACACTATATCAGCTGCCTCACCTTTATCCACACCTTCAAAAAATGTAGCAGATTGATGAGCCAAGACTTTCCTTAGCCAAATCAACTTTAGCTCTCTCCCATTAAACCATGACTCTCTATATGTTAGTTAATTTTGTTCTATATAATGGTTTCTACTATTTTGTCTAGCAAATTGTTAGGCTCACTGGTTTGTAGTTTCCCAGATCACCCCTAAAATCCTTTTTAAATATTAGCTTCCTTAACGTCCCTCCAGTCTGGTCCCAAAACCTCTGGGGTTCTGCTCCTCATCCAGCAGCTTGGAGACTGAGAAACATCACCCTTGTGATGTCACTGGTACATAAGCTCTGGAACCGCCTCCAGACACCAGTTACCTCAGTCTCCAAGCAGCTGGAGGGTGGTGAGCCGGGCACGGCTCAGCAGAGGAGCAATTAAGGAGAGTTAGGAGCCAGTGAGGGTTTGATTTGGCTGGTTAAGGGTCAAAGGAGAGAGGATCCTTTATTTATTTTTATTTATTTATTTTCTTTTCTTTAATTCTCAGGCCTTCAGTTTGGCTGGGCTGTGTGTGTGTGCTGTGCTGTGAGTGCTGCAATCCTCCCCCCCCCCCCCCCGTGGCATCTGCTTGACGAGAGGGGGGGGCGAAAACTCACCAGAAGAAGTCCGGTACTGAGGCCCGTAGCACACAGAAGTGCTGCCTGCTAGAGCTACCGAGGCCGTCGGGGACACAGGCAGTGCAGCAGGAGAGACGTTGGTTTCCTCATGTTCCTGCGCGGTACTGACAGCTTCGGCTCGACGGCTCCCGCGCACAGCAGTAGAGCCCGGAGCAGCAAAAGTCTCTACTTTGCGTCCCAGGCCACAGGTAAGAGGGGCCTCGGTGGTCAGGAGAGCCGGCAGGGCACGGGGCTCAGACAAGCGCAGCGCCGTGGCGTCGGCGAGGCAGCCGAGCCACGTGGTGAAAGCGTGGGAAATCGCCGCGTTGAGTTTTATTTGTTTTTCAGCGGCTAGCAGAGGTGTCGGGCAGCCTTGTTTTCATGGCGGGGGTCTGGCAGTTAATTCAGAGGCACAGATAGTGCTTAATTTGAGTTAATTTGGTTAAAAACGTCACAGCATAACAGCGCAGCAGATTGGTCTGTGCTGGGAGCAGGGCCTAGGACTCGGGAGTGTTTGAACTCCGGTGCGGGGTAGTGCTAGAGCACTGTTCAGAGGACAGGATGCCTAGACCACTTTGCTTAATTTGTGGGGCTAAAAAAGGCACGGTGTCAGAAGTGGGGATTTGTAAGGCTGCACTCAGGAGACTGCAGCCCTGGAACTGGCCACAGAGCAGGCAGAGGATGCTAGGGGGAAGGTCCCCATACCCCCTCATCAACCAGGTTCCCCAAGCATCCCTTCTCTGGAGCCCATGCCAGGCACGTCATCGTCTTCTGACCCTCCTAGCGTGCAGCCTGTGCTGCCAGGGGGCTTGGCAGCAATTTTTTCTCCAGATTTCGTGACGCTGCTTCAGAAGGCCTTTAGCAGTCCTTCGGGTACGCTGGCCTCCGGGGCCTCAGAGGGGATCTCAGCTCTGAAACGCCCGGGGACGCCGATGGATACGGACATGACAGGAATATTGGCGAAAATGTCCAGGGCCGATGGGGAGCGGACGGCTCAGTCCATGATATCGGAGGGTCTCCGTTCGGAGGAGCAGGATATCGAGTTAGATTTGGAGGACGACCTGGAGTAAGGCGAAATTGTGGAGCAGGAAGATCAGGCCAGGGTCATGCGCATTTTTCAGAGAGAGGAGTTGGCGCTTATCTCGGAAACACTGAAAGTGCTAAATCTGCCATCAGGGGGGCCGTCGGAGGATTCCTCCCTAGAGGATCTGTTGTTGCAGGCTTTTCGCAAGACTCAGAGTGCTTTCCCGGTGCACAGAGTGGTTAAGGAGGTCATTCAGGAAGAATAGGATTTGCCAGAGTCTGCCCTAAAGGGCTCTCGAGTGATGGCGTGGCTCTATCCGCTAGCAGACCAGGATCGTGAGTTGTTTAGGTCTCCCAGAGTTGATGCCGCAGTGTCAGCAGTTACTAAGAAAACTCCATTCCAGTAGAAGGGGGTGCAGCCCTTAAAGACCCCCAGGACCGTAGATTGGAAGCTCTTTTGAAACAGGTTTTTGAGGTCAATGCACTCTCGATGCAATCGTCTATTTATGGGGCTTGGGTAGCGAGAGCATGCCTGAGATAGATACATCGTATTCAGACAGATAAAGCCGAGGAGATTACGGCAGAGGCCGCCAGGTTGGAATCCGAGGCAGCCTATTTAGCAGATATTCATTATGACCTTTTCAGGGGCCTTTCTAAGAGTATGGCGTCGGCTGTTGCTGCTTGGCAGTACCTTTGGCTACGTAAGTGGCCGGCGGACGGCACTTCCAAAGCACGGTTGAGTAAGCTTCCTTTTAGGGGGAAGCTATTGTTTGGAGAGGACTTGGATAAGTTGGTTAAGGATTTGGGGGAGTCTAAGGGCGGCAGATTGCCGGAGGACAAACAGAACCAGGCGCGTCCCCCTTTCCGGGCCTAAGGGTCAACTTCGGGAATTTCGACGCTTTCGTTTCCCCAGATTTGGACAAGCTCAGCGTGGGCGCTTTCCCTATAGAAACCAGGGGTTTCGGGGGTTTCGAGGAGCGGGTCAGGGGTTTGGGGCCACCTCCTCTTCCGCTTCCTCAGGTACTCGGAAGTCACAATGAAGCCGAGGGGGCCCAGGTGGGGTTGGTTCCCGTGGGGGTTCGGTTACGGGATTTTTACCCTGCTTGGGTCCAGATCAAGTCGGATCAGTGGGTGCTAGAAGTGATTCGAGAGGGCTATGCCTTAGAGTTCTAGAGACCAGTGCGAGATTCTTTCATGCAGTCACCGTGTGGGGCAAGGTTCAAACGAATGGCAGTGCATGACACGGTGCGTTCGGTGATAGTGGCAGGACAAAGAGGGGAGTTCCTCACGTCCCTGGACTTGTTGGAGGCATATCTGCACATCCCGATACGGCGAGAGCACCAAAGGTTTCTCAGGTTTGCAGTGCCTTTGGGGCACTTTCAGTTCCAAGCGTTACCTTTTGGACTGGCGACGGCAACGCAAACTTTCACCAAGGTGATGGTGGTCGTGGCAGCGGCTCTGCGAAAGGAGGGTGTGCTAGTTCACCCTTATCTAGACGATTGGTTGATCCGAGCAAAGTCGAGAGCAGAAAGCGAAGCGGCGACGGCCAAGGTGGTAGCGTTTCTACAGAGTCTCGGCTGGGTGGTCAACATGTCCAAGAGCAAGTTGACGCCATCGCAGCACCTGGACTATCTGGGAGCGTGCTTCGATACGAGCTTAGGGAAAGTTTTTCTACCAAAGCTGCGAGCACAACGACTACGGCAGATTGTCCGGGAGTTTCTACGCGAACTGTCTCCAACGGCATGGAACTACATGCAGTTGCTAGGGACAATGGCGGCGACGCTCGAGTTGGTTCCCTGGGCACGAGCGCACATGAGGCCATTTCAGAGGGCGTTGTTGTGAAGATGGTCCCATCAAACGGATACGTTGGCACGGCGGCTGCCCTGTCCTTCGGAAATGCACGTGGTGCTGCGCTGGTGGTTGCGCCCAGGAAGTCTGGAAAGAGGACTGTCCTTGGAGGCCCCAGCGTGGGTGGCGTTGACGACGGATGCCAGTCTCTCAGGCTGGGGGGCTCATTGTCAGGGCAGTTTCGCTCAAGGGCAATGGACAGAGCTGGAAAGGAGCTGGCCCATCAACAGGCTGGAGTTGAGGGCGGTGGCGAAGGCGCTGCACGTTCTACAGCCTTCTCTCGCAGGGAAAGCCGTTCGAGTGTTTTCCAACAATGCGACCGCGGTAGCGTATATCAATCGTCAAGGGGGCACCAGCAGGGCGGCACTCGAAACAGAGGCCAGCGATTTGTTCGTGTGGGCCGAGGAGCATCTTCTGGCACTGTCGGCAGCACATGTAGTAGGAGTGGACAAATGTGGAGGCCGACTTCTTGAGTCGGGTAAGAGTAGACCCAGGAGAGTGGGTTCCTCACCCAGAAGTGTTCGCCATGCAGGTCCGTCGTTGGGGGACGCCGGTGATGGATCTCATGACGTCCTTTCAGTCGGCACAGGTGGGTCGCTTCTTCAGCAGGAGAAGGGAGCAAATGTCGGAAGGGCTGGATGCTCTTATTCAGGCCTGGCCAGAGGATCAGTTTCTGTACGTGTTTCTGCCCTGGGTTTTAATAGGGCGAGTGCTACAGCGCATAGAGCATCACCGGGGACAGGTGATATTGATCGCGCCGGATTGGCCCAGGAGACCATGGTATGCAGACTTGATGAGGCTCGTGATCGGAAAGCCGTGGCGTCTTCCTCGGTGGATAGACCTTCTCTCTCAGGGGCCGCTGGTCATGCCTCGAGTGGATCGGTTCTCGCTTACGGCCTGGCTCTTGAAAGGGCAAGGTTAACAGCAAAGGGGTACTCGGCGGCAGTTATTTCCACTTTGCTTAAGGCTCGTCTGCGTTCGACTTTCTTGGCCTATATCCGGGTTTGGTGAATATTTGAGGCTTGGTGTCAGGAGCGGCAGCTGGAGGCATTGAGAGTCTCTATTTCGCAGGTCCTGTCATTTCTGCAGGATGGTTTTCAAAAAGGTTTGGCGGCCTTGTCCCTAAGGGTGCAGTTAGCGGCACTGTCCTGCTATAGAGGTAAGGTTCAAGGGGTGGCTTTGGGAGTACATCCAGATATTAAGCGTTTTTTAAGGGCAGTAGCCCTGTTGCGCCCTCCGAGGAGGCCGTTGGTACCGACCTGGGATTTGCCTCTGGTTCTCGAAGCATTGGGGCATGAACCCTTTGAGCCGCTGTCGAGGGTGTCGCTTAAGGATCTTACCTTGAAGGTGGTATTCTTGGTGGCTATTGCGTCGGCACGGAGAATTTCCGAGTTGCAAGCGTTGTCCTGTCAAAAGCCCTTTCTATCCTTTAGCGATAGAAAGGTAGTTCTGAGGCCGGTACTGTCATTTTTGCCAAAGGTGGTCTCGGTTTTTCATATGAATCAAGTGGTTTCTTTGCCAGCTGACAACTCTTCCTCAAAGCGCTTACACGGCGTGGATGTCCGGAGAGCTTTGAAGCACTACTTGCATAGGACGGCCACCTTCCAGAAGTCAGATAGGTGTTTTTTGTGCTCTTTGTGGGGGCGCGAAAGGTAGAGGCAGCTTCTAAGGCTTCCGTCGCCCGTTGGGTGAAGGAGGCAATCGTGTCTCCATATCTTCTCAAGAGCAAGTTAGTGCCGAAAGGGTTGAGAGCTCATTCTACGAGGGGGCAGGCGGCGTCCTGAGCAGAATGCAGTTTGGTGCCGGCTGCGGAAATTTGTAAGGCAGCGACCTGGTCGTCTCTGCATTCCTTTGTCAAGCATTACCGGCTGGATGTCCAGGCGGGAAGGGATACCTGTTTTGGATCTGCGGTGCTTCAGGCAGGGCTGCAGGATCCCACCCATTGATTTTTCACTGCTCTGTTACATCCCCAGAGGTTTCGGGACCAGACTGGAGGGACGTTAAGGAAGGTGAAATTAGACTTACCTGCTAATTGTTGTTCCTTACGGAAATCCAGTCTGGTCCCGTATCCCGCCCTGGGGTTTGTAGTTCTCAAGCACCTGAAGCACGGGGAAGTTACAAGTAAGTAGCATGAGCAAAAGGAGATCATGTGAGTTTGTTTTCCCCAACACAGGCATTCTTTGAGTTTAAGTAGATGCCATGATCCCTACAGGGGGGGGGGGGGGACGGACCGGGGCATTTATGGAACAGTTGGCGGTCAAGGTGTGATTGTTGGGGGTTTTGAATACTGTTAACAAGAACCACTGACTGTTTATAATGTTTACTACTTAATTGTTGCTCTGGGGAGTCTGCTTTATCAATAGGTTACTGGTGTCTGGAGGTGGTTCCAGAGCTTATGTACCAGTGACATCACAAGGGTGACGTTTCTCAGCTCCAAGCTGCTGGAGAAGGAGCAGAACCCCAGAGGTTTTGGGACCAGACTGGAGTTCCGTAAGGAACAACAGTTAGCAGGTAAGTCTAATTTCACCATTGTGTTGCATTATTTTCACCATCTAGATAGGTAGTAGCACCAAGTTTTGCTGCACTAACACCTAAGCTAATCATTTCCAGAACAGTGGATTTTTTCTCCCATCGGCTCTCTTCAGAACTGGATGTTGAAGATATGTCAGAGAAATTCAGACTACCAATGCTGCCAAATTCATATATATATGAAATGTGTTATCTAAACATTTCAAATTCATTAACTCCTACCCACAGATGCAAAAAAAAAATTCTATATCTCAGCGAGCCCAGGACATGAGTTTAAAATAGAATATGTTTTTATTGTAGACATAGCAAAGCTGTAAACATGATCTCTGTAATCAGAGTTTAAAAAGATTTTAAGTATCAATAGAAATGGAAGAGTGATTGTGGGGGAAAAGCATGGTATGTATTAAGAAACAAGCAAGTGCCTTGACATCTAAAATCCAAGATGTCCTGCATTAGACTGGGACAAATGAGGGATACTGAAAAGAGGGTGCGTGTACTCATGGGCAACTGTGTGAGATGATTGGTGGGGGAGATGAGATTACATGATATGGACTCTGGACGGGTGGAGACTCCTCATAATTTGGATCATCGCTGGCTTCTAGTTTTGCACTGGCAGAGGAAGACGGATTGCCAGAGCAGACTCAAGGAGTTAGTGTGTAAACCTCTGGCCTCTTCCTGAGGGAGCAATGATGAATGTGCATGTGGCGGGTAATATTATTAAGGAGGTGCTTACATTTAAAGGGTGCACGGGAAGTTACACACTATTTACACATGTAAATCTCTCTTTTAAAGGGCTTAATGTGAGCAACTGGGCGCTTGTCTGCACACTTTGGGCAGTTGCTATTTAAGTAACTCCATAAGCCTCATTGTGCGTGCATTCCCTGGGCCTGTGTGTGGGAGCATAAGCAGGGCCTCAATTTACACACGCATTCTGCAGGTTAAGGTATGTAAGTAAAGCCACTGTTTTAAAGTAATATACATACATGCATGCTTTGCTTTATAAAGTAGTAAGGCACGCAACCATGTGAGCGTTTTATAATATTACCCTCGAGAATGGAACTGGATGCCTAAGTGGGCACAATTTTATAAAAGACAAGTGCCTAATTGTCTTTATGAAGTACTAGTACAAGTGGTAGAAACTGTTCCTTAAGGCATGGGCATTTGCGTCAGCCCACACCTATATCTTACAAGCATTATAGTATTTCCTAATCTACAAGGGTACTGGCACACTCACCAACAAATCAATGCACATATTTTTACATAGGGCACTGTTTGATAAAAGGCCATCTACACCTGTATGTGGTCACAATCGCATAGAAATAACTAAAGAAGCCCCATTTAGGTGCCTATTTTCACGCTTAAAAGTATGCACCATAAATGGCCTGTTACAAAATGCCAACCAGCTTTGACATAATGGTGTGTATTTTGCTAGTAGGCACGCATAGGGCGGAGATTGGCTGGAATATGGGTAGATTATAAGAGACTATAAAAACTGTACCTAAAAATTATAGGCATGGAGGTTTTACGTGAGCTCCAGGGCAGACGTAACATCTGTGACTGCAAAGTTGGCACTGTTGCTTCCACTTACGCCAGTATTTTATAAAGACACCTAAGCTCATATGTGTCTTTATAAAATTGTTACCTGAAGATTTGCCCCCCCCCCCCCCCCCCCGATATAGTTATCCTCCATGTGCCTGGGTAGTGCAGTGATAGGGAGGGGAACTTAGATATGCTAATGTCAAGAACTGAAGCCCCTTTCCTATCTTATGACCCACTTCTCAGTGAGCTTCCAGCAATGGGCTGGATGTTTGCGGCACGGTAATCCAGTAGATAAGACGAAAAAAGAAGTCCCTAGTGGCTGGATTCCATCTGGAGGGAGGGGGGGGGGGGAGGAGGCAGGAGGCTGGTTCTTGCTCACTGGATGCTGCAGTAGCCCTTACGTTTGGTCTCAATAGCTTGCAGGAGCAGACCCAGGCTGCGTTCAGCATAAGGTGGATAGCGGAGCGTGTTGAGGCTCTCCAGTCCAGTGTTGCGTAGAAGGCAGGCACGGTGGTGTGAAAAAGTGTCAAAGCTGTACTTTCCATGGTACATCCCCATGCCACTGTTACCTGGAGTAGAGAGACAAGACGTGTGAGGCAACATTCACCACCCAGGCAGAACCTGCTCCAGATAATCTTTTGTTGTTTGTATAGTTCTGGGTTCTTATGGAACTATGCTTCCAAGACACTGGACTGGCCGTTTTATTTTCCTGTGCTGCAGTTCAATTCTGAAACTGTTCAACTAGTACTGAAATGTATATGTGAACATAATGGAAAAAATTATATTTATGAAATATACAGAATTCCCTGAACAGCCCCCTGAAAATTCATTGTATTGGGGTCCTGACTATATGGCGGTCCAATTGCTACAGAATCTGATGTCTGAAGAATGAGAACTATGTCTCAGACACACATATGGATACTTCTGGTGCTATTTAGTTTACAAACTTCTATTGTGGCTTATGCTTTTTATACAACCGGAACTAAGGAAGGAAACAAGAAGAAAGTGGCATCCTTGGAATTTTCCAGTTATTAGAGTGGAGGAGTAGCCTAGTGGTTACAGCAGTGGGCTGGAACCAGGAAATCCAGGGTTCAGATCCCACTGCTGCTTCTTGCGACCTTGGGAAGTCACTTAACCCTCCATTACAGGCAGATTGTAAGCCCTCTGGGGACAGGGAAATATCTACTGTACCTGAATGTAACTCACCTTGAGCTACCATTGAAACATGAGAAAGGTAAATCTAATCAAATAAAGAAGCAAAAGAGCTCACAGTAATAGATGTCGTATTGTTGCATTGGAGTCCCTGGATTATACTGTAAAGGGTATTAGGATGCTTCTGGAAGAAAGGCACTAACATCCACCCCTCAGTTCCAGGGTCAACCTAGGGTGGCAGATCTCCGTGAGCGGCTCAGCACACATTGCCAGCCACTGTTGATCCCCCTCTGGCAGGAAGTTGTGGCAGGCCTTGTGTGTCAAAGCACATTGTCTGCCATGGGCTGCTGCTGCTACCACCGTCACCACCACCACCACACCAAGCCACACTGTCCCCAAGGGGACAGTGGGGGTGGGGAGGGGGCAACAGAAACCCTTGGGCTGCCCCTGCTTAGTTGATTCTGTGCTTCTGGAATCACAAATGCATTCCTGGGGCTCAGTAGCATACCCTAATACTTATATGAACCCCTGATTTGACTGCTGCCTGGAGCACCTTAACCTCTTGATATTCAAATTCTAAGAACATTTAGAAGACCTGTTATCAGCATAAGAGGACTCAGTAAAGTCCCATTCATTTACAGAAGATGGGTTGGGATGACACTAGGTCCTGTGCCGTGATTAACTTCAGTTTCTGTACTGATAAATCGGCCAATGATTCTCTCTTAAGCCTGTGAAATTGAGCTTAAAGCCCATTAACTCTGATGGGTGCTGCAATATGACATAAAGGCTGGCAGGCCATAACCATGAAGCACAGTAAAATATCCCTGGCAACATCCAATACTGCCAACTCTTACCAATTCCTCCAAAGGGCAGCGAGATCAGCGTCATGTGCATCATCCCGTCATTGCTGCAGAAGCCGCCGCTACTCGTCCTCTCAAGCACATGGTTCACCACCTACATTTAAAAGGTTAACAGCATAATCCTGAATGAGCCTCCCCAGATTTCATTTTTTTCACAACTATAATGGCACATGCACATGTTCACTAGCACTGCACTACATGCAGGCGTTCTTCCGTGCAAAGCTCAATGATTCCTACCCCAGCCAGTCTGGCTCTCGAGAGCCACAACGAATATACCATAGAGGAAGGGCAAGCATATACTCTCATGTACATTCAGGGTGGATATTGTGACAACCCAACTACTGGGGATTCCTGAAGAAAGGTTTGGAAGTCACAGCTCTACTTTTTAAGAAATATGGAGAACTGAGCAAAGGCAGAACCTTGTGTAATTATAGTCCATGTGTAATATACTGTGTTTCTCCAAATGTGATTAACACCTGTTACCACTACTAAGCTCCAGGACCTCATCAACACCAACAGTGCCCTCTAGGAACTCATAGACTGTAATATAACTAGCCTCCAGCTGTTCATCCCCCCCCCCCCCCGCCTAAATACCACTCCCCTCCAGGAGCTTATTCCCTCCCCTCAATACTTCTCTCTTCCAGCAACCCATTCCTCTGAATACCATTTCCTCCAGGAGTCCATCTCTCCTCCAACACTGCTCCCTTACAGAAGCCCATCCCCCAGCACACCACTCCCCTCCAGGAGCTCATCTCCCATGACCACTGTTCCCCTCCAAGACATGTAATTGCCCCAGTGTAGACCCGCATAAAAACAAACACTGGTAAAAACATGGGGGGGGGGGGTTTATAGCATTCGCAGCTAGCACTGATAAAGTGATTAGCCGTCACCGCTGATCTCTAAACCTAGATATTCAATAGCAGAACCATATCCAGCTGCTGGCATTGAATATCTGGACAGCACGGCAGCTAACCGGGTAGCGGCAATATTCAGCCACTGCCTGATTAGCTTCATTGTCAATAGAAGAGTCTTTCAAGTGCTTAACATCTGCCGCTGAGGGATAACTGGCTAACAGCTGAGTGTTCTTTATTCAAACATTTGCTATATCGCTTAAATCAAAGGACATACAGCGGAGTACAATACAAAAGTCAAATGGGGTAAAGGCAGAAAGGAACGCCAATAATTGATAGGGAAGGACAGAAGAGCAGCGGGAGAAGAGAAAGAAGGAATGAAAGGTATAAAGTCACCGAGGAGGGTGAGGGAGATTGAAGGCGCATTGGAACAGATGGGTCTTTAGTGCAGATTTGAAGTGAGTGAAAGAGGGCTCAGAACAAAGTTCTAGGGAAAGGGAGTTCCAGAGGGACGGGGCCAGAAAGAAAAAGGCAGAAGAACAGGTGCACTCAAGGTGTGCTTGTGAGGGGGAAAGGAGCTCCAAACGATGGCTATGGACAGAGTGGAGCGGATGGGGAGGGACATGGAACCGGAGGGGAGGAGCTGTGGATAATATGGTGTGTGAGAATGAGGACTTTATACTGCATCCTGAAACATACTGGCAACCAGTGGAGGGAAACAGAAGAGAAGTAACGTGCTCATAGCGGGAGGAGGAGATGCAGGAGGGAGATTTGGGAATTGGTAGACCAGCAAGGGAGTCATTACAGTAATCGAGGCGGGAAACAGCAAGGGACAGGAAGAGAGTGGTTAGAGAGGAAGGGGTGAACGGCCCGGAGCTGGAGGAAGAAGAAGACACGGCAGGAGACTGAGGAAATATCTGAGAAAGAGAGAGGGAAGAGTCAAGAATGATGCCAAGGTACCGGAAGGAGAACACCAAGGGGATAGTGACAGAAGCAAGGGAGGGAGCCAGGGGAGGAGGGGGGAACCCAAACGTAACCCACATGGCAGTAGATTTAAGGGGATTGAACTGGAGAAAATTAGTGGCCATCCAGTCCTGGATGGAGGAAAGACAGGCATTGAGAGGTGCAATATCAGGGACAGAGGGGCTGTGGAGCCTTAGAGTCTTGAGAGCAAGTGGACCCAGGCCAGAGAGGGAGACAAGGCACTAGGTTTTCTGGAACCCAGGATAGGCAGGGAGAAACGGGAGGCAACGGCAGGTCAGGACGCCAGCCCCAGTGCACTGGTATGGAGGCCATGAGTGGAGGCAGTGGAGGGGGCGCAAGCAATAACCAGAAAAGAAGAGTGAATAGAGCCAGGAAAGACTTATGGGTGGAAAGCCCAGAGGGGCCAAGGCAAGGAAGCAGACAGGAGGGGCGTCCATAGGCCCCAGTCACCCCACAGAGTCACCTCAAGAAGTATGTCTTGGCATGTGCCTCCGCGACACAAAATGCCACAGTAAGTTTTTATTTAAATCAGAAGCTGTGAACTCGGTCAAGCAGACGTCACTTCCGGTATGCACAGGAGGTACAGAATGAGTGTGATTACCTGGTGGGGGGAGGAGCAAAGGAAACTTGAGAGCAGAGCAGGGTTCAGGCACCCCTTCTGTTCAACATTTTTCTTGCACCACTAGCTCTTCTCATTCAACGATCTGGGATTTCTGCTTACTATTAACGCTGATGACAGTCTCCTTCTGCACCACACTAACCCATTGCGGTCTGACCTTGCTCCCCTTAACGCCTGTCTCTCCTCAGTTGCTGACTGGCTGGCAACAAATTATCTCCATCTTAACCTTGCCAAGACATCCACCATCTGGCTCACCCATGGAGGCACCTGCCCAACTATTGCACCATTACTCACAGGCTCCCCCATTCCTTTGGTGTCCACCTTCCGTTATCTAGGGGTTCTCTTCAACTCAGATCTCTCCTTCAAAGACTATATCTCCCACCTCGTGAAGAAATCCTATCACTTCTGCTAAATCAGGGCCATCTGTCCTTTTCTCACCTCCCAGGCACGAACCACACTCCTGTTATCCTTGGTCATGTCCCGTCTAGATTTCTGCAACTCTGTTCTTACTGACATTCCTCGTACCCAATTGCACAGACTACAGCTCGTTCAAAACACAGCAGCCTGTATCATCACTCATTCCTCCCGCCACGAGCACATCACCCCTCTTCTCCTTCAGCTGCACTGGCTCCCTCTGGAATATCACATACATTACAAGATTCTCACCATTGTCCATCAGGTTATCTATACCCAGACCCCACAATACTTGGCAGATCATCTCCAGTTCCACACCCCCACCCATCAATTGCGCTAGGCCCACATAAACCATCTTCACCTCCCCTCTCTAGACTGTGCTCATCTACAATCCACACGTCACTCAGCTTTCTTTTTCCTCAGACCTGCCCTGTGGAACTCCCTTTCTATCCCCCTCAGATTAGAAAAGAACTACAGCAAATTTAAATCACTCCTCAAAACACACCTATTCTCCTCTGCCTTTGACCTTCCACCTCCTACCATGTGACTTTATGTTTCTTAGGTTGTTTCTTCTCCCTATCCTGTCTGCCTGACTGACTGTCTATGCTTTCCTGTCCTATATTGTAGTTCCTTTCCTTTTCCAGCCTCTGGCCTTGCTGTACCTCTGATTTTTGACTATTGTACACCGCCCTGTTGTTATGAAGGGCAATCTATCAAATTGAATAAACATAAACAGTCAGGCACAAACAGCAGAGCACAGCAAGATGGATAGCAGTTCAAACACTGCAGTAAGCTTGTTTAAGTCATCAACTGTTGCCGCTTATCCCCGGGTGCTGCCTCGGCTCCGCCCCCGGAATGCCCTAGCACTAGCTGGCTCGCGTCAGGACATTCAGTGGCAGCATTAACCACGTTAGTGCTGCTGAATATCCCATGCACCTCATTTAACATGATTAGCAGGTCTACAAATCTCATTCCTTATTGTCCCTCCAGTCCAGTCCCGCACCTCTTCCAGCAGCTTGGAGAATGAGCATGTCATCTTTTTTTATGACACCAGTATACTTATACCACTGGTACCGCCTACCAGCCCCAGTATGCTCAGTCTCCAAGCAACTGGAGTAGTAGTGAGCCAGGGTGCTGGACTCACTGAAGGGACATCTAAGGAGATAGGTTTAGAGTTTAGAGGTGCAGGTTTCTTTGTTTTTAAGGCAGAAAAGAAGAAAAAAAACCCAGACGGATCAGAAAGAACGCGGGGGGACAATATGGCTGAGGGGAGGATATTCCTTCTTCCCCCTTACCCCCAGGATTTCGGGGAGGATGGGAGTTCTGTGGAGGCCTTCTTCAGTCAGACCTTTGGCAGCTCCCAAACTGGTTATTGGGTGAGGAGTTGCAGCGGGGGCAGCAGTGGATTGACGGGAGTGAAAGCCAGCAGCCCCGAGTTACCCCTCTCAGTGCCGAAACCGGGAAGGAAGGCTGAACGGGAGGGGAAGAAAAGCCATACAGCAAAGAGGCTCCAAGGTAAGAGCGGCAGGTGGGGGGGGGGGAGAGGACAGCAGGAACCCCTAGCAACCGCCAGAACATGAGGAGAGAGAGCGGCCTACAGCCGTGTGTTTGGGAGCCTGCAGCGGAGAGGGAAACACCCCCTCCCCCCCCGCTGTGTTTAGGCATGATTTCTTCTTCTTCAGACCTGTGTGCGTTTTAATACCCTGCTGTGTTTTGGGCACCTGGGAGAGGCAGCCACTGAAGAATAAAGCAGAACAGAGCAGCTTCTTCCTAGGGAGCCATTTGCAGTTTCCTTTCAGTTTCTGTTTATTAGATTTTAGTTTAGTTTAGTTTAGTTTAGTTTAGTTTAGGTACTCTAGTGCTCTGTGCCTGAGCCCATGGAGGTGTACTGTGCTAGAAATCCTTCTACCGACCCAGGTGCAGACTGAGTGCCTTGCTGGGGAGTACCTGCAGCCCTTCCCACCGTGCCGGTTAGACCACAGTGCTTGGTGTATGTGATGGTATAAAGGGGGGTGAATCCCACTTCACACCACATCCTTAAACATTCCTTGTGTTATACAGCTCAAAACGTATTCAGTGCACAATGACCTGTGGCAAAGGCCTAACTAAATGTACCATTGTCTTGTTGCTGGGCAGATTTCAGAGAGCCATTGTGCCTAGTCAGATGGGTCAGGAGATGTAAGTGACAGTTTGTTGAAACATTGTAACTTTTTTCCTGAAAAGGATCAGGCAAAAAAGTCGAAGACAGAAATAAATGAAAGATAAACAGGAAAAAATGCTGAGTAGTTGTGTAGCCACAGTTTTTTGTTCTGTGAAACAGGAAGCACCTACATACAAGAAATGTATATAACTGGAAAGACAGAGACAGTCAGTGGATAGGAGACAAATGAAATCCTTCCATTTGTCTATGATCAGTGAGTAATCTGACATGATCATCTTTTGTCTCTTAGCCCAGATTCTGTACCTATTAAATTTGTGATATTGCTTGTAAGGGAAGCACTGTACTTCTTACAGCCATTGGAATTACTTATAATAAAAATGTAAACTTTTACTCAGAGAAAGTGACAAAGTCTGATTGAATCAGTGCGTGGTCCATTTCATATCTTTGAGGTACAACATGCAGGGCAATCTAAAAATCCTCAAGATATGTGCAAGGAGCTCTTTGCTCTCAGGGAATAAGTCTGTTCTCTAGAGGCTAGAGTAGCAGACTTGGAAAACATACGAAAGATAGAGAGGTACATAGACGAGACCTACAGCGATATAGTCCTGAAGTCCCACCTCCAGTCTGGCAGCATCCCTGTTGCCATGGAGGAGAGAGGTCACGTGACAGGAAGTGATCCTGTAACTAGGACCTGTCCTCCAGGTGATGTAAAACCCTCTCGCACCGAGGAAGTTTCTCCAGGGCCATGTGCCCATGAGGGAAGGGTTAGGACAGCTGTTATAGTTGGTGATTCGATCATTAGGCATGTAGATAGCTGGGTGGCTGGTGGACGTGAGGATCGCCTGGTAACATGCCTGCCTGGTGCGAAGGTAGCGGACCTCACGCGCCACCTAGATAAGGTCTTAGATAGTGCTGGGGAGGAGTCTGCAGTCTTGGTACATGTCGGTACCAATGACATAGGAAAATGTGGTAGGGAGGTTCTGGAGGCTAAATTTAGGCTTTTAGTTAGGAAGTTGAAATCCAGAACTTCCAGGGTAGCGTTCTCCGAAATGCTTCCCGTTCCACGTGCAGGGCCCAAAAGGCAGGCAGAGCTCCGGAGTCTCAATGTGTGGATGAGACAATGGTGTAGAGAAGAGGGTTTTGGATTTGTTAGGAACTGGGGAACATTCTGGGGAAAGGAGGGGCTCTTCCGAAGGGATGGGCTTCACCTTAACTGGGATGGAACCAGGCTGCTGGCATTAACCTTTAAAAAGGAGATAGAGCAGCTTTTAAACTAGATAATAGGGGAAAGCCGACAGTCGCCCAAGAGCGGATGGTTCGGAAGAATGTATCCTTGAAGGATACTACCAAAAGCAGAGAGGTTCCAAAAAAGAGTAAAGTAGCCCAAATGCCCTCGAGTATGGAGCAGACAGAGCTTAAAGATTCCAAATTACCCATGTCTACCAATAGCCAAATTAATATGAATAAAATACAGTCTCTAAAATGCTTGTATGCAAATGCTAGAAATCTAAAAAATAAGATGGGAGAATATATAGCACTAAATGAGAGGTTAGATATGATTGGAATATCAGAGACATGGTGGAAGGAGGACAACTAGTGGGACACTGTGATACCTGGGTACAAACTATAATCATAATGATAGAGCTGATCAAATGTTAGGCAGGGCATTGAGTCAGAAAGGATTAAAGTTTTGCAGGAAACAAAATTTGCTGTAGAATCTCTATGGATTGAAATTCCATGTAAAAAGGGGAAGGCGATGGCAGTGGGGGTGTACTATCGACCGCATGGACAGAATGAACAAATGGATGATGAAATGCTCAAAGAAATCAAGGAAGCTAACAAAAGTTACAGCGTGGTAATAATAATGGGTGATTTCAATTATCCCGGTATCGACTGGGTCAGTTTCACGGTAGGACATGCTAGGGAGATAAAGTTCCTAGATGAAATAAATGACTGCTTCTTGGAGCAGCTGGTTCATGAACCGACCAGAGGGGAAGCCATATTAGACCTAGTCCTTAGTGGAACACCAGATCTAGTGCAAGAGATAAGGGTGTTGGGACCACTTGGCAATAGTGATCATAGCATGATCGCCTTTGATTTAATTAGTGGAGGAGGGATAGTAAGGAAATCCACAGTACTACCTTTTAACTTTCGAAAGGGAGACTATGATAAAATGAGGAAAATAGTTAAGAAAAAACTAAAAGGAGCATTTGCAAAGGTTAAAAGACTTACGTCAAGCTTGGGTGTTGTTGAAAAATACTATCTTGGAAGCCCAGACCAGCTGTATTCCACGCTTTAAGAAAAGTGGAAGGAAGTCCAAAAAAACTGCCAGCATGGTTTAAAGGTGAGGTCAGAGAGGCTGTTGTTGCCAAAAAAGCATCTTTCAGGAAATGGAAAAAAGAGCCAAACGACGAAACCTGGAAACAGCACAAGCACTGGCAGGTCAAATGCAAGGCATTGATAAAGCAGGCAAAGGGAGAATTTGAGAAGAAGCTTGCTGCGGAAGCAAAAACGCGAAATAAAGATTTTTTTCAAGTACATTCGTAGCAAAAAACCTGTGAGAGAGTCAGTTGGTCCATTAGATGATAGAGGAGTTAAAGGTCATATTTAAAGTTAAAGGTCATATTTATTTATCTGTAAGAGCATTATAATTTTATAATATGTACATAGTTTCTCCCTCGTTTTTACTCCATGTTTACATTCCCTGTTCAATGTAAAAAAAACTTGATGTAACTTGCTTACATTCTTGTATGTTCTGTTTCAAATGTAAACCGCACTGATTATAATAGCGCGGTATATAAGAAATATAAATAAATAAAGGGGCACTAAGAGGTGACAAGGCGATAGCGGAGAGACTGAATGAATTTTTTACTTTGGTCTTTATTGAGGAAGATGTAGGGATGTTACCCATGATGAAGTGGTATTTAAAGGTGCGGAAGAATTGAAGGAAATATCGATACATCGGGAAGATGTATTACAACTATTAGATAAACTGAAGAGTAGCAAATCACCTGGGCCGGATGGTATACATCCAAGGGTGTTGAAAGAACTGAAATATGAGATTGCAGACCTGCTATTAGTAATCTGTGAACTATCATTAAAATCATCTCTATTACCTGAAGATTGGAGGATCGCTAGTGTAACACCAATTTTTAAAAAGGGTTCCAGGGGTGATCCGGGAAACTACAGACCGGTGAGCCTCACGTCAGTACCGGGAAAAATGGTAGAAACTATCATAAAGAATAAAATTACTCAGCATGTAGATAGTCATGGCCTAATGGGAGCTAGCCAACATGGCTTTAGACAAGGAAGATCTTGTCTTACTAATCTGTTATGTTTTTTTGAAAGTGTGAATAAACAGGTGGACAAAGGTGAGTCGGTTGATATAGTGTATCTAGACTTTCAGAAAGCCTTTGACAAGGTCCCTCATCAGAGACCTTTGGCAAAACTAAAGAGTCATGGGATAGGAGGCAGTGTACTACTGTGGATCAGGAACTGGTTAAAAGATAGAAAGCAGAGGGTTGGGCTAAATGGCCAATTTTCCCAATGGAGAAAGGTGAATAGTGGTGTACCCCAGGGATCTGTGCTGGGTCTGCTGCTTTTTGATATTCATAAATGACCTGGAAAGAGGAATAACGAGTGAGGTTATCAAATTTGCAGATGACACAAAACTATTTAAAGTTGTTAAAACCCAAGAGGATTGTGGAAAATTGCAAGAGGATCTTGATAAATTGGAAGACTGGGCATCAAAATGGCAGATGAAATTTAATGTGGACAAGTGCGAAGTTATGCACCTAGGGAAGAACAACCCAAACTATGGTTACACGATGCAAGGTTCCACATTAGGAACCACCACCCAGGAAAAAGATTTAGGCGTCATTGTGGATAACATGTTAAAACCCTCGGCCCAGTATGCAGCGGCAGCCAAGAGAGCAAATAGAATGCTAGGTATCATAAGGAAAGGAATGGAAAATAAAACAAAAGATATTATAATGCCTCTATACCGTTCCATGGTGAGACCGCACCTTGAATAGTGTGCGCAATTCTGCTCGCCGTATCTTAAAAAGGATATAGCGTTATTAGAAAAGGTTCAGAGAACAGCCACCAAAATGGTAAAGGGGATGGAAGGATACTCCTATGAAGAAAGGCTAAAAAGATTAGGGCTCTTTAACCTAGAAAAGAGACGGCTGAGGGGAGATATGATAGAGGCCTATAAATTAATGAACGGAGTGGAACTGCTAAACGTAGATCGATTGTTTACGTTATCAGAATATAGAAAGACTAGGGGACATACAATGAAGCTATAGGGTAAACTATTTAAGACTAATAAAAGAAAATATTTTTTCACTCAACGTGTAATCAAACTCTGGAATTTGTTACCAGAGGATGTAATAAAGGCTGTTAGTGTAGCTGGGTTTAAAAAAGGTTTGGACAAGTTCCTGGAGGAAAGGTCCATAAACCATTATTAAGAAGGGACCCAGGATATCAATGCTTGACCCAGTAGAAGCATTGCGGAACCTGTGTCTTTTGGGGAAACTGCTAGGTACATATGACCTAGATTGGCCACTTTTGGAAACAGGATACTGGGCTTGATGGACCTTGGTCTGACCCAGTATGGCATATCTTATGTTCTTACCCAATGGGGAGAGGTCTCGGAGGCAGGCATTTGCCTAGACTGCACGCAAGAGGCTAGGTTATTGGAGCAGGGCCTGCAGGACGAGACGAGGCAGGAGAGTCCCTCCCAGTCAAAAGAGACCCTGGAGGTAGGGAGGCACCGTGTTATCTTCATGATGCTTAGACCTTCCACCGCTCAAGCCCAGGGAGCAATGGGGCTCCCAGGGGACTTCTCACCGGAGTTTGTCTTACTTTTGCATAAAGCATTTTGCTATATCAACAAGACTTAGCAAGTCGTCGGATGCAAAAAGAGCTCAAATTGGGGGCAGTGGTGACTTAGTGGGCTAGAGGCTCAGAGGAGTGGCTGCAATCGGGGCTGGATGGGGAAGACCTCAACACATAGCTAGATTTGCAGGAGGAGTTGGAAGGAGAGATCCCAGAACAGGAGATCAGGCCCAGATTGTTCAGGTATTCTGCCGGAAAGAGCTGCCAGTGCTCATTTTGGAGTCCCTCAGGGCTCTGAATATGCCTGCTAATCTACCAGCAGAGGAAGAGGTGTTGGAGGTCCGCTGGTCCTGGTGGTGCAGAAATCACGGAAAGTCTTCCCAGTACATAAGAGTAGTAGGACAGATGATCCAGGATGAGTAGGGTCTGCTGGAGGCTGGTTTTAAAGGGGTGTGATCCATGACGCGCCTGTATCTGCTACTGAAGTAAGAACGAGAGGGACCCAGCAGTGTTGGTGGCAGTAGAGGAGATCTTGACTTGTCTCCTGCAGCTAAGAGCCAAGGAACCTGTTCCGCGAGACCAGTATGGCTGCGGGTCGATACTCTATTTCATGGTGCCCAAAAAGGAAGGTTCTTTTTGCGCGATTCTCGATCTCAAGGGTATGAACTGCTGTCGCTGGGTACCGCATTTCCACATGGAAACGTTGAGATCAGTAATAGTGGCAGTAAAGAGTGGAGAGTTGTTGACATTTCTCGACCTCACAGAGGTGTATCTGCACATTCCCATCCATCCAGAACATTAGCAGTTTCTCCGCTTTGCGGTGCCAAGGGGCCATTTCCATTTTCGAGCATTGCCCTTTGGTCTGGCAACTGGCCCCTGTACCTTCCCCAAGGTCTTGATGGTGGTGGCGGCAGCGCTCCGCAAGGAAGGGGTTTTCGCCCACCTGTACCTAGACAATTGGCTGATCAGGGCGAAGTCCAGGGACGACAGCAAAAGAGCAACAGTGCATGTGGTTGAGTTCCTTCAAAGTCTCGTTTGGGTGGTCAATGCTGGCTCAGGAGCTAGAGTATTTGGGAGTGTGATTCGAAGCCCATGTGGGCAGGGTTTTCCTGCCAGATCACCAGGTGCAGGAGTTACGACAGTTGATATGGCAGTTCCTGAAGATGGCGAGATCATCAGTGTGGCATTATCTTCATGTTCTGGGGACCATAACAGTCACTCTTGAGCTAGTCCCATGGGCAAGGATGCACATGTGACTGCTGCAGAAGGCTCTGCACTGGCGGTGGTCCCATCAGAGATAACGCCTGTCCCAAGTACTCCCCTGTCCACGGAGCCCCAGGAAGCCCTCAGGTGGTGGCTGCATCCAGGGAGCATGGAAGGTGGCATGCCACTCGAGTCCCCAGTGTGGGTTCCACTGACGACCAATGCCAGTCTGTCAGGTTGGGGAGCCCTTTGCAAAGGACACTTTGTTCAGAGACAGTGGAGTCCATAGGAAGCTCTGTGGTCGATCAACAGGCTCGAGATGCGAGCAGTGACCTTGGCGCTAAAAGGTCTCGAGCCATGGTTATAGGGGAAGGTGGTCCAAGTCTTCCCAGACAATGCGACCATGGTAGCTTACATCAACTGGCAAGGAGGCATGGTCAGTGCATCCTTGGAGAAGGAGGCCAAAAGGCTGTTCGGATGGGCAGAGACTTGTCTCCAGGCGTTATCGGCAGCACATGAATCAGGAGGCAACAATGTGATGGCAGACTACCTCAGCCAAGTGCGCGTGGACCCCGGAGAGTGGCAGCTCAACCAGGGTGTGTTCGAGCAAGTGGTCCACCGATGGGGAACACCGGTCATGGACCTAATGGCAATGTTCGAGTCAGCCAAGGCCTGCCAGTTTTTTCAGCAGAAGTTGAGAAAATGTCTGAGGGCCTGGAGGTTCTAATTCAGCGGTGGCTCGAAAAGGGTCTTCTCTATGTTTTCCCCCGTGGGCGTTCATAGGCCAGGTAGTGCAACGGATAGAAGCACACCAGGGATTAGTAATTCTGGTGGCACTGGACTGGCCGATGCACCCGTGGTATGCCGACCTGATTTGGATACTGGCAGATTGACCGTGGCAGCATCTGGTTCGGAAGGACCTCTTGTCACAGGGGCTGCTTCGCATGCCCCAGGTGGATCCATTCTCACACATGGCTCTGGAAAGGGCAAAATTGAAGAAGAAAGGCTATTCGGGCTCGGTAATAGCGACCTTGCTACAGGCCTGGAGGAGGTCTATGAACCTGCCATATATCCTCGTGTGGCGCATCTTTGGATCGTGGTGCGGAAAAAGACAGGCGCACCCTTCCACTGTCTCCATCCTAGACATCTTGGTGTTCTTGCAATCCGGAGGGGAGATGGGGTATGCTTCCCAGGGGATGGAGGGGGTACTAGTTTATTTAGGCGTATACGTGTTTGTTTCATGTTTAACTACTTATTTGTTGCTCCTGTGAGTCTGCTTTGTCAACAGGTACTGGGGATGGTGGGCGGTACCAGCTGCATAAGTACACTAGTGTCATCAAAAAGATGACAGGCTCAGCCTCCAAGCTGCTGGAAGAGGTACACTACCCAGAGGTGCGGGACTGGACTGGAGTTCCTCAAGGAACAACAAGTAGCAGGTAAGTCGAATTTCTCTAAGCACTTTTAAAATTCCCCCCCCCCCCCCCCCGCTTATATTTTACTGCGATATACGTGTAGCATTCCTAGAGTATCACTTGTGCTTGTGTTTTATAAAATAGAATATTATGCAGCACCACCTATTAAACTATAAATTCATCCAGTTAATTCACTATTAAGAGGTTTATAAGATATGAAGTTAGGAGACAGGAGTGGAGGAGTAACCTAGTGGTTAGAGCAACAACTTAGTACCCAAGCAATCTGAGTTTGATTCCCACTGGCACTCCTTGTGACCTTGGGCAAATCACTTTACCCTCTATTGTCTTAGAAAAACAGGCCTGTCTAGTTCCGGTCATACCTTGCTAAAACCCCCCCCAAAAAAACAAAAAACGAGGGGCTGCTGGGTCACTAGGAATCAGCATTGGCTTGATGGCACTTTAAAAAAAAAAGAAAAAGACTAATTGGAGAAAATATTTATTCACTCAGTGCGTAATCAAATTCGTTGCCAGAGGATGTAAAAGCTGTTAGTGTAGCTGGATTTAAAAGAGGTTCAGACAAGTTCCTGCAGGAAGAGTCCATAAACCATTATTAAAGTGGACTAGGGAAATCCACTGCTTACCATGGGATAAGCAGCAAGTGGGCTTGATGGACATTTGGTTTGACCCAGTATGGTTTATGTTATGTCCTTATAGCCTCACTGGAATCATGTACCTTGTTGTCAGGGGAGAAGACATAAAGTGCCAGCGGCCGCTCACGCTGGTTTATGAACTCGATAGCCTTCTGCACATTCTCAACGGTAAGGATTGGGAGGATGGGTCCAAAGATCTCTTCCTGCATCACAGGATCCGTTTCCTTAACGTCTACAAGGATTGTGGGGGCTGGAGGGGGAAAGCAAGAAAGCACAGCTTTAATATATCATGCAAATGTGACCCTTGGAATGATACACCATAACCCATCCCCCTCCCCCCACCCCTCAGTACAATACAATGTATTATACAACCCTGTGGATTGGGTAACCAATCAAATGTATTGATTAACCAAGAACATAAGACATGCCTTGCTGGTTTATATCAAGGGTCTGTTGAGCCCAGCGTCCTGTCTCAGATGTGGCTTGTCCGGGTCACTAGTCAGTACTCGACATATTGCAAACAGTAGATCCATTCCTTGTTGCTCTCTCTAGGGCAGGGGTTCTCAACCCAGTCCTCGGGACACACCTAGTCAGTCAAATTTTCAGGATAACCATAATGAATATTCATGCAGGGCATCTGCATGCACTACCTCCATTGTATGTAAATCATGCACAGGGCTTTTTTGTGCCAGTATGCAACGGTACAGCATAATGGCACCTTTTCTGGGAGGTGACACCTTAAAAAACACAAACCTCAGCAATTCACTTCACCTCCCTTCGCTGTTGCTGTCATCACTGCCACTGGTTTTCCTGTGTCTGCAGGTCGGCTGGGTTTTTTTTGTTGTTTAAAATGTAATGCTTGCCACCGCTGCAGACAGAGGAAAAGCTGCACCGGCGGCAGGGGAGATAATGGCTGGAAGGGAGATGCTGGCTGCAGAGAGGGGGTATTAATGGCTGGAAGGGAGATGCTGGCTGCAGAGAGGGGGTATTAATGGCTGGAAGGGAGATGCTGGCTGCAGAGAGGGAGTATTAATGGCTGGAAGGGAGATGCTGGCTGCAGAGAGGGAGTATTAATGGCTGGAAGGGAGATGCTGGCTGCAGAGAGGGGGTATTAATGGCTGGAAGGGAGATGCTGGCTTCAGAGAGGGGGTATTAATGGCTGGAAGGGAGATGCTGGCTGCTGGGGAGGTTTAATTCCTGGAAGGGAGATGTTGGCTGCAGAGAGGGGGTATTAATGGCTGGAAGGGAGATGCTGGCTGCAGAGAGGGGGTATTAATGGCTGGAAGAGAGATGCTGGCTGCAGAGAGGGGGTATTAATGGCTGGAAGGGAGATGCTGGCTGCAGAGAGGGGGTATTAATGGCTGGAAGGGAGATGCTGGCTGCAGAGAGGGGGTATTAATGGCTGGAAGGGAGATGCTGGCTGCAGAGAGGGGGTATTAATGGCTGGAAGGGAGATGCTGGCTGCAGAGAGGGAGTATTAATGGCTGGAAGGGAGATGCTGGCTGCAGAGAGGGAGTATTAATGGCTGGAAGGGAGATGCTGGCTGCAGAGGGGGTATTAATGGCTGGAAGGGAGATGCTGGCTTCAGAGAGGGGGTATTAATGGCTGGAAGGGAGATGCTGGCTGCTGGGGAGGTTTAATTCCTGGAAGGGAGATGTTGGCTGCAGAGAGGGGGTATTAATGGCTGGAAGGGAGATGCTGGCTGCAGAGAGGGGGTATTAATGGCTGGAAGAGAGATGCTGGCTGCAGAGAGGGGGTATTAATGGCTGGAAGGGAGATGCTGGCTGCAGAGAGGGGGTATTAATGGCTGGAAGAGAGATGCTGGCTGCAGAGAGGGGGTATTAATGGCTGGAAGGGAGATGCTGGCTGCTGGGGAGGTTTAATTCCTGGAAGGGAGATGTTGGCTGCAGCGCCATTGGTTTAATGGCCAGAAGGGGGTGGAGCTATGTAGGGGTGGAGCCATGGACAATCACCCACCCCCTAAAGTTGTCCGAGTATGTGAGTACCGGCACATTTTTACAAAAAATCCCCCCACTTCTCATGCATATTCATAGTGGTTATCCTGAAAACCTGACTGGCCAGGTGCATCCTAAGGACTGGGTTCTCCAGGGGGTAAGTGGTAGCTGTGGGAGGGCCGCCAAAAGCTTAATTCTTTCCAGGACAAGCTAGTTGCGCATTATTTATTTAATAAGTTGTTTTGGGGTTTTTTTTATACCGCCTTTATAGCAAGGCGGTTTACATTAGGGTCTTTGGTGAAGACGTTGCCAGGACAGCTGAGATAAAGGGCCACCCCCATGCAGCTGGATGAGGAGTCATGTGTGGAGTAAGACAAGCAAGTTAGCTGCTGCTAGATGTTCGTGCTTACTGAGCAGGGATACTGGGATCTGGCTAGTAAAGTATTTATTTAACTTTTTTTAATACTGTTTATTTACATTCTCTTATATACCGCGCTATCCTGCATCAGTGCGGTTTACATTGAACAAACTGAAATTACATTGAACAGGGCATTATAACTTGGAAGTAACTATTTTACAGGGAACATGGGCTATGGAGGGTTAAGTGGCTTGCCCAAGACCACAAGGAGCACCTTTGGGACTAGAAACCCCAGTCCTTCCGGCCCAAGGTTGCTGTCCTCTAGTGGGATTTGAACCCCCGACCTTCCGGCCTGAAGTACCTTGCCCCAACCACTAGGCCACTCCTCCACTCCTAGTGGCCTACTAGTCAAAACGGTTTACATAGTGCAACCCATAATACAAGAACTTGGACAGTAGGTAACATTAGCTCAAACTATGGGGATACACTATGTATACTGGAGGGGAGGAGTAGAATGGGTTATATGGGAGTGGTGTCTCCAAGGTTGCAGTGTGCCTGGGTGAGGTGGATTACATTGGTGATGAAGGGGGATTTAGGCAGTGGTCTTTTGCAATATGTTTTGGGGTTGAGGTAGGAGGGTTTATGTTTTATCTATTTATTTAACTAGGCTTATATACTGCTTTTCTACCGGTCAAAGTGATGTACATTCAGGAACTGTATATATATTTCCCTTATCCCCAAAGGGCTCACAATCTATGTTTTGTACCTGAGGCAACAGAGGGTTAAGTGGCTTGCCCAAGGCCACAAGGAACATCTGTGGGGCTAGAAACCCCAGTCCTTCTGGCCCAAGGTTGCTGTCCTCTAGTGGGATTTGAACCCCTGGCCCTCTGGCCTGAGGTAACTTGCCCCAACCACTAGGTCACTCTTCCCACTAGACCATGCCTATGTTGAGTGGGGGAGAGCCCATGGGGAGTAGAGCTCTGTGGGAGGTCTGAGCAGAAAAGCTCTTGGAAGAGGTAGGTTTTTAATTTCTTTCTGAAGTCTCCAATTGACTCAATGTTCCTTAGAGTGGGAGGTAGTGAGTTCCAGATAGCAGGTGCGTGCAGAGAAAATGCTCTTTTGCATGTGCTTTGTTTTTTCTTGCCAGATGGAGGTAGAACATCAAGGAGATTTAGTTTATTGTGTCTTCTTGGCCTGTTTAACAACGTATGCAAGTGTTTGGGGGGATTGGTTGTTTAGTACCTTGTGTATGTTCATTATGGTTTTGTATTTGATTCTTGAGTTGATGGGGAGGCAGTGGAGTTTCTTCAAGATGGGTGTCATATGTGTCTGCCGTTATGCTCTTTGAAGGATCCGTGCTGCCATCTTTTATGCTAATTGCTTAGGTAGACCTTGGTAAATTGAGTTGCAGTAGTTGAGCAACGGGGTGCTTGACAGATGGATTGGAAGTCTTGTGGATCCAGAAGGGGATATATTTTTTTAGGGTTGTGAGCTTGTGGTAGATGGACTTGGTGCTTTTGACTTGGACTTGGAGGTTTAGGTTTTCATCAAGGGTAACTCCCAGGTATCCGATTTCTGATTCGACTTGGATATCTATGTTACGTAGTTTGATTGAAGAGCAGGACTTGAGGTTGGGGTCTCATGTGATGTGTAGGATCTCTGTTTTGGTGTAGTTGATTTTAGGTTGTGGAGGTGGGGCCGGTTGATTATTTCAGAGAAGCAGTTGATGATTTTGGAATAACCTGGTATGGTTGTGGAGAATGAAATGTAGATCATGATATCATCGGCGTAGAACTGGTCGTTAATTTTGAATTTTTTGGATAAGTCTGCATAGGGGTTGGATGTAGATGTTGAAGAGTAAGGAGGAGAGGGATGAGCCTTGGGGGACTCCTTATAGTAAAGAGAATGGGGAGGATTTGTGGACGCTGACCTTTGCTTGAGGGCTGCAGTCTGAGAAGTAGGAGTGAAACCATTTGAGCGGGGTGCCTTGCACTTTGATGTTGTTGAATCTGTTGAGCAGGATATGGTGAGACAGAGTCAAAAGCAGCAGATATATCCAGGAATAACAGAATGAATGTTAGGAGCTTGTCTAGTAGAGATGTGAGGAGGGTTTCAACACTGTGACCAGGATGGAACCCATGTTGATGTTGGTCCAATGGTGCATGGTTGTTTATATGGTCCTGGAGTTGTTTGCACAGCATTTTCAATGATTTCTCCTTTAAAAGGGATGCTGTCAATGGGTCTCTATGAGGCAGGTGAGTTCGTGTTAAGGTTTGGGATCTTTAAGAGTGGTCTGATGGATGTTTGTTTTAGTGAGGGTGGTAGGTGACTTTGCATTAGGGAGATCTGTAGTGTTTTAGAGATGAAGAATATGAGGTGTGCTCTTGTAATTTTTATCCAGGATACTGGGTAGGGGTCAATTGGTGAGGTAGTGGTGTTAATGTTGGTGATGATTTTGTTGAGTTCTTCTGGGGACTCTGTTACAAAGGTGGACTAGGAGTGTTTAGAGTACTGGGAGTCTTTCCACTCTCAGATTCCAGACTCCCACTGGCCCTCCACTTCAGTTTTGGCTCTCAATGTGGCTCTCTGACCAAAAGGTTTGTCCACTCCTAAATACAGCAGTTCCTTCTAAACTTGGTCGCTATGTGCATGCAAGTGGCATGTTGCAATTTCCCAGTTCTATCAGCAGATGGCAGTGGTACAGTGCCTGTGATAGAGGCATGAAACTGCTTTGCACTGTGACATCAAATTTGTGCTGAAAAAAGCAACCTGAAGCTCGGCCAGTGGAGCTCCCACCTTGCCAAGTCACTAACCACTGAGGTTTTGTGTCTTTAAGCTCAGTAGTTATAAAACTGATATTTAGGAGTCCTGCTACTGATGGATATAAATGCTTTTGGGTAATGATATATGCGACT
The DNA here is from genome assembly GCA_033557465.1 of Ichthyophis bannanicus. Lineage (NCBI taxonomy): Eukaryota > Metazoa > Chordata > Amphibia > Gymnophiona > Ichthyophiidae > Ichthyophis > Ichthyophis bannanicus. The sequence continues at coordinate 115,877,189 of CM066043.1, forward strand.
GTAGAATCATAGATTTAGCCCTTACCAATATACTTGTCATTTTCATCAGTTTGCCCTCCAATGACGGCCGTTCCACTTCCGAGCAGTGCCTTCAGCCTCTGAAAGTGTCTATCGTTGACAATGCGGCCAAAGTCGGGCGACTTCTGTGGCTCCTTTCCATAGAACCTCTCCAGAGTTTCCCGCATGGCTGGCACAAGCCGTTCCCGTGTCTCTGCACTACAGAGTATGTAATCGGGCGCCACGCACGTCTGCCCAGCATTGAAGAAACGTGACCAGACAATGCGGTTGGCGGTGTTCTGGGGATCCACGCCATTGTCCACATAACAAGGGTTTTTGCCTCCCAGCTCCAGTGTTACCGGTGTCAGGTGCTTTGCCGCGGCTGCCATGATAATCTTCCCCACATTTGGACTTCCTACATGGGAGAAAGATGGAAGTCACTAACTGAAGAGAGACAAAAGGACCAGACTCTTATTGCAGTGTGCTAAGGTTATATTTAAGATGATATGCTTTGCTCAGCTTGCACAGGACCGTCATAGAAGAATCTGATAGTGGATAAGGACCATCAGGTACATCGGTCTCTGCCCAGTTTACTTTGTGGTGCAATGCCACAGATCAGAGTTGATCTCCAACTTTCTCTTCAGTTACTTCTACTACTATTACTAATAATAATTATTTGTATTGTGCTACAAGGCATACTCTGCACTGTACAGATACACATTACTACTACTACTACTAATGTATAGTGCTACAAGGCATACTCTGCACTGTACAGATACACATTACTACTACTACTAATGTATAGTGCTACAAGGCATACTCTGCACTGTACAGATACACATTACTACTACTACTACTAATGTATAGTGCTACAAGGCACACTCTGCACTGTACAGATACACATTACTACTACTACTACTAATGTATAGTGCTACAAGGCACACTCTGCACTGTACAGATACACATTACTACTACTACTACTAATGTATAGTGCTACAAGGCATACTCTGCACTGTACAGATACACATTATTACTACTACTACTAATGTATAGTGCTACAAGGCATACTCTGCACTGTACAGATACACATTACTACTACTACTAATCATTTGTATAGCGCTACAATGTGTACGCACTGTACAACTACACATAGCTACTACTAATTATTTCTATAGTGCTATAAGGCATACCCAGCACTGTACAAATACACATAGCTACTACTACTACTACTATCTGTATAGTGCTACAAGGCATACACAGCCGTATACAACTACACAAGAGATGGATTGTAAGCTCTATTGAGCAGGAACTATGTAAGACAACAAACGGGGGACTAAAGATGGATATAATACACATGGGTGATAAACATGAGAGTAAAGGGCTAGGATCCCAAATCATCCTTGAACAGGTGGATATTTAGCCTGCATATGAATAGGAAAAGAGATGGAGCCTGGCATGCCAACTCTGGTGGTCTGTTCTAGGTTTAGGATGCAGTAAGACAGAACGATGAAAGTCTGGAATTGGCAGTGGAAGAGAGGAGCACAGTTAAAAGTGATTTGCCTGCTGAGTGGTGTTCCCAAGAAGGGGGGGTGGTGCAGGGAGATTAGAGCCCTATGTCTCTTTCTGGACTCCTCTTCACTTTATCTAGTTCTGTCACGTCTCGATTATTGTAATTCTGTTCTCGCTGGTCTTCCCCTGTCACAGCTTCGCCTCTTTGCAACTTATTCAAAATACCGCCACTCGGATTATCTCACACGCAACCCGTTCTGATCATATCACACCACTTCTCATCAGTCTCCACTGGCTCCTGAGCAATATTGTATTTGTTACAAGATACTGATCTATGTACATAAGGCCATGTATTCACAACCCCCCCCAGTATTTATCTGATCTCCTTCATTTTCATAACCCTATCCGTAGTCTCTGCTCGGCCCATATTAACTGCCTTCACTTACTATTTATTTATTTTATTTATTTTATTTGGCGTACATTTGTATCCCGCTGCTTCCAGTGATCAGCAGCGGTTGCTATACATGGTGAGATTGGCTGTACGGGCCAGAAATTAGGGATATGTACATTGCGATTAGGGAGGGGGAGGTAGAACACAGCAAAGATATGGTTACAGATTTACATTTGATTGATGTTAAGACTTCACACAGGGTATATTATATACATATTTACACATGGTACTTATATACATATTTACACATTGCTTATATACATATTTACACTATCACCAGCAATGTGCACCTCGAATCCACCCGCCATTCTGCTTTCTTTGTCCTGGGCCCCTCCCTTTGGAAGTCCCTCCCTACTGCTCTCCACCTAGAACCCTCTTTCCCCCGGTTTAAGTCTCTCCTCAGAAATCATCTTTTTCTCTCTGCCTTTGACTTGTCATCCAGCACTTCCTAAGATAAATCTCCTCTTTGCTGCTCTACTCTTCTTTGTTATGCCTGTTCTCTGTCCGGCCAAATGATGTAGTTCCTTTCCTTTTTTGGCCGTTGGTCTTTCTTTTCAGTTTTGATCTTGTAAACCGCTCTGATGTCATAAGGGACAGTATAAAAAGCGTGCAAATAAAGATAAAAGGCAGTGAGGAGCTGCAACAGGAGAAGTCCGAACTGGATGCGGAAACGGATAGAGAGCCAGTGAAGTGACGTGAGCAGAGGGGTTACATGAGAGTGTGATACAGGGTGGAAGATCAGCTACAGAGGTGAGTTTTGAATGGACTGAAGAGGAGAGAGACGATCCATTGGGAGATTAGCGAGAGGTAGGTTGCAATAATCTAAACAGAAGGTGATGACAGAGTGAAGAAGGGTCTTTGTGGTGTTCAGAAAGGAAGGAATGTAATAGAGAAAGAAACTGTGCTTATCCCACGTTTTCTTGAATTCCGTAATAGATTTTGCCACTACTCCCTCGCTAGAGCAGCTACAGCATACGTCTACCAGCCTTTCCAGGAAAAACTATTTTCTGGCATTGATCAACCCACTTGAAGCATCATATCCTGCAGGATTCTTTCCTCTGAAAAAAGGTTTGCTTCTTCGTTTATATCCATTGCCCCCAGTAGAAATGCCAAGATTCTGTGGCAATGCTCATTTTTATAAATTTGCATATTACATCATGAGTCTCCTGTCCCCCATCTCTCACGGTGCTAGGAAGCAGCCGGGATTGTGTTGAGCAGGGAAGATGCAGCCACCGCTGTTCCCACTGATGCTTCCATCCTTGGGGAATTCTGGGGAAAGAGCTGGATTTTGCAGGGCTTCCTGCTTTATTATGGAAGACTGGGAGCTCTGTTTATACCTCCTTCCCCCCATCTGTCCTCTGCTGTAGGGTGCGCATTTAAATTGTTTAGGCTTTTGATTCAGACTCCACATCATTCTGATGGTCCTCCTCTGCTCTGCTTTGACTTTCTCCGTCTTTTCAGAGAATGGGCCTTCAGAATTGCTGGGGTATGCAGGCAAAATCATTCTGTTTTCTGACTCTAGTGTTCAAAAGTATTCATTTTGCATCGTTTTTCATTTTTTGTCACTTCCCATCTTTTATTAATAGCGTGCATTAATAGGGAGAAATAACAGGGTGCACTATGGCTGAGTAATATGCACTAGGACATAAATATAATTGCATAGTAAATGACAGCGGATAAAGACCTATAAGGTCCATCTACTTTGCCCAGGAAGGTGGTTAGGGTTGCAACTGCTGCTGTGCAGCTCTGTTAGTGCGGACAATGTCCAGCGGTTCTGCTGCTACGCGCCGCTGCTATCCATGTAGGATCAGGGCATGTCGTAGGCGTTCCGGGGCAGAGTGGAGATGGCACCCTTTGCTAATCGAGCAGCATGGCGTCTTTACCATGGCTAAAGGTAGGTGTGGGAAAACCTTGACTCTCTTTACCTGTGGGAGCTCAATATCGCCGCTGCCTGGTTAGCTTCTACGTCATGTGGAATGCTATGGCGAATTGCGGCAGACCCGTATTTTCCTTTCCAGTGGCCAGATATGGCCTTGGATTGAAAATCCAGGGTTAAAGTTCAGTGGTGACAGCTATGTGACATAGAGGCGCAAATCAGTATTGGGCCCATTATTTTATTTTTTAATTTACTTACACAAATATATATTCCGCTGAGCCCATGCTGTTCTCAGCAGATTACAGTACAACGTATGACATAATCCCTTAAAACAAACAAAACTTGTAACAACAAAATCAAAGCCTGACTCAGTAAAAAAGCTTTCAGTTTTCTTCCTAAAATCAAGTTTGCTTTGATGCTATATACTTGCTACATAGGCTGATGGAGCCCAAGGCCAGCACACAGCTACAGTAACAGGCTCCGAGAGTTGGTGCAGGGTATGAGGTGCCCCCTCTGCTAAGCTCCTGCTCCAATTACCACCACTGCTGCCCCTCAGGGGAATGTGTCTAAAACAGCACCGAAGCACTGGAGTTACCCCATGCCAACAGGAAGTGAAATTGGAAGAGGGTGGCAGCAAGAACAGCAGTGCAGTGCTGGAGCTGAAGGTAACTCCTGCACTTTGGTGCTGTTTTAGACACATTGACCCTGCTGCACGTCCCAGTGAGGGGCAGAAGCACAGCGGTTGTCCCCAGAGCATCAGCATGCTAGGCAACTGTCTAGTTTGCCTAATGGTAGCTTAGGCCCTGCTCCTGAACTGGGTAACTTGGCAACTCTGTATACAGCACCTCATACACCTTGTAGTGTTCGATTAATGCTTAACAATACAGAAAAGCAGGGCTTGCCCAGCCCAAGGGCTTTTGCTGCCCTATCCTATGCTGCTGCTGCTGCCGCTGCCGCCATCGCCTCATCCTTCCCCCCCCACCCCCCCCATATTACCTCACCTGGGAGAGGAGATGGCATGGTGATCCCTCAATGCTGCCTTTTTTTTTTTTTTTAAGAAGTGACAGCAGAAGCTCCGTTGCAGACCTTAAAGTGCCCTCATGCACACACACATGCCCATGCACCAAGAGCCTGCCACCCTTGACCCCTATGCTTCAGAAGCAACTTCCTGCCTCCTCTGACAGGAAGTTGTCTTGGAAGGGACAGGAATGGCAGGACATGATAGCACACGCTCAGGGGCAATTTATGACCTGCCACGTTCTGAAGTGGCCTCCAACTTTAAATATTTTGGAGGTATCGGGGGTTGCTGTGCCCCCCATAGGAATTCTGCACTCCAGGCAGCTGCCTAGTTCATCTAGTGGGCAGGACAGCCCTGCAGGCTCCTCAGCAATTTATGTCTCTTACTGGGCAAAAAGCCTGGGCATGAGAAGGTGGGTAACTGAAGGATCTGTTAGTGCGTGCTGAAAGCATAGTTACTCACCTCAATATGGGTGACATCGACAGAGCCTGCATAGATCCAATCCTCAGCTTTCAAAGAAAGCCTTTGGGAGCTACACTGTGCATGCACAGTCACCTTCCCGCCCAAAGATGCCATCTTACCTCAGTATGATGACATAGCTCAAACAAGCATAAAACGAAAAACAACACTGGGAGGAGGAAGGGTTGTGAGGACTGATTCCTGCTGTCCCCGGAGAACACCTGTTATAGATGAGTAACTATGCTTTCTTCAGGAACAAGCAGGAAGTCAGTCCTCACATGTAGGACTCCCAAGTTACAGGCTACCAAAAAACCTGCAAAAACCATGGGCGACCCAGAAAGCGGACCATAAAAGGCAGCAGGGGGCGCAGGTTGGCTGGAAGACTGGCACTGCAGCAGCATCGAAGATGCAATCCCCACTCTGGTAGCTGACTTCACAGGTTGGAGGGAAGGAGTTGCACTATTCCCCGAAGAGGTGATGGAGTACTGCATGGCCGAAGGCGCTATTCCTCCGGGAGTCTTTTCCAAAACAGTAGTGCGCAACAAAAATGTGCAGAGAGGACCAGGTGGTGGCCTGACAGATGTCCAGTAGGGGCACCAAGCACAGACTCGCCATTGAGGCTGCCATAGCATGCACATTGTGAGCCATCATATGATGCTACAGAGAGAGCCCCACTGGTTGATAGGTGAAGGAAATTCAGTTGGATACCCACCATGAGAGGGTGCACTTGGAGACTGCGACCCCCAAGCCAACTGGGGTAAAAAGAGCTGCGCTGAGTGGTGATAAGGCTGTGTCCTCTGGATGTAAAAGGACAAGGCAGGCTTGCAGTCCAGTGTGTGTAAGAAGGCCTCCACACTGGAGGAATGAGGCCTAGAGAAGGAGGCGGGCAATACCACCTCTTGATTCAAGTGGAAGTAAGAGACAACCTTTGGCAAGAACTTGGGGTGAATCCGAAGGATGACCCTGTTGCTGTGGAACCTAGTGTAGGGTGCGTGTGCCACTAGCGCCTGCAGCAAACGCCTGGTGGAGGTGAGCACCACAAGGAACACTACCCTCCAAGAAAGGTACTTGAGGTGGCAAGTAGCCAGGAGTTCAAAAGGGTAGAGCCATGAGTTTACTCAAAACCACATTGAGGTCCCATACCACTGGTGGCAGACAGATCGGGGGCTGGGAGAGGAGGAGGCTTTGCATAAACCAGCCCACCAGAGGGTGCAGTGATACGGCCTGACCATCCACTGTGTGGTGTTGAGCTGAAATGGCACATAGGTGCACTCTGACAGTGTTGGACGAAGCCAGCCCCTGACAGATGTAAAAGGTACCATAAGATGTCCGGTATCACGCAGGAGAAGGGGTTAAGGCCCCCATCTGCACACCAGTGCAAAACCTGTGCCACTTAAGGACTCCACACGATGGGTGTATACTTTTAAGTGAGGCAAGGAGCACATCCTCAACCAACCTAGAGAGGCAGTGATACACTATAGCTAGCCTCTCAGCATCCAGGCCATCAGGGCAAGGGACCAGAGGTTGGGGTGCTCCCCAGTGGTAGTGGATCCCGCTGGGACAACTGCAGAAGCAGGGGGAACCAGGGCTGCCTGGGCCACCTGGGAGCAATGAAGACGACTGAGGCCGCTTCCGCTTGGCGGGCCCACAGCACCAGGGGCATGGGTGGAAACGCATACAGGAGGCCCCTGGCCCAGGGGAGGAGGAAGGCGTCTGCTGCCTCCCGTCCCCGGGCCAGTCTCTGGGAACAGAAGCGTGACAGCTGCATGACTTCCAGACTGGTGAAGAGGTCGATCTTCTGGGTCCCCCAGCATTGGAAGATCTCCCCCAGCACAGCCTGGTTCAGTCTCCACTCATGGGGCTGGAGGACTCTGTTCAGATGGTTGGTCAGTACATTGTCCTGGCTTGGCAAGTACACCACTTTGAGGGAGATGTTCTTCCCCGTCGTGAAATTCCAAAGGTGCACCGCCTCTCAGCAGAGGTGGTACAAACCTGTGCCTCCCTGCTTGTTGAGGTCGTACATTGCCACCTGGTTGTCCATCTGGACCCTGAACCACCTGTCCTTCCAGTTGATCCTAGAAGACTCACAGGGCATGATAGACTGTTCTGACTTCCAACAGGCTGATCTGCGAGGCACTCTCTTCTGGCGACCATGGGTCTTGCGACTACAGGTGATCACAGTAGGCCCCCCCCCAGCCCAACTTGGACACATCTGTTGTGAGGATGCGTTGCACCTCGGGAGTCTGGAAGGGCAGGCCAGCTCTGATATTGAGAGGGTTCTGCCACCAGGCTGGAGAATTTGCTAGGGCAGGCGTAACTTGGATCCGGGTCCTCCAAATGACCTGTAGCCTGTGTCCACTGGGCACTGAGTGTCCATTGAGCCTGCCACATGCAGAGGCATGCAAACGGGGTGACATGTACATGGCATCCACCATCCCCCAAGAAGCGGTGCCTTTGCCTGGCTGTCACTGCTGAGCTGCCCTGCCCATGGCAGAAAGGCTGTTGCCTGAGTGGAATCCAGTAGGGTGCTGATGAACTGCAAGCACTGGGTGGACAGGAGGTGTGACTTTGGGAAATTCACCACGAAGCCCAGGTGCTGGAGTCGCCCCATGGTATGCTGTGCTGCACTGCGCACTTCCTCCGGCGAACTGACTTATATCAGCCAATCATTCAGGTAGGGGAAGTCGAAAATCCCCAAGAGCCTGAGGCGGACAGCCATGACTGCCAGGCATTTTGTGAATACCCTAGGAGCCAAGGCTAGGCCGAAGAAGAGTACCCGATACCAATAATGTCATCCATTGACGACAAACCAATGGTGCCTTGGATGGATCAGGATATGGGTGTAGGCATCTTTGAGATCCAAGGAACATAGCCAATCTCCCTGCAGGAGGTAAGACAGTAAGGTTCTAAGGGATACCATTTTGAACTTTTCCTTGATCAGGAAGTGGTTGAGGTCCCATAGATCCAGGATGGCCCCCTGTCTTCTTGGGGACAAGGAAGTAGTGGGAATAGAATCACCGTCCTTGAAGAGGTTGGGGGACAGGCTCCACCGCGTGATCCTCTAGCAAAAACTTAAGCTCCCTTTGCAGAAGCTCCCTGTGCAATGGGGTTCATGGGTAATTCCTCTGGGAAGAAGGGAGGAGGCAACTGGGCAAAGTGGAGGAGAGAACCTTCCCCGACTACCTGCAACACACAGGCAGCTGTGGTGATGCTTGACCACTAGTGTGCAAAGTGGACCATTCATCCTCCCGTGAACCTCGGGTCTTGTACCTCCTGGGGGAGGGAGGCTATGCCTAAGGAGTCAAAAGCTCCCCTGAAACTGTGGATGTGGTGCTGTTGGGGTATGGGAGCCTTTGGCTTATGGGGGCCAGGCTTCTGGCCCTTGGCCTGCTGTCCCTGAGGGGGAGTGTGATAGGTCTGAAATTTAGGGAAGTTCCTGTAAGCTTTCTTGGTTTTCAGGTAGAAGGGCTTTTTCCCTGAAGCCTTCCTGCAGGAAGGTTCAGACACCTTTCTTGGACAGCTTGCTTCTAGTCATGAATTCCTTCTCCAGCTTGTCGACCTTCTCCATCATGGGCTTGCCGAAGAGATATCCCCCCCAGAAAGGAACATTGGCTAACTTCTCTTGAACCCACTGCTCCAAGTTGGAGGACTGTAGCCACCGACTCAAAGCCATCAAAGACCAACTGAGTTTGAAACTTGAAGCACTCCTTGACCGATGACACTAGGGTCCTGAAGCATTCAAGGGGTTCACAGACCAGCTGAGAACTCGGTCCTGCAGGTACATGCTCATGTACAGGTGGTATGCCTGGATCCAGGCTGTGAGCATTGAGCCCTGGAAACACTTCCTGCCAAAAGCATCCATGGAACATGTCTCCCTGCCAGGGGACACCGAGAAATGTGTCTTTTGGCTCTTAATGCAATGCATTGCTGACTCCACCACTATGGAGTTATGTGGCAGTTGTGTTTTCTGGAAGCCAGGACTCCAGCCAACTTGATACTGTGAATTGGGTCGACGGTTCACAATCGGCACAGTCACTGGGGTCTCCCACATCCTGAACAGTAACCATTCGAGGATGAGGGGCATGGGTACCGTCAGTGCCTTCCAAGGAGGAGCCATGTACTGGAGGATCTCGACGTCCTCAGTACGCGGATTGCCCTCTGGCACCACCCACAAGGCAAGTGCCTGGAACATCTCCTGCACAAACTCTAGGAAGGCAAGATCCTCCGGAGGTGACCACTGTTGATGGTGTGATGGGGATGGGTCAGAGGGGGTGTCCTGAGACTCCTCATTCGTCTCCCATGCCGACTCAGAGCCAGAGGAATTGGCGATTGCCCTGCAGGCTTTGGACTGGCTCAGCATAGACTATACCTGGCATCAGGCTTCCATCAAGGCTGTACCTGATGTTGAGCTGGGCCTCGAGTCAGTTGCCAACAGAATCGACACTGAGCCAGCCTCTTGAGGATGGGTAAAGCATTCTCTGGGGAGATCCTGGCCAAGGATGGCTCTGTGGAGGATGCCGATGACCCAGAGTGACCGGGAGTTGGGCCCCTCTGTGCCTCAATGGGCCACCATCCTGGCCTCAATGCCTAACTGCTCCACTGAGGCTGGTGTCGGGTCCCTGGCAGGGGAGACCCTGATGATGGTGTGGGGGGACTCGATGATCTCCCTACTCCGTTGATGATGCCTTCCACTGAAGCTGCTTTAAGGGACTATCCCAGCTATCATCACTAGCGTTGAGTCGAGGACTCCACGCCCGGGTCCCAGAGGTCTTACCCCACCGGGCCATGGTCGGACCTCAACTTGGGCTTCAATGAAGTCTTCAACACCTGGGGAAGGTCTTCTGAGGATGACTCTGATGCCTGACAATCTTGGGGCTCCAACAGAGCCCGACAGCGTGACACTGAGTCTCCCGACACTGGCGTCAAAGGCAGGGATTACACCCTCAATGCCGATCCCAAGGCAGACTTACCAAACAGCTCCCCCTGCCGCCTTTCAGTTTCCTTATGGGTCTTGGCTGATATCAAAAGGCAAAGCGGACAGGAAGACACGTCATGGTCTGCCCGAGGTATTTAATGCAGGTGCTGTGGCTTTCAGTGCAGGACATAGTGCGGTTGCACTTGCCACACTGCTTAAATCTGCTGGTTGAAGCCACAGTGGGGAAAAATGAGCCCCATGAGATTAAACTCCAGCGTCTTGACCAGCTAGGCTGCAAGCAAAAACTCCGTGGGCCAAAAAAGTAACAAAAAAAGAAGTACCCAAACAAAAAACACGACGTTGAGGCATTGGACTAGGGCAGCGGGAGGTAATCAATACTGAAGAAAAACAAGAAAACTACCGACAAACGGTGAAAAAAATCAACTCTATTGGGGTGTACAGACAGCACGTCTGCAGGGCTCCACGGAAAAAAAGAAAGACTGAGGTAAGATGGCACCTTTGGGCAGGAGGTGACAGCACATGCATGGTGTAGCTCCCAAAGGCTTTCTTTGCAAGCTGGGGACTGGAACCACACGGGCTCCATCGGCACCGACATCACCATATGTGAGAACTGACTTTCTGCTTGTTCCCGGAGAAACACTGGTCCCACATCCCATTGCTGTCACCACTTTTCAGGCAGTGAGGATGGAAAGGAGTGATGGAAAAGAGCGGTGGTGCATGGTGGGGTGGAAATAATGATGCGCTGCCGATTGTGGGGAAAGGAAGGAAAGGTGATAGAGTGTGCTGACTGCTGCAGGACATATTTTTGTCACCTTCTAGAAGTTGCTGCCCTATACACACAAATGTATTGCACACCCAGCCCCGCCAACCTTGCTGTTATGTGTAACCCATGGTAAAACTATGGAAAATGTGCATCCATCCAGTTCGTTTAATTAGTTTAATATCTGTGTTTAATTGCAAGAATTCCGAGAGCCACTTAGTTCAGTTTTATTTTGCATTTGGTTGTGTAAAACCTTATTCCCTTCAGCTGGGACAGTTTGGCCAGATATTATCCCAAGAAGAGGTGGAATCAAAAAGAAACCAGGTAATTTGGAAGCTAACTAATGGGCCAATGCAGAAAACTAGCGTGGCCTTTAAGCACAGATAATGCCACTTTTAAGCACACTTACTGTTACCGCCAAATGCAGAAAGGAGACAGACGAGCGCGTATAAAGCAAAGGAAAAACTAGCACACAATTAATGCCAATAATATTTTAAATGTATTTAAATTATAGGCAAATGAGTTGCACAGAATTAAATGGTATGCTGGATGCACCCAATACAGAGAAACACGTAGAAGATTTCACAACCAGCGCCAATATCTCTATGCCTGGTCTTGAGGTCAGGTGCTTTTCCCGATGCCTGGATCATCTGAGGAGAAATGTCAAAGATGATCTAGGCATCAGGAAAAGCCCACAATGACATCAAAAGATTGTGGGGGGCCGGTGCCCCCGATTAAAAAAAAAAAGCAAGTCTCTGGTGGCCCAGCAGCCTGATTCCCCTTCCCACACCCCACCCAACTAAAAATAACCATTGTGGCCCAGCAGCCCTGAACCCCCCCATCCCCCTCCCAGTACCTTTACAAGTGAGCGGGAGCACTGCCCACATGCTCCTGTTCTTGCCCCCGTTATTGATCCCAAAAATGCGTTCAAATCTAACAACACAGTGAATTAGAGCTATTCACTCTCAGCAATTGCAACACTGTGATAAGGTCTCAGACTTATACCGCACTTTTATCTAGACTTGCGTCCAGTCATATAGTGCTATGTTGTACATCAATGACCCCAGTGTTTTAATCAACTGCTGTGCTATATAACTTATATACGGTGGACAAAAACTTAACTTAAATTGCTCCACCGACTCGTGGCACAGCTGGCAAAAGGGATCCGTTTTGCCAGCTGTGCCACGAGTCGGTGGAGCAATTTAAGTTACATTTTTGTCCACCGTATATAAGTTATATAGCACAGCAGTTGATTAAAACACTGGGGTCATTGATGTACAACATAGCACTATATGACTGGACGCAAGTCTAGATAAAAGTGCGGTATAAGTCTGAGACCTTATCACAGTGTTGCAATTGCTGAGAGTGAATAGCTCTAATTCACTGTGTTGTTAGATATGAACGCATTTTTGGGATCAATAACGTATGCAAACGCGTTCAGAACGAGACCTAGCAGTTTGTGATTTCCTGCTCTTGCCCCGCCATCTTGAAAAATGGTAGCGCCTGGCCCTACACAGTGCATCCTGGGATGCACCAGGCGGGGGTCAGAGTGCCATATAAGGCATATTCTACCTTATATGGCAGTCTGACCTCACCCAGTGCATCCCAGGATGTACCTTGCGGTGCCAGGCACTGCTATTTTCCAAGATAGCAAGACAAGAGCAGGAGTGCATAGGCAGTGCTTCCGCTCATTTGTAAAGGTACCGGGAGGGGTGGGGGTTCAGGGCCGCTGGGCCACCGGGTTTATTTTTAGTTGGGTGGGGGATGAGAGGTTCGGGGGCTGCAGGACCACCAAGTTTATTGTTAGTTGGCAGTGGTGGGAGGGTTCAGGGCTGCTGGGCCATCAGGGTTATTTTTAGTTGAGTGGGGGGATTCGGGGCCTCTGGATTACCAGATTTATGTTTAGTTGGGTGGGGGGATTCGGGGCTGCAGGGTCACCAGGTTTATTTTTAGTTGGGAGGAGTGGGGGGTTCAGGGCTGCTGGGCCACCAGGGATTCACTTTCTGTTGGGGGCACCCACCCCCAACAGTATTTTGATGGCATTGTGGGCTTTCATTAATGCCATCAAAATACGGTCGGGGCTCATAAGCAAATTATCCATGCAGTGCCCCTGCTTCTCTGGGAGAGCATGCCAAATTTGCGCCGAGTTCTGTGCACATGTGTTTGGCTTGCTCTCCCAAATTAACGCTGCCATTTTTCACATAGTTTAACGAACGGCTAATGCGTGGCTAATTTGCATATGAGCCCCTTTCTGCATTGGCCCAAAAGCTTTTTTAAGAGCATGAGATGAGAAAAGACTGCGCTGATAGAATTAATTAGCAGTTGAGTCTGTTTAGCAGGCTGCAAGTACTTTAATATGTAGAAGACAGAGGAAATATCAGGCGCGCATGTGGCCAGGTCTGTTTGGTAGGCCATATTCAGAAAATCCTGAATCTTCCCAGACGTTATATACACAATTCCAAAAATTACCGAAATACATAGCGAAGGAGAAAAAGACCTCGGTGACAGCCTAATCACTTGATAGCGTCTATAGGCTCTTGCCGTCACATAACATCATTGGTCAAAAACCTTCCTTATATTTTTTATAAATTTTCTTCACTTTTTTCAGTCCTATCCAAATTCTCAAATTTAATCCAAATGATACACAGAAAACTACATGTGCAATGTATAACATCGTGTTAATGTATCCTGTCGTGTTAATGTAGTTTTCTAAGTATCATTTGGATTAAATTTGAGCATCTTAGTCAATGTTTTCCATTTCCTTTAGTTGTTAGCGTCTTTTATTTTTATTTATTTATTTACTAATTAATAAATTAGTTTTATATACCGCTTTATCACATAATCAAAGCAGTTTACAGGGAACACAACTCACACTGTGCTAGTCAGTTTACAATGAACAAGAACAATGAACATCATAATTAATGTCTTAGAACATACTGCAGCCTACGGGATGAGATAAAATGGCCAACTATTTACAGTTAGGGTACATCTTGGCAGTGAAGTATTGAAGGTAGATCTTTACCACAGTTATTTCTGGGCACTAAAAAGCATCTGCTTCAGAACCTACCAGTGAAGAAAATGTAGTCATACTTCAACTCCAGAAGCTGGGTAGTCTTCTTGACATCCCCACACACCACAGCAAAGCAGTCCTGAGGATGACAGAGACAGTCCCATCAGTCCGATGCCCTTCAGCCTGGGCAGTATATCAAGAAATTGCATAAACATAAATATTGCATTACCTTCCACACAAACATTTTTGCTCTTACTCGTCCCTATTTTTATCTTCAACAAATCCGTTCTATAAGCACAGTTTTGTCTTCCACGTCTCTCACTACTCTCCTTCTTTCCCTGGTAATCTCACGAATCGACTACTGCAACATAATTTATGCCGCCTCCCTAAATGTCAACTCTACTGCCTTCAGATGATTCAAAATAACGCCGCTCGGATATTCTTCCACACTTCCTGCCACAGTCCGATAAAGATCTTGCTAAGATCCTATCTAAGCCCTGCTGGGTTCAGTATGTGATGTCAGCTGCTCCACTTTGCTAGTGCCATTGCATAATGATCAGCGCCTTCTCGTATATTTGGTGAGTTTGCCCCTCCTATCAAAATATTTGGGAGTGAAATACAAAATTCCTTCGCCAAGATTTCAGGATGAAACCCACCCTGGTCTGAGTCCATTTTCTTGCTAGAGGAAGACAGGCAGGAAGCTGCGCCGTCAGACTGAAACAATGACTTTGGTTGTTAGCAGTCGCAGAACTGTCTTCGTGAGCAACTGGGAAAACAATCGCCCATTGCCTCGCTGTGACTGGGTGCAGAAGGCTGGAAGTATTGGTGCTATGGAAAAATTCAGTTGGCTGATGAGGGCAAGTCAGTTCAGTTTTAGGAAGGGCTGACCGTCTTCTCTGCGATGGAATCATTTCTATCTCATTTTAACTTTTACATGGCCGGCGGCTCATTGGTTGAGACCGTGCCTCTTTTCTCATTGCTTTTTTTTTTTTAGGTCTTGGATTGTGTGGACTAGGAGTTTAGGGGGTGCTAAGTTTTCTTTCTATATTTTATTTGAGCTATTTGATTGCTTTCCACCTGCTTTGTTCTACACACGGGGCCTGATATTCGAAAGGCATTTACACGGTTTACAGCCCAGTAAACAGTGTAAAATGCCTTAAATGGGGATACTCAGCGGCACTTACATGGTTAGTGCCATTGAATATTCCCTTCTAACTCCCCTACATACCCCGATGCTAACTGGTTAGCATTGGGGCGTGTTGGAGGCATTCTGGGGTGGGATGGGGTGGAGTGATATTGCACCGCTACCCAGTTAGCGATCTACTGCTAAAACTAGGCCAGCTTTTGGCTCACTAAGTTTTAGCTGTGGATACTAACCAGGTAGCGGTGCAATATCTCTGCTACCCGGTTAGGCTCTGCGGCGGTTTCCTCTGTGCACCAAACCCGGATATTCAATGCCGTTGCCATGGCATTGAATATCCGGGGTTAGGGGTCAGCGGGCAGGGCTATGCACCATAGTGGCGCATAGCCTGCCCAGATGAATATTGGGCCCATATTCATTTTGTACATATAATTGACTCTGCATTATTCTGTGGACACATATATATTGTTTTGTTTTGCTTATTTTATACTTTCTCTATGCAGCGAATGAAAAACAAAAAAATTTCCAAACCCCCCTCCTCCCCCCAACCCCCTGTAATTCTGCTTTAAGGATCTGATGTCAAGAACTCAACTTACAGGCTCATTTATATCCCCTGTGCCCGATTCATATTGCAAGCCACATCACAGCCATTCTGCAGCTTCTGGGTACTGGCAATAAATGAGTTCTGAAATGAGCATCGCCCACTGACTTCAGACAATCAATATCCCTAACCAGTTACCCCAGTATAATTCTGGATATGTACTTCTAGTTTCTCTAGCATGACATGGAGGTAGCGGGTGACGCTATCTTGGAGCACATCTTGTAAGGAGCTGAATCTGACCCCAAGGTTAATAGAATTTCCTTGTCCCTCTCCTGCCCCAGCTAGCCGGCAGGCACGCTTCAGCTCAGTCACATTACTAGTGTACATCAGTTTGAGGCTAGAGACCACCAGAGAGAAACGTCTCTGTGGAAATAAAGAGGGAGAATATTAGAAATCAGACTTTCTGTACCAGAATGGTAACCAAATGTGTCAGTTGGAAAGCACAATTAAAATAATTGTCTAGTTTTTAATAGGATCCTGGAGGCAGAGGGAGATTTCATGTGACCCTGGGCACGTTATTCCAAGTCAGTGGCCAAAGAGAGACTTGAACTCATGTTCTAGGACTACTGCTTAATTCAGTGCTCTAATCAGATGACTCATCCTCCCTAATAGTCATAAATATCAAATGCCTCAGGTTTCAATCTATTTTTCATGCAGACATTTGGCCAATTTCTGCCAGCATTCCCTTCTCATCTGTTTGCATCTATGTTCATCCAAGGGTGTTGAAAGAACTCAAATATGAGATTGCAGACCTGCTATTAGTAATCTGTGAATTTTCATTAAAATCATCTGTAATACCTGAAGATTAGAGCATCGCCAATGTAACGCCAATTTTTAAAAAGGGTTCCAGGGGTGATCCGAGAAACTACAGACCGGCGAGCCTGACGTCAGTACCGGAAAAATGGTAGAAACCATCATAAAGAACAAAATTACTCAGCATGTAGATAGTCATGGCCTAATGGGAGACAGCCAACATGGCTTTAGACAAGGAAGATCTTGTCTTACTAATCTGTTATGTTTTTTTGAAGGTGTGAAAAAACAGGTAGACAAAGATGAGTTGGTTGATAGAGTGTATCTGGACTTTCAGAAAGCCTTTGACAAAGTCCCTCATCAGAGACTTTTGGCAAAACTAGAGTCATGGGATAGGAGGCAGTGTACTATTGTGGATCAGGAACTGGTTAAAAGATAGAAAGCAGAAGGTAGGTCTAAATGGCCAATTTTCCCAATGGAGAAAGGTGAATAGTGGTGTTCCCCAGGGATCTGTGCTGGGTCCGCTGCTTTTCAACATATTCATAAATGACCTGGAAAGGGGAATAACGAGTGAGGTTATCAAATTTGCAGATGACACAAAACTATTTAAAGTTGTTAAAACCCAAGAGGATTGTGGAAAATTGCAAGAGGATCTTGATAAATTGGAAGACTGGGCATCAAAATGGCAGATGAAATTTAATGTGGACAATTGCAAAGTTATGCACCTAGGGAACAACAACCCAAACTATGGTTATACGATGCAAGGTTCCACATTAGGAACCACCACTCAGGAAAAAGATTTAGGCATCATTGTAGATAACATGTTAAAACCCTCAGCCCAGTGTGCAGCGGCGGCCAAGAGAGCAAATAGAATGCTAGGTATCATAAGGAAAGGAATGGATAATAAAACAAAAGATATTATAATGCCTATATATAGTTCCATGGTGAGACCTGTCAGACGGCTGCCTAGGTTGAGAACTTACACAATCTTGACGATGCATATATTCATATGATTCTTGCAAGGTATTGTGGGTAATGTAGTTCTTTCACTCCCAAACACAGCTGAAGACAATAATTGAGTTGTGATACCAGTGGTAAGGCCAATAAAATACTTCTTTTATTGATGGGGTTTAATTCACCCAGCACAAATATGCTTGGTAGCAATATAAATGAGGTTACTTGCTTGCAGTGTTTAAATGGATAACATAAAGTCACAAAGCAAATCAGAAAACAACCTTCAACTTGTCAGGCAATTAGCTAATGTTTTCTTAGCAAATAATTACCAAATAAAAAGGCACAAAGAAATAAATGAACTTTGCTTGTTAGGTTAACTTCTGCTTATTTTCCACACAGATCCTGCAGTGATTCTTCCTTGCTCACACACACAATCAGGTGCAGCTTTAATTACTATCAATTGTCCAGCTGAAACCCTTTAGCTGGCTGGCTGCTACTGTGTGAACCCAAAATCCTGCTTTAAGAGCTGTTTGCAGTGGACATAAGAACAAAGTTAGGTTTCTTTGTGATGGCTTATGTGTTTGCTCACAGAAAGCTAGCAATAGCATTGGGATAGAGAACAGTCCATGTAATTAATAGTCTCATCTGCTGTAATTTCCCCTTCATCAATCAGCATAGGGTCACTATCATACATTGGCACAGATGAGTCTTTCAATAAGGCACTATCATGAGAATGCTTATTCCCTTGCTGCCATTCACTATTATAGATAGGGTCTGGATCAGTGTTCATACCTGAGCCTCTCCTGCTATCATAATTCCTCTCTGTATAGCCTGGCCAGTATGTAATCCAGTTCTGATGTCCAGCCTTCCAGTCTTGATCCCTGGACACTGGATCTTCTCTCACATACCTTCTGGCATAGGTCTGAAAGTCCTTTCCACGTGCAGTCTTCTCTCTTGCAGGTAGCCACTGGTGATTCCTATCTCTGCCATTCCATTCCTCTGGCTGACTCCAGTCCAATGGACTCTGCTGGCATTTGGAATACCTCCCAGTATAGGTACTGCCTTGGAATCTCCCAGACCTTCCAATGGCCTTTCTTCTCTTCCTTCCAGAGAGTTTCCTTCTCTCTCTATCCGCTTGGCTTGGCTTCTGCTTCTCGAGATGATGTTGGTGCTTGAGTTTGAAGCTGTTGCTGTATCTCCCTCTGTAGCTGTCTCTGAAGCTGTCTCTTTTCCTCAAGCTGTTATCTGAAAAATAATCTCTATTCTTATTCTTTCCTAATGTGTGCTCCTCCCTAACACAGCGCAGCTGTGTTGAATCAGGTCCTGCCCTTTGAGATGAGTGCTTAGGGATTACCTCATAGCTCTCTTGATTGCACACACATTTTCTCACTTCAGCCCCTCTCATGGCTGCTGGAAACCTGGTGCATTCTGGGACTGGTAGTCTTTTATGTGAAAACTCTGTTTTCTTGCTTCTACCAGAACTGACAGGTTGCTTGTTCAGAGTCACATCATCTTTTCTATAGCTCCTACCTGAGCTATGATAAGCTTCCTTATCACAGACCGCACCTTGAATATTGTGTGCAATTCTGGTCGCCGTATCTTAAAAAGGATATAGCGTTATTAGAAAAGGTTCAGAGAACAGCCACCAAAATGGTAAAGGGGATGGAAGAATACTCCTATGAAGAAAGGCTAAAAAGGTTTGGTCTCTTTAACCTGGAAAAGAGACGGCTGAGGGGAGATATGATAGAAGTCTATAAATTAATGAACGGAGTGGAACGGGTAAACGTAGATCAATTGTTTACGTTATCAGAATATAGAAAGACTAGGGGACATGCAATGAAGCTACAGGATAAACTATTTAAGACTAATAAAAGAAAATATTTTTTCACTCAACGTGTAATCAAACTCTGGAATTTGTTACCGGAAGTTGTAGTAAAGGCTGTTAGTGTAGCTGAGTTTAAAAAAGGTTTGGACAAGTTCCTGGAGGAAAGGTCCATAAACCATTATTAAGAAGGGACCCAGGATATCAATGCTTGACCCAGTACAAGCATTGTGGAACCTGTGTCTTTTGGGGAAACTGTTAGGTACGTATGACCTAGATTGGCCACTTTTGGAAACAGGATACTGGGCTTGATGGACCTTGGACTGACCCAGTATGGCATATCTTATGTTCTTATGTTATGTTCAGGCGGGCTGCCACTTTTTCTTTGCCATTTCCTGTGCAGTTGGCTCATCACTTCCTGTCTTGACCGACTAGAGCAGAGGGGAAGTAATGTGAGCTGATGAGGAGAAAGTAGCACTTAGCCACATGAGGTCCTGTTCAGGATTTCCTTAGAAACATGATCATAAACAGAACAGGAAAGCCATGAGGACTCCTCATTCCTTGGGTCCTGAAGTTGTCACCACAGAAACTGGTGGTCCTGAAGCAGAGGCTGCTGCTTTTCCTTCACACCATCTATATTAGGATTCCCAGATGCAGCAGGTCATTGGGGACAGGCCAAGACCCCATTGCATCTGTGCATATGCAGGTCTGTTATCTTTTGGGATCCTTTGAGGTTCCTAGAAACAGCAGTAAACAGACAGCAAGCTACAGGCAGCAGAATACCAAGGGCCAAAGAGAAGGTGAGAAAGAGAAGGAGAGAGACCACAGGATGAAAGAGTAAATAGCATCAAAGATGATTGAGTCATCAACACTTACAGTCCTGTCTTGTATTGCACATCTCCCACACAAGAGACAGGTTGGGAGGATAATAAATTGGGAATCAAGGTGGAAAAGAACAAACTTCTCTCCCACCTCTAAGCCCATTTTATTCCCTCTCTCATTTTTCTCCTGAAGTCTTGCCGAGTACCTTCACATGGTGAGCTCATTGCATTAATGCTATACCAAATCTCAGTAAGGAGGTCATTACAGATGAAGTATGATGGAAAGGGAAAAAAATTGCATTCTAGTCACAAGAGATCCAGGAAAAAAACACCCACCCTTAGCTTAAGCACTAGGGCTAATGATAGTGGTAGCAATAGTGCAGAATCTTTGGGTGACAATAGCACCCTTTCTGCTGAGTCTCACCTTGTCAAGGTATGGAGGAAGGAGATCAGCAAGGACTTTCTCCGAGTTCGTACTGACTTCTGAGGGTTTAAGAATCGCACAGTTTCCTGAAATAACATTAATAGACAGTATTACGTAGAGTAGCAAAGCTCAGTGCATCAGCTGTTTGAAGGCTCACAACTCCTGCAGTTCTAGCTTCTCCCAGCAGGAAGCACTGTTGGCAATGGTACAGAAGGCCTAGCTAGGGGGAGCTCTCAGTTCCAGTCTCTCCCAGCACAAGGCACATTCAGAGAGTATGAAAATGCCTCTTACCTGCACTAATGGCTCCAATCAATGGAATCAGTGTCAGATGGATGGGATAGTTCCAAGTCCCTATGATTAGGGCGACTCCAAAAGGATCCTTACGGACAAACGCAGAGTCCATCTTGGTGGCCTGTCATGTATATAGATTTTATACAAAATTTAAGTTATGAGAATCAATCCTGTAAAATTCCTCTTCCCATGTACACTGATATACACCCATATAAACACAAACATATCAAAGCCCCACCCTCATATACGCACAAATATAATTATGGTTTCTGATTTTAGGTCTTAACCAATAGAACATCCCAAAAGAAAGAAAATATTAAATTAAATTAAAATAGGTATTTATTGGACAAACACTGGGAAAACATCACTTGCCCTAGTCCTCTCCCCCTCCCCCTCCTCGCTTGCCTGGAAACCTCTACTCTGCCTCTTCTGCTCTGATGAATGCACAGATATACAGATTTAATACAGTCGGTATAAGTACTCAAAAACAGAACCGACTGCAAAAACACCAATTGAATGTACCCTCAAAAAAAACCTAACTAGCTGGTAAAAAAAACCCCACCTACATATACAAGTTAGAAACATCTAAGAACAGAAGCCCAATTTTATAAATACACACCTGCATATACACAGATATTCATTCAAAGCGTAATCAAACTTTGGAATTCGTTGCCGGAGGATGTAGTAAAAGCTGTAGTGTAGCTGGGTTTAAAAGAGTTTTGGACAAGTTCCTGGAGGAAACGTCCATAAACCATTATTAAAGAAGAAAGGCTACAAAGGTTGGGGCTCTTCAGCCTGGAAAAGAGACGGCTGAGGGGAGATATGATAGAGGTCTTTAAATTAATGAATGGAGTGGAACGGGTAAACGTAGATCAATTGTTTACGTTATCAGAATATAGAAAGACTAGAGGACATGTAATGAAGCTACAAGGTGATCTATTTAAGACAAATAAGAGAAAATATTTTTTCACTCAATGTGTAATCAAACTCTGCAATTTGTTGCCGGAGGATGTGGTAAAGGCTGTTAGTGTAGCTGGGTTTAAAAAAGGTTTGGACAAGTTCCTGGAGGAAAGGTCCATAAACCATTATTAAAAAGGGACCCAGGATATCAATGCTTGACTCAATACAAGCATTGTGGGACCAGTGTTTCTTGGGGATACTGCTAGGTATGTATGACCTAGATTGGCCACTGTTGGAAACAGGATACTGGGCTTGATGGACCTTGGTCTGATCCAGTATGGCATATCTTATGTTCTTATGTAAGACAGCATAGTTACTCACTTGTAATAGGTGATCTCCAGGAACAGCAGGAATCAGTCTTCATATACGGGTGATGTCAGTACCGATGGAGCCTGCACGGGAACGCCCTCCAGCGTCCAATAGGAAAGCCTTTGGGAGCAGTCCAGTGTGCCTGGACATCTGCCTTCCCAACTCCTCTCCTCAGTTGAATTTGTAGCTGAGAGATGTAGGGAACTTTTTATTTTTTCCTATAACTCCTAGGGGAGGATGGTGGGTTGTGAAGACTGATTCCTGCTATTCCTGGAGATCACCTGTAAAAGGTGAGTAACTATGCTGTCTCCAGGAATAAGCAGGAATGCTGTCTTCACATATGGGACTCACTAGCTCCCAGGTACCAGACTGGCAGTGGGGAAAGCAGTGTGATCCCTGAGGCTAAAGCATAGAGCTGAAGAGTGTGGACACAGTCTACTACACTACCCATAATGGAAGTCTGGTCTCTTGTAGAAGTCTGGGACGGAGTTTAAGTCCCAAAAAGGTGCTGGAGTACAGCTTGGCCAAAGACAGCGTCCTGGCGGGCGTTCTTGTCCAGACAATAATGAGCAGCGAATGTATGAATGGAGGACCAGGTTGCTACTCAACAGATCTCATCAATGGGTACTGAACAGAAATTGGCAACTGAGATTGCCATGGCATGGACAGTATGTGTAGTAACGTGACCCTCTAGGGAGAATCTGGCCTGTGTATAAGCAAAAGAGATACAGTTCGCCAGTTAAATAGAGTCCACTTTGTCACTGGTAGACCAAGGTGACTTAGATTAAAGGAAATAAATAATTGAGAGGATTTCCTGTGAACTTTAGTTCTATCTAACTAGTAAGTCAGAGCTGTCTTGTAGTCTGAGGCGTGTAGCGCTGCTTCCGCTCAAGATGTATGTGGTTTCGGGAAGAAAATCAGTAGGATTATCAACTGATTTAGACGGAACGGGGAGACCACCTTTGGGAGGAAGTGTGGATCTGTATGGAGGACTACTTTGTCATGATGGAACCAGGTATAAGGTGGGCCGCTACAAGAGCCTGCAGCTCACTGATGCGGCAAGCTGAAGTGACGGCTATAAGGAAGACTACTATCCAAGAGAGAAACTTCAGAGAAGTAGTTGCTAAAGGTTCGAAAGGAAGCTTTAGAAGTTGAGCTAAAACCACATTGAGGTCCCAAGCCACCAGAGGTGGCTTAATGGGTGGCTTGGATAGTAGGAGACCCCGCACGAAGCATGCTACTAAGGGGTCTGAGGAGATAGGGTGTCTGCCTATTGGTCTGCGATAGGCCACAATGGCACTAAGATGAACTCTGATTGAGTTGGTCTTAAGACCTGCTGAGGACAAATACAGGAGATATTGAAGAAGGAATTCCACTGGGCAGGCGAAAGGGTCAAAGCCTTTGGGGAGCCCCAGAGGGCAAATCTTCACCATTTAAATGCATATGATCGCCAAGTGGACTGCTTGCATGATATCTTTGACCTCATGTGACAGGGCAAGGTCAGCAAGCACTATCCTTTCAGCTGCCATGCCATGAGGTGGTGGGCATGAAGGTTGTGATGGAGAAGTGTCCCCTGGTCCTGGAGAGGAGTTCGGGTGCACATCCGAGGTTGAGTCTGCGCCAGATGAAGGAGCAGAGGAAATCATGGTTGACAAGGCCAAAAAGGGGCTATTAAAATCATGGAGCCCTTGTCGGCCTGTAGCTCAAACAGCGTTTTGGATATCAAGGGGATGGGGGGAATGCATAAAGGAGACCCTGTCCCCAGTGGAGAAGGAAGGCATCTGGGGCCTGTCAGTGCAGGGATGGAAGTCGTGAGCAGAACAGTGGAAGCTGTGTGTTCTGCTGTGTGGCAAAGATTTATGAGTGAGGTTCCTCACATTCGGAAGATCCACGGTAGCCATCTCTCGATGCAAGGTCCACTCATGTGGATGAAGGATACGGTTGAGTTTGTTGGCAAGGACATTTAGTTCACCAGGGAAGTACACTGCAGTGTGCAAGGCAAAAAAACAGAGGCAAAACATTTCATGTCAAAGGGGATAGGATCCCATTCCCCCTTGTTTGTTCACATAGAACATAGCCACTTGGTTGTCTGTTCAGACTAAGACTTGCTGCCCCGAGAGTTGGGGTTGAAAAACCCAAAGAATATTTGTGAGGGCACGCCGCTCCAAGAGGTTGACCTGCAATGCGGACTCCTGTGGTGTCCACAGACCCTGTATGATCAGGTCATTGAGATGTGCTTCCCAACCCAGTTTGGAGGCATCTGTGATCAGGATGCATTGAGGTGGAGGCATCTGAAATGGTGATCCGCCAAGTAGGTTCTGTGGGGAACATCACCAGTGAAGAGACGTGACCAGTTGAGGGGTAACATGTATCTTGTCTTTGAGACACCCAGTTGCCTGAGTCCATTGAGAAGACAGAGTCCATTGGGCCTGCTGCATGTGCAGGCGAGCATAGGGGATGCCATGGACCGTTGAGGCCATGTGCCCAACGAGGCATATCATCTCTCGAGCTGTTACCCGCACTTATTGCTGTGTGTGTCTTGCGAGCTTGATGAAGCAGGCAGAGCAATCCTGTGGAAGGAAAGCTCAGGCCTGTTGAGTGTCCAGATGTACTGAGATGAACTCAAGTCTTTGGGATGGAATGAGGTTCAACTTTGGGAAGTTGAGGACAAATCCTAGATATTGGAGCATGGTAATGGTGTGATGCAGGGACAGTTTTACCTCCTCTGGGGAGTCTCTCCTGATTAGTCAGTCATCTAAGTAAGGGAAGACAAAGATTCCCAAAGTGCAGAGATAGGACACCATGACTGCCATGCATTTCGTGAACACTCTTGGTGCGAAGGCTAAGCTGAACAGTAGTACCAGGTACTGACAGTGGGTTTCTTGAAAGATGAAACACAGATACTGCTTGTGCTGAGGATGGATCAGTATGTGCATGTATGCCTCCTTTAGGTCTAGAGAACATAGCCAATATTACCTCTGGAGGTATCGGAGAAGAATTCCTAGAGAAATCATTTTGAATGTTTCTCGGACCAGAAATTTGTTTAGGTTTCTGAGATCCAGGATGAGCCTGTATCCTCCTATTTTCTTTGGAATGAGAAAATATGGAGAGTAGAAGCCCATCCCTTCCTCTGGTGGAGGAACTCTTTCTAAGGTGCCCTGAGCTAACGGTGGACCCTTCTTCTCTTAAGAGAATGCTTTGAAGAGGATGGGTGGGATAGATCCCTGTGAAGCTGGTGGGGGGTAAATCTTCGAAATGAAGCAGATACCCCTTTTGGATGATGTTGAGAGTCCACTGTTCTGAGGTGATGAGGTACCATATGTGGGTATAAGAACAGAGTCTGTCTGCTATGTTCAGGGGCTGGGGACCCTGCAGAGGCAGAGTGGCAATGCTCTCTAGGAAGCAGTCAAAAACTAGGTGCAGGTTGTGGCTGTGCTGCTGGTTGGGGCTTAGGAGCCTTAGACTTCTTAGGATGATTAGGATCCTGCTGGTGCTGCTGTTGCTGCTGAGGCTGGTAAGCAGCTGCAAGTCTGTAGGAAGGATAATGTCTCTTCTTTTTGGAGAAGAAAGGTTTCTTTGGCATAGTTGTCCTCTTGGAAGGGTCAGCCGTCTTTCTGGAGAGGCGTTTTAAGGATGAAATCATCTGTCTCAATCTCACCTGCTTTTTCTCTCCAATCCTTCCCAAAAAGGTTCTCTCTAGCACAAGGAATATTAGACAACTTGTCCTGGACCCACTTTTCAAGATCTGAAGCCTGTAGCCATGCTATCCTATGGGCCCCAAATGCAGACTACTGAAGCTCTGCTGGTTGATTCAAAAGCATCAAAAGATGCTCTAGTAAGGAATTTAGAAGTATTTTGACTGTGTTTGATAAGGGCTTGATATGCACCTCTCTTATCTTCAGGAAGTATGGGGGCAAACATTTCCATATCCCTGGTAACATCCTTGAGGAACATGCCCATGTAGAACATTTAGGATATAATTCTTGAGGTCAGCATACAGGACTAGAAACATTGATGCCCAAAGGCATAGTGTCCTTGAGTCCTTACCTGGAGGCATGAAAGAGTGATTCTTTGAGCTCTTTATTTGGCGCATGACCAATTCCTCCACCATGGAGTGGTGGGGGAGCTGAGGCTTTTGAAAGCCTGGGCACTCCAGAACTCGATACATGATATTGAGCATCTTGCTGATGGGCAGAACTGTGAGAGGAGCCTCCAACATGCAGAGCATGAGATCTTGTAAGATGTGATGTACCGGTAAAGTAGCCGCCTCCTTAGGTGTAGGAGGGTATTGTAGGATCTCAAATTCCTGCACTCTGGGTTCTTTCTCTGAGGCCACAATGATCTGAAGCCCTGCTGCCATGTCGCTGATAAAATCCTGGAATGACATGTCCTCTGGTGGGGACTTGTGTCGCTGCTCATGAGAGGATGGATCCGATGAAACATCTGGAAGGTCTTGGGACTCCTAAGAGTCCCTGTCAGAATCAGAGGAAGTGAAGTCATAGTCTGACAAAAAATCAAAGTATCGGCGGTCATGTTTTTGACTCCGATACTTTGTCGATACCAAGGGCCGGTGCTGGTACTGATGCTCCAAGGTATCAGAATCGGGAGCCCTGGTAGCTGTAACCGAGTGGGTACTGACATTGTCAGTCGGTTCCAACAGAGGCATCAGTGGTAAGAGATCCACCAGTGCAGGCTCAAGGGATGGTATTGGGCCCAATGTAGATGGCTGTTGGCATGGTACCGAAGCCTGTACTGCTAGAGCTGTTGACAATGTCAGTACCGATGCCAGGAGTGCAGCCAAATGGCTCTTGAGAGCCAGCATGTGCTGGTCCAGGGAGATGTCTGATGTCTGGGTGGAGTCACCTATGGAGCTTTGAGCCACCGTCCAAGAACATGGTACCAATAGCTCTCTAGAGGTCAATTCCTCGGGAGCATCAGGGGGCCCCTCTTGTACTTTGGAGAATAGGTCCTCCCGCCAGGGCTGTTTGGCTGGCCGGTCTGCATCAGAAGCACCCTTTAGTGAATCTCGATATCGATGGTGGGACTTTCCTCTCGACTCGATATCAATCTTCAATGTCAATGTTTAGACTTACTCTTAGGTTTGGATTTTGCCGAGATCTGAGACCCATGTGAGGAGGGTGATGTTCTCGATGATGTGGAAGCCACTGAAATTGAGTCCAGGGCGAATAGCATACCATACTTTCTGATTCTATTCTGTAGGCCTCTCTTCATCATTTGTTGACACAAAGGGCAAGAATTTGGTAAATGGTCTGGACGCAAACATTTTAAGCACCAGTCATGTTTATCCATGATTGAAATTGTATCGGAACATTTGGTACATTTTTTAAAATCTCTGATGGTTTTTTCCATGTTTGCAAATCTCTTCAAAAGGAAGAGAAAAATATAGGCCACAGCCTATTTGGCGATGAATACTGCAAAAAAAGAAAAGAAAAAAAATTTAAATTAAATGAAAAAGAATTTGGGGCTCGGGCTGGAGTGACAGAACCAGCATCATTGGAAAGGCAGAGCACAGTATTAACCAAAAAAAGATACGTTTTTCAGTGGTGACGAATGAACAACCTGTTGGCGCCGTGGAAATTGAAGAACTGAGGAGAGGAGTTGGGAAAGCAGATGCGCAGGCACAGTGTACTGCTTCCAAAGGCTTTCCTATTGGATGCTGGGGAGTATTCTGTGCGGGCTCTGCTGGTACCGATGTTACCCATATGTGAAGACTGCATTCCTGTTTATTCCTGGAGATTGGGGAAATCTACTGCTTACCCCTGGGACAAGCAGCATGGAATCTGTGTACTTTTTGGAAACCTGACCATTACTTGTGAACTAGATTGCCCACTGTTGGAAACAGGATATTGGGCTCAATGGACCTTTGGTCTGACCCAGTATGGCATATCCTATGTTCTTAGATAGAACGTCACACATACAGTATAGAAAAATCCACAACCCTATATCCATCAACATACACAGAGCCATGTACAGGGTGACAGAAAGGATGGTATCACTGCCTGTGCTTTGTATGCGCACAGTTCTCCAGATGTTCAAATACGTTTCCTGCCTCAAATTCTGTATTACAAAAACCTCTTGACACATTCTATGGACAATGATTATAAATCTATGGACCTTCCTTCCCATCCAAGCTGCAGTCTTTAATAGTGGTAGTGCACTCCCGCTCCCTCCATAATAGGAGCCTTGCACTATGTTATGCCAGGCATTTTAAACGTAACTGTTGGCATTGCCGCCTGTGACAGACACAGGCCCCTGCATCAAGCAAGGCTGGGCATCATCTTGCACCTCATTACTCTAAGTATCTCTCTGCATTCTTCCACACAGCCAGCCCCCTGTCAGCTCCCCAATTGCCCCAATAACCTACCAAGTTCTTATCCACATATTCATCTTTCATCCAGGATTTCAGGTTGTTGATGGCAAAGTTGATTTCCGTTCTTATCATGCTGAGCTCAGAGATCTCGGCCTCGAACACAGGCTACAATGCAAATCGACAGATTAATGGCAGAATACTAGCAATATGAGTGGGAAAGACACAGGGAGAGGGAGAGAGAGAGAGAGAAGCAGGCAGCAGAAAGGAAGAGAAACAGAGGAGGAGATGGCACAAATGACAGGAAATGGAGAGAGTCACAGAGGGCCTGTGAGAAGTCCAGGAAGGCGCCTATCTTAAGCCTATTTTTAAAACGTTGACTAGGTGCCTGTAAGTTTTTATAAAATTGCCCTGATAGTGTGCATAAGCTGACACACACATTTCGACCTTCTCTGAGGCACATGTAAACATGTGCATGTGTTCTATACGTGAAATAATACACACATACTGTACATCACAGTTTTGCCCCTGCTCCATTCAAAGGAGGGCCCCAGAATGCCTGTAAACAGCACACGTATAAGCAGATGCCATCTTGTAGGCATAAGTAATGCTTAGCCAATCACACAAATTCATAAAAGGCTTTATAAAATTAAGATGACTGAGTAGCCTAATGGTTAGAGCACTGACTGGGGAAGCAAGAGACCAGGGTTTGATTCCAGGTAGCATTCCTTGCAACCTTGGGCCATTGCCTTAAAACAATTCAAGTTATTAATGTCCCTATTTAATGTACATTATCAAGTTTAAGTTGCAACATAAACCATTTTGACTGAAATGATGAAGCGGTATAAAAATCCTATTAAATAAAATAATGTGTCCAGCATTTTTTCCCATTTGTCTTAACTAGACTTTTAGCTTTTCCTTTGATTTTCAGTAAGATGGACAACTCAGGAAGATATAGGGATGTTACCCATGACTAAAGTGGTATTTAAAGGTGATACTGCGGAAGAACTGCTATCGATACACCAGGAAGATGTATTACAACTATTTGATAAACTGAAGAGTAGCAAATCACTTGGACCAGATGGTATACATCCAAGGGTGTTGAAAGAACTGAAATATGAGATTGCAGACCTGCTATTACTAAATCTGTGAACTATCATTAAAATCATCTGTAATACCTGAAGATTGGAGGATCGCCAATGTAATGCCATTTTTTAAAAAGGGTTCTAGGGGTGATCCGGGAAACTACAGACCGGTGAGCCTGACATCAGTACTGGGAAAAATGGTAGAAACCATCATAAAGAACAAAATTACTGAACATGTAATTTTGTCCCCTGTAAAATAGTTATCTCCAAGTTATGATGCCCTGTTCAATGTAAACCACCTTGATATCATGAAAGGCGGTATATAAGAAATGTTACATAAATAAATAAATAAAATGTAGATAGTCGTGGCTTAATGGGAGACAGTCAACATGGCTTTAGACAAGGAAGATCTTGTCTTACTAAACTGTTATGTTTTTTTGAAGGTGTGAATAAACAGGTAGACAAAGGTGAGTTGGTTGATATAGTGTATTTGGACTTTCAGAAAGCCTTTGACAAGGTCCCTCATCAGAGACCTTTGGCAAAACTAAAAAGCCATCGGATAGGAGGCAGTGTACTATTGTGGATCATGAACTGGTTAAAAGATAGAAAGCAAAGGGCAGGGCTAAATGGCCAATTTTCCCAATGGAGAAAGGTGAATAGTGGTGTACCCCATAGATCTGTGTTTGGTCCGCTGCTTTTTGACATATTCATAAATGAGCTGGAAAAGGGAATAACAAGTGAGGTTATCAAATTTGCAGATGACACAAAACTATTTAAAGTTGTTAAAACCCATGAGGATTGTGGAAAATTGCAAGAGGATCCTGATAAATTGGAAGACTGGGCATCCAAATGGCAGATGAAATGTAATGTGGACTAGTGCAAAGTTATGCACCTAGGAAAGAACAACCCAAACTATGGTTACACGATGCAAGGTTCCACATTAGGGACCACCACCCAGGAAAAAGATTTAGGCGTCATTGTGGATAACATGTTAAAACCCTCGGTCCAGTGTGCAGCGGCAGCCAAGAGAGCAAATAGAATGCTAGGAATCATAAGGAAAGGAATGGAAAATAAAACAAAGGATATTATAATGCCTCTGTATCATTTCATGGTGCGACCGCACCTTGAATATTGTGTGCAATTCTGGTCGCCGTATATTATAAAGGATATAGCGTTATTAGAAAAGGTACAGAGAAGAGCCACCAAAATGGTAAAGGGGATGGAAGGATACTCCTATGAAGAGAGGCTAAGAAGGTTGGGGCTCTTCAACCTGGAAAAGAGACGGCCGAGGGGAGATATGATAGAGGTCTATAAATTAATGAATGGAATGGAACGGGTAAACGTACATTGATTGTTTATGTCATCAGAATACAAAAAGATTAGGTGACAGGCAATAAAGCTACAGGGTAACCTATTTAAGACTAAAAAGAGAAAATATTTTTTCACTCAACGTGTAATCAAACTCTGGAATTTGTTACCGGAGGATGTAGTAAAGGCTGTTAGTGTAGCTGGGTTTAAAAAAGGTTTGGACAATTTCCTGGAGGAAAGGTCCATAAACCATTATTAAAAAGGGACCCAGGATATCAATGCTTGACCCAATACAAGCATTGAGGAACCTGCGTCTTTTGGTGAGACTGCTAGGTACTTATGACCTAGATTGGCCACTGTTGGAAACAGGATACTGGGCTTTGATGGACCTTGGTCTGACCCAGTATGGCATATCTTATGTTCTTATAAATGTGTGCCTGCATCCCGAGTTGGAAATGGGATTCCTTTTCCTGTATGTTCAGTAAAACCCCCATATAGAATGATGTTGAAATATTCTGCATTAAAATAGGGAGAATACACCAGGGATACACAGAGTTCCCACTGATAGACTCTGCAAGACCCTAGCGTCTAGTGGCACTATCACTTCGGTAGCCTGAACACAGAAGGGTCAGAGGGCAGGATTTGCCTGCATCCCGAGAATATTAGAGGGTACTGCCTGACCAAAATGCACTGTCCCTGCAGGACTCATTCTCCAGGCAGTAGTGAGCTGTGAATGTGTGAATTGAAGACCATATGGCGGCTTTGCATATCTCCGTCACCGGCACTGAGCACAGGTTGGCCACAGATGTGGCTGTGGCCAACGCCGTCATGCGATGCACTGTGATCCGGTGCTCAAGGGAGAGGCCAGCTCACTCATAAGCGAGGGGCAATACAGTATGCCACCCAAGTAGACACTGTTCACTTAGTCACAGGGAGCCCCAGTCAATTGGGGTTATAAGACATGAAAAACCGGAGGAGCTTTGTGATGGGCCTGGGTCCACTGTAAGTAGAACAACAGGGCCCATTTGCAATCCAATGTATGAAGTACTAGTTCCTCCCTGCTGACGTGAGGCCACAGGAAGAAGGTGGGGAGGATCACCACTTAGTTGAGATGTAAAAGAGATACCACCTTCAGGAGGAATTTGGGGTGCATGCGGAGCACTACCCTGTTCTTGTAGAACCTTGTATATGGCGGATCTTCCACCAGGGCCTGGAGATTGCTCACTTGATGAAGACTACAACCTCAAGGAACCTCACACAGTCTCCACTGGCCGAGGAATCTTTCTTGAGGACATTGGTAGGGCGGTTTTACTGGGTTTCTCTGGTGCAACTTCAGTGGAGTTTGAGGACTTTTTCTTCTTTTACTCCAGGTCCAAGGTCTTCTCGGAGGAGCCGCTGCCATAGGACTCTGAGGACACTTGGGCCTCATGGGAAGTGCTGGGCTTGGAGCTTGATGTCGGAGAGGCCAGGGCCGAGTTGGACCTGGGGAACAGTTTTTCCTGCAAATCTGACCTTTTTGTTGGTCTTAGGCATCATGGCCAGGCACAGGTTGCAGGAGGTGCTGTCATGGTCCGGTCCCAGGCAGCGCAGGCAGCAGTTAGGGTGTCCGGTCACTGGCATGGTTTGACTGCAGCGGTCACTTTTTTTAACCCACTGGGGACTTGGTGGGGAGCACCCAGATGGGGTTGATGACCCTGGGTGAAAAAAGGCATGAACACCGGTCAAGGCAAGCCTTGATCAAAAAAGGAAAAAGGGACCGAGAATAGCGCCGGCTCGAGGCAGGAAGAGGAACTGGTACGCAAACCAGGAAAGCTAACTTTTAAAGATAATTAGCAAGGATTTTTTTTCTGGTGAAACAGGATAGATATCCGTTGGGCTAAATGGAAAAATGGAGACTGAGCAAGATGGCACCCTTGGGCAGGAAGTGGACCACGCATGTGTGGTAGCAGGTCCCAAAGGCTTTCTTTGAAAGCTGGGGAAATGATCCACATGGGTCATACACTGAAGCCACAGTGTAACCCATTTAAGACTAATAAGAGAAAATATTTTTTCACTCAATGCGTAATCAAACTCTGGAATTCGTTACCGAGGGATGTAATAAAAGCTGTTAGTGTAGCTGGGTTTAAAAAAGATTTGGTCAAGTTCCTGGAAGAAAGGTCCATAAACCATTATTAAAGAGGACCTGGGAAATCCACTGCTTGCCCCAATACAAGCATTGTGGAACCTGTGTGTCTTTTTAGGAATCTGCTAAGCACTTGTGATCTGGATTGACCACTGTTGGACACAGGATACTGGGTTTGATGAAGCTTGATCTAATCCATTATGGCATATCTTATGTTCTTATGTTCTCTTTTTTTTTCTAACCGATCCAAGGTACACTGTGGAGTGGGGGAGAGACGTGGCAGAGTTGGCCACAGGTGAAACAAACTGGACGCCAATGAACCCAGTGGGTAAGGTGGAAATTAGCACACAAGACTTCTTTGAGCTGGGGAAGGATCCATCACAATGGCCCCATTGGTGACGTCACCATCATTATAGTCTGACTGCATCCACACTGCTTGTCTGCAGAGAAAAGGAATATTATAAAACTGTGGGCCTGCTTTTATATGGATCCTGTGTAGGTTTTCCCAGAGTGTAGACTGAGCAGAGTTGCAATGTACACGTGTATTTTATAAAATGTGTGAGTATATTATATACTTGTGTGCGAGGATTTGTCTGCCACTGGGGCTTTTCCTGAGTGCTTATTTTATAAAGAAATATAGGTGCTCATATTGTCTTTATAAAAACAGATATTTTGATATTCCAAATAGGCTTCATGTCATCAAATTAAGCACACAGGGTCTCTCTCACTAAAGCATATTGAGCATTTAACACACAAATTTATATTAACAAACAGTTAATGCAGTGGCTTGACACAAGCTCATTCCTATGATAACTGACAAACAGGGAAATGGGTGAGGACTGTGCCTTTTACACTAAATACATGGTGCCATACTGCACATTAACAGTTAATGCAGCAGATAAAGCCACCTCAAGAGCTGGCATTAATCAGCAATGCAGCTAACGTGGGGTTACCATATCAGGGGTCATTCCGATCCGGATGTCCCCGCTAAACGTCCGGATCGTGCTGGCAGCCACAGAGCTCCCCGCACGTATAGCCGACTTGTGCGGGGAGTTCTGTTCGTGGGTGGGAGAGCAGGGAGGGTGGGCGTAAAGAGTTGATTCCAAGGTCTGCCCTGTACATCCAGGGTTGGCCAGGTAGATGGGGGATGGCAGAGCCGGACAACGGCAAGAGGCGAGGGAGTGCAGGGGGTTCCCTGCAGCCCGACCCTGGTCATCGAAGGCCAGATCGGGGGTCAGACTGTGGGGAAAGAGGTTTTAATTTCTGCTGCAGGGGATCGTAGCTCCTGAATGGAGTCGTGGTGCCACGGCGACAGGACACCATGGCACTGGGCGACATTCAGGAACCTGGCTGAATTAGCCGGGTATGTGGCTAGGTATGCGGCTAATCAGAATCGGGGCCCAGTCTGTACGTCCAGGCCAGTAGACCCGTTCTGATCCCGCGGGCACGTCTAGCCCCCGTGGTATCAGAATAGGGTGCTACCACTACACTCCCCGATTCTGCCTGGCCGTACAGGGACAGGATGTGCAATTGGCCTCATTGTGTCTGTGTTAACTGTTTGAGAAGATGATGGGCACAATCCCAACAGTTAATGCAGAGGATTTGTAGTTACTATGTAGCCAGTACTGTGCATTAACTGCAATCTTTTAACAGAACCTAGTATGAGGTTCATAGGACCCGATATTCAAAAGGCATTTACATGGTTTACAGCCCTGTAAACTGCATAAAGTCCTCTGACTGGGATATTCAACGGCACTAACATGGTTAGTGCCACTCAATAGTCCCGATCTTCTCCCTTACACACCCCGATGCGCGTCATGGGCATTCCGGGGAAGAGCGGAGGTGGCGACAGGTGATCACTGGGCGGCAGCGATACTGCATGCTGCCTGGTTAGCAATCTGCTGCTAAAAGATAGGCAAGCTTTTGCCTCACCTATCTTTTAGCCACAGGAGCTAACCGGACAGCATGCAATATCGCTGCCGCCTGGTTAGCTACTGCCACTGGGAGGCTGTGCGGCAATCCCAGATATTCAATGCTGGGGCCCACATGGCCTCGGCATTGAATATCTGGGGCTAAGGTTCGGAAGGGATGGCTACATGCCGTAATGGCGCATAGCCGGCTCAAATCAATATTGAGCCCATAGTGTCTATAAAACCTAGGTGCTGGAAAGGGGTGGGCCACAGGGGCCTTGGCCCCACCAAGACTGTGCTACTGCGAGTTCTGCTGGCCCAGGGGCAGAGCTCCCCCCCCCCCCCCAGAAGACGGCATTCTGCCATCTCTGCTCTAGAATCCACATTTCTTGATTTTTATGCACATTATGGCAATAATTTTTTTTTAAATTTTATATTTATGACTATTTACATATTTATCAAGACACGCTCGTACAGAAAGGTATAACAGCAAGTAAACTATGGCAATAATTGTATAAACGTTTTCCACAGTGCTGATTAATGTCTTAAAAGGCTTCTCGTAAAATGAGGGCATGCCTGAAAGTAGGTGTGGTGCAAGATGTGTGTGCTCTGGGGAGGAGTTAGAGGAGAGCACGGGCTACAGGACTTACAAGTGTATTTATAACATACATATGTATGCACAAAACATACAGGCTAACATGTTCAATGAGTGGAGGAGCAGCCTAGTGGCTACAGCAGCGACCTGGTGACGAAGAGACCAGAGTTTGACTCTCACTGGCACTCACTGTGACCTTGAGTAAGTCATTTTACCCTCCACTGCCTTGGATGAATGTCCTGGCAATCTACTTCTGGTCACGCCTTGCCAAGAAAGCCCAGGAACTGCTAGGTTGCTAGGAGTCAGCATTGACTTGACGGCACATACAATGCCTTCAAGCTAGACTCTGTTGCTGCAGGA
Organism: Ichthyophis bannanicus; assembly: GCA_033557465.1. Taxonomy (NCBI): domain Eukaryota; kingdom Metazoa; phylum Chordata; class Amphibia; order Gymnophiona; family Ichthyophiidae; genus Ichthyophis; species Ichthyophis bannanicus. The sequence continues at coordinate 115,912,986 of CM066043.1, forward strand.
TTTCGGCTTTACAAATACACATAGGGGCCTGGTATCTTATAAACTAGGCACCTTCTCCATCTCCCTCCAAGTGATTATCCACAGCAAGATATGCACAATTTAATACATTTTCTAAAAATATAAAAATAGTACAATTTTAAAAGGCACAGTCTTTAAACTGGAACTTACTGTATATTTACTTTTGTAAAGGGTTAAAATGTTTAGTTCATTATCTCTTTGCATTAAGGTCCTTAAGAATTTTTATATTAAAGAGTGAGCTGCCTTGGGGACAGTGGTTTTGATTATGTTTGCTATTATCCTGGAAGAGACAATTTGTGTTTATTTTTTGAGAAGAAAGATAGGGGATAGGGGACAGGGGACAGGGAGATAGGTGTTGTGCAACATCTCTGAGTAAATCTTTCCTATACGAACCTGTAAAGGAATTGGACCCATCTATTCCCCTGTTGCCTGCCCTCTGACCCCTCTCTTACCTTGTGCAGATCTTTAGCCAGTGCATCAATAAGGGCTTTCTTGTTCTCCTCCAAGAAGCGATCAAGTGCTTCCAGTTGCGAGATCCGGAATTCCTCTGTCCGAGTTTTCCCTGCGAGGAAGCTGCTCCGGAGGCGGCCTAAAATCTCTTCATGTGATGACATTCTGTGGATTTAAGGGGAGACCAGGGAGTTCCATCAGCTACTTCATCATAGCCCTAGACCACATCTCTTCCACTGGAAGCAGCACATGTCAGGAGAGCAGGCTGCTTCTGAAAACAGCTTCTCTCACTTCTACTGTCCGCATTAGATACTGCCGAAGCTTGAGACTGCTTTCAGACTCGGAGAGGGTGGGCTAAACTGTCCTTATCTACAGCCATCTTCCATTTCATTTGGTAAAAAACTTAAAACAAGGCCTCTACTGGAGGAAATGGTGCCTATATGGAGAAGTTTCCCAAAGAAGGTAGAGACGGTAAAATTAGTAATAGAAAACAAGAGAGTCTAAGATAGAGGCTTATAGTTCAGTGTGTCACGTGAGCAGATGCTTGTGTGTGAAGCTTTTTGGGCTCTGGAATGGATTCAAAAAGAGCTAATCAAGACTTGTGCTGAAGCTGAATGTGGTTTTGGAAATGTTAAGGCCTGTGAAGCACAAAGTTGTCAAGGAGGGATGCGAAGCTTAAAAATCTCTCTGGGACAATGTTGGCGTCAGCTTCTGCCCATCCTTGGAAGCTGCTACATTTCAGGCACGGATATTCACACCGGCCATGGAGCTGCTGTAAATGTCTGCGCTATATATGTGCATAAATTATAGCATTTTATACTGTCAGTGGAGGAACAGTCTAATGGTTAGAGCAGTAGGCTGAGAACCAGAGAAGCCAGGGTTCGAATGCCACCGCTGCTTCTTGTGACCTTGCAAAGGTCACTTAACCCTCCATTGTCTCAGGAAAAATTATAAATTGTAACCCTCTGATGAGAGGAAAATGCCTACTGCGCTTATATGATAAGTCACCTTGAACTTCTGAGAAAATGCACAAGCTAAATCCAGTTCTCTTTATAAACTACTTGTGCACTCTACCCCCATGCATGCCTACGAGCAAAGTACATACCTAATCAAGATTTTATAAGAGGTACATATATGCTGGAATGATTTTAAAAAAGGCCATAAAGGCCAAATTAAGCACATTGATCTCAAATCTAGATTAACATTTGTTGAAAATGAGAGAGAAAAATTTTTAAGTGGTTACACAGAGGCTGAGACATTTATTAAAGCTTATAAAATTGGTTTCCCTAAAAGTGGCAGGAAAATATTTAGGTAATAGCATGCCAAAGGTAGCAGTTAAAAATAGGCAGCTGGACATGCCATCCATTGACCAGGAGAAGATTTTGAATGGCCAACGGGTAGTGAACAAAAGAGAATCATGTTGTATGTCGAGACTGTAATACCAGTGGATGAAGGAGTGGCCTAGTGGTTGGGGCAAGTTACCTCAGGCCGGAGGTCAGGGGTCCAAATCCCACTAGAGGACAGCAACCTTGGGCCAGAAGGACTGGGGTTTCTAGTCCCACAGGTGCTCCTTGTGGTCTTTGGCAAGCCACTTAACCCTCCATTGCCCATGTTCCCTGTAAAATAGTTATCTCCAAGTTATAATGCCCTGTTCAATGTAATTTCAGTTTGTTCAATGTAAATCACCTTGATATCATGAAAGGCAGTATATAAGACATGTTAAATAAAATAAATAAATTATCACCAGGGTGGACAGGAGTCTAATAAAGAGCTTGTGATAACAGAGGAGGACATATAAGTTGTGAAAGAGTCCTTTCCCCAACCATTAAAAATATAAATGTTCAAAATCCAAATGGAGTGAGCAAGTGGCCTGTGGGACCCATTAATGCAGAGATCACTAGTCTTGAGCTAACCAGTCTTGAGTTGCTTCTTTCTTTGCACAATGTCAATGATTTTAACACTTTTCAATGATATGAAATAATTGATTTACTAAAATTTATCCATTGCGGTCATATCAACATTTTTATTCTCTGATAGAACCAAGCTAGCAACATTACACAGCATATTCTCCCTAATATTCCCAGCATATCCAGTAACACCTTACATCCAAATTACATGATAACTACTCTAAATTTATTCAGAAGAGAACACCCAAACCCAACAGAAGAGGAAAAGGGAAAGAGAGAGAGAGAGCGTGCTAAGAGGGAAGGATCCACAGGGGAAGTCAATGATTATTGAGATGGCAAGAGACAGCTTTACTATCTCACAGTTTCAGTGTTGTAAATTAAGATCAGTTGGTCTACTGTGTTGAGGTGTCTTCTAAAGCAACGTAAAATGTGTTGGGAAGTCAGCCTTCGTAATCCAGGACATGGATGTTCAAGAGTATTAGCAGATTGATCCAATGTTAAGGGGCTATTTATTTATTTTATCATATTTGTAACCCAACTTTCTCAAAGAGACTACAAGGCAACAAAACACCACCTATTAAACAATCTTATTTTTATTTATTTATTATAAGGCATTTCTAACCTGCCTATCTTACAGAAAAAGTATAAAGCAAACAGTCATAAAAACAAACAAGTAGAACAAACAAGACAGTGGAAATGGTCTTAAGTGCTATCACAAAAAAGGGACTTTGCTTTCCTCCTATAGAAAAGCACATCCCTCTCTAGATGTATGTCTACAGGTTATATAGTCCATTTTCTTGGCTCAGTCACTGAAAAAGCACAAGAATAACTGCTGCTAAGTTGAAACTCTCTCTGCGGCAGATAATACGTTTTGTTGACTTGATTGGAGAATATACACTGGATCATATAAAACAAATAGGCCCCATAGTCATACTCGCCAATTTTTGCTCTTGAATACTCTGAGCCAATCTCCCATAGTGCTTGGAAAGTCAGACATACAACTTTAAACTTTATTCCGGCTTCCAACAGGAGCCAGTGCAAGGTTTGCAACAGAGACGTAACTGTAATGTTGGGAGCTTTTGTGACAACCTTGGCTGCTGCATTTTGAATATGCTCTGGCTACGACAAAGTCTTCTGCTGTAGGCTAATATAAAGTGGTGTTATAATAATCTAAGTTGCTTATCACTGACACCTGTATAATGGTTCTAAAATGCTGAGGCTCAAAGCAAAGTTGTTATACCATTTCTAGTAAGACCTTTCAGCTACCATAGTCATCTGTAACTCTAATTTGAAGGCAGAGTCCAATATCACCCCAAGGCTTTTTACTTGTGAAGAAATTTTTATGTCACAATTTGCCACCTTACGCTTGTCATTCTTTGGTCATCTCTTTTCAGTTAACCCATAACACTTCTGTTTTTTCAGTATTTTAGTGTAAGCTTTTCACCCCTAATGAAGCCTTCCACATACATAAACAGCTATTGAGACATTCAGTTGCTGTGGAGAAACTCTTAATAGGTACAAAAAAACTGTATGTCATCAGCATACAAATATGGGAAGACGCTATAGCTCATAATACGGAAGCCACAAGTAATATATAAATAATATTGAACAAAACTGGAGATAGGGGTGAGTCTTGGGGTACATTCACTTTTGCCGCTATTTCTTTTGCAATCTTTCTTCCTTAAACTATAATCCTAAAAGATCGATTGTTTAGAAAAATCCCCAAACCAACTTAGAACTGTCCCTTCAATATCCAATTAGAGACTTTTTCCGAGGTACAGGACGTGTGTCTGAAAGGCTCTGTGGAAAAAGGGAGACTGATCAAGATGCACCCTTGGGCGGGAAGGGGACCATGCATACGTGGTGACATTCCCAAAGGCTTTCTTTGAAAGCTGGGGAAATGCTCCACGCGGGCTCTGTCAGTGCTGACGTCACCCATATGCGAGGACTGGCTTCCTGCTTGTTCCTGGAGAAGTTACTCTTTATCCTCCTTTGTCTCAGAAGAAAGGCCTAGCAACCTGCTTCTAGTCACACCTTGCCAAGAAAGCCTAACGGCTGCTGGGTCACCAGGAGTCAGCATTGACTCAACAGCATTCATTACATTATTGTATCTTGTACCATCTGCAAAAAATGGGGCTTGTACTTGCTTCCAGTTGGCTGTGATCAGCAACTTAACAGCCGCCCCTCCTACACCTGGAGCCCAACAATTCACGATCACCACCTCTAGGTTCTTGAGGACTTTCTTTTTCACAAATTTTCCTAAAAATTCCAACACCTGTTCCCAAATTTGCTGAAGCCTTATGCATTCCCATGATATATGTAGGAAAGTTCCTGAGTCCCCAAATTCCCTCCAGCATTTCCCATCCCCCATTTTAAATATCACTTGAGTTTTCCATGGCATGTAATTCTACCACTGCAGGAACTTATTGCCATTTTCTAGCATTTGGCTAGCAATAGAGAGCTTCATTGTTCTTTCAAATATTTCTTACATTCATTTAACACTAATTCCTTCCCCAAATCCTTTTTCTAAGCCATAACATAATTGATCTTTGCAGTTTTCTGGGTCATGCCGCTCAGACGTTTCATCCATCATTCTGTGACTTTCTTTAGGGTGAAGTGGTTATACAGTGAAAGTCTGTTCTTATATGCAGTGGTTCTCAAACCAGATTGGTAGGTATGAAGCAGGAAATTTGAATTTTTGGCAGGAAAATATGTTGAAGAAAAGGCAGGAAATTTGAATTTGATTTTGGAGGGAAAGCTCTTGGTAAAAGGCACGAGTTTTGAATTTGAATTTTGGCAGGAAGGTTCATTGGAAAAAAGGCAGGAAAAGTGCAATTAGGAACCACGGAGGGAGGGAATTTGGGTTTTGCAGGAAGATTGTTGTGTCAATCTCAGATTCTGGAAGGTGGAAAAAAAATCTTTTATCTTCGGCCCCAGACCTTGTAGCACTAAACCCTTGAAAGAGGGGTTGCCATGCTTTGTTAAGTCCTTTCTCTCCACTGAGGTTCTGTGGGTGCCTTACTATCTCTACTTCAGTCGTTCAATATAACATATAAGTGACTTGGAGTATAAACCTGATTACTTTAAAAAATTTCTCAAATGTTGAAATCATAAATATTCTAAATATTCTAGCACAATTTGCAATGTGAAGAAGGTCTCAGACTTAATTCGGCACTTAACTCAATGGCTTGCGCCTACAAGTAATCATGTGCCTTATCTCGCATCAACGACCTTCAAGTGATAGACGAAGAACAATAACACTGGGGATCTTATGGCTTAAGTAAATGCACCATATCAACATAGAACGAGGAATAGAGGAACACAGGACTGTTCAGTGGGGAAACATCAGCTGAGTGGTAAGATTTGCATATAGCGATATGGTGCATTTACTTAAGCCATAAGATCCCCAGTGTTATTGTTATATTGAACGACTGAATTGTTGGTGGAGTTAACCCTCATCGTTCAAAAGTATTGCTATCTCTACTGGCTTTTTGATCTTTCTTGGCCACTTGCGTTCTTCTTTTTCCAGGATTCTTGTATCATTAAATTTGATTGTATGACCAGTTTCCATCATGTGGAGGGCTACAGCACATTTCATTGGGTTGCAGAGTTTATAATGTCTTTTGTGCTCTCGTAGCTTTTCTTCTATGGTGTGGTGGGTTTCGCCTATGTATGATTGGCTGCAGCTGCTTGGAATTTCATAGACTCCAGCAGTTTGGAGTGCAATCCTTCACTTGTTGAGTGAGAATGCCATCTTCTATGGTGCGCTATACACTGTTCTGATATTATTCCCCCTTAATATTCAGTATCCGTTTGTCCGTTCCTCGAGTCCTCTGCTTTGGTTTCCTTGTGGCTTAGTTTATTTATTTATAAAAGTTTATACCACTTTTCTGACAAAGTGAATCAAAAGGGTGCACATGCAAACTACAAATTCTGGTACAGCAGCACAGTGATCCCCGTATGTCCACCTCCTCTACCTCCTCCCCCTTCCCTCACGCTCCCCAAAAATAAAAAAAGTCTTCAAGGCCTTATGAAAACTCAACAAGCCTGACAGCGCCTGCTGCTCTTCCAGCGACCCATTCCACTTTTCTAAATCTACCACTCTAAATGCATGAGACCTCGGTGTGCTTTCCAAACCTCCTCCAGACTAGGAACTGTCAACAATCGCCCCTTTAATGACCATAGAGACCGAGGAGGGGTGTACTATTTATTTATTTATTTAGCTGTGCTTTTAAACTGCTTTTCACAGAGGTCAAAGCGGTGTACATAAAACTTAAACAGGTTAGCAACGTTTACATAGAATAAGGTGATGCACATAGAACTTGGAGTTTAAACAGGTTAAACAATGTTATAGAAAGCAGTAACTTTGTACATTATATTTAACAGGAGAATGTTGCCATAGAACTATTTACAAAGCATTCTTAGTTGTGGTGGGGAGATTGGAGGCTGGGGAGGGTTAGGGGGGTGGGGTCAAAGTGCAGGGTGAACTGGTGGGTTTTGAGGAGCTTGCAGAACGTGAGTAGGTCTTTGGTGTTCATTATTGTGTTGGGGAGGAAATTCCAGATGGTGGGGGCATAGAGCTCAAAAGATCTTGCACAAGCCTGTTCAGTGCTTTTAGTTTTTACTTGAGGGGTGGCTAGGATGTCTCTAGTAGCGTGTCTACGGGGCCTGTTTCTTTGAGGTGGTCCAATAAGGGTTTGAAGGTGGACTATGATAAGTTGTTGAGAGTTTTGAATATCATTGATAGGATTTTGTATTGTATTCTGCTTTGTAGTGGAAGCCAGTGCAGGTGTTTGAGGATGGGATGATGTGATCGTATCTGGAGGCTCCTTGGATGATCTGGGCTGTCGTGTGGAGGGCAGTTTGAAGAGGGAGGAGTGTCGAGTGAGGTAGTCCATACTAGATGGCGTGGCAGTAGTCAACATGCGGCATGATCAGAGCTTGTAGGGCAGATCGGAAGTTGGATGTGGTGAGTAGTGGTCTGATATGCTGTAGAGTTTGGGTTTTGTAGTATATCACCTTTGTGGTCTTGATACCTCAGGGAGAGGTGGCGGTCTAGGATAACTCCCAGGCATTTTACTTCATGATGGACTTTGATTTCATTACTAACCAACCAAGCCTGCACATTCTCCAGACAACTATTTAACTGCATCACTACCCACTCCTGATCACCCCCCAATGGAACCAAGATTGGTAGGTCATCCACATATGCTTAAAAATGGAACCCAAAGGACTGCACCAAAGAACCCAGAGGCTGCAAATTGATGTTAAACAATAGCGGGTTTAGGGGTGAACCCTGGGGTACATCTCACTCCCAAGCATATACTTGCGACTTCCCATTTGTCCCCCATACCCAAAAATAACAACTACTCAGGAAAGAGGATATCCACAGAACCATAGAAACACAATGGCAGAAAAAGACCAAATGACCTATCTAGTCTGCCCTTCCATATCAAATACTAAAGTCTTTCTTCTTTTCCTTTAGAAATCTTCTGTGTTTGTACGATGTTTTTTTGAATTCAGATCTCTGACTTAGTTACATTCAATTTAAATCCAGATAGTGCCCCAAATGTTTCCAACTCCCTCATTATCTCTTCCAAGGATCTCTCCGGGCCTGTTACTGTAAACGGCACATCCTCAGAAAATAATGACATTTTGTAATCCCTACCGACTGCCTAATGCTCCCACTCTCTGATCCTCTCTAATTTTCTGCAGGGCGAAAAAAAAGAGGTCATAAGGGACAACCTTGACAGGCCCCCTACTTCAACTCAAAAACCTTTGTGTAACCTCAATTTACCCTCAAATTTGCCAATAGGTTAGTATAGATAGGGCAAGTGTAGACACACAAGAGCCCAGGGCAGTAACTGTGGAGGGAGCACCAAAGCCTATCTTCAAGCTTTTCCTCCTTCAAATTGAGGCAGGCTTGGCGCCCCTTGTGGCATGGGAGTCCAGGGCAATTGCCCTGTTTGCCACCCCATACCTCCGGCCCTGAGTACAGACCATTCTAATCCAATTAACAAATCATGACCTTACCCCATCTTTTTTAAAACTTTAAACATAAAAGGCCTTGACATTTGGTCAAACACCTTTTCTATCTGGTCCCTTTCTCTAATGTTATCGCTGTCTGCAGCCCTTCCTTAGACTCTTTTTGTTTTGTGCCCTTGAGTCCTGCTGACTCCTGGCAACCCACCTTAAACAATTCCTGCCCTTTGGAAGGTGCTTGTAGGATTCTAGTGATAAAATAATTTATCTTTTTAGCGCAAACCATGCTTTATATATTTTATACTCTGCTCTCCATTTGTCTCTAACTTCCTGGCTATTTTCCTACTGCCATTTTCAATCCAATTGTCTCACTTTTCTCTTAAAATCCTCTATAACATTCTCTTCAGGGATGAGAGATTTCACCCTATAAAATTTTATTCCCTGCCCTAGTTGCTATGTTAACTTCATACTCCTTCTCACAATTTCATTCCAAGCTACAACCATTTGATCAACATTGTTTTCTTTACCTAATAAATTCCTCATTTCTTTAAGGGCTACATCAAACTGTTTTAATAAAGTATCTTCCCCTTGTCCATTAATAGTTTTTTGCATTCTCCTTTCTCCCACAGATTAAAATCTTAATAAAAATGATCTGACCAGATGAGTTTGTCCAACGTTAACCTCCACTGCCCTCCTGATTATTTGTAACCCCTGCAACATTCGGCATATGACCTTTGCAGTGTTTTTTTCCCCACTGTTTAACAACATTAAATTTAATATACCAAATCAGCTTCTGACAGTCTGCATTAACATGCAATCTCTGCCCTCTAAATGTAAATTCAAATCCCCTGCCACGAGGAACTCCAAACCCTTAATTGACAGTTTCATTTAAAACCCCCATCCTCTCCAAAAAAACACAATAAACCTTAATGAATCAAATTATTCCCTGGTAGAATATAAATCAAATTTTTTTTTAAAAAAAGGGATCAGTCAATCTCTACTTTTATCATCTAAAATTAAGGATCCCTTTTACTAAGGCGCACTATGTTTTTTTACCTAACGCACCAGTAATGTGCTTAGATTTTGCATGCTAAGTGCAAAGCCACCGTGTTGTCGGGGGTGTGTACGGCATTTTCCCAGCAGTTAACGCATGGCGCAGTACAGTAACATGGGAGGCTATTACCATGGGCGTATTTAACTTCAGCTATTAAGATGGAGGTAATCGCGCCCACACTAATTGGAAGAATCGCAGTTAACACGAGATGTTTATCCACACGCTGATGCACTGCGCTCACCATGCCCACTTTCTGTTCCTTACCTGCCTATTTACCGCTTCACCATACAATGCACAGTTAGTGCAGACTGATGTCCGCACTAACCATGATGGCCCCACGCTAATAGTACCTTCGGCTACAGCATGCGGGTATCACATGTCAAAATTCACAATAACTAGCGTACTTAGTGAAAGGGCCCCTAAATGCCCACAACCATCCAATCCTCTGCTGGCATATAAAAAATTCTAATTTTGAGTGGAAAATAAACTGACACGGCCCCTCCCCTCTTATTCAACCTCGGCTGGTGAAGAACATTAAAACCTGGAGGGCAAAGGTGAAATTAGACTTTACCGCTAATTGTCGTTCCTAGAGAAAATGGAGGCATTATTTCTTGGGAGATTATCTGCCCACAATGCATATGGTCTGACTGAACAGCATCTCTGTTCTTGTTAAAAGACCTAATAAAGAACTATAATTTAGATGTTTTATTCTTAATGGAGACATGATTAGTTGATCAGGAAAGTCCTATAGGAACATTGCTTCCCATAGGAAAGTCCCATAGGAACATTGCTATGTATGATAGTTCCGGAAGGTCTATATGTAGACCCTGCGATGTGTGCTGTGTATTACCCCTCTTCTTGCTATCTATGCCCCAAACTTTCTGTCTTGATTTTGTGACATATCCCAAAACTATAATCAGACCGCTTCTGATCGCTGGAAGTAGCGGTATATAAGTGTTTGCTAAATAAATAAATAAATATCATCCCTCCAGTCCATGCCAGTCCAGGAAAGGATACGATCGGATTTTCCCCCTTCAGCAGCTGAGGACTGAGCATGTCAGAGGTTTGATGCAATAACCTAAGAGCTCCCCCTCTAGCTTAGGCTTCAGTATACTACTGACAAAGCAGAAACAGAGAGAGCACACCACAAATCCAACAGCTCCTCATCATAGGCCCTAAACAGACCTGCTTCTACTTACAAACATATATGCAACAGCTAGATAAAAGCACTGAAAAGAAAAGAAATATAGGTACTCACAGAAGCCACTATAGACTTCAAAACATGAGCACCATCCCATCGTCCCATGCAGTAGGGCAAAGAGAGAGCGAACTGATCATCTGTCTCCCCCACAGCTGGACTTGCCTTACTATGTAAGAAAATACAGAATGAAAGAACTCTCTGGGTGGGACCTGGACCGGACTGGAGGGATTCAAGGAAAGACAATTACCAGGTAAAGTCTACTTTCACCTTTCATATCGTCCCTCCAATCCAGTCCAGGAAAGGATAATATCGGGATGTACCAAAGCAGTACTAATGATGGGAGGGACCTGCGAGTCTGGCCTGAAGCACTGATGCTCCGAAACGCACAAATGCCAATGCAAATGCATGTTCAACCGGTAATAGAAACATAGAAAAATGATGACAGAAAAAGACCATATGGCCTATCTAGTCTGTCCTTCCATATCAACAACTACAACAGTCCCCTTTTCTCTTTAGAGATCCTCTGTGTTTGTCCCATGCTTTTTTGAATTTAGACACTGTCCTCATCTCTACCACCTCCACTGGGAGACTATTCCACGGATCCACCACTCTTTCCGTAAAGAAATATTTCTGCATATCACTCCTGAATCTATCCTCTTTCACCCTCATCCCATGTCCCCTCATAGCAGAACTTGCTTTCAATCGAAAGAGGCTCTCCCCCTGAACATTTATGCCACGGAGGTATTTAAACATCTCAGTCACCTCTATTCTGCCTTTCCTCTAAGGCGTACATCTTAAGATCCTTAAGTCTATCCTCATATACTTTATAATGAAGACCACTAACCATTTTAGTAGCCACCCTCTGTACCGACTCCATCCTGTTTATATCCTTTTGAAGGTGCAGTCTCCAGAATTGCACACTATAATCCATGCATTATAAAATATCGCCCGATGAGGGGCCACGGTGGGAAAATGAAGAGAAGTCTGTCCCTCGGCCAGGGTTGTGCTAGAGTGTCAAATCCCTCAGACATGTACTCCTGTCGTCTGCTGAAGAAACGAGCTGCTTTGGTGTTTACTGTGGTTGCTATCAGGTCCACGATCGTAACTTCTCAGCAACAGATAATATCGTGGAACATTGCCACATTCAACTCCTATTCGCTCGGGTACAAGTAGTATCTGCTGAGAAAGTCTGCTTGCACATTCTCCTTGCCTGCCATATGCATAGCAGAAAGCGCGCTAACCTCTGTTCTGCCCAATCAGCAGAGGCCAAACCTCCTCCACCAGTGCTGCAACTCCCATGCTGCCCTAGTTGTTAATGTACACCACTGTGGTCGCATTGTCCAAACACACTCTGACCGCTCTGTGCTTCACCAGCTGGTGGAATGCCCGGAGAGCCAGAAAGACTGCCTGCATTTCCGGGTGATTGATGGACCACGAGTGCTCCTCCAGCAACCACTGCCCCTGTGCTACCTGTCCCTGACAATGCGCCGCCCATCCTGAGAGTCTGGTATTTGTCTTCAGTAGCACCCAAGTCGGCGGTTCCAAGGGAACCCCCCTGCTCCAAATTGCTGACCTGCATACACCAGCTCAAGCTGGCTGGCATGTTCTCTGGACAGGCTAATCTCTGAGCCAGAACATGATTTTGAGGTGACCACTGGGACAACATTGCCAACTGCCCAAGGACCAAGTCCAGAGCCGCTGCCATGGAACCGAGCAGTTGCAGATAGTGCCATGCTGATGGTGCTCTCATTGCCGGAAACTGGTCGTCTGAACTTAAAGTTTCAGAATCCCATTCTCCGGCAGTGAGACACACCCAGCCTGAGTGTCGAACCAAGCCCCCAAGTAGACCAGCTGCCGGACGGGCTGCAACTGACTCTTTGCCAGGTTGACCACCCTGCCCAAACTCTGAGGCAACCACATCACCTTCTGAGTTGCCACCATGGATTCCACTTCAGACTTTGCCCGGATGAGCCAGTCATTGAGGTAGAGATGTACCAACACCCCCTCCTTCCTCAAGGATGCTGCCACAACTATTATGATTTTCGTGAATGTGCACAGCACCGTAGCCAAACTGAAAGGTAGTGCTCGAAACTGATAATGCCCCAATGGCAGAGCAAATCGCAGGAACATTTGATGCTGCAGCCGAATGGCAATATGAAGGTATGCCTCCGTGAGATCCAATGGCATCAGAAATTCCCCCTGTCATACACAAGGATGACCGACCGCAACATTTCCATGTGGAAATGGGGCACCCGCAGGCTTAGTTGACCTGTTTGAGATTGAGAATATGTTGAAAAGAACCATCTTTCTTGGGCACCATGAAGTATCTGGAATATTGTCCTATGCTGCACTGGTTTGGTGTCACTGGTTCCACAGCCTGTAAGGCCAGTAGACATTGGAGGGTACTCCTTACCACCTCCTTACTACCACTATTTTTGTGGTCGTACAAGGAGACTGCAGAAAGGCATTGGAAAGAGGATGCACAAACTTCACGGTGTAGCATTCCTGAATGATCTCCAGTACCCACTGGTCAGTTGTGATGTTGGCCCAGGCGGAGCAGAATTGTTGTAAATGACCCCAGACCAGAACAATCTCTGCCTGGACTGAGGGAGTGGAAGATGGCTGGTGGTTCAATTCCCATGTAGAGACAAGTAACTTCAGGCCAGAGGGACTGTGGTCTAGTCCCCTGGCCACTCCTTGTGGCCTTGGGCAAGACACTTAACCCTCCATTGTTTCAGATACACTTAGACTGTGAGCCCTTCAGGGACAAGGGAATAAAAAGTGCCTGTTAGAATACATCTGTAAACCGCTCTGATATACATAGTAAAGGGTGGTATATCAAGTGCCTAAAACCATAAAACCATTGTGGTTACTTGGAGGTGGCCGGGGAAGCCAAGTAGTAGCCTTTCCCAGCCCCCTGAAAACCCTGAAAGGACTGACCCCACAGAGAATATCTCCCCCTCTGAAAAGGAGAGAAGCAACTGGACCAAAACCTGTGCAGTCTCTAGGCTGGCCTCACTGTGGTGCCGACTGCTTACTGACTTTGGGTCAATCCTCAGTTAAACACCCCCCTTTGGAGTCCCCCAAGTCTTTGATGAACTTGTCTAAAGCTTCTCCAAAGAGTAACCTCCCCTTGAAAGGCAGTTTACTAAGCCTGGTCTTTGAAGAGACATCTGCTGCCTAATTCCTTAACCATAAAAACTGATGCACCATCACAAGCGATGCAATCATTTTGGAAGAGGAATGCATGAAGTCATAAAAGGCATCCGCCAAATACACTGCTGCAGACTCTGGCTTAGCCCCCTCCTAGGCCACTGGCTGTGCAGCCAGCTCCGACAAAGCCAGAACCTGGAGCCAGCGAATGGAAGCCCTTGCTATGTACGTCCCACAGATGGAAGCTTGTAGCGTGAGAGTGCTGGTATCTAAAGCTTGCTTCAGGAGGGATTTGAGCTTATAGTCTTGAAGATCCTTCAACACTCCTGCCCCCTCTACTGGAATTGTGATCTTTTTGCTGACAGTGGAGACCACTGCATCCATCTTAGGCATTCAAAGGAGCTCCTTCTTCTCTTGTGGAATGTGGTATAGGTGCCTCATTTTCCTGCCCCCTTTGAGGCTCACCTCAGGGACCTCCCATTCTGTCTCTATCATCCTCTTTATAACCCGATGCACCGGGAAACAAACTTGGAACCCTGAAACCCTTGCAACGGTGGTTCCTCTAATGGTTCCGCTGCTGTAGGCGAAGGAGCCACAATGTTCAAGGCTGAGAGACTGCTTAATTAAAGTGCTAGCTTTTCTGTCGGGAAGACCCTGACCACATTGGGGTCTTCCCCAGAAGGAATTTCTCCCTCCTTCAAATCTTATCCTGGGTCCTCGGAGTGCTGGGAACGGGGGGATCCCTGCTCCCCCCCCCCCCCACAGCCCCATCTTTTTCCTTAACACCTTGATTGGGGGATCCCCAAAGGCTCCTGGCTCTTCATGAGTAGGACTGGCTAAGGGTGCCGTCAGCGCAACCTGACCTGCTGAACCAGCTTGTGACTTTTTTAATAAATAAGCCCTGTGCATGGATAAGATAAAGTCTGTAGAAAACAAGCCTTCCTCTTTTAAATCAGGTCTGTTGGCCTCTTCCCGTGGTCCCGAGGAGCGGTATCCCCGAGATTTTGCAGTCTTTTTTTCCGCTTTATGCCCTGGAGAGAAAATGGCTGCCTTTTCTGAAATGGCCGTGGTTCCCGCAGGAACCGCCGGGCCTGCAGTGCTTGTCTGCACTACTTCCTCTCTCTCCATATCCATCTCCCATCGATCCAAAAAAAACCCCACCTGCCCCGACTGCCGATGTCGGCAAGGAAGAACTAGAAAACACTGCCCCCCCTTTACATGCGATGCCGGCCTCCTATAACCACCACGCGAAGGACACAGAGGCCCCAAAACCAGCTGACAGGACCCAAAGAAGAGAAAATACCATGCCTGAAAAGAATCAAGTCTTGTGCTTCACTTACCCTGGCTCAGGAACTCCCACGCTCAATCAGCACTGCTCCTTTAATGACTTCATGGTACGCCGGTCTCGTGTCTGCACCGCTAACCTGTGCCTCAAAATCAGACTCCTGCTGCTGATTGCTATTCACTTTGATGCTTTTTTTTTTAGGCAGGCTCTCACAGGAGAAGGAAGGCTTAGCCCCAAATGCAACCCAGAGGCCCCCACCAGAGACTTGGATTGCCCAGGTGGGGGGAAAAGGGACCAGGGGTCCATCAAACCCATTCAAGTGCTCTGGTGTCACAGTACAGTAGCCCCTGCAGCACTCCCTGCTGCTCTGCAATTACTTCTGATAGAAAGTACCCAGCTGTCGCACATACAACCTCTATGTAGTATGAACTCCACAGGGGCAGATCCAAGAAACAAAGAAAAAAAAGAGAAAATTCCTAATCCTGTCAGCAGAAGTTCCCCACAGGAAGGATGCTCCCTCAGCTGCTGAGGACTGAGAATACTGAAGTCGGGGCTAGAGGGGGAGCTCTTAGGCTATCGCATCAAACCTCTGACATGCTCAGTCCTCAGCTTCCGAAAGAGGGGGAAAACTCGATTGCATCCTTGACTGGACTGGAGGGACGATATGGAAGCAATGTTACTACAGAACTTTCCTGATCCACTAGCCATGTCTCCATTAAGAATAAAACATCTAAATTATAGTTCTTTATGAGATCCTTTAACAAGAACAGACATACTGCCCATTCAGACCGTATCCATTGTGGGCAGTTGATCTCTCAAAAAATAATGCCTCTGTTTTCTCCAGATTAATATCGAGATTGTTGGCTTGCCAAGAACGACCTAGAGAGCCTCAAACCTCAATGAAAGAAAAAGACAAAATACAATATAGTCCACATAAAAGCAGAACAAAACCCCAAAGGATAGAGGCTATAAATAGATATTAGATAATATTGGGGATCATACAGATTCTTGGGGTACCCATAATTTACAGAGATCCAGTCAAATACCCAAACCAACCAGCTCTACCACCTATATAGAAAAATTGGGTGATCCACTGTGTCAAAAGCCGAGAAGGTATCTGCAAATTACATTTAAACAAACGCTGTCTAATTTCCTCTAAACATCTAAACCTGGAAGGACTGAGTCATAGATTCAGATAAGTAGTAACTCTGAACTATGTCCTGTGGGGAGGAGGGAATAGAGGATAAGGAAGTCATATTGGCAGTGTGGGCAAAGGGATCAATTCAGCCTTAGTGCCTGCAATATTTATGGAGGAGGCGCTGCCACCCCTCAAACCCACCCCAAACTATGCCTATGTACGTCTGTGCATACGTTTGTGCCATTGTATGTGTGCTTGCATGAATGTGCAGTGGAACATGCAGACCAAGTCACCCTCGTCGCAGATTTAGCAGAGGGTCGCCTCCGGCCCCTTCCAGTGGGAGGGCCCATGTGGAACTTTCTCTCTTCCTCCGATCTTCTTCATGGTAAGGCTCAAAGGGGCTGAATGCAAGGCCTGTGGGCAAGGAGAGCTGGTCACACATGGAGTAGGCAGCATCTACACCAGCCGCCGCAGGGAAGGATCCCTTGACACAGAAAAAGCATTCCCAATCCAGGGAACGAAAAACTAGAAATGAAATACTAACCAAAAAGAAAAAAAACGCAAAACAAAATGAGGAGAGCAGGAAGAATCCATCCGCATGGCCAGGTGGACAGGACAGACTGAGGGGGGGCACTGTGGTGGGGGGGCTGGCACATGCTCAGAAGAGTTGTCTAGACTCTAGTGAGCTTTTGGAGAGCAATTCCATCTATGGCGCTGTCGGATGATGTCACCAATGCATGGCCAACTTATCCTGCTGTCCATGGAGTACCTCCGTTACAGGTACGTAACCACGCTGTGTGCTTGCATGAGTATGCATGAATGCTTGTATCTATGGGCTCCTTTTACTAAAAGCTCAAACTATCTGCCGCATAGCCCACAGGAATAACACAGGCCAGGCAGCAGGTAACTCAAGCTAAGTGTTAGTAAAAGGGGCTCTGTTAGTGAGTGAGTGTGTGCAGGGCCGTATCAAGCCATAAATGCGCCCTGTGTGACTTGCACATCTAATGTGCTCCCCCTCCCCCCAAATCACCACAAGTTTGCCATTTGCCCAGCATCTCCTCATTGTGCCTTACCCTACGCCTCCATGTCCACTGCCATTGTTTCTGTTTCCTTTGCAGCTGTGGGGGGTGATGGCAGCAGTGAAGCAGACATCAAATTGAAAAGAAAATAAATTGCGGGTCTTTCTGACTCCGTACTTGCATGCATGCTGATCCCTCTCTCCTTTGATGTATGCCCGCGTCAGAGGAGGGCGGGACAAGACCAGCCATTCAAATACAAGCCTCTGCAACTCCACACTTGAATGGCTGGCCTGATCCCTCCCTCCTCTGATGTACGCATATTTCAGAGGAGGGAGGGATCAGACATGCAGGCAAGCGTGGAGTTGGAAAGACCTGTGTTTTTTCTTTTTTTTTCAATTTGATGTCTGTTCCGTTGCTGCCATCGCCCCCACTGCAGAAACATAAAAAACAGCAGCAGGGCAAGGTCAGGTATCGAGGGGGGGGATAAGGGAGGGGAGTCAAGACCAGCAACATCAAATGCACCCCTATTTCTTTATGCCCTGTACAGCCACACCGCTCGAACAGGGCTAGGTATGATGTTGAGTGTGTGTATTTATATCGGTGCTGTTTCTCTGTGCATCTGATCACGAGAGGAGATGAAAGGTGAGGGCTGTTTGACAGGTGCAGTTTTGTAATTGCTGTGTTACTGTGAATCAGGGTTTGTATCAGCTGCTGGAATAACTTTCCCTATAGAAATGCATTAAGGCATATTTCTCTTCCATATATCTCCAACCGCACACAGAAAGTGAGGTTACTTACCTGTAACAGGGGTTATCTTTGGACAAAAGGATAAATCAGCCACACATATGGGTGCATAAGAACATAAGAACATAAGATATGCCATACTGGGTCAGACCAAGGTCCATCAAGCCCAGTATCCTGTTTCCAACAGTGGCCAATCTAGGTCATACATACCTAGCAGTTTCCCCAAAAGACACAGGTTCCGCAATGCTTGTACTGGGTCAAGCATTGATATCCTGGGTCCCTTCTTAATAATGGTTTATGGACCTTTCCTCCAGGAACTTGTCCAAACCTGAACCAGCAGGTCGTGTTCCTGTCACCGCTGAAGAAGTTCTTTATTTTAATTTATTTCTTTGGTTGCGTGTCTGCCTTCCCCGACGCCGGACTGGTACC
The DNA here is from genome assembly GCA_033557465.1 of Ichthyophis bannanicus. Taxonomy (NCBI): domain Eukaryota; kingdom Metazoa; phylum Chordata; class Amphibia; order Gymnophiona; family Ichthyophiidae; genus Ichthyophis; species Ichthyophis bannanicus. Next base: position 115,931,366 of record CM066043.1, read on the forward strand.
GCCGGTCTTTTCTTTTCTTTTCTTTAAAAAAAAAAACCTATCTTTTTTCCTCACTTGGTGTATTTTCTTCTTAGGCCTCCAGGCCCACAAGAAATTTTTCCCTTATGGAAAAACCAGCCTCCGGGTTCAAAAAATGCACTAAGTGTAGCGGTACAATTTCTGTCACAGATACCCATGAATGGTGTCTGAAATGTTTGGGGCCTGAACACTCCATCCCGGATTGCCAGTCCTGTTCTCTAATGTCTAAATGAGGGTTACAGAACCGGGCAGCCAAGCTCCATGTGCTGTTTCCCACGGATGCACCGGCGGTGGCATCAACATCTTCCAGGTCTTCCTCTCCTGATGGGTCTCAGGTAACCAAACATACTTTTAGCAGGTCCTCGAAGGGCAAATCTCCCTCTAAGCATCGAGATGCCTCCAGGCTTGCCCTCGAGGATCCTGCCCCAGCCAAACAACCCCGGCGGGAAGCTCCGGCTTCCAAAGCTCCTCCTATGGGGTTACAGGTTGACATCGATGGCATGGCCTCGACCGATCACCTGTTAGACTGCTCTGGGGTACCGGCACAATCTCCCGGTACCGACATCCAGGCAGTCGTGGCGTCCATGGATCACACTGTGCAATCCATGCAGCAGGCTATACTGGCTTTCATTAAGGCTGTGAAGCCGACGGTACCGCAACAAGCTCCGTTGTCGGTACCGGCACCGGCTGCATCAACATCAGCCAGGATACCGATTCCGGCTCCCTGTCCTGGGCTCTTTCTCGGTACCGATCCGGTACCGGGAACACCCGATGTCGGTACCGATCGATACGCCTATCGATCTTTAGAATCGAGCAGACGATACTAAGATTCTTCTGATGATTCTGATTCATCGGATGAGTCCCCTGAAGTATCTGTCACCCTTCCTGAGGAGCCCTCTTCTCCAAAAAGGAGAATGTCTCCTCCAGAGGATTTGTCCTTTCAAGACTTCATAATAGAAGTAGCTAAAGGACTCTCTATTTCAGTAACCTCTGAAGCAGAGCCTAGAGCAAAAAAATTTGACAGTGTTCAACAGCGGCCAAGAGAGCAAATAGAATGCTAGGTATCATAAGAAAAGGAATGGAAAATTAAACAAAGGATATTATAATGCCTCTGTATCATTCCATGGTGCGACTGCACCTTGAATATTGTGTGCAATTCTGGTCACCATATCTTAAAAAGAATATAGCATTATTAGAAAAGGTTCAGAGAAGAGCCACCAAAATGGTAAAGGGTACCCTTATGAAGAGAGGCTAAAAAGGTTAGGGCTCTTCAACCTGGAAAAGAGATGGCTGAAGGGAGATATGATAGAGGTCTATAAATTAATGAATGGAGTGGAATGGGCAAATGTAGATCGATTGTTTATGTCATCAGAATATAGAAAGACTTGGAGACAAGCAATGAAGCTACAGGGTAAACTATTTAAGACTAATAAGAGAAAATATTTTTTCACTCAATGTGTAATCAAACTCTGGAATTTGTTACTGGAGGATGTAGTAAAAACTGTTAGTGTAGCTGGGTTTAAAAAAGGTTTGGACAAGTTCCTGGAGGAAAGGTCCATAAAAAATTATTAAAAGGGACCCAGTATATCACTGCTTGACCTAATACAAGCATTGTGGAACCTTTGTCTTTTGGGGAAACTGCTAGGAGCTTGTGACCCTGCTTTGCCACTCTTGGAAACAGGATACTGGGCTTGATGGACCTTGGTCTGACCCAGTATAGCATATCTTATGCTCTTATGTTCTTATAGTGACAAACACGGCCTTGTAAAAGGTTCAGAAATGTGATGGACGGCTCGTGGTTGGAGGAGACATTAATGGTATGTTGGAAATCCACAGCACTACCTTTTAACTTTCAAAAGGGAGACTATGATAAAATGAGAAAAATAGGTAAGAAAAAAGTAAAAGGAGCAGCTGCAAAGCTTAAAGATTTTCATCAAGCATTGGCATTGTTTAAAAATACTATCTTGGAAATGCAGACCAGATGTATTCCACGCTTTGTGAAAAGTGGAAGGAAAGCCAAAAACTACCAGCATGATTTAAAGGAGAGGTCAGAGAAGCTGTTGTAACCAAAAAAAACATCTTTCCGGAAATAGAAAAAGGAGCCAAATGACGAAAATGGAAAAAACATAAGCACTGGCAAGTTAGATGCAAGACCTCAATAAGACAGGCAAAGACAGAATTCGAAAAAAAGCTGCTGTAGAAGCAAAAACGCACAATAAAACCCTTTTCAACTATATTCGTAGCAAAAAACCTGTGAGAGTCAGTTGGATCGATAGATGACAGAAAGGTAAAGGAGGACAAGGTCATAGCAGAGAGACTGAATGAATTCTTTGCTTTGGTCTTTACTGAAGAAGATGTAGGGAAGCTACTCATGCCTGAAATGGTATTTAAAGGTGATGTATCAGAAGAATTGAAAGAAACATCGATAAGCCTGGAAGATGGCTTACAAACAAACCTCTTCCAAAGACAGGGAAGCTGTAAAACTAGCGGGCATCACATGAAGCTGCAAGGTGGTAAATTGAAAGGCAATGTCAGGAAACACTTTTTCACTGAAAGGGTGGTGGATGCTTGGAATGCCCTCCCGATGGAAGTGGTGGGGGCAAACACAGTGACAGAGTTCAAAGTGGCATGGGACAGACCCAGTGGATCCCTTTACAGCAACAGGATACAATCAAAATAAACTGAACCATCTAATTTCTCAACAAATAGGGGTGTCCTACACGGAGCGGCGGGTTCACCCCTAACCAAAGACATGGGGAGGGGTGGCCTGCACAGAGTGGCAGGTGCACCTACTCCTGCCATCTTACTGGGCAGACTAGATGGACCATACTGGTCTTTATCTGCCGTCATTTACTATGTTACTATGTATTACAATTATTTGATGAACTGAAGAGCAGCAAATCACCTGGACCAGATAGTATGCATCCCAGGGTGCTAAAAGAACTGAAATATGAGATTGCAGACCTTCTATTAATAATCTGTGAACTATCATTAAAATCATCTATAGTACCTGAAGATTGGAGAATGGCCAATGTAACACCAATTTTTAAAAAGGGTTCCAGGGATGATCTGGGAAACTGCAGACCGGTAAGCCTGACGTCAGTACTGGGCAAAATAGAAACCATTGTAAAGAATACAATTATTGAACATGGTTTAATGGGAGAAAGCCAACATGGATTTAGCTAAGACTTATCTTACTAATCTGTTATATTTTTTCTGAAGGTATGAATTAACAGGTAATAAAGATGAGCTGGTTAATATAGTGTATCTGGATTTTCTGAAAGCCTTAGACTCTTGGCAAAATTAAAAAGTCATAAAATAGTGTACTATTGTGTATCAGGAACTGGTTAAAAGATAGAAAACAGAGAGCTGGGCAAAATGGCCATTTTTCTCAATGGAGAAAGGTCAAAAGGTACTGCAGGGATCTGTGCAGGGCCTGCTGTTTTTTAACATATTCATAAATGACCTATAAATGGGAATAACGAGCGAGGCGATCAAATGCAGATGACACAAAATTATTCAAAGTTGTTAGAACACAAGAGGATGTTGAAAAATTATAAGAGGACCTTGAAAAATTGGAAGAATGGAAGTCCAAATGGCAGATGAAAAAATGTAAAGTTATTTATTTAACAGTTTTCTATACTGCCTTATCCTTCAATCAGAGTGGTTTATATTATGTAATCACTACAAACAGGTACTGAATATATTCCCTTGTCCCCAAAGGGTTCACAATTTGTGTGTACCAGAGGGTTAAGTGACTTGCCCAAGGCCACAGGGAGTGCCTATAGGACTAGAAACCCCAGTCCCTCAGGCCTGAGATTGCTGTCCCCAGGTGGGACTTGAACTCCTGCCCCCTGGCCTGAGCTACCATGTCCTAACCACTTGGTCACTCCTCTCTAGGGAAGAACATCCTGAACTACAGTTACATCCCTGCCCCTTTTTCAAATCCATGCTAAAAATTCACCATGTTTGAGGCTGCTTTTGGATCCTGATCCACTTAATCTCCTCCGTGTTTCCTTACTTTCCCTAGTTGTTTCCTTTGCATGTATTCGTGCAGCCTGCGTATGCCTTGTAGCGCTATATAAATGATCAGTAGTAGAAGTAGGTTACACGATGCAAGGTTTCACATTAGGAACCAGCATCCAGGAAAAAGATTTCGGCATCATCATGAATAATACATTGAAATCCTCCACCCAGTGAGCAGCGGCGGCCAAGAAAGCAAATAGTATACTAGGAATCATAAGGAGAGGAATGGAGACTAAAACAAAGGATATTATAATGCCTCTGTATTGTTCCATGGTGCGACCACACCTTTTGAATATTTGTGCAATTCTGGTCACCATATCTTAAAAGGATCTAGCAGAATTAGAAAAGGTACAGAGAAGATCCACCAAAATGGTAAAGGCAATGGAAGGATACTCCTATGAGGAAAGGCTTAAAAGGTTAGGGCTCTTCAACTTGGAAAAGAAACGGCTGAGGGGAGATATGATAGAGGTCTATTAATTAATGAATAGAGTGGAACGGGTAAATGTAGAGCAATTCTTTATGCCACCAAAAAGTAGAAAGACTAGGGGACACGCAATGAAGACTAAATAAGAGAAAATATTTTTTCACTCAACACGTAATCAAGCTGTGGAATTCGTTACCAGAGGATGTGTGAAAGCTGTTAGTATAGGTGGGTTTAAAAGAGGTTGGACAATTTCCAGGAGGAAAGGTCCATAGACCTGGAACAACGGTTACACTAGGGTTGCCAACTGGCTCCACATGCACCTGATAGGCTTGATCCAGTCCTGGGGTTACCGCATTGCATGCAGGATGCAGGGGCTGCAGAATGCCTCTCGATTGGGGGGCCAAGCTTCGCCTTGACTCCGTCCCCAGATCTGCCCTAACTCCACCCCCTAGCCCCCATGGCCTTCCCTTGCTGTTCTGCCCACGGGGATCCCATCTCCTGCAGGCAAAAGAGAAGGGAATGGCTGTGATTGCAGCAGACTCCTGTCTGCCCGCGGGAAAATCTGAGGTTTGTAAGCTCCTTGTATAGGAGCTCCTTGGGTTTATGGATGATGGAAGATAAGGGAATGAGTTCTCTGCTGGGGAGCTGGATATGAGTGGATAGATGGTATGATTGTCTGTGGATTAAGAAGAGGTGGGGAGTTGGGGGGTGCTTCTATATATAAAACTGTAAACTGCTTTGGTTGTTTTTCTTCTGTTGGAGCAGCTCTGAGCGATGTACAAATGTACCCACACGCTTGGAATCTAGTTGTTTCAATTTCAATAAAATACAAGGTAAAAAAAAAAAAGTGAACAAAGTTTTCAAGCTTTATTCCTATGCAACTGCATATGTTACTGCATATGTGTACCTGCATGAGAATCTAGATGGCTGTTGTCTGCAAGCACATTTGCTCTAGATGTCACGTATTGCATGATGTCAAGCTGCAGTATGCTCATTACCTTAGGGAGGGTTCTAGATTCAAAAGGTCTTGAAGGCACCTAGTTTAAGACTGGTGAGTGAGAAGGCTCAGCAGGTAGCAGTTGCTGAGATAATGAGACCCTCACTCCTTTCCATGAAGAGTGAAGGTAATAATCTGGAACAGAAAGCCCAAGTTTTGGCATCTGTAGCAAGAAGGCCATAGGGATTTTTGGGGGGGAGAGGAAGATTCCTATCTCTGCATGCTCTGTTCTTTCTTTCTTTTTTTTAAGGAGTGTTATACTGGTTATGTATGAGTGTGTGCAATGAAACAGCTAGATGTCTCTCTCTTGCCTCTTATTTTTTTTAGGATTTGATGGCTAGACAATGGGAGGGAAAGAAGATAAATAAGCTATGGCCATTCAGAGGAGGTAGGAAGGTTACGCTTGAGCTGAGGACCGGCAGGTAGCGGATCTGCCTCATTACGAGGCAATAGTTGAGGAAACAGACCAAGCTGTGCCTGAGAGCACTGTGGGGCATGTCAACTCGTAGAAACCGGGTTGACTGGTCTGCTTCACAGCACCATACAGTGAATCGGTTATGGATAAGCAGAATAGTCAAAGGACCACGTCTCCCAGCAGCACTAGCATGACGGTGGGTATTCACTGGGTATGTAGAGCATTTCTAAAGGGCCTTGCAAGCTTAAACACACCAGCTGGGCTGCATAAACCTTCTACATGAAGAAAGAGTGCAACAGACAGTGGCAGAAGAAATAAAGCTATGGGCCCCCAATGAGTATTTTATTTGAATTAGGCCATTTATTGCCTTTTTCCTAGAGAAACGAAAGGGATCCAGGGCTAACCTAAAGCTGTGCAGCATGTGACCCTCTTTTGCTGATAACTGCTTGGAAAGCGAATAAGTAATAATTGTTAGTGAGAGAAAATCAGGATTAACAAACACATTCCAACAGATTAGATATGGTGGGGTGGGATCCCTGAACCCTTGGAATTATTACAGACTCATAGATTTGGATGCCCCCAAACCCTGTGAGAAAGAGGAGAGGGGAGGGTCTGTTTTCCAGGCCTCAACCAGTGTTGATGTTGCCAGTATAGAGACAATTGCAAATGTCTCAACTTGATGACACTGCTGTGTGTTCCCATTCATGTGAGAATTGGTAGTAGCTATTACTACTTACGTATTTATTGTTTGTTTTTGTTTTTTCTTGTGCGCTAGGACAGTAGAGGACATCAAACGCCAAAGAATTGTCTCTTTCTAGCTGTGCAGCAAGAAAATACACGGCATCAGCATTAAAAGAAGCTTTAAGGATGAAGGAGGGCATAAAAGCTAGCTCGCACAGCCAAGCAAAATGGAGACACCGGCTCCAGCTGGAACCCCTAGAGCTGCACGACCAGTGAGAACAAACAGCAGCATTTTCCCCAGGCAGCGTGTGAGAGAGTTACCATGGGTTAGGCCAGAAGGGAACCATGTCCACCCCAGACCTCTGGCACCCCTGCAGTACCAGACAAAACAATGCCACTGGGTAGGCTATGATTATTCTATATTTGATATATCGCATTATAAAAAGAATATAGAAAGGAACTTACAGTTAATGACAGGAAAAATAAAAAGGAGCATATGAAAGCAGTCAAGAGACAGGTAAGGAATATTCAGGGAAGAAGGGGAGGGTAAGGGAAAACAGGTAATGTTACTAGCGCCATCTCAGGTTGCAGTCTTCAGGAGAATGAGGGATTGAGGCCGAAAGAATATTAAAAAAAGGAGTGTCTTAAGTGCCTTCTTGATGCAATGCTCCATACGAATGAGGGCAGGGAGGCAGTACCAGAGAGCAGAAGCTGCAGCAAAGAAGGCACATTTCCAAGTGCCACCATATCTGACAGTAGCAGGGGACGGAAAATATAACCTTTGACCATGCAGAGATTGCAGCTGGGGCATGCAAAGAAATGAGCAAGGACTGATAATCTGGAGCAGCCTCATGCAAAACTTTATGAACGAGAGTCAACGTTTTAATCTGGATCCGTGAGTTGATAGGCAGAAGTGGGGTAGCAAAGTCATATTTCCAGGCGCGATGTAGGGTACATATTGCTGTATTTTGGATGGTCTGAAGCCATTTGAGCTGGTACTGGAGGAGACCAAGGTAAGCGATATTGCAATAATCCAGTCGTGATAACACTGTATGTACTAGAACAGTGGTTTGTGCAGATTTATCAAGAAAAGGTTGAATAGCATGGAATCGGTGTAGAGCCAAGAAAGAAGTCTTGGAGACCCTAGCCAATTGAGTGGAAAAGGACAGTTCAGAGTCCAGGTTGATTCCTAGGTATCACACGGTGGAGTGTAGCTGAAGAGGTCTACCATCCAGCACAGGTGATATAGTGGAGCTAGATTGCGTCCCTGTAAGCCAAATGGCCAAAGATTTCAAAGAGTTAAGTTTTAAGGAATTATCATGTAGCTATGAGGAAACATGGGTTAAACAGGTATATTGATAGGAGAAAGATCAGCAGAAGCATCATCAATAGAATGCAGAAGCAGAATATCGTCCGCATACACATAATTCAAAGTCAAGGCATTTCAAGTTAACGTGAGTAATGGGCTAAGAAAAATGTTAAAAAGGAGCGGTGAAAGCAGTGAACCTTGTGGGACTCTATAAAGGAGCTTATGCGGAGCAGATGTATTTTTGCCCACATTAACCTGAATGGCTCTGTCTCAAAGAAATGAGGTAAACCAGGTAAGAACCGTTCCACAGATACCAGTGTTATAAAGACGAGCCAAAAGCAGTTCGTGATCTATCAGATTGCAGGCTGTAGAAAGGTCTAATGAAACCGAGATTACAAACTTGCCCTGATCAAGGTCCCTCTAAGTCTTGTTGAGAACAGCTGTAATAATGGTTTCTGTACTGTGTAGTACCTGGAAACCCGATTGTCAGGGGCGTAGGAAATGAGTATGTTCTATATGATTTGATAACTTATTAAAGACAATTTTTTGTGAGCTTTGCTAAGAATGACAGATTAAAGATGGTCCGATAATTTTGGGGACCCAGAAGGTCTTCCTGTTAGTCCTTGGGAATGGGCCGCAATGTAGCTCCTTTCAACTATCTGGAACGATGCCTGTGGAAAGGCTACGATTCAGCATTTCTTGAACAAACGGTAATAAGCCAAGTGAAGGCTCAGCAAGTCACAAAGAGGGAATGGGATTTAGTAGTAGCACAGTCTTGTGGGCAGATCGAATCATTCTGGAAATATCTGAGATTGAAGTAGATGTGAAATTAGACCAAGTATAGGTCAGCATAGGTGCATCTGGCTCCAACAGGGAAAACATAGGGAAGGAAGGGAGGCTGCGTTTAAGTAGATGAATTTTATCACAAAAGAAATTGGCTAGTTCTTCTGTGGATGGACCTGTCCAGGGTTGCTCACATTGGGTCTGAAGTTATGTGGATAAGTGAGACACTGCTATGAAAATTTTCACAGAGGGGGTTTATTTATAATAGTTGAAAAATGTTCACATTTTGCTGCCAGGGTTTTAGTGCGGTAATATAAGTGACAACTCCTGAAATGTTGCAGGGCTAAAGGGGATCTAGATTTACGCCAGGATCTCTTGGCGGTATGAGTTTGTCATCTTAGGAGGTGCAGGCCTCCATGAAACCAAGGATGTGACCTGCGAGCAGGGCGTGTACGAGTCTGGGCAGGATCAACCTTGTTGACAGCCTGAGTAAGGGTTTCATGCCGAAGGGTGGCTTGAGCATTGGCCAAGAGATCAGAGGAACACTCACAGGGGTTGCCATGGACCTCCATGCTGGTGGTGCATCCACAAGAGAGGGCAGCCACTGTGAGAAGTGACCCGCTCTGCTCAGCAGTATTCTGAGGCGATAAGAACTGTACCGCCCGAGCACAGAGAGAACTGCTGCGAATAAGGGGACTGATGCTCTGCTATATTGTTGCAGTCACTGTACGGTTTGTGACTGGAAGGCCATTTAGTACATAACAGCCACTGTCAGAAGGAAACTGCTCTGGACAGCATAGCTGTGAGGATCTCAGTATCTGAACTTCCAGAGCCCATAGGGAACTGCTGCGGGCAATATGGGTGGTACTCTCCTCATGCCGGTGCAGTGACTGCTGCAAACATTGTGACTGACGGACCTTAATTATCGTTGTGAGGTTCACTGCACTGAATAGTACAGCTGATGACTGTTCCGTGGCAATTACTGAAGTAGGAGGGCACAATGGTCAGCCATTTCAGAAACTTGAAATCTTATTGGAACAAAGAAAAACTTGAGGAGGAAAGGCAAAAGATTATTTGTTAAACAAATAAAAGGAAAAAAAAACATTGAATTAAAAGAAAAAAGGGGAGAGCAACATCTGAAGTTTACCACGGAGGAAGAGAGACTGGAGGGAGGAGCAACGGTCACACTACGGTTGCCAACTGGTTCCAGATGCACCTGATAGGCTTGATCCAGTCTTGCGGTTACCCCATTGCATGCAGGGAAGCAGGGGCTGCGGAATGCCTCTCATATTGGGGGCCAAGCTCCGCCTTGACTCCATCCCCAGCTCTGCCATAACTCTACCCCCTAGCCCCCGTGGCCTTCCCCTCGCAGGGATCCCATCTCCTGTGGGCAGAAGAGAAGGGAATGGCTAGGATCGTGGCGGACTCCTGTCTGGCTGGGGGAGATCTGATCCTCGCAGGCAGGGTGGGAAGGCTACCATGATCGCTGCAAATACTCCTATCTACCCACGGGGATCTCCCATGGGCAGATAGGAGTCTTTGCCGCAATCACAGTGGCCTTTCACCCCACCTGCAGGGATCCAATATCCTGTGAGCAGACAGGAGTTGCTGTTCTTTTCGGTAAAAATTTGCTGGGGCCAGGGCCCGTGTGGCTCACTTTGTTCCGAAGCCCCTGCAGGGACTTGTAGTTTTCCATTTCTTATGGAATTCAAAGGAGAAATCAGAACTAAATGTCCGTACATGCAATGGGGTAATCTAGGACTGGATCAAGCTTGTCAGAGGCATCTGTAACCAGCTGGCAAACCTAGGTCACATTAGGGAGGGGTATCTCACACATGCCGAAAGAGTCTTTCCTTTGCGTCCCTCTAGTCCAGTCCTGGAACCATAGAGTTTAGAATCTCCTCCAGCAGCCTTGGAGATTGAAAGACATCATCGCTTTGCTGGCACCAGTATAAGTAGGCAAGGACCGCCCCCTTCATCCAGTACTTTCAGTCTCCAAGCAGCTGAAGGAGATTCTGAGACTGGGACTGGGCTCAGTTTAAACAAATTAGCAGAGCTAAATTTACTAGGTCACTTTAATTTAAGGGGTGTTTTGCTTTGATTTGGGTGTCTTAATGATTTTCCTTTATTTTGCAGGGGCAGTGCAGTAGCTGGAGAATCCTGCCTTTGGCTCCATCTCTCCCCTTGGGGCTCTTCTCTCTCCTCCCCCCTTCCCTCCCCCCTTTTTCCCCGTGGTGAAAACGAGCATTAGCAGAGGGCATTGTTCACCCTGTTGGGGTACTGCCTCCCTGCTCCCGAAACCGCAATTAAGGGTGAGGAGCAGGTAGAAGGCTTCATCGCAGTGGCAGGCACCGAGAGCGAGAGCAGGATTGCCCTCAGGGGGCTGAAGGCGCCGGAGCTGAAGCCGCAGTCCGTCTGAGCTCCAATGTGGCTGCATAGTCTCTCCTCACCGGGGGGAACAGTTTTGGTGAATGAGCTGCCTGGTAAGCGTCACTTTGATTTTCTGTTGAAGGAGCATTCTTAGGAACATTGGATAGCTTTTTGGGGCAAGACGGTATGCCGCGTGTCTCCACGCGGGAAATTGAGCCGGCGGCGGCCATTTTAAGAGGCAAACAGCGTTTTGGGTTTGTCTATTTCTTTTTCGGTTTCGTCGGGTTAGAAGCTTCGTTTTTGCTTGGGACTAGTTTTGCCAAGCCAGGGGGCTTTAGGTGAAGCGGAAACAAAAGAAAACAAAAAACAAACAACGGAGTCCCGAGGCTGGCAGTTGCCTGTGGTGTGGGCTCTGCTGGGCTGAGCAGCTTATCCTTATTTACTCCAGTGTGCTTGCCCTGGGGGGTGAGGTGAGAGAGACGCTGCAGACCTGTGGTATGCCGGCGAAGCTCAGGTGTTTGGTGTGTGGTGCGAAGCGGAGCATGGTGCAGGACTCAGGTGTGTGTGGTGCTTGCACCCGTGAAGCGCAGGTTATGGAGGGGCCGATGGAGGGGTCCTCGGAGGACCGGGAGGCGGTTACGCCTAAAGGGGCAGACGGCTTGCCCCCACTCCTTCACCCAACGGAGCCTCTGCCGGGATTGTCTTCCGGGGAGACGGCTTCCATGTCTCAGCAGCAGAGTCTAGGCGGGCTTGCTCCAGCGGCCCCCCCGGCTTTCTTTTCCCTCATGCAGCAGGCATTTGCGCTGCTGCAACCCGCGATGACGATGTCTCCTCCGGGGTCGCATGAGCAGAAGCGGCGGGGATCTGGGGATCCGGCTGCAGAGGGCCTTCCCCCGGCCAAGAGAAGCAGGACGGCTGGGGGGAGAGCCTGGTGTCTCGCCTTGGTGATGATCTGGGAGGCTTAGACATGGAGATGGAAGAGTTCTCGGGGGAAGAGCTGGAGGAGGGAGAGCTTCCTGACTTGGAGCAGCAGAGCAGAGTAGTCAGGGTATTTCGGCGCGAAGAACTGTTGGCCTTGATTGCCAAGACTCTTAAGACACTGAATATGCCCTCGGAGGGGGAGGTGGCAGAGGATTCATTGGAGGATCCGTTGCTGCAGGTGGTCCGGACATCCCAAAGAGTTTTTCCGCTGCATAGAGTTTTTCGGAGTATGATTCAGGAAGAGTGGGACTCGCCGGAGTCGGCTCTGAAGGGGTCCAGGGCCTTGGCTCGGCTTTTCCCATTATCCGATCAAGATAGAGACCTTTTTCGCTCTCCCAAGGTAGATGCAGTGGTATCGGCGGTTACTAAGAAGACTATAATTCCGGTTGAGGGGGCCGCGGCGCTAAAGGATGTTCAAGACAGAAGGTTGGATACTCTGTTGAAGCAGGTGTTCGATGTTTGCGCCCTCTCGATGCAGGCCTCGATAGCGAGGGCGTGGGTGGCGAGAGGCTGTTTGCCTTGGTCTCAAAGATTGCAGGGTCCTCACCTGGAAGGGCAGGTAGATGATGTAGCGCTCCTGGAATCGGGCACCGCGTATTTGTCGGACATTCATTATGATCTCATCCGCGGCTTAGCTAAGGATATGGCCTCGGTGGTAGCGGCTTGGCGGTACCTCTGGCTGCGTAATTGGGCGGCGGACACTTCCTCTAAGACTCGCCTTAGCAAGCTGCCGTTTAGGGGTAAGCTTTTGTTTGGTGAGGATTTAGAAAAGTTGGTGAAGGATTTGGGTGAGTCTAAAGGGGGTCGCCTTCTGGAGGATAAGCCTAAGCAAGGACGGACTTCTGCGGGGTCCGGGGGGGTTTCCAGGGATTTTTGTAGGTTTCGATCCTCCCGATTTGTCCAATCTCAGCAAGGGAGATTTCCAACGAGGAGCCAGGGGTTTCGTGGGTTTCGGGGGGCCGGTAGATGTTTTGCCCCTTACCAATCCTCAGCCGCTAAGAAGTCGCAATGAGATAAGGGGGACTCAGGTGGGGGTGATCCCGGTTGGCGGTCGTTTGCGGGAGTTTTACCCTGCCTGGGTCCAAATTACCTCAGACCAGTGGGTCCTAGAAATCATTCGAGAGGGTTATGTGTTAGAGCTTCATCGACCCGTGTTAGATTCCTTTGTTCGGTCTCCTTGCAAAGCCCCACTAAAGTTCCGGGTGGTCTCGGAGACCCTGCAGCGTTTGTTGCAGCTCAAGACAGTCGTGCCCGTGCCTGTAGATCAGTCCGGGTACGGTCGATACTCCATCTATTTTGTAGTACCAAAGAAGGAGGGCACCTTTCGGCCAATTCTGGACTTAAAAAGGGTGAATCGGTGTCTCCGGGTCACACATTTCCGTATGGAGACGCTGCGTTCTGTCATAGTGGCGGTCAGGGCAGGGGAATTCCTGACCTCGCTGGATCTGACAGAAGCGTATCTCCATATTCCGGTGCGGCTGGAGCACCAACGGTTCCTACGCTTTGCGGTTCCAATGGGGCATTTTCAGTTTCAAGCGTTGCCGTTCGGACTGGTGACAGCGCCTCGAACTTTCACCAAGATCATGGTGGTAGTAGTGGCGGCGCTCCGCAAGGAGGGGGTGCTGGTGCATCCATACTTAGATGATTGGTTGATTCACGCAAAGTCGCGGGAAGAGAGTGCGGCAGCCACCACTCGGGTGGTACAGATGTTGGAGAGCCTGGGCTGGGTGGTCAACTTTGCAAAGAGCAACCTGGTTCCCTCGCAGTCCCTAGAGTACTTGGGGGCGCGTTTCGAGATGCAGCAGGCAGCGGTGTTTCTTCCAGCCCACCGAGCTCAGGGGTTGCGGGAGCTCGTGAGGTGGTTTCTAGTGAGACCAGCGCCTTCGGCATGGCATTATCTTCAATTGCTCGAGACAATGGCGGCCACGATCGAGGTGGTGCCATGGGCCAGGGCGCATATGCGACCGTTACAGAGCGCACTTCTTCGGCATTGGTCTCATCAACGGGATGCATTGTCGCATCAGCTGGTTTGTCCGCAGGAGGTGCGTCAGGATCTTCTTTGGTGGTTGCGACCGGAGAGTTTGTCGGCAGGGCTGCCGCTAGATCCTCCATCCTGGAGACTGCTGACGACAGACGCCAGTCTTTTGGGCTGGGGAGCGCATTGCGAAGGCCGCTTTGCTCAGGGTCGGTGGTCTCAGGAAGAGAAGGCTTGCTCCATCAACAGGTTGGAAATGAGAGTGGTGTTTTTAGCCCTGCGGGAGTTTCAGGAGAGCTTCAGGCAGGAGGCGGTGTATGTGTTGTCGGACAATGCGACGACCGTGGCCTACATCAATCGCCAGGGCGGCACTGGCAGCACGATGCTGGAAGCAGAGGCCAGCCGGCTCTTAGCTTGGGCCGAGCGAAATCTGAAGGGTCTGTCGGCACAGCATGTGGCCGGTGTGGACAATGTCGAGGCAGATTTTCTCAGTCGGCGCAGGGTGGATCCCGGAGAGTGGGTTCTGCATCCAGAGGTGTTTTCGCTTTTAGTGCGCCGCTGGGGTCTTCCGCTATTGGATCTGATGGCGACGTTTGAGTCAGCGAAGGTAGAGCATTTTTTCAGCAGGCGGCGGGAACGAATGTCGGAAGGGCTCGACACGCTGGCCCAGCGGTCGCCAGAAAGGGGTCTTCTCTATGTGTTCCCGCCTTGGGCACTCATAGGTCAGGTGGTACAGCAGATAGAGCGTCATCACGGTTTGGTGGCACTGGTGGCACCCGACTGGCCCAGAAGACCTTGGTATGCAGATTTGGTGCGGCTGCTGGCGGACAAGCCACGGAGGCTGCCACAGCGAGCGGATTTGTTGCGGCAGGGTCTGTTGCGAATGCCCCAGGCGAATCGATTCTCACTTACGGCATGGCTCTTGAAAGGGCTAGGCTGACGGCCAGAGGATATTCGGCAGCGGTCATTTCTACCTTGCTGCTGGCGCGTAGAAGATCTACTTCGTTGGCGTACATTCAGATTTGGCGCATTTTTGAGGCCTGGTGTGCAGAGCGGGGTCTGTGACCCTTGGGAGCCTCAGTTTCGCAGATAATTTCCTTTTTGCAAGATGGTGTGGACAAGGGTCTTGCGGCAAGTTCTTTGCGAGTGCAATTAGCGGCCCTCTCCTGTTACCGAGGTAAGGTGCAGGGGCAACAGTTGGGGGCTCACGCCGATGTGAAACTTTTTTTGCGGGGAGTGTTACTCTTGCAACCTCCAAAGCATTGTATCGTACCGGCGTGGGATTTGAACTTCGTGTTGGCGGCCTTGCTTGGGGCGCCGTTTGAGCTTTTGGCCAAGGCTTCGCTAAAAGATCTGACGTTGAAGACGGTCTTCCTGGTAGCTATTTGTTCCGCAAGGAGGATTTCTGAACTACAAGCTTTATCCTGTCAGGAGCCGTTTTTATCTTTTTTCGATCATAAGGTGGTTCTCCGTACGGTTCCGGGGTTTTTAACCAAAGGTGGTCTCCACGTTTCATGTTAATCAGGTGGTGTCGCTTCCGGTGTTTTCGGACAGGCAAAAGGAGCAGTCAGAAGGCAAGTTGCATAGGTTAGATGTTCGGAGGGTACTTAAGAAGTATCTGGTAAGGACGGCATCATTCCGCAAGTCGGATAGGTTGTTTGTAGCTTTCGGGGGCCCGCGTAAGGGGGAGGCCGCAGCAAAGTCCTCGCTTTCCCGTTGGGTGAAGGAAGCGATTGCTTCAGCGTATCTTTTGAAAGAGAAGGTGGTGCCGGAGGGGTTGCGAGCTCACTCGACTAGGTCGCAGGCGGCGTCTTGGGCGGAGCTCAGTTTGGTTCCGGTCACTGACATTTGTAGGGCAGCAACGTGGTCGTTGCTGCATTCCTTTGTAAAGCACTATCGGCTAGATGTGCAGGCGGTGGGGGATGTGTGTTTCGGTTCAGCGGTGCTTCAGGCTGGACTTGCAGGTCTCTCCCGTTAATATTCACTGCTCTGTTACGTCCTCTATGGTTCCAGGACTGGACTAGAGGGACGCAAAGGAAGATGAAATTAGACTTACCTGCTAATTGTTGTTCCTTAAGGAACTCTAGTCCAGTCCCGGAGCCCACCCTGAGTGTTGGGGTTTGTCAGCCTGAAGTATATGATAGGCAGTACAGCTTGGTTCTCTAGGGGTTCCCCGCAGGCAGAAGGTAGAGCCATTGTGGGGATCCTTTCAGTAGCACTGTTTAATAGACTCTATCATAACATGAAAAAGTAAAGAATAACAAATATTAGAAAAAAAACAAAAAAATGTTTTGCAACTTTGCTGAAAGCGGACACTCCCCAGGGGGGTTTCGGTTTAGTTGCTGGTTTTATTACTTTTGCTTTACTTATTTGTTGCTCTGCTCAGTTTGCTTTGTCAATAGGTACTGGATGAAGGGGGCGATCCTTGCCTACTTATACTGGTGCCAGCAAAGCGATGATGTCTTTCAGTCTCCAAGGCTGCTGGAGGAGATTCTAAACTCTATGGTTCCAGGATAGGATTAGAGTTCCTTAAGGAACAACAATTAGCAGGTAAGTCTAATTTCATCTTCTAGAGTGTTCTGGGCTAGGAGAGCACAGTTCCAAACAAGAGGCCATCAGGAATGACGTCACCCATATGTGTGGCTGATTATATCCTGCTTACCCTTGGAGAAACTAAACTTGTAAAGCACAGGAACTTCCCCCAGCTCACCTCCTCCCTTCCTGTGACATCGGCGGCTGCATTCCAGTGCTCCGCCCCACACTGTTTTCCCATTGGCTGGATCCTACCCACAGTCTGTGACTAGAGCAGCATTCCAGTGCTCTGCCCCCACAGCTTCCTACTGACTAGATCCTACCCACAGTCTGGGACTAGAGCAGCATTCCAGTGCTCTGCCCCACAGCTTCCTATTGGCTGGAGCATATCCACAGTCTCTCTCTGCTGCTAGTTAAACATTGGAAGCAGGCAAGGCAGGCTCACTCACCCTGGGGAAGAATTAGAGAACTGCAGATAAGAGGTTTAAACTCTGAAAAAAAGTCCACACATTAGCTTTCTTTCTAGCTTTCAGACATTAATGTAAAATCAGTAGAATACTGAAAAGAGTTAGACAGTTGTCAATTATGCTCCAATCCAGAGAATATCTAACAATGTCCCTCTAAACTTTGGATCCTAGGTGTGTTCCTGTACTAACAGACCCACTCTATAAAACAGGCACTGCAAGGTTATAGTATTTAATGCAACAGATACCAATTCCCTATCAGGCCAGGGGGGCTGAAAGGGGTTTGACTAATTCCCAGTGTCAAAGATGACTCCTCACAACCTGAGCGCAGACCAGACTTAAGCTGTGTATGTCTCCCCACTGGAGAGGAGATTTTCCCTTAATGGGACACTAGCCTATTCCAACCCAGGTCCAGAATTATAAATTGAAAATGTAACACCAATAAAATGGACATTTTATGATACTGATAGAAGACACCTGAACCCAGGGTCTCAGTATCTGAAGAAGAACCTGCATTGGCATTAAGTGAAATCCACTTTAAGCTGAAGATTAAGCCTCATACCCAGGAGGGTGTAAGACTAACAGTACCGCTGTAAGATACATTTTCCCCTCATACCTAAAGATTCTTTCATGTTAACACAGGTGGAGAGCAAAATTCATCCCTTCCTCTCAGAACAATACCCAGACTCTTATCCATTCTCTCATCACTTCCTGTCTAGACTACTGCAATTTGCTTCTCACTGGTCTCCCACTGAATCTTCTATCTCCCTTTCAATCTATTCAGAAAATGGAGTTACTTACCTGTAACTGGAGTTCTCCGTGGACAGCAGGATAAGTCAGCCACACTTGGTGACGTCATCCGACGGCGCCGAGACAGAAGTACTCTCCATAGCTCAGAAGGGCTTTTGCCCTTCTGAGCATGGGCCAACTGGCCCTGCCCCCTGGCCCGCCCCTAGCTAGCCAGTTCGTCACTAGCTGAGCCTTAGCCGCTAGGAGGCGGGCACTGGTCAGAGGCCGAGCCCTTCCCAGGGGAGGTGGACGGGTATGTGTGGCTGACTTATCCTGCTGTCCACGGAGAACTCCAGTTACAGGTAAGTAACTCCGTTTTCTCCTAGGACAAGCAGGATGAGTCAGCCACACTTGGTGACTCCCAAGCTGACATGTGATGTGGTGGAAAGGGGTAGGCCGAGATCAGGTTCAATGACACTTTATCAGGGCTGGATGTTGTAATGGTGTGCCCTGAGGCACTTTGAATGTCATCGTTAGGCACCTGGTGGCGGAGGCAACCCGCCAGCGTGCAGTGTGTAGTGCTAATGGGTGTGCACCCATTTTGAGATGAAGTAGTTAGGCTACGCGGCAGCAGTGATTGTGAGGGTATATGGTCTCAGTGGGCCACTGCAGAGGCAGCCGCAGAGTAAATGATCTCGATGGGCAGCCGCAGGGGGAGTCCCAACGAGCGGTAGCGTTGTTAGCCAATGTAAGCATGACAGCCACAGTATAGATGCTGGAAGCACTGCAAGATTGGCGCCAGATTGACGCCGCGCTGAAATATCGGCGGTGGATGGACCAGCAGCAATATCGACAGTGTTACAGAGTGATGCGATTAGAGCCAATAACACGGCAAGGGACGTGAGTCATGAGTCAGTTCATGACTTGGTTAGGTGCGTCTAGGCAGGGGGTAGCAGGCAAGGCCTTGAGACTGCTAGGCGCCGTGTTTGTCCCTGTTGTATGAAGTGTTAGTAGGTGTCTCTGCCATAAGTGTGAGCCGCAGGCTGTCGATGGATCCTTTGGCAGGCTGTCGATGGATCGTTTGGCACCACTATAGTCCTGTGCTTTCCCTTGGCACGACTTGAACTTCTGCTTGTGGCCCTAGCCGATCTGGCCGATGGTGGAGCACGCAGATTTGGCATGCGGATTTTGGAGCCTGCGGATTCCTAGAGGTGCTGTGACCCCGGTTTGTTGGGGTCCCATGCGCTGATGCGTGAATGTCCGTGTATGTCCTGGGCATGTAGCTGCGTAGGACTGTGATGATGTCCAGAGTGTGGAGTGTCTCTGGCGGCCGTGGCGGCATTACGTGCATGGTAGGTATGCCATCCCGATTAGCAGTTTTGACCACTAAGCTGCCATAGAAAACAGCCTGAGTTCTTGAAGGAATCTCATTGGTGGTCCACCCCAGTTTTGCCTGCGAGTGGCCGCAAGGCTGCCGGGCGCAGTTGTCGTAGGCCGCGATCGCCCAGCCTGGTTGCTGATGTTTCTGCTAGGCACTGTAGGATGGATTCCCACTAGGACTTGCAGGAAGGATGTTCACTCGTAGAAGATAAGGGAACGACATGTCTGGACTGAATAGGCAGTATGCCGGGTCAGTTCCCGTTTGTGCCAGGCGCTGTGGGACCTGCAGGATGGATTTTCAGTAGGACCTGCCAGAAGGATTTACTTGCAGCAGATCAGGGAACGACATGTCGGGACTGAATTGATAGTACTCCTTGTCCATCCGCACTTGATGCGAGGAGAAGGTATCCAGTAGTCCTAAGTCATAAGAGGGGGAAACGCATTGGTGCTGTCCAGGGTATGATGAAGATGGCTTGGCTCTGCCTGCCTTAACAGTCACCCATCCTGCTCCACAGGAGGTTGGTAGGTCAATTTATGGTCAGCACCCCGCAGGGAGAAGGAGCTGACTGCGAAGGGTTGCGAGTTCCTACCTGTAGGATATACTGGCGGTCGAGTCAGGGGCTGCCTGGATGGATGTTACTGTTGGGCCCTTGGCCGTGGAAGGTCAGGGCTAAGTATGGAACATCAGAGTTGTGGGTCATTTGTGTGTGGAGGTGGAAACCTGTTCCCTGCTGCACAGGTGCAGGACTAGGGCCATTTTGTTGACTGTGTGTGGGGCCCTAGAGCGCAGAGTCATAGGGATGCTCTGACAGCGTGCTTGAAACCCCAACCGGGCCTGCAATCGGGTATTAAATATGTGACCCTTTGTACCAATGTATCTTCCCTCATGACCGATGGTGATCCGTTGACTGGCCTTGACATTGGCACCTCTCATTCATGGCCACTGCAGGACTCCGCCACCTGGAGGACTCTTAGGTTCAGTGTCACGGATATCGCTGGGGGGTCTATGTAGTGCAAGATTCTCTCTGCTAGGGTAGCATGATGGTAGCCTGTTTTCCCCATTTCTGGGAAATAGACGGGGCCAATTGTTCTTGTCTCCGGGGACAGAGTGCTGCCACCGAGCGCAGCTGGGAGCTGCGGAGCTTGGTACTGCCATTGTCCTTATAAAAGCATGGTATTACCATTGGCCATGTGAATCTTCACCAGAGATGCGGGCTTCACGCGGTAGGCCATGACCATGTGACCTTTCACCAGAGATGCGTGCTTCACCAGGGATGCGGGCTTCACACGGTAGGCCCTGATATTCAGGAAAGTGCAGAGACATGTTCTCCGAGGTCCGCAATTGGGACCTGGATCTGTGAACATTCATGTTAAGGCACAGTGGGTGGTAGTGTCCCGCACTGTAGCCCCCTAGGTTCTGGGGGGGGGGGCGCCCTGAGTCGAGAAGATGTCTCGGAGTCTCGGGTGCCGCGGTGCTGATGTTCACTTCAACAGCACCCAATCAGTGCTGATGCTCCCTGTTCATGTCAGCAGCACCCAGTTGGTTCTGATGCTCACTCCAACAGCGCCCAGCCGATGCGAGGCTTCTGGGCGCCTACGGATAGGCCTATTTTGCTGGATTGGCCTCAAGGTGGCAAGGCAGAGGTCGGCTCCTTCTCACGATGGGTGAGCCACCAATATCTGTCACAGGAGTCTGCTGCAACCACACGCTGTGAGGTATGCAGCATGGACCTCTGACCATTCCTGAGCTGTAAGCGAGGATGTGCCGAGGGCGCAATGCGCCGGCCGACGTAAAGAAGTAGGGCCAATGATGTTGAGCCAGAGGTGCTGCCGGGTGTGAGGGATTGGGGCAGGAGCCCAACTTACTGGCCAGTCTACGGACATGAGTCCTTCACCTTGCACAACCACAGTCGTTTTACCCGCAGAAGCCGAGGCTGGTTTCCTATGCCATTTGTGGTAGGTGGTTCCCGAAGCTCATGTGCTAACGATTGGGCTATGAGCATTTTCCTCTGCATGTTCATGCATTGATTGGTAGGCTACTGTGTTGTCACGGTCAAAGGAGAACCAGTTAAATTGAACGTGGATCTCCTGGGTGCTAGGATGGTGTCCCAAGCGCTAGGTTATCCCTCCACTCGGATATGGA
Source organism: Ichthyophis bannanicus (assembly GCA_033557465.1). Lineage (NCBI taxonomy): Eukaryota > Metazoa > Chordata > Amphibia > Gymnophiona > Ichthyophiidae > Ichthyophis > Ichthyophis bannanicus. The sequence goes on from CM066043.1 coordinate 115,952,593, forward strand.
GGTAAGTCAACCTGGTTCATGCAAACGCAGTGGAATAGTCCCATGGAAGATGAGGGATCAGGATGATGATGATGAGATCAGGATGTTGATGGACTAAGGTGGTTGTGTCCAAGGTGGGCGCCCTCTTGGGTCATGCCAGCTCTGGTGTGGAATGCACCATCTGGCCTATCGGTCCTAGCGAAGGGCCTTGGAAAGACCTACTGCTGGAGGGAATTGTGATCTGCTCATAGTGACAGGTCATAGGGTGTAGAGGTAGGACACTGGAGGGTCAAGAGGTCTGTTCATGTTTACAGCTCCAGCTGGAAGATGCCACATTGGCAGTTCTAGATCTTTCACTAATTATAGGAACATGGTCTGCAGGAGCCACAGCTGGGAGTTGAACCTGTGACCTTCTTTGAACACACTGGCTGTATGTACTGCACCAAACTGCTGCCAATTCTGGAGGGCGGCGCTGGCAAGGGGCTCGGCGGGTGCTGGCCGAGGACTCATGATCAGGTCCCAACCTTGAACAGGACCCAGCCTTGGATTGAAGCAAGAGTGTGACTCACGCCCTGGACATTGCTTGCGGAGGGCTTGCATCAACAAGTGGCCAGACTCCTACAAATAGGAGGGAAGAAAGGAATGAAACCCCTGTCCCCAGCATATGAAGCAGTGTCTGAGCTACACCTCCATGAGGAATGGTGCCGTATTACTCAGGCTCAGAGTTCAGTGTAGGCTCAGAGTTAGGTGTAAGCTGATAAGGAGGTTAAGGTGCAGACATCAGGAGAGCCTCCAGTTGGTATGGTACTGCCCCTAGGTACTACCCCTAGGGCAGCGAGTGTGAAGGAGACAAGTTATTATTGTAAACCGCTTTAATGCCTTCTGGCCTAAGCGGTATATCAAATGATTAATAAACATAAACATAAACATACCTTCCACTGGGGCAGCGAGTGTCAAGGAAGAAGTACCTTTCACTGGCCAAGCCACCCGATCCTTCCTCATAAGGTTTGGGAGTGACCCTGACGCCCGAGGGAGGGGGTGTCTCCTTATCATGGCCTCATCCCGCCAGAGGGATTGGGTGCAGATTATCTCAAGCAGACCCAGTGCCATTATGTGGCAGAATTGATGCCTCGAGATGTCGACAAGGATCTTTGCCAGGGGCCGAAGGTCCATGCAGAAGGTCTTCAAGAGTTACTTGTTTTTTGGGGTTTTTTGCAAGGGAGGGACTAAGACTAAGAAGGGCTCCAAGGGTTCTAGTGAGTAGAAGGGCTTCCCTGCAGCCTCCCCATTCATGGACGCTTCTTCCCCTTCAGTTAGTTCTGCTGCTAAACCTCAGTATTAGAGGTTGGCGCCAAGCGCATCAATTTAAACGGCGCGGCATAGGGAGAGTGGAGTGGAGCTCTCCTGACTGAACTGTAGTCGCGGACCCGGGGTCAGCGGACTCGGCACTTGAGTAGGAGAAGGAAGGCTTGCCTCTGCTTTTTGGTGCCGGGGAGAAGTTCCCCTACGCGCCGACGCAGGAAAGGCTTGCCTCGGGTGCTTTAAGCACCGCCCCTGGAGTCCCGGTGCAGAGTGATCCATCGGGCACTTAGCTCGGCGCCGAGGATTCTGTCTGCGGATTACCTCGGCGCCGAGGACTCTGTATAGCTGGCCGTTTGCTTGCCATGCTGCACAGTGGACTGTGGTGCCGAAGAAGGAGGTGGCGCTGAACAGAGATGCCTTTCCTCGGTGCGGATAGGGCTTCACTGGTAGCCATGGCGCCAGCCAATGGCTCTGTGTGCCAATCATTAGCGTCGAGGGGTGGAGCAATGTAGAATTCCCTTAGCCAATCAGCTGCGTCGAAGGGCGGAGTAAGTAATCGTGGACTCCCTTCCTGCTTCTTCGAGGTGCAGCTAGGTGGGCAGCACGGGGCAAGATGGCTGCCCCCATGTCCCCACATGTGCGGCAGGTCTCTTGAGCGACCGGGGAGCAGGGCTGGGGACGGGGGCATTGCCAGGCACGACTGCCGCGAGGCCCACACATCCAGAGCTTCTGGGACGCTGTCCTGGGAGGCATCGAATGTTGAAGCCTGCAGCGTCCATCGTGGAAGCCTGCTGCTGGGGGTGGAGGCCCATAGGCACACCCCGAGCGGCAGCCGAAGCTGGCGGCGGTGCCCTTCGAAGGCACGTGGGTCGTGTGCTCCTATGCCCGTGGGCTGCAGCATCGATCGGCATTCCAAGTAATCTGCTGGGCATATGCTGGTGGTAGCTCAACTCAACCCACTGGAAGATCTGCAGAGGGATTTTTAGCCCATGGATCTGCACAGGAGTTTGGATTTTCGTTGAAAGGTTACTGGACAAGCATAGTAGTAAGTTAAATTGATATGTATACATACGCTGTATGATGAGATTTGTTTTAAGAGAATAACTTTTGGTGGAGAGTAGAAAAGTCCGTCTTGCTGGCAAGGTGGAAGAACAGAAACTGGCTAGCTAGGGGCGGGCCAGGGGGCAGGGCCAGTTGGCCCATGCTCAGAAGGGCGAAAGCCCTTCTGAGCTATGGAGAGTACTTCCGTCTCGGCGCCGTCGGATGACGTCACCAAGTGTGGCTGACTCATCCTGCTTGTCCTAGGAGAACTCAGGTACACAGCTAATCTTCTGCAAGTGTTGCTATGCTCACTTAACCCCTCTTCTCAAGTCACATCTTTGGCTCCCTATCTGTTTCCACATACAGATCAAACTTCTACTACTGACCTTCAAGCGCATTCATTCTGTGGCTCCTCACTACCTCTCCTCTCTTATCTCACCCTACACCCCTCCTCGGCAACTCCACTCATCATGTAAATCCCTTTCCAGTCTCCATTCTTTCTGCCTTGCTACACCGGATGTCTAGAATAGACCATCTGAGGCAGTACATCAGTCTCCTTATCTGGTCCTATTCAAATCCAAGTTAAAATCTCATCTCTTCAAGGCTGCTTTTGGATCCTGACCCCCTTATTCCCCTCTCTACGCCTATGTATGTTTTAGTCAAGAATTTCCCAGTCGCCTGTTTGTTCTGTCTTAGCAGATTGTAAGCTCTATGGAGCAGGGACTGTCTTTTATGTGCATGTGTACAGCGCTGTGTATGCCCAGTAGCGGTATATAATGATTAGTAGTGGTACTTTGGCTTTGGCTGTGCTGGGAAGGAATTTGTTTATAGCCCTTAAAGGGCCAGCACTTGAAAACTGGGACTGTTGATCAGTGACCACAGAGCATTAGTGCAGAGGGGTAACAGCCTAACAGCCTTCCACCCTAAATTACATGCCACGCCTTTGTACACGGAAAGGTTCCCACACTTGGAATTGCGGCTCTCCTTGTCATAGCTGCTCACTTCTTACTTTACAGTGCAAATGACAAAAGATTCGCTCTGATTCAGTTTACTTTAATTTTAAAGTCCAGCTTTTATATTCCGCTGCTACAAAAAAAAGTCCAGAGTGATTACATAATATAAAAATAAAATACATAGTAAATATATATTAAAAAACAATACAAATTCAAAGAAAATTACAACAAAATCCATTGCAAGAAAAAAAGAAAAATAATGCTACATAAGTCAGCTAAAACATTCCTAAATTTTCAAAAACCTCTTGAAGAGCTAGATATGTTTTCCTCTTGCACTGAAAAGCTAAGTGCCTGAGTTCTTGAACTCCCTGAGGAAGTTGGTTTCTTTCTATGCCTGCCCAAAACAAAGATAATTTGAAATGAATATCCTTTATATCCTCTTATTCTGAGGGACAATCACTAAATTTATCATATATGCAGGAGATAGCCCATGGTTTTAAAGACCAACTATAACAGCTTGGAAAAACAAGGGAGAACCCTCCCCCCATCTGTTACATTAGTGGCCTAGTGGTTGGGGCAAGTTACCTCAGGCTGGAAGTTCAAATCCCACTAGAGGACAGCAACCTTGGGCCTGAAGGACTGGGGTTTCTAGTCCCACAGGTGCTCCTTGTGGTCTTGGGCAAGCCACTTACCCTCCATTGCCCATGTTCCCTGTAAGTATTAGTGTATGTGTCTCATATCCCCTTGTGTTAAATGTATCCCCCAATTGTGTTGTGACCACTTTGATTGAAGGATAAGGTGGTATACAAAACTGTCTAAATAAATAAGCATAGAAAAAAACAGCAGTGATATTCTATCACAGTGCTTAGCAGTAAAACTAGATAAACTATACTGCAATAGTCCAATTGAGGTAAAGTGAAAGCCTGAATTAAAATTCTACAATGTTCTTCATACAAGCAAGAACAGATCTGTCCAAGATGTCTGAACTTATCGTCTACTTTCCTATATGTTGTCCCACAGTAAGCGAGGAATCCAAAATTATCCCTAGGTCAGGGCCAGCACAAGGGTTTCTACTACCCTAGGCAGGCCCTCCTTGCCGCCCCTCCCTCACCCCTGAGGCCCTGCCCTGCCCCTGCCCTCCAGCATCCATCTCCCATCTTGGGGATGGGGGTAGCATGCTGATCCTTCCTTTGAAGAAGCAGCAGTTCAGCCACTGCTTTGGAGCTATGATGGGCTTTAGAGCGCCTGCGCACACGCATGCATCATGGCCTGCTGCTCCTGCCCCCTCCGATGCAACTCTGTTGGAGGGGGCAGGAGCGGCAAGTCATGACTGCTCGCTCACACGCGTTTTAATGCCTGCTGCGGCGCGGAAGCAGTGGCTGAACTGCCGCTGCTTCAAAGGAAGGATCGGTATGCTGCCCACCAGGGTCTGCCACCCTAAGTGACCACCGAACTGATGGCCTGGGCAGGGGTTCTGAAATCCAGTCCTCAGGACACACCTAGCCAGTCAGGTTTCAGGATAACCACAATGAATATGCATGACAGAGGTCTGCATGAGAAATAGAAACAGCGATGCATTTCCCCCACATTGTGCAAAGTATAAAGATAATGGATGTAAATTCTAAAAGTTGACATTTTCAATTCATTAAAGTGAATTAATTTTTTTTTCTACTCCCTCTGGCCGCATTGCTGGAATTAGGAACAAGAGGCTGCCAAACAGGTGGGAGTCAGGGACACAGCTCTAAAATCGGGAACAATCCCCAAAAATCAGAGACATCTGGTAACCTTACCCTCGACCCCCTTCTCCCTACCCCATTTCTCTTTCCTTTCTAGACCTGGGGACCTTCCGTCACCCCGGCCCAACCATTAGGCAAACTAGGAGGCAGTCTGGGGTGGCAACCTCTGGGGATGGCAGGGCATTGAAAACTAAAGAATAGATTTTGACAGAGAGAGGGCAGGGGTGTAAAGCTTAAGGTCTGCCTAGGGTACCAACATCTTGAACCAACTCTGGGGCCGACCCTATCTACTCTTCATCTCTCTCTGCAGCCTTCACATTCCAAACTCTCTCCTGTGTCTTCCCCTCTCCCCCTCCCTCCTCCCCAAGTTTGTCTTAGTATTTAATTGTAATATTTTACCTTTTTGTAGTTATTGATAGTTGGGCAGCTTGTTTCTCTGTCTGAGCTCTGAAGCTGGCTCGGTATCTCCCTGGTCTGTGCTTTGCTCTGCCACACCTCCCTGCTTACTCAATCCATATCCTTCCCTTCTGAGGCTCAAGGCCTGGAATAAGACTTGTGCAATTTGTCATGATCTGCGGCTGTCACAACTAAAGGAAGCTGTTTGCCTGCAGCAATGGGGGGGGGGGGGGAGGAGCGTTCAGCTCACACCACAATCCACCAAATCTTCAGTTCCCATGCCTTCCTGCTTCCTGGGCTAAAACTGCTTTTTCTCCTTTTGTTCCTCCCAGACACTTACAGCCAGAGCCCAAGCAAACAAGGGGAGGAGACATCTGCAGCCCAAACGCTCCTCCCAGGACCCTCGCTGTACAGTCCTGTCTCTCCTCCTCGATCTCTTGTTCCTATTGCACGTGGGCTCCTGTCAGAAACCTACCCGCTGCCCCCACAGTCCCGTGGCACACCCAGCAGCCACCTGACTGCACCCTCTCCTGCCTTTCAGCCTGTTTAACCATGTCTCAGGAAGGGAATAGCAGAATCAGACTTTCAAGAAGGGTTGGAACCAGTTGTGGCTGTGATCCTAACATCAGTAAGCGTGGGGGTAGTTCAGTGCTTCAGAGAAAATCATTACTAATTTTGGTGGTTGTGTGGAGTAGGAACACAAGAGGTACTATAATGGGTCAGACCAATGGTTCAGTGTGCTCAGTATCCTGCCTCTGACCGTGACTATTTCAGGCCACTTTAAGTGCCCTGCAAATCCTATAGAGGATGTCCAGAATCTGTAGCACAGATGGTCGCATTTCCTGTTGCTGTGTGTGATGTACTGACATCAAAAGGCACAATAAGACAGTGTGTGTCATCCTAGGCAGTGGCATGTGGAGGGCCACCAGGACCATGGCCTAACCAACTCTTTGCTCCACGCATCAGCCAACAGGGGCTTTAGGGATGGAGATGGATGTTTGTTTGGTCTCCTCAAGCAAACAGACTTTCCGCTGCCCCTGCAAATCATTCGCTGGAAACCGTTCAAACACTAAAACATTGTTGAGAATGAAGAAGTTGTGATCCTATGCCAGCCAATAAAAGGCTTGATACAAAAAACAGGCATTGTGGTATAGGAGAAAATCACAAGAATAGTATTACTAAAGAAGTATCAGGAGCAAGTCTGGAGAATGGAAAAAGACTTAAGTTCCAAGAAGGTGTGTCAGAAAGATACAGACATTCTCCCTCTTGTTTTGGGTGCCACTGTCTGTTTAAAAAGAACTTGGGGGAAGTCACCTAGGGTGACAGCTTCTGGGGGGGGTAACAAAGAGTAAGACTCAAAACTAAACAATAGATCCCGACAGCCAGGAGGCGGGCATAAGGCTTAAGGTTTGCCTAGGGCGTCAACACCTTGAACCAACTCTGGGGCCAGCCCTGCTCGGGGGTAGTGTCTCCTTTCTAAGCAGCGTATATGGAGTATGATCCCAAACTCTCACATTTCCTGCAAACGCTTGCTGTAGCACGCACATTGTGTCAGAGAGCTTCCTTCTGAATTTCATAGGATATAAAATGTATAGGCAATTTATTAAGATGTGCTTTCGTCCTTTATAGTCTATCAAAGTGGCTCTTGCCAAAGTCTCCGGTGACCTGTTCCTGGCAAAATCCAAGGGCCTTTACTCACTTCTCATCCTTCTTGATCTTTCTGCTGCTTTTGACACTGTTGACCACAACCTTCTCCTAGATACCTTGTCTTCGCTTCGTTTTAAGGGCTCTGTGATATCTTGGTTCTCTTCTTACCTGTCCCATCACTCTTTCAGTGTTTTTTCTGGTGGATGCTCCTCTACTGCTATCTTGCTCTCAGTTGATGTACCTCAAGGGTCTGTCTTGGGCCCACTCCTTTTCTCTCTATACACCCAGTTCCTTGGTGTGCTCATCTCTTCCCATGGCTTTCAGTACAATCTTTACATTGATGACTCCCAGATTTACCACTCTAAACCTGAAATCTCTCCGGCAATCCAGGCCAGGATCTCTGCCTGCCTTTCTGACATTGCTGCTTGGATGTCTCACCACCACTTGAAACTGAACATGGCCAAAACTGAGCTGCTTATTTTTCCCCCTAAACCAGGGGTGGGGAACCCTGGTCCTGGAGAGCCGCAGACCAGTCAGGTTTTCGGGATATCCCTAATGAATATGCATGAGATATATATGCATTAGAGATATCCTGCCAACCTGACTGGTTTGTGGCCCTCCAGGGCTGGATTTGGAGACCCCTGCCTTACACCTCTGTCATTTAAGATTGTGAGTGGGCAAGGTGCAGATGTCTTAGACATCGAAAGGGTATATAGAATGTGTCACATTCCTCCTCGATTCTCACCACCACCAAAATGTTGTCTAATAGACAATATTTTGGTGGTGGTGGGAAGTGAGGAGGAATGTGACACATTCTATCTAACCTTTTTGATGTCTTGGACATCTGCACCTTGCCCACTCACAATCTTAAATGACAGAGGTGTAAGGCAGGGGTCTCCAAATCCAGCCCTGGAGGGCCACAAACCAGTCAGGTTGGCAGGATATCTCTAATGCATATATATCTCATGCATATTCATTAGGGATATCCCGAAAACCTGACTGGTCTGCGGCTCTCCAGGACCAGGGTTCCCCACCCCTGCCCTAAACCCTCCTCTCCCCTTCCTCCTTCCTCAGTCTTTGTGGCTTACTCTCTACTCCTCCCTGTCTCCTCAACTCGCAACCTTGGGGTCATTTTGACTCCTCTCTCTCCTTCTCCACACTCAGCCAACTGTTAGCTAAAACCTGCTGTTTCTTTCTCTACAATATCAACAAACTTTGCCCATTCCTTTCTGAACACACTACTAAGACACTCATCCACTCCTTAGTCACCTCCCGTCTAGACTATTGTAACCTGCTCCTTGCTGGTCTCCCTCTGAATCATCTCTCTCTCCTTCAATCTGTTCAACACTCTGCTGTGCAGCTAATCTTCCGCCAGTCTCGTCATGCTCATATTACCCCTCTTCTCAAGTCACTTCATTGGCTCCCTATCCATTTCCACATCCAGTTCAAACTTGTCCTGCTGACCTATAAGTGCATTAACTCTGCAGCTCCTCACTACCTTTCCTCTCTTATCTGTCCCTACACCCCTCCTCAGGAACTCCGCTCTTCTCGCAAATCGCTTCTGTGTCCTTTTCTTCTATTGCTAACTCCAGACTTTGCTCCTTTCACCTTGCTGCTTCTTATGCCTGGAACAAACTACCTGAGTCTGTACATCAGGTGCCTTCTCTAACCCTTTTCAAATCCAGGCTGAAAACTCACCTCTTTGCTGCTTCTTTCGGATCTTGACTCACCTGATGTTCTTTGTATTCTCTTACCATTCCTGCTAGATGTATCCCATGTCTACAGCTACTGTATTGTCTGTCTTGACTAGATTAAAAGCCCTGATGAGCAGGGACTGTCTCTTCGCACGTCTTATAGTGCTACAGACATGTTTAGTAGTAGTAGTAAGCAGTTAAAGTTAGCACAGGTAAGTGACTGTCATAACATTAACGACTTTGCGATATCTGGTTAACAACTGAAAATCAGAACTAACTGGATAGCAGTATCAGCGACCGGGTAGCCCAGATCTGTTCTGCTGCTGAATAGCCAGCATAATTCAAAATGGCTAGGCGCTTTATTTTGTCTAGTCACCGCTGCTGAATATGATCCCCTATACCATAGGTATAGTAGTTTGGGATAGCCTATCTTGGCTTGCCACTAGAAAATCCTACTGACTGCCCATTTTAGAAAGTTTTGCGGTCCTGCCAATGGCATTCCTTGCTATTCCAGGTCAGTGACCTCCTGCACCCACACACAGCTCTGCCAGTGCGCCTCACGTCTGAGCACACAAACTTCTTTGACAGTGCATCTTAATCCTGACTTAAAGCCCCCATAGTCGTTCCCGACCTAAGGCTTTGTTTGTCAGTGTGCTTCAGTCCTGGCCCGTAGCGTCCCACATTTCCCTTTGCTTTCCTGCATTCTTTTCCATGGTGGTCCCACAGCTGGAGATCCTACAGAGTCACAGTGCATCATCCGCAGTTATTCAAGGAATGCTGGCCTGTGCCACTCGTCTATCTTCCCCTGCTCCATAAAGTTGTCTGTTTGTTAAAGCAGATCTTATCAGGCGACCCCTTGCTAGCACACGCCCTCCTCCGTTCACGCTTCGCTGAGGGTGCTAGCTCTCCTGGCATAGTGTCTTCACAAGCTGACAGATTTTCGGAAGGAATCTTTTTGTTTGGGCTACGCCCTAGAACCCAGCGCATTATAACAGTATTTCGCAGTATTGGGTCTTTAGGTTTTTCACAATGAATTTGCTTGCATGGGATAAACTTGCCTAAACCGGTTCTCTAATGTATGCAGATCTGTTGCATGCATATTCATTTTGGATATCCTGCAAATCATTCCTGTTTACCGTGCTTCCAGGATAGGGTTGAGAAACACCAGATTTACAATGTAATCCAGTGCTCTCTTGCAGCCCGGCAGGAAATATGAGTTATTACTGGGGCTCAGAAGCTGACAGATGAAAGTTGTCATATGGCTCATCTAGTGGAGACTAATCGGTCTGTGCTGTTTCCTGGCTTCCACTTCATAATGCATTTTGAGATCTGCCATGCTGATTACTATAAACTCCCCAGTGAAGAATAGTATTTATAAATCACCAGTAGATAATTTAACTTTATAAAAAAGAAAGTGAAGTGGAAAGTTAATTGATTGGCGAAGAGCTGGCCAGTAGACCATTGGGTGTTGGGTTTGATACTCCGATGGGGGATTGTCACACTCTAATCCTTCCATATATGAGCCTTCCGCTGCCCAGATCCCTAGCGGATTGTTCCAATACATTATTGAAAGCAAGTGGGGAAAGCATGTGGAGTATGGTTTATGTAATTCTTTCCAAATCTTCCATGTATGTTTGTGAGTGTGTGTGCATGTGTGCAGGGCCCTGTCCAAGGGTTTCTGCTTGTCAGAGGGGGCAGGTACAGTAGGCCATTAGCTCTTCAAGGCCCACCGCAGCGCTGAAATAGCTTGCTCTGCTGCCTTCAAGAATATTGGAAGGATTGTGGTCCTGCTCATTGTGGTCTTTTGCCACAGGTGGCCACCTAGTGGGCCAGCCCTGTGGGTGTATCTGTGTGTTTATCTCTGGACCATTCCCAGCTAAGCAAGATGAAAAAACAGCTTTCCAAAAGCTTGTCCCTTTTCTAGAATCAAACAATTCCTTCCATCCCAGGTAATTGGGCTTTAGGACATGCCACAGCACTGAGACCCTCTTGGTGGCTATGGAGGATGAGATCCTGACTCTCTTAAATAACAGCAGGGATGCTTTTATTTATTTACATTTTTATATATACTGTGCTATTCTGCATCAGTGCAGTTTACATTGAACAAACTGAAATTACATTGAACAGGGCATTATAACTTGGAGATAACTATTTTACAGGGGACATGGGCTATGGAGGGTTAAGTGGCTTGCCCAAGACCACAAGGAGCACCTGTGGGACTAGAAACCCCAATCTTTCCGGCCCAAGGTTGCTGTCCTCTAGGGGGATTTGAACCCCCGACCTTCCGGCCTGAAGTACCTTGCCCCAACCACTAGGCCACTCCTCCACTCCTTTGATTCTTCAGTAAGACATGACCGTAGCATTTGGCCTGATTGATCATCAGCTACTTCTTACAAGATTACCGAAGATAACTGCAACAGTTCTGGACTGGCTCATTTCCTATTTATCTGTACGCTGTTTCACAGTTATCATTGGTCAGTTGTTCTCCAGAGAGTTTCCCCTAACTTGAGGAGTCCCGCAAGGATCTGTTTTAGCTCTGACTCTTTTTAACATATTCTTAATTGGCCACACTGATCCAGAGTTGTGGGCTAAGTGTTCGTTTATATGAGGATGGTGTGCCAATTACTGTTTCCCAGGAGAGATGGGATAACTCCTTCATGTCCCTATTAACAGCACACTCGGATAAAACAGCGGACTGGATTTCAAGTGATAAGCTAATTCTTTATATTAAGAAATCCTACGCACTTTGGTTCTCTAGACAGTCTGTGCCATATAAGTGCACACCCTCTATTGCCAGAAATCCCATTCTAATGTCTGAAACTATTAGTTTTCTTGTAGTTATTCTGGATAATACCCTTTCCTATGAATCTCATATTGCATCAATCATCAAGAAATCTTTCTCCACCCTTCGATTAATACAATCCATTAACCGTATCTTGATAAAACGTTGCTAAAAACATTTATCCCTGCAATCATTTTAAATTGCCTAGATTATTGCAATGCCATTAATCAGAATTCTTTATCAAACGGCTGCAGTTAATTCAAAATGTAGTAAATAAACTCATATATAATGAAAAAGAATCTGACCACACCACTCCCCTATTAATAGAGCAGTGCTGGTTACCAGTTTTTAGTAGGATTAAATTTAAGATATTAATGCTTGTCCATCATACTTATTATTCTGGTTATCCTCACTACCTCTTCCCCCAGCTTATCTTTTTTTTTCAAAATTTTATTTAACTTTTCCAGAGATGATAATTACAGCAAAAAATTTAAATGATATTACATTAAAAAAACCTTAATCCCCAGTTTATCCAATATGCCCCACTGCGTCATTTGCAGTCTTCACAACAGGACTTCTTAGAGGTCCCCTCTGTGCAGAAATTTAAATTGATATGAACAAGGGAAGCGACTTACTCTTACCAAGCCCCTGTTCACTGGAACGTGTTGCCCTTAATAGTTCAATGGAAAGTTCTTATAACATACACAAGAAACATGTAAAAACTGGGCTTTTCCAGTGCTCATTCATAGAAACATACAAACATGACAGCAGAAACAGACTATATGGCCTATCTAGTCTGCCCTTCCATATCAACTACTGTTGTCCCTTTTTTCCTTCAGAGATCCTCTGTGTTTGTCCCATGCTTTCTTGAATTCAGATACAGTCCTCATCTCTACTACCTCCACTGGGAGACTATACCATACATCTACCACTCTTTCCGTAAAGAAATATTTCTGCATATTAATCCTGAGTCTATCCCCTTTCACCTTTATCCTACGTCCCCTTGTTGCAGAGCTTACCTTCAATTGAAAGAGGCTTTCCTCTTGTGCATTTATGCCACAGAGGTATTTAAACATATCTATCGTATCTCCTCTATCCCACCTTTCCTCTAACGTTTACATATTAAGATCTTTAAGTCTGTCCCCATATGCTTTACAACACAGACCACTAACTGTCTTAGTAGTCACCCTCTGCATTGACTCCATCCTATTTATTTTATTTAACAGTTTTTTTATATAGCTTTATCATTTCAATAAAAGTGGTTTACATTGTAACTTAAACTTGGTAATGTACATTAAACAAGGACATTGATAACTTGGATTCTTCTGAGGCAATAGAGGGTTAAGTGACTTCCCAAGGCCACAAGGAGTGCTAGTGGGAATCAAACCCTTATCTCTTGGTTCCCAAGCCAGTGCTCCAACTATTAGGGTATGCCTCCACTCCTTAAATCCTTTGAAGTTGCGGTCTCCAGAATTGTACACAATACTCCAAATGAAGTCACAGCAGAGACTTATACAGAGGCACTATCACCTCCTTTTTTCTGATGGCCATTCCTTTCCCTATGCACCCAAGCATCCTTCTGGCTTTCACTGTCACCTTTTCTACCTGTTCAGCCACATTAAAATCATCCGAAACAATCCCGCCCAAGTCAGGCTCTTCCTTTGTGGAAAGAAGTACTTCGCCCCCTATACTGTACTACTCCCTTGAATTTTTGCAGTTCAAATGCATAACCCTGCATTTTTTAGCATTAAATCTCAGCTGCCAAATTCTTGACCAGTCATCAAGCTTAGCTAGATCCTTCTTCATTTTATCTACTCCTTCCTGGATATCTACTCTATTGCGGATTTTGGTATCATCCACAAAGAGGCAAACCTTATCTGACAGCTCTTCCACAATATCACTAACAAAGGTGTTAAAAAGAATTGGACCAAGGACAGATCCATGCGGCACACCAGTGATAACATCCTTCTCCTCAGAGTCCATTTACCAGTACACTTTGTTGCCTCCAACTCAACCAGTTTCTAACCCAGTCAGTCACTATAGGGCTCACCCCTATAGTGCTCAATTTATTTATAAGTCGCCTGTGTGGAATGGTGTTAAAGGCTTTGCTGAAATCTAAGTATACCACATCTAGGGCTCTCCCTCAGTCCAACTCTCTAGTCACCCAGTCAAAGAAATCAGATTTGTCTGATAGGGCCTGCCTCTGATAAACCCATGCTGCCTGCGGTCCTGCAATCCATTGAACTCCAAAATTTTGACTATCCTCTGTTTTAGCAGTGTTTCCAGCAATTTACTTACCACAGAGGTCAGCCTAACCAGGCTTGTAGTTCTCAACCTCATCCTTACTTCCTTTTTGGTGTAAAAGAACTATATATGCCTTTCTCCAGTCCTCTAGGACCACTCCTAACTTTAAAGAAGCATTGGAGCCGCTAGAATGTCCCCAAGTTCCTTCAATATTCTTGGATGTATCCTGTCCAGTCCTATCGCTTTGTCTACTTTTAATTTAGCTAGTTTCTCATGAACACAGTCTTCTGAAAATTGTTCAAGATCCCCTTCATTTCTGTTCCTATTTGTGGCTGTTTTCTGAGGTCCTGCTCCTGGCCCTTCATCTGTGAACACAGAGCAGAACTGTTTGTTAAGCAATTCAGTTTTATCCTCATCAGCTTCTACATATTTCTCCCTTTCACCCTTGAGTCTGATGATACCACTTTTTCACTTCCTCCTCTTGCTAATATATCTGAAAAATATCTTGTCCCCCCATTTTATTGCATTGGCTATTTCTTCTTTTTGTATCTTTGCTTTCCTGACTCCTTTCCTAGTTTCTCTAAGTTTTTCCAAATATTGATACTTGTCTTCCTCTTTCTGTGATCTCTTGTATTTTATGAAGGCCAGTCTCTTTTTCTTCACCTTTTCAGCTACTTATTTTGAGAACGATAGTGGCTTTCTTTCCTTGTACATTAATTTACCTTTCTAACAAAAAGCTTTGTTGGGCCTTAAAATATCCCCTTTCAGTTTTGTCCATTGTGTTTCTACATCCCCCAGCTGTTCCCATCCTGCTTACAACTGCTTGTCTCACCTTGGCAAAATTATTTTTCCTAAAATCTAAGACCCTCGCTTTTGAATGGATTTTATCAGCCCTAGTCCTAATAGTGAACTACACCATCTGGTGATCACTGGATGTGAGATGATCTCTCACTATAACATCAGAAACATTTTCCCCAATGGTAAGTACCAAGTCCAGTATGGCCCCTTCACATGTGGGTTCTGTTACCAGTTGCCAGAATAGTTCTCCTTGTAGAGAAATCTAGGATCTCCTTACTTCTAGATGACACCGCAGCAAGGATGTGCCAATCAACATCCAGCATATTGAAATCACCTATCAGTAGCACTTTTCCTTTCATGGCAATACTGCATCTGTCTTCTATTAAATCTCCGTCCATTTCTTCTCCCTGTGAATGATTGTATATCACACCAATGCAAATGGATTTACCTTTCCCTCTCAATAGTTTAACCCACAGTGGCTCCTTGATCCCTTTTAAGCCCTGTAATTCTGTAGTTTTAATATTATTTTTTAAATATAGTGCCACTCCTCCTCCCTTCCTTCCTATCTTGTCCTTCCTGAATAAAGTATAGGTATAATTACATCCCAGTCATGGTTATCTGTGAACCATGTCTCCGTAACCACCACTAATCCAAGTCAGCCTCTTCCATTAAAGCCTCAAAATCTGGGATCATCTTTCTCATGCTATGGGCATTTATACACACCACTTTCCAGATGTTGCCCCTTTTACTCATTTCTACTGAGGTATTTAATGTTTTTCTTACCTGAGCGCTTTCACTCACCTGAGTGCTTTCTTCACCCCTCCCCATCAAATCTAGTTTAAAGCCCTCTTCAGTAGGTTATTCAGTCTGCTGTGAACATAAGAACATAAGATCATAAGATATGCCATACTGGGTCAGACCAAGGTCCATCAAGCCCAGTATTCTGTTTCCAACAGTGGCCAATCTAGGTCACATGTACCTAGCAGTTTCCCCAAGAGACACAAGTTCCACAATGCTTGTACTGGGTCAAGCATTGATATCTTCGGTCACTTCTTAATAATGGTTTATGAACTTGTCCAAACCTTTTTTAAACCCAGCTACACTAACAGCCTTTACTACATCCTCCGGTAACAAATTCCAGAGTTTGATTACACGTTGAGTGAAAAAATATTTTCTTTTATTAGTCTTAAATAGTTTACCCTGTAGCTTCATTGCATGTCCCCTAGTCTTTCTATATTCTGATAAGGTAAACAATCGATCTACGTTTACCCGTTCCACTCCGTTCATTAATTTATAGACTTCTATCATATCTCCCCTCAGCCGTCTCTTTTCCAGGTTAAAGAGCCCTAACCTTTTTAGCCTTTCTTCATAGGAGTATCCTTCCATCCCCTTTACCATTTTGGTGGCTCTTCTCTGTACCTTTTCTAAAATCGCTATATTCTTTTTAAGATACGGCGACCAGAATTGCACACAATATTCAAGGTGCGGTCTCACCATGGAATGATATAGTGGCATTATAATATCTTTTGTTTTATTTTCCATTCCTTTCCTTATCATACCTAGCATTCTATTTGCTCTCTTGGCTGCCGCTGCACACTGGGCCGAGGGTTTTAACATGGTATCCACAATGACGCCTAAATCTTTTTCCTGGGTTGTGATTCCTAATGTGGAACCTTGCATCGTGTAACCATAGTTTGGGTTGTTGTTCCCTAGGTGCATAACCTTGCACTTGTCCACATTAAATTTCATCTGCCATTTTGATGCCCAGTCTTCCAATTTATCAAGATCCTCTTGCAATTTTTCACAATCCTCTTGGGTTTTAACAACTTTATATAGTTTTGTGTCATCTGCAAATTTGATAACCTCACTCGTTATCCCACTTTCCAGGTCATTTATGAATATGTCAAAAAGCAGCGGACCCAGCACAGATCCCTGGGGTACACCACTATTCACCTTTCTCCATTGGGAAAATTGGCCATTTAGCCCTACCCTCTGCTTTCTATCTTTTAACCAGTTCCTGATCCACAATAGTACACTGTCTCCTATCCCATGACTCTTTAGTTTTGCCAAAAGTCTCTGATGAGGGACCTTGTCAAAGGCTTTCTGAAAGTCCAGATACACAATATCAACCGACTCACCTTTGTCCACCTGTTTATTCACTCCTTCAAAAAAACACAACAGATTAGTAAGACAAGATCTTCCTTGTCTAAAGCCATGTTGGCTGTCTCCCATTAGGTTGTGACTATCTACATGCTGAGTAATTTTATTCTTTATGATGGTTTCTACCATTTTTCCCGGTACTGACGTCAGGCTCACCGGTCTGTAGTTTCCCGGATCACCCCTGGAACCCTTTTTAAAAATTGGTGTTACATTGGCGATCCTCCAATCTTCAGGTATTAGAGATGATTTTAATGATAGTTCACAGATTACTGATAGCAGTTCTGCAATCTCATATTTCAGTTCTTTCAACACCCTTGTATGTATACCATCCGGCCCAGGTGATTTGCTACTCTTCAGTTTATCTAATAGTTGTAAGACATCTTCCCGATGTATCGATATTTCCTTCAATTCTTCCGCACCTTTAAATACCACTTCAGTCATGGGTAACATCCCTACATCTTCCTCAGTAAAGACCGAAGCAAAGAATTCATTCAGTCTCTCCGCTATCGCCTTGTCGCCTCTTAATGCTCCTTTAACCCCTTTATCATCTAATGGACCAACTGACTCTCTCACAGGTTTTTTGCTACGAATGTACTTGAAAAGGTCTTTATTTCGCGTTTTTGCTTCCGCAGCAAGCTTCTTCTCAAATTCTCTCTTTGCCTGCCTTATCAATGCCTTGCATTTGACTTGCCAGTGCTTGTGCTGTTTCCAGGTTTCGTCGTTTGGCTCTTTTTTCCATTTCCTAAAAGATGTTTTTTTGGCAACAACAGCCTCTCTGACCTCACCTTTAAACCATGCTGGCACTTTTTTGGACTTCCTTCCACTTTTCTTAAAGCGTGGAATACAGCTGGTCTGGGCTTCCAAGATAGTATTTTTCAACAACACCCAAGCTTGATGTACGTCTTTAACCTTCGCAATTGCTCCTTTTAGTTTTTCCTTAACTGTTTTCCTCATTTTATCATAGTCTCCCTTTCTAAAGTTAAAAGGTAGTACTGTGGATTTCCTTACTATCCCTCCTCCACTAATTAAATCAAAGGCGATCATGCTATGATCACTATTGCCAAGTGGCCCCAACACCCTTATCTCTTGCAGTAGATCTGGTGTTCCACTATGGACTAGGTCTAATATGGCTTCCCCTCTGGTCGGTTCATGAACCAGCTGCTCCAAGAAGCAGTCATTTATTTCATCTAGGAACTTTATCTCTCCAGCATGTCCTGACGTGACACTGACCCAGTCGATACCGGGGTAATTGAAATCACCCATTATTATTACTGCGCTGTAACTTTTGTTAGCTTCCTTGATTTCTTTGAGCATTTCATCATCCATTTGGTCATTCTGGCCAGGTGCTCGATAGTACACCCCCACTGCCATCGCCTTCCCCCTTTTATATGGAATTTCTATCCATATAGATTCTACAGAAGATTTTGTTTCCTGCAAAACTTTAATCCTTTCTGAGTCAATGCCCTCTCTAACATAGAGCGCAACCCCTCCACCAATTTGATCAGCTCTATCATTACGATATAGTTTGTACCCAGGTATCACAGTGTCCCACTGGTTGTCCTCCTTCCACCATGTCTCTGATATTCCAATCATATTTAACCTTTCATTTAGTGCTATATATTCTAACTCTCCCATCTTATTCTTTAGACTTCTAGCATTTGCATACAAGCATTTTAGAGAATGTATTTTATTCATGTTAATTTGGCTATTGTTAGACATGGGTAAATTGGGATCTTTAAGCTCTGTCTGCTCCATACTTGAGGGCATTTGGGCTACTTTACTCTTTTGTGGAACCTCTCTGCTTTTGGTAGTATCCTTCAAGGATACATTCTTCCGAACCATCCGCTCTTGGGCGACTGTCGGCTTTCCCCTAATATCTAGTTTAAAAGCTGCTCTATCTCCTTTTTAAAGGTTAATGCCAGCAGCCTGGTTCCATCCCGGTTAAGGTGAAGCCCATCCCTTCGGAAGAGCCCCTCCTTTCCCCAGAATGTTCCCCAGTTCCTAACAAATCCAAAACCCTCATCTCTGCACCATTGTCTCATCCACGTATTGAGACTCCGGAGCTCTGCCTGCCTTTTGGGTCCTGCGCGTGGAACAGGAAGCATTTCGGAGAATGCTACCATGGAAGTTCTGGATTTCAACTTCCTACCTAAAAGCCTAAATTTTGCCTCCAGAACCTCCCTACCACATTTTCCTATGTCATTGGTACTGACATGTACCAAGACAGCAGACTCCTCCCCAGCACTATCTAAGACCTTATCTAGGTGGCGCGTGAGGTCCGCTACCTGTGGAAAACACTTTGACCCTTCTTGGACATATGGATGCAATTTCTGCTCTGCAGCCCTTGGAAAATCATCCCATGGTCCAGGAAACCAAAACACTCTTGATGACGCCATCTACGCTGCCATGCATTCATCTCCAGGATGCGAGCTTCTCTGCATTGGCCTTTACCCTCAACAGGAGGATTGAAGAGAACACCACCTGCACATCTTTCTGCTTCACCCTCTGTCTGAGAGCCATGAAGTCACTTTTGATATGTACAGAGCAATACCGAGCAGTATCATTTGTGGTGACTTGGATGAGCAATATCAAATAATAGTCAGTAGGCTTGATGAGTCTCGGAAACCTCTCCATAACATCTTGGATTTTGGCATTTGGCACACAGCATGCTTCTCTGGAAATCAAGTATGGTCGACAGATGTACACCTCAGTACCCCTCATAAAAAAGTCACCAACCACCACTACCCTTCTTCTTCCTTGTGGTCACTGATTCCACAAGTTTGGGGTGCTTGAACTCTGGTTCTTCCCTTTCCTGGGATGCTTTCACCTCCTCCACTTCCTGGGCTGCATACTGGTTCTTCAGTTTGAGGGCTGGAGGAGATGGCCACTAAACTCTTCTATATACCGTGTTTCCCCGAAAATAAGACCTACCCCGAAAATAAGCCCTAGCAAGTTTTTCAGTGATTTCTGTAATATAAGCCCTACCCTGAAACTAAGACCTAGTGCAGATCATCGACGGACGGACAGATTCGGTACCTGGGGGGGGGGGGGTCCCCCCGCCAGGGAGGAGCTTTCCTCCTGCTCCACTCCCCGACGCGTTCAGCTCTGCCGGTGCTGTGCTGCGCTGTGGGCCTCTTCATTCCAAGGGGCTGTATTTCCTTTTTTGCTGCTGATTGGCTTTGGTGGGAGGACCGGGGAGGAGCTTTCCTCCTGCTCCACTCCCCGACGTGATCAGCTCTGCCGGTGCTGTGCTGCGCTGCGGGCCTCTTCATTCCAAGGGGCTGTATTTCCTTTTTTGCTGCTGATTGCGTCGGGGAGTGGAGCAAGAGGAAAGCTCCTCCCCGGTCCTCCCACCAAAGCCAATCAGCAGCAAAAAAGGAAATACAGCCCCTTGGAATGAAGAGGCCCGCAGCGCAGCACAGCACCGGCAGAGCTGATCGCGTCGGGGAGTGGAGCAGGAGGAAAGCTGCTCCCCGGTCCTCCCACCAAAGCCAATCAGCTGCCGGTGCTGTCTCTGCGCTGCGGGCCTCTTCCTTCTCTCCAAGGGGCTGTCGCTGCCCGCATCCACTGCTTCCCTGTGCGCTCTGTGGTAACACTTCACTGATTGGCTGACTGTCAGGAGATGGCAGCCAATCAGCAAGTGCTACCGGCATCAGTAAAAAAAATAAGCCCTACCCCGAAAATAAGCCCTAGTGCTATTTTTGGAGCAAAAATAAATATAAGACCCGGTCTTATTTTCGGGGAAACACGGTAGTAATAGATTATTTGGTCATTATGCCCTCAGCTTGTAGGGTTCCTACATTAGGTTACTGTATCCATGTGTTTCCTGATTTTATCACTTATTTTGATGGTTTAAATTGTTGTTGTCATCATCAAATGCCCTCCCTAATGTTTCCAGAATGCACGTGACCCTGTGCTGCCATCACTACCACTGATCTGCTGTCCAGGGAGGAGGAGATGCGCAAGAGTGTCAGCCTTCTAAACATAGCACTGTTTGGTCTGATTTTTACCTGAGGCACACTGTCACCCTGGCATCTTCTCTTCCCCTTCGTACAGGTGCTCTGCATCGCCTCCTTTATGACACGGTCTTTACTCGCAACCAGGAAGTGCACACTGGAGAGAAGAGGGGCTCCTCCACGGGCACTATGCACAGCAGAGGTGGGGAAGCTGTCACGAAGATGGTACAGTATATTGACTTAACCCGCCCGTTAAGCATTGCATCATTCCATCCCATAATACAGCACCAGTACCACCTGGACCGGGGGCATAGCCATAGGGAGACTGTGGCTTTCTCACTTTGGCCCACTAAAATGACTTGCAAGTTGCAGAAGTACACATGAATGAGAGAAGGGCTTGAGGAAATGGCATTAGCATCTGAGCCGCAGTGGCACAGATGAGTGGAAGTGGCATGTGATAGCTACAGCTTCACAGATGCCCATGTCAAAGAGGAGGTGATGGTGAGAGCTTCTGTGTCCGGCTGCCAAAAAAAAGGAAGAGGTGGTGATGGCAGTGTCCCCAGCCTTTTGGCTGAAGAATGAAAGGGGCATGTTAAGTGAATCGTTGGTTTTAGTTAATTTGAAGTTAAGTGTTAATTTGTATTTATTTTTTTATTTAGCTCACACCTTTCCAGTAGTAGCCCAAGGTGTGTTATATTCAGATATGTTAAGTATTTCCCCATCCCTGGAGGGCTTACTATCTAAGTGTGTACCTGAGGCAATGGTTGGTTGAGTGACTTGCCGAAGGTCATGCAAAGCAGCAGTGGGATCTGGACCCTGGTTCTCAGCCCACTGCTCTAACAGAAGGAGATGGAAGGTAGCAGGAGAGAGCTCGCTGAGCTGAGGACAGTGGGGGCTTGAAACGCTACAGAGAGGGGCTGCTGGTGGCAGGATGGAGGTAAGAGAGAGACTGTGGGCAAGCAGGTCAGGCTAGGAGACGAAGTGATGGTGGACAGTACAGTGTGTGTCTGGAAGAGATAGTTTGTCCATTCTCCCCCACTGAATTAAGCTAATAGTTTTCTGTGTGCCCATGTTAACCTGAGATCTTGCCAAAAAATCAACCCTGACTATGCCTCTGTGCTTCCTTGTTACTGACTTTTAGACTAAGACCAGATAGAGTATGTAATTGTCATGGAGTCTTGGGGGCCACCTTCACTAAAGCTTGCTAAGGATTTGCAATTAAGCAACAAACATAGAGCGGAGGCAGACCATGAACCCACAGAAAACGTTTTATAAAAAATGACCCAACTTGGCCAACGTTTGGCTGAAAAGTCTTTGTCAGGGGTCTGACTCTCTAGTGCTTTAATCTCTTCTCCTCTGGGCTCTTGGATACAGCACTAATTGTAGCTTAATGCTTTTCTTTTTCTTCCTCCTTACCATCTCTCCACATTTTTTGCTGTCTTGCACCCTCCCTTACCCCCTCTGCTTCTCTCATCTTAACTATGCCCTTTACTATGTGTATCAGTGTGGTTTACAGGTATATGCTAACAGGCATTTTTTATTCCCTTGTCTCCAAAGTTCTCACATTCTATGTGTACCTGAGGCAATCGAGGGTTGAGTGGCTTGCCCAAGGCCACAAGGAGTGGCCACAAGACTAGAGACCCCAGTCCTTCCAGCCTGAGGTTACTTGTCCCTATGTGGGAATTGAACCTCTGGCCTGAGGTAACCTGTCCCAACCATTGAGCCACGCCTCCTCCTCCTCCTCCTCCTTATGCATTGCATCTCCATTTCTCATCTCTATTGCTTTTTCTAGTCCTCAGTCTTCCTCTTTGCCTTTCACCCTCCTACCATCTCTCGCTCTCAACTCTAGCATTTTATTTTTTGATTAGTAGTTATTGGTTTAGTCAGTGTTATTGACCCATCTTTTCTTAATGCCACTGCTGTTTTGTTCTGTTTGTACATGTATGGTAGGGAATACTTCCCCACTGGCTTCCCTGCAGTAGGATTAACAGTAGAACTGGATTAGCCCATTTCTTGTCACATAGAGCCAGTTGGCAATATAAACCAAGCAGGGCAGTTGCTGGACAAAATGGTGCCCTGGTTAAGGAGTGCCTTTGGTGCTCCCTATTCTTTTCAGGTTTGCAGACTGCCTCGGAAGGATGATATGGCGCCTTCCCAGTTGGTATCCAAGACAGTCACTTCCTGCCCCCCTCCCCACCACCATTGCAATGGCCAGAAGATCAGTTTGAGTCATACAAATGACTCAGTTGGGCTCCCTTGAGTTTGGTAACTATGGGATGGGGATGGGTCAGCTTTTGGGGAGCTCCTTCTGGAGTGGCCAAGAATATTATACCTGCCTCTGGTAGGTGGAAGTTGCTGACGAGTGTGTTTGGGGCTGGTGGGGCTTGTTATAGAGTTAGTGAATGTACCTATAATACTCTGAAATTGTCTGTAATCTTTTCGGGAGGTAGTGTTTTGTTTAGTTGTGTGGTGTAATCTGTTTCTGCCCTAATGAGATTAGGGGGATAGGTCATTTGTAATTTATTATATTCAATGCTTTTGTATTTAAGGATTATGGATTTAATGATTCACTGTTATATTGATCTCATTGGATATTGTTTAACGTACTTAGTGATTTATTCCTTTGCTAGGTTTATATTTGTTAACTTGCCTTGCTGATGACAGTAATGGGTGATGGACTGGATTCTCAGCCTGACAACCAAATTGACATTTTACATTTGCAGTATTTCCTCGGGGCCTGAAATATGTAGGTGTGAAAGAACAGTCTCTTCCTTGTCTACCCCTCAAGCCTTAATCTCTGTTACAGAAGCAAGAGTTTGTCAAAGTCTCTTACTGGCAAACATAGGATTAGATGGAGTCTCCGGCCTGTAGCACTAGAGAGCACTAGCATCCAGTCCGGTATACAAGCAGAGAACTTTCAAATCCATTTCATCTGCCAAATAACAATTAACCCACATAAATTGTCTCAAATTCTTTTCCCTCTATAGCTGAAGGCAGTGGTATAGCCAGGGCTTTTTTATTTTAAATATTGTTGGTAGGGGCAGAGGTTAATATGGGCAGGCTCTAAGTGCAGTTGAGGAAAAGGAGGAGGATTTATTTTCTCTTAGACACACTCTCTCCCTCTTTCTGCCATTCTGCCTCTGAGATAAGCCTATTAGGTTGGGAGGGGAGTTGGTATCTGGGACAGCTGAAACAGTGACATTGGCTTTTGTGGAGATCCAGCAGGTCTAAGTCTAGGCAGAGGGCTAGATCCAGTCAACTAACATAGTAATATCGTATATGACGGCAGATAAAGATATTTAAGTTTATTTTGGTTTCATCCTCTTGCTATAAAGGTATCCACTGTGTCTGTCCCATGCCATTTCCATCACTATATTTGCCCCCACCACCTCTATGGGGAGGGCATTGTAAGCATCCATCACCCTTCCAACATTCCTAGCCTCTAGCTTGGGAGAAGACAAGCCAAATGGTAGGCAAGACAACACTATTCGCTGATGGAGATAAAAAAACTGAGGGACGCTAGTTATTCTCAAATGCCCTAGTAAGGGGTATTAGATTTGGCTGGGATAGAATTCCCCTGCAAGACCTGGCAGCAGCACACATGGCACACACTATTGTACAGTTGAATTATCTGAGCCTACTCCTTTTGGGACCATGAATTGTAAGGATGGGAAGAAGCGGTGTGGCTCTACCTAGGTCACGTGCAGCGCCTCCATTAGTGGATCTCAGATCAGATCAGCAAACTTAAGACCAAGTTAAATTCTTTAGCTAAAAGAGAAAAGCAAGAGCCAGAGGACTTACATCCAATCTCCTGCATACGTTTCTGCTGAAAGCTTGGGCCCAGTCGAGTTGTACTTCACATTTTCACTGGTCAAACGATTCCTTCCTGGAAGATCCTCTTTTACAGACTTGACTGTTTGAGAGAATTGGGCAACATAGCAAAGATGCTTAATGTTAGGTGATTCTACCTTTAGTGGTGTAAAAAAGGACCACAGAGAGGGCTTGTATGTAGAGTTTGAAACTTCTGTGAGTTCATTTTTTGGGGGCACTGTTTCCCTTGAGGGATCTATTTTTGTCAATCTTTTTCCTCTAGTAACTCTGAGTAAGAAGACTGCTTCTAGGACATAGTCACGAAAGCTCCCTCACTACTCTTCTAGATGGGATGCTCTTCTCTAGGGAGCTGAGCATGCAACACCTGTATTGGAAGCCCGAACTTAGTCCTAAGGTTGCAGTCTTCTCTTCTCTCAAGCTTCACAGAGTAGCATTTATTTAGGTCTTATTGCAGAGGTTGGTTGAAAGATCTCCTTGGTTAGTTTTTAAAGGAAAGGGTTCTCTGTACCCAATACTCCCCCCCCCCCCCACCCTCTTCTGAAGATAGTATTTTACTTCTGGCAAAATTGGGCTTTCTTTCTTCCATCCAATAGTAGGAAAGAGGTGATATATCTCAAGACAAAGGTGACCATTCTCAAGTTAGTTGGCAGTCACGTTTGACATATTGTTAAGTGCTCAGCTCCTTCTGATTTCAGTCTAGGTCATAAGGCACAGTGATCTTTATGGCATCCATTTCAGGAGGAGTTGGAGATGATCACTTTGGACCATACAAGCAAGAGTTGGCAAGTTCCAGATAAATGGTGAGCCCACTCGATTGGAGCATAGGCATCCTTATAGGCAGTTAGAATTGGTCTTTCAAGAGGATAATGGCAGGGCAGTTCCCTTGCCTGCATTGCAGTTCTTTTCTAAGTACCTTTGGTTTTCCAATTAAGTGGCTGCTCAAATAAAGGCAAAAAAACACAGCTTTCGCAAAATTCAAAAGCTTGCAAACAGAGGAACACAGAAATGAATACAGGATCAAACTCAGAGACAAAAAGAGAAATAAGGATAGCAAAATCAAAGGCAGAGGAAAAGATGGCTAAAGATGTGAAGTGTGGCAACAAAGCTTTCTTCAGGTATGTTCGGGAAAGGAAGAAGATCAGAGGTGGAATTGCAGGACTCAGAAGTGCTGGGAATGGACTCGTGGAAAGGGACATTGAAAAAGCGGAATTGCTAAACAAATACTTCTACTCTGGTTTTACTAAAGAAAATCCTGGAGAAGGACCAACTGTGACTCCCAAATATAAAGATGGGAATGAAGTAGATACCACACCATTCACAGAAGATAATATGTTAGAACAACTTGCAAAAATGAAAGTGGACAAGGCCGTGGGACCGGATGGGATACATCCCAGGATACTGAAAGAGCTCAGAGAGGTTCTTGCAGGGCTGTTAAAGGATGTTTTCAACAGTTCCTTGGAAACAGGAGTAGTTCCTCAGGACTGGAGAATGACTGATGTCGTACCTCTACACAAAAGTGGTGACAGGGAAGAAGTGTCAAACTACAGGCCCGTGAGCCTTACCTTGGTGGCGGGAAAAGTAATGGAGGCGCTTCTGAAGGAGCGAATAGTGAACTTTCTCAAAACCAACAGGTTGCAAGATCCGAGGCAACATGGTTTTACCGAAGGACGATCTTGCCAAACAAATCTGATTGAGTTCTTTGACTGGGTGACCAGAGAACTAGATCAGGGGCATGCGATGGATGTCATCTACCTGGATTTCAGCAAAGCCTTTGATACTGTTCCTCATAGGAGGCTTATCAATTAACTCAGTAGTTTGGGGATGGGTCCCAATGTGGTAAACTGGATCATAAATTGGTTGACTGATAGACGACAGAAGGTGATGGTAAATGGAGCTCACTCGGAGGAAAGGAAGGTGATTAGCGGGGTGCCCAAGGGTTCAGTTTTGGGCCCGGCACTGTTCAATGTATTTGTGAGTGATATTGCTGAAAGACTGAATGGAAAGGTCTGTCTTTTTTCAGATGACACAAAAATTTGCAACAGAGTGGACTCCCCCGAGGGAGTCCTTAACATGAGAAAAGATCTACAAAAGCTGGAAGAATGGTCAAATGCTTGGCAATTAAGATTTAATGCAAAGAAGTGCAGAGTCATGCACTTGGGTAGCAGAAACTCAAGAGAAATGTACATGATAGGGGGCGAGAGGTTGGTGTGCCCGGATCAGGAGAAAGACCTTGGTGTGATTATTTCTGTAGATCTCAAGGTGGCAAAACAGTGCGACAAGGCGGTGGCAAAAGGCAGGAGGATGCTGGGCTGCATACAAAGAGGAATTACCAGCAGAAAGAAAGAGGTTCTAATACCACTGTATAAGTCACTGGTGAGGCCGCACTTGGAATACTGTGTTCAGTTTTGGAGACTGTATCTTGCAAAGGATGTAAAAAGAATAGAAACTGTTCAGAGGAAGGCAACCAAAATGATTTGGAGCCTGCGTCAGAAGCCTTATGAGAAGAGACTTGAAGACTTAAATATGTATACTTTGGAGGAGAGAAGGGATAGGGGAGATATGATTCAGACCTTTAAATACTTAAGGAGAAATAATGAACAAACAAACCTCTTCCAAAGACAGGGAAGCTGTAAAACGAGAGGGCATAACATGAAGCTGCAAGGTGGAAAATTGAAAGGCAATATCAGGAAATACTTTTTCACTGAGAGGGTGGTGGATGCTTGGAATGCCCTCCCGATGGAAGTGTTGGGGGCAAATACAGTGACAGAATTCAAAATGGCATGGGAAAGACACAATGGATCCATTTATAGCAACAGAATAAAATCAAAATAAACTGAACCATCTAACTTCTCAACAAATAGGGGTGTCCTGCATGGAGCGGTGGGTTCACCCCTAAACAAAGACTTGGGGAGGGGTGGCCTGCACAGAGTGGCACCTACTCCTGCCATCTTACTCCGGCCATCTTACTGGGCAGACTAGATGGACCATACTGGTCTTTATCTGCCGTCATTTACTATGTTACTATACTATGTTACCTCAGCATAAGTATGCAGGTTTGGAGTGACTACACCTTACTGTAGATGTAGGAGTCCTGCGAGCTATTGTGGCTTCCTCTGTCCTAGTCTGGTTAGAGCTTGAGTACATCCCACTCGTCTGGATTGGCCTGGCTTGGATGATAAGGAAGGTGAAATTTTTTTTTGAACTTATAATTTTATTGGTACAAACACACCAAAAAAATACAGAGTGTAGACATTACATCCCTGCAACTCATTCATCAAACCATCCCCTTCAATACCCTGTGATTGACTTTTAAAACTCTCACTGTAACGCCTACAACATTTATAACTACCCACCAAAACTATTCCCTTTAGTTCCCCTTCCTCCCTCCCTCACCTCCCTCCCCCACCTCCCCCCTTATAGATTAACCTCGTGCACCCAGTACTGAAAACCGTTTTAGTAACTTAAGCATCCCCCTTCTATTGCTTCTCCCCCTCCCACCCTTTTCCTTAGTCTGCCACTCCCCCTGTTAACCCAGTCCCACACTCCCCTCCACTGTCTCTCCACCTTCTCCACCTTCCCTTTCTTTAACCCTGTTAAACGATGCATATGATACAATTCTGTCAGGCGTTGGACATACTTTCCCAAAGGTGGCAGAGAACTTTTCTTCCAGTACAATGCAATTTCACACCTTGCTGCCAGGATACATTGCCCATATAATACTCCCATTGTCCCCCATCTCATCATTATCCTTTAATAGAAGACATAACTCAGGTGTGAGATCCACCTCCGCCCCTGTGATTTCCCCAATCGCCTCTCCAATTCTCCCCCAGTATTCCTGTACCAAGGGGCAAGACCACCACATATGCCACCACGTTCCTTTCTCACCACACTGTTTCCAGCAATCATCCGAACCACTTATCCCCGCTTTACACAACCTCTCCGGCGTCAAGTACCATCTAGATAGTACTTTCCACCCATTCTCACGCAAGGAGGTAGCAATAGAGACCCTCGCTGTGTTCTGCGCTATCCTCTCCCAGTCACTTACCTCCCATGACAACCCTATCTCTTTTTCCCAAGCCAACATATAACCTAATTTCTCCTCCTCTCTCTCCGTTAACCCTTTATAAATTCAAGAAATAATCCCTTTTCTGCCCATCGATCCTAAACAGCTACCTTCAAACCACCCTGGTTCCGTTGTAATGTCACGCCAATGCTTCCTCTGCCGGAGTACCGATCCCAGCTGCAGGTAATAATATCTATCACTCTCCCTTAGGCGGTATAGATCCCGGATACCCTCGAAATCTCTGACGCTGTCCCCCTGGATTATTTGAGATACCTGTTGTAGCCCACAGCGTGCCCACCTTTGTAGAACTGCTATTTCCGGACCCATCCGCTCTTCGCAGCACGCCACCAGTGACATTGCGCGAGCACATCTTTTCTCCCCTATCATCCTCTTCCTCTGGCGATTCCATACCTCGAGCGTTTGGCCCACCAATGGGTTATCCCCCCTCCTTCCCTTCCCTCCCCATACCAACCTCTCCAATTCCCCTGGCCTAAATCCCGACCCTTCCATTACCACCCAGTGCTTGAGCTGTTCCCTCATCCAAGAATACACCGCTCTCAGTTGCGCTGCTATATAGTACTTTCTAAAATTGGGAACCCCTAGACCCCCCTCGCCCCTTGACACCTGCAAGGTTCTCGCCACCACTCTAGGTCTCTTATTACCCATATGTAATCCCTCAACCTGCTTTTGCAGTCTTTGCAATGCCTTTGCCGGTACCTCAATAGGCAGTACCTGAAAGTAGAAAAGGAACTGTGACAGTAACATCATTTTCATTACCGCCATCCTCCCCAGCCAGGATATGTATCTTCTACTCCATGCCCCCAGCTGCGCTTCCACCCGGCCAAACACCTTTTTGTAATTCAAATCATAGAGGTCCTCTAGGTTCCTCCCCAACTGAACTCCTAAGTATCGTATAGATTTCTTCACCCACCTGAACTGGTAGGTGTCCTGTAGACCCCGCTCCAGCTGTTCCCCTCCTGTTAAATTCAGAATTTCTGATTTATTCCAGTTAATCCTGAAGCCAGCCAAGTTGCCATACTCCTGCAACTCACTCATAACTGCCGCCAGTGTCTCCCTTGGCTTGGTAATCGTCAATAAAATATCATCGGCGAACATGGCCAACTTATATTCCCTCTGCCCCACCACCACCCCTTTGATCTCAAACTGCTGCCTTATTTTCCCCGCTAGCGGCTCCAAGGACAGAGCAAATAACAGCGGCGATAGAGGGCACCCCTGCCTAGTTCCCCTCCCCAATGCAAAGAACCTTGAGTATCCCCCATTTATCCTCACACACGCTTTTGGACTCGTGTATAGCGCTTTTATCCAATCCACAAAGCTGTTTCCAAATCCCATATGCTCTAGCACTGAGAACAAGAACTTCCACGAAACCTGATCGAATGCTTTCTCTGCATCTAATGAGAGAAGCAGCGTCTGATCCGACGTGCGCTTTGCTGCCCATATTACGTTTAAGATTTTCCAATTATTATCAGCAACTTGCCGCCCCGGTATAAAACCCGCCTGATCTTGGTGTACTAGCTTCCCTAAAATTTGGTTTAATCTCCCCGCTAATATTTTGGCCAGTATTTTTGCATCCAAATTTATCAATGAGATTGGTCTGTATGATGCACATTCCTGTGGGTCTTTTCCCTCTTAAGCAATTAATGTGATCCCTGCCCACCCCATCGTCTCCGCTAACCGTTCCCCCTCCCTAGGGAGGTTAAATAATTTTACTATGGCTTCACCAACACCCCCTTAAATTTTTTATAAAAGCTGGCTGTCAACCCATCTACCCCAGGAGCCTTACCTGGCTTCAGCCCCTTAATTGCCCCCTCCACTTCCTCAACCTGTATGTCCCTATCTAGCGCACCTCTCTCTCCTTCATCCAACTGTGGTAGATCTGCTTCAGCCAAATATTGCCTTATCTCTCCCTCTAACCGCTTGGGCTTTGCCTCATGCAAATGCAATGTGTGCCTTTGAGTCAGTCCTGACTCCTGGCAACCCAGAAGCTCCTGGGTTTTCTTGGCAGTGTCACCGGAAGTAGATTGCCAGGCCTTTCTTCCGAGGCAATGGAGGGTTAAGTGACTTGCCCAAGGCCACAAGGAGTGCTAGGGGGAATTGAACCCTGGTTGCTTGGTTACCAAGCCAGAGTTCTAACCACTAGGCTACTCTTCCACTCCTTTGCCTCATAGAGCCTCTGATAATAATTAACAAACTCTTCCCTAATCTTATGCTCATCCCTTGTCACACCTCCCTTCCCCCTAATCTGTATTATCAGTGCTTTATTGCGCTTCTGCTGCAATCTCTGCACCAAATACTTTCCCGCTCTATTCCCTCCTTCAAAAAATTCCTGCCTCAATAATTTTAATCTGTAATTAATCCTCTCAGCTTTGAGTGCGTTTAACTTCGCCCTGGTTTCCAGAACCTCCCCCCTATACCTCCCACTCGGATCCCGGGCATCAGCCTCCTCCAGTTTTACCAGCTGACCCCATAGATGTAATTCTTTTCCCTCTCTCTCCCTCTTAAGTCTTGCCCCCCACTTGATCATAATGCCTCGCACCACCGCCTTAAACGCATCCCATACCACCCCCCCCCTTTACTGCTCTGTTGTCATTATTATTATTATTATTATTATTGTCATTATTAAAACTAATTGAAAAGGTCGTTCAAACTCAAACACAGGATCACATAGAAATCTCAGCCCCCCTTGATGACCAACAATATGGCTTTCGTCCCTATCATGGCGTAGACACTCTATTAACAGTACTCCTTGATACCTTAATACGAGGTATTGATAACCCTAAACAAGCCTTCATCCTCCTCTTTCTAGACATCTCTGCAGCATTTGACAGTGTACACCATGCTGTAATGCTTAATAGATTAAAACAAATAGGAATCCACTCAACTGTACATAATTGGTTCACCTCATACCTAACTGATCGAACCCAAACCGTCCGAACTAACACAGAAACTTCTAAAACATACAAACAGGAAATTGGTCTCCCCCAAGGCTCCGCCCTCTCCGCCCTCTTATTTAATATATATATTCAACCAGTCTGTGACATTTTCAAGAAATTCAAAGTACACTATCACATATACGCAGATGATATGATGATGTACATACCATTCACAATCCCAACACTCCCACTACAACTGTTATCAGAATGCTTCTCTGAATTAACAATCTGGCTAAAAGACCACAATCTCCACATCAATCATGCTAAAACTGATATATTAATAGTAACTAAAAATCAATCATACATACCTCCAACACACATCACTCTCCAAAATCACAACATTACAATCAAAAACGAAGTAAAATACCTAGGTGTCACCATTGACTCACACCTTAGTATGGACACACATATTAGAAACATCACTAAGAAAATCTACTTTAAACTCAAAATTCTAAAACAATTACGTCCCCTTGTACTTCTACACGATTTTCTGAGCATTATTCAGGCTATCATCACTCCACACTTTGATTTCGCAAATCTCACCCTACTAGGAACAACAAAACAGAACATAAAGAGACTCCAACTTGCCCAAAATGCAGCAGCAAGAATCGTAATGAAGGTTCCACCATTTGAGCACATTACACCTATATTAGCAAACCTTCACTGGCTCCCAATTCAATCCAGAATAAATTACAAATTGATTATCACAACATTTAAGACACTAAATACAATGGCCCCAGTCTCTTTAACAAAAATTATCACTAAAGACACATCCCAAACTGCGCTACGGAGAGGCCACGCGAATAAAATTAGGATCCCAAAGGATTTCACAACTACCAAAAAAACAACTAATAAAAAAGCGTTTTCACATGCGGCTCCCACCCTATGGAACTCCCTCCCCGAAGAAATAAGAGCATTAAAAGATGCAAAGGAACTCCGCAAGAAATTAAAAACATATCTATTCACCTCCCACTTCGGCACACTAGAAAATACCCCACCACTAACAGGAAATGGTTAATAGTGAACCCAAAGTATACCAATTTAAATTTTCTCTATCTAACTACAATTAAAGCCGATTAAATAACTATTTGTAAATCCTGTAAATAGATATATGTAAATAGTTTGAATTATGTAAATAGTTTGACTGTTACCTAACAAATTATTTACCATATTTAATCCAATCAAGTTTAATGTACTTAGCAACATTGTACCTAGTTAATTAATGTTCCATGTAAAACAGACCTGTTATTCTGTTCATTCTTTGTTCATTGTAAACCGCACCTGATCTGTGGAAGGTAGCGGTATATAAGCAACTGTTAAATAAATAAATAAATAAAATAAAATTATGCCCAAAATATTCTGGTATAGTCTCCTCTAGTTCTTTCACCACCCTAGGATCTGCCATCAAATCCTCATTTAACTTCCAAAATTGAACCCCCCTATTTTCTTCTCTACCCTGCAACCGCACAATCACCGGTGCATGGTCGGACCATGTGATTGGCTCTATTTCTCCCCCTCTGATCCTACCCACTATCTCTTTCCCCACCCAAATGGTGTCAATCCTTGAATATGTGCCATGCACTGCCGAGAAAAATGTATATTGGCGCCTACCCGGGTTAAACAATCGCCACGCATCTACTAGATCATTCTCCTTCACAAATCTCCGATAACTCCTCCTATCTGCGCTTCTTCCCTCCCCCCTCCCAGTGGAATCTCTCCCCACCTCCCAAATCATGTTAAAATCCCTACCACATATCCTCACCCCCTTCCCCATTTCCCCCATTTTCTTATCCACTTCTTCCCAGAAAGCTCTTTGTGATCCCGTGGGAGCAAACACATTAATCACACAATACCATTCTTCTCCAATCCTCATTCGTACCAAGAGGTATCTCCCCCCTTTATCTCTGATGATGGCATGTATCTCTGCTTTAAGCATTGCACTAATCAGCAATACCACACCACCTTTCTTCCTCTCCTTCAGATTGGATGCGAACACCATTTCAGAATAACCCTTGGGTCTCACTACAGACTCATGCTTCCGCATCAAGTGTTTCTCCTGCAAAAGCACCAGTGAGGCCTTCTGCCTACCCAACTCCTTATACAATTTTTGCCTCTTGAAAGGCAAATTTAAACCCTTAACATTTATGGTAATAATTTTAAATTCACCCATAATTTTCCCCCTTCTTGTCCTTCCTCTCTTACCCTGCCCCCCCACCCCTCCCCTCCCCCTCCCCCAACCCCCCTGCCTCCAGTTCACCCTCTCCCTTCCTCCCCCCGTCCTCCCTTCCACCCTCCCTCGTCCTCCCTCCCTGACCGGGAGACTCGACTTCCTTAAACATGACTATCGGGCCATGGCCTACTCCCTCTCCCCCTTCCACTGCACCCCCCCTTCTCATCCCTCGCCCCCCCCCCCTTACTCGTCTCCACTCATCCCCACACCTCCACCCCTCTTGCCTCCCCTCACACCCTCCCCACCCGGCCCCCCCTCCTCACCCCCTGAGAATCTATCCCTCTTACCTCTCCTCTCCTCTACTACTGCTTGTCTTATCCCTACCCCCCATTACCCTCCTCCCCCTTCCAATCATAAAAATATAGAACCCAGAGTCACAGTGTCCTCCACTTCATCCAGCTCCCTGGGCCTCCTCTCTCGCAGTCTGGCCATCTCTGCTGGTTCTCGCCAATCTTCTACTCTCCGCTGTCACTCGTTGCCATCTTGTAGGTCCCTTCTTAGAGGTCTCGACTGTGGCCCTCCTCGTCTCAGTCTGGGACCGTCCTCCCTCAGGGAGATTGAACAATCCCATCTCCCGAAGGGCTCTCCAGGCCTCATCACTCGACTGCACTCTTCTTGATTTCCCTTTATATGATATCAGTAGTTCAAAAGGAAATAGCCACTTATATCTCATGTCTTCTCTCCTCAAGTAGCTCGTCACCTCCCTGAGGGTTCTCCTGCGTTGAAGTGTTCCCATTGAAAGATCTTGGTACAACTCCAGTCTGTGCTCTTCCCATGTGAACTGTCGCACCGCTCTGGCTGCCCGCAACAATTTTTCTTTTATTTTATATGAGCTCAGGCAAACCACAATGTCCCGTGGCTGATTTTCTCGTGCTGGGCCTAGGCCCCTATGGGCCCTCTCTATCCTCATCTCCTCTTCCACTTCCTCTCCTGCTGGAGTTGCTGTTGTGAGAAGTGCTCGGACGATTCTAGTCGTAACCTCCTCACAGTTCTTATATTGCGGTGCTTCTGGCAGACCGCGTATCCGCACATTGCAGCGCCTTGAGCGATCCTCCAGGTCCTCCATCTTCCTCTGTTGTTCTTCTTGCACTCTCCGCACTTCCTCCCAGCCCTTCTGCAGCCCCTCTAGTGTTGCTTCCTGCTGCTCCAACTGGTTTTCGGTCCCAGCTACTCGAGTCCCCAATTCTACAATATCATGTCGCAAGGATTGTATAGATTCTTTTAGTTCATTCTTAACTTCGTTCATCTCTTTCTTAATCTTCTCTTTCATTTCCAACAGCCACTGCTTGAGCAGCTTAGCCATTCCCGGGCTGCTGGCCCACTCTAAGTCTTCCTCCTGCTCCTCTGGGCGATCCATCCCTGCTTTGTTCTCTGGATCACCTTCCTTCCCTCTTCTTGTTGTGACGTATGGTGACTTAAACTCTGCAAGCTTCTTTTTTGCGGCTAGTGTGCCCTTGGCTTTATCCATGAATTCGTCCTTCTCCTCCAAGGTGGGGCCACCTTTTTCCTTGAGTCACCGCTCCCTTGTCACCTTGGCACTTCCTGATGGGGAATCTGCTCAACTTTCCTTAGCAGCAGGCCTCTGGCACTTGGAACTTCTGTTCTAGGCAATCCTCGGGTATCAATACTGTGCAGTCCTCTGATTCTCTCTGCACGCCGCCTCGCCTCTGCCCCTCTATGTTCTGTGCGTTGGCTCCCACTCTTATCTGCTCCCTGGAGGTTCTGAGGTCACTCCCTGGGCTTCCCACATACAAGAAGTCTCTCCGCCTTACCGCTGCTCTCTCTTCTTATACTCCAGGCCCCGGCATCTACCAGTGCTGCCACACTGCTCCACTGTCTCCGGCCACGCTCCTCTGCCAGCCGCCACTGCCTCTGCCTTCCTGGCTGCATGTTTTCGCTGCCGGGCACTCCCGCGGCCATGCTGTTGCCGTTGCCGCTACTGGGCTCCTTGTGCGTGCGCCAGCCTGGCTTCCGATCTGGGGTCTCCACCTCTCTTCTTCGCCGAGTGCCGTCTTCGGCGGCAAGGTGCTCCGCTTCACCTCTCCCCCCCCCTTTTTTCCTTCTCCAGGGGTGCTCCGCTTCAGCCTCCTCTAATTTCACCCTTCTCCGCTCACATACCGGGGTATTTTCCCCTTTCTCGCAGGCCGGTAGCGCTGGAGCTCAAGCCAGTGCGGCCATGCTCCCCGATGTCGTCACCGGAAGTCGGAAGGTGAAAGTTTTTTAACTTGCCTTTTAATTTCCTTGCTTTGAGTCCTGCCAGACCAGTCCAGAACCCACTTGTGGAAGCCATGGTGATCAAGGGCTCTCAGTCTGACAAATTTAGAAAACTAACAGTGAGTATGGTGGTATCCATTCTAAAGGTAGTTGGCCTAGTCATACACTTAATGTAGGATATTATCTCAAAACTGGGTTAATGATCATGAAGTGAAATTTTTGATTGTATCAGATTTGGCTTTGGTGGTGAACTGGAAACTCAAAACATAACAATTGCCTTCAGTTGTCTTAGCTTTGACATAGGATATTAAGGAGCTGAAGGCAGCACCAGTCACTTCTGAGTTTTTTTTCCATTAGCTGGCAGGGGGACATAACCTATTTGTCTGAATGAGCCTGGCAGGACTCGAGGAAAGATAATTAACAGGTATGAAACTTCATCACGCTTATACTGCTATTTAATTTTATGAAAGGATTTTGCTGCATGTAAAACAGGCTTTACGTGTGAGAAGGGCTCTCATAAAATTGTGTGGGCAAATATGTACGTAGGCATTACTGGGGTGTAATTTAGGTATAGCAGGGATGAAGTTGCAATCTATGCATGTATTTTACAAAATACTCGAGTACACGCACACAGCTACACCTTCAGAGCAGGTGTGAATTTGTGCTACCGGGCCATTGTGCAGTCTATTTTTTGAAGACATGCAAAGGGGCATTGTAGAAAGGACGTCCAAGTGAAAACGTGCCTGAAACAGCCGATAACGTCTAAATTGGGGCATGATTTCACTAACAGAGACATGCTCAGTATGGATGTCACTGGAAATGTCCACATAAACGTCTCTGCAGTGGCACCGTAGACATACTGCATGCAGGGATGTCCAGCAGTGTGAAACTCGTACCACAAGTTTCCTCATTTCCTACCAGTTCTCTTTATAGTTGTGAACAGTACTGGGTGTGTTATTGTTAGAGTCCTATTTCTTGTACAAACTCTGGATGTTTTGCAGATGGAACAAATGCTTTTGTGCCCTGGAGCAGGACTAGACTTGGGCAAGGGTGGAGACATTGCTAGCATTTCTGAAATTGAGCGCACACATCTGTGTTGAGAGGAGTCCCCGGGTCTTGCCCCCACCATGCCTCCCTCCCCTACATGGATTTGCCTGCTCCAAGGATGTTTCCATACTCGTTTTACAAAATGGCTCTGGGGATGTCTTCATGATTTGGACATCTCTGCCCATTTTTGGACATCCAAATCGTGAACAGGGCTTCTGAAGACCACCATAGGTAGGACTTCTGTTCCTAAGTGTTTATAGATTCTCAATTTGGGTGTTTATTTTCCAGCTAATTAGGGGCTCTTTGAAGGAACAAAAATTGGTGTTTTCATGCCATAGCTGCTAATGCTTTCTTTCCAGTGAAGTCAACTATGCACATTTGTGTCACTTAGGATTTATTAACACAGAAAAGACAAAAAACCTGAGTGGAGGATGCAATACAAGCCAGGAGAGGCATGAGAGTTTGAGGGTAAGTGGCATGTTTCTAATGTCTTATGCAATAAACACCTCTTTAATTTATTTGAATTTGAGATGTTTTTAATTGATGTTTCCATATCATCCTGCTAGTCCAGACAAGTGGGTTGTGTTCCCCTACCAGCAGATTGGTGGCAACAAAGAACCAATGAAAACCCCAGGTTTCAATGACATCACTCCCATACCTCTATGTGCCTTAGCCATCAGAGGTCCCTTCTGTATTTCTTTGTCTCCAGCAGATAGTGGATGGATTTTTTTCCTCTCTGAAGAAAATTCTGAGGATTTGAGAGGAAAAGATGGACTTAAAATGCTCATGAATGACAGCCTGCAGGTTGATCTCTCACTAGAGCGTGACGAGGGAGGCTCCACTAGACTGCGGTCTTTTTGGTGACCATAAGAGGGGGGGAAATTGGTTCGGCTCCATGCTCTTATGCTAGATAAGGGTCTGTTGAGCAGCCAGAAATTGGAAGGATATGGAAGAGTATGACTGCCTCACACAACCTCAATGCCCCCTCCCCCTGCTCTCTCCTGAAGATTGCAGAAGGTTCTCAGAGGGATCTGCCTTCCAGTCACCTTATACGCAGTGCTGCAAAGGCAGTCAAATAGTTCCAGGGGAGCAGAGCTGAGCCTGGCACAGATTCTCTGCATGGAGCTCTCAGGGGTGATTACCAAGGCTTGACCTCGTCATTGTCCTTATTGGGGACTCCTGATTCCATCTGTGCAGGATGCAATTCGGGGTAGACCGCTGGCACTGGATGGAGGTTTCCTGCCTTTTTCTGCATGTGTTAATAGCGTTATCTCTATTGTGCACCTGGCAGTTATGCGGTCCTTGCGCACGTTCCACTCAAGCAGCTGTAATACATGCTCCTACCCTAGCACTTATAATGCGCACTGTAGTAAAAGTGCATTTAATGTGTGCCTTTTTGGGCCACTGCGGCCTTAGGGCACACTGTTTTGACACTTGCCTTAACTCATGTCTTCTTCCAGCTGACGTTGCTTGGCTTGTGGCAGGCATGGTGCCTCATCTACAGCTTCTGGATTCTGCTTCTGAGTTGTCCCTGGAGGGCCTACTCTCCCTTTCTCAGCCGGAGAAGGCTGTTGGCTCGACCTTGCCTGCCGGAGGATCCGCCATCTGTGAGGAAGGCCTCTCCCCATTCTCTAGGGTCATTTCCATGAGGAGAGCTTCTGGAGTCTGGATAGTCCTCCCTGGAATTCTTTCCCTTTGCAGCAGGCTTGGTCATTCTGGCATGGAGATGCAGACCCAGCCGACTTTTGTTTCCCCCCTTGCGCAGTCTCGTGGGGGCAGACTGAGAGTGGAAGCTTTCTTCGATTGGTGGCAAAGCGTACCTGGAAGGGATGTCCCCTCACATATGCATTCAACTATGGCTTGGATTGAGATGTCTGATATGGATAAAGAAGTACACTCTCACCTTCAGAGGATTGTGAGGAGGCCAAGGTTATTTGCCTGTTCCAGGAGTAGGAACAGGAGGTGTTGATCTCAGGGTCTTATCTGCTTTGAGCTGAGGCATCTGCTCCTGCAGGGGTTTGGAAATTCACTACTGTCTTCCTGGAAGTGCTCAAGGGCCTATTCCGGCCGGATTGGGATTACCCAACTCCTTGCTTAAGGGGCTAAGGGTGTATAAGAGAGTGGAGAGGGAGTGCATTGTATAGTTGCTATTTCCAAGGTGGATACACAGGTCACGGTGATTACCATATGAACCACCATTCCTCTGGAAGGCAGATTGACCTTAACGGATACTCAGGACTGAAAGGTAGATTCATGTTGAATCAGTTCGCTGTGGCAGCTGCTATTCTTCAGTTACGGCATGTGCAGGCCTGACATATCGAGCCCTGCTCCAATGAATTCAGTCTCTCCCCCCAGATGTTTCTACCCCTCTTTTGGAGTTGGTTGCAGTGTTCCTTTCTGATGCCATGTATGACCTGGTATTTTTGGCAGCCAGGGATGGTGCCTGGATGACGGTATCACGAGATTGGATTTGGCTTCTGCACTAGGCAGTGGATTCATCTTCCAAAGCCCAGTTGGCCCAAATGGCTTTTAAGGGGAAGCTTTGTTTTGGAGCCAATTTGGAGAAACTGGTGAAGGACATGGGTGAGACAAAATCTTACCACCTTCTGGAAGACTGATCCAAGGGGCCTGTGAATGGGCTGGTGCCCCTCTCTTGTCAGCCTCTGCCCATCATCTGAGGGCATGCTGGCCAGATCCACGGAGGTCTCAGGACTCTCGTTGTTACCGACCTGAAAAAAACCCTTTCTTCCCCTCTGCTTCTAGGCTTTGGGCTTATTTTCAGTCCTTTCATGGAGTTTGGGGCCAAGGGACTTGGTCCCACCCAGAAAAGGACCCTCCCAGGCTGCGCAATGAAGGTTTGGGGGCCACTTCTCTGGTTGGAGGCAGACTTCACCTTTTCTTTCAGGAATGGGCTCGGGTTTCCAAGGATTGCTGGGTGCAAGACACCATTCAATATAGCTATATCCTGGGATGCAAAGAGCTGATTCTGGATGCCTTCATCATCTCCCCTTGTGGGTCTGTGATCAAAAGTGCCACTGTGCAGACCACCTTGGACAAGTTGCTGCTCCTAAAAGCAGTGGTGTCCATCCTGCCGGACAAGTGTGGCAAGGGCAGATAATCCCTCTATTTTGTGGTGCCAAAAAAAGGACTATTCCTTCCGGCCCATTCTGGACCTCAAGGGGATCAACAAGCATTTGCATGCCCTGTGCTTTCTGATGAAACTTTGCGCTCCATGATTCAAGCAGTGGTTGAGGCATATTTTCATATCTCAATTTGGGTGGATCAGTAAAGCATCTGGGTTTTGCCGTGCTTGGCTTTCACTATCAGTTTGCCACCCTCCCTGTCAGGCTATCCAGCGGCCCGAGGATGTTCTCTAAGGGATCTGTGTCCTTCCCTATCTGGACAACTGGCTCATCTAAGCCCGTTCCTTTTCAGAGGCACCTTGGTTGGCGTCCTGAATGGTGTCCTTTTTGGAAAGCTTTGGCCCGGTGATCAATCAGGGAAAAAGACAGCTGTTGCCGTCCCAGTTTCTGGAGTTTCTGGAAGCACATTTTGGCATTCAAGTGGACAGAGTTTTCCTGCCAGAGGAGAAAGTCAAAAACTGTTGGATTGCCTGGTGCTGTTTGGTACGCAGCAGGCTCCCAGAGTCTGGGATTATCATCTGCTTCTCATATTGCTGGCAGCGACCGTAGAGATGATGCCATGGGTACATCCTCATATGCGAATGCTCCAGCGATCCTTACTGGCTTGGTGGTCCCTGAGTTCTCAGGAATTTGAGCAAAGCCTCCTCCTCCCATTGATGTGAAGTCCAGCCTGCAGTAGTGGCAGCAGCCCTGCCATCTGAGGAAAGGTGGGCTGCTGAACAATTTCTCCTGGATCCTCCGGATGACGGATGTCAGTCTCTTGGGCTGGGGAGCCTATTGCCAAGACTGTACAGCCCAGGGCCACTGGAACCATAGGGAAGTGGTGTGGTCTATCAACCACATCAAGGTCATGGCCATCGGGTTGGCTCATTTGTTTTTCCGGCCCCTGCTCGGGGCTGGGCAGTTTGAGTATTTTCAGACAATGCCACGTCAGTGGCTTATGTTAATTGGTAAGGCAGCATGAGGAGTGCCGGAGTAGCTCTGGAGATGGCTCTCCTGGGTGGAGAAGAACCTCCTAGTCTTGTTGGCTCAGCACACTGCCAGAGTGGACAGTGTGGAAAGGGACTTCCTCAGGAGGCATTTCAGTTGATTCTGCATTGATGGCATCACCCTAGAATGGATCTGATGGTGACACGCCAATGCTAATGTTTGCTGCTTCTTCAGTCTCCTCACGGAGATGCCCTGACACAGCCTTGGCTGAATCAGCACCTGCTGTACATGTTTCCTCCGTGACCCCTGGTGGTGTTTTGCTGTATAAAATGCCATCCAGGCAGGATTGTTCTGGTGACACCAGATTGGCTGAGGAGAGTGTGGTTCAAAGACCTGATGCAGCTCCTGCAAGTGCCTCCTTTTTAGTTGACTCTGTCTTGGGGCCTATTGTGGCAGGGACCGATCGTCCTGGAGGACATAGTTCACTTCTCGCTTATGGCGTGGTTCTTGGAAGGAGATGGCTATCACGTAAGGGTACTCTCCAGTGGTGGTCTGTACTCTGCTTGGAGCCTGGAGGAGGTCTACGAAGCTAGCATACATGTGGATCTGGTGCCTCTTTGAGTGTTGCAGTGCTTGGCAGTTGGCTCCTCAGGCAGCCAAGCTGCCCTCTCTGTTGGCCTTTTTACAGGTCAGCCTGGAAAAGGGCCCTTCCTTTAACTTCCAGAAAGTTCAGGTGGCAACTTTGGGCTGTTTTTGTGCTCCAGTTTTCTGGTAAATTTCTAGCCTTGCACCCAGACGTCTTGTGCTTTCTCCAGGGGGTTTGGCATCTGCATCCTCCCTTCCTGTCTGTGATCCCTTCCTGGGATCTGTGTCTGATGCTCAGGGCCCTGATGGCAGCACCTTTTGAGCCAGTGAAGCATGCTACCTTTAAGGATTTGATGTTCAAGATGATCTTGGTTGCGATTTGTGCCGCAATGCAGGTTTCCGAGCTGTAGGCTCTGTTTTGCTGAGATCCTTACCTGTCTTTTCTAAGGAGGCTGTTTCCATTCAGCCTGTGCCTTCCTGCTTGCCTAAGGTGATTTCTCCCCTTCATGTGAACCAGGTGGTCTGCTGGCTCTCCTTCTTTAAGGAACAGTGTCGGGGGAAGGATAAGGATCTTTGCCTTGTGGATGGCTGGAAGGTGCTTCTCCGGTACGTGGAGGTTACAAATTCACTTCATAAGTCCAACCATCTTTTTAAGCTGTTTCTTGGCCCGCGCAAGGGTGATATGGTGGCCAAGTCAGCTTTAGGGCGTTAGATTAAGGAGACCATTGCCTCTGTGTATCTGTTGCAGTACTGGCTGCTTCCAGAGAGTTTACACGCCCATTCTGCCCGAGGACAAGCATCCTCCTGGGCAGAGCAGCAATCAGTAACCCCTGCAGACATTTCTAGGGTAGCAACACGAAGGGCAGCAACATGATCATCACTTTCCACTTTTGCTAAACATATCATTTGGATATCCATGCACAGGCAGACATGGCCTTTGGCCCTGGGGTTTTGCGAGCTGCTATGTTTTCTTCTCACCAGGGGAACTGTAGCTTTGGTACATCCCACTTGGCTGGACTGGTGTAGCCAGATGATATGGAAGGTGACATTTCCTTGTCCTTTCCTTGAGTCCTGCTAGACCAATCCAGGGCCCGCCCCTGAAATTGTATTTGCTTTGTTCTTCTGCTGTGGTTCCCTTGTGTCCCCTTTGATTTTATTCTTGGCTCTGCAGGTTCCTCTTCCACGGACAGCTTTCTTTTTATGCGTTCCTGTACATAGTTCTCTAGTGTTGCTTATTCCTTGTTGCCCACGATTGAGGTTGTGTGAGGCTTGCCATCTTTCTTCCATATGCTTTGGGATGAATACTGAAGGGACCTCTGGTGGCTGAGGTGAATAGAGGCATGGGAGTGATGCCATTGATACCTGAGCTTTTCATTGGTTCTTTGTCTCCACCAATCTGCTGGTAGGGGAACACACTTGTCTGGCTTGGTCTAGCAGGACTCAAGGAAAGGACATTAACTAAAGCCTAAAATCGGAAGCCCTATATACAGGCACTTATTTGAACTTTTCCTTAGGATGAGAAGGTACATAGGTACATATTTTGTAAAGGCGCATATGTCTTATTGTAAGCCACAGTGAGCAAATATTGGATCAACAGCTTATAAATGTTTTAAATAAAATAAAACATGCATATGTTTTATAAACGTCCACAGAAAACACACGACCTCACTCGCTGAAAACAGAAACCACACAAGGGCGAGTAAGTGAATGGTCATTTACTAGAAAATCCCCTACACGGCCGCGTTTTGATGTTGCCTTTGTGAGGAGGTACTGCATGGAGAACAGCAACATAAAAGATCAAACAAATAAATGAATAAATAAATAATTGAATAAATACATATGCATAAACTTAAAATGAACTGGTTAACATCAATTTGTGCAATGACTGTTAAATAAATAATTATATATACATTAAAAGCAAAAGATTTAAAAAAATAAAATGAACACGTAATCACTGAATTATGCTTATGTTAAAGGCTAACTCTATGCATATAAATAAATTAAAACTAAAGCATAATGCAATCAAAATGTTAAAGGAGAGAGAGAGAGACATTTAGAACTCGGAACCCATACTGGCGTGATGACAAGCGGGAATTAGACATCAGAGAGAGGAGGGATAGATCTAAACAGTGAAGAGGGAGGGGCACCAGATGTACTCGCTTCAAGTTGATAGGACCAAACTTGTAAGTCCACACGAATCAATTCCACCAAGTTGTACACTATCCGTCATTAATAAAAATGGTACAAGCACATTCGTAAAAACAAGCAAATTAAAAAAATAAAAAAGTCATATGTATAAAACAAAGGGACAAAGTGGGCAATTGATACATTTGGGATTAAAGCATATGAATCCACCACTAAAAAAAAAACATATTCAATTAACAGCCAAAAAAATGTAGAACTGCTTGTGTCAGGATTGACATTATATACCTTTAGGGTAGACCAGGAATCCACTAGATGCCACAAATCATTGCAGAAAACTCCAGCCACAAAGGTAAAAGAGACCCTTAAAAACAGAACCATCTATATCTTAAATTAATAATGATAAAAAGGTAAAAGACGGGATATAAATAAATGACTAAACTAATAAATAGATGAATAAATAAATAAACAGGTACATAAATAAATTAATTAATTTAAGGATGCCAGTACAAACAGGTGAGAGGTCATATTCCAATATAATCATGTAATAAAACAAATAACAGAAAGGGGAAAG
Organism: Ichthyophis bannanicus; assembly: GCA_033557465.1. Taxonomy (NCBI): domain Eukaryota; kingdom Metazoa; phylum Chordata; class Amphibia; order Gymnophiona; family Ichthyophiidae; genus Ichthyophis; species Ichthyophis bannanicus. Next base: position 115,996,994 of record CM066043.1, read on the forward strand.
GAGGGGGGAAGGGGAGGAAGAGGGAAGGGGAAGAAGGGAAAGTGGGGGAGGGAAGGAAAGAGGGGGTGGGGAGAAGAAGAGGAGAGGGATGGAGAGGGGAGAGGGGAGTAGGGGGAGGGGGAATGAGAGGAGAGAGGGAGGGGGAAGAAGGGGAGGGAAAAGGAAGGGGAAGAGAGGAGAAGAAAGAAGGAGGAAGAGAGAAAATAATGGTGGTAATAAAGGTTAATTAAGTATTAAATCCCAAACATCAAATAAATCAATGCTGCTACATGTGCCATCCTGCTACTGTTCATGCTTACATATGTGGGGTAATTTTATAAGTAATTTTGTGATGTATGCAGGCATATCGTTGAAAAAATCCTTTATAATATTTGTTGTTGCTGTTGTTAAGTGCCGTCAAGTCAGTATCGACTCATGGCGACTCTCTGGATAGCTATCCTAAATTATGTTCTGTCTTCAGTCAGGCGGCTCATTGTTGACAGACTGGCACCCATAACTGCTGTTACTGTATCAATCCATCTCATTGCTGGCCTTCCTCTTTTGCGTTGCCCTTCTACCTTGCCAAGCATGATGTCTTTCTCTAATGATCTCTCTCTTCGCATGTCCAAAGTATGAAAGTCGAAGTCTTGTCATCTGAGCTTCTAAAGAAAGCTTAGGTTTGATCTCCTTTAGTACTGACTGGTTTGTTCTTTGGGCAGTCCATGGTATACACAGTATTCGCCGCCAGCACCATAATTCAAAGGATTGATATTCTTCCTGTCTATCTTTTTAACTGTCCAACTTTCACATCACTTTAGTAAATCTGCGACTTTATATAGACAGCACTTCAGAAATGCACACACTGCTATTTCTGCGGTAGGTGGACTGAAACTATCTTTGAGAAAGTCAAGGGATGACAGAGAAATTACACTTAAGAACCCAGGGCACCATTTTGTCCAGTGACTGCCCAGCTTGCTAGGGTTGTCAGCTGGTTCCATGTCGTAACGACTGGGCTAATCCAGTTCTGGTGTTTTTGCTGAATGGCTAAGTGCAGGCATGAAATTGTAAAGCAAGGACTGGAACGGCCTTTCCTTATGGTATAGAGCCAGTTGGTTATCTTACCCTTGGCAAATAACATAAACTAAGCAGTCGGACTGATAACATTTTCTGTTCTCAGGTCATATTTAATACTCCAATACACAGTCCAGTCAATATGGAGGGAGCCATTTTTATTCCTGCTGGAATTCCACACACAAAATTCTAAATTCTGTGTCAAAAGGTCTGAATTATGCAAAATTCTGCATGCTTTGTCAAAATAACAAAGCATATTGTTTTTGAATGATAATTTAACATACAATACAGAAAAAAAATAAGTATCACCAAAAAGCACAGCATTTTTAATGATTGTATGCACAAGTACATTTTATCCAGTAGTGGCATCATTGATGACTGACATTATCCTTACTGCACTACAAGCCCATCGATGCAACAATATTTTATACCTTCCATGTATTTCTATATTTAATATGCTTATTGTATTTTCTTTGCAAATACAATACAAAACACTGGACTGAATCAGAAGACCTGGCTGGGATTTATGAAATGTAATTGCAGCTCTGCCATGGATTCTAGTCATTTTATCTTGCTGTGTCTCTTGATGTTATTAATCTGTATGTAAACCTGAAAAAATCATGTTAATCTACCTGGAACCATTCCAGGGCTGGCCATATCAATTAAGGACTGTGCTTATTGCACATTGCCCTGCTTTTCAGACTCACTTATGCAAATGAAGCCCCATATTCCCCACAGGCCATCCCTAGATTGTTCTTTTTTAATGCTTTAATATACTGTTCAGCAAACACATGTATGAAGACACATGTATGTCTCACTTCAGTATAAATGTCCTTTTCTTTCCTCACATTGCTGCATCTGAATTGTGAAGGTGTCACAGAAATACACGGAAGATTGTAGTGATGTATGGTTTAGGATGTTTTCCTTGTCTCAGACTGTTCCAAGCACTCAGCTCTGCAGGCAGAGTTGTTGGAGTTATGAGGGCGTCACTTAGTCTGTTTTCTGTTGGAAAGGCAGCACAATAGAGGTATGAAACCTTTCCTGTCTTACTTTGCCTCTGGGCACAAGGCAAAAGCCAAAGAACATTTGGTTTCTCCTTTTTAATAATCGTTTATTGAATATCAACAATTTATGTCATGTCATCCAAACATTAAAAAATACTGTTTAAGAAATACCAAGTACAGTTCCATCTAGTAAATATTCAAAGGAAACTATTCAGATTTTTTTTGTAATTTATTCTTTGTTAGAGTTTGCCAAAAAAACCTCATAAATACTTACAGCTCCAAAATACAGAACATATTCAAAGGAAAAGAGAATAACATAACATTGCATAGTGCACAACAATAATAATAAAAAGCAACATCTCAATATGCAAGTTCTCTATCTAAAATAAATGGGGGAAATAGCAAGACATAATTCCAAAATAAACAATAAAAAAATAAAAAGGGCAGAAAGGTACAAAAACCCTGCCCTGCAAGTTAATATACCCCAAACTGAATTACCCCTTAAACATTCCAACAAATATCAATTGAGAAGGGAAAAAAAACAACCAAAATTATCATTCATTACTAGCACACTCATAAGTCTGAATCAACGCTTGCAATTGTGAAGGTTCAAAAAATACAGAATCGTTGCCTAAATATTTAATTAAACTCTTCCGAGGAGTCTTTAAGAAGAAGGTCATACCCAGTGATAAAGCCTTAGGCTTCAACTGGAGAAACCTTCTCCGAACTTGTTATGTCTTAACAGACAAAACAGGATACACATGTATAGTAGGACCATGAAAGGATGTTAATCTCTCTTTGAAAAAAAGCATTATAGACTCTCTCCTTATCTAAGAAACTTTGGAAGGTAGCCACCAAAGTACCCCTGTTAGTGGACTCCTGAACCAAAGTCTCTAAGAGAGCAGTCAAATCACCCTCTGGAAGCTGAATCAATCTACCCCCTCCAACACTTTTAATTGAGGAAACAACATAATAAGCATTCAAAATGCTGTGAAAATAAATAAATAAACAAATACAAGATAGATAAATAAGCTAGTCAACCTCCAGGTGCAATACAGTTAAGAACTAATTTTTCAACATTTCTGAAGCAAAAATCATATAACAAAAAGGAAAATTCACAAATTGAAGATTACATACTTTCAAAGGGTTTTCCAACCTTTCAACTTTACTTTCCAATACTAAATTACCCTTCAACAAAACACTATTCATCCCTTCCAGTGCCAGAACTTTCCTCAAATTATCCCCTATCATACCTCCCTGAGACCTTATCTCCCCATCAAGAGGTGCCAGCTTGTTAACATTCACCTGAAAATTTACATAATTGCGAGAGACAACTGGACAGAGTAGCATCCATCTTGGCCATCACTCTCCAAATTTCCAAGTTGGTCACTTCTCTCAGGAGTCTTAGGTATTGGCGACTCACTTCCCAAAACCCCAGAAAATACGACTGGCTTTAGGGAGAAGGCTGTTGCGGACTTTCCAACTCCATCACCTGTTCTCTCAGGGTTCAGTGCAGAGGAAACTCCTCCTTCTACTAACCCAATTGCTAAATTATCATTGCTCTCTCCTCGAGTACAGTTTAAATCAACCTGACTCTACCTCCCCACCTCCCACTGGGGTGGAAACCAAGTTGACTGTACCTAGGCTCATCACTGGATAAAGAGGTGGTGAGCGGGAGTCCGGACTTAGGGAGGGAGCATCCAGACTCAAAAGACTCACTTTAGAAAGAGCTGACCCCCGAGTCAAGTACAACTTTGTCCTCCATTCCTCTGAGAGATCCCTTCTATCTGTGCCCTTCTCAGCCACTGCCAGTTCCAGACTTCATTCATTCCATCTTGCTGCTCCATATGCCTGAAACAAACTACCTGAGTCTGTGCAACATAAGAACATAAAAAATGCCATACTGGGTCAGACCAAGATCCATCAAGCCTAGTATCCTGTTTCCAACTGTGACCAATCCAGGTCACAAGTACATGGCAGGTTCCCAAAAAGGTACACAGGTTGCGCAATGCTTGTTCTAGGGTAAGCAGTGGATTTCCCTGGTCCTCTTTAACAATGGTTTATGGACCTTTCCTCCAGGAACTTGTCCAAACCTTTTTTAAACCCAGCCACACTAACAGCTTTTACTACATCCTCTGGTAACAAATTCCAGTTTGATTACGTTTTGAGTGAAAAAATATTTTCTATATTATTCTTAAATGGGTTACATTGTAGCCTCTTTGCCTGTTCCCTAGTCTTTCAACTTTTTGATGGCATAAACAACCTATCAACGTTTACCTGTTTCACTCCATTCATTAATTTATAGACCTTTATCATATTTCCCTTCAGCCGTCTCTTTTCCAAGTTGAAGAGCCCTAACCTTTTAAGCCTTTCCTCATAAGAATATCCTTCCATCCCCTTTACCGTTTTGGTGGCTCTTCTCTGTACCTTTTCTAACTCTGCTATAACCTTTTTTAGATATGGCGACCAGAATTGCACACAATATTCAAGGTGTGGTCGCACTATAGAACAATATGGAGGCAATATAATATCCTTAGTTTTATCCTCCATTCCTTTCCTTATTGATTCCTAGCATTCTATTTGCTATTTTGGCTGCACTTGCACACTGGGCAGAGGGTTTCAACATATTATCCGCAGAGATATCTAAATTTTTTTTCCTGTGTGTCATGCTCCTTTTCTAGCCCTATTCAAATCCAGGAGGGAGGAGTAGCCTAGTGGTTGGGGCAAGGTACTTCAGGCCAGAAGGTCAGGGGTTCAAATCCCAGTAGAGGACAGCAACCTTGGGCTGGAAGGACTGGGGTTTCTAGTCCCACAGATGCTCCTTGTGGTCTTGGGCAAGTCACTTAACCCTCCATTGCCCATGTTCCCTGTAAGTATTAGTGTATGCATCTCATATCCCTGCATGTTAAATGTATCCCCCAATTGTGCTGTGACTGCTTTGATTGAAGGATAAGGCGGTATACAAAACTGTCTAAATAAATAAATAAATCCAGACTAAAAAGTCACCTCTTTAATGCCGCTTTTGGATCCTGATGCTCCTCACTCTCTTATCTACTACTTATGTGTATCTTACCATACTCCAATCCCCAGTTTCACTATGAGGCCAATTCTTGTTCTCGCACATCCAGCTGCATTGGCTGTACAAAAAACGGACATGCGGGAAATGGACCCAATTCTGCTGCCATGAGAACTGGACACACCTGCAACGGCAGAATCGAGGACTTGGATGTCCATCTTGGCACCCTGTTCCGGTGTGGGGGACATCTACTCATCTGCTCGCCTAGCTGCAGAACGCTCCAGTTGGTATGCCAGTGCAGTGGCGTCTCGTCACCATGGCACCGGCACATCCATCCAGAGCAAACAATTGCCCCAAAGCGCAGCATCCCCGTCACCCCACCGCCTGACCCTTGTGGGGGCCCCCAAGGCCGGGATTGGGTGGCAAGGGTCCTCCTGCGGTGTCACGATGGGGTAGGGGGGTTGCAGGCTGCAATCAACACTGTGCCCAGTAAGCTATGTGTGTAAATGGGAGCCAGGGAATGTACAGAGGCACGGCCGGAATTGCCTCTGTATGTCCCAGCAGCTGGGCCCTCCCCTGCACCACCCTGCTCCGCGCCTTCCTGACCCTGTCCAGCACTCCCACACAACTGATCTGTACATGCAGGGAGCACTGTGTCCAGAATCGTGATCAGGGGCTGTGTGCGGGTTGGACATCCAACCTACTATTCGCTCTGCAGAATGACCACCTATGTGTTTTGTCTTGATTAGATTGTAAGTTCTGATGAGCAGGGACTGTGTTTTACATCTATATGTACAGCAGTGTATGCACTTTGTAGATCTATACAAATTACTAATAATAGACTGGACAGAGATCAAATTTTTGCTGCAATCTTCTCCATAGTACACTGTCTCAAGGTAAATTTTTGAGGTGTACCCAACGATACGCTGGATCTGTTTTTTTTTATGTCCACATTTTCTTCCAGGTTTTTTCCCACACGCAAAGTAGTCTCCTTCATTCATGTTTCTGTCAAGCAATGTTACTGTATCTCTGTGGTCAGCAGGCAGCCTGATTAGCCATTGCCAAATCAGCTTGAGATATCTTCAACACTACCTCATGACAGTCCATGAATACCAGTGACCCCAACGCTCTCATAAATAGCAGATTTGGCTTCTTGATCTGTTTTCCAGATTTTCTATTTTATTTGCCAGCTCCATGTTGTTTTATTCTACAGCCAAAATACGATTTTCCAAGGTGCTTATGGCTTTGGCATGTTCGAGTTGTGTTCATTGCCCTCTAGATCAGTCCAGACAAGTGGGTTGTGTTCCCTTACCAGCAGTTAGTGGAGGCAAAGAACCAATCAAAAGCCCAGGTTTTAATGATATCACTCTCATGCCTCTATTCACCTCAGTCACCAGAGGTCCCTTCAATATTTTAGTGTCTCCAGCAGATGGTGGATTGATTTCCTCTCTTTAGAAAATCTGAGGATTGAGAGTTAAAGAGATTGATTAAATGCTTGTGATCGACCACCTTGAGTACCAAAAGGTGACTCTCTTAGTGCAATTTGGGAGGCTGCACTAGACTGTAGTCTTTTCAGTAGCCATAGGAGGAGGGAAAATTGGTAAGGGCCTATTGAACAGCCACAAATTGGATGGATTTGGAAGGATCTGGAAGAGTGCAGCAGCCTCACACAACCTCAGTGTCCCCTCCCTCCTCCTCTGTCCCCCTGCTCTCTACCGAAGATTACAGAAGACTCTCAAGAGATCTACCTGCCAGCCACCTCATACACAGTGCTGCATAGCCAGTCAGTGAAACAGCTTTCAGGTGACTAAAACTGAGCCCGGCACGGATCTTCCGCTAGGGGCTCTCGGTGGGTGAGTGGAATGGATAAACGTAGATCAATTGTTTACGTTATCAGAATATAGAAAGACTAGGGGACATGCAATGAAGCTACAGGGTAAACTATTTAAGACTAATAAAAGAAAATATTTTTTCACTCAACGTGTAATCAAACTCTGGAATTTGTTACCGGAGGATGTAGTAAAGGCTGTTAGTGTAGCTGGGTTTAAAAAAGGTTTGGACAAGTTCCTGGAGGAAAGGTCCATAAACCATTATTAAGAAGGGACCCAGGATATCAATGCTTGACCCAGTACAAGCATTGTGGAACCTGTGTCTTTTGGGGAAACTGCTAGGTACGTATGACCTAGATTGGCCACTGTTGGAAACAGGATACTGGGCTTGATGGACCTTGGTCTGACCCAGTATGGCATATCTTATGTTCTTATGTTCTTACCAAGGATTGACCCCATCATTGTCCTTGTTCGGGGCTCCTGGTTCCATCTCTGAGGGATGCAATTTGGGGTGGATTGCTAGCGAACGTTGAAGCTGCATGGGGGCTTCCTGTTCTTTTCTGCACACATTAGTAACATTTTATGCTTATTGTGTACCTGGTGGTCGCGTGGTCCTAACACTTGTTCTGCCCAAGTGGCTTCAATGCATGCCCCTTCCCTAGTGTCTTTAACGCATATAACATAAAAGCAGAGTTAACGCATGCTTGCAGGCCACTGCAGCCTTAGTGCCTGCTCTTGTGATACTTAGCCTAACTCTCTATGTTTTCCAGGAATGTTGTTTGACCTGTGATAAGCGAGGGGCCTCACCCTTCGATTCTGGACTCTGCCCTTCTTGCATGGCAGCTTCTGAGTTGCTCCTGGAAGGCCTGCTTTCCCCCTCTCAGCTGGGGGATGCAGTTAGTCAGCCCCTACCTGACAGATGGTGCTATGGGTAAAGATATTCAGCTGGCCAGAGGCTCCGGCAACCATGCTGTGAAGTCACTCTTTGTCCTCTAGGGGGTCTGTGGCAGCTATGCTCCCTGGTGTTGGGGAGCCTTATCTGAGAGGAGAGCTTCTGGACTCTGGATTGTCCTCCCCAGAATTCTTTTCCTTTTTGTAACAGGCCTAGTCTTTCTAGCATGGTAATTCAGACCCTGCAGCCTCTGGGTGCCTCTGGACGCAGTCTCATGCCGGGCAGGCTGAAAGTAGAAACCCTGTTTGATTAACTTTGGCTAAGCATTCCCAGCAAGTAGAACTCCCTGGAGATGGGGAACAGCTGGGAGTTATCCGAGCTGTTGACTATGCCTTGGATTCAGATGGTTGGTACTGGACTCTGATGTGGATGAGGAAGTGCTCTCACCTTCAGAAGATTATGCAGAGGCTGGTGTGATCCACCTATTCCAGAAGGAATAGTAGTGGTGTTGATTATCAGGTTCTCCTCGTCATTGAAATTGATATATGCTTTCGGCATGGAGCAGAAGCCGAAGGTACACCCACTCCTTTAGGGGGTACGGAAATCCTCTGCTGTCTTCCCATTCCTGGAGGTGATCAAAGGATATGATCCGGTCGGAGTGGAACTCCCGACTCCCTACGTAAAGCATAAAGGGTGTATAAGAAGATCATCATTCTTCCAGAGGAGGAGTGTGTTGAGTGGTTTGGCATTCCCAAGGTAGATTAGCAGGTCACGGTTATTACCAGATGCACCACCATTCCTGTGGAAGGCAGATTGGCCTTATAGGATGTTCTGGAATGCAGGGTGGATTCCTTGCTGAGGAACCAGTTCGCCGTGGCAGCGGCTATCTAACAGCTGGGGATAAGTACCAGCCTGATGTCTCAAGACCTGCTCCATTGGATTCAGCCTCTTCTGCCTGATGATACAGTACTACCCCTCTTTTACAGTCAGCTACAGACTTCCTTTCTGATGCCATGTATGACCTGGTATATTTGGTGGCCAAGGATGCTGTCCAGACGACGGTGTCATGACATTGGATTTGACTCCGGCACTGGGCAGCGGGTACACCCTTCAAAGTCCAGTGGGCTCAACTTGTCTTTAAGAGGGAAGCTTCTGTTTGGAACTGATTTGCAGAAGCTGATGAAAGACCTAGGCAAGACAAAATCTTATTGCCGCCCGGAAGACAGGTCCAAGGGGCCTATGAAGTGGACTGGTGACCCTTTCTCATCAACCTCCACCCGACCACCAAGGGCATGCTGGTTGGATTCCCAGGGTTCTCGAGACTATCATCATTGCCATCCTGGAAAACCTTTCTTCCCATCTGCTTCAGGTTCGTTCTCAGTCCTTTCGTGGAGTGTGTGGGCCCAGGGACTTGGTTCCTTCCAGAGAAGGACCCTCCCAGGTTGCACAGTGAAGGTTTTGGGACCCGTTCCCTGGTTCTTTTGGCTGGAGGCAGGCTTTGCCTTTTCTTTCAGGAATGGGCCTGGGTTGCAAAGGATTGCTGGGTGCCAGACACCATTCAGTTCGTTATGTCCTGGAATGCAAAGAGCCAATTCCCAATGCCTTCATCATTTCCCCTTGTGGGTCTGCAATCATAGGTGCCACTGTGCGGACGACCTTGGACAAGTTGCTATGCCTGAAGGCGGTGCTGCCTCCCCCCTGGACAAGCGGGGCAAGGGCAGATACTCCATCTATTTTGTAGTGTCCAAAAAGGATGGCTGCTTCCAGCCCATTCTAGACCTCAAAGGGATCAACGAGCACTTGTGCATCCTGCTGTTCTGGATGGAAACCTTGCACTACATGATTCAAGCCATGCATTGAGGGGAATTCTTGGCTTCGCTGGACTGTCCGAGGCATATTTTCATATTCCTATCTGGGTGGATCAGCAGTAGTATCTGTGTTTTGCCATGCTTGGCTCTCACTATCAGTTCACCACCCTCCCTTTTGGGCTATTCACTGCCCCTGGGTTGTTCTCCCAGGTCATGGTGGTGGTGGTTGCGGCACTGCTGTGCCAAGGGATCTGTGTCCATCCTTATCTGGATGACTGACTTATCCAAGCCCATTCCCTGTCAGAAGCGTCTTGGGTGACGTTACAAGTAGTGTCCTTTTTGGAAAGCCTCGGCTGGATGATCAAAGAAAGAGCTGGCTTTTGCCTTCCCAATCCTTGGAATTGCTGGGAGGACATTTTGACACGCGAGTGGGCAGAGTTTTCTTGCCAGAGGAGAGTCAGAAGACTGTTAGATTGCCTGGCGCTGTTCTGTACACAGCAGGCCCCCAGAATCTGGGATTTTCTTCAGCACTTTGAATTGATGGCAGCGACCATAGAGATAGTGCCATGGGTGTGTGCTTACATACAACCAATCCGGTGGTAATTGTTGATAGTTCTCAGGAGTTTGAGCACAGGCTTCTGCTCCCATTGACTGTGAAGGCCAGCCTGAGGTTGTGTCAACAGCCCTGTCATCTGAGGAAGGGCATACCCCTGGACAATTTATCCTGGATCCTGCTGACGACGTATGCCAGTCTCTTGGGCCAGGGAGCCTATTGCCAAGACCGTACGGCCCAGGGCCAGTGGAACCAGAGAGAAGCTGTGTGGTCCATCAACTGCCTCGAGGTGAGGGCCATTAGAATGGCTCCTTTGTGGTGGAGGGTCGGGCAGTTTGATTGTTTTCAGGTAATGCCACAGTGGTGGCCCATGTCAATTGGCAAGGCAGCATAAGGAGTGTCGGGGTGGCTCTGGAGATGGATCTCCTGTTTGCCTGGATGGAGAAGAACGCCTTAGCCTTGTTGGCCCAGCACATTGTCAGGGTGAACAATGTGGAAGTGGACTTCCTCAGCTGGCACTCTCTGAATCCTGGAGAGTGAGAATTGAGTTAGGAGACATTTCAGTTGATTCTGCGCCACTAGGTTCACCCCAAAATGGATCTGATGGTGACCCACTCCAGTGCCAAAATTTGCCACTTCTTCAGTCGTCACACAGAGATGGGGTCTGAGGGTGTCGATGTCCTGACTCAGCCTTGGCCGACTCAGCAGCTGCTCTGTGTTTTCTCCATGGCCCCTGATGGGGCATGTGATTTGGTGTATCGAGCACCACCCAGGCAGGATTGTTCTGGTAGCACTGGATTGGCCGTGGAGAGCATGGTTCAGGTATCTGATGCAGCTTCTGCAGCTCCTCCTCTTTGACTGCCTCCGTCTCAGGTTCTATTGCACTAGGGATGATTATCCTGGAGGACCTGGCTCCCTTCTCACTTATAGAAACCAAACCAAACCGTGGATTGCAATGGAAGGAAACCGTTTATTCAATTAAAAGAACCAGCCAAGGACCTGGCTCCCTTCTCACTTATGGCATGGCTCTTGAAAGGAGACTGTTAGCACATAAGGACTACTCTACAGCAGTGATCTGTACTCTGCTTGGTACCCGGAGGAGGTCTACCAAGTTAGCATACTACGAATATGGTGCTTCTTTGAGCGCTAGTGTGGTGCGCATGGCAGTTGGCTCCTGAGGCGGCCAAGGTCTCCTCCCTGTTGGCCTTTATGCAGGATAGCCTAGAAGGAGGGCTTTTCACTTAGCTCCCTGAAAGTTCAGGTGGCAATTCTGGCATGTTTCTGTGGGAAAGTCCTTGGCCTTGCACCTAGATGTCTCACATTTTTCTCCAGGGGATTCAGTGTCTGTGTCCTCCCATTCTGTGATCTGTTGCTCAGAGTCCTGATGGTGGCGGCCCCCAAGGGCCGGCCTAACCACTAGGCAAACTAGGTGGTTGCCTAGGGCAGCAACTTCTGGAGAGCAGCAAAAGCAGGCCATTCAAAGCTAAATAATAGATTTTGACAGCAAGAGGGGATGTGAAGCTTGTGGTTTGCCTAGGGCTCCAACACTTTGGACCAACTCCAGGGCCTGCCCTGCAGTCTGCTTTGAGACACTGAAGCACATTATCTTAAGGATTGTCTCCAAATTGTCTTCTTGCTCGCGATTTATTCCGCATGGCAGATTTCTGAGCTGCAGGCTGTGTCTTGTCGAGATCCTTATCTGTCCTTTTCGTCAGAGGCCATTTCCATTCTACTACTACTACTATTTAACACTTATAGAGCACCACGCACGTAGCGCTGTACAACTAACCAACAAGAGTCAGCCAGAATACAAGAGACAGTCCCTGCCCGTCAGAGTCATGCTCATCGGAGCTTACAATCTAGTCAGAACATTACAGAACATTGGTCGGATTAATGCATGGGTCGGATTAGTGCAAGGCACAGTGTGGTCAATACAATTTGGTCATGGGAGTTGACGGGGGTTAAGATAAGATACGGATAGAAGTCAGGATCTGAAGGCGATGGTGAAGAGATGAGTCTTCAACCCGGATTTGAAGAGGGCCAGGGAGGGTGTCTGGCGCACAGACACAGGTAGGCTGTTTCAGGCGCGAGGTGCAGCAAGGTGAAAGGAGCGAAGTCGGGAGTTAGCAGTGCGGGTGAAAAGCATAGATAGAAGTAATTTGCCAGCGGAGCGCAGGTTCCGAGAGGGGATGTAGGGAGAGATAAGAGATGAGAGGTATTGAGGGGCCGCAGAGTGAATGCATTTATAAGTCAGTAGGAGAAGTTTGAATTGGATGCGGAATTGGACAGGGAGCCAGTGAAACGACTTGAGAAGAGGAGTAATGTGGGCGTGGCGATACTGGCAGAAGATTAGTCGAGCAGCGTGATTTTGTATGGATTGAAGGGGAAGGAGGTGGCTGACGGGGAGACCAGCAAGGAGTAGGTTGCAATAATCGAGGCGAGAGGAGATTAAGGAGTGGATAAACGTTTTGGTGGTGTGTTCAGAGAGGAAGGGGCGAATTTTGCTAATGTTGTAGAGAAAGAAGCGACAGGTCTTGGCTACGAGCTGGATATGTGCGAAGAAGGAGAGAGAGGTGTCAAAGGTAACCCCTAGGTTGCGGGCCGAGGGAACAGTAAGGATAATAGCTCCGTCCACATAGACTGAGAAGGGGGAAGAGGAGGGGAGGAGTTGGGGGGAAAGACAAAGAGTTCAGTCTTATCCATGTTCAGTTTCAATCGGCGATGAGACATCCAGGCAGCGATGTCGGAGAGGCAAGCATGTGCCTTCCTTTTTGTCTAAGGTGCCTTCTCCCTTTCATGTAAAGCAGGTGGTGTTCCTGCCCTCCTTTCTGAAGGAGCAGTTTAGGGGAAAAGATAAGGATCTTCACCTGATGGATGTCTGGTGGGTGCTTCTCAGGTACTTGGAGGTTACGAATTTCTTTTGTAAGTCCGACCATCTTTTTGTACTGTTTGCTGGTCTGCACAAGGGTGAAGCGGTAGCCAAGTCAACCTTGAGGTGCTGGATTAAGGAGACTGTTGCCTCAGCGTATCTGTTGCAGAACTGGCCAGTTCTGGATGGTTTGTGCATCCTCGTGGGCGGAGCAGAGTTCAATAGCCCCAGCAGACATTGTTAGGCAGCAACGTGGGCATCACTTTCCACTTTTGCCAAGCATTACTGGTTGGATGTCCATGTGTGGGCAGACACGGCCTTCAGTTCAAGGGTCTTGCGAACTGCTGTGTCTTCTTCCTGCCCAGTGGTGTTGAGCTTTGGTACATCCCACTTGTCTGAACTGGTCTAGCAGGACATTTTGGAAGGTGACATTTCATTTACCAGTCAATGTCCTTTCCTTGAGTCCTACTAGACAAGTTAAGGGCCACCCCAGAAACTGTATTATTCTATTCTTCTGCTGCAGTACCCTTGCATCTGCTATGATTTTTATACTTGGCTCTGCAGGTTCATCTTCTGCTTACAATCTTCTGTTTATACTTTCCTGTACTTAGATCTCTCTTCTGTTGACTACTCATTGCTGCCCACATTTGAGGTTGTGTGAGTCTTGTTATGTGTCTCCCATATGCTTTGGGACGAATACTGCAGGGACCTCTGGTGTCTGAGGCGAATAGAGGCATGGGAATGATGTCATTGAAACCTAGGCTTTTCATTGGCTCTTTGTCTCCACCAATTTGCTGGTAGGGGAACACAACCCACTTGTCTGGACTGGTCTAGCAGGACTCAGGGAAAGGACATCAACTGGTAAGTAAAATGTCACCTTTTTGCAAGTGTAAGCACAATCTCTCAGGGATAAATGGCAAAATCATTCTTGCAGCAACCTTTGCAATGCTGAATCATCCAACCCCAAGTCTGGAGGATTTTCATTAGCAGAATCCCTGTGGCCTTGTCATGCACATGTTCCCCTGCCACCATATTATTCACCTCCTTCTGAGTAATCCCTGCCCAGATAAGCAAAATTTTTAAGGTCCACATTTTTCCTCCTTGTGGACATGTTCAGTGGCGTGACTAAATATCAAGGTATAATCTTGTGGAATCCTAATTCTTCTGTTATCGTTGCCATCTGATTCTATGCTTAGCGGGTAACACAGAGCTTCGAGTTCAGGGGGCCATCTAAGGTGCTGATATCACTTCCACCTCTAACATTTGGTTTCTTGAATTAATTCATGCCTTTGCTTATTGCTGCCCACTCACATTCCCCATCTCGTTCCTCATGCTCTGTCCCATTTGCTTTGAACTAGTACAATCCATAAGCAGTAGAAATAATTTGAGGGTTGCATCTAGTACTGCTATTTAGCCGAACAGTATATGGGGTCAGCATTTTCGCAAATGTATGTTAGCATTAATGGTAGACACAGGTTATAAGACTGAGTTAGGATCCTTTCAGGATCCTCTCCCATCCCATCCCTTCTCTACCTTAATACTTAAGTCAATTTTCTCTGCTGCTAATCAGATGAAGCTTTCTGCCTCTCAGATCACAAGGCTGCTTCCCAAACCATGCTGCTCACACATGGTATGGCCAGTCCAGCATTAGAATACACTCTCAGATTTCAGACCCCTGGCAGTAACCAGATGCCTAGATCCTCCAGGAATTCCAGAAGATTCCTAACCTAAGAGAGGGAATCGCCTGTACCTCAAACAATCGAGAATTCCTGCTGTCTCCATATTGGGCAGGTATATACATACATTGGCTAGAGACCCTAAAGCAAAGGCAGAGCAGTGAAGGAAGCGGAGGAGGATTTATATCTAGAGAGATCCGTGATTAGTTTTGTGACCAGGAACTTTTGCTGTTAGGATTTACATGTGCCTTTCAACCAAAACAGGATCTCACAGTTGGGGTGGGGGAAATCGCACCTGAAATGCATCAAAGCTTGCAAAGTGGAAAGAAGAAAGGAAGAATTTCTTTGTGCAGTTTTTGTAAGGTGGGTGAAATAAATCACAAGATCCTTAGCCACGATTGCACAGGACCGTAACTAGGGGTGGTGAAGGGCAGGCAGCCAGGGCACAAAGCACCATGTGGACTGGCAATGGATAAAAACAAAACAAGAAGAGTGCAGCTTTTCTACCATCCAAATTGAGGTGAAAGGAAGAAAGGGAAAGGGATGGGGGAGGAGGGGCTAGAGAAATAGAGGAACAGAGATCAAGTGGAGACAGCAGATAAAAGCTATACAGTGCATCCAGTAGGACAGAGGGCACTTAACTTCCAGAAGTAACCGCAAAAACCCAGATAAAACAGATCAGAGGCCAAAGGGTTAGAATTGTGATCTGTGCTTAACATATTGCGTCAAGATATGTGTCAGAGATGCAAGTTCAAATTCCTCCTGCTGCTGACTCGGCAGAGTCATAGCTACATATCCCAAGTAAAGCAAACTTAAATATCTTTTAATAGAGGGGGATTACCTGCATGGAGCAGCAGGTACAACCCTAAACACAGGCATAGAGGGGGAGGGGGGGATTGACCTGCATGGAGCTGCAGTTACAACCATTCTAGCCACATTACTGGGCAGACTAGATGGACCATACTAGTCTTTATCTGCCGTCATATAACTATGTTATTATGTCTGTAAATTAGCGTGACACGGGATATGTCACTGTGCCTCTGCAGAGTCAGCAGTAGGAGGAATTTGAACTTGCATCTCAGGCATTATCTTGACTCAAAGTTCAATATGTTAAGCACAGATCACAGTTCTAACCCTTTGGCCTCTGATCTGTTTTATCTGGGTTTTACTGTTAGTTCTGGAAGTTAAGTGCCCTCTGTCCTTCTGCACTAGCAGCCAGATGAACATTGGAAAAGCTAAATTAATCTCTGTAAATGTATTCAACCAGGCAGAAAGGAGAGGGAGAGAGATAAAAGAGAGGGGATAGAAGTGTGACAGAGAAGTAGAAAAAGTGAGACAGTCGCAAACCAGGGACTGTTTTGTTTTAATCCTGTTTAGGAGGAGATTACAGAAGCAGAGTCTTGTACTCGCTCAGTTTTGGCCCCAAAGAGATGTAAAACTATTCTTCAAAGGCTGCCACTTGGCCTGGATTTCAGCTAGGTTATGTGCAATAAACATGCCTGAGATTTATTTGCCATAATGGCTATAGTTCCTAATCAGTTTTACGTAGTTTTGTAAATCTGAAAGCTATGCCTGCTTGTGGCATATAAAAACTGGAATTTGAATTGAAAAGTGTGTTGCTACCCTTGCTGCTTAGGAACCAAAAGGAGCAGGGTGATGAAACAACACTGTAGAAGGATCAAAACAAAATCTTTTATTAAGTGTCCAAGAGTCCCACCCTACATGGGCAGTGTCTCAGCTAGTAGGAGCCTTTGCCAGGGGGTATGAGACCTTATTTAAAAACATAAAACATAATAACAAATTATATATGCATATAAATACATACAGCAGCTATGGGTACCAGTCTGTCAACAATGAGCCGCCTGACTGAAGACCGAACACAATTTAGGATAGCTATCCAGAGGGTCGCCATGAATCGACTCCGACTCGACGGCACTTAACAACAACAACATAAATACATCCAAATAAATATCAAGAATGCTGATAGTGAAGTGACCAATATATTAGAAAGAAGGGCAAAAACATAACTAAAAAAATCAACAAATATGTGTAAAACCATATCAGAATACAAATAAATCAGATAAAAAGTGATATTGACAGTGCATAAGGACTAGGAGGTAGGACCCTTAGTGGACCAAGTAGGTCATACATATAATCAGCCAGTGTGCATAAAACATGCTAAGGGGGTACTTACTTAGCAGAAGTACCACTCTCATATATAATGGGGGCACTTAGAAATATAGAAACATGATGACAGAAAAAGACCACATGGCCTATCCAGTCTGTCCTTCCATATCAACAACTACAACAGTCCACTTTTTACCTTTAGAGATCCTCTGTGTTGGTCCCATGCTTTCTTGAATTCAGTTACTGTCCTCATCTCTGCCACCTCCACTGGGAGACTATTCCATGGATCCACTACTCTTTCCATAAAGAAATATTTCCGCATATCACTCCTGAATCTATCTCCCTTCACCCTCATCCCATGTCCCCCTCGTAGCAGAACTTGCTTTCAATTGAAAGAGGCTCTCTCCCTGAACATTTATGCCACGGAGGTATTTAAACATCTCAATCATATCACCTCTATCCCGCCTTTCCTCTAAGGTGTACATATTAAGATCCTTAAGTCTGTCCTCATATGCTTTATAATGAAGCCCATTAATCATTTTAGTAGCCACCCTCTGCACCGACTCTATCCTGTTCACATCACTTGCTTAGGAAGAGCATGACTCTTATGGATAAAACACAGTACTTAAATAACAGCTAGAAATGTAAATGTATAAAAAAACAACATAAATAATAAACATCATCATAAACAGCATAAAACTAGAGACATTAAAATAATAAAAAAATGGTTCTTTTGGGCCAAATTGTAGGAGTGAAAGACTTGCTTGGATGTCTAAGCAACAAGGGTGGTCCAGAAACAAAGCAAACACCCCTGCAGAATGTAGCGCGGGACCAAAAGGAGAAGGATGATAGCCTACCTCCTCGTGTTATTTCCAAGTACCTTTTAAGAGATTCCCCCTTTTTATTATTTTGATGTTTCTAGGTTTTTTGTTTTTTTTATTTATTTATAGAGTATTTTATATGCATAACAGGAAATACAATATACCATACAAAATATAGCATGTAACAACTAAACATAACTCTAGTCCACTTCAAGGAGATGCCAGTATTAAAATTAAAGGAAAAACTCAATAGGTTACCGGTGAATACATTTTTAGCTCCTTTAACTAAGTCAAGAGACAACAATAAAACAAAGCATATACTATTTAACTAAGTCTTGCCTTTTAAAAATTCTAGCAGTTGTTCTACCTCAAAGAAAACATATCTTTTACCCTGAAAAACTATAACACATTTGCAGGGAAATTTCAAATGAAAAACAGCTCCAAGAGCTAAAACATGCGGGCGCACCTCCAAAAAGGCCTTATGCCGCCATTGTGTAACCTCAGAAACGTCTGGAAACATCTGAATAGCTTGTCCACAAAATTTCTCAGATTTCTTTTGAAAATAGACACACAAAATTCTATCTTTATCCATCTCTAATACTAGAGTAACTAATAATGTAGCCCTAGAGGAAATAATATTACAAGTAGACTCCAAAAGAACAGATATATCCAGGGTAGAAGAGGCTAAATGATCATACTAAGCCACCCCTCCCCCTCTCCACCAGATCCCTTAACTAATCTCCCTAAAGGAACATAGTATATTCTCGACACAGCAATAGAATTCAAATCCGTGAACAATAATACTTCTTTAAGATATTTTTGAAAAAGTATTAATGGAGATAGGTAATGAGTCCGAGGAAAATTCAATAAACGCAAATTCTTAGGACACAAAGAGTTCTCCAAAATCTCATCCTGACGATGGAGCGAACACGAGTCCTGAGCAAAAGTAGCCATCACTCCATTTTGAGAAAGACTCTGCGTCTCCTGAGACTCAACCATCCTCTCCAAAGACGACAACCTAATTTCATGATCAGTTAATTTTACCACTGTTTCCTTAGAGAAGTCGAAAACTTTCTGAAGAGACGCTCCAAGATCCAACTCCATTCGGGAAACTACAGCCCAAATATCTTTGAAGGAAACATCTACAGGTGGAGCTTGGGCTTCCCCAGCAGAAGCAAACGTTATCATCGATGGAAGGGGGGGGGGGTGGTAGTTTCTCTGACAAAGAACCAATTCTTAAAAAAGAAGAAGGAAGCAAAGCTGCTCCATTTTTACATTGCCCCACCTCTCCCGGAGGGGAATGGGAAACGGATGGCTGACCAGTCTCTTGGCTGGTCTGAAGAAAACCAAACTCACTATGAGAGGTAACAGATGAAACAGTACTCACAGTTGATATATCCTCCAATCCAACACCAGACAGCTGAGCAGGAGTCGATATCTCACCCACACGAATATGGGCATCCATCAGACCAACCACCTTAACCGCCTTGGTTTGGATGGCTTATGAATACTGTTTCCTCCTTTTCCCCATTACAGGGAACCTCCCTTCATGCCGAAGGGGTGCCAAAGGGGCGGGACCTGCCTCTTTGGTCACACCCCTTTGGTCACGCCCACGGGCACACGCCCGCTACTGCATCGCACGGTGAGAGCAGCTGGATATAGCCCTCCAACTGAGCTACCCTAATCAGAGCAGCCCTCACAGGCACCAGGAACCAATCGGGTAAGTCAGCAATAGAAGCAGGAAACAAACTGAGCACCTCGGCGTCCCACGGTGAGAGCAGCTGGATATAGCCCTCCAACTGAGCTGCCCCAATCAGAGCAGCCCTCACAGGCACCGGGAACCAATCGGGTAAGTCAGCAATAGAAGCAGGAAACAAACTGAGCACCTCCTGATGCTTCTAGTTTTATGCTGTTTATGACTTGGAGCAAGTTGGGAACATGGAACCAGTTACACACAATGGAAGAGGACCGTTCCGATGGGGTACATCTGAGACTATTGAGGGAACAGGGGAGTTCTGGTGGTCCCAGAGGACTACAGAAGGGTGCATGTGATTCCTTTATACAAAAGTGGAAGTAAGGATGATGTCGGGAACCAGCACTGTACCTAGCCCTGTGCAAGTGGTGCAGCCGCACAGGGTGCAAAAGAAGTAGGGGTGCATGTTGAGCTTCCGGCCCTGGCTAACCCTCCCCCTGTGTTGCCCTGCCGCCGCCTCCACTTTTTTGTTTTCTTGGACACGGCAGCAGCAGTAATTCAGACCCGTGTTTGTAGGAAGGTCGGGTCTCCTCTTCTTGATGTAGGTCGCATCAGAGGAGGGAGGGACCAGGCCAGCCATGCAAACGCTGCGTTGCGAAGACCCGCCTTTGAATGGCTGGCCTGGTCCCTCCGTCCTCTGACGTGACCTGCATCAGGGAAGGGAAGGAGGGACCCGAGCTGCTTACAAACATGGGTCTGCTTCACTGGCGGTGGTGGCAGGGCAACGCAGGGGGGTAGGCAACTGGTGGATGTGAGGGGGAGGGGTGCCAGATGTGGAAATAGCACAGGGTGCAATTATGGCTTGGTACGGCCCTGTTGGGAACTACAAGCCATTTAGTCTGATCTCTGTGGTGAGTAAATTAATGGAAACTCTGCTAAAACAGAGGATAGTGAGGTTTCTGTAATCCAATGGATTACAGGATCTGAGACAGCATGGTTTTACTAGAGGCGGGTCTTGACTGGGTGACCAGTGAGTTGGATCGAGGGAGAGCGCAAGATGTGGCATATTTAGATTTCAGTAAAGCCTTTGACATTGTTCTAGATGTGTGACTTACAAATAAATTGAACACCCAAGGGATGGACTTTAAAGTGACTGGGTTAGAAACTGGTTGAGTGGGAGGCAACAGAGTACAGGTAAATGGAGTTCACTCTGAGGAAAAGGGCATTAACAGTGGAGTCGCATAGGAATCTGTCCTTGGTCCAATTCTTTTAAACATTTTTGTAAGCAATATTGTGGAAGGGCTGATGGGTAAGGTTTGTGGATGCCAAAGTCTGCAATAGAGTAGACACCCAGGAAGGAGTAGATAAAATGAAGCAGGATCTAGCAAAACATAAAGAATGGTTGATTTGGCAGTTAAAAAATGCTAAAAAAAAAATGCAGGGCCATGTATTTGGACTGCAAAACTCCAAGGGAGCAGTACAGCATGGGGTGAAGTACGTCTGTCAACAAAAGAAAGGCAGAAGAAGAAAGATGAGGCTGGGGTGAGGATAAGTACGGAGGGAGGGAATGAAGGACTGGAAGTGGTTGAAAGACGGGGATGCAGGAGACTGGAGAAGGAATGAGAGGACTAGGGAAGTAAGAGGAGGAAGTGGAAATCTGTTAAGTAGGTAGAAGATGAAAAAAGGGAAACTGAAGACCAGAGAGGAGAGACAAGGAGGAATGAAATCTAGCTATTAGGTAAAAAAATAGATTAGAGAAATGGAGGAAAAAAGATGAATCAGAAGGATCAATTTGAGAGAGAGAGAGATGTGAGGGAAGGAAAGGAGACAGAGTGAGTGAATAAACAGAAAATGGAAATGACATCCTGAAAAACGACTTAGGAGAAAACCAACGAGGATGTGGTAACAAGAAACCAGGACCAACCCAGCTAGAAAAACAAAATAACCAGACAGCAAAGGTACAAAAGAGTGTCAACTTTCAGAAAATTAAATATGCCAGTTTTTAAAATGTGTATTTCTTATAGTTCAGCACAGGAAAAAATGCATTTCTGTTTTTCTTTCTTCAGTGTCCCACAGCTCACACAGTCAGGTTTTGGGGATTTCCATTTCAAATTGTTTTTTTTTCCTTAAAAAATGCCATACTGGGTCAGACCAAGGTCCACCAAGCCCCTTATCCTGTTTCCAACAGTGGCCAATCCAGGTTACAAATAACTGGCAGGTTCCTAAAAGACACACAGGTTCTACAATGCTTGTTCTGGAGTAAGCAGTGGATTTCCCGGGTCCTCTTTAATAATGGTTTATGGACCTTTCCTCCAAGAACTTGTCCAAACCTCTTTTTTTTTAAATTATTTATTTAAGCATTTTCCAAATACATAATCATACAGGGAAATGATAACAATACAAACATATTTGAAATCAGAATGAATAGAAATTTGACAATGCCACATTAAGGAAGAGAAAAACTATACAATGCGTAAAATGTTAAAGAAATTAAGAGTATCAAAACCCCATAATAGGGAGCCAAAAAATTTACGTCAGTTCCCCCTCAAGATCTTCACCAACCTCCCTCCCATCAAGAAAAAGTTGTAAAGCTTTCACATCAGTATACACATATGTATGTCCCCCTAGAGCAGTGATGGCTAACCTTTTTGAGCCCGAGTGCCCAAACTGCCGCACAAAACCAAAGAATTTCCTCAAAGTGCCAGCACGTCAATTAAAGCCCCATTTGCATAAGGTGCTTCATTTGCATAAATATTTGCATAATGTTACCATACACTAACTTTTAGTAAACATGCCTCTTAATGAGTATATGGATAAAGAAAGACTAAAAGGTTTCTACATTACTATAATCCAGTACCAACCGCCAGGCACATTAGGAACTACTACAAACGCTGCCCATTTAGAACCCATAGCAAACCCGCCGTATCCTAACAGCACTACCAGGACTCACAAAGCACCATACTCTACCTATCAAAAGGCAACACTGCAAATATTAAACCAATACATCTCAGAGAACAACAATACATGACCTACTGGGGAAAGAACAAGTGGCAATGTCAAATAGGAATTATATAAACAGAATACCTCAGCTCAGTTACACATGCAGAACAGACCATCACCAAACAAGGAATCACAATTTAGAAACAGGAAGACAATAATTAAACTGGGAACCCCAAAAGCCAAACTTGGAATATACAACAACACTGTAGAAATAAAACTATATATTAATTTCCTCTTGTACTAAACAAAGCGCAAAAATTAATGATGCACATTTCCCAGAGCTGACATATTCCAGTTAATAAATTCAAAATAAAGAGATATTTTTCTACCTTTTGTGCATTTTTTTTCAGTTGCAATTGTTCCAGCCACTTTCTTCTGGTTTCTTCGTGTCTTCTGCTAACTCTCCATCTGCTGTCCATTTGTCCTTTCTTCTGTCTTCTTGTTTTTTTTTTCCATTCTCTCTCTACATCTGCTTTAACATACTAATCTTTCTCCTTTGGCTCTTTCCTCATTCCTATTTCATCTACTCAAAATTTACCCCTCCATCCTCAATCCCCACTTACTCTCCCAATACCCGGCCAATTGTAGATTTTTTATCCCTCCCACACAAAATATTTTTCCCCTCTCCATTTTACTCTCCCAGCCCCATCCCATTCTAATCCTCCCCCAACACCAGCTCCCTTCTAGTTCCAGCCTCACCCAGCATCCATTCCCTTCTAGTCCCTGCATCAGCCCATTTCCAGTCCTAGCAGCCCCCCAACCCAATACCAGTCCTATCCCCCCCTCATCAACCCACTTCCAGTCCTAACCCCCCATCACCCCATTTTCAGTTTAAGCCCCCCCCTATAACCCATTACCAGTCCTAACCCCCCACTTCCAGTCAGCCCCCCATAGCCCATTGCCAGTCCTAACCCCCCCATCAGCCCACAGTCCATTACCAGTCCTAACCCCATCAGCCCACCTCAAGTCCTAACCCCTCCCCATCAGCCCATTTCTTGTCCCAGCCCCCCCATAGCCCATTATCAGTCCTAAACCCCCCCATAGCCCATTACCAGTCCTAACCCCATCAGACCACCTCCAGTGTTAACCCCCCATCAGCCCATTTCCAGTCCTAACCCCACCCAACAGCCCACCTCAAGTCCTAACCCCTCCCCATCAGCCCATTAGCAGTCCTAACCCCCCCCCCTAGCCCATTAGCAGTCCTAACCCCCCCTCTCTAGCCCATTAGCAGTCCTAACCCCCCCATAGCCCATTACCAGTCCTAACCCCCATCACCCCATTTCCAGACAGCCCCCATCAGCCCACAGCCCATTAGCAGTCCTAACCCCCCCTAGCCCATTAGCAGTCCTAACCCCCCCTCCTAGCCCATTAGCAGTCCTAACCCCCCTACCCCATTAGCAGTCCTAACCCCCCCCCTCCTAGCCCATTAGCAGTCCTAACCCCCCCTAGCCCATTAGCAGTCCTTTCCCCCCCCCTCCTAGCCCATTAGCAGTCCTAACCCCCCATCACCCCATTTCCAGACAGCCCCCATCAGCCCACAGCCCATTAGCAGTCCTAACCCCCCCTAGCCCATTAGCAGTCCTATCCCCCCCCTCCTAGCCCATTAGCAGTCCTAACCCCCCTCCTAGCCCACTAGCAGTCCTAACCCCCCCTCCTAGCCCACTAGCAGTCCAAACCCCCCCCCCTCCTAGCCCATTTGCTGTCCTAACCCCCCCCCCCCTCCTAGCCCTTTAGCAGTCATAACCCCCCCCCCCTCCTAGCCCATTAGCAGTCCTAACCCCCCCCCCCTCCTAGCCCATTAGCTGTCCTAACCCCCCCCCCTCCTCGCCCTTTAGCAGTCCTAACCCCCCCCCCTCCTAGCCCATTAGCAGTCCTAACCCCCCCCCCCCAGCCCATTAGCAGTCCTAACACCCCCCCCCCCCGGCAAATTTAAAAAAAGAAAAAGAGGGCTCTGGCTGCTGCCGCGGACGCGGCAGCATGCAGTGTCCCGCGGGGCCCCCTCCGCCCGCTAAGCCCCTCTGCAAGGGCTTTCAGATTCGCGAGGGAGACAGCGTCTCCCTCGCGTCTCTTGTTAAGCCCGCAGGGGCTAATGGGAAATTTCCCATCAGTCCCTCGCGTCTAAAGGGGCTGATGGGAAATTTCCCATTAACCCCTACGGGCTTAACAGAGACGCGAGGGAGACGCTGTCTCCCTCGCGAATCTGAAAGCCCTTGCAGAGGGGCTTAGCGGGCGGAGGGGGCCCCGCGGGACACTGCATGCTGCCGCGTCCGCGGCAGCAGCCAGAGCCCGCTTTTTCTTTTTTTGCGGACCTTCACGCGTGCCAGCTGCAAGGCCTTCGCGTGCCACAGCTGGCACGCGTGCCATAGGTTCGCCATCGCTGCCCTAGAGTAACAATACAGCGGCAAGGGAACTTTAAAAAAAAAGTAGCTCCCAATGCCACAACACGAGATTTCAAGGACAAAAACTGCTTGCGCCGTGACTGAGTACTTAGGCAGACATCAGGAAAAACCTGGAGTTTGGATCCGCAAAAAGCAACATCTTTATACTTAAAGAAAGCTCTCAGAACTCGCAATTTAGCGGATTCAGACCCAAACCTTAACCACCAAGGTATTACGCTTAGAAATGACATCTAAAGTATCCTCCAGAAAGGCAGTTAAATTCTGATCCACAGAATAAATGGAGGGGGCCGAAGCTCCCTCAGTTTGTTTAGTAGGAGCAAAAGCCGCCGAAAGATAGTACATATGAACAGCTTGCAAATCCCCTGTTAAATGTAATACTTCAGAAGCATATTTCCCCAGTAATATTTCAGGAGATAACAGATGTGTACAAGGGAAATTTAAAAAACGTAAATTACAGGCTCGCGACTGATTTTCCAGTGTTTCCAGCCTCTGAGAAACTGAAAAAACATCTTTAGCTAAGGCAACATCAAAATCAGTACTAGACTGCAGCTGAAAATCGGTCTGAGCAACTGACTTTAAACAGTTATCAATTTGTTTATCAACATTTTGCAATTTACCCACCACCTCCTGGGAAAATGTACACAAAGAGGACACAGTAGAAGTTAAACGATTATCTATCTTCTGAATGACTGTCCAAATATCCTTGAGAGTCACTTCCCCGGAAGGGGAGGAAAACGTTCCAACATCTGCAGCTACCAAAAACACTGGCTGCAAAGCAGGAGTTGTACTCACAGGAGAAGAAGTAATAGGAGTAGATGAGAGTGAAGGCACAGGAAGAGGAGGAGGAGACCGGAATACAGGGCTTAGTGAAGCCCCATCCAGAGTTTGAACTTCAGGCAGCAGAGAGGTCACATGTTTATCCATAGGTCCCGTCACTTTCCCACTCTCAACACCCTCTCCAGACTTTGCACCAACCTTCGCCTTACGTTTGCCCATGGATTCCAAACTGATCTCACCATACACGTGAATACCTCGGTGCACCGAAGGGGCACCAAAGGGGAGTGTCTGCCCCTTGAGCCACTACCTTTAGGCCACGCCACGCGGGCCGTGAAACGCGGCCGCGTGGAACCCTCTGGGTTTTATTGGGCAGGGAAGGGTCCTCTGAGTCAGCCCTCCTCCTGCCTGCACGCTGACACTCCAAACCTCCACGGGGTCCTGCTGCACTGAACCGCAGAGATGGAATCGCGGCAGCTCCCTCACACACAGTGCTCTCTCCAACAATTACCAGGTACCTCCGGGCTTTATTGGGCAGGGAAGGGTCCTCTGAGTCAGGGCATGCCCTCCTCCTGCCTGCACGCTGACACTCCAAGCCTCCACGGGGTCCTGCTGCACTGAACCGCAGAGATGGAATCGCGGCAGCTCCCTCACACAGTGCTCTCTCCCCAAACCTCTTTTAAACCCAGCTACACTAACAGCTTTTACTACATCCTCTGGTAACGAATTCCAGAGTTTGATTACACATTGAGTGAAAAAATATTTTCTCTTATTAATCTTAAATAGATTACCCTGTAGCTTTATTGCAAGTCCCCTAGTCTTTCTGCTTTTTAGAGAAACATAGAAATATGATGACAGAAAAAGACCACATAGCCTATCTAGTCTGTCCTTCCATATCAACAACTACAACAGTCCCCTTTTTTCCTTTAGAGATCCTCTGTGTTTGTCCCATGCTTTTTTGAATTCAGTTACTGTCCTCATCTCTACCACCTCCACTGGGAGACTATTCCATGGATCCACTACTCTTTCCATAAAGAAATATTTCCGCATATCACTCCTGAATCTGTCCCCCTTCACCCTCATCCCATGTTCCCTCATAGCAGAACTTGCTTTCAATTGAAAGAGGCTCTCCCCCTGAACATTTATGCCACGGAGGTACTTAAACATCTCAATCATATCACCTCTATCCCGCCTTTCCTCTAAGGTGTACATATTAAGATCCTTAAGTCTGTCCTCATATGCTTTATAATGAAAACCACTAAACATTTTAGTAGCCACCCTCTGCACCGACTCCATCCTATTCACATCCTTTTGTAGGTGCGGTCTCCAGAATTGCACACTATACTCCAAATGAGGTTGCGCCAAAGACTTATGCAGAGGCACTATCGCCTCCTTTTTTCTGCTAGCCATTCTTCTCCGTATGCACCCAAGCATCCTTCTAGCTTTTGCTGTTGCCTTTTCTACCTGTTTAGCTACTTTAAGATCATCAGAGACAACCACGCCTAGGTCCTGCTCTTCTTTAGTGGACAAAAGTACTTCACCCCCTATACTATATTGCTCCCTTGGATTGCTGCAGCCCAAATGCATGACCTTACATTTTTTAACATTAAATCCCAGCTGCCGAATTCTAGACCATTCTTCAAGCTTAGCTAGATCCCTTCTCATGTTATCTACACCTTCCTGGGTGTCTACTCTATTGCAGTAACTTTAGGGTCCATCCCTAGGGTGCTCAGTTTGTTTATAAATCGCCTGTGAGGAACAGTGTCAAAAGCTTTACTGAAAACTAAATACACCACATCTAAGGCTTTCCCTCGGTCCAACTCCCTGGTCACCCTGTCAAAGATGGAGCAAACAACTGATCTACGTTTACCCGTTCCACTCCATTCATTATTTTATATACCTCCATCATATCCCCCCTCAGCCATCTCTTTTCCAAGTTGAAAAGCCCTAACCTTTTAAGCCTTACCTCAGAGGGGTATCCTTCCATCCCCTTTACTAGTTTGGTGGCTCTTCTCTAATTATGCTATATCCTGCATACTGTTTTTCTAATTTATAATCTCTTATTCTTTATTAGGTGATGGTTTCTCTGTGTTTAAGTGAAGGATTTTGTTCATCTGTGGGTACTGTAGCCATTCGGCTTGTTCTCTTTTTCCCACTTGATGTTCTAGAACAGAGGTTCCCAAACTTTCTGGAAGTATGGACCTCCCTATGAATATCTCTATTTCTTTTCTGTGTTTGTAGACGTCTTGTGATGGTCTCATGGATCACAGGTTGGTAACCTTTGTTTTTAAAGGTGGGGTTGGTGTAGTTTGAGTTTTTGGACTTTGGTGCAGGTATGGTATGTTAAGTTTTGGAGTGCCCATCTTCATTGAAGAGAAGGGGAGCAAGGATGGTGCCCTGCGGGACACCACAGTGCAAAGGGAAGGAGGGGGAAGTGTTGGAACCTGATCGAACGGCAAAAGTGCGAGACAAAAGGAAAGACCGAAACCACTGAAGAACGGTGCTGTGAATACCGAGGTCTGATAGGCAAGTGAGAAGGATGCGGTGATCAACAACATTGAATGCAGCAGAAAGATCCAGGGAATATCTTACAGCAATAGATACATCGCCACGATTGTGGGAACGGTGTATCTTTGAGTAGTCTGGGTTGTCAAGGTTGATCGGGGTGTATATCATTATATCATCAGCATAGAAAGAGTATTGGATATTGTGTTTTCTGATGTTGGGTGTGAAGTGAAACATCTTAGCTCTGCCCTGCACCTACTTCACCTCTTTTATTCTTATGACTATTATTTTATTGTAGTTATGTTGCTTTCTGGCTTAATTTTTCAGGAATAGAGGCTGTGACATCAGCAAACAAGATGGCCGCAAAATCTATTGCTCCAGCCAGCCCTTGCAGCAAAAGGGGAAAAAAAGATCACCCAAAACAGGTAGAGAAGGACCAGAGAGGTCCAGGACATCGAGGAAGACAGCAAAAGCAAAAAAAATCAATTTAAAAGAATTTGCTTTTTCGGCAGCGGGCAAACAGTCTATGCCCGCTGCCGAAAAAGCGTCCCTAGCATGTTAAAATGGCAGCGAAGGGAGAAAAACTGCGGAAAGTGTCGCCCAAGCAAAAACTAATAAAGAACCAGCAGAAGTGACATCAGAGGAGACTATAGACGTGGAAACGGAGGATCAAGGCATTTTTAAGCAGAGGTTCGTGCCTGATTTAAAGAACTAAAAAATGAAATATTGCAAGTGAGAGCAGATGTGATTGCTGGCATAGATACAGTAGCTTGCGAGTAGAGATAACAGATTTGGGGAGGCTCATGGAAGAGGTGGGGGAACGAGTGGAGGAGCAAGCAGAGGCCACAGGATCTTTGGACAGTAAGCTGCAGTTCTAGAACAACAGAATACAAATCTAGAAGACAAGGTGGAGGACCTGGAGAACCGGTCCAGGAGGAGCAACATCAGGTTTCGGGGGATTCCAGAGGGGGACCCCTATACAGACTGCATGGCAATGGTGATAGATATCTCCAAAGCATTGTTAAAGAAAACAGGCGTGGAACTAGAAAAGCTGGATTTTCAGACTGATTGGGCACACCGCGTGGCGAGCATAGTAGGACAGAGCAATAACAAACCTGTGACATAATCACCTGTTTTCACGACTACGGCTTAAAAGAAAAAGTGTTGAGTAAAGCTCGCTCGGGTGGACCATTTAAGTGGGGGTCCTGCGCAGTGGAATTGTATGTGGACCTGGCCCAAATCACACTACAGAAGAGGTGCCAAATGAAAGATGTTTTAATTAAGCTTCGGGAAGAAGGAGTGAGATATGGATGGACCCTCCTCTTTGGACTCAGCTTTACCTATAAAGGACAGAGAATGACGGTATGCTCATGCGACGAAGCAGTTAAAGCTCTTAATGAGGCTGGATTAACTGGACTGACAATGGACCGGGAAATAGCGAAAGCACCAAGGATAAACCATACAAGATGGCAGAGAGTAGCATATGGCCGGCACAGGCTATCTTGCCAATTGGAGTACATAGAGCATGAAAGAACAGAAAGCTGAAGAATTTAAAAGGCAATGAGGAGATCTGTTTGAAGATTACCAGGACTGCTAGTACAGGAAAGGTCCAGAACCTAGAAAGGACAATACTCTTATCATGGAAGATGGGGGACAGGCTACAAAGAAGATAGCATATCAAGTTAACTGACTAGGGGAGAGGAGGGAAGGGGGGCTATATGGAGTATCATGGGGAAGTTTCGGGATACCCCTCCACAGCACCTTTCTCCTCATTCCACCCCTATAGATATGGAAATGGAATGCGGGGTATATGAAGGATGATGGAATGGGGAGAAAATAGGGTGGGCAATGAGGTACTTGGTCAGGAGGGAGTTATTATATAAGAGAGGGAAGCTATTATGGGTAAAAATATTTGTGAAATAAGACTCCATGAGCAGAGAAAATAAGATTTATTTGTCAGTCCAATTTAAGAAGTACAAGAGGGAGGGGGGAAGGATGCATCTAGAGATAAGATGGGGAGAGGGCATGAGGGTAAGGGGTGAGCGGCTAAGCAATATGTATGCAGGGCTGGCACAGCCGTTTTGATGATGACAGCAGCCTGGGCTATCCAGGGAGGAGGGAGAGGATGGCCGGAGTGAAATGGGAGGGGGGAGGAAGGATAGGGAAGAAAGAGGGAGAAAGATAAAAAAAGGGGGGGAATCAGAAGGGTTAGCAAACAGATGAGTTGAAAATTCTGACACTAAATGTTAAGGGGCTTAATTCACCCTTTTAACTTTGAAAAGGGAGACTATAATAAAATGAGGAAAATAGTTAACAAAAAACTAAAAGGAGCAATTGCAAAGCATGGGTGTTGTTTAAAAATACTATTTTGGAAGCCCAGACCAGCTGTATTCCACGCTTTGAAAAAAGTGGAAGTCCAAAAAACTGCCAGCGTGGTTTAAAGGTGAGGTCAGAGAGGCTGTTGTTGCCCAAAAAGCATTTTTAAGAAAATGGAAAAAAGAGTTAAATGACAAAAACGGGAAACAACATAAGCACTGGCAAGTTAAATGCAAGGCAGGCAAAGAGAGAATTTGAGAAGAAACTTGCTGTGGAAGCAAAAATGCTTGATAAAGACTTTTTCAAGTACATTCATAGCAAAAAATCTTTGAGAGGGTCAGTTGGACCATTAGATGATAGAGGGGTAAAAGGGGCGCTAACAGGGGACAAGGCCATAGCTGAGAGAATGAATGAATTCTTTGCTTCAGTCATTACTAAGGAAGATGTAGGGATGTTGCCCATGACTAAAATGGTATTTAAAGGTGATGCCGCAGAAGAATTGAAAGAAATATCGATACACTGGGAAGTTGTATTACAGCTATTTGATAAAGTGAAGAGTAGCAAATACCTGGATCGGATGGTATACATCCAAGAGTGTTGAAAGAATTGAAATATGAGATTGCAGACCTACTATTCTAGTAATCTGTGAACTATCATTAAAATCATCTGTAATACCTGAAGATTGGAGGATGGCCAATGTAACGCCAATTTTTAAAAATGATTCCAGGGGTGATTCGGGAAATTACAGACCGGTGAGCCTGACGTCAGTACTCAGAAAAATGGTAGAAACTATTATAAAGAACAAAATGACTGAATATGTAGATAGTCATGGCTTAATGGGAGACAGCCAAAAAGACTTTATCCAAGGAAGGTCTTGTCTTACTAATCTGTTATTTTTTTTGAAGGTGCAAATAAACAGACAAATGTGAGTCGTTGATATAGTGTATCTGGGTTTTCAGAAAGCCTTTGACAAGGTCCCTCCAGAGAGACTCTTAGCGAAATTAAAAAGTCATGAGATAGGAGGCAGTGTACTATTGTGGATCAGGAACTGATTAAAAGATAGAAAACAGAGGATAGGGCTAAATGGCCAATTTTCCCAATGGAGAAAGGTGAATAGTGGAGTAGCCCAGGGATCTGTGCTGGGTCCGCTGCTTTTTAACATATTTGTAAATGACCTGGAAATGGGAATAACGAGTGAGGTAATCAAATCTGAAGATGACACATAATTATTCAAAGTTGTTAAAACCCATGAGGATTGTGAAAAATTGCAAGAGGATTTTGATAAATTGGAAGACTGGGCATCCAAATGGCAGATGAAATTTAATGTGGACAAGTGCAAAGTTATGCACCTAGGAAAGAACAACTCAAACTATGGTTACACGATGCAAGAATCCACATTAGGAACCATCATCAAGGAAACGATTTAGGCGTCATCATGGATAACATGTTGAAATCCTCTGCCCAGTTTGCAGGTGTGGCCAAGAAAGTAAATAGAATGCTAGGACTCATAAGGAAAGGAATGGAGAATAAAACAAAGGATATTATAATGCCTCTGTATGGTTCCATGGTGCGACAACACCTTGAATATTGTGTGCAGTTCAGGTTACCGTATCTTAAAAAGGATATAGTGTTATTAGAAAAGGTTCAGAGAAGAGCCACCAAAATCGTAAAGGGAATGGAAGGATACCCCTATGTAGAAAGACTAAAAAGGTTGGGGCTCTTCAACCTGGAAAAGAGATGGCTGAGGGGGGATATGAAAGAGGTCTATAAATTAATGAATGGAGTGGAACGGGTAAACGTAGATCAATTTGTTTACACAATCAAAATATAGAAAGACTAAGGAACATGCAATGAAGCTACAGTGTAATAAGAGAAAATATTTTTTCACTCAACATTACCAGAGGATGTAGTAAAAGCTGTTAGTGTAGCCAGGTTTAAAAAAGGTTTGGACAAGTTCCTGGAGGAAAGGTCCATAAACCATTATTAAAGGGAACCCGGGAAATCCACTGCTTGCCCCAGTACAAGCATTGTGGAACCTGTGTCTTCTGGGGATCCTGCCAGGTACTTGTGACCTAGATTGGCCAGTGTTAGAAACAGGATACTGGGCTTGATGGACCCTGGTCTGACCCAGTATGGCATATCTTATGTTCTTAACTGCCAGAAATTATGCAAGGAAATGGCACGCCAGAGAGCTTCAATATTTTTATTGCAAGAAACTCACTTGTTAAGCGCACATGAAACCTTAGTGACACCCCGGAGATACAATTTGCGAATTTTTTATCAAATACAGTGGAGCGTAAAAAAGGAGGAGTAGCAATGTTAATAGATCCGACAATGAAAGTAGTAATCCACACAGTGGTTAGAGAGAAAGGGGGAAGATATCTGTTGCTAAGGTTGAAGCTAGGAACAGAGTTATTCTGTACTGTAAAGGTCTATGCACCCACCAGGACACAAAAAGCATTTTGGGACAGTCTAAGTGAAGAAATGGGTAGACTGAGAGAGGGAACATTGATTTGCGGGGTAGGGGCTTCAATCTGACATGGGAATGCTCACGTAACACCAATCCTGAAACACCTCCACTGGCTCCCCATTCACTGCAGACTCTCCTTCAAGATTCTATTAATGACCTTCAAAGCCTTCAACAAGCTCTCCTCCACCTCCCTCACTGAGCTAATCCACCCCACGCTCCCTAATAGATCCAGAAGATCCGCAGCTGTAAACACACTGGTAATTCTGAAGGCAATAATGAAATGCTCTCAAGCAACGATAAACAGAGCATTTATGTTCTATGCACCCAGATGTTGGAACGCACTTCCACCCACCATCCAGGCAATCTCCGACCTTGCCCAATTTAGGAAGACGGTGAAGCACCATCTTTTCCTCACACACTACTCTGATGACAATTCACAAACTACCACCTCCCCTCTGCCTCACTAGCACACCCAGCATGCGATGACGCAGTCACACCCATGGGCCATTTGGACCCTGCATACCATGTAAATATCAGAGTGTATATAATCCTTACTATTGTAAATAGCCTCTATCCAAAGATAGACCCGATTGGACCTATGACTTGATTCACCAACCTGTATATAGTTACCCTAGTTATGTCCAAGTTACAGCACCTGTTTTATTGTAAATACAGTGCAACCTCAACCGCACTGTATAAGTTACCGTTTTATGTAAACCACACTGATTTTAAATAGTGCGGTATAAAAGAGACATTAAATAAATAAAACAAAATAAATAAAAACCGGGGAAGGATGCAACAGGTAGGAGGGTGGGTTCCCAAGCAGATAGGGCCAGATACCATCAGTTTATAAAACAACATAACTTGATAGACGCCTGGAGATATTATTACCCAGGGAAGAGACAGTTTTTGTTCTGTTCCCCAGTACATGGTGCATACTCAAGGATAGATGCTATATGGGTAGCAGGGAGGATTCGGGGAGCAGACATGGACCCCATTACATGGACAGACCATGCCCCAGTAAAACTTAGGCTATCGATAAAAGGAGAGAAAAGAGGGCCCCAATTCTGGAAGTTGAATGAATCATTGATGGAAGATTAGAGAATGTCGAATGAAATAGAACAAATGATATCAGAATACTTCCCCATGAATGATAATAGTGAGGTGGGATGGGGGGTGGTTTTGGATGGGTTTAAAGCAGCTTTGCGAGGGGTATTGATTAAATGGGGAGCAAGAAAGAGGAGACAGGAAGCAAAAGAGACACAGCTCCGCCAATGCTTAAGGGATTTGGAAGACCTAGATGCCCAAGGGGGGGGGGGGGGGAGGGAAGAAATACAGAGGACAAATAGTGGCTGTTCGGGTGCAAATAAGCGCCTTGCAAGTGGAAGCTATACGATATCGAATGCAACAACTATGACAGGCATTTTTCAAGGGAGAGAATAAAGCAGGGCGATATATGGCCCAACTCTTAAAACAACAAAAGTTGAAGTCTCATATTATGCGGATTAAAGGATCAGGGAATCCCATTTTACAATCAGAAAAGGAGATCAGAGCAGCATTTGCGTCATTCTATCAGACTTTGTATATGGCGGCGCCCCCTCCCCTCAATAGACAGGATCCTGAGCTATTTAGATTCAGTGCCCCCACACCGCTTAGACATGGAGGACCAGCAGTCACTCAACAGAGAGATACGGAAAGAGGAAGTACTACAAGCAATACAACAACTTAAGCTAGGCAAAGCCCCTGATCTCGATGGGCTCGCAGCCCGCTTTTATAAAAATTAGTGAATCATTTTCATTTGGTACGGCTATTTAACCTGCCCTGTGAAAGCAGATACAATGGGGTGGGCAGAAATTTCTTTGATACCCAAAGCAGGTAAAGACCTACAAAGCTGCGCATCCTACAGACCTATTTCCCTGCTCAATTTGGAAGCTAAATTGCTGGCTAAAATATTGGCTACTCATGTGAATAGAGTGATAGCCCAGCTGGTTCATCAGGACCAAGCTGGAATCATACCTGGAAGGCAGGTTTCAGATAATGTCTGCAAGATCTTAAATTTGGTATGGACTGCTAACCAGAACAAAGGACCTGCCTTGCTACTCTCATTAGATGCTGAGAAAGTGTTTGACCATGTCTCTTGGACCTTTTGCTTTCAAGTCCTAGAGAGGATGGGGCTAGCTGAGAGATTCCTGAAATGGGTACAGGCTACATATCGGAACCCAAAGGCATATGTCAGGGTCAACGGAGGATACTCAGATTTCTTCCCACAGGGATGGGGAACCCGCGAGGGATGCCCCCATTTGCCCCTCTTATTTGCTCTCTCAGTCAAACTCTTTGCAGCACGAATTAGGATGAATGCAGATTTGAGAGGGATAAAAGTGGAACAGGAAGATTATCGGATAGCGCTTTTTGCAGATGATATTATTCTGGTTGTCACTCACCCGCATGTCACCCTACCTTTGATTATGTGGGAAATAGGGGAATATGGCAAGTTAGTGGGGTTCAGTATAAACTGGGCCAAATCAGAGATATTGAACTTGACAGTCCCAACAGAGCTTCAAGATTCCCTACAAAAGAAATTTCCATTTCGATTGACCAAGTGCTCCTTCCGGTATTTGGGAATACAAATTAGGAATCAGTTGAAGAACTTATTCAAACTCAATTATAGGAAATTATTGGGTGAGGTAGAGGGATGCTTAATAACGGGGGTCGGGGACACTGTTCCCTCTAAGCTGTGCGCATGTGCGCGCGCACACACCTCGCCGAGCGAGCGCACATACTTTACAACAGAGTGCACAAAAATTACGGCTCTGATTCTGGTAGAAAACAACACAGACGTCTTAAAATTTAAAAGTTATGATTGTAATTACTAGAAATTTCCCGCTTCATTTAGTAATCGTCTATTTTCATTTAATTTGATTAAAATCAATGTGGTGTACATACTGTATTCTGATGTGTAGTCAAATTTTAAAGTATATAACTCCAAGTGTCGTTATGTGGCGCACAAAAATTTAACCTTCCTTCAAAAGCTGCACACAGCTGATATTTTATGCGCACACAGCCTACAGAAAATTAGAGGGAACATTGGTCGGGGATATATCTCATGGTTTGGGTGTATTACAGCAATAAAGATGCTGCTGCTTCCACTTTTTTATTCCTTTTCCAAGCACTACCAATAGCAGTACCCACAAACGCTCTAAAACAGCTACAGAAAAGGTTGACCGATTCATTTGGCAGAATCGGGCCCCTAGAGTAGCGATGAAAATAGCACAGAGACCAAAAATGGAATGGGGGTTGGGGGTCCCTAAGTTTCAGAAATATATAGCGGCACAGGTTAAGGCTTTTATACTCATGGCACAGAGAATGACAGAAAAAGTGGGTGCAAATGGAAGTAGCATCAGTACCACTAGCCTCGTGTGGCAAAGAAGAGGAGAAAGGGTACAAACCCCTTCATGGAGCATACTTTGGCTATATGGCAACAGCAGCACCAAGAATTAATGAGGAGCAAGCAATATACACAGGGGATGTCATTGATAGCTTGCTTAGCAGAGGGACAGGAGCCAGAACTCACAATATTGCGCAGGAGGGCAAAACTGGGCCTTAGTCAGGTCTCACAAGTAATACACAAAGCGGCAGTGTTAGACTTTGCTGGAATAAGAGACCTAAACAGGCTGCCAGCACAGGATTACTATAGCTATTTACAAATCAGCGCCTTTATAAATCAGCGGAAGGTATGGCAAGAATTATGGAGCAAGAGGGGATGGTTTGAAGTTGCATGCCTGGGAGCACTGGGACGGAAGGGGCTTCTGTCTCGGCTGTATCATAAAGGGTCCGGAGAAGCTGGAATACATGCAGAAATGGGAACAAGATCTAGAGGTGGCGTGGGAGGCAATAATACAGGGGGTAGGGAGTGTATCCGTAGCCACTGCCCTGCGTGAAAATGCCTACAAAATGCTTTCCACAAGGTACTGGACGCCAGAGCGAATGTGTAAGGCAATATTGGTGCGGTCAAATGAATGTTGGAGGCAATGCGGGGGTAAAGGCAAACTACTACATATGTGGTGGGAATGCAAAGTGGTACAAGCTTATTGGGAAATGGTGAAACAGGCTATCAAAGAGATTACGGGTTATCAGCTGCAAAAGAGCCCAGACACTTTTTTACTCCATCAACAAGAAAAGCTACTACCGAAGCGGATAAATGGTGTGATGCAACACTGCATAGTAGCAGCTCGTTGTGAAATAGCAGCTTATTGAAATAGACCAGTGCTATCTAGCTTGGAAAGATACGCTAGGAGATTGGCAAATCTGTCTTTGATGTACAAGTTGATGGGCTTGAAGAAGGGCAAGGGAGAAGGTATCATGCGACAATGGAGGGGGAGTGTGGAAATGCTTGGAGCAACAGAAGGGGGTATAGAAGGCGCGGAAGAACAACAAAGGGGTGGAAGGCTAAAAGACAACTGTCATGAGGGAAGAAGGGGAAAGGAATAAAGGGGAAGGGAAGGAGGGGTAAGGGAAATGTTACAAAATGTTGATGCTTCCTGTTGGTTATAAGTGACTTGTTTTGGTTGGAATGTAAAAGTTGAAAACCTAATAAAGTATAAATGAAAAAAAAATTCTGAAATAGGAATTCACTGATGTTTCTATAATGTATTTTTTTGCTTTCTACATAAGATTTTTCTTGTGTGTTTATAAACTGTAAAATGCTGCAGAGATTAATTTACATTAATAAAAAAGGGAGGAGTGGTCCAGTGGTTAGGACAAGGTACTTCAGGCCAGAGGGCTGGGGGTTCAAGTCCCACCTGGGGACAGCAATCTCAGGCCGGAGGGACTGGGATTTCTAGTCCTATAGGCACTCCTTGTGGCCTTGGGCAAGCCACTTAACCCTCCATTGCCCATGTTCCCTGTAAGTATTAGCGTATGTGTGTCATATCCCCTCGTGTTAAATGTATCCCCCAATTGACCGCTTTGACCCGGTGAAAAGCGGAATATAAAGACAGCTAAATAAATAAAATAAATAAATAAATAAAAAAGGTAAATAAGACATTGATTTGTCACAAAATGAAGTTGAAGGATATGAGCTAAATGATGAGGAGTAACCTAATGGTTAGAGCACTGGCTTGGTAACCAAGATACAGCGTTCAATTCCCACTAGCACTCCTTGTGGCTTTGGGCAAGCCCCTTAACCCTCCATTGCACTGGAACAAAGGCCTGGCAATCTACTTCCTGTCACACTTGAGGAGCTGCTGGGTCACCTGGAGTCAGCATTGACTTGAAGGCACATGTTGCATTTTGCCATAACAATAGATTGGGCTTTAGAACATTTTGAAGGAGGCGATGTGTGTTGAGGTAGTTGGCTTTATAGCAAACTTGGCTCTAGTTGGGTTTAAAATGAGTTATGGGCCTTGCCTCTTAATACATTTTTAAATATGTTTTAATTGTTTCCATAGGTGCGTTTGGTAAAATCCTTGAAATAACTGAGTTTAAAATATGTAAAATGTCACCTATGATGCAGAAAGCTATTTTTATGGGCATGCAAAGGCATTATTTGTCAATAAAAGTATAGCTAGAATGACTCAAACCTGTACATCTACTGCCCCACCCCCCTCCCATTTTATCCTCGGAGACATCCAAAAAATCAGTTTTGGTTATGCCACTGCTCCAAAAATTTTAACTCAACTTGGCTCCACCCCACGTTAGCCTCCCGAACAGCTGAGTCACTGAGCACCTACACTGGGATAGGCCATATGGTCTTTATTTGCCGTCATTTTTCTCTGTTTCTAGTGCAGTGAACTGGATGGAGTGTCGTGCTGTGAGTTGCACAGTGAGGGGTGTATGGAGAGCTGCGATGTAAGGGCGATGCGGAGTATCAGCACCTTACCGTGATCAAAACAAAGAAAATCTGAAATGCTATCCTTCAGCAGATGGGGTCGTGACCGCGTTCACCTCTTTGATAACCGGTGTCCGACAGGTTAGAGCTAAGAACTTATGGTTATATTTCCCTCCAGATTGCCCTCTCTATACCAGCATTAACTCATCAACTACGCCCAAGGAATTATCTGGATTAAACACCACACCCACTGCTCGGCAGCCTGCCACTAACATACACCCCTATCAAGGGCACAGCCAATCCCTCCTGGAATAATTCACAATAACAAAGACTGAGCAGAGCCAGTGAGGGGTTGCCCACTGCCCCTCATCTGCCCCTTTCTGTCCCTCCCCCCTTTCAAGGCTGTCCCATCAGACCACATTACCTTGTCTGAAATTTCTGTAAGCAGCTCTGTCCAAGGCCGGGAGGCTGGAGCACTGGATGGGTGAAATGCTTTCCTGTCCCCTGCTCTGATGCTTGTCACTGATTGGCTGCCTGCCAAGCAACTGAAGCACATGATTAGCTGTGCCAGGGCGGGGAGGGACGGCTGATGTTTAGTGTGGTGAAGTTGGTTTTAGGGCTGCTTCAATTCATCTTTCATTAAGTGACAAGCTTTAAAAAAAAAAGGTTATGCCCAGGTCATATGACAAGACAATTTGCATTAAATGATTTCATTCTTCATTGTGAGACAAGAAGTGGTGTGTTATGTGTTCATACACTTCAAGGCATTTATTATCACACTTATGAAATATCCAGGGACTAAATTCATTCTTCATTCTAAAAGAGAATCACAAGAATTTCTCACATCCTGGTTCTGACTGTTAGTCTGTGACCCTTTTTCAGCAGTGTTTCAGGCTCTGCTTTGTGGCGACATTGTGGAGTTGAAGCATCGGATTGTAGTCACCGCAAGTCGCGCTTATGGGGTATAACTGCATCCATTTGACCTAGGCGAGTAGCTGCAGGGTAGCGGCATAGCAGGGGTGAGGACTTGTAACTATACTACTGGAAGTGAATTATTGGCTAATGATCCAGTTTGGTCTGGACGAAGTCACATGGGGGCGCTGTAACTTCAGCACCTGGCACAGACTGTGGGATGGATGCCCTCAAGCAGCCTGGCAAAGAAATGGCATGTCTGTAGAGAGAGAACTTGGTAGGAGAACGTGATGAGTAGAGGAGTAGCCTAGTGGTTAGAGCAGTGGTCCAGAGAGCCCAGATTTAAATCCCATTGACATTGTTTGTGGTCTTGAGCAAGTCACCTAACCTTCCATTGCTTCAGGAACAAACCTAAGAACCCTTTTACTAAAGCGCGTGTTAGTTTTTTGCACTTAGGGGTATGTTTACTAAATCGGGTTAACGGTTAACCCGGGCTATCTGCCACTAGGTCCCATATTATTCAATGGGACCTAGTTGCAGATAGCCTGGGTTAACCGTTAGCCCGGTTTAGTAAACAAACCCCTTAGTGTGTTAAGTCAAAGCCTCAATGATAACTGTCAGAGGCATGGCCAACATGTTCCCAAACCTTACCATGGGGAACGTCCCTTTGAGGCGATGCCTACACAAGAACATAAGATATGCCATACTGCATCAGACCAAGGGCCCATCAAGTCCAGTATCCTGTTTCAAACAGTGGCCAATTCAGGTCACAAGTTCCTGGCAGGTTCCCAAAAAAATACTCAGGTTCCACATGCTTGTCCCGGGGTAAGCAGTGGATTTCCTGGGTCCTCTTTAATAATGGTTTATGGACCTTTCCTCCAGGAACTTGTCCAAACCTCTTTTAAACCCAGCTACACTAGCAGCTTTTACTGCATCCTCCGATAATGAATTCCAAAGTTTGATTACGCGTTGAGAGGAAAAATATTTTCTTCAATTAGTCTTAAAAGGGCTACATTGTAGCTTCAGTGCATGTCCCCTAGTTTTTTTACTTTTTGAAGGAGTAAACAACTGATTTATATGTACCTTTTCCACTCCATTCAGTATTTTATAGGCTCTATTATATCTCCCCTTAGCCATCATTTTTTCAAGTTGAAAAGCCCTAACCTTCCATCCCCTTTACCATTTATGTGGCTCTTCTCTGTGCTTTTTCTAATTCTGCAATATCCTTTTTAAGATACGCTGCCCAGACCTGCACACAATATTCAAGGTGCGGTCGCCCATGGAACGATACAGAGGCATTATGATGTCATCCTTTGTTTTATTCCCCATTCCTTTCCTTATGATTGCTAGCATTCTATTTGCTCTCTTGGCTGCTGCTGCACACTGGGCCGAGGGTTTTAACATGTTATCCACAATGATGCCAGGATCCTTTTCCTCGGTGGTGGTTCCTTTTTTTTTTTTTTAATTGAAGTTTTTAATCAGTTTAACACCAACTAAATATAAAGACAATCAGAAAAAAGGAAAAGAAAAATTATACCAATCCATAAAAACATCTATACAAAGTAACAAATCTGATTTAGCCCACATATCTGAGATTCAACTGAGGCATTACAATAATCAAGATACAAATAAGAAAATATGCCATACAACCCACCTAACCGGAGGCAAAACAACGACTACACTCCCCTTACTATTCCCTCACTCTCCTATCTGCAATAAATTTTTCCAAATGAGAAACATCGGTAAAAATAAATGAATCACCCTCATAATTTATAGCACACTTGCAAGGGAATCTAAGAAAGAAAGTAGCACCCAGCTGCAAGACCTGAGGCTTTAAAGCCAAAAAAAGCCTCCTCTGAAGCTGGGTACTACGTGCCACATCAGGAAAAATATTTATAAGGTGACCGCAAAACTTTGTAGCTTTATATTTAAAGAAAGCCTTAAGGATACATTGTTTTGCATCCAAAGTTTTGAATGTCACCAACAAGGTAGCCCGGGTACTTATTGCATCTGTGAAGTCCTCTAGAAAAGCTGTTAAATTTGAAATAGAAGGTTCAATTGTGGTAGGCGACGGCCTATGATCCATGCTAATTGAACTAAGCAGACAGGCCTGAGCAGCTTGACCTGTAACTGAAGCCTGTAGTTAGGCCCAGAGGAATGAAAACCCCCCTGAATGATGACACCATAGAATTGAAACTTAACTCAGTTTAACTGAACATAGCTAAGCAGAAACGAAACTTAGAAAATATAGAAAAACAAGTTTAATTGGTACTGATAAGGTGTGCTATGCTTCTATGGAATTAATTAACTCTGCAGAGAGCAAGGTCACAGTGCCTCTGCTTCCCATATGTTTTAACAAGCTCAGCGACCTTGGAGGGGAGAAGTAACAAGTTGGAGACACTGACCATTGTAATTGGGACTAGAAGGGGGGCAACCAGGTGCTGGGCCCAGATCAGAGTCCCGATTGGGTAGCCATATCAGTACCGGGACCAATAGATGGGTGAGAGGGGTACTGGGACCAATGAAAAGTTTGCCTATGCTTAGAATGGACAAGAAAGCTATAAAAGTTGTTGTTTTACTAGAAGCCATTGCTCAGCCATTTTGAAATTGCTTATTGCTTGAGCCATGTGCACATTAAACTGGCTTGGATCCTTGAAAAGACTCCTGGATTTATTTATTGCATGCTTATCTGCTGCTACATTCTTGGTGCGTTGGCCGGGAAGTGCGAGTGGTGGATAGTGTTCAAGTGAATAAATCCACGTAATTCGCCTTGAGGTTTGGTCCAGTTGGAACCATGCCAATCCGACGCAGGGGAATTTCCCTGGGCCCACCGATCCTCTTGTATCGGAGGGAGTTCTGCCTGGCCTCGGCAGGCACTGAGTCCAGCTGGCCAACACTTCCGACCCGGGGGAGTCCAGGATCCAACTCAGAAGCTTGGGAACCAGATCTGGTAAGTATAGTTTTGAAAACCTGTCTAGACAGATGAATTAGAACTGCAGTTTGAAAACTTTGGTAAGACTTAAGTCTTTGTTTGAAAATCCTTGCATGAGTATTCGCTAGGTACAGCTGTTATAGAGGATCATGATTCAGCCTGGTCAGAGCAGACAGGACTGGGTTTTTGGTATGTCTAGACAGAAATAGAAAGAGCAGTACTGCCAGTGGAACTTGGAATTTGTAATCTCGAGATATTGGGAATTGGTAAGAGAGCTCTCAAGGAAGGGCCGAGTAACCCCGCATGGGAATTCGCCGGGTGAAACCCTCATCCTTTGTGTCATTGGGAAAAATACTAGTCAGAATAGATAGAAAGGAATGCATTCTAAGATACGTTGCTAGCATGATTGTGTGAATGAAGTGTGAATGAGAGGTCTGGCAGCACGGACCAAGCAGAGTGGACTCTGGACTAGCGCAGTTCCTAGTCGGGTGACTGCGTCTAGGTCGCGAAACGGATGAAGCGTTTGGTGTATTGTCCGTCCTGTGTATTTGATTTTTGCTATCTGTTGAAACTGCGAGTTTCCCTTTTGTTATATATGTGAGATTATTCTGTTGAGTAATTTGTGACAGTTCACTGATTAAGAAATTGTATTAATAGAGCAGAATGAAGACCCAAAACACTTACAGTCATTTTTAGAAATCAAAAAGCTGGTCTGACCCAGTTAGTTTTTTCTACTGCAGTGTGAAAAACTGACAGGGGGCGTGTCTGAAGGAAAGAATGTCTAGTGTCGTCTTTCTAATCTTGTGCAGGCTTAAACCTCAATGCTGGTAGTTTGTGCTTATTTCAGGCAAATTGTACCTGTTTTATTTAATATGTTTTTGTTCCTTCTGCGGTGGTTATGTAATATATCATTTATTTATCATTTAATAAGAATGTTTAGTCAGGATTGTGGGTCCCGATAGTTTTTGGGTTTAGCCTGAAAAGGATTAAGTTTGTATTAATCCCTTATGGGTTGCGGACCAAGTGAGAGGAATTTCTGTCGGCTGTATGTTCAAATTTTCAGTAAGCACTGAAACAGTTTAAATAGGCAATGATAAAGAACTGTTTTTGTTTTTCCTTTGATCTACAAAGTAATTAGATCACGACTTAACATTGATTTAAATTGTTTTTTTCTGGCATCTCTGTCCATGTGAATGAGAAGTCTCTTTTTATGAGCACAGTTCAATTGTTTCCCCGCGAGCAGAGGGGTGTGGCTTCCACATAGCCTGCAGAGAAAAAAAAAAAAAAAAGGTTCTGGAGAGACAGCTGGAGACTGCAGGAGATTTCTCCTAGGAATGAAAAGGGACTCCCGATTTGAAAAGTCTCTTCATTTAATCGAAGCGTGATGAATTTATAATTAGTTTTTTCTCTGGTTTCACTAGCTCTGTTTAACCAAAAGTTTTAAAAACAAAGTTTATCTTTTTATGAATGAGTATAAGTCATTTGAATGCATGCTTCCCCTCTGTGCTGGTTACTAATGAACAAATCAGTTAGCTTTTCTGTATTTAAAAAAAAAAAAGGAAAGGTGTACTGTATTTTATGAAAAATATCCAGAATGTCTTTTAAATATTTGCTTCCTGAACTAAAAAATAATTTCTTTTGCAGAGACATGCTGACAGATAGCTATAGTTCTCTCTATAAGAAGCATAATGGATGTATGTGCTCAATCTAAGTGTTTCCTGCCTGCCCTATGTTTACAGAAATAATAAG
This sequence comes from Ichthyophis bannanicus, assembly GCA_033557465.1. Lineage (NCBI taxonomy): Eukaryota > Metazoa > Chordata > Amphibia > Gymnophiona > Ichthyophiidae > Ichthyophis > Ichthyophis bannanicus. The sequence goes on from CM066043.1 coordinate 116,041,216, forward strand.
TGTCTTTTCAAGTATGATCAAGAATTTCAGTAAGGGATTTACTGAAGATTATGAAATGTCTCTGTCCCAATCAGGATTTTGCCCCAGAATTTCTAGATATCCTGTCTCGTCTCTCTCTCTCTCTCTGTAAGTAGTTCTGTTCAGAGTGCTTAAGGGGGGGATGGAGCCCAGTCCACCGATGATGTCAAACCCCCCCCCCCCCCCCCGGTGGGCGTGAACTAATGTGCCCACAGCAGAGAAGTGGATCCTTAAAAAAAAAAAAAAAAAATCAACCTCCTGGATAGAGCATTGCTAGGAGAAACAGAATCCAGGAGAGGGGGGGGGGGGGGGGACTACAGATTCCCAAGTAGTTTGCTAGCCACCTCTGCAACAGGGGAATGTCCACCCCCTCCGGACTAGAAGTGAAAGTCAGCTGACCAGACTTGTTTAGAACTGAAAAAAACTGCATTATACACTGAGAAGTTTTAGGACTTGATTGAACTAATGAACGGAAATTGCAAAGAACTGGATGAATTTGCGGGCATAATGGTTAAATGAAAGTTAATCAGAGGGTGTGTGAATTGTGAAAATAAATGTAACAGAGAAAGTGAATGATATTTTAGTTGAATGATGTGAGGAGGTTATCTTAATCGAAGGAACAGAGGAAGTGAAAAACTGGGTGTGAGTACGCCCATTATAGAAAAAGAAGGACATTAGAGAAGTGAATGCCCGTATCTTGACTCCACCCCAGGAGGGAGTACTTGATTGTAGAATCATAGCCAGAATAAAACCAAGCACAGTGTTTCAGCACGAGAGTGAAGCAGCTATAGCATGAGTGGCAGCCGAAGAGGGCTACAGCATGGATGAAGACTAGGCCAGACCGGACTCTCCAGTTTCCCTGGGTCCCCAGGAGTCAGTCTGCAAAATAGGGGACCAATATATGGACTTTTATGGGGGATACAGGAGCAGAATACTAAAGCCAGTAGCCCCTGTGTTTTTCTCGCAAAGCCTTTTCTGCAGAACCACATGTGTGAACTAGAAAAAAAAAAAAAATAATAATGTACCAGTTCCTGTATATGCCTGAATGCCCTATTCCATTTTTGGGCCGAGACCTGCTTGCAAAGCTTCAAGCACAGATATCCTTTGTTGAAGGGGAAAAAAATGAAACTCAAAATCTGCTGGCCTGATGGTGTTAACTGTCCCCAAGAAGAAGAATGGTGGTTCTATTCACCTGCATCCAAAGCAACAAGCTGTACACTTACCAACCTCATAGCCCCACCTGGAGGATGGGCAGAAGATAATCCACCTGGCCTAGCGAAGAACATAGCCCCTGCCATTGTCACCCTCAAGCCAGTCAAGAAGCCTGGGACAGGTGATTACCGCCCAGTGCAGGATCTAAGAAAGAATGAATGATGCAGCTGAAACTATACAACCAGTGGTACCAAAATCCTTATATTCTCTTGGAACTGATCTCTGCTGAAGCTATACATTTCATCATTCTGGACTTAAAAAGATGCCTTTTTCTGTATACGCTTAGCCCAAGACCCCACTACAAGGAGGCGGGGCCAATTCATCTGGACAAGATTACCTCAAGAATTCAAGAACTCGCCTCACTCAGCAAAAGATTTGACAAGTTATCCAGAAACTCCAGAAAAAAAAAAAAAGAAAAAATTCTACTTCAATATGTGGACAACTTGCTCATAACCACCAACTCAGAAAGTGAATGTCCACCAGCCACCAGTGAACTCTTGCACCTTTTTAATGAGGCTGGATACAAAGTCTCAAGAGCCAAAGCATAATTATGTCAAACAAGTTAAATACCTAGGATTCCAGTTGTCCAGCGGAATTCGACGCCTGGAACCCTTACCAGAACGCAAAGCAGCTGTATGCAGTATTCCTACTCCAACCACCAGGAGGCAAGTGAGAGCCTTCTTGGGTGCCACAGAGTATGTTGTATATGGATCCCCAATTTTGCGCTGCTAAAAAAAAAAAAAAAAAAAAACATTGTATCAAGCTATCAAAGGAATGGAAAAGTCTCCAGAGGAATGGGGACTTGAACAGGATGCAGCCTTTTGATCTTTGAAAAAAACACTCTGATGTTGTCACCAATTCTGGGTCTACCAGATGTCCAGAAAACCTTACAGTCTCTATGTTCATGAGTCGCAAGGAAATGTTCTAGGAGTGTTGACTCAATCTCTTGGACCTTGGCAACAACCAGTAGCCTATTTGTCAAACAATTGGATGTAGTTGCAAAAGGCTGGCCCCTTATTTGAGAGCTGTTGCAAGCTACAGCCCTCCTAGTGAGCAAAGCTGACAAGCTCACTTTGAGACAGAATCTTCAAGTTACTGTACCACACTCTGTTCTAACCAATATGAAATACAAAGGAAACTACTAGCTAACAAATCTATGAATGTTGAAGTATTAGAGTATGTTGTGTGAAAACCCCAGATACAACTGAAGGGTCAGTCAAGCTTTCAATCCTGCTATGTTATCAGTTAGTCTTGATCCCCTGATCATGACTGTTTAGAAATTATGGACACTGTATTCTCAAGCCACCTGGATTTGACTGATGTCCCTCTGGAGAACCCTGAACAGACTTTCTTTGTGGCTGAAGGCAGTTTCATCATCAATGGACATTGTTGTGCTAGATATGCAGTGATGACCCCTGATTTGGTAGTTGAGTCCTCAGCCCTGGCCCCAGAAACTTCACCACAGAAAGCTGAACTGATAGTCCTCACTAGAGCACTAACAATAGGAAAAGAGCCCTGTCTAAATGTGTACCCAGATTTCAAGTATACCCTTACAACCTTGCATGCATATGGGCCCCTGTACAAAGAATGAGGATGGATAACCTTAGGAAGCAAGTCCATTAAGTATAGCCCCAAGATATTGATATTAACAGATACATACTGCCTATAGATCTCAGAATTTAGGAAAAGTAGAATGTATGAATAGAACCCTGAAATCTCAGTTGTCTAAACTTTGCCAAGAGGTTTACCTGAAGTGGCCCTAGGTTCTTCCTATAGCCCTTCTTAGGATATACTTAGCCCCTGCTAAGTCTTTAGGAGTTTTTCCCTTTTGAAATTCTGTATGCGCAACCCCTGCCTATTGTATAGGAAATAAAAGGAGATATGAGACAGATAGGATCTGAAATTATTAGACATAAACTATTGGTTTTAAGTTCTGTTTTGCAGAGTCTTCATACCTGGGTACAAAATCGATTACCCATCAATTTGCCTGCACCCTTTCAAGCCTGGAGTCTCGGTGTGAATCAAAGAGTGGAGAAAGACACCGTTGACACCGCATTAGAAGGGACCTTATGTTGTTATCTTGTTAACCCTACAGCAGTGAAAATTGCAGAACTCGAACCCTGGATTCATCACAGCAGAGTGAAATCAGCAGCAGCTCCAGAGCCAGACCAGTGAACATCAGAACAGATCCAGAAGTTCCATTGCAGCTAACTTTGCAAAGACAAGCAAATTGAAAAAATTCAGGAAGTTTTAAAAACAAAAAGAGAGACTGTGCTAATATAGAACTCCTGAATCTCAAGAGACTATTTGTTTATTCTGAAGAGATTATCATCAACAGAAAGAGACTGTATTATGAACTATATTATTTGAAAATCTTTGTGCCATTTTGATCAAGGACAGTGCAAACTAAAAGGACTGTGTTTATTGAAATACGCTGGAATCTACAGCTCTACACTCCTACCAATGAAATTGGTAAGGTCATGTACAGCGGAAGCTTGAGGATCTACAATCAACGCTACACCTGTTGCATGCTACTGAGAGCAAAACAGGTCAACGTACAGTAAAGAAGAAGAAGACTTCGTGGTCAAGAATTATCAACAGATTGCACTGGTTTTTCAAAGACTTGCACTAATTCTTCAGAGAACTTTCATCATGATTCTCTACTGTTTCATCGTGATAGCAGCCTTGGAGTGCTTTGAAATGACTTTTGCCTTATCTCCCTGGGCAGCCTGTATAAGTACAACATGAACTGGACCGAAGGTCACTCAGACCTTGTTTTATCATTCTCCCTATACTTGCATTGGTATACTCTCCAATCCAAAAGTTGTTCTAGATCTTGACTTTCTACAAGGCTATGCAAGCCACCGTTGCAATTCCTCATACCACCACCAGAACTTGTTTCTTGAACTTACTGGAGCAATAGCATCTAGTCTCCACACTTCTGACTGTTTCTATTGTGGAGGAACTAAGATGGGAGATCAGTGGCCCTGGGAGACGCAAGAACTGAACTATTCTATCCTATACAATCAGACTGATTTACATAATACTACTAGTGAGTGGGTATTGGCCCACCCCATTGTTGACAGTTTGTGTTTTGTTCGGACTGGACCACAATCTACTACGAAGGATGGACAGCTGGTCTGTCTAAATCAGAAGCTTTACGACAGCACAACAAAGATGCAACCGAACCTTCGAATCCTTTAGTTCTTTTTCCCACTCTTGCCAAACTATGGACTTTGACTATCTGCCTGTTGCTCCCTTGTTTCTTGCCATTTTGCTTGCAAATGATAACTTCAGTTATTAATAACACTGTAGAGCGTAAGACAGCTACAAAGATGCTAGCTATGTGAACTTACTACCCTATACCACAGAGTGATACCTTTACCTAGTATTATGTGATTTGATTCTCACACCTTATTAACATGCGGGTGAGAATAATCAAAGGGGGGAATGTGGTAGGCGACGGCCTATGATCCATGCTAATTGAACTAAGCAGACAGGCCTGAGCAGCTTGACCTGTAACTGAAGCCTGTAGTTAGGCCCAGAGGAATGAAAACCCCCCTGAATGATGACAGCATAGAATTGAAACTTAACTCAGTTTAACTGAACATAGCTAAGCAGAAACGAAACTTAGAAAATATAGAAAAACAAGTTTAATTGGTACTGATAAGGTGTGCTATGCTTCTATGGAATTAATTAACTCTGCAGAGAGCAAGGTCACAGTGCCTCTGCTTCTCATATGTTTTAACAAGCTCAGCGACCTTGGAGGAGAGAAGTAACAAGTTGGAGACACTGACCATTGTAATTGGGACTAGAAGGGGGGCAACCAGGTGCTGGGCCCAGATCAGAGTCCCGATTGGGTAGCCATATCAGTACCGGGACCAATAGATGGGTGAGAGGGGTACTGGGACCAATGAAAAGTTTGCCTATGCTTAGAATGGACAAGAAAGCTATAAAAGTTGTTGTTTTACTAGAAGCCATTGCTCAGCCATTTTGAAATTGCTTATTGCTTGAGCCATGTGCACATTAAACTGGCTTGGATCCTTGAAAAGACTCCTGGATTTATTTATTGCATGCTTATCTGCTGCTACACAATGACATCTAAATCCCCGTTCGCTGAAGAAACCTTTTTCACCGCAGAGGAAATATAGTACATTTGTGAGAACTCAAAAGGCTCACTCAAATGCAAGACCTCTCTCAAATATTTATCCAGAAGAATTCTGGGAGCTAAGAGAGAGGTATGTGGAAAATTTAAGAAATGCAAATTATAAATACGTACAGAGTTTTCCAATGCCTCTACTTTACTATGCAAGATTAACGAATCCTTTATGCCAGCCACATTCGCAGAATGCAACGGGCTAACCTGGGATTCAAGCCTAGTACACGTAGCATCAACATAGGAAACTTTGTCATCTAGCTGCTTCAAAGAAGCAACAGTTTCTGTCGAAAAAACACATAGGGAACTCAAAGTAGAGGTCAACTTATCATCAATCATTTGAAGAGCACCCCAAAGATCTTTTAAGGTTACTTCAGAGTCAGAGGAAGGGTTAGACAGACCAGAAGAGCCACTAAACCCGATTAATTGAACCGGTCTAGGAAACAGTACTACAGGAGCACTGACACTCACCTTATCTAAGGACTCCACAGAGGCAAACGAGATCCCGGCAGAAGACGGAGGGGAGGGGGGGGGGGAGGAGACCGCCCTCCAGAACTGAGGGAGGCTCCTTCAGGGGAAGACTGCACCACCGGGAGAGGTACAAGATGTTTGTCCATAGGACCAATAGACAACTTATTTGTCGTGGCAGCTGCCTCTTTGCCACTGGCTTTTGCCTTCCGCTTCCCCATAGTAGAAAATACTCAAACACCTAAACAAACAAGGTATAAGCTTCCAACGCCAAGATGACGCCGAAGGGGCGCCAAAGGGGCGTGTCTCGCCCCTTTGGAGATGCCCCTTCGGAGCACGCCCCGCGGACACGCTCCGCAGTCTAATAATGAAACTAAGCTTATAGGGAAGAAGGGAGGGTCCTCCGTGGAAAAGGTTGTCCCGCTGCTGCCTGCCCGATGGTAAGGGGCAAGGGAGCGATTCCAGCAGCCGGTGCACAATGCAGCAGTCTCCGGGGGATATCAGCAAACCCCCAATGCCTCCCACACAGCCTCAGCGAATCCACAGAAGGGGCTGTGGAGCACGCAGATGTAGTGACAGGGTCCTCCCTGGAAAAGGTTGTCCCGCCGCTGCCTGCCCGATGGTAAGGGGCAAGGGAGCGATTCCAGCAGCCGGTGCACAATGCAGCAGTCTCCGGGGGATATCAGCAAACCCCTAATGCCTCCCACACAGCCTCAGCGAATCCATAGAAGGGGCTGTGGAGCACGTAGATGTAGTGACAGGGTCCTCCCTGGAAAAGGTTGTCCCGCCGCTGCCTGCCTGATGGTAAGGGGCAAGGGAGCGATTCCAGCAGCCGGTGCACAATGCAGCAGTCTCCGGGGGATATCAGCAAACCCCCAATGCCTCCCACACAGCCTCAGCGAATCCTCGGTGGTGGTTCCTGATATGGAACCTTGCATCGTCTAACCATAGTTTGGGTTCTTCTTCCCTAACAGGCCAGTTTCATAACATGCACATCTGGGCCGCGGACAAATCTGAATCACAAATCGTTTGAACCTAATTCCACATCTGTGGGTCTAGACGTGCCCGCGGGTCCAGAATCATGGAAGCAAATGTGTTCGGCACAGCATGGGCATAGCGCTATTCAGTCAGCACATGCACGCATCTGGCGCGCAGTCCACGCATTGGTGCAGGCACAGGTCATGTGATATAATAGAGAAGCACGTCCCCCGTCAATATTATCGGACATGGACAAAGTTTTGGACGTCCCCACACCCACCATATTCTGAATAGTTACACATTTTGAATCCTACCCGTCTCCACAATGTACTTGCGGATGCCACACCCCTTGGGAAAAATGTGCATATCCTGATCTGCCCTTCACACTGAGAGTAGTGTGCTGATGCAAACTAGACATAAATGTCAAGGAGAAATGACTGCTGCTGTAGCAACCTAGACCACATTTCAGGGCCTGTAAAGGACTGGTAAGTGCTAGGGAATCCCAGTGCACCCTAATATGGTATCAGAGAATGTAAATATAAACATGTATGTCAGGACATACCTTGCATCAAATGGTACTTGGCATTAGGAACCGGCCCCAGTGATTCCTGCCCTAGTCATCTCTACAAGCATGCCTTAAACTGCTGAGGATGGACCCCACCAAGTCCACAAAACCCCAAATTAACATTGCAGTTCCCCAAAGGATGCTTAATATTGCTGAGCAACAAATGTATGCCCTTTCCATGCCTCTGGCCTATAAGTGCACTCATTCTGCTGCTCCACACTACCATCCCCTCTTATCGCAATGATAGGGTAGATCATATTGGTGGAGGGGTTGCGCTCTATGTTAGAGAGGGCATTGAGTCACACATGCTAAAGGTTTTGCAGGAAACAAAATACAATGTAGAATTTCTGTGGATAGAAATTCTATGTAAAAAGGGGATGGCAATGACAGTGGGGGTGTATCCGCCTGGCCAGAATGAAGAGATGTTTGGTGAAATGCTAAAAGAAATCAGGGAAGCTAACAAAAGTTATAACACAATACTAATGGGTGATTTCAATTACCCTGGTATCGACTGGGCCAATGTCACAGCAGAACATGCTAGGGAGATAAAGGGCCCGATATTGCAAGGCATTTACATGGTTTACAGCACTATAAAAATGTGTAAATGCCCCTAAGTGGGATATTCAGTGGCACTAACATGGTTAACATGGTTAGTTTATTTTATTTATTTATTTTTATTTATTTACATTCTCTTATATACCGCGCTATTCTGCATCAGTGCGGTTTACATTGAACAAACTGATATTACATTGAACAGGGCATTATAACTTGGAGATAACTATTTTACAGGGAACATGGGCTATGGAGGGTTAAGTGGCTTGCCCAAGACCACAAGGAGTACCTGTGGGACTAGAAACCACAGTCCTTCCGGCCCAAGGTTGCTGTCCTCTAGTGGGATTTGAACCCCCGACCTTCCGGCCTGAAGTACCTTGCCCCAACCACTATTCCTGAGTAATGCCACTATACGTCCTGATGCTAACTGCTTAGCATTGGGGCATGTCGGGGGGCATTCTGGGGGTGGTGCCCAGGGATAACTGGGCAGCCGCAATACTCAGCCACTGCCTGGTTATCCCTCAGTGGTGAAAGTTAAGCACAGCAAAGCCTGTCTTAACTTTTGCCCCCAAAGCTTACCGATCAGTGGCTGAATATCGCTGCTGCCTGGTTAGCTTCTGCACCTTGGCACGGCTATGCAGCAAATCTGGATAATAAATGCCGGTGGCCGGATATGGTCCCAGCATTGAATATCCAGGTTGACTTGTCAGCTGTGATGGCTAGGCGCTGTACTCGTGTTAGCTGCCGCAGTTGAATATCGGGCCCAATGTTTCTAGATGAAATAAATGTCTGCTTCTTGGAGCAGCTGATTCATGAACTGACGAGGGGAAGCTATTTTGGACCTAGTTCTGAGTGGAATACTGGATCTGGTAAAAGAGATAACGGTGTTGGGGTTACATGGCAATAGTGATCATAGCATGATCATATTTGATTTAATAACTGGAGGGAGGACGTCAAGGAAATTTACCTTCTAACTTTCAAAGGGGAGACTATGATAAAATGAGGAAAATAGTTAAGAAAAAACTAAAAGGAGCAGCTGCAAAGGTTAAAGATTTACATCAAGCAAGGGCATTGTTTAAAAATACTATATTGGAAGCCCAGATCAGCTGTATTCCACACTTTAAGAAAAGTGGAAGGATGTCCAAAACACTATCAACATGGTTAAAGGTGAGGTCAGAGAGGCTGTTGTAGTCAAAAAAAGCTTCTTTATGGAAATGGAAAAAGGAGCCAAGTGACAAAAACAAGAAACAACATAAGCACTGACAAGTTAGATGCAAGGCATTGATAAGGCAGGCAAAGAGAGAATTTGAAAAAAAAGCTTGAGATGAAAACAAAAACGCACAATAAAAATTTTCAAGTACATTTCTAGTGAAAAAACCCTGTGAGAGAAACAAAAACGCATAATAAAACATTCAAGTACATTCGTAGCAAAAAAACTGTAAGAGAGTCAGTTGGACTATTAGATGATAGAGGGGTAAAAGGGGAGGCAGGGGAGGCCAACTGAATAAATTCTTTGCTTTGGTCTTTACTGAAGAAGATGTAGGGAAGTTACTCATGCCTGAAATGGTATTTAAAGGCAATGTATCAGAAGAATTGAAACAAATCTTGATAAATCACGAAGATATATTACAGCTATATGATAAACTAAAGAGTAGCAAATCACTTGGACCAGATGGTATACATCCCAGGATGCAGAAAGAATTGAAATATGAGATTGCAGACCTATCTTAGTAATCTGTGAACTATCATTGAAATCATCTGTAGCATCTGAAGACTGGAGAGTGTCCAGTGTAATGACAAATTTTAAAAAGGGTTCCAAGGGTGATTCAGGAAGCTACAGACTGGTGAGCCTGATGTCAGTTCTGGGCAACTTGGGAGAAGCCATTATAAAGAAGAAAATTACTGAACATTGTAGATAGTCATGGTTTAATGGGAGAAAGTCAACATGGATTTAGCCAAGGAAAGTCTTGTCTTACTAATCTGTTATACTCTTTTTAATGTGTGAATAAACAGCTAAATCTTCAGAAAGACTTTGACAAAGTTCCTTATGAGAGACTCTTGGCAAAATTAAAAAGTCATGGGATTGAGGCAGTGTACTATTGTGGATCAAGAACTGGTTAAAAGATAGAAAACAAAGAGTAGGGCTAAATGGTCAATTTTCTTAATGGAGAAAGATGAATAGTGGAGTACCCCAGGGATCTGTGCTGGGCACGCAGCTTTTTAGCATACTTATAAATCAGCCATGTTGTTTAACATATACCTACGTCCACTATGCTCAATCATACGCACCCACAACATCAACTTCCACATCTACGCGGACGACATAATGCTCTACGCACCAATTACAACCACCAACCCAAAAAAACGAACAGCTATCAGCCTGCTTCAACGACGTGGCCAACTGGCTACAGGAGAACAATCTATCTATCAACATAAAGAAAACTGAAGCCCTAATAGTAACAAAAGAACCTGACTTCAAACCACCTACCCACCTCACAATGGGAACCACACAAATACAAATCCAGCCTCAAATAAGATATCTAGGCGTCATCATTGATCAAGCTCTCACCTTCAAACAACAAATCAACAAAACCGCTGGGATGATATTCCACAAAGCTAAAACTATCCAACGACTCCGGCCCCTCATAGAACCTCACGACTTTAGGACAGTGATGCAAGCTGTGACACTCCCTCATCTGGATTTCTGCAACATAATCTATCATGGACTTCCTGCCTCGCACACCAACTCCCTCCGTACTGCCTTAAACACCACAGCAAGGATTATTCAAAATGCAAAAAAAACGGGAGCACATCACCCCAATCCTAAGAGACCTTCACCTCCTTCCACTGCAAGCAAGAATCAAGTACAAAGCCATCTTACTCATCCACAAAACTATCCACCAAGCACGGAACACCTCACTACACTCCTTACTGCCTCGACCATCCCACAACAGATCAACCAGACATTCCTCCAATAACTCTATCGTTGTCCCCCACAAAAGAACCAAATCTACACAACGGACCTGCAACAGAGCATTCGAACTTTATGCTCCATCCCTCTGGAACTCTCTACCAAACCACATCAAGAACAACAACGACATCACATCATTTAAGAAACAGCTGAAGACAATCCTATTCCGTGAACATCTCTCAACGGAAACACCACCATGACCTCACACTTAGATTTTAGCAGAAGTAAATCATGTCCATGTCCACCCATAATCATTAATTGTTGACCCTGGTGATGGCCCCACCCTAAAAGAAATTACCCCTCCCTATGTTACATGTTACACCGCTTTGACCCGGTGAAAAGCGGGATATAAATGCAGTTAAATAAATAAATAAAAAATAAAATAAATAAATGACATGGAAATGGGAACAAGAAGTGAGGTGACCAAATTTGCAGAAGACACAGACATTTTCAAAGTTGTTAAAACACAAGAGGATTGTGAAAACTTACAGGAGGAACTTGAAAAATTGAGGGACTAGGCATCCAAATGGCAGATGAAATTTAATGGGAAGAAGTGCAAAGTTATGCACTTAGGGAATAACAATCCAAACTATGGTTATACAATGCAGGGTTCCACAGGAAAAAGATTTAGGTGTCAACGTGAATAACACGTTGAAACCCTCTTCCCAGTGTTCAGTGGTAGCCAAAAAAACAAATAGAATGCTAGGAATCATAAGGAAAGGAATGGAGAATAAAACAAAGGATATTATAAGGCCTCTGTATCGTTCCATGGTGGGACCACATCTTGAATATTGTGTGCAGTTCTGGTCGCAATATCTTAATAAGGATATAGCTGAATTAGAAATTGTACAGGGAAAAGCAACCAAAATGGTATAAAGGGGATGGAAGGATACCCCTATGAGAAAAGGCTTAAAAGATTAGGGCTCTTCAGCTTGGAAAAAAGACAGCTGAGGTGGAAATATGATAGAAGTCTATAAATTAATGATGGCGCAAGAAAAAATTGCTAAAGATGTGAAGCGTGGAATAAAACATTTTACAGGAATATTCAGGAGAAAAGGAAGACCACAGGTGGAATTGCAAAACTCAAAAGTGCCAAGGACAAATTTATAGAAAGTGACATTGAAAAAGCAAAAATGCTATACAAATTCTTCTGTTCTGTATTCATTTAAGAAGACCCTTGAGAAGGACCATGTATGATAGAGAAATATACAAATGGGAATAGAATAGATACCACACCATTCACAGAAGATAATTATTTTGAACAGCTTGCCAAACTGAAAGTGGACAAGGCCATGGGACCGGATGGAATACATTCCAGAATACTGAAAGAGCTCAGAGAGGTTCTGGAAGGGCCTTTAAAGGGTGCTTTTAATAGATCCTTGGAGACGGGAGAGGTTCCTCAGGATTGGAGAAGGGCTGATGTGGTACCTCTTCACAAAAGTGGTAATAGGGAAGAGGTGACAAACTATAGGCCGGTAAGCCTTACCTCAGTGGCAGGAAAAGTAATGGAGGCACTACTAAAAGAAAGAATAGTGGACTTTCTAGAAACCAGTGGGTTGCATGATCCAAGGTAACATGGTTTTACTAAAGGGCAATCGTGCCAAAGAAATTTGATTGCGTTCTTTGACTGGGTGACCAGAGAACTAGATCAAGGGCATGCAATGGATGTGATCTACCTAGATTTCAGCCAAACCTTTGATTTTGTTCCTAACAGTAGGCTTATCAATAAACCGAGCAGTCTGGGGATGGGTGACAAGGTGGTGAACTGGATCAGAAATCGATTGACAAACAGATGACAAAAAGTGTTGGTCACTGGGAAGAAAGAAAGGTGAGTAGTAGTGTGCTCCAGGGATCAGTCCTGCGACCGGTACTGTTCAATATATTTGTGAGTAATATTGCTGAAGGTTTGAAGGGGAAAGTCTGCCTTTTTGCAGATGACATGAAAATTTGCAACAAAGTGAACTCCTCTGAGAGAGTGAACTACATGAGGAAAAATCTACAAAAATTGGAAGAATGATCTAATGCTTGGCAGTTAAGACTTAAAACGAAGATCTCTAAAGGAAAAGAAGCACCGTAGAGTTTAGGGGTTGGGATGAAATGTCAGACTGGATAGGTCTTTATCTGCCATGATGTTTCTTTGTTTCTGCATGTAGTACCTCCTAGTGGTAAAGAAGCATGACAATACCCGTTGCCTTTGAAATCTATTGATGGGAAGTGGCATTTTAGAAAGAGTGTCCAAGTGCAATCAAGGACATCCAGGGCAGAATGCACAGAAAACATCAGGGCCATCTGTTTCGGCCCACATTTAGAAACAGAGGGCAGCATTTTTGAAGGCATTTACACGGGTAACTTGCCCTAGTTACCCGTGTAAATGTCTTATCCGGGATTTTCGAAAGGCACCTACACGAGTAGTTCCTTTCGAAAGAACCACTATGTGATAGAATTCACCCTGACACTGAGTAACCTTAACCAACGCATAGAAGATGAGAAAATAGCCAGAAGATTCAGAACTTTCGACAAGGACTCATTTATAAACGAAATCACTCCTCAACTCCAACAAGAATATGACACACTAGACATCAACATAGAAAAGTGGAACGCTATACTATCTAGCACAGCATCAGCACCCACGAGTAAAGAGCCACATTCACCACATGCACGCAAGCGACCCAACGCCCCATGGTACTCTAATAATATCAGAGATGCAAAGCACACTCTCAGAAGACTTAAAAGAAAATGGAGACGAAACAAAACACATAGCTCCCAGATACAATACAGAGCCAAGCAACAAGAATATAACAGTCTAATAAATGAACGCAAACAGCAACACCATACCATCCTAATCATGAATTCCGCCAACAAACCAAGAGAACTCTTTAGCATTGTCCAAAAGCTCACTAAGGACAACACGCAACAGTGCACCCACCACCTTGACCCGCAGGAATTTGCGGACTACATGAAATCAAAATGCACCACTCAAACTTACTCCATCATGCCACAGATAGTCGACCATAAGATAAATGATAAACAACAAACATGGGAAGAATTCAGCATACCATCAAAGCAACAGGTAGAGGACATAATAGCTGGACTCAACACAACAACCTCACCGTCTGACCCATGCCCAGTGTCATGGATTAAGGCTTCAAAGAGCCAGCTCTCCCATCACATTCAAAAAATCGTAAAAGACTCACTCCAACAGGGATACATGCCGCAACCCCTAAAACATGCCATGATATGACCAATAATTAAAAACAACAGCCATAACCCTTCTGAACCAAAATCATACCGTCCCATCTCCAGCCTACCATTCCTTTCAAAAATTGTGGAAAAGAAAGTACAGAGACAACTCCAAAACCACATTGACACAAATGCACCACTGGACATCCATCAACATGGCTTTAAACTTCAACACGGCGTGGAAACGCTACTTACTTCCCTCTTTGACACTCTCCTAAGAGGAATGGATAACATAAAGAGTGGATTCCTACTAGTATTCATGGACATATCGGCAGCCTTCAATACTATATCTCACGCTAAGCTACTACAACACCTACAGCAGATAGGATTACGCAAGAACACTCTAAAGTGGTTTACCTCTTACTTGGAGGATCGTACACAACAGGTCAAAAATGACCAAAAGAAATCACTGCAGTTCCCCGTCATGCAAGGAGTACCACAAGGATCAGCCTTATCATCAATGTTATTTAAAAGTTACATCCAACCCATATGCAACATCATTAAACACCACAAACTCCACTACCACATCTATGCCGATGACATCATGGTGTATGCTCCAATCAACCTACCAGCAATAGATATCACAACAATAACTAAATGCTTGGAAGACATGAATGCCTGGCTCCCTGCAACAACCTAACGGTCAACTTCGATAAAACAGAGGCAATGTTCATCACCAGGAACCCCACCTTCGTTCCACCCAGGGCCGGATTTACCTTGAGTGAGGCCCTACGCCAACAAAAATTGTGGGCCCCCAGCAGGGGCGGCCCAAGGGGGGTGCGGGGCCTCATTTGCATAAGGGGCCTCATTTGCATAAATATTTGCATAATGTTACCATATACTAACTTTTAGTAAACGTGCCTCTTAATGCGTGTATGGATAAAGAAAGACTAAAAGATTTCTACATTACTATAATCCAGTGCCAACTGCCAGACACATTAGGAACTACTACAAACACTGCCCATTTAGAACCCATAGTAAACCCGCCGTATCCTAACAGCACTACCAGGACTCACAAAGCACCATACCCTACCAATCAAAAGGCAACACTGCAAATATTAAACCAATACATTTCAGAGAACAACAATACATGACCTACTGGGGAAAGAGAACAAGTGGCAATGTCAAATAGGAATTATATAAACAGAACACCTCAGCTCAGTTACACATGCAGAACATAGACCATCAAACAAGTAATCATAATTTAGAAACAGGAAGACAATAATTAAACTGGGAATCCCAAAAGCCAAACTTGGAAAGTACAACACTGTAGAAATAAAACTATACATTAATTTGCTCTTGTACTAAACAAAGCGCAGACGTTAATGAGGCACATTTACCAGAGCTGACATATTCCAATTAATAAATTCAAAATAAAGAGATATTTTCTACCTTTTGTGCATTTTTTTCAGCTGCAATTGCTCCAACCACTTTCTTCTGGTTTCTTCGTGTCTTCTGCTAACTCTCCATCGTCTGCTGTCCATTTGTCCTTTCTTCTCTCTTCTAGATTTTTTCCATTCTCTCTCTACATCTGCTTTAACATACTAATCTTTCTCCTTTTGCTCTTTCCTCATTCCTATTTCATCCACTCAAATTTTACCCCTCCATCCTCAATCCCCACTTACTCTCCCAATACCCGGCCAATTGTAGATTTTTATCCCTCCCACACAAAATATTTTTCCCTTCTCCATTTTACTCTTCCAGCCCCATCCCATTCTAATCCTCCCCCAACATCAGCTCCCTTCTAGTTCCAGCCTCACCCAGCATCCATTCCCTTCTAGTCCCTGCATCAGCCCATTTCCAGTCCTAGCCACCCATCAGCCCATTTCCAGTCCTAGCAACCCCCAACCCAATACCAGTCCTAGCCCCCCATCAACCCACTTACAGTCCTAACCCCCCATCAACCCATTTTCAGTTTAAGCCCCCCCCTATAACCCATTACCAGTCCTAACCCCCCATCAGCCCACTTCCAGTCCTAACCCCATCAACCCATTTCCAGTCAGCCCCCCATAGCCCACAGCCCATTACCAGTCCTAACCCCATCAGCCCACCTCCAGTATTAACCCCCCAGGCCCTTTCCATTCCTATGCCCCCCATAGCCCATTACCAGACAGCCCCCATCAGCCCACAGCCCATTACCAGTCTTAACCCCCCCCAAAGCCCATTACCAGTCTTAACCCCCCCCAAAGCCCATTACCAGTCCTAACCCCATCAGCCCACCTCCAGTCTTAACCCCCCAGCCCCATTCCAGTCCAATGCCCCCCATAGTCCATTTCCAGACAGCCCCCATCAGCCCACAGCCCATTACCAGTCTTAACCCCCCCCAAAGCCCATTACCAGTCCTAACCCCATCTGCCCACCTCCTGTCTTAACCCCCCAGCCCCTTTCCAGTCCGAGGCCCCCCATAGCCCATTACCAGACAGCCCCCATCAGCCCACAGCCCATGACCAGTCTTAAGCCCCCCCCAAAGCCCATTGCCAGTTCTAAGCCCCCCCAACAGCCCACAGTCCATTACCAGTCTTAACCCCATCAACCCACCTCTAGCCTTAACCCCCACCCGCCCATTTCCAGTCCCAGCCCCAGCCCCCCCCCCCCCCAATAGCCCATTACCAGTCCTACCCCCCCACCCCCGTCGGCCTAAAGTAAAATGTAATTTTAAAAAAAAACCTTCTGGCTGCCGCCGCGGGGCCCCCTCTGCTGCCGCGGCAGCACCGACTGACCCGCGGGGGCCCCCTCTACAAGCTAAATCCGTGGGGTCGGGTCGGGTCGTTCCTTCCTCCCTCCCTCCGTGCACGCTGTGAGAGGCGCGAAGGGAGAGTGTCTCCGTCGCGCCTCTGTTAAGCCCGCAGGGGCTGATGGGAAATTTCCCATCAGCCCCTGCCGGCTTAACAGATTCAGCCTGCATGGAGGGAGAGAGGGAGGAAGGAACAGCCTGCACGGAGGGAGAGTTGGAGGAAGGAACAGCCTGCACGGAGGGAGAGTTGGAGGAAGGAACAGCCTGCACGGAGGGAGAGTTGGAGGAAGGAACAGCCTGCACGGAGGGAGAGAGGGAGGAAGGAATGACCCGACCCGACCCGACCCGACCCGACCCGACGGATTTAGCTTGTAGAGGGGGCCCCCCGGGTCAGTCGGTGCTGCCGCGGCAGCAGAGGGGGCCCCGCGGCGGCAGCCAGCAGCTTTTTTTTTTTATTTTATTTAAAAAAAATTAACTTCTTCTTTTTTTGTGGGCCCCTGCCAGCTGTGAGCCCTACGCCATGGCGTACATGGCGTATAGGTAAATCCGGCCCTGGTTCCACCACAAACCATTAGCATCCTAGACAAACTCACAGTAGTCAAAGATGAAGTTAGATACCTGGGTATCACATTGGACAGAGCCCTAAACATGAAATCCCACATCTCTAAAACTGCAAATAAGGCATATCAATGCTTAAGAGTCGTCAGAAAGATCAAGCCATTACTCCGTCAGGACCACTTCCGCACAGTATGCCAAGCACTCATCACACCTCTGCTGGACTACGGAAGCTCACTATATCAAGGCCTCCCTCAATAAACCTTACATCCTCTCCAGATGGTACAAAACACTACAGCACGCATCATAACAGGCACCCCAAGATATGAACATATCACCCCTGTCCTACAACAACTGCACTGGCTCCCAATGGTAACGAGAGCAAAATTTAAAACAATCATGATTATCTTTAAGATCATTCACCATCTCTCAGCAGACGCACTACAACACATCATAACAAGAGATATCAGCAATAGACCAAGAAGAACCAGCACTGACAACATGATCGGCACACTTACAGGATATCACAAGACTAAACAAATAACCTCAAAGAGAGCCCCATCACTACTGGAACTCTCTCCCAACAAGCCTGAGGGCAATGGATGACATCAAAGAGTTCCTCAAAGCCCTGAAAACCCTGCTTTTTATCAAAACATATGAACATACAGACAATATTCCCTACCCAAACATTAATACAACAATACACAGTAATACAACAACCTCCGACAACTAGATACCTCCACCAACTACACACATACTTAACCTAACCGGACAATCGAGTCCATTATACAATGCACTTAAATACCCCTATAATTATACTGGCTAAATGTCTAAATGTTATTAAGTACCCACATGTTGTCTAAATGTTGTTAAGCACCCACATGTTAACTGTTGTTATTTAGACATGTTAATGCAAAATCCACATGTTAAATGTAACCCACCAGTTGTGATGTATTGTGACCACTTTGATTGAAGGATAAGGTGGTATACAAATCTGTCTAAATAAATCCCGGATAAGTCCCCAATGTGCCCAGATGCTATGTGGTTAGCAAAGGGGCATGTTGGGGGCGTTCCAGGGTAGAGTGGGGGCAGAGGAAAGGGCTAAGCAGGTAGCAGCAATTTTTGATGCCTTAACCCTCTGTGCCTTAAAAATAGGTGAGGTTTTTCCTCGCCTTTCTTTAAGGTGCGGGTACTAAGCGGGTAGCATCGAAAATTGCTGCTACCTGCTTAGCCTCGGTAGCTGCCAGTGCATCTAGCAAACCTGGATTTTCACTTCCATCGCTGCAGAAGTGAAAATCCGGGTTAAGGGGGTTGGCGGGCAGGCTATACGCTGATGCAGCACATAGCCTGCGTAAATCAAAATCGGGCCCATATAGTTTATTAAAAGCTTGATATACCACCCTTCAACCATCAGAATGATTTACAAATTTAAAAAACAATGGTTAAATGAAACAGAAAAGGAACTCCGTTAATAAAATCAAATAGTAAAAAGCGCATAGCCATACATATGGAAGACACATGTATATGAAACGGACAGCAGGCAAACAAATTGTGATAGTGGATATCATGGTTCTAAGTTAAAAGCCTGTTGAAAGAGGTGTGTCTTCACTTTTACATTTTTAGAATGACAATTCCATAGACACCCCGGACGTGGATGTCCGTGCCTGAGTCCACATGGATGTCCCCGCTATGAAATTGTAGGGTGGGGATGTCCATCTCCTGCAAGGTTGCATACGGGGATGTCCATTGGTATGGCCAAACATAAATATGAGCCCACATTCCCCACGGTGTTCATTGTCAACATGGATATTATAGGGGAGATGAGTGTGCTCCCTTCTCCGCACTCTCCTCTCGTTTGGCTGACAAAATGAGCACTTTTCTGATGCCTATTTGTGTCTGGAGCAGGTATAAACTGTGACACAGCTTGGGACATCCAGGGCATTACTGAAATCAGATGAAGATGTCAAAGTTCATGGGAACGCTCAAGACATGCCTACACCATGGCCCCATTATTCTGCCTTAGACATTCTCGCGCAGGGGATGTCTACAGAACTGACTTATAAAATGTCTCCAGGGATATCTCTGTGCTTTGAACATCTCTAAGCCTGTTTTCAGATGTCCAAAGCACAAACAGGGCTTCAAAAATAACTTCCCTAATGGTTAGATATAATATTACATTTGGTTTTATTTTATTATTCTTTCCAAGCAGACGGAATGTTGGGAAAGCAGTTCATTCAAACCTATCCCATCTCTCTTGTCTCCATCAGAAACACACAAAGATGTGCAAGTATGCTCACGCACACACACACACACACATGCAGATGTCCATGTACTTCCCTGCTTGTTTAATTTGTGGACTACATTATATCTTGACTTCCATGTTAAGTATTTTAATCCTTGTAGCTGCTCATTTTAGTTTCCTTTATATTTTCTCCTTTTATCATAGTATCTGCTTTTAAATCGATATGTTCTTGATCATCCCTCCAGTCTAGTCCCGGAATCTCTGGGGTTCTCAACCTCATCTAGCAGCTTTGGAGACTGAGAAACTTCAGTGCTATGATGTCACCAGTATATAAGGGCTGGCACCGCCTTCTCTCCTCAGTTTTATCAGTCTCCAAAGCAGCTGTAGGGGTAGTGAGCCCAGAGGTCTGGGGGGCTCACTTGAGGAACGATTAAGTAAAGTTAGAAGAGGAGTTAGATAGAGGGCTAAATCTGAAGGGTTTTTTAATTTTCTCTACCGGCAGTGGCTGGGTGAGCGTCTTTTGGTGTTGCCCTGAGATCCTCTGCTCCCCCCTTTTTTGTTCTTGGATCAGTGAGTTGGTCAGGACTCGGGGCTGGGGCCTCGGGGACTCCGAGGGAGAGGATCAGCCACCGGTTACCTGCCCGTGTGGAACGGACAGGATCCGGTTTGTTTCGGAGCGCAGCCAGTGCAGAGGAATTTGCCTGCCATAGCTGTCTGCTCTAGGAGACACTCGCAGCTGGTCGGGGCTGCCGGGGGCGGTGCACCGGCAAAGATAAGAGTCCGGATCTGCCGGACAAAGGTAAGAGCCGGGGAAATTACTAAAAAGGCAATTGTAAATGATAGCGCACCGGGTCTGCCATTTCGGCAGCAGTTTCGGCGGGAAGCAGCGTTTTTGCCGAAACAGGCCTGACCGCGTGTGTGGAAGGCGGGAAGATCGCCGTTTCTAGCTTTGGGGCTTTGGCGCTGCCTTTCTCAGCCCGGGAGCTTCGTTTTTAGTTTCTTCCTTCAGGGTTTAGCAGGGCGACTTCTTATGAAGGTATTGTTGTGTAAAAAAAAAAAATTCTGTTGAGGGGGGGCTTGGCTGCTGGTGGCTGTGGACGCAGCATGCCTTCAAAACAGCTTTGCCTTTTATGTGGGGCAAAGAGGAGCTCAGTCTCTCAAGAAGGGGTCTGTAGGGGCTGCGCTCCAGGGTTAGAGGCCAGAGAAGTAGTGGCTGAGGCAGAAGTTGGCACACAGGAGGAGGCACATGCTAAGGAGGGCCTCATGGAACCCAGTTTTTCTTCCCTGCCAGCTCCAGAGCCTGCGCTTAGTACACAGTTAGCTCCAGCGCCTCAATTCTCGCAGCAGCCTGTAGCAGGCAGTTTGGCTGCGATATTTTCACCAGATTTTATGGCTCTGCTCCAAAGGACTTTGTCAGGTTCGCAAGAGGGGCCCATTCCAAGTACTTCGGGAGCGGAGATTGGTCAGAAAAGACCAAGTTCGCCCTTGTCGGCGGTAGCGTCTGGCATCAGTGCCAAGAGGGCCAGGTCAGATAAGGATCATTTAGCTCACTCCGTGGTGTCGGAGGACGTGCATTCGGAGGAGGCGGATATGGACAGGGATGATTTAGAGGAAGGTGAGATACGCGACCAGGAAGCTCAGGCTCGAGTGGTGCGGGTGTTTCGCAGAGAGGAGCTGCCGGCCCTTATCGCAGAGTCTCTCAAGGCCCTGAATATGCCCGACGCAGGGCTGTCGGAAGACTACCCTAGAGGATCCCTTGCTGCAGGCCTTTCGAAAGAATCAGAGGGCCTTTCCTGTGCATAGGGTATTTAAGGAGATGATTCAAGAGGAGTGGGATATGCCGGAAGCCACGCTTAAGGGAGCGAGAGTGATGACAAGGCTATATCCCCTTTTGGATCAGGATCGGGAGCTGTTTAAGGCCCCGAGGGTGGATGCGGCCGTATCAGCGGTGACTAAGAAGACTACCATCCCAGTGGAGGGTGCGGCGGCGCTTAAGGATGCGCAGGACCGCAAGTTGGAAACGTTATTGAAGCAGATTTTTGAGGCTAATGCATTGTCCTTACAGGCATCTATTTGCGGGGCCTGGGTAGCACGGGCCTGTTTGCGGTGGGCGCAGCGGGTCCAGGGCGACCGCCTGGGCGAAGTAGCCGAGGAGGCAGCCAGGTTAGAGTCCGGTGTGGCATATCTCGCCGACCTTCATTATGACTTGATCCGAAGTTTGGCCAAGAGCATGGCTTCGGTGGTCGCAGGGCGACGCTGTCTGTGGCTACGTAATTGGGCAGCTGATGGTTCTTCCAAAGCGAGGATGAGTAAGCTTCCGTTCCGGGGAAGCAACTCTTTGGAGAGGATTTGGATAAGTTGGTGAAGGATTTAGGTGAATCAAAAGGAGGTAGGTTGCCAGAGGACAAACAGAAACTGAGCTGCTCTGTGCCTGCCTTTCGAGGGCAGCAGCGTGACTTTGGCCGCTTTAATCCCCCGAGGGGAGGTCAATCCCAGCGAGGGCGCTTCCCTATTAGATCCCAGGGGTTTCGGGGGTTTTGAGGAGCAAACAAGAGGTTCGCGACTGCATCCTCATCCTCCTCCTTCCAGAAGACACAATGAAGTGAGGGGGGTCCAGGGGGAGTTAGTTCCCGTAGGGGGGCGGCTGCGGGATTTTTACCCTGCCTGGGCCCAACTCACATCCAATCAGTGGGTGCTCGAAGTGGTTCGAGAAGGTTATGCTCTGGAGCTGCTACGGCCGGTCTCCGAGTCTTTCATTCGGTCGCCATGCAGCTCTCGAGCAAAACGCGAGGCAGTGCAGGATACGTGCAAAGACTTATCTGGCTCAAAGCGATTGTCCCGGTTCCTGCCGACCAGTTAGGTTGCGGTCGATACTCGATTTACTTCATAGTGCCAAAGAAAGAAGGCACCTGGCGTCCCATTTTAGATCTAAAACGAGTGAATCGTCTGCATGTGTCTCATTTTCGGATGGAGACACTCAGATCCGTCATTGTAGCGGTGAGAAAGGGGGAATTTCTGACATCCCTGGATCTCTCGGAGGCATATTTGCACATTCCGATACGCCAGGAACATCAGAAGTTCCTCAGATTCGCGGTGCCCACGGGACACTTTCAGTTTCAGGTGCTCCCGTTTGGCCTGGCAACGGTGCCACGAACTTTCACCAAGGTCATGGTGGTAGTGGCGGCGGCCTTGCGGAAAGAGGGAGTCTTAGTGCACCCATATCTGGACGATTGGTTGATCAGAGCGAAGTCCAGGGAAGAGAGTGTTGCCGCCACAGCCAGAGTGATAGCGTTGTTGCAGAGTCTCGGTTGGGTAGTCAACACGGCAAAGAGCAAGTTAGTTCCGTCTCAAAACCTGGAGTATCTCGGAGCACATTTCGATACGAAGGTGGGGCGAGTGTTTCTGCCTCAGTAACGAGTGTTGAGTCTCAGGCTTTTGTTAAGGCGTTTTCTAAGTCGGCGCTGTCCCACAGCCTGGGAATATCTGCAGGTGCTAGGGACTATGGCGGCGACTCTGGAGTTGGTTCCGTGGGCTCGGGCCCACAAGAGACCCCTGCAACGGGCCCTGCTGAGAAGGTGGTCGCATCAAGAGGATTCGCTCTCCCGCGGTTTGCCTTGTCCTCCGTAAACCCGTCTGGCGCTACGGTGGTGGTTGAGACCAGGAAGTCTAGAGACAGGAATGTCGTTGGAAACTCCGGATTGGATTTATCTGACAACGGATGCCAGCCTGTACGGCTGGGGAGCCCATTGTCAAGGTCGCTGGGTACAAGGTCAGTGGTCCAACCTGGAAAAGTCGTGGGCGATCAACAGATTGGAGTTGAGAGCGGTGGCGTTAGCACTTCAGGAGTTGGGCCCCAGTCTTCGGAAAAAGGCCATTCGAGTGTTCTCGGACAACGCCACGGTGGTGGCGTACATAAATTGCCAAGGGGGCAAGAGCAGCGTAGCGCTGGAGAACGAAGCGGACAGTTTGTTCGAGTGGGCCGAAAGCAACCTGGAGGCCTTGTCGGCCGCACGTGTCGCTGGGGTGGACAATGTGGAGGCCGATTTTCTGAGTCGAGTGAAGGTGGACCCAGGGGAGTGGGTTCTGCATCCGGAAGTGTTTGCGATGATAGTGCAACGCTGGGGAACACCGGTAATGGATCTCATGGCGACATTTCAGTCCGCAAAGGTCGGTCGCTTCTTCAGCAGAAGGAGAGAGAGGATGTCGGAAGGGCTAGATGCTCTCATCCAAAGGTGGCCAGAGGGGCAGCTGCTGTATGTGTTTCTGCCGTGGGTGTTAATCGGACGGGTGGTACAGCGCATAGAGCGACACAGGGGACGAGTGGTTCTAATTGCTCCAGATTGGCTGCGAAGACCATGGTACGTGGACTTAGTCAGACTGTGAGGGGAGAGGCCTGGAAGCTTCCCATTCGCAAGGATCTCCTCAGACAGGGGCTTCTCTGCATGCTGCAGGTGGATCGATTCTCGCTTACGGCCTGGCTATTGAACGGGCGAGGTGAAGGCGAGGGGCTATTCGGTGGCAGTGATAACTACCTTGTTGAAAGCGAGACGGAAGTCGACTTCCTTGTCTTACATCAGAGTGTGGCGTATCTTTGAGGCTTGGTGTGCAGAAAGGGACTTTATTCCCTTACGGGCGTCGGTTCCACAGGTTCCATCCTTTTTGCAGGATGGGTTTCAGAAGGGCTTAGCGGCAGCTTCTCTGAAAGTGCAGCTGGCGGCCTTGTCCTGCTATAGGGGTAAAGTGCAGGGGGGCATGCTGGGGAGTCATGCAGATATTAAGCGTTTTTTGAAGGCAGTAACCCTGCTCCGACCGCCCCATACGCGTTCAGTTCCAGCTTGGGATCTGCCATTAGTTTTGGAGGCCTTAGGAAAGGTGCCCTTTGAGCCTTTGAGGGAGGCTTCCTTGAAGGATCTTACTCTGAAGGTAGTGTTTTTAGTGGCCATTTCCTCGGCTAGGCGAGTTTCAGAATTGCAAGCGCTGTCTTGTAGGAAACCATTTTTAGCGTTCTTCGATTCTAAGGTAGTCTTGAGACCAGTGCTGTTGTTCTTGCCTAAGGTGGTTTCGGCTTTTCATTTGAACCAGGTGGTGTCGTTACCTGTGTTTCGTGAAAAAGGGACAGGACACGTGGCGGAGCGGCTTCATAGTTTAGATATTCGGCAGACGTTAAAGAGGTATGTACATAGAACTGCGACTTTTAGGAAGTTGGACAGGCTTTTCGTGCTGTTTGCCGGACCCAGGAAAGGGGAGGCAGCGTCGAAGGCCTCGATTGCTCGTTGGGTGAAGGAAGCTATCGCTTCGGCGTACATACTGCGTGGTCGCGCGGTACCAGAGGGGTTGAAGGCTCATTCCACTAGAGCGCAAGCGGCGTCTTGGGCGGAGTGTAGTTTGGTGCCGGCGGTGGACATCTGTAGAGCGGCTACGTGGTCATCGTTGAATACCTTTGTGAAGCATTATCGTCTGGATGTGCAGGCAGACACAGACACCTGTTTCGGATCGGCTGTGCTTCAGGCCGGTATAGCAGGACCCTCCCGTTGATGTTACTTTACTGCTCTGGTACATCCCCAGAGATTCCGGGACTAGACTGGAGGGACGATCAGGAAGGTTAAATTAGACTTACCTGCTAATTGTAGTTCCTGGAGGAACTCCAGTCTAGTCCCGTATCCCACCCTGGATCATTGGTGCTCGGGCCTGAAGCGCGGGTGTTCTTACTGGTAAGCAAACATTTTGGTCCTATTCGGGATAGTAGTTCATTAAAAAAAAAAAAGCCTGGTTATCGGGTTTTGGGGTGTTGAATGGGGGATCTCACGGCACTCCAACCGTGTAGTTCATGTAATGAATGAGGGGCTGGCGGACCGGTGTAATGTATTTAGGCAGTGATTTTAGTTCTGCAATGTATTACTTACTGGTTGCTCTGGTGAGTCTGCTTTGTCAATAGGTAAACTGAGGAGAGAAGGCGGTGCCAGCCCTTATATACTGGTGACATCACAGCACTGAAGTTCCTCAGTCTCCAAAGCTGCTAGATGAGGTTGAGAAACCCAGAGATTCCGGGACTAGACTAGAGTTCCTCCAGGAACTACAATTAGCAGGTAAGTCTAATTTAACCTTACTGCAATAGTTTTATTATTGTTCCTCCAGTGACAATCTCACACTTTATTGCATTACGATCATTGTTTCCATCAAGGTTACCCCTTACACTAGATCTTGCCTTCTGAGAAAACTAGATCGAAAGTAGCCTAACCTCTCATTGGTTCCAGGAGCAGTTACTCCATGAAGAATCATTTATTGCATCTAGAAATTTAACATCTCTCAATGTCCCGATGAAATATTTGCTCAATTGGTATTGAGATAATTGAAATCCCTATTATTTTGTTTCCATATTTTAGATGCTTGTCTAAACCTGTATCAGACTCATACCTGTTTTCCCTTTCTCCTCTGGGCGAATCCTGTTGGTGGCGGTTCTTTTACTCCTTTCCTCCTCCCACAACAAATACTAGCAGCTGGCTAGCCCAAATTCTCCTTTACTCTTGAAATCTTGATGGTAGCTGTGTCTCTCAGTGTGGGAGACACCTGGGCTATAACATAGGCAGGCAGGATGCACATCCGCCCCTCCCTCCGAAATGAACTCTTTGCCCTCTAGCCTCGTGGCCCAATGAACACCTACACATAATTGTGGGTTAAACTTGGCCGCAGCTTTATTGTTAGATCAACATACACAAATGCAAATACACACACACATATATATATTTATTTATTTATTTTATTTATTTATATTCTCTTATATACCGCGCTATTCTGCATCAGTGCGGTTTACATTGAACAAACTAAAATTACATTGAACAGGGCATTGTAACCTGGAGATAACTATTTTTACAGGGAACATGGGCTATGGAGGGTTAAGTGGCTCGCCCAAGACCACAAGGAGCACCCGTGGGACTAGAAACCCCACTTATATATATATATATATATATATATATAAGTGTGCAACATATTTACAAGGGGTGAGGTTCCTGGTCCAATCACCCGAGCCAGGGTGTGATGCACCCTTCTTTCTCACGTCCAAGCTGGTCTGCCACAGAGACTGGGTGCCCGCCTTGACAAAATGAGCTGAGCCCACTCCAGTACCAACGACTCTGTCATGCTGCCTTAGGAGACCGCCAACGTCGGGTCGGTCGTCATGAGGGGGACTTACTGGAGCGCTCCGCCTTGGTGGCAGCTAGGCACCCTGCCCCTTACTCATGCTGTGTGTGTTTGCATCCTAGTTCGGGAAACCATCATGGATATGTGGAAGCTCACCTCCCATGAGAGAACCTCCACCCAGACCCAGGATTGCTTGAGTGCCCACCAAGCCAAATTCTGACTTGGATAAAGGCCTCCAAAGTCTCATGCAAGTCATTAAGAAAAAGGTACAGTCCAATGTTGGATAGGTGCAGCAGATTATCATCGAAATATCCGGGCAATGGAAGGTGTGCCCATTCAAGCAGAATTTGCCATCCTCCCGCATGCAGGATGCTGAGGCCGACCTGCCTGTTAACCTTCTTGAGTTCTCTGCCCCACAGATGGGTACCCGCCCACTTGAGGCATGAGATGAGGTCGGACCAGATGAAGAGCATGTGGGGGAGGCAACATGGCACTCAGGAGAGGTCCGTTCTGATCTGGTTGATGAGACTGATCCAAGGTCGTTTCCCCCAAGTATACTATCAGGGTTACTGGTGGAGCATGAGTCCATAGGCTCGGTTTCAGGAAGGGCCACGGGTACCTCCATCCCATGCCCAGGAGGCTCAACCATAGGATGTGCATGCCGTGATCAAAAAATCCCAGGTGAGTGTCGAGTGACCGCATGGATGCCTTTTCAGCTGTCTGGTGGATGAAGGAGTGTCCAATTGTCCATATTACAAGCTCTGCAAAATAGGAGTGCCAGAGTTAGTATCAATTTGACATGTATATCATAGCTGGCATATGATGAGTATACACGGGACTGCCAATGCCCCAGCGCCTTGATTGCCCATATTGGAAAGCCTCTGTCTGCCACCAGAAGGCATGCATGCCAAACAGGCTGGGTCACAATCCTATGGTCTCCAACAATTGCTTGAACACAGCTGCAAACTGAAATTTGGAGAGCAGTGTGGCATCAGGAACTCTGGGCTCAAGGGAAGCCGGGCTGCAAGGTACTGGAGTGTGTTGGTGATGGGGCATGTGTGGAGACAGGGCACCCCCGTGAGGGAGATGATCTGCCCCTTTCTTTTATGATTGTTCTTGGCCCCTACAATCCGAATGGACAATAGCCCCTTGGAGAACAAGACCTCTGAAAACTGAATGCCCGAGGGAGGACCAGACGTCTTGGAGGCAGCCACCAGTTCACCAATTCAGAAAGTGCTGACAAAAGCAAGGGTGAATTGCTGTCCAGAAAAGACAGGTCACATATTCTGATGAGCATACAGCTGACAGAGCATACGGCCTGTCCAGTATTTCGTGCATGACAGGGTGTCGTGTATCAGGCCGTTGGGGGAGACTCCTGTCCTATCCTTTCATGAGCATCCTCAGCAAAAAATCATCGCAGGGTTTTCCCCAGCCTGCCAGCTTCATGAAGAAGGAGAACCCTGATAGATGAGACTGGACAGTGTGGCGAGATGGACCTTGGATGCCAGCGCACAAAATGTAGGCCGCTAGCAGTCTTGGGTTTGGCAGTCCTTGCCTCTGTCTATGCGATGTCAGGAAGGACGAGATGGCTGTATATCCTTGCAGGTATGCAGCCCAGGTACGAGGAGCAACAGCCTGCTGGATGAGCTGCCAATCTACATGGTCCCATATCGAATCCAGTAATGATGTGGGGTGGTCGTCCCCTGCTGAGTCCGGTAATGGTGTGGGGTCCATCATTGACAGGCATCCCACTGGAAACGGGAAAGGGAATCAGCAATGTTATTAGACTGCCCAGGCACATGATGCACGCATGCCATAACATTTAGCTGCAAGCACTTCAAAACAAATTTCCTCAAGAGCTCAGCCACCACAACACACCTGGTAGAATGACTGTTGACTATGGTAACAACTGCCTGCTTATAGCAGCAGTAAAGGATTTTCTGGTCCTGCAGGTGGTGGCCCCACACACACTCAATGCCACATATAGGGAAAAAAATTAAGAAGTGTGACGTTTATGGCGAGGCCTCCAGTCACCCAGCGCTGTGGCCATGGTGCGGCAGCCCAGGATCCACTGAAGAACATGCCGAATCTGGATGCCCCTGCCGCATCTGTGAAGAGGTTCAATTCCACGTTGTTGTGCGGGTCCTGTTGACACAAGTTCACACCATTGAACGTGTTGAGGAAGTAAGTCTAGATTTCAAGGTCCTGCTTCAGTCCATGCGACAGACAAAGTCCGTGGTATCTTTTGCACACACCGGCTGTCACGTGGACAAGGCATCTCAGGAAGGGCTGACCCATCGGGATCACTGCAGGCAAAATTCAGCAAACCGATAAGTGACTGGGCCATCTGAAGGGTGATCTTCCAATCTCCTTGCACCAAGGCAATTTTGTCCTTGAAGTCCTCCAACTTGTCATGAGGGAGTGGGGTGACACCTTGCGTTCTGTCTATCTCAATGCCCAGAAATGACAGCGACTGAGCGGGGCTCACTGTCTTGTCATGTGCCCGTGTCAAATTCCTTTGCCATACCCTGGAAGGTAGCCAAGGGCGTTGCACAGGTATGGGAATGTTCTGGTCCGATGAACAGAAAGTTATTGGGATAGTGCACCAACGATCAAAGCCTCATCTGCACAACCCAGTGTAAAAAGGTGTTAAATGCCTCGAAGGCCGAGCAGGACACATAGCAGCCCATGGGCGTGCATCTGTCAAAGTAGTACATGCCTCTGAATAGGAAGCACAGCAGGGGAAAGCAAGAGGGGTGGATAGGAAGCAACCTGAATGCCCACTTAGTGTCAACCTTTGCCAGTATGATCCCTTGCTTGAGGTCCGGATATATAAGAATGTAAGAACCTAAGATAGGCCATACTGGGTTAGACCAAGGTCCATCAAGCCCAGTATCCTGTTTCCAACAGTGGCCAATCTAGGTCATACGTACCTAGCAGTTTCCCCAAAAGACACAGGTTCCACAATGCTTGTATTGGGTCAAGCATTGATATCCTAGGTCCCTTCTTAATAATGGTTTATGGACCTTTCCTCCAGGAACTTGTCCAAACCTTTTTTAAACTCAGCTACACTAACAGCTTTTACTACATCCTCTGGTAACAAATTCCAGAGTTTGATTACACGTTGAGTGAAAAAATATTTTCTTTTATTAGTCTTAAATAGTTTACCCTGTAGCTTCATTGCATGTCCCCTAGTCTTTCTATATTCTGATAATGTAAACAATCGGTATACGTTTACCCGTTCCACTCCATTCATTAATTTATAGACTTCTATCATATCTCCCCTCAGCCGTCTCTTTTCCAGGTTAAAGAGACCTAACCTTCTAAGCCTTTCTTCATAGGGGTATCCTTCCATCCCCTTTACCATTTTGGTGGCTCTTCTCTGAACCTTTTCTAATAACGCTATATCCTTTTTAAGATATGGCGACCAGAATTGCACACAATATTCAAGGTGCGGTCTCACCATGGAACGGTATAGAGGCATTATAATATCCTTTGTTTTATTTTTCATTCCTTTCCTTATGATACCTAGCATACCTGTCGCTGCACACTGGACCGAAGGTTTTAACATGTTATCCACAATGATGCCTAAATCTTTTTCCTGGGTGGTGGTTCCTAATGTGGAACCTTGAATTGTGTAACCATAGTTTGGGTTGTTAATCCCTAGGTGCATAACTTTGCACTTGTCCACATTAAATTTCATCTGCCATTTTTATGCCCAGTCTTCCAATTTATCAAGATCCTCTTGCAATTTTCCACAATCCTCTTGGGTTTTAACAACTTTAAATAGTTTTGTGTCATCTGCAAATTTGATAACCTCACTCGTTATTCTCTTTTCCAGGTCATTTATGAATATGTCAAAAAGCAGCAGACCCAGCACAGATCCCTGGGGTACACCTTTCTCCATTGGAAAATTGGCCATTTAGCCCTACCCTCTGCTTTCTATCTTTTAACCAGTTCTTGATCCACAGTAGTACACTGCCTCCTATCCCATGACTCTTTAGTTTTGCCAAAAGTCTCTGATGAGGGACCTTGTCAAAGGCTTTCTGAAAGTCCAAATACACTATATCAACCGACTCACCTTTGTCTACCTGTTTATTCACACCTTCAAAAAAACATAACAGATTAGTAAGACAAGATCTTCCTTATCTAAAGCCATGTTGGCTGTCTCCCATTAAGCCATGACTATCTACATGTTCAGCAATTTTGTTCTTTTTGATGGTTTCTACCATTTTTCCCAGTACTGACGTCTGTAGTTTCCCGGATCACCCCTGGAACCTTTTTTAAAAATTGGTGTTATGTTCGCCATCTTCCAATCTTCATGTATTACAGATGATTTTAATGATAGTTCACAGATTTCTAATAGCAGGTCTGCAATCTCACATTTCAGTTCTTTCAACACCCTTGGATATATATCAACCGGCCCAGGTGATTTGCTACTCTTCAGTTTATCTAATAGTTGTAATACATCTTCCCGATGTATCGATATTTCCTTCAATTCTTCCACACCTTTAACTACGACTTCAGTCAAGGGTAACATCCCTACATCTTCCTCAGTAAAGACTGAAGCAAAGAATTCATTCAGTCTCTCCGCTATTGCCTTGTCGCCTCTTAGTGCCCCTTTAACCCCTCTATCATCTAATGGACCAACTGACTCTCTCACAGGTTTTTTGCTATGAATGTACTTGAAAAAGTCTTTATTACGCGTTTTTGCTTCCGCAGTAAGCTTCTTCTCAAATTCTCCCTTTGCCTGCCTTATCAATGCCTTGCATTTAACTTGCCAGTCCTTGTGCTGTTTCCAGGTTTCGTCGTTTGGCTCTTTTTTCCATTTCCTGAAAGATGCTTTTTTGGCAACAACAACCTCTCTGACCTCATCTTTAAACCATGCTGGCAGTTTTTTGGACTTCCTTCCACTTTTCTTAAAGCGTGGAATACAGCTGGTCTGGGCTTCCAAGATAGTATTTTTCAACAACACCCAAGCTTGATGTAAGTCTTTAACCTTTGCAACTGCTCCTTTTAGTTTTTTCTTAACTATTTTCCTCATTTTATCATAGTCTCCCTTTCAAAAGTTAAAAGGTAGTACTGTGGAATTCCTTACTATCCCCCCTCCAGTAATTAAATTAAACGCGATCATGCTATGATCACTATTGCCAAGTGGCCCCAACACCCTCATCTCTTGCACCAGATCTGGTGTTCCACTAAGGACTAGG
This sequence comes from Ichthyophis bannanicus, assembly GCA_033557465.1. Taxonomy (NCBI): domain Eukaryota; kingdom Metazoa; phylum Chordata; class Amphibia; order Gymnophiona; family Ichthyophiidae; genus Ichthyophis; species Ichthyophis bannanicus. The sequence goes on from CM066043.1 coordinate 116,073,254, forward strand.
TCCAATATGGCTTCCCCTCTGGTCAGTTCATGAACCAGTTGCTCCAAGAAGCAGTCATTTATTTAATCTAGGAACTTTATCTCCCTAGCATGTCCTGCCGTGACACTGACCCATTCGATACCGGGGTAATTGAAATCACCCATTATTATTACTGTGCAGTAACTGTTGTTAGCTTACTTATTTATTTATTTACATTCTCTTTATTACTTGATTTCTTTGAGCATTTCATCATCCATTTTTTCATTCTGACAATTTCCAAGGCTTGATCGAAGGAGGCTTACTGCACAGCACAAGCAATGCTGGGTATTGTATCGTTGACAGAGTCCCCATGGGGGAAGGAGAGGTTGTGAGTCTATACTTCCCGGGGTGGTCTAGTAGTTGTGACTCTTTTAAGCTATTGAAGTAGGTTAGCTTAGTTGGTACTATTTCTATTGCTTTAGCCTGAGAGTTTTTGTTATTTTGTGTATTTAATACTCTCAGAGTGGATGTTCTTGTTTAATGAATATGCATGAGATAAATTTGAATACGATGAAGGCAGTGCATGCAGATGTATCTCATGCATATTCATTAGAGATATTCCGAAAACCTGACTGGTCTGATGCTCTCCAGAACTGGAGTTGGAGACCCCTGACTCAGGGCCGGCCCGTCCATTGAGCAAGAATGTTGTTTGCACAGTGCCCCACATTTCAGGGGGCCCCGTGCGAAGAACATTCTGCCCATCAGCCCAGGGAAACTTTAAAAGAAAAAACAGCTTGCTGCTGCTGCCGCTGCCACTGTGGCAGCAGCAGAATCAAGTGTCTCCCGCGGGGCCTCCGCCCCCCCCCCCCCCGCCTGCCCGGCAGAGCCCTCTCTCCTGCCCGAGAGGCCTCCCTCGAGCACTCTCCTCGGTGCGGCTTTCAGAATCGTAAAGGGATAGTTTCCCTCTCACGGCTCTGTTAAGCCCGCTGGGGCTAATGGGAACAGACATTTCCTGTTTCCCATCAGCCCCGGCCGGCTTAACAGAACCACGAGAGGGAAACCCTCCCTTCGCAGTTCTGAAAGCCGCGCTGAGGAGAGTGATCGAGGAAGGGCTCTGCCGGGCAGGCGGGGGGCTTGAGCCCCGCGGGAGAAACTTGATTCTGCAGCTGCCACGGCGGCAGCGGCAGCAGCAGCAGCAGCAAGCTGTTGTTTTTCTTTTAAAGTTTCCCTGGGCTGATGGAGGGGAGGGGGTTACGACTTGTATTGGGCTATGGGGGGGGGGGGTGTCTAGGACTGCAAATAGGCTGATGGGGGGTTAGGACTTGTAATGGGCTATGGGGGGGTCTCTAAGACTGGAAATAGGCTGATGAGTGGTTAGGACTGGTAATGGGCTATGGGGGGGGGCTAGGACTGGAAATGGGCTGATGGGAGGGTTAGGACTGGTAATGGGCTATGGAGTGGCTAGGACTGGAAATGGGCTGATGGGGGGGTTAGGACTGGTAATGGGCTATGGGGTGGCTAGGACTGGAAATGGGCTGATGGGGGGGTTAGGACTGGTAATGGGCTATGGGGGGGGGCTAGGACTGGAAATGGGCTGATGGGGGGTTAGGACTGGTAATGGGCTATGGGGTGGGGCTAGGATGGTAATGGGCTATGGGGAGACTAGGACTGGAAATGGCTGATGGGGGGGTTAAGACTGGTAATTGGCTATGGGGGGATTAGGACTGGTAATGGGCTATGGGGGGCTAAGACTGAAAATGGGGTGATGGGGGGGTTAGGACTGGAAGGGCTGATGGAGGGTTTAGGACTGGTAATGGGCTATGGGGGGCTAGGACTGGTAATGGGCTGTGGGGTTGCTAGGACTGGAAATGGGCTGAGTGGAAGGGGGGATTTGAACTGCAAATAGCTGATGGGAATGGGGGCTTGGAATGAAAATGGGCTGAGTGGAAGGGGGGCTTCAACTGCAAATAGCTGATGGGGAGAGGGGCTTGGAATGGAAATGGGCTGAGTGGGGGGGAGCTAGGACAGGAAATGGGCTGATGGAGGTGCTAGGTTAGGACTGGAAATGGGCTGATGGAGGTGCTAGGATAGGACTGGAAATGGACTGTTGGGGGGTGCTAAGATTGGAAATGGGCTGTGGTGGGAGCTTGGATTGAAATGGACTCCTGGAGGGGCTAGAACTGGAAGTAGGCTCATGGGGGGCTTGGATTGGAAATGGGCTGAGTGGAGGGGAGCTAGGATTTGACATGGGCTGATGGTGGGGCTAGGAAAGGAATAGAAATCGGCTGATAGGGGGCTGGGATTGGAAATGAGCTGATGGAGGGACTCGGATAGGACTGGAAATGGATGGGGGGGGGAGCTAGGATTGGAAATGGGCTGATGTTGGGACTAGGATAGGACTGGAAATGGGCTGATGCGGGGAGTAGAAGGGAGCGGATGCTGGGTGGGGCTGGAACTAGAAGGCAGCTGATGTTGGGGGAGGATTAGAATGGGATGGGGCTGGGAGAGTAAAATGGAGAGGGGAAAAATATTTTGTGTGGGAGGGAAGAAAAATCTACAATTGGCCGGGTATTGGGAGAGTAAGTGGGGATTGAGGATGGAGGGGTAAAATTTGAGTGGATGAAATAGGAATGAGGAAAGAGCAAAAGGAGAAAGATTAGTATGTTAAAGCAGATGTAGAGAGAGAATGAAAAAAAAACTAGAAGAGAGAAGAAAGGACAAATGGACAGCAGATGATGGAGAGTTAGCAGAAAACACGAAGAAACCAGAAAAAAGTGGCTGGAGCAATTGCAACTGAAAAACAAATGCACAAAAGGTATAAAAATATCTCTTTATTTTGAATTTATTAACTGGAATATGTCAACTCTGGGAAATGTGCATCATTAATGTCTGCGCTTTATTTAGTACAAGAGGAAATTAATTTATAGTTCTATTTCTACAGTGTTTTTGTACATTCCAAGTTTGGCTTTTGGGGTTCCCAGTTTAATTATTGTCTTCCTGTTTCTAAATTGTGAATCCTTGTTTGGTGACGGTCTTGTTCTGCATGTGTAAGTGAGCTGAGGTATTCTGTTTATGTAATTCCTATTTGACATTGCCACTTGTTCTCTTTCCCCAGTAGGTCATGTATTGTTATTCTCTGAAATGCATTGGTTTAATATTTGCAGTGTTGCCTTTTGATAGGCAGAGTATGGTGCTTTGTGAGTCCTGGTAGTGCTGTTACGATACGGGGGGTTTGCTATTGCTTCTAAATGGGCAGTGTTTGTAGTAGTTCCTAATGTGCCCGGCAGTTGGCACTGGATTATTGTAATATAGAAATCTTTGTCTTTCTTTATCCATACACCCATTAAGAGGCATGTTTACTAAAAGTTAGTGTATGGTAACATTATGCAAATATTTATGCAAATGAGGCCCCTTATGCCAATGAGGGCCCTCACCGAGTCTCCGCACATGGCCCCGCACCCCCCTTGGGCTGCCCCTGCCCTGACTCTAGGGAACATTTGTTAAATATGGATCCAGGCATCCGCTCCTGCCAATGACCTCTCAAGAAAGTGCTGTAGTGAAGATGCTCTATTCCTCAGATGTCCTCTAGATGGCGTGATCCTGCTCTAGAGACCCACTACTTTAGTAGGGATTGCAGTGAGAGAAAGTGCTAGATGGACACGTCTAGATATCTCTGTTTATAAGACGAGCCATTGGTTGCAAAACTCTTCTGTTTAACTCCAAGAATACTTTTTTTTAACTTTGATCTCATATTTTCTTGCCTTTGCTGGCAAACCTTGTGAAAAAAAAATCCTTTCTTAAATCTGCTCCTTGGCAGGGCTGGGGACCAAGGATCCCTTTTACTAAAGTCCATTAAGTGTATCCGGATTATCTCTAATGTAATTAACAAGTATATGGTCTCGGTGTTAACTGTATAAGAAGATGCTGAGCTCCCCCCCCCCCCCTCTGTTAAAGCAGAGAAGCAGAGTATTTGCAGACACTGCACATAAATGGCCAAAATTAACACGCATGAACTGCAAAATCTTAAGGCAGCTAGTAAAAGGACCCCCAAGTCTATTGTGCCTAGGGTATAATCCTTGGGAAGCAGTCTGTAGGCCAGGCCTTAGCATGAAAGAGGAGGAGAGGCTTTCCTTTCTGTGCTTCCACAGTTATCTGATCTTAACTTGCAGTACTGGATCTGAAACTGGTGCCAGGTTACACGAGGGTGCAGAAGAACGAAAAGCACAATCCCAGCTATTTAATCAGAGAGTCATTAGCAGTCTTCCCCCAGGCAATGAAGGGCAGCTGTGGCGATTAGTCGCAGTGGCTTAATAGCAGGTTGCTGTGGCTTTAAGGTTTAGCAGCTGTGTTGGGTATAAGAGATGAGACTGGGAAGGGAGCTGACCTACAGAGGCAATGATGAAAAGGTTGATTTTGGAGCACACTCAGCACTGTCACTAATGTCAATACCAGCGGCTTTGAAAGGATACCAACCCACATCCAGGAAGAGCAGAATACAACAAACTGTTTTTCAAAACACATTGAAAAGTGAACAACATGAATGCTCATCCCCTGACTCCACTATTTCAAGTGCACTGTTTTTTGTCACGAGATGAAATATAGCTTCAGGTGAAAAGTTTAAATACCTATTGTACATTCATTAGTTAAAATGGTTTTAATAGCCAAAAAATATAAACATAGGTTCATAGAAATATGCACCAAGAGACTTATTTGCATTTTAAACATGGGTAAGAACATAAGATATGCCGTACTAGGTCAGACCAAGGTCCATCAAGCCCAGTATCCTGTTTCCAACAGTGGCCAATCTAGGTCATACGACCTAGCAGTTTCCCCAAAAGACACAGGTTCCACAATGCTTGTACTGGGTCAAGCATTGATGTCCTGGGTCCCTTCTTAATAATGGTTTATGGACCTTTCCTCCAGGAACTTGTCCAAACCTTTTTTAAACCCAGCTACACTAACAGCCTTTACTACATCCTCCGGTAACAAATTCCAGAGTTTGATTACACGATGAGTGAAAAAATATTTTCATTTATTAGTCTTAAATAGTTTACCCTGTAGCTTCATTGCATGTCCCCTAGTCTTTCTATATTCTGATAACGTAAACAATCGATCTACGTTTACCCGTTCCACTCTGTTCATTAATTTATAGACTTCTATTATATCTCCCCTCAGCCGTCTTTTTTCCATGTTAAAGAGCCCTAACCTTTTTCCTGGGTGGTGGTTCCTAATGTGGAACCTTGCATCGTGTAACCATAGTTTGGGTTGTTCTTCCCTAGGTGCATAGCTTTGCACTTGTCCACATTAAATTTCATCTGCCATTTTGATGCCCAGTCTTCCAATTTATCAAGATCCTTTTGCAATTTTCCACAATCCTCTTGGGTTTTAACAACTTTTAATAGTTTTGTGTCATCTGCAAATTTGATAACCTCACTCGTTATTCCACTTTCCAGGTCATTTATAAATATGTCAAAAAGCAGCGGACCCAACACAGATCCCTGGGGTACACCACTATTCACCTTTCTCCATTGGGAAAATTGGCCATTTAGCCCTATCCTCTGCTTTCTATCTTTTAACCAGTTCCTGATCCACAGTAGTACACTGCCTCCTATCCCATGACTCTTTAGTTTTGCCAAAAGTCTCTGATGAGGAACCTTGTCAAAGGCTTTCTGAAAGTCCAGATACACTATATCAACTGACTCACCTTTGTCCACCTGTTTATTCACACTTTCAAATCAACATAAGAGATTAGTAAGACAAGATCTTCCTTGTCTAAAGCCATGTTGGCTGTCTCCCATTAGGCCATGACTATCTACATGCTGAGTAATTTTATTCTTTATGGTTTCTACCATTTTTCCCGGTACTGACGTGAGGTTCACCGGTCTGTAGTTTCCCGGATCATCCCTGGAACCCTTTTTAAAAATTGGTGTTACATTGGCGATCCTCCAATCTTCAGGTATTAGAGATGATTTTAATGATAGTTCACAGATTACTAATAGCAGGTCTGCAATCTCATATTTCAGTTCTTTCAACACCCTTGGATGTATATCATCCGGCCCAGGTGATTTGCTACTCTTCAGTTTCTATTGTATCGATATTTCCTTCAATTCTTCTGCACCTTTAAATACCACTTCAATCATGGGTAACATCCTACATCTTCCTCAGTAAAGACCGAAGCAAAGAATTCATTCAGTCTCTCCGCTATCGCCTTGTCGCCTCTTAGTGCTCCTTTAACTCCTGTATCATCTAATGGACCAACTGACTCTCTCACAGGTATTTTGCTACGAATGTACTTGAAAAAGTCTTTATTTTGCGTTTTTGCTTCCGCAGCAAGCTTCTTCTTAAATTCTCCCTTTGCCTGCTTTATCAATGCCTTGCATTTGATTTGCCAGTCCTTGTGCTGTTTCCAGGTTTCGTCGTTTGGCTCTTTTTTCCATTTCCTGAAAGATGCTTTTTTGGCAACAACAGCCTCTCTGACCTCACCTTTAAACCATGCTGGCAGTTTTTTGGACTTCCTTCCACTTTTCTTAAAGCGTGGAATACAGCTGGTCTGGGCTTCCAAGATAGTATTTTTCAACAACACCCAAGCTTGATGTAAGTCTTTAACCTTTGCAACTGCTCCTTTTAGTTTTTTCTTAACTATTTTCCTCATTTTATCATAGTCTCCCTTTCGAAAGTTAAAAGGTAGTACTGTGGATTTCCTTACTATCCCTCCTCCACTAAATAAATCAAAGGCCATCATGCTATGATCACTATTGCCAAGTGGCCCCAACACCCTCATCTCTTGCATTAGATCTGGTGTTCCACTAAGGACTAGGTCTAATATGGCTTCCCCTCTGGTCGGTTAATGAACCAGCTGCTCCAAGAAGCAGTCATTTATGTCATCTAGGAACTTTATCTCCCTAGCATGTCCTGCCGTGACACTCATCCAGTCGATACCGGGGTAATTGAAATCACCCATTATTATTACTGCGCTGTAACATTTGTTAGCTTCCTTGATTTCTTTGAGCATTTCATCATCCATCTTGTGGATCTTGTGGCAGATAGACATGCAAGGCGCAGCCACACGGAAAACATGATTTTGGAAAGGTTGCAGTTTACACTTTTTTATGCCTGGTACGTTGTCCAATAAACAATTTTCAAGGTGACTTTCCAGGAGTATTTCAGAGTGTGGCATGGGCGGGACAAAAATCTACCCCTGACTTCCCCATTTCATATAGGGAATGCATTTATATGGCCAAAATTGCCTATATCCGATTTACACCTGCTTCCCGACACAAACAGACTTTTAAAATGTGCTCCTTCTAGCCATCCCTTTATAGGAGGGATTAAGGGGGATATGCCTCTCATAGGTGTCAGAACGAGGTGGGCTACACGGGCCCTGGCCCCACCAAAAGTTTGCCTTCCAGCCGCAGAGAGAAGAGAGCAGTGGCGATTGGAGCAGACTCCTCCTGTCTGCCTGTGGGAGAGTGGATCCCGGGGGGCAGGCAGCAGTCTTTTCTGTAATTGCGGCAGCCTCCCCCCCCCCCCCAAATGAGCCTGCTGTGATCACAGCCATCCTGCCTGTGGGACATGGGATCCCTGCAGGCAGAACAGGAGAGGATGGCCACAGAGAGCTAGGGGCGAGGCTTGGCTCCCCCTAATCAAAGATGCATTCCGTGATCCCTGATCCCAAATGTTTGTTTCCCCCTTCAAATTAAAAGAAATTGAAGTCCAGAAGATTACCCTTGAATTCTCTGCAGGATCACCTCCACTTCATTCTCCCTCTTCAATTCCAAATCCTTTCCTCACCTTCGGTCACCCTTTCTTCCTTTTCTGAAATCACTGAGGTGGAGACTTCAAACCTTCTCTCCTCCTCCAAACTGACTACTTGCTCTTCTGATCCCATCCCTACCCTTCTATTTAGCTCTGTCTCTTCTGCCATCATCCCTTCCATCTGCCTTCCATCTGTCATATCTTTAACCTATCGCTTTCCACTGCAACAGTTCCTTTGTTCTTCAAACATGCTGTGGTTACACCTCTCCTCATAAGGCCTTTGCTAGATCCTACCTGTCATTCCAGTTATTGACCTATCTCTGTCCTCCCCTTTGCTTCAACACGATTTGAAAGAACAGTTCACTGCTGCTGTCTTGACTTTCTTTCCTCTCAAGATCTTCTGGACCCATACAATCTCACTTTCGTTCTCTACATTCCACAGAAACAGCTCTTGCCAAAGTCTCCAGCGACTTGTTTCTCACTAAATCCAAAGGTCTCTACTCGATTTTCATCCTTCTTGACCTTTCTGCTACATTTGACACTGTTGATCATCACCTTCTCCTCGATACCCTGTCCTCGCATGGATTTAGGGACTCTGTTCTGCCTGGTTTTCTTCTTATCTCTCTCTTCACACTTTTAGGTCTGTTCTGGTGGTTCCTCCTCTACCGCCATCCTACTTTCAGTTGGTGTATCTCAGGGCTCTGTCTTAGGACCTCTACATTTCTCTCTCTAAACTCAGCCCCTTGGTGCACTTATTTCCTGCCATGGTTTTCAGTACCATCTTTATGCTGATGATTCTCAGATCTACCTTTCTGTGCTTGAAATCTCTCCAGGAATCCAGGCCCGATTCTCTGCCTGAATGTCTCACCACCATCTGAAACTGAACATGGCCAAAACTGAGCTCCTTATCTTTCCCCCTAAGCTCACCTTCTCCCTTCCTCCCTTCTCTATTTCTGTGGATAACACTACATTCCTCCCTCTTTCCTCTGCTCATAACCTTGGGGTCTCTGCACCCATCCAACAGATAGCTGAAACTTCTAGAACATTGGAGAAATTCATCCCTTCCTTTCTACACATACCACTAAAATACTTATCAACTCTTTAGTCACCTCCCGTCTAGACTATAGTAACCTCCTCCATGCTGGTCTCCTTCTGAATCATCTCTCTCCCCTTCAATCTGTTCAAAACTCAGCTGCGCAGCTAATCTTCCGCCAGCCTCAATATGCTCATATAACCCCTTTTCTCAAGTCGCTTCACTGGCTCCCAATCCATTTCCGTATCCAGTTCAAACTTCTACAGACTATAAATGCACTCATTCTGCAGCTCCTCACTACCTTTCCTCTCTTATCTCTCCCTACTCCCCTCCTCAGGAACTCCGCTCTTCTGGCAATTCACTTCTATTTGTGCCCTTCTCTTCTACTGCCAACTCCAGACTTCAGTCCTTCCACCTTGCTGCTCCTTATGCCTGCAGCAAACTACCTGAGTCTGCACGTCAGGCTCCATCTCTGGCCCTTTTTAAATCCAGGCTGAAAACTCACCTCTTCAAAGCCGCTTTTGGATCCTGATCCGTTTGGTCTCCTATGTATTTCCTTGCCACTTCCCTAGATGTTTCCTTGTCCTCAGCTGTTGTGTTGTCTGTCTTGACTAGATTGTAAGCTCTGATGATCAGGGACCGTCTTTAACATGTGTCTGTACAGTGCTGTGTACGCCTTGTAGCTCTATACAAATGATTATTAGTAATAGTAGTAGTGGTAGTAGTAGTAGTAGATTCCTCTGTAGTTAACTAGCAGCATCTGCATGCCTAGGCTTCTAAAATAACTGAGATACACTTGTAAGTTGCTGAGGTTCCTCCATCCGTTTTTCCAATGTGCACATTTGTGAAATGACTTCTCTCACTGCACATGGATATGCATTTTGGAAACAGCTTCACATTTAGCAGAGCCATCAGTATTGAGTACATCCTGACCTCGATGTCTCATGTCCTACCTCCAAGCCTTTTCTAAAAGGTGCCTTCAAACCTACAAAGCAGTGCAATAAAATACTAAAAAGATAATGTGAACATCTGAGCCTTCGGTTTCTTTTGGAATTTCATAAAATCCTGCTTTTCCTGCAGGACAATTGTCAAGCTATTCCACAGCTGAGGTCTTTGCACCAAACTCCTCCCCCTGCCCCAAATACATAGCCTCTTTTCAAACCGCAGTCCTAGAACAGTTAATAGTCCTTGCTGCAGTAAGTGAAGCAGCCTGTGACTTGAATCCGGCTCCTCAAATAATTCAGAAATTCTTTTGTTCTCCTATTCATGATGTCTTCTCTAATACCTTTCAAAGGATTACCATCTAGTGCCAAAGATTTCAAATTTGGACATTTTCCCAGTAAACTAGGCAGGCTGCTGATATCCGTGTTTGTGATGTCAAGCCCTGAAGCAGGGTGACTTTTGGCATAGATTTTAGTTTGTCATCCTATACAAGAGAAGTCAACATATAGGGTACTAAATATATGCATTTAAACATCATGGCCAACATTTACATTGAAATGACGACGGCTGCCACTGAAAATTATCCCTTGCACCAGGTCCTGTGTTTCAATAGTACCAGATATAAGTAGTTTCCTCTTTTGTCTGTTCCAGGGCCAGCTCTTCCTTGAATTCATCATATATGGCATCTGGAAGATGAGCATCTCTTGATGAGACATTTATCTACTACTATTTAGCCTTTATATAGCGCTACGCACGCAGCGCTGTACAGAAATATAAGCAAAAAGACAGTCCCAGCTCACCAGTGCTTACAATCTAGTCAAGACAACACAGAACAATAGACAGATCGGGAAAACAATTATGGTGACACGGAGCAATAATTAATTTGAGATAAAGCAAAGTATGGGGTAAAACAAAGTATGGCAATTACAGTTTTAGACATGACATACCTAATTAAGAACATAAGAACATAAGATATGCCATACTGGGTCAGACCAAGGTCCATCAAGCCCAGTATCCTGTTTCCAGCAGTGGCCAATCTAGGCCATACGTACCTAGCAGTTTCCCCAAAAGACAAGATTCCACAATGCTTGTACTGGGTCAAACACTGATATCCTGGGTCCCTTCTTAATAATGGTTTATGGACCTTTCCTCCAGGAACTTGTCCATCATTTAACCAGAAAGCTGTCTTCTGTGTTTTAAATTTAAACTAAAAGTACTTTACTGATATTAGGCCCTGAGTGAGTATTAAATTTAAACTACAATCTCACTGCTGGGTATGAAATCTAACCAGAAAGCTCTCTTCTGTGTTTTAAATTTAAACTTAAACAGCTGCTACTAGGCCCTGACTGATTTAACAAATACACTGGGTTCACAGATTTATCAGCTTTAATCCAAAGAAGTCCCTTCAGAAAATTTCCCAGAGGTTTATACTCACAATTGCAGATCTCTCTCCAGAAGTAGCAGTCCCCTTTTCTAGTCCTTCAAGACTGAGCTCTAGCCCTTTAAGACATAACATACCTAATCAGTATGGGTTTAATTAAAATCTAACACAAACCCAAACACAAAAACTCTCAAAACCACCTAAAGTGCAAACACCATCTAAACGATACTCAAATACTTCAATTATCAACCATAGGCATATTGACCTCAGATGGCCCAACCCCTCATATGGCGTGTTCCACCATAGGGTATTGACAGACGCTTACATCACCGGTCATGCCTCCTTCCTATACCCAACACTACTAAATATTCCAACTACCAATCTTCACTAACCACTTACTTACCAATAGGATAAGTCTCATCCAAACCCAGTTCAATAAATTCACAGTCATTCACCATACATTCTCACCCACACCGTCACTCACAAACATAGTAAAATAGCGTCTTATTGCGGCTGAACACAGCCTAACTAGAAGCGGCTGAACGCAGCCGAGCCCAACAGGATAAACCTGCAAAATAATGAAATTCAAAAGTTATAATAACACAATAAATAATGTCCACCTAGCGGGTTATTGAAAGAAGTCATTGCGGAGTGTGTATTTTGGACGGCGAAGCTCCTGAGGAAGCCGATTATGGCGAAACAAAAGCTTTTGTAGAGCATAAGTCGCTTGGGCAGAAGTCGCTTGCTGACTGCATTTTGCACTGTTGGAGTGTAGTTTCAAGTCCCGCTGAAAAGTGCTTTTGCATTGGATAGGGAAGTGATTTGGCGTCGTTGTTGGCGGAGGAATTGGCCGGCCATCGGTTTCAAGCTATAAGATAAGTTATTGGAAAACTACAGGTGGACATTATTTATTGTGTTATTATAACTTTTGAATTTCATTATTTTGCAGGTTTATCCTGTTGGGCTCGGCTGCGTTCAGCCGCTTCTAGTTAGGCTGTGTTCAGCCGCAATAAGACGCTATTTTACTATGTTTGTGAGTGACGGTGTGGGTGAGAATGTATGGTGAATGACTGTGAATTTATTGAACTGGGTTTGGATGAGACTTATCCTATTGGTAAGTAAGTGGTTAGTGAAGATTGGTAGTTGGAATATTTAGTAGTGTTGGGTATAGGAAGGAGGCATGACCGGTGATGTAAGCGTCTGTCAATACCCTATGGTGGAACACGCCATATGAGGGGTTGGGCCATCTGAGGTCAATATGCCTATGGTTGATAATTGAAGTATTTGAGTATCGTTTAGATGGTGTTTGCACTTTAGGTGGTTTTGAGAGTTTTTGTGTTTGGGTTTGTGTTAGAATTTACTCTCAGCAGCAATTTTGTATATTGTTTTAATTAAAATCTCCCATTATTATGCTATCAAATGTGTTAGCCTTCCAAATTTATGTTAGCATTTCACTTCTCTTTCTTCATAGTAGTATATCCCTACCACTATACTCTTCTTCATCACACGGTGAATTTCTATCCATAAAGATTTCATATTGTATTTCCTTTCCTGCAGGACATTTTATTCTGCTTCACTTGATGCCATCCTTGATGTATAATGTTGCTCCTCCACAAATTTTATCCACGCTATATTTCATAGAAACATAAAAGCATGACAGCAGAACAAAACAATATGGCCTATCTAGTCTGCCCTTCCATACCAGCTACTGTAGTCCCTTTTTTCCTTCAGAAATCTTCTGTGTTTGTCCCATGCTTTCTTGAATTCAGATACTGATCTGATCTCTTCTACCTCCACTGGGAGACTGTTCTGTGCATTTTCCACATTTTACTCCCTTTCACCTTTCAATATATTTTGTACTCTGGTACCAGTGTCCTTCCACCAGGTCTCTGAAATACATGTCATGTCTACATCTTCATTTAGAACCATTAATCGCACGGTTCCAGTCTTATTTTTTAGACTTTTGACATTTATATTGTCACACCTCCTCTGGCCAAGCGGTAGCCTCCTGTATTGCAAGGCCCCTGGAGGGTGGTAGTTGTGCCTTTATGAATATAAACGCAAACACTTCTTTCTTCAAATCAAAGGGTTTTTATTCCCCGTCCCATTGAGGGTATTTTATCTTCAAGGAACATAAATTATATGCTTTTCTTGGACATCTCATGTACAATAACAAATGTAAACATAACTTGCTTTCTTCAGCTTTTAAAGGATAAATCAACAAAAGAACAAAAACTTAACTATTGCTGTAAGGTTCTCTCCCCGGTAGCTGAGAGTAGAGCATACCTCTGTTCTGCCTCGAGAGAGAGAGTTACAGGTTTGTTGCTGTATTACTGAAGTTAAGACACCAAGTTACTTTCCTTATCTCAAGGAGAATTCAGGTTCAATTAATGATAAAGAACAATCCATTAATTCCTGTGTATCATTCTCCTCAGCATTCTGGTATTCCATCATCTCTGGTTGACTGGTATATTCATTCTGTACTTTGGGAGTACTATGAGAGACTTGCTGCCTAAGCACGTCAACCAGGAAGTTCTTTTCTTTCACCGGGCTAGAGCCTCTCTGGGTATTACCATATATACGGGAATAGAGATTTCCCAGGCACTGCCCCTGCTGGTACTTTTGAGTAGAGCTTAGCCCCTTACTTGCTCTGCTCGTGGGATAATTAAGGGAACTTTCCAACCTATCCAGGTTTCCCTTTTGTAACCCAGCTGAGCTGAATCGGAGTGCTCGTGACGGAGTTTCAGACGGAGCTGTGAACTTACAATTACAAAACTCTTCAGCTTTATCTGGTAAGTAAAAGCTTTTCTCTTGCTCATACACACTATTTGGCTGTGGATATCTCTCTGATTTATTCAGGTCCTCGGGTTCCCTCTGACCTTCATATGGGCACTCTAATTGCTCCAGAGTTTCTTTATCACTCTCTCTTGCATTCTCATACCTGTGCCAAGCTTCCCAGGGCTTTAGCTGCCCTCTCTGTATTTTCTCCAAGTGTGTCCTTGGCTGCCACGGCTTCTCTCTCTCTCTCTCTCAGCTCCGGCACCAGCTCCTGGCTTTGCCTTAATCCGGATCCTGATCCGAATCCTAAACTGTCTCTGAATGTCTGAGAGCTTGTTTTAAACCAGTGTTCGCTTGCTCCACCCTTAGTTAGCTGAACCCTGTCAGGTGAAGTGAATTCCCTTCCTGTGCTAGCTGGGCGTGTCCTGATTGAGCTTTTGCACGTGTTCCTGCGTTGCTCAGGGTAACTATCTGACACTTTCTTGTTTACCCTGTCACTTTTTCTGTTTTCACTTGTGCTGGCCTGCATTTCCTCTGTCTGTACAGGGTCTACCCTGTTACAATATACATACATTTTAAAGTATGTCTTAATTTGTATTCATGACCTTTCTAGCAGTTTTTGAAGGGCGATTTGGAATTATTTCTATCTGTTCTTTTTTGAATGCACTTGAGTCTCTTCAGCCTGTTCCACAATCTCTTCTGGTGCTCTAACTTCAGCATTTTGAAAATATTTTTCTGAGTGACTGTCAGTTTTCCCCCAAGACCAGCTTGCTAACCAGACAGCGTGTGGTTAATTCTGCGCTGTCTGCTTAGCAGGTGGTGGGGTAGGAATGGAATGTGGGCATTGACTGCATATTGCGGTTATCATGGGGGTTACTAATGTGTTGCAGTTAACGCGAGTGCAGATGCTGCTGCTGTGCGTTGGAGTATGAATCAGTGCAGTATCTGCTGAGGCCATGCTACACACACCCGTAACAGGTAGTGCACGGCTGTTGCACACACTGTGTTTTTATCTTGACTCTCAAGACATGGAATTTGCAAAAAATTAGAGCAGCTTTATAAACTTCTTCCTTAGTTTAAATGTTGCTCTATCTCCTTTTTAAATGTTAGCACCAGATGCCAGGTTCCACCTTAGTTAAGGTTGAGCACATCCTTTTAAAATAGCCTTCTCCCTCCCCAAAATGTTGCCCTGTTCCTAAGAAAAATCAAAATCCCACTTCCCTACACCATTGTCTCATCCACACATGGGGACTGAAGAGCGCTACCCTGGAGTTTCCAGATTTCAACTTTCTACCCCAAATCCTAAATTTGGCTTCCAGAACCTACCTCTGATCTGTGTTGGGTGGCATAACACACCCTGGAAGAGTGCAGACTAATTCCTATGAACTGGATGCCTGAATCGCTGCGGAACATCACACCCTGCCTTCAGTCCTGAGCTGACTTCCCCTTCTCAAAGCCTTTCTCATTTTGCTCTAGGACCTTTTCCTAAATCAGCTACCCCAGGACATTGAGGAGCCGGTGCAGGAGTGGGCATTGCTACACTAAGGGGGTTGTTTTATGAAGTCACTTTCACGTGTATATGGCAATATACAGGTGTAAAAGTACACATGGTGGCATGTAGGGATGTACTTTGCTGTAGATGTTGCTGGAGGGGTGGAGTTGAGAAGCACGCACCTACTTCAATAATAGGCATGGACGATTACGCCTGCTTCAGAACAGAATGTCCTAAGAATTACCAAGGCATATGCTAAAAGCTTGTAGCAGGGTCAGAGCTATGCGCATTTGTCTCAGCACTCTGTACTCCGACCCTCCAGCACTGCTAGTAATGAACAGGCTTGCTTTGCTCTCACTGATCGTGGCTGTCTCTTTGGCAATAGTAACATAGTAGATTTTGGCAGATGAGGACCATGTGCCCTGTTAGCTCTACCTGCTGTATTCTAGCTCTGACCATCATCTTACCTAACTATTACCTTATGTGCTAAAAGTGATCTTTCAGCTGTACAAGTTGGACTATCTGCAAAAGATCAATCCTTATCCTCTATACCATTGCAGGGTAGACGCCAATCTATACAGAGCAATCTGACGCTTTTCCCATTTATACCTGGTGGTAAAAAAAGTCCCACTGCTTGCTCTGTACCACCTCTTCTGGGGATCTTGATGCACCAGTTCTCTTCCCCTTTTGGCTTTCAACTGGTTTGAGTAGCTGAGCATATATATATTACCTAATCCAAAATCTAGGTCCTCCCTTTTCTTCCGCTGCCCTTTCCATGGTTCTCTGTATCTGTCCCAAGTGTGGGGATCCTTAGGGTTTCACCAGTGTATTTAATGTTCTGTGTATAAAAATGAGGAACTTTACAGGCATGGACGACTTCACAATTTGTGAGTGAAGGGAGGAGATGCTATTTCCCCAAGGGGAGGGTTACAGTGCTGAGAGTTTGTGAACCACGTCTGCATTTTAGCTCAACTATACTCGAAATTTATACTCAGACCACTTCAACTAAGCATGTCCTGTAATGGTTGATCAGTTTCTCACATCACCCTTGAAGAATTCGGGATCTTTCTATTGTACAAAACCATTTCAACTCTGACATTTGAGGGCCAGAACTGCACACAATATTCAAGGTGTTGTCCAAACATGGAGCGATGTAGAAGCATTATAATATCCTTGATTTTATTCTCCATTCCTTTCCTTATGGTTCCTAGAATTCTGTTTGCTTTCCTGGCCGCTGCTGTTTGATGAGTTCCCGCTAACTATTATGGTGAAGACCAAAGTCAGAAACATGTGGACCTTTATATAGGACAGAATTCCTGAATCCGGTCATGCAGGTTTACTCTACAGGGTGGTTTACTTCATAGCCGAATAACAGACAGATTGATTTCAAAATGGGCCAGATTGCACCGAGGATTCCAGAGATATAACCTCGTCCCTGAAAAGAAATTGCCTAGTGCATTTATATGGGAGGAGCTGCAGAATCTGCATAGAAACCTACGTACAGTGAGTTAGGGAGTTTCTACTTTCAAACTCCTTCTCCCTGTTCTCTACTCTCCCTGCCCCCCCCCCCCAAAAAAAAAGCAACTCCATGTAACTGTTGGACTACTCTCCAAACTGCTTCCAGCACAACTGTCCCACCACCTTGCAGCTGCTTCCACCCTGGCAACTGTCCCACCACCTTGCAGCTGCTTCCACCCTGGCAACTGTCCCACCACCTTGCCAACTAACACACCCTCAATTTGCCACCTGCAACAGCTCCACCATCCTGCAAATTGAACCTAGTCTCAAAATCTACCTCCCCACCCGCCCCTCCAAAACCCCCACAAGCTAAACTCCTATAACTGCACTGCCATCCTGCAAAGCTCCCCCCCCCCGACAAACTGTCCTCACAAGCTACCCTACCCCCACAAACTATGCCCCACAACAGCCCACCACCACAATTGGGTGAAGTTTGCAGGGTGGTGGAGTAGTTTCAGAGGGTAGTTTTTGGGAATGGAGACAATTGTGTGTGGGGGGGAGGGTGTTGCAGGGTCATATTTTTTGAAGGTGGGTTAGTTTGGGAATACTGGAACAGCTGTGGGGTTAATTTTGGGTTGTGGAAGCTGTTTGCAGGGGAGGTACTTTATGTGGGGTGAGGCAGTTGCGTGTGGGAGGGAGTTTTGGGAAGGGGAGGGGAAGATTAGGAGAATAAAAACTGAGAGAAGCAGTTTGACAGGAGGAATCCCCTGATTTACATGTTTCACTGTATGTAACTTTCTGTGCTACAGAAGCTGGAACTCTTTCCCCCATTTGAATGCATTTATTTATTTAAAGCATTTATTTATTTAGCTAAATTTATAAACCGCAAATCTAAAAGTCTAAGCGGTTTACAAAAAAACAACAAGGCCAGTGAGGCTTTACATAGAACAAGGACTTAAAGGAAAATGTTACATAAAACTATCATAACTGGTAATTAAATTATGTTGTTCTCCAGTATGATTGAGCATATTGGCTGAAGGAAAATGTTGACTAGTGGGAAACCTTGCAACTGTGCGTAAATATATGATTTTTCGGGGCCGATTTTGACCTGTAACTATCGGTTTGCAGAGTGGCATCTCCTAAGCCTAGAGCATGAAGGCATTGAATAAGGAAGTTGTGAGGGACAGAGTCAACGGCCGCTCTGATGTCCAAGAAGATGAGGACAAACCCTGAATTAGGTTTGTCTAAGCCTGTTATAATGTTATCAGTTAAAGCTGCTAGTAGGGTTTCAACTCCGTGCTATGTTCTGAAGCCATATTGCTGTGAGTCGAGTGAGAAATGAGAATCAATGTAGTCTTGGAGTTGAATTAAGACAGCCTTTTCTATTATCTTTGCCAAGAAGGGTAAGCTGGCAATAGGGCAATATGAGCTGTGTTGTGCTGGGTTCAATGCAGCGCCTTTCTTGACAGGACGTATAGATGCCATTTTTAAATCAAGAGGCATGTGGGCAGCTTTAATCCAGTTGACTGGGCATGGATCCAAAGGGGAAATAGTAGTATTGATTCCTAAAATGATTATTTTGAGGTGTTCTTCAGAAATAGGTGTGAAGGAATTCCAAACTACCTGAGTACTAGTGACAGCAAGATTCTGCTGGGATATGGAGGCTTGCGTTTGTGCACATGTTAGAGTTTTAAAGTGGTCAGCTAATATTTGTGGAGTTATATCTGGTTCTCCTCTGTGTTGGAGTAGGTCTTTCACCAAAGCTTCAACCAGGTTAAGAAGTTCTCCAAGACGATTTAAGGAAGATTGAATGAGCTTGGTATAGTAGTCCTTTTACCATGGAGCTGTTTTCTGTTTCTTGTGAACAATTGGCGACTGTGATAAAATAGCTGTGTTGCTGATGGTTTTGTATCAGGTTTGAACGAGTATATCGAGGTCATCTGAAGTATGCTGAAAAATGTGGTAAAACTTTGTTCAAAAATTGTTCTTTGCCTAATTTGTAGAATCTGTGGGTAGTAGGCTTCGAACATGGTTGATATCATGGACCAACATCTCAACATGAAACGCCACATAAGCAACATAGTCAAAGCCGTCTATTTCAAAATCCGCTCACTCAAGCACCTACGCTCCCTGTTGGACCCAGAGGATTTCCGAACCATATATCAAGCATTGATCCTGCCGCATTTTGACTTTGCAAATGCCATTTTGCAAGGTCTCCCCCAATCCACACTAACCCCCTTACAGTTGGCCATGAATGCCGCAGCTAGGGTACTTTACGGTGCACCCAGAAACGACCACGTGACCCCCATTCTCAAACAGCTGCACTGGCTACCGATACATGGGAGGATCACCTTCAAAACCCTCTTGTTAGCGTTCAAGGCAATCAAAGGTATTTCAGCATCCTCACTCACACATCTTATCCACACTGTACCTGCCAACAGATCTAGAAGAGCAACAGCTGTCAACTTGCTAGCAACACCAAAAACATCGATAAAGTCTAACACAACAACCACAAACAGGGCATTCAGTTTTTATGTTCCCAAATGCTGGAATACTCTTCCCCCTGACATTAGGGCCATAGCCAATCTATACCAGTTCAGGAAGGCTATCAAAACCCACCTTTTCCTCTAATACTTCCCTGACAGTACTTGAATCTAGATATACCTCTCAGGAAATGACCCAATCTAGAAAATCTCTTACATGATTATCTGACTTTTACCTATCCCTCCAGTGTAAATAGCTTATGTATATAGTTAACCCCGTTATCCAAGTTTGTATTCCTGTTCCATGTAAAACCTGACAGCTTGTGTTTTGGTCGTTCAGTTATAATGTAAACCGCGCTGATGCTAAATAGCGCGGTATATAAGAAATTGTAATAAATAAATAATAATAAATAAAAAATATCGAACAAGTGTTTCAAGTAAAAGGTTGAAACTAATAATTTTATGGTCTGACCAAGGGATGACTAGGAATGTGGGCGTTGGGAGGGTATTGCAGGAAAGGAGGCATTTGGGTATAAAAATTAAGTCTAGTATGTTTCCTCTATTGTGAGTGGATCGATTGACGATTTGTGCAAATCCTAGAGCTTCCGTGGCATTTATAAAGGCCGTTGAAGTTCTGGGTGGAAGTACAGTGAGACTGAAGTCACCTAGGGGTAATAGAGGGTTAGTGGAAGAGCTATGACTGCATATTAGCTCTAACAGGAGGTCTAAATCGTCCGGACTGGGAGATCTGTATATGAGGAGGATGGTTATGGAGTCATTGGCCACTGTTATTGTATCTAAGCTCTTATTTGAGGAACAGGTCAGGAGTCTAAAGTTCAGGTTTACCTTAGTAAGGATGACGACACCACCATCCCTGCGCTTAGTTCTTGGGCAATTGAAAATGCTGTAGTTGGAAGCTGCCAGCTGGTTTATTATACATTGTCTGATTCTGTGAACCAAGATTCAGTTATACAAAGAATATCTAATTGATTATCAGAGGGGTATTCAGAAAGAAGCTGGATTTTATTTCATGGAGTCTCACAAGATATCAAACAAATACCATGAAAAACCATATAAAATATTACAGTTTAAACTAAATGAAAACATAAAAAGGAATTATTAAATAAAATCACATTTATTCCAGGGCTTGATGAAAATAGAAAGCTTTAACTTTTTTCTGAAAATCAAGTAAGTTTGTTAATAGTCTAATCTCAGTTGGCAGCTGATTCCATACAATCTGGCCCATAGCAAACAAAATTCTATCATTTTTTGGGAGACTTATTTCTCCGGACCCCCTACTCCAATATGGCCCATTTTCAAACTTGATCTCTCTGTTTAACAGTTTCTCACAAACCAAGTTTTATCCCATTCCATTAAATTTTCAGAGAGTTATTTTTCCCCAGACAGATGGAAGGACAGGCATTCCTCAACCCCTTTTGTATAATTCTTTCCAAATTCTGTTCGATTTGAAAGAATAAAAACTACAGGCAGATGCAGTGTGTGTCTTCAGCTAGGATATACTTGGCCGCCACCTAGTGGCTATAGCTAACAAGTGGTGTGAACCTGAGTATGCTTCAGTTTTACAGTGTGCATTAGCAGACACACCAAGACAGGCCAATCTTGGAGCGGGCAGTGGGGAAAAGGGGGCTGGAACCACAGGAGTCGGGGGCGCCTGTGGGGAGGATGTTCCCACAGGTGGTAGGGGCATGCTGGGCCGTCCTGGAGTCCAAATCTGGCCACCGCAGAAAGGTTTAGTTCCCATACTCCAGAATTGGGTCCAAATGGGCCCGTCTTGCTTGGGACCGTCCGGACGGCCCATACTTGCCCCTACCAGAATTGGGCTCATAGTTTTGGAGACTCCATCAGGAGCTTTGATGTTTATTTTTCTTTATTTAGGGCTCGATATTCAAAGGCATTTACACAGTTTACGGTTAGTGCTGCTGAATATCCCTGAGTAATGCTGCTATACGCTCCGATGCTAACCGCTTAGAATCAAGGTGTGTCGGGGGTGGTTCCCTCAGCGGCAAAAGTTTGGCACAACAAAAGCTGTCCTAACTTTCGCCAGTGAAGTTAACCGGGCAGTGGTTGAATATTGCCGCTGCACAGTTAGCTTCGGTGCCGTGTGCGGCTATGCGGCGAACCCAGATATTCAATGCCAGCGGCCGGAAATATGTCCCCATATTGAATATCCGGGGTTAAAGTTTGGCAGCAACAGCAATGCACCTCTAAAGCCCTTGGTATTTAGCTGAAGCCTTTCCAGTAGTAGTTCAAGGCAAGTTACATCTGGGTACAGTAGGTATTTCCCTATCCCTAGAGGGCTTACAGTCTAACAGGCCAATGCAGAAAACTGGTGCTAGATGCACGCTGAATTGACTTTTTATGCGTTTAGTAGCACCCTGACAATGCACAGCTTTTGATGCCCAATGCAGTAAAGATAGAGTATGCAAATGAAGGATGCGGTAACCGGGCACATGCAAATGAGCCGCCCGTTAAACTGGTGTTCACGCCCTTTTTCAGCCAAAGGCCTCGGACCCCTGCTGGACGGCAGGGTCCCATTTTCCAATGGCCTCCAGTTGCTTCAAAAATTGTGACCGGTGTAGCAAAATGATGTCACTCAGCGACCCACATGACTGCTGCCTCTGATGCCTTGGCCTGCAGCACAATGACTCCGACTGCAAACTCTGCAGAACCATGACCTCAAAGGCTAGGTCAGCGGTTCTCAACCTGTGGGTCGCGACCCCCACGGGGGTCACCACAGGATTTAGCGGGGGTCGCCTCACTCCGCCGTTAAAAAAAAAAAAGGCGCATAAGTTGCTGCTGCTGCCGAGTCCGCTTCTCGGCAGCGGCAAACTCACCGCCTCCCAGTCCCTTCTAATGCAGCCGTGGCTCCCTGCCTCTTAGGGAACCGTGGCTATGCCAGTAAAACCGTTGCAGAGCCTTCCTGTCTCTTGACGGGCTCCGTGCAGCATTGTCCCACCTCCAAAGGAAGTTGTTTACCACTTCCTTTGGAGGCGGGACAATGCTGCATGGCGCCCGTCGAGAGCCACCCTCCGCACCGTTTTTACAGCCTTCGCCACGGTTCCCTCAGAGACCGGGAGCCGCGGCTGTAGAAGAACAGCAGGGCAGCAGTAGGCAGACAGGGATAGGGGAGGAGGGGGCAGGGAACCTGCAAGGGGGCTGACATGAGGGAGGGAAGGAGGGGCTGACATGCAGGGATGGAGGGGGCTGACATGGACAGGGGGGCTGACAGGGAGGGAGGGAGGGGGGCTGACATAGATGTATGGAGGGGAGGGCGGACATGGAGGGAGGGAGGGGTGGCTGACATGGATGGAGGGAGGGAGGGAGGGGGGCTGACATGGACAGAGGGGCTGACCTGGAGGGAGGGAGGGCTGGCATAGAGGGAGGGGGGACTGGAGGGGGGGGCTGGGGGGAGGGAGGGAGGAGGACTGTCGTGGAGAGGGGGGGTGACAGGGAGGGCGGGAGGGCTGACATGGACAGAGGGGGGCTGACATGGAGGGAGGGAGGGGTGGCTGACATGGATGGAGGGAGGGAGGGGGCTGACATGGACAGAGAGGGGGGCTGACATGGGCAAAGTGGGGGCCTGACATGGAGGGAGGGAGGGAGGGGGCTGACATGGACAAAGGGAAGAGACGGGGACATACTAGACAGACAGGGGATAGATGCTGGACAGAGGGGAGAGACAGTGCGGGATAGGATTATAATGGGCAGATGGGGGGTGGGCTAGGACTGGTAATGGGTTGATTAGAGAAGGCTAGGACTAGGAATGGACTGATCAATGGGGGGTTGGGACTGGTAATGTGCTGATAGGGGGGTAGGACTGGTAATGGACTGATGGGGGGCTAGCATTGGAAATGAGCTGATCGGGGAGGTTAGGACTGGAAATGGGCTGATTAGAGGAGGCTAGGACTGGTAATGAGCTGATGGGGGTAGGACTTGTATTGGGCTGATTAGGGGAGGCTAGCACTGGTAATGTGGTTGAGGGGGGACTAGCACTGGAAGCGAGCTGATTGGGGGGCTTCGACTGGGAATGGGCTGATTGTGGGGAGGGGAGGATAGAGCTGCTGGCCCTGGAAGAAAACTGGGGGCTAAGGCTACCAATGGGCTGATACGATGGGGTGGGAGAATGAAACTGGAAGAGTGTGGATCTGAGAGGGGCTGCCATGGTATTTGTACTAGAAGGGACTGGTCAGTGGGGAAGTAGGGGACTGGAAGGGAATGGACACCAGTGGCAGTCATGGGAATGCAAGTTGACATTGGAAGGTACTGAGAGTGAGGACTGGAAAGGGGCTGATACTGGGGAGGGTTACTGGGACTGGAAATAGGCTGATGGAAAGACGTGAAGAAAACGAAAGAAGAGATAAGAAATGGCAGATGGACCATAGACCACAGAAAGAGAGCTAAGAGAAGACAGGAAAGCAGAAGCCTCAGATCGGGACCAGCATGATCAGAGAATAAATTGGTCAGACAACAAAGGTAGAAAAAATAATTTTATTTCATATTAGTGATTTGACTACAAAATCATCATAATTTTGAAATCAAATATTGTTACTTGTTATTGTGATTAATTATTGTGGTTTAAATAAGTAAATTTTATAAATAAAAACATATTGCAAAGGCCTATAATATATTAATAATTCAACAAATGATTACAGCGACAATGCGTTAACGGTAAATGAAGAAAGACGCATTTGATTTTATCATTGGGGGTCACCACAAGTTGACCTATGGTAAAAGGGGTCACGGTACAAAAAAGGTTGAGAACCACTGGGCTAGGTACTTATGACCTACTGTAGATTGGCCATTGTTGGAAACAGGATACTGGGCTTGATGGACCTTGGTCTGACCCAGTATGGCATATCTTATGCCTTAAAGAGTCGCCATCATCAGCTGGAAAACATTTTTCTGAAGTCCAATTCTACGCCGAGGTCTCCAGTGACACCATGCTCCAGGGCCCCCTCTGATACCTGCGGTTCCTTCAAGTGGAAATCCCCGGAGGTGCAGCACAAGAAGAAGAAACCCTCAAAGATCATCTTGGAGGACTGATCTGGGAAGAACGGGAAATCTCACCCCAGCACCCGCAGTCCCAGGCATGAGTCTGAGGAGTCAGGGCAGGAGTGACCTTCCAAGCTGCTCTGTAAGGAGTCTTCAGCACCAGCTGACCAACCTCGGGCCTCTGAGGCCATCCTCATCAAGGACTCCCCCTTGACAGTACCGATGCCAGGCCTGAAGTCTTCGGTGCCCGCGTCGAAGGCTGCAGAGCCAACTGGTATATAAACCAGAATGGCAGCCCTCGAGAGCAGTATATCTGCCCTAGTGGTCATGCGGTGGGCGTTTGTGTCCAGCTTGTCTGGTTCATCTGCTGCGACGACGGGATCCTTGACATCGAGGGCTTCCCGGGATGTCGAGCCAGTCCTTGAGTGACACCGACCTCGAGAGAGCCCCCAGCTCCAGACGAGGTCCGGTCCCATTCTACTGCTACTACTACTTCTACTACTACTATTGAGCATTTATATAGCGCTACCAGTCGTATGCAGCGCTGTACAGACATGTAAGAGACAGTCCCTTCTCGTCAGAGCTTACAATGTAGTCAAGACAAAAACACGGCACTTACAATCTAGTCACAACAAAACACAGAAGTCAAGATCTGAAAGCAACAGTGAAGAGGTGAGTTTTCAACCTGGATTTAAAGAGGGCTAGAGAGGGTGCCTGGCGTACAGACACCGGTAGCTTGTTCTAGGCATAAGGTGCAGCAAGGTGAAAGGAGCGAAGTCTGGCGTTAGCAGTAGGAGTGGAGGGCATAGATAGAAGTAGTTTGTTAGAAGAGCGGAGTTCCCGAGAGGGCTTGTAAGGAGAGATAAGAGAAGAAAGGTACTGAGAAGCCGCAGAGTGAATGCATTTAAAGGTCAGGAGGAGAAGTTTGAACTGGATGCGTAAGCGGATAGTGAGCCAGTGAAGTGACTTGAGAAGAGGAGTAATGTGTGGGTATGGCGAGGCTGGGGGAAGATTAGTCATGCAGCGGAATGTTGAATAGATTGAAGGGGAAAGAGATGATTCAGAGGGAGACCAGCAAGGAGTAGGTTGCAGTAGTCAAGACAAGAGGTGATTAAGGAGTGGATAAGGGTTTTAGTAGTGTGCTCAGAAAGGGAGGGGCGGATTTTGCTGATGTTATAGAGAAAGAAACGGCAGGTCTTAGCTACGAGCTGGATATGTGTGGAGAAAGAGAGAGAGAGGAGTCAAAGAAAACCCCCAGATTGCGGGCCAAGGAAACAGGAAGGATTACAGAGTTTTCCACAGAGACTGAGAAAGGAGGAAGAGGAGGGGAGGTTTTGGGGGGAAAGATAATGAGTTCAGTCTTTGCCATGTTTAGTTTCAGGCGGCGGTGAGACATCCAGGCAGCAATGTCAGAAAGGCAGGCAGAGATCCTGGTCTGGATTGCCGGAGAGATTACAGAAATAGAGAGGTAGATTTGGGAGTCATCGGCATAGAGATGGTACTGAAAGCCATGGGACGAGATAAGCGCACCAAGGGACTGGGTATAGCGAGAGAAAAGGAGCGGACCCAGGATGGATTCCTGGGGGACACCAACTGGGAGCGGGGTAGCAGAGGAGGAGTAGCCACCATAACATTCCTCAGCACACTGGTCCTCCCTGGTGAGCGCCCACAGCTCGGACTGACGATCCTCTGGAGGTCGCAGACCACCAGTAGCGGTCTTTGACCGAGATGATC
This sequence comes from Ichthyophis bannanicus, assembly GCA_033557465.1. NCBI lineage: Eukaryota > Metazoa > Chordata > Amphibia > Gymnophiona > Ichthyophiidae > Ichthyophis > Ichthyophis bannanicus. The sequence continues at coordinate 116,099,281 of CM066043.1, forward strand.
ACGTGGCATTGGATTCATACCTGGACTTTGAGTCCGAATGGGAGACTGAGGACAAAGAGTCCCCAGACACCAGGCCCTCGGACCCATCTCCTCCAACGACCTGACACCATTCTCCACCTGAGGACGTCGCGTTCCTTGATTTTGTGCGGGACATGTCCAAACCTCTCACTATCAAGACCGAGGACGAGGAGGACCCTCACACTGAGGAATTGGAGATACTCCAATAAGAGGCACCCCTGAAGGAAACCCTTATGGTCCCGGTGCCCCTGATCCTTGACCGCTTCCTCGTCCAGATGTGGGAAACACTGGTATCAGTACCAATCGTTAGTAGGCACCTCAATGCCATGTACCGGGCATGCTGAAGCCCTGGGTTCCAAAGACCCAGCTTCCCCACAACGCCATGGTTGTGGAGTCAGCCACGCGCCAACTTAAAAGCCAAAAATCTCATTCGTCAGTGCCACCCGACAGGGAGGCCCAAACCCTCAATGCCCTTGGCCGGAAGGTCTTTCAGAGCTCAATGCTAACGTTCTGGATCCAGCCCTACCAGCTCTACATTGGCATGTACCTGAAGGAACTATCGAAGGAGCTTGGTGGATTCTTGGCAGGCCTTGATGGGGAACCCCTACAGAGTTTCAAGACTCTGACTTCAGCTGTAAGAATGCTCAAAGTTTTGTCCTGAGCAGCCTACTATGGCTTTGAGTCATCGACCAGGGTTGCTGCTGCAGGAATTGGGCATGATACCAAGCATGGCTGCAGTCGTCTGATCTGGAACAATGAGTGCAGGACAAACTGATTGATGTCCCCTGCATAGGAGAGGACCTATTCGGGAAGTCCATGGTGGATAAGGCAGCAGAGATAGAGACCGAGTTCGTGACGAGAACCAGGCTCTCAAAGAAGATCTCAGTGCAACCCTGGAAGAAAGCCTCAGGGAAAAAGTCCTTTTTCCTGAGGAAGAAAGGGGGCTTTAGCGGTACACTGCACTTCCAGGCCTTCCCGACCCCTCAACAGGGCCAGCAACAAAAAGGCCAGGGACATGGTCCCAGAAAAGAAAAGGCCCTGAAGTCCCAGGCGCCGCTTTGGCTCAGTCTGGGGGGAGCATTTGACTGCCTGGGCATGATGTCCCTACCCCCAGGGGGTCCTCTGCTGCCCACAGAGGGGCACCTAGCTCTGTTTTCCCACAGGTGGACACTATCACCACCGATAACTGGGTGCTACAAGTGGTCAAGGAGGACTACCTCCTCCACCTACAGTGGGCACCACCCTCATACTTCCCAGGAGAACCCAGCAGGCTTCTCCTTCACCAGACTCTGCTCCTCACCGAGCTAGCAAGCCTAATCAATGACAAAGCAGTAGAGCCAATGCTGAAACATCTCTGGGCCACAGGCTTCTACTCCAGGTATTTCCTCGTCCCCAAGAAGACAGGAGGCCTCAGGCCCATCCTGGACCTACGAGAGCTCAGCAAGTTTCTGGTCAGAGAGACGTTCAAGATGCTCTCCCTTGGGACACTACTGCCATTTCTCCAGAAGGGAGATTGGCTATGCTCCTATGCGTCTTTATAAAATATGCCCTGTCTTCATTCCAAACCCAGGTGCCCTCTTATAAAATTACCCTCCCACCGTATTACTTATGCAAAAAAGAAAGTATTGCCATGTATTCTCTTTTCGTTTAGTTGTTATGAACCTTAATTTCTATACTTTGCTGGAATACAAACTCCATGTCTTGGTTATCATCTCCTTAGCTTGGACACGTTTTCTTTTTCTGCCTGTAGGTATCTTGTCTGCTGGGAATGAGATTTCTTGGTTCATTACAAGGAGAATTCCTACAGTACCATGTTCTATCAGGCCAGCCCCTCCGTCCTTCTGCTGTTTCTTAGCACACTTTCCTGAAGGCAACTGGAAGGCAAGTAATAGGGGATGAGGTTATACAGGACATAAGAAGAGGCAGGTTGTGCACAATTGCTAGTGGGGCCCAAATGGAAAATAGAAGAGAGAAGTAAAGCATGATGGTAGCACAGTGGGAGTAGAAGGGAGTAGAGGGGGGGGGGGAGGAAGAAGTTGTACATTATTTATGATTTGCTAATGAGAACTAGATGATAGAGGAGACAAGCTGTGCAAAATTGCCACGTGAGAACCAGATGGAAAATCTGAAGGAGGGAGAAGATGCATGAAAGCTGGATCGGAAGGGACAGCAGAGGTTGTACATGCCGATCTCCTGATGAGAGCCAGATGGGATAGAGGGGAATTAAATTTGTCTTGGTGGAATTCTAATATTCGCGTTTGTAGTGGTACAGCACCGTTGATTTGCAAATGGCACGAAGCTAAAGAGGGGATGGGGGAGGGGGGACTGCCATTTGCTACCCCGTGTGTGTGTGTGTGGTGTGTGTGTGTGTGTGTGGGACTGACAGGTTGTGTGTGTGTGCGCGTGTGCCCTACAGGACCTGTGCCTTTAACAACAACTACCCCTTCTCTGCTCCGCCCTCCCAGCTCTGCACTGAACATAAGTTTTCTTTTACTGAAATGAGGAAGAGGAAATGAAAGCTTGGTCTTCTCCTGCAGGCTTGGGCTTTATACGTTTCTCTTTTTCTGGGAGGTGATCAGAGTTCAGCTTTTCTGTGCACAGACATGTGAGGGGAGAGCCCGCACCCTAGACCCCCAAGCAAGACTCTGGCCAGGTAAGAAGCGAGAGAGAACTCCAAACACATAGACAGGGAGGCAGAAATGACACAGATATATTCACGTTGATAATGCGGTAAATAAACTGAATGTGATTCAAGGACTTGTTGCGTAGACACTGAGTGGGAAAAATGTGTTAGTGAATTAGATCAAGAATGGTAAAAGGCAAAAATTTAGACTTTCACCCAAGAAATAACAAAGACAATTCCAGGGTCTAGTATTCCTGGTCTGGTGACACAAAATAACATATTTCTTCTGTTTCTCTCAGGATTATAGATATTTCCTATCCATTCTTTTTGTTTAACTTTGTTCCATCTTGACTTTTGTTTCTGTTTTGCTCTGCCTATGTCTCTTTCTGATTTATGGTGCTTTATTCTTTAGTGGGTGATGAGGGTCTGTCTGCGTTCTGCTGCCACAGTTTCCGTTTAGGAATCCATAAACCGATAGAAAGCAGAGGAAAAGCGGAGGGGAGAGTAACCATAAAAGCAACATCAATTCCATTCATTACCAGGTGCTTTCTAAAGTAAGACAGAACCCTGCAAAAAAATGCACTGGGCACCTATATACTAAATCAGCCATAACAAAACGACACAAACGCTTTGGACTCAAACAAGGCAACACACTTCTTAGGGGAACAGAGAACAAGCTGGACTCTCATAGATCTCTATATCATAACCTACACACTAGCAAGAAAACACACGGCACAGACCCTCACGAAATGCAGAATAAAGCAGGGTTGGATTGCCCTGTCAGGCATTTGAGCTTGCCCCCGTGGCCCGAAGGCTGCTAAGAGTGAAGACCCCGCTGCCAATAAAGTGCAGGACGTCAGAGCCGCTGCACATTAATAACAGGAAATCCATGCCAAAGGAGGGGGTGGGGACATACCAGGCCCTTGAACCGTGCAGCAACTGAAGAGGTCCAGCGCTTTATTTTTTTTTAATAGGCTGGGTCATTCCGTGAGATCTTTCTGGCGAAGCTGACTGGTGGGGCAAGCTGTGGTAAGGGGGTGGACTAGTATTAAAATCGGTTCTCCGGGCCAGTATTTTAGGGCAGTCTGCCCCTGGAATAAAGGCTCACAAATTAGGAAAATCTGCCAAATGGAAACACCTTGATTAGCCAGAGTCAGCATGCAGGGTAACACCAGAGCCATAGAAACAGAAATGTAATTCCTCTCATACTGTGGACAAGACACAATATCAAAGAGAAATGTTTCCCAACGCTGAAAGAGAAAATCAAAACACTTCTTAAAAAGAAGGAGCAGGAAATAGTTCTCGGGGAAACAGTAGCAAAATATGTTGTGTCCTACTACCCCAGGGCAGAAATGTATATGGAGCAAAGCCAAAACTTTGCAGCTGGCTTTATATCTCTTGTGCTCGTACATGGTCATGCTTACCAGTACCAAATCCGAGGGCCGTTTGCAAGCCTGCTCTGTGGTAGCAGTGGGAACTCAGCACCCCCAGTACTGAAGAAACTCTTTTACTATGCCCAGAGAGAGGGGATTTGTGTTATGTTTAGCACCCTGAACCATTTTAAAAAGTTGGACCTGCAAGCTGATTTTCAGAAAGAAATGCTGAGTAGAGTTTCCCTTTGAAAATTCACCTGCTTCATACTCTGGGTACAAAAGCACCCGCGGACATCACGCCTGCTTTGTTGTACTGCTGACATTTAACGTTGAGTGTATGCCACCTTTTGACCAAGAGTTTGGACCTCGCTGTGGTGTGCAGTCCAGGATTCAACGGGAATAACAAATTCGACAGAACAGTGGATGACATCTCTCTAAAACCAAGAAGACTTCCAAATAAAATGAGGGAAGGGACATATGGTAGATGGAACAACAATTTAAAAAAACATAATTAAAAAAAATGAAATGAACACAAAAGGGAGATTGGAAGCCACACCAGCCAGGCTGCTGTTAGCAAGTAAACGCATTCTGAAATAACCAGGATCTAACACATGTCTTAAATTTCTTGGTAGAACTCTCTATCCTCCAGCCTAGGGGTAGTGAGTCCCACAGTGATGGCATTTAGTATCCAAAGGCTGCTTTTCTCAATTTAGATGGTGTGGTGAAATCCACTAGTAAGATCTGCGCTCCCACAACCTAACCTAAAGGGACGCAGGTTGTGAAACAGCACACCTTTTACCTGTATTGTGAGGGAAGGGGGAGAACAATGTTCAAAGCCCATCTTTATGTGGGCCAACAGGTGTTCACCCAAAAACCTTTGAAATGTATCCTTTTTTATGTCTCGCTTTGGAAATACATGTACAAATTGTCAGGCAGTCCTAAATTATGAGGCACACGTACAGGGAAAGAGATAATCTTTTTGGCTTTTTAAAATGATTTTAATTTCAAAAACATGACCTGCATGACGATACCATAAATCAATTAAACTGTGATTTCAAAGTGTTTTATAAATGCAGGTTGATTTTGAGAGATCTTGGCATAGAATCCATAGTCCTGCAAATGACTTCACTTCAGTCGCACATAAAAAAACACAGATTAGGCGTAATTTTGTGCCGTTTTACATTGGTGCATTTTCCATCGTAAATAATGGGATGCTTTTATTGATAATACAGGTGCAGTTTTTGCGTCAAAGTTAAACTATTTAAAACCTTTAATAAATGAGCAACCCTCTGGTGAGATGGTCACAAAATTAGAAAGTGAAATTGATGGGTGTGGTTCAGCTTAGAAACCTTGAGAAACCAGGATCTGCACACAGAATAGCATTGGAGAAACAGAAAAACGGAGTTACTTACCTGTAACTGGAGTTCTCCGGGGACAGCAGGATAAGTCAGCCACACTTGGTGACGTCATCCGACGGTGCCGAGATGGAAGTACTCTCCTATAGCTCAGAAGGGCTTTTGCCCTTCTGAGCATGGGCCAACTGGCCCCACCCCCCTGCCCGCCCCTAGCTAGCCAGTACGTCACTAGCTGAGTCTTTTTGCTGCTAGGAGGCGGGCATTCGGACGGAGGCCCTCCCCTTCCCAGGTACAGGTAAGTAACTCCGTTTTCTCCTAGGACAAGCAGGATGAGTCAGCCACACTTGGTGCCTCCCAAGCTGTGATTGCGATGTGGTGGAAAAGGGGGAGGCCGAGATCAGGTTCAGGCGTCACTTTATCATGGCATGGATGTTGTAATGGAGTGCCCTGGGACACTTTAGACGATCGTCCTTAATGGCAATGTGCGTTGTACGCGCACACGGAGAATGTGCAGCCTGTGGTGGTAATGGGTGCGCGCCTACTTGAAGTGCGCGTATAGTAATACTGAAGGTGTAGGCATGCAGACCTACGTAGCGCCTATGTGGCCGCAATGGGCAGGCCCTGAGATGCAGTAGCGGAGGGGTACCACCGAGCATTAGCGTTGAGTTCACAACTGAGAGCAGGTAGTCACGGTGCTGGAAGCGCTGCGAGGGTGTGCGAGATTGACGCACCAGCAGCAATATTGACCGTACTAGCAGTCCAGACCTTGAGACTGCTGGGCGATGCGTTTGTCAAAGGTGCATGTAGGCCTGAGACAGCTAGGGGTGTTGGCAGGTGTCGCTGCCAGTAGATCGCTGTTAATGCGCTGTTTCGTCGTTGCCAGTAGATCGCTGTTAATGCGCTGTTTAGTGTATGACCCGGGCATGTAGTTGCGTAGGGCTGCGATGACGTCCAGAGCGTGGAGTGTCTCTGGAGGCCGTGGTAGCATTATGTGTGTGGTAGGTATGCCATCCGGACTAGCAATTTGGGCCGCTAGCCAAGCTGCCATGGGGTTGTTAGTCCACCCCGTTTTTTTGTTTGTTTGTTTGTTTCTTTTTCAAGTGGCAGGTGGCTGCAGGATGGCTCTGTAGTACTTGTGGGAAGAGTTTCAATCAGATCAGGGGATGACAAGTCGGGACAGATGATACCGACAAGTCGGGAAGAGTTGGCAATACACCGTGTCGGCTTCTCGAGTTACTCCTTGTGCCCGGTATCCAGGAGTTCGTAGGCCATAAGTTTAGTAAAAACGCTTTGGAGCTGGCCAGGGCATGATGAAGATAGCCTGGCTCTGACCATTTCAGTGGGTAGGACGAGTTGTGGTCAGCCCTGCGTGGGAGAGGTAAGCTGATGGCGAAGGGTTGCGGTTTCCCTGCCCAAATGGATGGTACTGTTTGGCCTTTGGCCGCAGTTAAGTCTGGCACATCAGAGGTTCTAGGACATTCAGGTGGGGGAGTGGGAACCTGTCTCCCTTCTGCGCGGGACTAGGGCCGCCCTGTTGACTATGTGCGTGTAGTCAGGTATGGAATAGGCGACCGTCCGTGCCAATGTATGCCCTTGCAACCTTTGTACAATGGTGATCTGCTGGCCGGCCATGACATTGCCACCTTGCAGTCATGGTCACAGGGACCAGGGTTTTGGTGCTGCAGGACTCTGCCATCCTTTACTCATGCCGATGCGCAGCGTCCGGCAGAGCCATGAAACACGGAGGGCATGAGAAAGATAATTATTAAAGGACGCGGGCAGCATCGCTATAAGAAAGGAACTCCTGATGAAAATACCATTTTGAAACGCCCTTGTGGCGCCTAAGCAGAGCGTCAGGATCTGGTCTATAGGCTGTGTGTGCATTGGTGGTGTGTTTTCAGTTAAGTTAAAGCTTTTTCTACTTTTTATATAAGACCACCCAACACAGCTATTGTTTAAAACACTGGGGTCATTGATGCAAAATATAGCACCATATCACTGGACGAAAGTCTAAATAAGAGTGCGATATAAGTCTGAGACCTGGCTACAGTGTTAACAATGAAGTGAAAGAAATGCTCTAATTTAATGGTGTTACATTTGAACGTGTAATAGTAATAGTATCGCAGTGAATATGTTTAGAGAAGAGACCAAGTAATTTGTGAATCCTTTACTCATGGCCACAGTGGCCTGGGTTTGGTGCTGCAGGCTATTTGGGGTCCGTGTCACAGATTTGGGTCTGTGAAGTGCAAGATTCTCTCTGCAAGGATAGCATGATGCTAGCCTGTTGTCTCAATTTCCAGGCGGGTTCAATTGTTCCTGTCTGAAGATGACAGAACGCAAGATGACAGAAACGCCAGTGGGCGCTTCCAGGAACGGCGGATCTTGGTGCTGTCCTTGGCCTTGTGTACCTGTCTCTAGAAGACAGAATGCAGCCCTTGATGGCACCAGGAACTGTGGATCTTGGCGCTCCATGTGAAATTTTATCAGAGATGCAGGCTTCACACGGTAGGCCATGACACTCAGGAAGGTGCAACCGAGATCTGCTATCCAGGGTCCGCGATGGGACACGGATTTGTGAATCCTTCTTCTAAGATATAGTGGTTGCGTATAGTTACGCACTGTAGCCATTTGGGTATGGGAGGTGCCCTGAGTCACGAGGATTGTCTCGGTGCACAACAGCACCATGGTGCTGATGTTAAATCCAACAGCACCTTGCCAGTGCTGATGTTCACTCTTGCAATGTGTGCCTCTGAGTCAGTCCTACTCCTGGTGACCCAGAAGCTCCTGGGTTTCCTTGGCAGTGTCACTGGAAGTAGATTGGAAGTAGTTCACCGGAAGTAAATTGGCAGGCCTTTCTTTCAAGGCAATGGGGGATTAAGTGACTTGCCCAAGGCCTCAAGGAGTGCTAGTGGGGATTGAACCTTGGTTGCTTGGTTACCAAGCGAGTGTTGGAACCACTAGACTACTCCTCTACTTTGTTCACTCCAACAGCACCCCGCCGGTGCTGATGTCCATTCCAAGAGCACTCCGCCAGTGCAGAAGCACTCATTGATGCGAGGCTTCTGGGAGCCCATTGCTTGTTTGATCCTCACGATGGCACGGCAGAGGTTGGCTCATTTCCAAGATGGGGGACACCAATATCTGCCACAGGAGTCAGCTGCCACCACACATTGGGGTATGCGGCGTGGACCTTCCGATCATCCCTTGTTGGGAATGTGAGGAAGTCCAGGCAGAGCAGTCACGGTCAGCAAGGTGCTGAAGACGGGGCATCTATCAGAAGGTGACTGTATGAGGGGGCCTTGACCTAGCCCATGTTCGGGCCCTCCTATGCCTGTATACCTTTAGTGAAACGACTTTGGTTGGACTGTGGCCTGACAAGTCGTGCCGTTGCCCCATACTCCCCTTCCGTGAGTCCGTGGAGCAGGATCAAGTCAGCTGGGTTTGAGCCGCCGGAGTTCTTTAGGGGTAAGCCGGGTCCAGGGGGGAAACCCAGGCCTTTCAGTAGTTTGTGATACAACAGGTTGGGTATAGTGCTCTATGGCCCACCCTGTTACCACTGGGACATGGTTAAGACACATGGTGGTTAGGGCACATGGTTCATCAGCTGGACATGAACCAATAACCTTCATTTCAGTATATAGCGGCTGTACAGGGTATCCTGTGAAGACACTTCCAGGATACCTGTATCAACTGTACTTACCAACAAGATAGGTGTAAAAGCCTGCATACTAAATTGTAAATAGTTGTTACCTGTTAACCTGTTATCCATGTTTATTTACCCTGTTTATTGTAAGTGCACTGAACTGCCCTCTTTGCACAAATACGTTTCCTGTAAACCGCACTGATAATAAATAGTGCGGTATAGAAAAGCAATTAAATAAATAAATAAAATAAAATAAATAAAGGTGACCTGCCCAAGATCGATGGAGAATCAGATCTCTTGGGTGCTAGGAAGGCGTCCCAACAACTAGGCTACTCCTCCACTCGGGTTGATGGAGGTATGTCATCCTGGGAATATATACAGGAGCATGAGACATGCTCTGCAGGATCCACAGCTGGGACCTGAACCTGTGACCCTCTGCTCCAGGACACACTGGCTGTGTGTACTGCACTGTTGCCACAGTCGGGTTGTCCTGGGGAAGGATATGCGGACGATGTGGGATCAGGACAATGTTGGACTGAGGTGGTTGTATCAGAGGTGGGCGATGGAGCAGTTCCAGTGGGCAAGCTCCTGCGCCCTGCTGCCTTCTTTGGCTGTCGCTCTACTACAGGACATCCGATGGTGACGAGCCCGTAGGGGCACTCCAGGCCATAGGGAGGCTAACGTCACAGTGGGCATGGTCAAGGAGCAGAGTCTGGCGTAGCTCCGGTGGGATCGAGTTCTGGTATTGGCCAGTTATCCCTTGCCCTTTTTAAGCCATTTATTCAGGGGTCACCGAGACTTCTCAAGGCTCCTAGGGTTGAAGATTGGACCCTGAACTCCCGGGGCTCTGCGTCCAAGGGAGTCGGTGCTGTTCTGAAGCTCCGTGCGACACTGCGGCACATGGCCATGTCCTCAGAGCATAGTTATTGCTGTTGATAGTAACCTGCTTTTGGTGCGCTGCATCCCGGTGATACTCCAACATCCAGTTCTCTGGGGATCCAAGGAGGAAATGTGCTGCGGGATAACCTGCAGAGGGCATCCTTATCTGTAAAGTCAGAAATATAGGGGCGTGGTTTGCAGGAGCCACAGCTGGGTCTTGAACCTGTGATCTTCTGACTATGAACACACTGGCTGTGTGTACTGCACCACACCGTTGCCACTAAAGTCAGAAGTTGGCTGCTTTTGGCCCCTCACCACGCTGTTTCAGATGCACTACTTATAATCGGTTCCCATTGAAACACCTGGGTGCCTCCAGGGAACCGCCAAATTTTCTGTTCTGATAAGGTGTGCCCCTTTTCCGATGCTCCCGGTGGCTGCTGACCTGGGAGCGGGTTACGGCCAGGGCGATACGGGTGACCACCAGATCATCCAGCCCCGGTAAGAGTAGGAACCGAAACTGTCACGGACACCGCCAGTCTCCCTCACCGGGTCCAGACCCCTTTTCAGCGTGTCTGGTCACCCCTCGGCGGGTCTGATTGCCCCCAATGGATCGGGTCCGGCGCTGTCGATGCCCGTTGGGATCACACCGTGGCAGCGCTGAGCACTCGCTAGGGAGAGATGTTCCATCGGCATTGCGGACTCTGCTGAGACAGTTTTCTGAGAGGGTGAGCAGAGTTAGGGCAGCCGGTGCCATGAGGGTTTGATTGTAAAAGGAAAACTTACAGGTCTGATCATGTGCGCCAGAGTGCCTGTTGGAGTAATCATCGCTGCGGAGGCTTCCCGAGCGGTGAGCAGAGTCCGGAGCCTGGTCACATAAAGCTGTGCCAGGAGGTGGAGGACTCACTTCCAGTCTCTACCTCACTTTAAGGCCCATGTGGTGGCAGACGGCAACTCGGCGCCGAGCCCATGCTGATGGCGCAGTGCCGAAGCTTGGTGGGCAGTGCGATCAGCGGAGAGGCTTCCCGGCGCCGATCCAGAAGGGCCTCAAGGCTCCGAGCCAGAAGGGCAGGCCAAAGTAGTGAGATGATCCCATCTGTTGCTGCCGCTTATGTTGCTGGTGTCAGCGCGGTGCCAGGAGATGAACTGAACCTTCAGTGCTGAGGCCCGCGCGATGGGCGCCAGTATCGGCGCCGACATGGACTTCCCACTGGATTCCGTCGTCATGGCGCCAGCAGCGATGGGAGTGCCTCCTGAAATGCAGCTTCTCCTTCGCTGATGATGCTGGATGGGCGCCGACCAATAGCGCCGAAGGGGAGGAGCCGGGGCTGTGACGACATCGGCAAGATGGCCGCCGCCATGGGAGCCACGTGGCCGGAGCTGCTGAGGTCACCGGGGGGTGTCCGGGGCCATGGGGCTGTGAGCCGAGAGCATTCAGAGCCGCCGTGTGGAGAACGGAGGCCGCAGCAATATCGTGGATCCGATCCCTGGGAGGAGCAGCAGTGTCATGAGTGGAGGCCCCGAGGGCACACTCAGAGCCACCGAGGTGCACAGCAGCTAACCTCCAGGCACTACAGCAGCCATACCAGAGGGGCCCAGGAGGCTGGCTGGGGATGGAGGCCTTAGGCACATCCCGGGCTGCCACTACCTTCCGCAAGTTTCTTCTCCTTTGCTCCGGTGGTCCTTCTGCCATTGGAAGAGCGAGGTAGCTGCCGTGGGTAGCTGCTGTCTGGGAGCTTTTCGCTTCTTTCCAGCCTTATTTCCTTCCGTTGATTGCTGCGATTGAGAGTCCATGGGGAAGCTGCTGAGACTGGGAGCAGCTGCACTGTAACAGCTCTGAAAAAGAAGCTTTGGAAACATTAATGGCAAGTATAAACCGACTATGTAGATAAGTCTGGAACAGCTCTGAAAAAGAAGCTTTGGAAACATTAATGGCAAGTATAAATTGACTATGTAGATAAGTAGATTTGGTGGAGAGTAGAAACAATCCGTCTTGCTGGCAAGGCGGAAGAACTGAAACTGGCTAGCTAGGGGCGGGCAGGGGGGTGGGGCCAGTTGGCCCATGCTCAGAAGGGCAAAAGCCCTTCTGAGCTATAGGAAAGTACTTCCGTCTCGGCGCTGTCGGATGACGTCACCAAGTGTGGCTGACTCATCCTGCTTGTCCTAGGAGAATAACATTTCCTTCTGTCCTGTCCACCTTCCCATGAATCTGTGTGGGAGTCCACCCCTGTGGGGCGCTGCTGCCAGAAGGGGGAGGGTCTGCGATATCACGTTTTTGTCAAAGAAACAGCTTTCTGGAAATTTTGCCTCCTGAATGGAGCAAAATGCAAATATATGAGGGACGTAGGATCCCAAACCTGACGGAGAAGATAAACAGCTTCCCACCAGACACTGTATAATCCTGGAAGAAACAGGAAAAACGGCAGCTAAAGTAACAGCATATGTTGTATCCTGCCACCAGGACAGAAACATATTCTGAGCAGGGATAATATGGGAAACTTCCTTGTTTTCCTTCAGTATTAGTATGTCTCAGTGCATGAATTTTGGACAAATTCTTGAAGAGTGAGAGTAAGAAAGACAGGCAGAAAAAGACATGAACTAAGACGAGAAAACCTGATAGGGGGAAGGAGAGAGGAAAAGACGAAAGAAGAAAGAAATACACAAAAAGTAAAATGTCAGAGCTATCAGAAGGAGCAATAAATGCAATTCCTAGATTGTTATTTTTACTTGTTTTGGTTTCTTTCTGACTCCCCCTGAGCTTTCTAGTGTTTTGCAGCGGATTCCTGTGTGAAGAGTGTAGCAGAGATGGATCACTTAAACCTGTACGCGGAGGCCTCTGTGAATGGTGTGGCGGCTGACTTTGGTGATGTTCAGGCAGCAATGGCGGATGGGATGCCGGTCCTGGATGGTGCCGAGGCGCAGGTAAATACTTTCCCCCTTCCCGACATGTGCTGATCATTTTGGTTTTGCTAGCAATGAGTGAGTTTCCCATCTTGAAGAGCCCATGCAGTGAAATTAATGCTTAGGGACACACCTTCTCACCCACTTTTACAGAAGAAAGACAATGGTAGCACGTACATCCGCATATTGGATACACACTCAAGGCGAGCTTGATGAATTTCCTGCACAGAGGGGAAATGCTCAGTTGAAACAGCCAAGTTGACCCCCGAGGCAAGGAAGAAACATAGAAAATACTCAATGGTGGGAAAGCGAGAGTGAAGTTGGGCCTCATGGCCTTATCTGCTAGATTGCTGATGTTCTGCTTTTGAATGAATTTGTGGGGAATGTGAAGTAAGGATTGCTTTGTACATATCACAGTCAGGATCTATGGCAAAAGGTCATTTGTTTTAACTTGGGAATCAGCTAATGCCACAGTAAGCCTCAGACACTAGTTGTCTTCAGGAGGACACAGGCATGGGAAAGATGAATAAACGTGGGGGTAGGAATAATTAATACAGGGGAGGGGGAAGTGGTAAGCAGGGCAATTACAAGGACCCCAGCACCACAAATGATCTCTTGGGCAAAAATAAGTTATGTTACTGATATAGAAATTCAGGGCACCTGACACTGGCTAGGCCACTCATGTCACCCTTCGATCACCCATCCACTCCTCCCCTGAGACAATCAATGGAAAGCTTTTGTAATTCACGTATATATTACAGCAGGCCTTGACAGATTTTGTCTGCATTTAGGAGCCAGGCCAGAATCATAGAAGCCAGTGCTTATGACCTCCTCGTGCCTCCCCCCATTGTCTCTCGCTCTGGTCTGATGTTCTGAAGTCTCACGAGACCAACGCCAAAGTTCCTATACTATGTGGCATTTTTAGACAGAAATACAGATAATAGTTATAGCTTCAGATATTAAGTGTCTGTATGTATGTGTGGTGCAACGGTGTGCCTGTCTGTATGTGGGATGTGGCGGTGGATGCCTTTGTGTGGGTGGGGTGTGGGACTGCGGGGCATGTGTGTGTGTGCTGCAGAGCTGGAGAACCTCTGTTTGTGTGGTACAGAGTTGGGGTGCTCCCTATCCGTTTCCGTATTCACTTTAAGCTTCTCCTTCTGACCTATAAGTGCATTCACTCTGTGGCTCCTCAGTACCTTTCTTCTCTCATTTCTCCCTATTTCCCCCCTCATGTTTTCCGTTCTTCTTCCCAGTTGCTTCTTGCTATGCCCTTCTCCTCTATTGCCAACTCCAGATTCCACTCTTTTCACCTTGCTGCTCCTTATGCTTGGAATAAACTTCCTTTGTCTATACGTCAGGCATCTTCTTTGCCCCTCTTCAAACTCAAGTTAAAAGCTCATCTTTTCGCCTCTGCCTTTGGCTCTTGATTTTGCTGTTCTCCTTCCTTCCCCTCTTTTATTTCACCTTTCTTTCTTCCTCTTACACTTGTTCATACCTCTTTCCTTTGTCCTGTCTCTCCTGCTCTTGTCTCTTTGCCCTTATTCTTATCTTTTTCTACTCCTTTTCTTGCTTGTCTTTTTAGATTGTACGCTCTTTTGAGCAGGGACTGTCTTTTTGTGTTTTCATTGTACAGCGCTGCGTGCGCCTGGTAGCGCTTTATAAATGCTTAGTAGTAGTAGTAGTCTTATGTGAATGTGTGTGTGGTATGGAGGTGATGTGCTTGTGTATGTGTGATGTGGAAGTGGGGTGCCTATATGTATGCATGTGTATGTAATACAGGGCTGGGGTGCATATCTGTCATGTGGAGGTGGGGTGCCTGTGTGTTTGAGTGTGTGGTGTGAGGGTGGGGTGCTTGTGTGTGTTTTCTGGGGGGAGGGGAATGCACCTTACGGCAATACCTTGCACTCTTCCCTCCCCCACAAGCCCTTTCCTGCTAGCTTCCCTACTCTGTTACCCTTCCAGACTCTCCCCCTTTCATCAACCCCATCCTATCATTCCCATCTCCTGCCCTAAAATCCCTATCCTCCTTTTTAATAAGCCCACTGCCCCTTTAAATTATCCCGCCTTCTCTTCCTTGCTTCCCTCCCCCCACCTAATCTTTTTGCTGCTGCCGGCCACAATCCTGGCCTTCCCCTTTTCATGAATGTGTTCATGGTTGCTTTATACTTGATTCTAGTGGGCACCGGTAGCCAGCGAAGCTTTTACCTTTGCTAAAATGCGTGCTGCTATGTTTTGTGCTATTTGCAGTTGGTGGAGTGAGTGTTTAGGGAGACCTTGATAGATACTATTGCAGAAGTCTACTAGTGGGAAGATGAGTGCCTGAAGGACTGAACGTAAGTCAGTGGTTGATAGTATAGGTTGAAGTTTGCGGAGTAGTTTTATCTTGTGGCATATTGCTCTGGCGTTACTGGTGGTTTGGGAGGAGAAGTTAAGTTGTTGGTTTAGAGTTATTCCCAGGCATTTGACTTCTTTCTTGGTTTGAAGTTCAATGTTGTTTAGTTTGACCTTTTTAGGGGATGCGAGTGTTTTGCTCCTTGAGACATGGAGGACTTCTGTTTTCTTGAAGTTAATTTGTAGCCCGTGGTTATGTAACCAGTGAGAGATTTCTTGAAAACAAGTTGATATCTTATTGCAGTCTGGGTGGTTTAGATCATAGGGTATAAACATATTTATGTCGTCTGCATAGATTCTGTATTGTATATCGTGCTTGTGAAATATGGCGCAAATTGGCTGCATGAATATATTGAAGAATAGTGATGATAATGCAGAGTCTTATGGGACTACTTTTTGTTGTTTGTAAGTGTAGACTTGTTTGTTCCCATACATACTTGTAGCTGACAGTCTGAGAGTTATGATATTCTCCATTGGTTCCATTGATTCCAGTGTCTTGCAGCCTGGCAATTAGGAGGGTATATTGAATGGAGATGAACACTGCTGTTATGTCCTGGAAAATTAATATGTATGCCTGGGTTATTTTTTCGATGCCTTGTATTATGGTGTCTATTAGAGAGGTGAAGAGGGATTCAGCTCCGTGGTATGGTTTGAAACCATGTTGGTGTTGGTCTAGTGGGGCATGTGTTTCGATAAAGTTTTGAAGCTGTTGTAGTATTATTCGTTCGAGGATTTTGAAGAGGAATAGAAGGCTACTGATGGGTCTGTAAGAGGCAGAGTTGCTTTTATCAGCTGTGTAGTGTTTCAGGATTGGTCTTACTGATGCCATTTTCAATTCTGTTGGGATCATCTCTTGATTGAGTGAGGCCCGTGCTAGTTGGTGTATGAATGGTGATAATTCTGTTTTGGATATCTTTATCTAGCTGATGGGGCATGGATCCAGTTTCTTTGGATATGGAATCGAAGGATGACCATAGGTTGTTGGCTGGAGTTTTGTTCAGCATTGCTTGCTGCAGTCCATTGGTTGGTCTCATTCTGTTACTGAAGAAGTTAGTCAGGGTTTGGGGGCTTGGGGAACTGTTGAGTTCCTCTGGGACTGGTGCTTAGTAAGTGATTGTACAATGTTGAATAGTTCTCTGGGTTGGTTCAAAGATTTCATTATGATTTGAGTGTGATGATTTTTTTTGCAGTGTTTACCATGGTGTGGTTTTAGTTTAACTTTTGCATGAATCTTGCTTGTAATTCAGGTTGTTTGTTTGCTCTCCATTTGTGTTCTATCCTTCTGAGTTCCCTCTTTATGTTTCTGAGATCTTTGGTGTACCAAGTTGCATTTGGTTTGTGTTTTGTTGAGGGGGCAGTTAATGGAGCTGATAATGCTTTACTTATGGCCACAAACTGGAACCAGACAAAATCTTCTATGTTATGTGAGTTGGTTTGGAGGTGGGGTGTTTCTTTGAGGAACTATTCCTTGTTGAAGATGTAGAATCTACTTTGTGTGGTTTGGATAGTGTTTTTCATATGGATATTAGGTACGAGGGGTGTGGAGAATTTGATCATGGTGTGGTCGGACCATAGCATTGGGAGTGTTTGTATCTGAGTGGCTTGTTGTCTGTTATGATGCTTTTTGGTATGGATATGAGTTCTAATATATTTCATTTCTTGTGGGTAGGGCTGTCTATTATCTGTAGGTAGTCTAGAGCATCCATGGCCTCTAGGAAGGTGTTTGCTTGGTTTTTGGCGAGGGTGGTTAAATTAAAGTCTCCGAGAAGTACCATGGGTTTGTTTGTTGATGTGTTTGCACTTGCAATTTCCAGTATGTTGGTAAGGTTGTTGGTGCTGAGTGTAGGTGCTTGGTAGAGTAGGCATAGTGAAAATAGGTCATTTGTTACTGATATGCTGTCCAAGTCTTCTATGGATGTGGAATTGCTAATACGGAAATGATGGCTACTTTTGGCAATGATTAATTCACCTCCACCTTTTTTGCTCATTCGTGGGCAGTTCAGTATTGTGTAGTCGCTTGTCTTAAGTTGGTTAAGGAGTATGGTATCAGCTGTAGTCAACCAAGTTTCTGTGAGCAGAGCGGGTCTGGATTTTTGTTTATGAGGATGTTGGTAACGATGGTGATTTTGTTGCCTACTGAACGTGCATTGATGAGGGTGCATCTCAGCTGTTCGTGAATGGGGTTTTTTTGTTTGTTTGTTCAGGTGTTAAGGGTATGGTGTATTTGTATGAGTCTGCTGTAGTTCATGGACCAGGGGTTGTTTGCGTGTAGTATTGTTGTTGTCTTTGAGTTCGAACAAGGATTGGGATGTGTTGGTTGTTGGTTATGAGTGCAGATGTGTAGTAGATTAAGATTAGCTCCAGTAAGGGTTGTATATGTTTGCAGGTAGGGCATGATGGCCTGTGGTGTTGGTTCCCCTAAGCTTTTGTATGTTGGTATTGGCATCGATTGTTTAAGCGATAACTTATGACTGATGTTTTGTCACTTCAGTGTGGAGAGCTCGTGTTGTTGTTGTTTTGTATGCCCTGGTGTGAGTCAGTTCTAGACCTAAATGGGGAGTGGGGGAGGCTGGACTTTCATGGCAAACTTGGTATACTCTTTCAACCTAGGGTTATTATATACTTTTCAAAGAAATTAAATATTTAAAAGTGTGGCGTGCTATCAAAAGCTTTCTTTTAATCAGTCCATGCTGTACTGAGATTCAGATTTTCTTAGTAATGGCCATGATGGCTTTATTCAGCATTAGCTGGTTTTTGGTTCCATATGCTCCCCTCTTATAGCCCTTCTGTTCTCTCGCCATGAAGTTATTGGAAATGATATCTTTGTATATTCTATCAACATCTATTGCTGTGAAGAACTTGTAAATTGTAGGTAAGTAAGTGCTTGGTCTGTAGTTTTTAGAGACATTCGATGGGTCTCTTTTAGGAAGGAAAATTGTACTTCCTGTTATTAGTCATTGTGATATTGGGTCTAGTTATCCGATTAATTGATTTTGCCTGATCTTAATGGAAAGATGTTAACTGAATGAAAAGCAGTTACTCCATCTGAGCCAGGGCTCTTCTAGTTTAGGGCTCATTGTTTTAACTTTTATTGTTGCCTCAGTCAATTTCATAGTTCAGATGTTTGCCTTCTCCAAGTTCGCCATTCTTCTTCTTGGTTGGGCTCTCCTTGTATAAATTTCTCCAGAACTTTTCTATTTCCACTTTAGCTAGTATTATTTTCATGTATTCATATTCTTCTCCAATTCCCTGTAGAACTGTTTTGGGTTATCTCTCAATATATTATTTTGATTGCTCTATTTTCTTCTTATCTCAGCAGTTTTTGTAGTTTTGTTGCTATTTTTAATTTCTTATTGCAACCTGTATATTTAAGGTCTTCAGCGAATACAGATGTTTTGGATCTTTCTTGATATCTTGCTCCTTTGAGATATCCATGCATCGGGAGACGTCTCTACATGCAGTGATTTTATTTCTCCTTTAGTACATCTTTTCCAAGGAGGGATTATTGTCCTTTTCCTCTTTTTCTGCTATTGTGCTCCTTGTTTGTAGGGTTCTCTCAGTACTGATTTTGGCTGCACAGTATTGTATCCAGTTTATCTCTGTGTGTGTGGAAGCTGATGTTGTCGGTATATTGCTAAGTGTGACTTTGATGGATTTATTAAGTGTGGCTTGGGCAGGGCCGTACCAAGGGCTCTGTGAGCGGTGTAGAAGCATAGAAGGGGGCACTGATAATATCACATGGAGTGGAGGAGTGGCCTAGTGGTTGGGGCAAGGTACTTCAGGCCGGAGGGTCAGGGGTTCAAATCCCACTAGAGGACAGCAACCTTGGGCCGGAAGGACTGGGGTTTCTAGTCCCACAGGTGCTCCTTGTGGTCTTGGGCAAGCCGCTTAACCCTCCATAGCCCATGTTCCCTGTAAAATAGTTATCTCCAAGTTATAATGCCCTGTTCAATGTAATTTCAGTTTGTTCAATGTAAACCGCCTTGATATCATGAAAGGCAGTATATAAGAAATGTTAAATAAATAAAAAAATAAATCATTGGGCTTCCAGGAAGCTCAAAAAGAGTGAGTTACTGAATGTGGCTGGGTGGAAGGAGGGCACCAGATTCGTTAGTCGCATGGGGTGCATTTCTAGCTTGGTATGCTCCTGGGTTTGGGGGTGAGGGTGGTCAGCAGTTGAACACAGTACACATTGTGGCTATGAGCAAAGAAGTGTTTATGATATCACTCTTTATAGCAGGGAACCTCGAAGTAGGAGTGTACATTTCAGTTATAAATTAGAGAGTAAACTATATATTTTCTTCTATTCCTTGGTCATCCAGATAAGGAGCTGCTTTGTTGGTCTAGAGGTGTTCTGCTTTGCATGACTGATTCTTGCTTCTTACCAGTGGTTGCTTTTCCCTTCTTTTCTGCCTCTGAATGTTGGGTTTGGTTCCAGCTCTGGGTTAAGAGTCTTTGGGAATTACTATCTTCTCCCTACACTCCTCCTCAGCAAATCACTGTTATCTACCAACCAAAGAGGTGGCGGTGTCTGCATCCTAGCTAGAAAGTGCCTAAACTTCCACACCTTCTCTAGAGCCTCTGCCAATGGTTTAGAGACCTTAACCACTCCTTGCCTATAGATCCCCAAATGTCAATATTGACAGTCTTGAGACTATCCTGGAAACCATCTGTAACAACAACGCAAACAATAAATACCTCAAGATACTAGGTGTCCTCAACCTCGCCTCTTCACCAACAAGCAAAGCAAACAACTTTTTGGAAGCAATGGAATCTCTAGACTATATCCAAACTGTCAACCAAGCCACCCATATCAAAGGCAATATCCTTGACATGATTTTCCTACCACACAACATACTCAAGCAGCATCAGAACTCAATACCTACCACCAAGGATCTCCCATGGTCAGACCACAAAATGATATCTATAACCATACCTCCAGAAATAAAGGAACACAAACAATGCAATCCAGAAGACTGCACATGCAGATTCCACAACTGGGACAAGGAAAAATTCCTAACAAGCATACTTCCCAAGCTGCAAAACTGCCCCGATGGCACATACGACATAGCTACCCTAATACACAACTGGAATAAAGCAATAACTGAGACTTCAATGAAACCACCCACTCAAAGCCAATGCTCCAGAGAAAACACCCACAAATTGGTACACACCCCTACTAAAAGACCTGAAAAGAAACCTACGAATCACAGAAAGAAAATGGAGGAGCACTAAATCAGATGACACTCTTGACATGTTCAAACGTAAGCTACAAGCATACCAAGCTGCCACCACCCAAGCAAAAAAACTACTACACCAAGATAATCCAGAGTTCCTTAAACCGCCCCCCGAGAGCTCTTTGACAGTTAAAACACTATGCAAAGACCCAGCACACCGAACAGAAAAAAAACAACCTCATACCACAAGCAATGGCTGACTACTTCCAAACTCTAACCTCAGCACATCTCAATAGTACAAGCCAACTTATAACAGCAGCAACCAAAACTACACACCAGAGCACATGGACCACATTCCTGAAAATCACACAAGGATATCTAGAGAATGACATCACAAGTATTAATACAACCACCTCTCCATTCGACCCCTGTTCGGTTAGCTGGATCAAGGTCACCAAACAGGAATTCATTCCAACAATGCTAAAAATCATTCGACCTTCACTAACTCAGGAATACATACCATCTGAACTCAAGTCAGCCTCTATCGGCCCTGTCAGGAAGGGGACATCCAATGACATCAACCAGCCATCATCCTATAGACCCATAGCCAGCCTCCCATTCCTGATCAAGGTATTGGAAAAAATCATATACAGAGAGCTCCAGAACTACATAGATATGAATCACCCACTAGATCACCAACAATACAGTTTCGGACCATGACACGGAGTAGAGTCACTCATGAGTAGCTTACTTGACAACCTTATTAAGGGCACCGGAAAACCCAAATCCTCATTCTCATATTTCTAGACATTAAAGCAGCATTCAATTCCATGCCACATGACCTCATAATATAATGACTACAATCTATTGGTTTATCAGACACCCCCCCCCTTTCCTTGTTTAAATCCTACCTGACAGACCACAAACTACAAGTCAGAATAGACCAGACAAATTCAACCCCATACACACAAACCCAAGGAATCCCTCAAGGCCCGACCCTCTCAGCCTTATTATTCAGCCTCTTCCTGCAACCATTATGTACATAATTAAGTCCTGCAGCATTCTTTATGACATCTATGCAGATGATGTAACAATTTACACACCTATTAACACAACAAGTATCAACATCACACCCATAACAAACTGTTTTTCCAAACTCCGAAATTGGCTCACAAGTCAGAAACTGAACATAAATCTCAAGAAGACCGATGCTATGTTCATCACTAGAGACACTACCTTCATGCCACCACCCGCCATACCTATCGATGGAACACATATCCAAGTCAAACAAAACATACAGTACCTTGGAGTTACCCTGGACCAACATCGTACCTTCAAAGCACACATATGAAACATAACACAGAGCATATATTTTACGCTAAAAACCATCAAAAATCTCAAGCCACTCCTATCAAAACATGATTTCCATTCTGTCCTCCAAGCAACTATATTCCCCCACTTTGATTACTTTAATATCATCTTCCAGGGCATACCAAACTCAAACATCCACCCTCTCCAATTTGCACTCAACACTGATGCAAGAATTCTCCTCAATGCAAAGAGATCAGAGCACATAACTCCTCTCCTCAAGCAATTACATTGGCTTCCCATGATAGGATGTATAAAATTCAAATCCATCCTTTATAACATTCAAAATCCTGAATGACTCTGTTTATGTTTATTTATTTGATAAACCGCCCTTCAGTAACAATCAGGGCGGTGTACAATCTACAAAAAGTCCAGAAAGGGCCCAAGGCCAACGAAATCGAAAGGAAAGTTTACAATTCTTTGATAGGACAGTAAGAAGAAGAGAGAGACAGGACAAGACATAGGTAAATATAGTTTTGGGAGGGAGATACAGAGGTGGACGTAGGAAGGCAAATTACATAAAAGGAGAGGGAAGGTCGAAGGCCAGGGAAAAGAGATGAGTCTTCAGATTTTGTTTAAAGGTGGGATGGTGGGGTTCCAGGCGGAGGGAGGAAGGGAGGGCATTCCAAAGGGCAGGGCCTGCAAAAAAGAAGGCAGAGGAACGTGTGGACTGTAGATGAGCGCTGGAGGGAGAGGGAAGGGTAAGGCGGTTGAGGTGGAAAGATCGGGGCATGTGCCTGGGAGAATGGAAGGTGATGAGATCCGCTAGATATTGTGGAGTACTGGTGTGGAGAGCTTTATGAACCAGAGAGAGCAGTTTGAATTGTGCGCAGAAGGGAATAGGTAGCCAGTGGAGGTGGTAGAGAAGGGGTGTTATGCGGTCTCGGACAGTGGAATGGGTAATAAGGCGAGTGGCAGTATTTTGGATCCTTTGAAGCCGAGTCATTTGAGATTTAGAGATACCAATGAAGATGGAGTTGGAAAACTCAACACGTGACATGACCAGAGATAGCAGCAGGGTAGTGAGAGCGGATGGGGAAAGAAAGGGACGAATCGCGCAAATTTGACGGAGGAAGAAAAAGGAGGTCTTGGTGATGTGTGAAATGTGAGCGTTAAAGGATAGGTCAGATTCAAAATGTACACCTAGGTATCGGAAGGTGGAAACCAAGGGGACTCGGTTACCGGAGAAGGAAGGGGCCACTGAGGGAGATGGGCTGCCATGGGAAAACCAGATTGCGATAGTCTTGGCTAAATTGAGGTGGAGACAGTTTTGTGTCAGCCAGTCAGCCACCTTGGAAAGACAGAGATTCAATGCAGAGAGATCTGGACAGGAGGGAGAGGTGTGATGGAGGAGGACTATATCGTCTGCGTAGTTGAAAGCGGATATTCCAGATTGCTGTATTAGAAGAGCAAGGGGGGCCAGAAAGAGGTTGAAGAGAAGGGGTGCCAAAGCAGAACTTTGAGGTACCCCACATGGGAGATGAAGAGGGTCCGAAGGGGGGGGGGGTGGAGGAGGAGGAGGAAAGAACTGCACAGGACCGAGAGGAGAGGAAGGAATGAAACCAACGATAGATAACACTACAGAGACCTGCTTCCCGTAAGCGGAGAAGAAGAAGAGAGTGGTCGACTAGGTCAAAAGCAGCCGATAGGTTAAGAGCTACCGCCACCGAGATGTCTCCATGATCGTGAGCCACATGCAGTGCATTAGTGAAAGCGAGCAAGACAGTTTCAACACTGTGACCCTGACGGAATCCAGATTGACGAGGGTGGAGAAAATTAGTAGAATCAAGATGATGTGAGAGCTGTGCAAAGACAATTTTTTCTAGGAGTTTGGAGAGAAAAGGGAGATTGGAAACTGGGCGGTAGTGGGCGGGGACCAGAGGATCAATCGAAGGATTCTTGAGGATGGGGCGGATCAGGGCATGCTTCCAGGAATGGGGAAAAGTCCCTGTGGAGAGGCTGGAATTGAACATAGAGAGGATAAAGGGAAGGAGTGCTAAAGAGGGGGTGAGTAACCAGGAGGATGGAATGGGATCAAGAGGACAGGAGATTTTCCTAGAGGAGGAGATGAGTTGGTGGAGCTCGGGGACAGTAATTAGGGAAAAAGAGGCCCAGGTATGAGAGAGTTGAGAGACTGGAGGGGGAGAGGCGACAGAAGGGGGAGAGTGAATGGGAGCGGGGCAAGAAGGGAGAGATGCTCGTAAGGAGGAAATCTTATTGCTATCTGTATCACCACACCTACAAACCCTGATCCAGATCACATCTGACAACAGAGGGCGACGATCCATCTCAAGGAACACGCTACAGACTCCACCGATCTTCACAAGAACCAACACCACTACATCTAAGAGAGCATTCTCTCTCTACGCACCACTACTATGGAACTCTGTCCCAGAAAGCCTAAGAACTACAACCGATGCAGCTTCCTTCAGAAAAGTCCTTAAAACCCATATTTTCAGGGAATGCTACTCTCTAACATGACCCTGATCTGTTCCCTCTTCTCCCCTCAAACTCCCCTCTCCTAAACACCCTAAACACCCTCAATCTCCCCTGCCTCATATCTTCTTATATATAAGTGTACATAGTTACCCCAATTATATATATCAGAGTTAACCCAAATTGACTTCCCTGTTCATTGTAAATGTTCTGTTTCAGTGTAAACTGCTTTGACCGAAGGATAAAGGAATATATTAAAAAAAAAGGTTAAATAAATAAATAAATAAAAATGTATACCCTTATTTTATTCTACTCCCAATTCCTAACTCCGTTCTTTCCATCTCGTTGCAGCATATGCTTGGAATAAATTACCTGAGTCGGTACGGCAGGCTCCATCTCTGCTCCTATTCAAATCCAGGCTAAAAACTTGTCTCTCTGAGGCTGCTTTTGGATCCTGATCCCCCTTATTCTCCTGTCTACACCCGTGTGCATTTTAATCATTTCCCTTAAGAATTACCTAGTCCCCTATTTGTTCTGTTTGTTTGTTTTAGCAGGTTGTAAACTCTATGGAGTATCAAGCACAGAATCTTGTTTATAAATGTGGCCAATCCAGGTCCCTACCTGGCAAGATCCTTAAAGAGTGGACATATTCAATGCTGCTTATATCAGGGGTCAGCAGTGGATTTCCCCCAGCCCATGTTAATAATGATTTATGGACTTTTCCTCCACAAAGTTCTCCAAACCTACACTACATTGTCTCGCCTTCGGGATGCGGGCATTCGTGGTTCGGTGTTTCACTGGTTTCACTCATTTCTTAGTCATCGGTCTTTTGCTGTCTCTTCCACCCTCTCTTCATCTGCTCGCTATCCACTTCCCTGTGGTGTTCCCCAGGGTTCGATTCTGGCTCCTTTATTGTTTAATGTTTTTCTTGCCCCATTGGCCCTTCTTATTCAGCAATCTGGGATTTCAAGCTATTTTTATGCTGATGATATTTTTCTGCTGTACCATACTTCACCATATCACCCTGATATCTCCCCCTTGGAGAATTGTCTGTCCACCGTTTCTTCTTGGCTTTCCTCTAATTGTCTAGTGCTTAATGTTCAAAAGACTGCTGCAATCTGGTTCCCGCACACCTCTCCTGCCCTTTCACTCGCCCCATCTCTTGCAGGCTCTCTCATTACTGTAGTCCCTACTTTTCGCTATCTTGGAGTTTTCCTTGACAGCGCTCTTAGTTTTCATGATCACATTTCTCACGTCTCTCGGTGTTCCTTTCTGCGTCTCCGCCAAATTCGTGCCATCCGCCCCTTCCTGTCCACTCAGGCCATCACTACTTTGCTTCTCTCTTTAATCATCACCAGGCTAGATTTCTGTAATATTGTTTTTGCCGGACTCCCCCAATACCAGAAACGCCGCCTCCAACTAATTCAGAATACAGCCGCTCGTATGATTCTTCACGCTTTACCATGGGACCATGTTACTCCTTTGCTCCATCACCTCCATTGGCTGCCAATTGACTTTCGGATATTCTTCAAGGTTCTTACCTTAATTCACAAAGCCATTTATCTCTCTACACCTGCCTATCTTTCAGATCTACTTTTCTACCATACTCCTACACGCAGTCTCCGGTCCATTCACATCAACCGCCTTCATCTTCCTGCACCCTCCAGAGCTCATCTGCAATCTACCAGAAAATCAGCATTCTACTATTTAGGGCCTTCTCTCTGGAACTCCCTTCCAACCAACCTCCGCACAGAAGAATCCTATCCAAGGTTCCGCTCTCTCCTAAAAACTCATCTATTCTCTCTAGCTTTCCCCCCTTGAATTTTCCTTTCCTTGTCTTTTCTCTGTTGCTTTGCATGATTTTTCTGCCTTTGTCTCTTTTCTCTCTCTACCGGCTATTGTAATTTCCTTTTCCTTTTTCCTTTTCAATAATTAATTTTATTTTTGTAAACCGCTCCGATGTTATGGGGAGCGGTATATTAAATGTGAATAAACAATAAACAATAATAACAACTTTTACTACATCCTTTGTCAGCGAATTCCAGAGCTTAATTACATGTTGAGTGAAACAAATTGAAAACCATTTTTTTCTACTCCCCTCTATCCCCATTGCTGGAATTGGAGACAGGAGGCTGCCAAACAGGTGGGAGTCTGGGACCCAGCGCTAAATTCAGGGACAAGTCCCAAAGATTAGAAACATCTGGTAACCTTAGTTAAACAGTGGGAGGGCCCAGAACAGATCACTGGGGCACTCAGCTATTCACCTTTCTCTATTGAGGAAATTAGCCATTTAACCCTACTCTCTTTTTGTCTCTTTTAATCAGTTTCCAGTCCACAGTAGGACACTGCTTTCTAGCCCATAACTTTTTAATTTTCTCAAGAGCCCTTCATGAAGGACCCTGCAAAAGCTTTCTGAAATTCCATATACCCTGTGTATCTTTATCTACCTGCAGATTGGTGAGGCATGACTTCCCTTGGCTTTGTCCTATTAAAATATACCCACCTCCAGACAGATAACCCACAAGACAAGGTCCCTGCCCTCACACCCACACTCCCCAAACACTTATGGGACAATTTCCACATACCCTACATGGACGACGTCACGAATACCATATCAGCCTTCAACCAGCACTTCTCCCACTGACCTCTACCCAGTGCCATGGATAAAATCAGCAAAGGAAGAGCTCAGCAGATTCATACACAAGATCATACACTCCTCACTAATACAGGGATATATGCCCCCGCCCCTCAAATTAGTCACTATACGCCCCGTCTCCAGCTCCCCACTGACCCAGCAACATACCGCCCAATCTCTAGCCTTCCATTCCTTACCAAGATACTCAAGAAGATAGTATACCAGCAACATCAGGACCAGGTAGACTCCCTAGACCCCCACCAGCATGGTTTCTGACCCCTCCACAGTGTCGAAACCTTACTTATAACAACCTCACCAGGGGAACTGACATCCCAAAAATGGGCTTCCTCCTCATCTTTGTCTACATAACAACAGTATTCAACTCGGTGACACTGGCCTACGCAACACCACCCTCGAGTAGTTTAACTCATATCTCAATGATAGGCAGTAACAAGTCAAGATTGGCACAACCACCTCCTTCCTATTCTCCTCATCCCAAGGGGTACCGCAAGGCTCGTCATTATCCGCCCTGCTCTTCAATCTCTACATCCAGCCCATCTGTGACATCAGGAAACATGACATCCAATATGCATTATATGCTGACGACATCATGATCTACTCTCAGATCAACCTCAAAAAACCAGACTACACAACAATAACTGCCTGCCTCCAGCACATGACCTAATATCTCTCTCACAGCAACCTCAACATTAATTACAGAAAGACAGAAGCACTCTTCATCTCACGCAACAACTCCTTCTCCCCCTCCCCCATTTCATCACCCTTCCCACACAACCATACCTATTAAGGGTGAAGTAAAATACCTGGGTGTCACATTGGACCGGAACCTGAACTTCCAATCCCACATTAATAAGACCGCCAGGAGTGTATACCACAAAATGGCCATCATAAGAAGACTCAAACCCCTCCTCAGTCAAGATCACTTCAGAACAGTCTGCCAGGCGGTAATCACACCCAAAATGGATTAATGCAACACCTTGTTTCTTGGACTGCCAAAAGTGACTATTTGACCCCTTCAGATGGCACAAAACACTGCTGCCCACATTATCACCAGATTATTAAAACACCAACTTATCACTCCACTCCTGAGCCAACTGCACTGGCTCGCAATTCACCTCCAGAATCAAATTCAAAACAGCTTTCAACATATACAAGATTTGGCACAACCTAACCCCTGACATTCTCAAGAGCCTAGTCAACACTAACACTAACACAAGCACAAGACCCACACGACGGAACTCAATGGACACTATCCAGACACCTGGCACCTACCCTAAAACCACCCAATCCATGTCAAGAAGAGCACTGTCCCTAGCGGCACCAACCCTCTGGAACTCCCTTCCAGATGACCTAAGAGCCACCCCTGATGCCAAGGACTTCAGGAAGAAACTTAAAACCTACCTCTTCACAGAACACTACAGAGCCATCACTTAATGCACAACTTCCCCCCCCCCCCGCCTCCTTATCACTCCCTCCCTGACAAAACACCTCCAACAATGCAAAACATCGCCTTGTAATTAATGTATTGATGCTTCTTTGTAAAATGTTACTACTAGGAACCCCTCCCCCCACCCCCGCATGTCCCCTTACCCCACTTGATCTAGTAATATACCCAACCTGCTATGTATCTGTTGTTTGCCATGTAAACCACTTTGATTGTAGGAGAAGGTGGTATACAAAACCTGTTAGTCATGTTTTATTTATTTATTTATCTATATGTTCAGTAATTTAGTTTTTTATAATGGTTTCTATCATCTTGCCCAGCACTGATGACAAACTCACTGGTCTGTAGTTTCCCGGATCACCCGTGGAACCCTTTTTTAAAAATTGACATTACGATAGTTACTCTCCAATCTTCAAGTATTATAGACTATTCTAATGATAGTTTACAAATTACCAGTAGTAGTTCTGAAATTTTATTTTTGAGTTTAATACCTTGGGATGTATACAATTTGGTCCAGATGATTTGCTACTCTTTAGTTTGTTGAAATGCCCTATTACATCTTCCATCCTTTCTTGATGGGCGACCTTGGTATTGGAAGTGCCCTTCTGGGATTGGTTTGTGGTGTTTTTTTTAATCACACCGGGTGACAAAGTTCATTTATAAGGGCAAGTGGTCAGACAAATAGACTCCATTATCCCTCATGTTGTTCAGTATTTTTGTGAGGGATTTGAATTTAGTGATGCAGAAACTGGGAGGGGTGCATTTCACTTATGCAGATAATTTTCAATTGTTATTTCCAATTACAAG
Organism: Ichthyophis bannanicus; assembly: GCA_033557465.1. Lineage (NCBI taxonomy): Eukaryota > Metazoa > Chordata > Amphibia > Gymnophiona > Ichthyophiidae > Ichthyophis > Ichthyophis bannanicus. The sequence continues at coordinate 116,128,349 of CM066043.1, forward strand.
TACTGTAGATTAGACCATGGGAGAGGTTTCAAATTGTAAATGGATGTCTGCTAACCTGTGAAAAGGCAGAGAGAACTACGCATGGGCAAAGAAAGATTGCAGGGGATAGAGTTGTACTTGCAGTTGAGGATTAAGAGTCTCCCTTTCCTTGGATGATTAGGTGTCAGGGGTATTGAGGAAGGCATATAGATTTTGGGGAAGCAACCTCGAGGTAACAAGTGAAGTGGTCTTAGCCCAGATTCTTACTGTAATCTCCTGTGTATGGGCCTTTTGAGAAAGTATTAGGGAGTCAATTGTTAAAAATACAGTGGCAAATATAATCCTGAGGCATGATGTAGCAGCAGAGCGCAGACAAACCAATGATACCAGGAGTCTGTTCAGAAGGTCCAAATCATTTATTTGTGCACAAGTCTCAAGCAGAATCAAATTCAAAATGGCTGAGCCATGGTTTCTAGCAAAACAACAACTTTTATAGACTTCTTCTCCATTCTAGACATAGGCAAACTTTTCATTGGTCCCGGTAACCCCTCGTACACCTTCTATTGGTTCCGGTACCGATATGGCTATCCAATGATGTCCCTCGACTGGGCTCCGCACCTGCTTACCCCCCTTTCAGTCTCATTTACAATGGTCAGTTCACCAATTTTGATACTTCTCTCCTCCAAGGTCACTTAGCTAACTAGAACATGTGGGAAAGCAGGGCACTGTAACCTTTCTATCAGCAAAGTTAATTAATTTCATAGAAGCTGTGCTCTCTTATCAATACCAGACTTGTTTTTCTATATTTTCTACGTTTTGATTCTGCTTAGCTATACTAAACTGTGTTCAATTAGGTTTCAGTTCTATGGTAGCAGCATTTTTGGGGGATGTGCAATTCCTCTGGGCCTCTCCACAGGCTTCATTTACAGGTCAAGCTATTTAGGCCTGTCCGCTTATTTCAGACACCATGGATCATAGGCCTTCGCCTACCACATTCCCCCCTTTGATTAATCTCACCCTATTACTAATAAGGTGTGAGAGTTAAATCACTCAATTATACTATGGTCGGGTGCCATAAGGCTAAAATCTTAGTTGCGGTCTTCCGCTCCATGGTGTTCTCAATAACACTGTTAATAGATCGCATACAACATGGGATTATACATGGTAACATAAAGAACAAGGCTACAAAGATTAATATTATCATAGCAAAAGTAGTGAATCCTCCTAATCCAGAAAAGATAGATGCAAACCAATTGGGTATCTGAAGACTATGCCAGGTCTGTACTGGCACATAAGTTTGCTTCCGCATGTGTTCAGCAATTTCTTCAACAACCTGACCCTTATCATCTATCTTTAAGCAACAATTGGTGAGGTTCAGCTTACCACAGACTCCTCCTTCAGCAGCTAACAAATAATCTAGAGCTAAGCGATTTTGATAAATTGCAGTGCACATTTGTGTGCTTTGTCTAGCTAAAAGTGTAAGTGCTTGGCTAGTTTCATTAGTGATAAGTTCAACTACCGCTTGCAAGCGTATGATTCTATTCAACATATAAATTGGGGTATGGTATCCCCACATGCCATCTTGCTCCCAAGTGGCAGGTCCATAATAGGCAATAATTCGCTCTGGTGGCCAATCTTCACCATCCCATTTCTCCCACTTGCCTATCTGTAAGGCTGCTCTTCTCTGTCTTTTTGAATAAACTGGATAGCCTAGTTGTTCACCATGTTCTGTGGGCAACAGAAAGAAAGAGGGTCGAATAGTTCCTAAGACACACGCTCCATCTGCATCATTCCATCTTATCTCCAAAGTATAATAGGATGGATTCTGATGCGGGTTAAAACATACCTTGGTATTACCTTGGGTACAAACATTCAGTTCAGTGGTGTTATAAACACACCGGGTTACTTTACCAGTGCAGATATAGTAAGAATGATAAAGCAAAGTCTGAGTTACTTTCATTCCAGTTCGAGTGGTAGTAATACAGGCAGTACATGGGGGTAAAGCATGTACCAGTTCAAAGCTCCCCAGGCAAGCAGCCAAAGTAAGATAATAACAAAGATGCATGTTGATTGTAGTTCTTCTGGATCTCCGCTGGAAAATCTTGACCACGTCGTCCTCAACGCGATGCCCGTTTGCTAATGAAGCAATTCAATGGGTGTCAATGTTGATTGAAGATCCTCAAAAGTCAAAAGTCTGGTTATGATGCCAACTTATCAAATGTAGCTGGTCTAATACTAGTCTATAAAGGCACAGTTAGTCGATGAAGAAAACAAATGTCTTTGCTGTATTGGAAACAGCAATCCTCTTCGAAAGACTTGGCTGCTGTAGGGCACTATAGCACATGAGTGTCTCCAATGAGATCTAGGCTGCTGGCTGCCTCCGTAAGGTGAGACGCAACGGGACGTCAGGATGTGGCTCCGCTGTCCACTGGTCCTGGTCTGGAACTGCTGCCGGCTTGACTCTGCTGTGATGAATCCAGGAATCGATCTCTGCTACCTTTACTGCAGTTGGGGTAGACAGGATGACGGTGTACGGTCCCTTCCAATGAGGTTCCAACGGTGTCTTTTTCCAGTCTTTAATCCACACCGAGGTACCAGGCTTGTAGGGATGTAGGGGTTCCGTCAAGTTGATAGGCAACTGGTCCTGAATCCACACATGAAGAGTCTGTAGAACAAAACTAAGAGCTAGAAGTTCTTGTCTGGTTATTTCTGAACCAATCTGGGCTAAACTACCCTTGATTCCCTGCACTATTGGTGGGGGTTTTCCATATACTACCTCAAAAGGGGAGAATCCTGTTGATTTCACAGGAGCTGAGCATATTCTGAGCAAAGCTATTGGGAGCACTTGGGGCCACTTCAGGCGAGTCTCCTGGCAAAGCTTAGACATCTGGGCTTTCAAGGTACGATTCATTCGCTCAACTTTCCCTGAACTCTGAGGTCTATATGCAGTGTGTAGCTTCCATTGTATCTGTAGGGCATTTGCTAACTGCTGAGTAATCTGAGACACAAATGAGGGCCCATTGTCTGACCCTATTACTGATGGAATTCCAAATCTGGGGATAATCTCTCTCAGCAAAACTTTGGTAACTTCTCGTGCCTTTTCAGTCCTGGTGGGGTAAGCCTCCACCCACCCAGAGAAGGTACAAACTAACACTAACAAGTAGCGGTATCCATTGGCTTTTGGCATTTCAGTAAAGTCAATTTGCAGGTGGTGCATGGGGGTTACACCTCCTGACTGAACTCGGGGTGGTGGCGTGGGACCCTGTTTGGCATTGTTCTTGGCACAAATTAGACACTGGCGTGCTACTGAAGCTGATAGGGCTCCCAACAAGGCAATGCAAAAATGTGGCTTGAGTGCTTTTTCCATAGCACTTTTTCCATAATGTGTGGCTTGATGGAAAGCTTTGACAAAGGCTGGTCCCAATAGTTCAGGGATCACTATTCGTCCTGGGGGTTGGCTGCCCTCGGTTGGTGGCAGCTCAATCCACCCGTCTTTCAGCACTCCCTCTTCCTTATTACAGTAATAATCCAATTCTTTGGTGGTATATCGTGGTGTCCATGAATTAAGGGGTACTGGAAACAAGGCTGCCTGCATTGGCATAGCTTGCGATGAAATTTGGCCTGTCATGGCTGCCTTTTGCGCTGAGGCATCAGCGAATCTATTTCCTTGGGCAACATCTCCTTTACCCGCTTGGTGTCCTCGGCAGTGCATGACAGCTACACGTGTTGGGGCCCATACTGCATCTAATAACATCAATATTTCTGGGCCATATTTGATCGATTTTCCTCCTGACGTAATGAGCCCTCTTTCTTTGTAGAGAGCTCCATGTGCATGCAAAGTGGTGAAGGCATATTTTGAGTCTGTATACACATTCAACAAAAGTTTTGCACCCAATAATAATGCTCGGGTGAGTGCAATCAATTCTGCTTTCTGGGCTGATGTGCCTGATGCCAGGGCTGATGATTCAATGACTTTCTCCCGGGTGACGACTGCATACCCGGCACAACATCGTCTATCGATAATGAGACTGCTTCCATCCACAAAATAGGTCTGATTAGGTTTTTCCAGGGGCACATCGGTCAGATCAGGTCGACTTGAGAATACAGTATCCATGACTTCTATACAATCATGCTCTGGGGGTTCTTCACTGACAGGTATCAACGTGGCTGGGTTCAAGGCATGGCTCACTTCCAATTGTATCTGTGGGTTTTCACATAGCATACTCTGGTATTTCAGCATTCGGGAATTGGTGAGCCAATGATTCGCCTTTTGTTCCATGAGGGCAAGTACTGCATGTGGCACAGTGACTCGTAGATTCTGTCCTAAGGTGAGTTTGTCTGCTTCACTCACTAACAATGCTGTAGCTGCCACTGCTCTCAAGCATGGTGGCCATCCTTTGGCCACAGTGTCCAATTGTTTCGATAGGTATGCTACAGGTCGCTCCCAATGTCCCAATTTCTGAGTCAACATGCCTAGGGCATTCCCATGCACCTCATGCACGAATAGATGGAAAGGCTTGTAAACATCTGGTAATCCGAGTGCTGGTGACGACATCAATTCTTCCTTCAATGTCTTAAAGGCTGCATCCTGCTCAGGTCCCCACTCTAGTGGCGACTTTTCTTCTCCTTTGGTGGCATCATACAGTGGTTTAGCAAGTTGAGCAAAGTTGGGAATCCAGATTCGGCAATATCCTGCTGCTCCCAGAAAAGCTCTAACTTGCTTTCTGGTAGTTGGGGTTGGGATTCTGCACACAGCTTCTTTTCTCTCTCGTCCTAATTGTCGGCTTCCTTTAGTCAAGTGAAAACCTAAGTATTTCACTTCTTTTTGGCATAGCTGTGCTTTTGCTCTGGAAACTTTATATCCAGCTTCATCCAATAGCTGCAAGAGGTCTTTGGTGGCTTGTATACATTCACTTTCCGATACAGCAGCTATCAGTAGATCGTCCACATATTGGAGAAGTACTCTCTTCCCCGGGGCCACTGAATAGATCTTGGTTTAGTGCAGCACTGAAAATGGTAGGTGAATTCTTGAATCCTTGGGGTAATCGTGTCCAAGTGAGTTGGCCCCGTCTTCCGGAGACAGGGTCCTGCCATTCAAAGGCAAACAGCAATTGGCTAATTGGGGCTAATCTTATGCAGAAGAACGCATCTTTCAAATCCAAAACAGTAAAATGGGTAGCTTCCGCTGGAATCAATCCTAAGAGTGTATAGGGATTTGGTACAACTGGATGTATGGTCTCAACTGCTTCATTCACTCTCCTTAGGTCCTGCACTGGACGGTAGTCACCTGTTCCAGGCTTCTTTACTGGCAGAAGTGGTGTGTTCCATGGTGACTGACAAACTTTGAGTAGGCCATATTCCAGTAGCCTTAGCAAGTGGCGGTGAATGCCTTCAATTGCTGCTCTTGGGAGGGGGTATTGCTTGACATGCACTGGTTCGGCACTAGGCTTGAGATTCACAATTATTGGAGCTATATGTTTGGCTAGGCCTGGGGGATTGCCTTCTGCCCATACTCCAGATGGGGCATCAATGCTTTTCAGAGTATGTTCAAAATAGGTGTCCTGGGCGGACTCATTACTATAATATCTCCATTCTTCTTCTCGAGGAACAGTAAGCAGCATTAATCCAGCGGGCTTTGAGTTTACTGTCATTTGCATTTCTCCTTTCTCAGTGAAGGATATCTGGGCCTGCAGCTTAGCTAGCATATCTCGTCCCAGCAATGGCACTGGGCACTCAGGCATGTAAAGGAATTGGTGCGTTATTTGCTGTCCTCCCAGATTGCATACACGGTTCTGAAGAAAAGGCTTTGTGGCTTTGGCACCAGTTGCTCCCACAATGGTGACTGCTCTTGCGGAAAATGGGGCGATTTGTTTATCTACTACAGAATGTTCTGCTCCAGTATCAACCATAAAGTCCATAAATTGGTCTCCTATTTGTATGCTGACCATAGGCTCCTGGAGACCTAAAGCGAATTCGGAGCCCGGTCTGTCCTAATCGGCTTCATCTACATCGTAGGTCGCTGCGGCCACCGCCTGTATGGCCTCTCCTCTTTCTCGTTGAAATTGTTCCCGATTGGCCCCTCCGCGGTTCCGGGGTCGGCCTCTTCCTCCTCCTCTCCAATGGGCATTATTTTCGTCATCCTGGGAGGCGCCTTCGAGTTGCGGGCATGTATCTCTCCAATGTCCTTCTTCCTTGCAATAAGCGCATTGGTTCACGCTTAGTAGGGGCCGGCCATCTCCTCGGCCCCACCCTCTTCCTCTGCTCCTTCGACTAGGGAAACCTCCCCTTTTCTGTTCAACTATGGCCGCAGCCAAAATATCAGCTTTCTTCTTCATCTTTCAATCACATTCTTTCTGTCTTTCATTATCACGATTCACATATACTTTATGAGCGACTTCCAGTAACTGAGTTGCATTCATGCCCGCAAACCCTTCTAGTTTTTGTAACTTGCGTCTAATGTCTGGTTGTGACTGATTTACAAAAGCAGCATTCACCATGCATAAACTTCCTGGTGCATCTGGATCATAGGGAGTATACATTCTGTATGCTTCAACTAATCTCTCGTAGAATACTGCTGGGCTTTCATCTATTCCCTGATTGACTTCGGTCACTTTAGAAAGATTCATAGCTTTCTGGCCCCCCCTTTTCAGACCTTGCATGAGGCCTTGGCGAAACCGGGATAGGGCTTTGGATCCTCTCTCTGTATTCGGATCCCACCGAGGGTCTTCATTTGGGAATTCTCCTTGGGCTACTTCTCGATTGTCTATCCCTACCTCATCCCCCGGTGCTAAAGGATTATCCGCCAGCCAGTCGACAGCTGCTCGCCTAATTCGTGTCCGCTCCTCAGTAGTAAATAAAGTGGACAAGAGCTGACGGCAATCTGCCCAAGTGGGTTGGTGGGTTTCCATAATGGTATGCATTAATTCTGTTAGTTCTTGGGGCTTGTTGGTATAGGAAGCATAATGCGTCTTCAAGTTTAACAAATCAGTAGTGGAGAAGGGCACATATACTAAACTTAGGGGTCCCGCCACCACCTGATTATCTTCATCTCTTACGGGCACTCCCGGGACTTGCCGTAAAGGCATCATCTTTGCCGTGGAAGTTTTTCTGGATCTGAGGGGGATTTTAGAGACTCTCCTGGCAGGGGCTTTCTTCTTGCTCATGCACTTAGTCTGGGACGCTTTACTTTTGACTGATGAGCTCGTACTGACAGTTGTCTTTATACTATCAGTATCGCTCTGGGAAGACCCTTCCTCTTCCTCTTCTGCCTCAGACTCAACTTTTTCCTCAGTCTCGGTCGAGTCATCCTCCTCATCTAGAGTGAGCTTATCTGTCTGCTCTTCTGGTGGTTGGTCTGGGGTTGGGTCCCGCTCCCGCTGTCTCTGTGGTCCCGGGGCGGGACGCGGTGGCACTCTTACTGGACGCTGGGCTCGGGGTTGTCTAGTTACCACTTCCGGGGACTCAGGATCTGCAAGGACGGGTTTCTGTCTGGATTTCTCATCTGTCCCTGTCTTTTGAGTCTGATCTGTTTTCTGCGTTTGATCTGTTAATGCTAACATTATTCTGCACTGTTCTTCATAACAGCGCTTCGCCCAAGGGGGCGGGCTCTCACAAATACTTAACCAGGAATCTATATAGGGATACTGATCGGGGTGCGCTACTCGCACTTTCTGGTGAACTGACTGAATAATTCCTATAGTAAAAGTTCCCTCTCGGGGCCACATTGAGTCTAGTTCAGGCCACTCCCTAGTACACAAAACTTGCAATCGTGTCGCAGTCATTTTAATCCCATAATCTCCTGAATATCCTTTATTAAAATGCGTGATCATACATTCTAACGGAGTGTGCCTAGTAGACCCCGCCCCTCCCATATCGATGTGTGCGCGCAACAACAAACAGAAGGGAAAAGGAGGGCGGACCGTGGGTAAGGGGTCCTCACGGCCCTAGAAACATATAAGGGAAACAAATAACAAGACAAGACGACGGTCGCTTCCTCCTTTTTGCGACCTGGACGCGGTCGCCCGGCCAGGAAATGCGTTACTCAGGAGTCCGCCTTCGCTTGGTCCATGCTTCCAGACCTCTCATTCATACTTCATTCACACAATCATGCTAGCAACGTATCCCAAAAAACACAGCCCAATCCTGTCTTTTCTGACTAGGCTATGTTCAAATTCCAAAATCAAGAAGACGATAGTTTCGCCCTGCGCATACTCATGCAGGGTTAATCGGACCGTCTTGAGAGGTGATCAAGCTCTCTTTTCCAAGTTCCAAGTTCCAAAATTCAAACAGCAGTACTGCTCAATGAGAGATGGGAAAGGGACACGCTCTGTTTGGTTACGCTTCATTAGTTAGCAGTCGATTTAAGAGCTTGATTTGAATGCTTGTTTTTTGTTTTTAAAGCTCTTCATGATATTGGCTAAGTCTAGTTTTGTGATAGTATTAGAGAGCACTTTGGTCACAATCGGAAATGTGTTTGAAGATCCTCTCTAGAAAAGAGATTAAGTTTGCATCAGTGTGAGACCAAACTTTGTAGAGGAGGGATCTGCAAATTTGGAACAATCTTCCATCAGATGTTATATCAGGGTCCTTATTTAATCTTCCATAAGAAAACTAAAACCTGATTATTTGAATCAGCGAGAGAGAGATCATAAGATTTAAAACTTATGGGGGGGGGGGATATTCAAATATTTAACATGGTTAGCAGACATGCTAATCGCGTTGACCAGGATATTCCGCGGCACTAGTACGGTTAGTGCCGCGGAATATCTGCAGGTGCTGCCGCTGCGGGTCCTCATGTAGCCGGCTGGCATCCGAGAGTTCCGAGGGCAGCACCTGGCGGTACTGAGCCGCTGTCCGGTTATCTCAAAGCAGCGAAAGTTAGGGACATTAGAGGCTGGCCTAACTTTCACTACAGAAGTTAAATGGGCAGCGGCTGGATATCGCTTCTGCCTGATTAGCTTCTTTGCCATTCGACCTACCTGGATATTAAATGCCGGCGGCCGCATATGGCCCGGGCATTGAATATCTTGGTTTACGTTTCAGTGTGACGTCTAGCCACTGAAACTAGATTAGCCACTGCCGCTGAATGTCACTTTATGGTGTAACTGTTGATAGTAATTGGAAGATTTGGGAGGGTACAGCTTTGTAAGTCGGATGATATTATTGGCAGTGGGTATATAACTTTTGTGTATGGTTAATCTGTTCAACTGGGCTGAAGAGGCTGGGGATTTTAATTGCTTTTTTTCATGTAATTTTATACATTTGCATATTGTTTCAGACATTTTAATGTTATTTGTTGTTTTTTTATGTGATTTTATAGACTTCTATACCACTCAGGTTCTTTCTTGGATATGGGAATATATATAAAAATGGTATTAAATTCAATTCAAATATTCAGAAGCTCACAAAAGGGCAATATCTTGTGCTGACCCACATTTCTGGAATTCAGTCTCTAAGGATTTAAGGTCTCTAGCCTTCAGGAAATTAACAAAGGCTTGGCTGTTTGCTTTTTCATTTTAATGCTGGTTAGTGGCATATGGCTCTTATTTCTGGATTTCCATGCCTACTTTATGTGAAGAAGGCAAGGACTATGCATTATCCGCCCTTCTCCACTGTCTGGAAACAGTATTGGTGACTGATTCAATCAGCTGCTTAGGCAGGAGTTGTTAGAGGACCCTTCTTTATTTTACTTTGTTTTATTTGATATTGATTTTATTATGTTTTTATTGCATGTAATGTTCTAGCCGGGACCTCTGGAGAGAAGTGGGATAGAAATTATGAGTAAATAAATACATTTCTCCTCGTTAATATTTCCACACCGCTGCAATGACTGAGCATGTCATAAGAACTGTATGTTTGGGACAGATAACAGCACTCATTTCAAGAGACCTTAATGCTAATATCACTGATTCTTAAAAATAGTAATAATGAATTTTCAGGTCTTTTGATCATTTTTCATTAACGCTGGACCCCCCCATTCTCTCCCTGCATATGTTTTATTTTCAGATTGACAATTTTCTTGACCCCAACCAAGACTACAATGAGGAAGAGGAGGAACAGAAATATTTCCGACGCAAACGCCTCGCCATTATCAAGAATGTTGTCTCGGCTAGCGTGGGCGGCATGTTGACCTATGGCGTGTATTTAGGTACGCCCCCAGCATCACTTTCAGACGTCCAGGGCATAACCTCAATATTGCTAAAATCCAAAGATAGTGTGAACTATGAGCTGAGAGTGGCCCCTTCTTTGTCGTTTGGCTGAAATTGAGAACCCCTGTGATATGGGGGAGGAGGCTTCATCTGTATTACATGACCTCAGTGGGGACTCAGTGATGTATTGACCCATTGCCAGAGCAAGAGGATTAGACCTTCTGCTAAAAATAAAAAAATCACTACTTAGTACTTTGTGATAAGAAGGGTGGCAAAGGTGGGGCAGAGGGGAGAAGAGAGATCTGAAGCAAAGCTTTTCTTACTCATCAATAAAGTTAGTAGATTTTTTTGTGGGCAAATCTTGGGCACTTAATCTCCTTAGAACCAGTAGTAAGTGAATAGTAAGAGGTGGTACTGGGCATGATCCTGTTCATTTTCGTCCTGCACACTGCACGGTTCCATCATACCCCACTCCTTATCCCCCTCCTTCTACTACTCTCGTTACTGCTCTTTCCCAGCATCCTCCCTGGTTCCATCCCTCTCTGTCACGCCTCTCCAGCTCCCATGCCATCATCCATGCTCTGTCCCTATTTCATTGCCTGCTGCCCTCATCTCCCTCCCCAGTGCCATTGATGCTGCCTCAGTTATCACCTCCACTCCAGATCCATCACCTTTCCACAAGTCACTTGCTCCTCCCATTTCCCTCCCCCTCTCCTGGCTCCCCCTGTTTATTTCCTCTGAATTTGCTACTGGGTGGCTGCAGTCGTCATGATCTTCCCATGAGTACCATGATTCTACCTGGTTGACATCCTTCTGTAGCTCCTCACACTGGGATCCTCTGGTGACTGTTCCTCTTTTTACTGTGCTGTTTCTCCTGCCACCGCAGTCCGGTTGCTCCTTCTCATGCTACAGGACCAGGCTTCCGTCTCCTCCTGATGCCAATGTTCTCCTATTGCTGCTTCCTGCCATTACCAGGCCAGAATCTTCTTGCTGCTGCTGTTGCCAAGAGGGCTCATGCATTCCATCTGCTGAGTGGGCTAGACCAGGTCCTCCCGTTCCCACCACTGGGCTGGCTCAGGTTCTCTTCCCCTACTGTGTCCCTTCCTCCTGCTACCGGGCCGGGGCAACCTGTTCCTACCACCTGCTACTGAGGTTCGCCTCTTTCTACTCCTGTGGGCTTTGATTTATGCAGGGTTGCGCCTGCTGGTGGTGGTAGTCACTCTCCTCCATCAGGTTGCAGAGAGGCAGAATGTGTGGGGTGGTACTTCTACACCAACTTAAACCATTCAGCTTTCAGGGAGCCAGTCAGGGACAATTAAATAACGGGGGGCGGGTGCTGTGACAGTCCCCAGAAATTCAAGTACCCTTAGTGAAGAGTGAATTGCTGTAACAAATTACTCCTTTGGACTCAGGCACCACTAGGATCTTGATTTTTATTGCCGTGAGATTATCATCATTATTCAGCTATTCTCTAGTTTCCTTTTTTTTTTTTTCTTCCATTTGACTGAGTTGATTTTATTGCATTCCAAGAGAATGACTATTAATATACGAGTTCAACCTGTTAATCGGTAATAAAAGCAAAACTCCTAAATAAGACAAGAAAATATAGCTCGGTGCATGAATCACATACTCTCTCACGGAGCATCATGAGGTGTGACTGGCAGTGTATTTTTGTCCCTGCTCTCACTTCCTGCATATGACCCCCTCCCCCCTCCTCTGATGCCGCACTAGATGGAAGTGAGAGAAATCCGTCAGGCCACAGGTTCCCTTTTCTCCAGCACGCGCCCCTCCTAACTCAGCTTGCCCCCACACTCCGTGCTGCCAGTTAGGCCAAGGCGACGTGTGCAACCTTTGTGTGCCAGCGGCCGAGGACACTTCTTTGACATAGAAATTTCGAGAGTTTCTTTTGATGCTGATGTAGTAGAACAGGTTTAGAGCATTGTGAGCTGAGGTCTTTTCTTTATCGCGGGCAAGAACAGTGCAAGCTCCCCTTACACGCACGCATACAAACATGGCAGCTGACCCTATGATTTCTGGGAGATGGAGTTCTATCCTTGACTCTGTCTGGATGTGGGTTTGAGGACTCCAGCTCTGTCCCTGCCTGACCTGTTCTTTCCTGACCTCTTCCCCAGGTCTCTTGCAGATGCAGCTGATCCTGCACTATGATGAGACTTACCGAGAGGTGAAGTACAGCACCATGGGGCTGCAGGACATCGACAACAAGATGCTGATGGGCATTAATGTCACACCCATTGTGGCGCTGCTGTACACACCGGTTCTCATCAGGTACCACATACGCACTATGCTGTAAGCCCCTCTCCGACCTAGGGCTGCCACCTCACTCCGTGCCATAAGGATGGGCAAATTCAGTCATTGTTTTACCAAGTTTCATGCGTGACCTTGTAGTTTACTTGTCCCATTGAGTTTCCCAAGAAAATCAGAATTCCAGGTGCGTACACACAAAGTGTATAATCAGCCCTGGACTGGTCTATTCCTTATGACACAGAGTCAGGTGAATACCCTGCTCCATCCTGTATGCTGTTCTTTGCTCTTTCCCTCCTTCCCTCTTCCTTTACCGTGCTTTGTTTCAGTCATCCGTCTGTTGCTGTTATCTGCAGAATTGCCTGGGGCCCTAGACTGGTCCTAACTGTATAACTTATATCCATGAGCATTGTTAGAACTTGGCTGCTAATTCTTATATTGAAGTCAGGATACTTTGCCAGCCCAGTGGCTGAAAGGACACCTCCCTCGAGGCACACCCGGTGATGGATTGGGCTAGATGCCTCTGCTAGGTACTGTGAGTGTCGTTGCCGCTGTGCCAGCCCCCACTCCCATGAGCCTCTGAGCCCTGCAGTCCCCTGGACCTTCACTCCAGTGGTGCAATGGTGGTATCCTCACACTGTAGCGAAGGTGGGAACTAAGCCTGTGCTGATAATCACAGGTTTTACTCCCCCACCACCAGCGCAGACCTGTGAGTGCAGGCTTCATCCCCATGCACACAGCAATCCGAGGATCGCATCACTGGAATAGAGGTTGGGGGTGGGGAACAGGGGCAGTAGCAAGAGAAACTGATTTGGAAGTCTAGGGCATGATTGGTGATCTGTGATACAGAAGTGGATGGAAAATGTATTCCTTCCAACAGTTTGCTTTCCTAGGCACAAGCCTAGTAGCTCTGTGCATAAAGTGAGGCCTGCGCACAGCCTCGGGCTGCTTATTTGCTATGAGGACTCCACTATAACAGCTGTCTCCCTTCCTGGTCCTTAGCGGATCATGTCCTCAGCTCACTTGGGTCCAGCTGGAAGCAACAGATAGGGGATATGAACCTAGATACCCCAGGCCACAATACAAAGCACCGATCTGTTAGCCATGAGGCCAGTCTGGCAGAAATCATTATAAATCATTTGCTAGAAAGGTCAGAGAACATTCTTCGGTGGCCAGTCAGCATAACGCAGAGCTGACAGGTTACCAGGTTCCAAGAGGGAGCCCTTTTGGCCAGTTACATCCCAAAGCAGCGTGGAATTTATAGTCCTTGATTTAACCCACTAAAATAGTGTTGCAGGTCCCATAAGGTATTAGGGGTATAGTTGTCAGAAATTTGGGACTAGTCTAAAATCTCCCTCTTGGAACTGGGTAGTTTGGCTGCTCTGGTAACATGAGGCGCTGACCAGTGGTGGGGCAGATTTCCCAATACCTCACTCTACCACAGCCCAGCAGTCACACATCATATAGACTGTAAAGACCGTCTACATTTTTCGAAAGCCAAATTTGGTTTCACTAGCACCCCAGGATTCTGTTATACTTGCTAGGTGCCGAAAGCACTTTGGCTTTTCCTCCTGTTCCCTACTGTGTGTTCAGGGTGATTAATTCATTGGTTTTAGGTTTAAGACCCCAAGAGTAGGGTTGCCAACTGGCTCCAGATGCACCCGACATGCTTAATCCAGGCCTAGGTTTACCCCACTGCATGCAGGGACATGCAGTTCTGATTTTTCCATTGCACGCCATAAGAAAAGCAAGACTACATGTCCCTGCATGCAATGGCGTAAACCCAGGACTGGATCAAGCCTGTCGGGCGCATCCGGAGCCAGTTGGCAACCCTACCCAAGAGCCATCTAGACTGCCCAATATCAGAGTCCTTTCTGCAGTAAAGTCACCAAGGGCAACTAGAGTGTAAATGTGGGGCTTTACGGTTCCTTTCATTCAGACTAGATTGCAGAGAATTTCCAGAAGCTTCCTTCCGTATTGCTTCCAGTGCACTGCAAACTCCTGTGCTTTGCCCTTTGTGTCCCCAGATTTTTCGGCACCAAGTGGATGATGTTTCTCGCAGTGGGCATCTATGCTCTTTTCGTCTCCACCAATTACTGGGAGCGCTATTACACCCTGGTGCCCTCGGCAGTAGCCATAGGGGTGGTTATTGTGCCCCTCTGGGCTTCCATGGGCAACTACATCACCAGGTAAGAGGCAAGTGACAGGTCAATGGGGTAAACTGGAATCACAGGTGAAGTCAGAAGCTGGAATGCAAAACAACTTGATAAGTTACTGACACTCAGCCTGCCGTGTCTCCGGCTTAGCAGAGCAAGTTCCTGACATGAATTTTTGAAAGTCTCTTTCCCCCTTTTGCAGGATGGCCCAGAAGTATTACGAGTACGTGAATTACAAAGAGCCGCATGTCCAGGAACAGCGCAAAGCACCGCGTGGAGCTTGTCACAAATACATTATTATCTTTCAGACTGTCTTCTTCATCTTCTTCAATGTGAGTCATGCCCAGTAGGTACAGAAACCTTGAAGCCGATCACAGGGCACTGCCTTGGCAGAATATCCAGCTGCGAAGTACACGGGATAAAGAACTCAGAGGGGGACTTTCAGAATAACATTTCTGCATCTCTGTTAGGCCCCACCATAACGCTGGCCTTTGTAGAGCTCCTTTTTCCCAGAAGGGATGGAGGGAGGCAATGTTCAACGTTTTTTTCCCATGTTAAACAATCTATTTACCCCCATAAATCCCTTTGAAAATTGCACCCTAAGCCGTTATATTTCAGGACCACATTCAATTTGTTTTTTTCAGTAAGAGCATCCATAAGAAAGAGAGCTGCTGAACCCTGCTTATGTAGGGTCTGTAATAGGAGTCCCTGCTTTTTACTCACCCTAACACCCTACAGGTTCTATAATGGGAGGCCTGCACGTCGACCCTGTATGGCTTCTGTAGTGGGATTCCTCTATGTTTGCTCGGACACTCTACAGCAGTTCTCTTCACTATAAGGCTCGGACGATTGTGGGGACTCCTATGAATGCTAAATGCATCTCCCAGACTCTCTTCCCCACCAGAGTGAGGCCTGGCTTGGAAAATAGTGGTAGTGGGGGTCACTACCATACAGGTTCTCTCTCACTAAAGAGGAGCTTAAGTGAATGATTAACCTGGCAGTGGGTCTCAGGGGAAGGAAGTGGGATTAGTAGAGTGCCTCAGGGATCAGTCCTGGAGCTGGTTCTGTTCAGTATCTTTGCGAGTGATATTGTAAAGGGATGAGAAGGAAAAGTCTTCCTTTGGTGGACTTGCACCTCCTCTCCTCTTCCTCCTTTCTCAGTCTCTGTGGATAACTCTCTACTCCTCCCTGTCTCCTCAGCTCACAAACCTGGGGTCGTCTTTGACTCCTCTCTCTCTCCAACTGATAGCTAAAACCTGTCGTTTCTTTTTCTACAACATCAACAAACTTTGCCCATTCCTTTCTGAACACACTACTAAGACACTTGTCCACTCCTTAGTCACCTCCCGTCTAGACTATTGTAACCTGCTCCTTGCTGGTCTCCCTCTGAATCATCTATCTCTCCTTCAATCTGTTCAACACTCTGCTGCGAGGCTAATCTTCCGCCAGCCTCGACATGCTCATATTACCCCTCTTCTCAAGTCACTTCATTGGCTCCCTATCCATTTCCACATCCAGTTCAAAGTTCTCCTGCTGACCTATAAGTGCATTCACTCTGCAGCTCCTCGCTACCTTTCTTCTCTTATCTCTCACTACATCCCTCCTCGGGATCTCCGCTCTTCTGGAAAATCGCTTCCATCTGTGCCCTTCTCTTCTATTGTTAACTCCAGACTTCGCTCCTTTCAGCTTGCTGCTCCGTACTCCTGAAACAAACTACCTGAGTCTGTACGTCAGGCGCCTTCTCTGACCCTTTTCAAATCCAGGCTGAAAACTCACCTCTTTGCTGCCGCTTTTGGATCTTGACTCACCTGATCTCCTTTGTTTCCTTACCATTCCCACTTAGATGTATCCCTGTCTACAGCTCCTGTGTTGTCTGTAAGCTCTGATGAGCAGGGACTGTCTCTTACAGTCTGTGCAGCGCTGCATACGGCTTGTAGCACTATACAGATGCTCAGTAGTAGTAGTTGCTAGCAGCTAAGATTCAAAGGAAAGAATGCAGAATGATGCTTTTAAGGAGAAGCAACTTGAGGGCGCAGGACAGAACATGGAATGAGGTAGCGATTCCACTAGTGAGGTTAGCGCTTAGTGAGATCACAACTTCTAGTTAGTCGGTAACAGCAAAAATGACAGAGAGGCTGGTGGTACCTTATAGTTCTATTGAGACATAATCTTTCAAGGACAGGGGTATCTGACAGAGTGAACCTTTGTCCTCAGAAGTTCATGCCTCAGTAAATAGGTTAGTCTACAGAAGTAGGCAGCTCCCATTCTCGAGCACTGCAAGCTAGTCAGGTTTTCGAGAGAGCCACATGGAATATAGATGAGCTCTATTTGCATGGTGTGCCTCCACTGTATGCAGATGCATGTCATGAATATTCATTGGGGATATCCTGAAAACCCAACCGACTTGCAGCACTGAAGGACCAGACTTGCCTACCTGGTCGATAAGGTCCTACCAGTCTGTTTGCTGTTCTTTTGATGATCTGATGATCTGCAGAGAAACAGTGTGATAAGATGGTGCTACTTTGCATGGAGAGAGGCAGCGGCAGTGGGGAAGAGGTATAATATCTCTGCGTTAGCCACTTAGAGACTGTGCGCAATATTCACCCTGACCTCATACAGTCTCTCTAACTCTGTGCTCACTCTGACTTTATACAGAAGTGGAGATGACTGAATAAACTGACATCTAAGCTTAATAATGCAACTCATGAAATGAATGATCCTTTTTAAATGGGTAAATTATATATAGTTATAATTGGACATAGCATCCATATTGTGCTTATTTTCTGAATGTTTTAGGTTTTATTGCAGTCAAGCTTTTGTATTTTATTATTTTTTTGTTCATACTTTTATGTATTTTTTCCTGTTTGTATATTGCTTTGGATGAAACCATTTTGGATTCAGGAAACTATGTATAAATAACGAAAGAAAGAAAGAAGGAGAAAAATTAATTAGGGTCACACCCTGCCTTATATAGTGATCTTGAAGTGCCTGTGAGGAAAGGGAGAGGAGGGAACGTAAAAGTGGGACTGTATCAGACATGATAGAGATGCATTTTAATTTCAATTAGAAATCTAATGATTAACAGTTTTCAGTTGTTGCCGTACATAATATTTCCACATCATACTGGTTCCATATTGAGTCTATAGTCATGCTTAATAGAGGTAGACAGTTGTGCTTATGTAGAGATTATATCTGATTTAATTAATTTCTTGTTATTTTTTACAGTTAAGTTTTGTCATTGCTGAAATGCCCATGGTATTTTTCTTGCATCACTATCTCTTCCCTCTGAACCACACTCTCTTTAACGTGATGGAATGTGGTAAGCTCTATATAAATATCTTGCTAAGGTTAGTTCAATGCTGCCTTCTGGGTGTGTTGGGGCTCAGGGATTTGCTACATTAAATTGTTCTGGTGTATACCTTTAAAATGCAGCCTTTATTTACTTTGTATTGCATTTCCCATATGCAGGGTTTTGTTAGCGCATACATAAAAATAATAGAAGGCGGTGCAGGAAAGAAATTGCTGGCGGTCACAAAGTTCAGCTGCGCGCGCTGCACAGATTGCAAGCCCCACGGCACAGGGAGACGTGGTCCAGACCACCCCAAAAATCTGTTGTGTGCGCCATGGGGATGCCATACACCGCAGTACAGGAAAAGGGCTGCAACAGAAGCAGATGTTTCCACTGCCCTAAGTAAGGGGAGCCGGCAGAATACTGTAGGAACAGGGAACTGTGGAATGGGGATGTGACGCGAGTGCGAGGAGGCGGGGAGAAGAGTGGGAGGCGGAATGAGTATAAGATAAGGAGAAAGGAAAAAAAGAGGTGAGAACATGGGGGAAAAGAGTAATGACACTGTGAACCCCCCCCCCCACGACACCTCCCCATATACACATTCCCTATTCCCCACCATCCAGACACGCCCCACAGTCTGATCTCCTCACGCACCACTACATATACTCCCTCACCCCACACATCCCCCCACCCACCGTCACACAGCCCCTCAACTCTTTTCAACATCCCCCCCACACACAGGACAGCCCCATATACCAACGGTGCTATTGACAGAAACAGACAATTCACATGTCCAATGAGTCACAACACACAGACCTCGTATTCTTCCCCATTCCTTCTAACATAATCCCTCGTCGAAGCCCCCGTCGAGAAATGCTTGAGTCTCTCAATGAAGGAAGAGGAAATACCATTGCGTAGCGCTAGAAGTGTGCACTTTTCAACTTGTTTCTTCCTGAAAACATTGTACAGAAGTAAAAAGGAGGCGAATATGAATGTCCTTATCTGCTGTATGAATGTGTTCATGAGGCAGCTCCTTCTTACAGTTCTGTCCTCTTTGATGGCCTGCAACCCTGTTTTCCCTTCTCCCAGCAGCTGCTTTTTCTTAAAACAAATAAGAAATAATTACATCCTGCCTCTGGTAAAAGGTCAGTATTATAAGAAGCCCCCCCCCTCCCAACGGTAATATGCGCATGACAAGGCTTGGGAAAGATTAGCCCCCCCATGTTCTCACAAAAAGAGTAAATTAAAAAAAACAACATATCCCTGGAATCCTGGCTCAAACCAGACCATAGTTAAGCCCTTGCAATAGAAAGGGAAATGGTGAAGCATGATGAAGAGCTGGGAGGAGGATGAAAGGGGGGGATATTTACATACATTTGCATATTCATTATGGCTATCTTTAAAAAAAGACCCTAGATGGATAGGAAGCCCGTATATCAACCAGGCGAGGGATGAGTTGGTGCCCCAAGATACTCAAAGAGGGAGCAGTGGTTCTCATTCAGTGGCTATATAATTAAAATGCAGCAAAAATTGCAGCTGTTTAATTATTTAGCCTGCACTCTAAGATCAAAAGTACTGAGACCTATAAATATATTTTCTGCAAAAAACAACGGAGATGTAAGGTGCTGACATGCCAAGGGACAAAAAGTAGAAGAGAACGACAACACTTTGTGACATCAAAATAAAATTAGTTATAATTTAACTTTAACATGGTTCTCTCTTTTTCTTTTTGAACATCTATTTTGCGTCCATCAAAACCTCTCCTCCTACAGTAGGTGCAGAGCAGAACTAGGACATTTCACCATAGAACACAGCCTACAAGAAAACAAAATCTGATTCCAGTGTCATCTCCTTAACAGCCTCTCCAGTACCAGGCAGATTATGAACTAACACAAACCCTGCAAAAGTCACTGAAGAACTATAAAGCAAATCTACCATACCATAATGATACCAGTGTCTAAAATTAACACTATAAGGAGTCTACCCAGAAAGGGGCAGCACCACAAATATTGCAGTGGGCCCCTTCCCCCCAAACCCCCCCCCCCCCCCAGACTCCTGCATCATTCCCTACAGAGTCTCCTTTTGGTGGAGGCTGGGACTGCAGGAACTTGGAGCTCCCTCACAAACAGTAGCCCTGCACTATTCCCCACAGTGTCTCATATTGGAAGAGGTTGCTTATGGAGAAATTTGATCTCAGATAATTGATCTGTCTTCAAGTTAGTGACTGTTCTTCTTTCCTCTTCCCAGGAACATCAGTGACTCATGGGATCCTGCCGGGGTTTAACAAGACGGTGCTGCAGACGCTGCCGCGCAGTCTGAATCTGATTATTGTGGAGAGCGTCTTGATGGGAGTGGCTTTCCTCTCCATGCTTCTGGTAGGGATGTAGCTGATGAACCTGGGGCTCATGTCAACTTGCATCAGATATAAAATTAATCCAGATTGGGTGTTCTTTTGCTATTCTGACATCTAAAATATTGGGGTGAATATTCCAAAGGGCTTCTGTGGCTAGTAGGATCTGCTAGCCTGACGGCCTGCTGAGGGGAAGAATGCCACTGAATAGTTCCTCTGTCGGCCTCGCGGCCCAAGACAAAGCCAGATAAGGAAGGAATGAAAACAATGCTACGTATTTTCAAATTTGCTCCGGGTCTATGGGTTAAAGTTGTCTCACACCCTCTAGCTACCATGTGGCCTAGTTTCAGAAATTCCGCTGTGTAAAAATGTTTTCCTTTCTCTTTTGACCAGAGAGAGAGGCTGTGGGGGTCCCAATTAGCCATAATTTCCAGTGTAGAGCAGGCCGAGCACAGATTAGCTGGAGTGGGCTCCCCCAGGCTCTTGGGGTTCATGAGTACTGTCATTTGCATAGCGCTACAAGGCATACGCAGCACTGTATATGTCCATATAAGTGACAGTCCCTGCTCAACAGAGCTCAGAATCTATGCAAGACAGACAAATACTACAAGCAGGAGATTAGCATAGAAACTAGAGGAAATGGTTATAACGCACATGGGTGGTCAACAGGAGAGTAAGAGGGATCAGGATCCAAACAAAGTCCCTACCACTGCTGTGCCAGTCACCAAAACATCTGGCCTTCTGGTTTCCAGAGGAGGAAATAATGCTGGACGCAGCGCTACCGCAGCTGCATGGGGACCTCCCAAAGTGCAGGATGGAGGTAGTTGTCCTGATTTGTCCTTCCCCTCCATCCCCTCTAAGGATGGCCCTGGTCATTGTAAAAAGAAGGCTTGGTCCCTAGTCTCTTCACAGCAGTCTGTGGTCTGGCATCTCGCCTTCTCCCTTCTCTTATGAAGACTGTATTGGTAGAGCGGGGCATCCCACCCTAACATATAGTGTCTGAAACTAGGCAAAGTGATGATTACAGTCATTATATAGCTCGATTTCTGGCATAAAAATTTGTGTCCCATACCGCTGCTTGAGTGGGAGCAAATCTGTCCAGCTATAGTGTATCCCAGGCTAGTGCTACCATTCGAGGAGGACTAGGAAGAGCAGAAATTTAGGTCATGCACCTCTAAAACCTCTTTGTAGTTATGTAGCAGGCTTCAAATTGTATTATTTGAAACCATTTTGCTCTGAGCATGTGAAAAGTGGGGACAGGTGTGATAGAATGAAATCTTGCTGTTTGTTCCTGCCCCCTCCCGCCTAACCCTGCAAAACAACCAAGTGCCCGGGTGCATAGATTAAAGAGATGAGAGTTAAAACAGAGATCATCAGTCAGCCTCTGCTGATTGCCAGCGTTTCCAGAGGCCTGTTTGTACATACATTTATCCAGTTCTGCAATTTAGTCCTGAGGGCAAAAATCCTTCAGTTCTTTGGGTGCAGGTGTTGGCTGACGCACTTTTCCTGTGGAATTCTTTCCTCTTCCTGAAGCCGCAGGAAATCGAACCCCTGAGCGAAAGTTGCACTCTGGCAAATGTATACCAAGAAGCTGATGCTTCATTTTTACACTAATTCCCCTCAAAATCTCACTCAGCTGGTCCTTCTGGAGGTAATTTTATACAGTCATTTTCGTCCATATGACATCTTATAAACTACTGTTCTGTGTAAATGTATGCGCCTTGGTATCGAGGCTCATGCGTTGCCAATAGGTGTAGCCATGGTGTGGGCACAGTTCAGACGCAGAGTTCACATGTAAGTGTGTAGATTATAAATGATTTTGCTCCACGTGCCTATGTGTGCAAAGTATGTATAATCGTTTGCATCTGCTCATGCCTACAGTGACGGCGAGATTTCTGCCACACGTCCTAGAATTTTCTAAAGAGAAGTAGGCGGTGACATAGGAACCTACCGGTGACCCGCTGTTAAAAGCCTGCCCTCTTTAAGTTCAGTATCTGCCATCTGTAAATGCTGAGAAGGATTTATGAGATTAGGAGGGGTATTTTAGAAGCTTTATTTGTGCTTTGGACATCTGAAAATGGGCCTAGAAATGGCCAAAGCACAGAGACGTCCCTGGAGACATTTTCAAAGGCGGGTCTGTGGGTGTCTCCAGTGTGAGGACATCCAAATCTGAAGGGGTGTGTGGCAGAGGTGTGTCCAGGACATTACCAGGAACCTGGGTGTCTTTGCCCGACTGCAGAAATGCCCTGTATGTCTCATGCCAGGTCCAAGTTTATACCTGCCATAGTCATGACTAGGTAGCGGAAAAGCGCTTGTTTTGTCAGGCAAACATTCAGAGAATGTGGAGAAGGAGCTACATTCATATCCCCTTCCTTTAAGAAGTTGGCAGTGAACACTGACGGGTAATGAGGGTTCGTGGTTTGGTTTTGCCATACCGCTGGATCTCTCTGCTCCACTGTTTGGTAGCAGGGATGACTATGTGGATACTGGCGCGGGCGTCCACGTTGGGAAATCCGGCCAAGAAAGAGACAACCCTGGCATTTTTCTGCATGTTTTGCCCTGGCTGTCCCTTCTAAAATGCCACTTCACACTCCCCCCAGGTTAAAGTTATGCAGGGCGTCAGGACACCATCCAAGTACTAGCCAGGCCCAACCCTGCTTAGTTTCTCCTTTGGTTCAATGGCGCACGGACAGAGAACTCCATGCTGAAGTGCCCTGGATGTATTGGCTTGTTACTTAAATTTAAGTCACCTGTTTCATTGCTAGCTCAAGGTGAGCTACATTCAGGTATTTTCCTATCTCCAGAGGGCTTATTTTCTCAGGGCTACATTTACTGACTCATGCTATTGCTAGTTAGCATGCATTATTTAACATAGGCTCCATGAGAGACTCATGTGAATCACAGTAGCGCATGTTAAATGCAAACTAGCATTGACACAAGTTAGTTAATCTAGCCCTTATTTTGGACATGAGACAGTGGAAGGTGCAGTGACTTGCCAAAGACCACAGGGAGCTTCCATGGGATTTATACCCTGGCTGTGCTGGTTCTTAGCGTGCGGCTCTAGCTACTAGTCTGCTCCGCAGCACGTCTTTTTGAAGTAATCTCATCATGTTGCTCTTATCCAATTCTAGCATGATACACTAAGGTATGAGCTGCCGAATGTCACACACTCCATGCCCCAGGCAGGTTTGGAACCTGTAGTTGTGAACAACAGGACAACATAAATGCCAAGGAGCAAGGCGGAAAAAAAGCAAACCAAAAAGCATAAAAGATAGAATTGTAATATAAACATGCATGATTATAAATAAATACTCCTCAAAAATAAATATAGATGATGAAAACTATCCATAAAAGACCCTTCTCCTCGCTCCTTGGCATTTCCGTAGTCTGTGGTGTGGAGCTCCTCTGTTTCTGGGAACCGACACGATTACATATTCATACCTACAGTGGGGTCAAACGCAGGACTGGGAATTGAGTGAGCCGACTGGCTGTTTTTCTTATCCTTCTTTCTCTGGGCTGATTTCCAGGTTCTGATACTGTGCGGCTCAGCGTATCGCCCCACAGAGGAGATTGACCTGCGTAGCATCGGCTGGGGGAACATCTTCCAGCTGCCATTCAAACACATGCGGGATTACCGCCTCCGCCACCTCTTCCCATTCTTCATCTACAGCGGCTTCGAGGTGCTCTTTGTTTGTAAGGGCTTTGCTCTGGTAAGAGATGGAATTTTTTCATGTAACTGGTTAGGGCGAAAACCCCTTTGTCATGGGTGCACCACTAAGCAAAGACATGAGTAGGGGTGCACCTACTCCTGCCATATTGCTGGGCAGACTAGATGGACCACGCTGGTCTTTATCTGCCGTCATTTACTATGTTATGTTACTATGTGTTTCAGAGAGACACATGGGGCATGTTTACTAAGCACATTAAGCTTTTGCAACTAACGCCAGGAGTTTATAAAAATAGCACCACGTTAGTTGCAAAAGATACACGTTACCTGTTGGGGGTGTGCACAGCATTTCCCTAGCAGATAATACCGAGAAAATGAAGGCATCGCGGGATGGCATCAGTTTTACCCATGAAGTCAGCAAAACATGTGGTTACCCCACACTGTTGAGGCTTATGGTAATTGTATGTTACGGACACTCCCACTCTCTGCACATTCTCCACCCACACCCTGCCAAAACATGTAACTACCTTGCAAGCTGCAGACATCGCAGAAAATCACTGCGATAGCTGCATTCGTCCCACATTAGCTGTTACCGCGGCTGATCATCCCATGTTATCGCCGAAGTAGCAGCTAACGCGCTTTAGTAAACAGACCCCATAGTGTGAGGATGTGTTCACTGCCCTGTGACTTCCAGCTCAGCTCTGTTCACTTTATTGTTTGCTTTTCACACTCGGTTACTGCACTAGGAAGATGGATTTCAAAGCACAGGAGGTGTTCTGGTGTTTGCATCTTCAAAAAATTATTCCCCATCTAGATGTTACAGTCCCAATATTAGTCACTCCTACGCTCAGTTTCAAGATTTTCCTACTTTATTGTGTCAGGATTGGCACTGAGGATGGGAGAAGTGAAACTGAGGCCTGTATGCACTAGGACAGACCCTCTGGAGACAGCGACAAGCCTATGACTGGCCTAATATAATTTCCTTATTTAACAGCATTTCTACGCCACCTATCAAGCATTATCCTAGGCAGATTGTAATAAACATAAGAAAGACTTATAGGAACATAAAATTGATAAAGGAGACACAGCTGAAAAACACAGATATTATCAAGTTAGGAGAAAAAACAGCTCATCACTGAAACGCTGTAAGAACATCATTCAAAGACCTCAACTCAATTGGTAATTGATTCCACACTACAGGCCCTTGCAAGGACAAAAATCTAGAACATATTTTAATCCTATAGCTACCCACTGGGACATGGACCTGTAATGAACTCGTGTTTTGGGACCTTAGCCTATACGTAACAGAACTAAGCTGAAGTGGAATTGTAATGGATAGGAAAGAACCTAGACGCAAAAAATGCACATCATGACTACACCGTATACGTTATTGTAATGGCGACCAGTGGAGCTCTTGTAAAGATGGGAAAATATGCTCAGACACACAGCCAAATTCTGAACCATTGGCAAAGGTTTCACAGTTACGAAGGTTAGCCCAACTAATAGAGAGTTACAGTAATCGACAGGGGCCATTACAAGATGATGTAAAACTGTCCGAATATCTGATAGTTAAAGATAGGGTTTTAGCCTTTGAAGCATACGTAATTTCTAAAAGGACTTTCAAACCAATATGCGGGCAAAAGGATAAATTGGAATCTAACACTGCCCCAAGATAGCGAACTGTATAAGAGATGGGGACCTTAAAGTTCCAAACCGGTAAATCTGAAGCAGATGCCATCAGTAACTCAGTTGTCTGTTTGCTGAGCCGTGTAGAAAATCAGCCACAGTTTCAGTGATCCTGGACATTCATCCAAGCCCTGAAGACAGTCTGTCATCTAGAGGCAAAACTAACATGCGATCATTGGCATAAATCCTAAAACTGATATTTAAATCTCTCAATATGGGAGCTCTAGGGGGTAATCCACAGCTCAGAGGAAGCCATCTGGAGAGCTTCTCACCTGCATCCTAATATTGAGGAACAGAGATTTTTGAGTGATATAATAAACTAAAACAAGGTGAACGAGAATGAAAAATAAAGTGTTTGACTCTTTTGTTTTGATCATGGAGTGGCCCGAGCTCTGTGTGCTCAGAGGTTTCCTCTCGAGCGTGCCTGCAGTGAGATGAGGTCGCACTGCAGAGCTGCCCCTAGCTGCCGTCCCTCCCAGCCTCGAAAGGAGTGGATTGGCAGATCTTTCCCACTACTGCCACTGGTACTGTGAGACCATGAGCTCAGTATCACGTTTTGAGTGATATTTTCCCATAGCACCTGCTTTGATCTCTGCAAAGGAAAGCTCCAGTCAGATTGCTTCTTGCATTCAGAACCTCAGACTCTTTTTTGGGGAGGGGTGGGAGGGGGACAGTTTCCTTCTGCTCCTGTAGGCTTTCAGTTTTAATCAGAATTGGCCTGTGCTAGGCTATGGTGTCACGAATGGCAGTTACCTGGAGGGATTCCCCTGTTTTATAAGCCACAATCTGCAACTCCCTGTAGAACCCAGTACATGTGCATGCTAAATCCAGCCTGTAGGGGTCACCTTTGAGCAATAACTGAGACGCTCTTCACTCCACATCTCACCCCAGACGTCATGTGTACTGCATCTGCCGTTCCAGTTGGCCCAGGGATCGGAAGCTGAGCCCAGAAACAGCAGCATTCCTCTGAACCACTGGACTGGCCCATATACATATCCTTTTCTGATAGTGTTTTCTTTCTTTCTGTCAGTGTTATGGGGTCTGCTCCATCGGCATGGAGAACCTGGCCTACATCATCATCACCTACGGTCTCTCAGCATCCGTCTTCTCCAGCCTCTCCTTGGTGATGTTGAAGGTGCCTCGCCAGGTGCCACTGGTGGCGGGAGGTATAGTCCATGGCCTCCTGCTCATTGCCCTCTTCTGCTGGGCGCCCAAGCCACAAAACCTGGCACAAAGCAGCACTATATACCTACTGACCATGCTGTGGGGCCTCGGAAGTGCTTTGAACAAAACTGGACTGAGCAGTAAGTGTGATGGGTCGGGCACACAGCCACTGCATCCTAGCAGTGTTGGGAGCAGACAGAATACTTCAGACTAACTAGTAATGTTTGTATGCTCTTAGATGAGAAAGGGACTAGAAATTCAGCCATTGATCCAGGATATTAACAATAATAGGAAATATTTCTAAAGTATTTTATGTGACAGAAATCTACCTGCAAGCCTCTGATGGGTCTGTGTTCTCTCCCACCTTTCCCTTTTACTTTTCCTCTATCCTCGCATCACCCTCCCCCCTCCCTGTCCTTCCTTTCTTCTTGTCTCTTGAAGTTCTTCTTGGGATGCTCTATGAAGACAAGGAGCGACAGGACTTTATCTTCACCATCTATCACTGGTGGCAGGCAATGGCCATCTTTGTTGTCTACCTCTGGTCCGAAATGCCAATGAAGGTGAGAGGTTCACCTTTACTCATAACCTCAATTGCCCCTCTGCACATCTTGCCCTGAATATACTATCTCTTTGCACTCCTGTTCCTTATTCCCAGACTAATCATGCCCCCTCCCTTCATGCCTATCCATGATGCATCTCTTCTGTGGTGGGGCAGAATGTGTAAGTGAAGTTCACACTACTGCTGTCTTTGCTGTACCTGTTCTTTGGTGGAGGCCGCACATGCGCGTGCGTGTGTATGTGTGTAGCTTGCACTGCTGCTGCTCAGGCTATAGCCTTTTTGTGTACAAGTAGTACATTTCCTCTTTCCAGTGTCGCAATTCTGGTGCCTTAGACAAGCATGACATGCTCAAGAAAAACTATTGCATACAAATATCCCCTCCCCTGATTGACTTCCTTAGAGAGAAACTGCTTACATGAGATCTGCATTTTCTAGAAGAAAATTGTCTGTGCTGTGCTCTGACCCTCTTTCTCTCTGGTGACCCCTGCAGGCGAAGCTGTCCATCATGCTGTTTGCTGTGCTTGTTTCCGTTGCCTTCTATCTCTGGATGGAGCGCAAGCTCTCCCAGGGTGTTGCCTTTCGCATCCCCAAGATCCCCAAACCCCGCCATAAGGTGCGAGGATACCGCTACCTGGAAGATGACAATTCAGACGAATCAGACTCCGAGAAATCAGATGCACTGGGCAGTGAGAATTCATCAGATGAATGTGATCAGGAGGCGGATGCAGACATTAAAACTTTGGGACATGGTGCTGAGAAACACAGACAGAGGCCGAAGAGGAAGCGGCAGCAGTGCTATGAGCAGGCTGTGGGAGAAGACGACGAGGCAGGAGAGAATGCGGCCCGCGAGGAGATCTGAGCTCAGGGATTGTTAGTACTCTGCTGTCCTCCTGCTGAAATCCACCAATGGCCCAAGCAGCAAAGGGAGACAGGATGGGGTAGGTCAGTGTCGGGGATTCGGTATTGCTATTCTGCTTGTTGTTAAATATTGAGGTACTGTACTGGCTTATGATGAAAGGCGTGAACTGCTTTGGATCCTCTCTGGAGGAATAAAACAAAATAGAAATTGGAAAAGAAAGGAAATGATGTCCTCACAGGAGCGAATGTTTGGAGCTACTTCGAGCTTAATGAAATGGGGAGGGGGGACCTTCCCTAATGAAGTTGCTGCTGAAACTGTTTCCTGAGCGACATTCCCACGAGGCTGCGCAGGAGCCCTCTATCCAGAGTGTTGTGGGGGAGGGGAGGGGCTGTGATACTGCAGTTTTGAGTCCTGCAGGAATGTTGCTTCTCAGTGACTGGAGGCCCCATTCCCTGCTAAGTGAGACCAGCTGACTGAAAGTACTAACTCCATCCTTTCAAGAGCTCCATGATGGGGAATGTGGCAGGTGCAGGGACCTGAGCTTTCTAGAAGTGCTGTAAGCAACTTGTCATGTCTCTGTGCTAATGGTTTAAAATAAGATTTTGAAATATCATCCGTATCATGGTCTGTGTGACTGTTTGAGAAGTCCATGATACCAAACTGGCATGGACTTGGCTCTGGGACTGGGATGGCCGTGCTCTCTCATGGCTGGGAGACTATGAAACCTGAAACCCCCATTTCCAACTGCACTGCTGCTGTCAGCAGTCTGCTGTCCTGACCGTAGCTACCTAAAACCCAAGCTGGAAGATCCTCGAGGAGGTGACGCTGTAACCATGATCTAGCAAACTAGAGCCATGTCTGCTCTTCGTGATATGTAGACCTATAGCACAGCTCCCTGCTTCCCTCAGGTGGTCCTATGGGACCTGATGTTGGGGTAGATTCTTATTAGCGCTGATAACGACCTTTAAATCCTAAGTTAATATTCTCAATAGTGCCAGCAATCGCTGAACAACCCTCTCATTTGCCCAGCAAGAGCTTGAGCGCAGGTGCTCCTTTAGAAAACTCCCACAATGCAATTACTACTTCTCCAACAAGGAAAACATAGCCAGGCTTTACTTTATTTGAAACTGTACAAAGCAATGCCAAGTGCACTATATTTTCTCTTACCCAAACAGTAACACTACTACCTCCGCCAACTAAACATACACCCATCCCATCCACACACACAAATTCAACACACCTCATTAGTAAATACCTTTATGTTAAATGTTACTTCAATTGTACTGTCTAAACATTGTCTAAATGTCTAAATACTGTTACGTAACTGTGCTGTCTAAATGATTACACGTACCCTAATGTTAAATGTAACCCTCCAATTGTGATGTGACGTGACCACCTTGATTGAAAGAAAAGGTGGCATACAAATCTGTCTAAATAAATAAATTTTCCACCACTAGAGATCGCCAGTGTTCACTTTCAGCAGACCCAAGCTCATATAAAGAGATCAAAACAGCAGGAAACCATCACACCTTGTAGCTGATTCTTCAGGCCCTATATTAAAGTGTTTCACTTGATGTTTTAGGCTTTACCCCTAGCTGTTACTAAAATTAGAAGACAGGAGCTCAGAATCCTGGTGGATTTTCTGTAATATTTTGTATGTAGTCAACACAGTTCACAGGAGACAAAGGGATTCCCTGGGTGCTTTTAGACACGGTCCCTTAGGGTTCTCTGGCTATTGATTCCGCTGTCTATTAAAGTAGAGCAGCAGTGGCCACTTGTGGGCTGTGACATCTGTGTGAAGGTATGGCCCCCTCTTTCCAGGTCTCATATCCTTTCTCCAGGATTGGTGCTGATGCTGTGCCTATACTGTGGTGGACTGTGAATGACTCACAGAATTACTTGGGTACTGTCAGACCCAAAAGTCTATCATCATTTAAGAGA
The DNA here is from genome assembly GCA_033557465.1 of Ichthyophis bannanicus. Lineage (NCBI taxonomy): Eukaryota > Metazoa > Chordata > Amphibia > Gymnophiona > Ichthyophiidae > Ichthyophis > Ichthyophis bannanicus. Next base: position 116,158,409 of record CM066043.1, read on the forward strand.
GAGGTTCTGCCTGGAAACTCTCCCTGAGCAGGGGGCAGTCCCAGTGCAGCAAGCCACCATGCTGTGGTTAAAGGCGGATGACAACCTTCACTGCTATAAAGGGCCGGCCCAACCACTAGGCAAACTGGGCAGTCACCTAGGGCTGCAACTTCAGGGGGGCAGCAAAATGCAGGGCATTCAAAGCTAAACAATAGATTTTGACAGCCAGAGGGTAAGTAAAGCTTAAGGTTTGCCTAGAGCGACAACACCTTGATCCAACTGGAGCCAGCCCTGCTGCTATAGGCAGTAGAATATTAGCCATCAATAACTAACTTTAACTAGGATTAAACTTGAGCTTTCTAAGAGCTATAATACAGCTTTGTACCTACTTTCCCAGACAAGAGGCCCTGAACATGCATAGACAATACAGCTTCTGGCACATGCCAGCTAAGTGAGCCATAAACTAGCAAAACCTCTCAATTTTGGTCTCACAGAAAAAATGAACATGTCCCAGAAAACTAAGCAGAGAGCCACTTAAGTCGAAACTTAATTTGGACCTATGACTATTTAAATCTCTGGAACCTAGAGTGTGTAAGGTTGACGTGAAACTCATCATTCTTGAACCTTGCTTCCAGTATGCAGATGGCTACTGACATGAATCTTTCAGGGGTCACAACTAGACCCGATTAACAGGTTAACCAAAATATGCTAATTCTTAGACTTAATATATGCAAAAACATGCGTTGAATGTTAAATATGGATATGTGCAAAACCAGGTTTGAAGTAAATGCATCTTATTAAAAGGAAAATTGGATGTTATTCTGTGCTTCTTAAAACAAAACTTAATAATGTGAAATAAGAACATTGCGAGTCCCAGAGACTATACAAGACCTCCAAGGCTCAGATGCAACCTCACTGAAATGAATCTTTGAAGCTTCTTAAGATAGTTTTGACGAAGGGTTGAAATAGCAGTGGCTTCTAACTCCAGCCCAGGAATATCCAGGACGTCTCTGAATTTCACGGTATTCATGTTGAATATTCCTCAGATATGTTTGTATCCATTTAGTCTGAGAACCAGGTCATCTTGTGTGCTCGGTTACCCCTTGACATCCAGACCCGTTGAGAGGGTTGTAAGGGCCAGCACTGGGAGCTCTGCTGATATAATTTAATTTATTGCTAAATTATATGAGCAAAGAAGAAGCCAACTCTTTTGTGGCATCACTAAAGGTATCGGGGTGTCACTGCCATTGCAGTGGCTAAACTATATGAGAATTCTGATTGACATAATGTACATATTTACTTATCTAATATGCCATAGAAGTTTTTTTCAAAAATTCAGTAAGGTTTACAATGTGTAATTTATTGATCTCTGTATAAAATGTAGACTTAAATAGGAAAAAGTCAACCACCACGTTCAGCGACCACTCCTTCCCCTGTGATGTCATTCATCGGCTTCAGATGTGTTTAACAATTTTTTTTAAATGCATTTAAAAGAAAAGAAACATTTATCTGACTTCCACCTCCCTGGTCTGAGGCTTAAAGTGTGCCCTAGTCTGGTATATACACTCCCTGATAGACATTATCCTATAATGTTAGGATGATATAAGTTCCTCATTGTCGATATATGTGATTGCTCTGTGACTCTTGTGACCTTAGTATTTCTAAATATTTGGCAAAAGTTCAGCCATTGTAAATGTTGTTTGGCTGCCATTGGCTAGCCATTTTGCGGTTTTCTCATGTATTTTTAAAGCTGTTCTGAAGGCGGTGTCCAAGATGGCGGCGTTTCCCTAGGGCTCTCTAAAATGCTGCTAAACTTTTCCTTATCTTTACCTTATGGCTCTCAAGAAGAAGGGGAAGGGGGTGATTGAATCTCTTAGAGCCGCTGCCCTAACCCTCAACAACAGCACTTCGATAGTCTTAGGCAGTCGCCATCCAGCAATAATGACACATGTGAGTCCCCTGCTGCAAAGCCTGCCAGTAGAGAGTCTCCACTGCCTGGGGGAGGGGCATGACATCTTCAAGCCTGTGGTGTGGCACTCACTGCCCTCGCAACATCAAGGTTCAGTGGGCTTGGAACTGGTGGGGGGAAGGAATTTGCTTTTTACTCTTCATGCAGAGAAAGTTGCGGCTCTTTCGATTTCTAACCCCCTGCCTGGAAAAACTGAGGTGAGAGGATTGGCACTAGACGGAGAGAGCCTGAGAGAACTGAATCACCTTTGGGAAGGCTAATGGACTCTCCAGCAATAGTCTCATTGGGTAAACCGGCTATAGCTGTGTCAATATCTCTTCTTGCGTCTTCTGAGATAATACTCCAGGCTATTTGGGGAATGCTGCTTAAACTGGACTTTACAGTTTCAAAATGTTCTCAGGACACAAATTTATTAATGGAAACAGTGGGCATCTAACCTCAAAGAAGGATAGCTTGACTAAAGAGGCACGTGATAAAACTGTTGTTTTAGAAAAGGTCATTAACGATTGGAGATCAATATTGATACACCAGAGTAGAGGAGTAGCCTAGTGATTAACACAGCAGCCTGATACCTAAGAGAGCTGGTTTCAATTCTCACTGGCACACTCCTTGTGACCTTGGACAAGGCCTGACAATCAACTTCCTGTCATACTTACCATGAAAACCCAGGGGCTGTTGGGTCACCAGGAGTCAGCATTGACTTTACAGCACTTAAAAAAAAACATTAATACATTGGCTAAGGACAGAATTTTGATTCACCACAGATTAGAACATTTTGAGAATTGGACAAGACATCTGAATTTCTCTAGGAACAAACAGGAAGTCAGTCCTCACATATGAGTGATGTCAACACGGACGGAGCCCATACAGTAACCTCTCCCCATCTTTCAAAGAAAGCCTTTGGGAGATCCACCATGCATGTGTGGTAGCCTTCCCGCCCAAGGATACCATCATGCTTTGTCTCCTTTTTTCCACGGAACCCATCAGACGTTTGTCTGCACCCTGGAAAAGGTTGATTGTTCTTTTTTTTTTATCTCTCTTGTTTTTCCTTCTCTCTTTTCTTGCTCCCTGGGTCCACAGCCACCTTGGCGCCGCATTTTTCTCGGGTCTTTTTTCCCTTCAGGGTCTTTTTCCTCGCTGTGCAGGAATCCTCTTGCCCTCCTTGGCCAGGACACTTGAGTTTGATCTCGGCCAGTGGGTTCACGCTATGTGACCCCTGCGGGCACACCATGTCCCGAAAGGACCTGCATGATTACCGCCTCCATTTCCTCAGTGCACACCACGATGACTCCTCCTGTGAAATCTATCAGCAAATGATGAGCAAGGAATGGAGGAACCATGAGAAGCAGCGAGAGTCCATGTTCAGGAAGACTTCCATTTCGGCCCCAGTGTCACTCGTGGAGCCAACACCCTCAGGGGCTGCTGCAGTGACCTCGGCCGCACGTGATGGCCGTGCCCGTTCTGAGATTGAGGTTGTGGGGTGTCAGACAGGTGATCCTCTTCAGAAGGCCATCCCTGAAGACTCAGATGTCAGAGGCATCGTCAGGCGAGGATATCAGAGCCATGAGTAAGTCCCATAGTCACCAGCATCAGTGCCCCCGGCACGATGCCAAGTGCAAAGGCTGGGAGTGACCCTTCAAGCTGCCCTGGCGGAAAAGGTGCCATCTGCTTTGGGAGATTGACCCTGGTTTCCCGAAATCATCCTCTTCGAGGACACCCCCTCAACATTGCTAACGTTGGGCCCGAAACCTTCGGTGCCCATACTGGTGGCTGCGGAGCCTCCTAGCCTCAAGGTCAGAATGGCGACCCTCAAATGCAGCATTGCTACCTTCTTGGCCCAGCAGCACGGACTGATGTCCAGTCCCTCTGGATCATTGGTCCTGACTACTGGCCCCTCCACCACAAGTCCACCAAAGGAGCACCACCCCACGTCGCTCAGAAGACACCCAGTCAAAAATACGTGGTTTTGATAGGAAGGATACTTTTATTCAATAACTCAACAACCTGAGAGCCCGACACAGGCCGTGTTTCGTTTTCACTTCCTCAGGGGAATCAGGCGTGCTGCATAAATACGAACACAAATGACATAATACATACAAATCAAATCATGATAATAAAACATACAGAATATTGTCATAACCATAAAAAAACAAATTAAAACTTATAAGATGTTTAAGGTAGTGTTTTTATGCTTTTATGAGTTTTGACTTGTTTTTATGAGTTTATTATAGATGTGGCATTTGTATCATAATGGTATTTTTCATGTTATAGTTTAGGATCTTAAGCATCTATGCATCTAGAATCTTCTTTTATAATTTTTGATGATTCATATTTATTTTTTAGTCTTTGACCTTTTTGTGTGTCCATATGACAAGTGTTTTTCCACACTCACTCCTTGCTCTTGTTTGATTATCACATAACCATGGTGGTTACACATAGCCTAATGAGTATACATTAATTACATGTAACTTTACACACCCTTTTATAAATTTTCATTCACATCAATATGTGATTTAATTATTATTTTTTTAGATTTTGATCTTATTAACTTTTAAATGGTTGTTTTATATACATAGTGCAATGGTTTTATATTAGTTTATTTGTGTTTTTACTCCTTTCAATAATCCTACCCATATTATGCTGTAGTGGGTTTATTTATGCATGTTTTTATTCTTATACGTTTTAATTAGTTTTTTTATGGTTATGACAATATTCTGTATGTTTTATTATCATGATTTGATTTGTATGTATTATGTCATTTGTGTTCGTATTTATGCAGCACGCCTGATTCCCCTGAGGAAGTGAAAACGAAACACGGCCTGTGTCGGGCTCTCAGGTTGTTGAGTTATTGAATAAAAGTTTCCTTCCTATCAAAACCACGTATTTTTGACTGGGTGCCCTCCACCACAAGGCCATCTCCGGAGGTCATAGAACCGATCCTCGAGCGCCATCAGTCTCAAGACAATTCCAGGCCCTGTTTTCAGTCCTGCTCAGGTGGAGGACATCCCCCAGCCAGCGCCTCCAGTTCAGACCACAGGGGCTCTGGTGGCCTCGTGGCACCAGTGAACCCACGAGGCCCAGAGGGTTCTCGAGGTCTCCTCTGACTCTAAGGTGGAGTGGGAGACCGATGGCGATTTCCTCAGTACTTGCCTCCATCGGGATGTCTCTTTGGACCCCTCCTTTCTGGAGGACTGGCGCAGGTCCCCTCCCAAGGATCTTTTCTTTTTGGAGTTTGTCCGGGACATGGCAAAGTGGTATAAAAACACTGTTACATAAATAAATAAGCTGGTTGATGTCCCATGCTGGGGGGAGAATCTCTTCAGCAAACCCATAATGGCCAAGGTTGCCAAGCTAGAGTCCGAGATCCTGACCAGGACCAGGCTCTCCAAGAAAACTACTGACTCTTCCTGATGGAAGGCTTTGAGGGGAAAAGCCCCTTTACCCAAAGAAGAGGAAGGCTTACGTAAACTACCCTCAGTACTTGACCTTCCCATCTCCCCAACAGGGACAGCAAGCCAAGGGACAGGGGCACGGCCCACATAAGCCTAATGCCCCCAAGCCCCAGGCGGCACCCCAGGTGCAATCTGCTGGGGGCTTTTGACTCCTTGGACATAGCCTTTCCTCCCCCAGGAGGCCTAGTCCTGCAGCACACGGGTGGGCATCTGGTGTTCTTTGCCAACCAGTGGTCTAGCATCACCACCGACACCAGGGTCCTCCGGATGGTGGGGGAGGGTAACCTCCTCCATTTTGATCAGACGCCACCCCCGTTCTTTCCAGGGGAACTCCCAATGACTCCTCTTTATCACAACTTGATCCAGCGAGAGCTCTCCGGGCTTCTAGCCAACAAGGCAGTAGAACTAGTCCCGCCTCACCTCAAGTGTGAGGGGTTCTATTCCCAGTACTTCTTGGTTCCCAAGAGGACCAGTGGCTTTCATCCTATGGAGGAGTGGCTCAGTGGTTGGGACAGGTTACCTGAGGCCAGAAGGCTGGGGGTTCAATTCCCACATGGGGACAAGCAACTTCAGGCTGGAGGGACTGGGGTCTCTAGTCCCATGGCCACTCCTTGTGGCCTTGGGCAAGCCACTTAACCCTCCATTGCCTCAGGTACACTTAGATTGTGAGCCTTTTGGGGACAAGGGAATAAAAAGTACCTGTTAGTATACATGTAAACCGCACTGATTCTAAAGAGCATGGTATAAAAAAAATAATAAATTTAAATTTAAATTCTGGATCTTCGGGATCTCAACAAGTTCCAGGTGAAGGAGAAGTTCAAGATGCTCTCCCTTGAAACATTGTTGCCTTACCTCTGTCAGAGAGATTGACTGTGTTCCTTAGATCTCAAAGACACATACATGCACATGCACATTCCCATCCATCTGCACCACCAGCAGTATCTCTGTTTTTTCATCAGAGGAAGCCACTATCAATACACGGTCCTGCCCTTTGACTTGGAATTGGCCCCAAGGGTGTTCACCAAGTGCCTAGTGGTGGTCACCACCAACCTGCGGCTGCAGGGGGTGTTAGTCTTTCCCTATCTGGATGACTGGCTGGTCAGAAGCAGCACAGCAGTTGAGGTGCAGCAGGCAGCATACCGCACCATTCTCACTCTGGAGCACCTGGAGTTTGTCATCAGCTACTCCAAGTCCCACCTGCAACCGACCCAAAGCCTGGAATTCATAGGGGCAGGGCATTGCTAGACACAATCCAGGCAAGAGCCTTCCTCTTCCTTAACAGGTCCCAGCATCTAGTAGCCTTTGCAAGAGAGGTTCAGGGTTGAAACTCAGCCTCTGCTCGGCTTATGCTGTGCCTCCTGGGGCACATGGCCTTGACAGTGCACGTCACGACCCATGCCTGTCTCCACATGCGGCCAGCCCAGTGGGCCCTCTGCTCCCAGTAGTTTTAGGCGATGGGATGCCTACAGGACAGGGTGACCATCACCTGTCCCCTTGCCGAGTCCCTCGCCTGGTGACAACAGCCACCGAACCTGCTGGCAGGAATGACCTTTCAGGTCCCAATTCCAGAGAGGGTCCTCACTACAGATGCCTCCAAATTGGGCTGTGGAGCCTATTACAGGGTCCTCTGCACTCAGGGTCTGTAGTCAGTATCGTAAAACCTCCAACAGATCAACTTTCTAGAGCTCCGAGCCATCATTTGCGCTCTCTGAGCCTTTCAGTACCATCTGCAGAACAAGGCCATTCTTATCCATATGGACAATCAGGTGACAATGTTATGTACATCAATAAGCAGAGGGGCCCGGGATCATCCCTCCTGTGCTCAGAAACAGTCTGTCTCTATACTTTCATCATTGAGACCAGGAAGCTCCTCTGGGCAGTGTACCTCCCCGGCAAGGACAATGTTCTGGCAGACCATCTGAGCTGGGTTCTCCAATCCCATGAGTGGTGACTTGACCCGCGAGTGGCCAACCGACTGTTCCACCATTGCGGCCTTCCCATGATGGATCTTTTTGCCCACCTGGCCAATGCTCAGCTGGCCCACTTCTGCTACAGAGCACCGCACCCCTCCCGGATGGCAGCCGATACGTTTCTCATTCCATGGATGGAAGGCCTCCTTTATGCCTTCCCTCACACGCCACTCATTGTCAAGACCCTCTTCAAGGTCCAGTTTGACCAGGCCACCTTGATTCTCAAAGCACCCCTATGACCCCGGTAGCTGTGGTTTCCACTGGTCTTCAGCCTGTCTTGGGTGCTCCCATCCCCCTGGGGAGTGCCCTGGACCTGCTCTCACAGGAGGATGGCTCTTTCCTGCACTCCAACCTGGGGTCCCTGGCCCTGATGGCCTGGCTGCTGAAAGAATAGCCCTGGCCCAGTTTGACTTTCCTAGGGATGTGGAGGAGGTCCTGCTGGCCTCACACAAGGACTCCACTGGCAGGAGTATGCCTTCACACCTTTTTCCTGCGTCCTCACGCCAGTAGGGCAGAGGCCGCTCTCCATACTCTAGACTGTAAACGGGTATTAGCCTATTATTTAGAGCGGACTGCCTAGCTGTTATCCACCATAGGCAGTATATCAAGTCTCAGTAAACTAAACTAAACTGAGTCTCATCTCCATTCCTTGCAGCAATTCATCTCCTATGACCCTATTCGCCTGGGCATAGTGGTCTCCAAGCATACTGTGTCCATCTTGGTGGCAGACTGCATCACCTTCACCTATGGTCAGGCTGGTCTTTCGCTAGAACATCACGTCAGGGCACACAGCATCCGGGCCATGGTGGCTTCTGTGGCAAATCTCCTCTCAGTTCCTTTAATGGAGATCTGCCAGGCCGCCACCTGGTCTTCAGTTCACACCTTCGCAGCACATTACTGCCTGGAGGAGGAGTCCCAGCAGGACAATGCCTTCAGCCAGGCAGTAGTCCATCATTTGTTTGGGGTTTAAGGCAACTCCTGCCTTCGGGCCCTTCTGTGTGTCCAAGCTACTGGAGAGCTGGTTTCCCTAGTTGATGCTGGGGTCGCTGCTGAGTTCTTGCAACTGAACTGTAATCTTACTGTTCCTCATGGTTCATTTTTTGGGTCATCCGTGGCTTACAGGTTTTTTCGGTGGCTTGTAGCTAGAAAGTCCCATATGTGAGGACTGACTTCCTGCTTATTCCTGGAGAAAGCGTAGTTACTCACCTGTAGCAGGTGTTCCCCAGGAACAGCAGGAATAAGTCCTCACAACCCTCCCTCCTCCCTGTTGAGTTGCTTTTCTTTTTGTTACCGCCTTGAGCTATGTTGTCATACTGAGGCAAGATTGCACCCTTGGGCAGGAAGGCAGTCACGCATGTGTGGTGGATCTCCCAAAGGCTTTCTTTGAAAGCTGGGGAAAGGTTACCGTGAAGGCTCCATCGATGCCAATGTCACCCATATGTGAAGATTGATTCCTGCTGTTCCGGAGAACACCTGCTACAGGTGAGTAACTACGCCGGCTAGCATCAGGGCATGCAGCGGCAGTACCCGCAAATATTCAGCAGCACTAACCGTGTTGCATTGACTGCAATTAATGCAATTAATGTTAATCACTTTGAATATCTCCCCTTATCTGCTCAAAGTCCTGTTAGCACCTAGGGCAGCTTTACCAGCATTAAATACTGCAGATAATTAAGTTTTCTGTCTCCTTTTTCTTGGAATGTATTTAATTCTATATTTCTTAAACAAATGGATGCTTGTGAATTTGCTACAAATTAATTAATATAAAGTTTTAAAAAAAGCTGCTCTGCTTCCATTCGTTGTACAGATGAGATCTTTCCATATCATGTGCCTAAATGGAAGAGTCAGGATTTGTGCAAAAATTAATTCTTAAAATCCAGCCGCAAACCCCTGACATGAGAACACACAGACAATAAAGACACAAACTTTTCTTGTAATGGCAAACACTCTTATTTATTGTTGGTCTGGGTGTCAGAGATGCTTGTGGAGGAACGTGCAAGGGTGAGCAGAGAGCATGAGGTGAATGTAGGGATAGGATTGAATGGAAAGTGGAGAAGGGAAGGTGATCGATCCCTAGTTTACTCTGGGCTGGATCTAAAGCAAGTGGAATCAGGCTTCTGTTTGGCTCAGGGATTTGGTTCTTTCAAAATCTGGAGCCCTAGGAGGTAGCCTCTGTTTAAATCCAAGCCTGGATCTACTGCCGGATTCTGCGGATAGATTGGATTTGGGGGCTCTGGGAATGGGTCCCCCAATGCTTCCAGTGCTGGAAATGTCCACTGTGGTGATCACACTCCATGATGTACTGGTAACCGCGGTAGCCAGGATACTGGTAACACACCCACCTGGAAGAGAGCAGATCTTGGTGTCACAACCAGCCAACCTACATGCATGTCACTGTTATTTCAATCCTAGCCAGAAAGAGTGCTGTAGAGTTCATATTAACAGCATCACAACTGATGTCATTTCCTGCTTGTTTCATGCTAGTGATGTTACTTTCTGCGTAGTTCACAACCTGTAGTGCATATAACATAGCAACATAGTTGATACGGACCAACATGGTCCATCTAATCTGTGCAGTGCAGGTTACTCCATGGTCCTTTCTTTAGGGTTGTAATTTCCTCCTATGTCTTCTTAGAAATGCAGACAGTCTTTCACTGCTGTTTTGAGTTGAGGCGCTCAATGCTTGGCTTCCATCCTTTTTCCATCTAGGGGTTCTCTGTGTATATCCCACTCTGTTTTCAATTCTGTCGCAGTGTTTGTCTCCACCATCTTCTCTTGTTGGGGGGGGGGGGGGGGGCGAGGGCATTGCAGACATCCATCACCTTTTCCTTGAAAAAAATATTTGACATTCCTGAATCTTATCTCCCTGCAGTTTCATTCCATGTTCCCTAGTTCTACAGCTCTTTCCTTGTGCATTAATACCTTTCATATATTTAAACATCTGTATCATATCTCTTTTTGTCCCTCTAGGGTATAGATATCTAGGTCCTAACGTTGCATTTCATGTGTCTTCTGGTGCAGACCCCAAACCATTTTTGTCACTTTCCTCTGGACCACCTCCAGCCTCTTTATATCCTTCCAAAGCTGAACACAGTATTCCAGGTGAGGCCTCTCCAGCAGTCTGTACAGGGGCATCATCCCCCCCCCTTTTTTCTGCTGGTTATGCCCAGGGCTGGCCCAAGGGTTTCTGCTGCCCCAGGCAGAAGCCCCGGCCGTGCCACCCCTCTCCTTCTGAACTGAGCCGAGCCGTGCCACCATCTCCCTCCCCTGCTGCCATCGATTCTGTCGGCGGGGTCGGTGGAGATGGGAAGGCTCAGCTTGGTGCGACAGTGGTGACAGTGGCAGGCTATGTGCTTCGGTACACATGGCTTACCGCTTCTGACCCACCTCCAACAGAAAGTTGTGTCGGAGGGAGGTCAGAAGCAGCAGGCCATGTGTGCCAAAGCACATGGCCTGCTGTAGGCGCCGTGCCGTATCTCCTATAGAGGTCTGCTGTCCTAAGCGGCCGCCTAGCCCGCCAAGTGGACACCCTGGCCCTGGTTATGCTTTCCTCTTTGTAGTCTAGCATCCTTCTGGCTTTGGCTGCTGCCTTTTCAGTTTGTTACCTTGAGATCACCAGACGCTATCATTTAGGGATGTGCACAGGGCAAAAACATTCAGTTCATTTTTGGGTCGTGTGGCCTTTTTCCCCAGTTTTTGGACATTTTTTAAATTTGTTTCACACATTTGTTTTATAAGAAATGTTAATGTGCACTAATTCATAGGTTAACCCCATTAAAATGATTTGGTGTGCATAAACAAATGCCCATCCTACTATCACGCTTAGGTGCACATCAGCCTCCCCCCTCCTAACACATACAGTCTATGTGTTGGATTTGGATTTCTGCACCCTGAATGCATCACTCTGTTCTTTTTCACATTAAAGTTCAACTGCTAAACATTTGACCACTCTTCCAATTTTTGTAGACACTTCTCATGTTGTCTACGTCTAGATGACCACTCTGGTGCAGGTCTTCTTTTCCTTCTAACCCTTTGGCAATATCACTCATAGAGATACTGAACAGAATCAGCGGCAGAGCAATCCCAGAAACATTCCACTACTCGCGTTTCATTTCTGAACCTCCTATATGGACCAGTATCAAAGGCTTTGCTGAAATACAAGTAGACCACATCCAGTGTATGTCCTCAGTCTAGCTCTTTAGTCACCCAGTTGAAGAAACCAACAAAATTTGTTTAGCATGTTGCCTCAAATCTTGCAGCCCATTGGATTGTAGCTTGTTCAGTCTCCTTTCCATCAGCAATGTCTCCATTACTTTTACTACCAAGGTCAGGCTTACCAGCCTCTAGTTTCCCACCTCATCTCTGTTACCACATTTGTGAAGAGGGACCAAAGCTGCCCTTCTCCAATCTTGTGGAAGCTCTCAAGAGGAGTAGTCTAGTACTTAGAACAGCAGGTGAAAACCAGGGTTCAACTCCCAATGATACTCCTTATGGCTTTGGGCAAGTCACAACCCTCCAATGACTCAGGTACAAACTTAGATTCTAAGCCTTCTAGGAAATACTTACTGTACCTGAGTGTAACGTGCCTTGAACAACGACTGAAAAGGTGTGAGTTAAACATAAATAAATCCATGAAACACATCGTTCAGCAGATCCTCAGACCCTCTCTGAGCGCCATCAGTATCCTGCGATGTAGCTCATTTGGCCTCATGGCTTTTCCCACTTTCAGTTTTTCAAGTCGTGCATAAACACTTTCTTCCAAGAACAGTGCGGCATTTACTCCATTTCCGTATGCATCTTTGTTAGCCACCTGCAGTCCTTCTCCAGGATTGTCTCTTGTGAACTCGAAGCAGACATATTTGTCTAGCATTTCCACTTATTCCTTGTCACTCTCCGTTCAGTCTAGAAATTCCACCTTTGGCCTTCCTCCTCTTTCTGACATACCTGAATAAAGTCTTAGCCTCGCCAACTCTTCTTCTACCTGTATTTTTGCTGTCTTGATTTCTTTCTTCATGCTCCATGAGATCCTTTGTACTCTGTGAATACTGTCCATTATGTCTTTATTTTTACACCTACTTCCTGGGGGGAACCATATCATCTCACTTATTCTTATATTGTAACTAAGAAACAAATTGTTTTTCTGTTTAACCTGTGTCATATTTTCTATAATATGATGGCAATTAATGTTGCAAATCTCTTCCTTCAGCTCATATCATTGATGCCAGATGGCATATTTCTGATAGCCATGCAAGAGTCCAGCCCTTCTCTTGTCCATTGTCCCTTTGTACTTACGCGCCACTGTGCACACGCATGGATCCAACCTCGTGATTGTGCCATCCCATGGCCTGCAAAGACGGATAGTCATCACAGACGTCAGTGCAAGCGCCCATGAAGTTCTCATACTTATAAAGTGTCACGCGGCAGCTTTGTTGACTCTGTTAAAGAAAAAGAAACTAGTATTTCAGAATGGAAAATCTATTGGACCAAGTCACTGTTGTGTAATAATAAGCCAACTTTGTGGTTTTATTGATTTTTAAAGAAAAACAATACAAGACAGCAACCATTATTTGTACTTGCTGTCCATGAATATGTTATGGTGAGAGGACCTTCCATCTTTAGGAAGAAGTTAGATGTTGACAGAATTGTTTAGCAAATGTCCTGTGTTGACAGCACCCTCCATGTGAAATCATATATTGCCAATGCTCTGCATCTTCAAGGAGTTGCACCATGCTGGGTCAGATCCATCAAGCCCAGCATACTGCCTCTGACAGTGGCCAACCTGTGTCCCTTGGAAGAACCTGTTAGATCTTAATGGAAAATATTCTTTCCCTGTTGTTCCTTCTCCTAAGCTCTTCCCAAGTTCCTCCCCTTATTACAAATCTAAGTAAACCAGGTGCTGCTCTGCTGGTCATTGTTGATAGCACTCTCCATGGAGAAGTAACTCGGACATTGGTCTCGTACGCTTCATTTTCACAAACAGAAATAAGAGATTTAGGACTTACTGCACAATATATGGGCCGAAAAGACATCAGTCTCTCAACATGATAGGAGTTACTCCCACTCCAGCTCTCCCAGCGGGGGTAATCTCCACGCTCCAGGATAAACTGCTGACCCTGAAACCCATGGTGCTCATAACCTACCCAGCTGAGGGTGAGAAAAAAGAGAGAGTTTGAAGTGAGGGAAAAGGAATAAATGATATGCAAAAGAAAATGAAACCAAAAAGGAAGAAAAGTGAAAACTGAATTTTAGTTCTTGCTTTTTTTTTTTTTCAAAACAGCTTCTCTCAAGTGCCTGTCAAATGGGAAAGTTTCTATTTCATGATTGCCTGGAGAAATATTGGGTTCTTTCCGTCATCATGTACTCTGTTGTGAACTCAAGGGCCTGGAGCTATTTTAGTTCCTAGGATGGGCCTGCTGGAAAGTCCTAAATCGCCTCTGTACTCTAGTTGTGAAGTCAAGAGCTGGCTGGGCCAAGTGGGGAACTCCCAGACCTGAGACCTGATGTTGTAGTGAGAAATAGACCCTGCAACATCATTTGGTCCTCCAGTTGCTTGAAGGTATGGAATCTTGCTGAGAGCAATTTATGAACCCTGAAATGTGCTTAACCACAGAAAGAAGTATGAGTTTGGTAGGGAAATAAGAGAAACAGAAATTTCCTGATGGGTCTGCTAATTTCTCTACAGGAAGCCAGGACTGAGGAGGGGGGAAGAAGGACAACAACAGTGCATGGCTCCTGATGTCAGAAAGGAGGAAACATCTCCTTCCACATGGAACTATTTCCCACAATACCTTTCTCTATATGAAAGCAATACTGAAAGTTTACAAAGTCTTCTTGTACTTAGATGTCTGCTGTGCTGATCGTTGTCTGACCCTTCCCCTTCCCCTCCCCCTCCACTATGCAGATGTCACAATGATGTGTCTGAATACAGTATGAGCAGCTGATAGTAACATAGTAAGTGACGGCAGATAAAGACCAGCATGGTCCATCCAGTCTGCCCAGCAATACAGCAAGAGTAGGTGCACCTGTCTCTCTGGGCATGCCACCCCTCCCCATGTCTTTGTTTAGGGGTGGACCCACCACTCCATGTAGGACACCCCTATTTGTTGAGATGTTAGATGGTTCAGTTTATTTTGTTTTTATCCTGTTGCTGTAAAGGGATCTGCTGTGCTTGTCCCATGCTGTTTTGAATTCCGTCACCGTGTTTGCCCCCACCACTTCCATCGGGAGAGCATTCCAAGCATCCACCACCCTTTCAGTGAAAAAATATTTCCTGACATTGCCTTTCAATTTACCACCTTGCAGCTTCATGTTATGCCCTCTAGTTTTGCAGCCTCCCCTTCTTTGGAAAAGGTTTGTTTGTTCATCGTTCCTCTTTAAGTATTTAAAGGTCTGAATCATATCTCCCCTATCCCTCCTCTCCTCCAAAGTGTACATATTTAGGTCTTCAAGTCTCTTCTCATAAGGTTTCTGATGCAGGCTTCAAATCATTTTGGTCGCCTTCCTCTGAACAGTTTCCAGTCTTTTTACATCTTTTGCAAGATATGGTCTCCAAAACTGAACACAGTATTCCAAGTGAGGCCTCACCAGCGACCTGTACAGTGGCATAAGTACCTCTTCCTTTCTGCTGGAAATCCCTCTTTGTATGCAGCCCAACATCCTCCTGGCTTTTGCCACCGCCTTGTCGCACTGTTTTGCCACCTTGAGATCATCAGAGATAATCACACCAAGGTCTTTCTCCTGAACCATGCACACCAACCTCTCGCCCCCTATTGTGTACATTTCCCTTGGATTTCTGCTACCCAAGTGCATGACACTGCACTTTTTCGCATTAAATCGTAATTGCCAAGTATTAGACCATTCTTCCGGCTTTTCTAGATCTTTCGTCATGTTATCCACTCCCTCGGAGGAGTCTACTCTGTTGCAAATTTTTGTGTCATCTGCAAAAAGACAGACCCTTCCATTCAGTCCTTCAGCAATATCACTCACAAATACATTGAACAGTGCCGGGCCCAGGACCGAACCCTGGGACACCCCGCTAATCACCTTCCCTTCATCCGAGTGAGCTCCATGTACCATCACCTTCTGTCGTCTGTCAGTCAAACAATTTCTAATCCAGTTTACCATCTTGGGACCCATCCCCAAGCTACTGAGTTTATTGATAAGCCTCCTATGAGAAACAGTATCAAAGGCTTTGCTGAAATCCAGGTAGATGATATCCA
Source organism: Ichthyophis bannanicus (assembly GCA_033557465.1). Lineage (NCBI taxonomy): Eukaryota > Metazoa > Chordata > Amphibia > Gymnophiona > Ichthyophiidae > Ichthyophis > Ichthyophis bannanicus. The sequence goes on from CM066043.1 coordinate 116,173,998, forward strand.
TCGCATGCCCCTGATCTAGTTCCTTGGTCTCCCAGTCAAAGAACTCAATCAGATTTGTTTGGCAAGACTGTCCTGCAGTAAAACCATGTTGCCTCAGATCTTGCAACCTGTTGGTTTTGAGAAAGTTCACTATTTGCTCTTTCAGGAGCACCTCCATTACTTTTTCCACCACTGAGGTAAGGCTCACGGGTCTATAGTTTGACACTTCTTCCCTGTCACCACTTTTGTGTAGAGGTACAACATCAGCCATTCTCATCATGAGGAACCTCTCCTGTTTCCAAGGATCTGTTGAATACATCCTTTAATGGCCCTGCAAGAACCTCTCTGAGCTCTTTCAGTATCCTGGGATTTTATTTATTTACATTCTCTTATATACCACACTATTCTGTATCAGTGCGGTTTACATTGAACAAACTGAAATTACATTGAACAGGGCATTATAACTTGGAGATAACTCTTTTACAGGGAACATGGGCTATGGAGGGTTAAGTGGCTTGCCCAAGACCACAAGGAGCACCTGTGGGACTAGAAACCCCAGTCCTTCCGGCCCAAGGTTGCTGTCCTCTAGTGGGATTTGAACCCCTGACCTTCCGGCCTGAAGTACCTTGCCCCAACCACTAGGCCACTCCTCCACTCCAAAGCCATGTATCCCATCCAGTCCCATGGCTTTGTCCACTTTTTCAGTTTAGCAAGTTGTTCCAACACCTCGTCTTCTGTGAATGGTGTGGTATCTACTTCATTCCCATTTTTATATTTGGGAGTCACAGCTGGTCCATCTCCAGGATTTTCTTTAGTAAAAACAGAGCAGAAGTATTTGTTTAGCAATTTCGCTTTTTCTATGTCACTTTCCACGAGATCTTTCCCAGCACTTCTGAGTCCTGCAATTCCAACTCTGATCTTCTTCCTTTCCCAAATATACCTGAAGAAAGTTTTGTCGCCACCCTTAACATCTTTAGCCATCTTTTCCTCTGCCTTTGATTTTGCTAGCCTTAAGTGAAAAATTCAGGCAGTATGTGCTTAGTTCTCAATTCTGCTCGTAAAACCTTCTGTTCCTCTGACCCCATTCCCTCCCACTGGCTCCTAGAGCCTTCCTTGGCCCTCTCCCCCTATATTCTCTCCATCATTAATAATAGCCTTTCCTCCGGTATCTTTCCTACTCCCTGGAAGCATGCCATTATCCATCCTATTTTGAAAAAAAGCTCCCTAGATCCTTCTTCCACTTCTAGTTGGCGTCCTATATCTAATGTCCCTTTCCTTTCTAAGATCTTAGAAAAACTTGTTTTCTCTCAACTTTCCTCCCACCTAGAAGCCTCCCTAGCTCTGCACCCATGGCAATCTGGTTTCCGTCCTGGTTATAGCACAGAATCTGTCCTACTCTCTCTCCTTGACGAACTACACACTGCCCACGACCGCAGACTTTTCACTCTTGCCGTTTCTCTTGATCTTTCTGCTGCATTCGATCTCGTCAACCACCGCACTCTTCTTTCACGCTTACACGATGCCGGCCTCGCCGGCACTGTGCTCCTTTGGTTTCGGTCTTTCCTTTCGGGCCGTTCCTTCTCGGTTACTTCAGGCCCTTAATCGTCTCCTTCCACTCCCCTCCTGTGTGGTGTTCCACAAGGGTCTGTCCTCACACCCCTCCTGTTCAACATCTTTCTCGCTCCTCTCACTCTCTTGGTGCAGCAACACGGTATATCTGCCCACTACTATGCTGATGATATCTTTCTTCTCTACCACACCGACTCAGCTTCCCCTGACATTGCTCCTTTCAACAACTGTCTTTCTTCCGTGGCTTCCTGGCTTTCCTCCAATTTCTTGCACATCAACCTTTCTAAGACCTCAGCCATTTGGTTCACCGCCGGTAGTCCTGCCCCCCTCTCATCCCCATGTTTTCTTCTTCCCCTATTCCCCTCGTAACATCCTTGCGTTACCTCGGTGTGATCCTTGATTCATCCCTGTCTTTCAAAGCCCACATCTCCTCTGTCATCCAGCGTTGTTTCTCCACCCTAAGACAGCTTCATTCTGTCCGTCCCTTTCTTTCTTTCTCGTCTATGACCACCCTTCTCGTTTCTCTCATTGTCATCCGCCTCGACTATTGTAATGTTTCCCTGACTGGTCTTCCCCAATCCCAATTACAACGCCTACAGAGAGTCCACCACACCACAGCCCGTATCCTTACCTGCTCTTCCCGTTTTGACCACATTATCCCCCTTCTCATATGTCTACATTGGCTTCCGATCCCATTTCGTGTACAATTTAAGTTTCTCACGTTCATCCACAAATCCATTTATTCTGGCACCCCCCTCTACCTCGCCGATTTGATCCACCTTCACACTCCCCACCGCTCCCTCCACTCAATCCATGCAAATCGCCTGACCCTGCCTTCCCCCTCTCAAGCCCACCTCGAATCCACACGCTCCTCTCCCTTCCACTTCCTCGGTCCCCGTCTTTGGAATTCGCTCCCCCCGGACCTCCGCCTGGAACCCTCCTTCAAAACCTTTAAAGCCCTCTTAAAGACTCACCTTTTCTGCTCAGCTTTTGATCTTTCCCCGCCCCCCTCCCGTCTCTCCCCACTCCCCCGGTAATCCCCTTCTATCTGATTGTCTCCTGTTTCTTTTTCTTGTTCTCACATCCTCTCCTGCCTGTCCTATAACATTTGGCGTTCCTTTCTTTTTCTAAGCAGCTTTTTATGCAAATTGTGAACCGCTCAGACGCTATTGCATTGAGCGGTATATTAAGTTCCTAAATAAAGATAAAGATTTCTCTTTTTGACTCTTTGAGTTTGATCCTGTATTCATTTCTGTGTTCTTCTGTTTGCAAGCTTTTGAATTTTGCGAAAGCTGTGTTTTTTGCCTTTATCTGAGCAGCCACTTCTTTGGAAAACCAAATAGGTTTCCTTCTCCTCTTGTTTTTATTCACTTTTTTTACATATTATCTGTTGCCCCTTTTATTGCCTCCTTTAGTTTAGCCCATTTCAATTCCACTTCCCTTATCTCCTTCCACCCCGTCATCTCCTCCTTTAGGTACTCGGCCATTTTATTGAAGTCAGTGTTTTTGAAGTTTAGGACTTTGAGCTTGCTATGTTTGGCCTGTACCTTGGCTTTTATCTCAAACCACACCGTGTGATGATCGCTGTTGCTCACAGGGGCACTCACGCAGACATTCGACACACTATCACCGTTGGTGAGCACTAAATCCAGCGTTGAACTTTTCCTGGTTTGTTCCATGACCATTTGTCTAAGTGATGCATCTTGGAGAGCATCTACAATTTTTTTGCTTCTTTCCAGATATGCAGAAGGAGTAATCCAATCCACATCAGGTAGATTAAAGTCACCCAAAATGATCGCTTCCTCCTTTGTGGCTATCTTGGCAATATCTTTTATCAAATCTATCTCTTCAGTTTGAGTCGGAGGTCTGTAGACTACAGCTGTATCGATGACAGTGCCATCTCCTCTTTCCAACGCAATCCAGAGCACTTCTTCTTTTCCCCATGTCCCCTGCATTTCAGTAGCTTTAATATTGCTTTTGACATACAAGGCTACTCCTCCTCCTTTTCCATTTTCTCTGTCTCTTCTGAATAGTGTGGTAAGGAGAGTGCAACCCAGCCAGGAAAAAGTGAAGAGAAGAAGAATTTTTCCTCTTTGCGGGGGATGGGTACACAGGATCACATAGTCCACAGCAGAAGCCCAGAGAGAAACCTAGAGGGCAGACCTAGTTGTAAGCCACGCCCACACTCCAGGTCAACCATAGATAGGAGTGGGAGGTACAGATGGGCAGGGCCAGGAAGGGAGTTGCCCTGCTCAATGTTTAAATTGGAGCAAACAAACACCAGAGATAGACACGGTTGGAGATACAGGGGGAGACATGGTTGGAGAAACAGGGCGAAACACGGTTGGAGACCCAGTGGCAGTTGCTGTCGGAGTTGCAGTCCAGGTCCAAGTGGGAGTTGCAGCTCAGGTTCCAATCCAAGTTCCAGAAGGTCCAGGGAGAACAACCCTGTAGCCAAAGGACAAAGGAGCTTTGCAGCCAAAGGGAGCAGCAGAGAAAGGAGCAGCTATAAAGGCAGCCAAAGAAGGTACAAAGGAAGCCACAATAGTCAGCACAGTAGCCACAGAGGACATAGGGAAGGTTCTTGGGAGAGAACCACCTACCCTGGCAAGAGAGCGGGAAAGTTTTACCAAACGTCTCTGCCCTACTCTGAGGCAGAGGGAGTCCTGACCGGCCGAAGTTCCAACCAAGAGAATACTGCACCAAGACCCCAAGGTAGGAGAGGGGAGGCAGTAAGGCCTTCAAAGTGGGTTTCCTGTTCTGACTCTGATGAAACTGTTGTACCCCAGATAACACAGCGTAGAAAGAAATGTTTCACCAGGAAGGTTAAACAAGAACACCCCATAGGAGACCTGCCCAGAGAAGGGAGGGCAAGAAAATGGGAGAGGTTGTTTGACCTGTTGAAAACTTTAAAACAGAAAGTTCCTGAGCGTTTCCAAGCAGAACCCTGCTATAGCTCAGCTGAGAGCATGGAGGTTGAAGCCAAAGAGGGTGATGTAACTTCCAGTAATTCAGAGATGGAATGTGATGCATGCACTAAGGTGAATTAGTGTAAGCCAGAAACAGTTGAACCTTAAGAACGCTACTATAGGTGTGAAGGTAGTTCTGAAGCTGAAAGAAAGGAGAGAAGGAGTCATATAATTAAAAGGGCCTAAGAGTCTTTCCTTCGAAGCTTATTGGCGGTAACTCAGTTGGGGTTGAACAGCTGAAACTGTTGGTGTTTGCAACGGCCTTGAATAAGCTGACAGCCTGTTCGAAGAGTTTTAAAAAGAAGGGCATATTCCTTCATGTGCAGAAATGTTAAACAGTAAAAGACTGGGGCAGAAGCTTGTATGGTTGAGTTCGCTGTTACTCTGTTTTGGACATTTGTTTATGGGAGAAGTTATCCGTTATTTTTCTTTTGTCTGGAGAATAAATGTGCTTGAAGAATTTGTATCCACTTACCAGCAAGGAAGCTGAATAAATTCCTGTGCGCTTTGATAAACCACTTGGCTCATTATTCCTCACACAACTACAAGCTTAGGAAAAGATAAGAGGTGGCTACCCGTCCCTACTAGGCGGCTGCCTGGTAGGGGCTCGAGCGCCACAATAGATTATAGCCAGTTATGGCTATATCCCAATCATGTGATTCATTAAACCATGTTTCTGTAATGGCCACAATGTCCAAATCCATTTCCACCATTAGGGCTTCCAGGTCCGGAAATTTGTTGGCTACGCTTCGAGCATTTGTGCTTATTGCTTTCCAGCTTTTACCTGGCTTGTGTGTATTTTGCATTGATTTTGTTCTGCCCACATCTTCCCACTTGTTTTTGATGTGTGGTTTAAAAGTGTGGCTGTTTCTGATGTTGTTCTGTTTTTGCAGGGGGTGGCGTGCAGGTCTTGACCTTCCACATCCGTCACCCCCTTTTCCTAGTTTAAATGCATATCCACATACTGCCTGAATTTTTCACTTAAGATTCTTTCCCCTGCGACAGAGATGCAGTCCATCAGCACAGTATAGTCTCTTGTTGGTCCATCTGTTTCCCCAGTCGCCAATAAATCTGAATCCTTCTGTTTGTACCAGGTGATGAACAGATATTCATCAGAAACCCCTATAGATGGCTTAGTGATAGACGTAGAAGGTAATTGTAGAAACCCTTTTACTTGGATTTATGTGTGTAACATTTACACCTGAAAAGAAGCGCAAGCTAAATCCAAAATTCCTTCCCTTCCCCGTTGCCATCTGCTCTCTAGCAGGAGTAATGTCTGCACCCTCAATCTAGGCACAGTTTCTACAGACTAGTGGTTTATAAAGAGAGGCAGGGCGAAATGGGCTCCGGGACGTACCATCTGCCACGAGTAAGCTCCCATGTGCTGTGCAGGATGTTACCTCCTGTGGCTGACTGGTACAGCTCCGATAACATGACTCTTCTTGTCCAGAGGTCCAGCCAGGAACTCATTACCTAGGCATGCTCTCTTCCTGTGATGGTCCTGCCTTTGGCCTTCCCGCGCTATCAGGCTTGGCTTCTGTTCACCTTCATTTGCCATCACTTGGGTCAGGGTCAGATTTAAATGCTGGGCACTCATGGGCAATGTTACAGATGTGAATTTTGGTGTGCTGGGGGCAGCTATGTATATGTATGTATGTTTGTAGGGGCAGGGCTTTTATTGAGGAGGTACATGGTGATACAGAGTTCTGGCATCTTTATCATTTCTTGCTAAAATGGACCCATGGTCCTCATGGATTAATGGAAGAGCCCTGCATATGAATATTGGCACCCTTTTTTTCCAGGAAAAATGCACCGTGTAGACTAGAGGCATAGGAACGTGTGAGGTGTGGGGAAGCTGGTGCATGGGAGTGTGCGTGAAAGTCTGGCAGGGGTGTAGTATGACTATAGGGATGGTTGTGGGATGTGTGTGTGAGATATAAGTGAGGGGGTGTATAGGAAGTGTATATGGATGTATGTAGATGAGAGATCTATTTGCAGGTGTGTGTGTGTATATGGGTGAGAGTGCATGTTTGGACTGTGTAGGGGGGGGGTGAGGGGGCTTTGGAGTCACCGTTTGGCCCTATCTGCCAGCTGCTTCAGTTATTGTTCCCCATTTCTATCTGCCTCTGTTGCTGAAGGAGCTTTTGACATGGGGTGATAGCAATCTACAGTTTCTAACAGTTTCCCATGGAAGGCAATGGGGGATTTTATTTTTTGGGGGCTCAGTTCTCTGAACATACTGATCTGATGCTTCTGGCTTTCAAACATGTCTGCGATATTCACATTTTCTTCTTTCATGCCAAATGTGGTGAATTTCCGTCCCATTTTGGAGAGTTATTGTACTTACAGAGACAGACAGACAGAAGGTCATTGATCCCTTTTACATAATTCTTTCCAACATTAGATTTTTTGGAAAACATATAAAGAAAATTGTATTCTGTTAAAAAAAATAAAGTTTAAATAACCCTGTGGACTTTTTGCCCACTCCTTAAATCCAGCTCTCGGTTTCCAAGGAAGCCATCAGAAAGCATCCCCAAATTCTGATTTTCTCTATCGAATCACATCCCGCCAGCTGTCAGGTACTTACGTGCCGCTCTCCACCCGCAGTGAGCGGATGTTGTTGAACCCACACTCCTGGATGTTGCTACACTCAGACGTGAAGACCTGACACTTGCCTTGGAAATCCTCCTGATCCCACACCAAGACCTTGGGACAGAGGACAAACATCACATTATTTCACAGGAAATGTTCTGCGTCACATTTCACAGGTTGTTTGTGTTCGTTTTATCACACGTGCACGTCCATTTTCAAGTAGTGTATTTGATCCAGTGCTAACAATGTGAAGAGGGGTACTATATTGGAGAAAGAAGCCAAAGGTTGAGGGCACCTATCAATCTTCAGAGACATATACCGTAAACCATTACAGAAAAAAAGCAGAACAGCTCAGTGGGAAGGGCTGGCCGAAAGGTATCTGCTTCCCTAGGTGAATCATCAGTCCTGTGCCTCCCTGTCCCACCCGGAGTGGTGCAGGTTCTACCCGCCCACCTCGAGTGTTTATCGTCTCTCCTTCTCTTCTCCCTCATCTGGAAGGGGGCGGTGGCACCATCATTCCTCCACCATGCTTAAAGGTAGCAGCAGAGCAAGCCATTTTGGTGCCCTGGTGGGCCTTGAAGTGTGCAAATTCATAGTCTGCTGCTTCTGCCCCCTCCGTTGGAGTGAGCAGGTTGGCAGGCCATGAGTGTGCGCATGGGTGCTTCAAGGCCGACCATGGTGCTGAAGCAGCTTGTTCTGCCACTGCTATGAAGCATGGTGGAGGGGGCACAGTGCTGTTTCCGGGGTCTTCTTCCCTAGGTGGGTGGGCCAGCCCACTTCCACTTCAGTGCAAATAGGAAGTTGGCATCGTATGTCAGAGGGGGAGGAAGCCAAACAGCCTCGCAGCAGCAGATGTTTAAGGTAAACACTGCAGAGCTGTTTGAGGCCAATGACAGTGCTGAAAGTCCTAGAGAGGGGTGATGGATCCAGCTCAACATGGTTTCAGAGAGTCACATGGAGTAGAAACACTACTCACAACACTCCTCAACAACATAACCTCAGGTGTGGATAACATACGCCAGGGCTTCGCTCTTGTCTTCCTAGATATAGCAGCGGCTTTTGACTCGGTATGCCATGAAATTCTCATCTGCCGGCTAAGGGAAAAAGGCATCTGTGGAACAGCACTCGAATGGTGCAAATCTTACCTGTCCGACAGATGGCAGCATGTCAGAGTCGACGGGGATACATCTGAACCTTTCCAACAAAGTCAAGGTGTACCCCAAGGATCCTCTTTATCTGCATTGATGTTTAATATATACATCCAACCCATCTGTGACATCATCAGATCCTTTAATGTCAGTTACATGATATATGCAGACGATGTGCTACTATATATGCCAATATCATTGGACTGCCTAGACCTTACCCCGCTGACTAACTGCTTTGACACCATATCAGAGTGGCTCCTATCACAAAACCTGAGAATACAACACAAAAAGACGGAAGTCCTGTTCGTCTCGAGGAACACCAACTTCACCCCTCCTAGTTGTATTAACGTAAAGGATGCCCAACTCCAAGTTAAACCGGCAATACGCTACCTGGGAGTAACGCTGGACCAAAACCTTGATATGAAGAATCACATAGCCAACACAGTCAAGGCAATCTACTTTAAAATCAGATCCCTCAGACACCTACGCATACTACTTGAACCGGATGATTTCCGTACCATTTATCAAGCCCTTATACTCCCCCATTTCGACTTCTCAAACTCCATACTACAAGGAATCCCCAGGGCCACCCTGAAACCCCCTGCAATTAGCCATGAATAGTGCAGCGAGGGTACTCCTCGGGGCATCCAGGAGAGATCACGTAACACCTCTTCTAAAACAGCTACACTGGCTCCCCATTCAGGCAAGGATCAGTTTCAAGATCTTACTGCTAACATTCAAAGCGGCTAAGGGGCTCACCTCTTCCTCTCTCTCCAACCTCATACAACCACTTGCACCAAACAGGCCACGAAGAACAGCAGAATTAAACACACTAGTTATCCCAAATGACACCACAAGATGCACTAGATCAACAGCCAACAGAGCCTTCCAATTCTGCGCCCCATCTCTATGGAACACCTTACCAGCACAAATCAGAGCAATACCTAATCTAAGTCAGTTCAGAAAGGCTTTAAAGCATTTCCTCTTCCTTAAATATCTCAATGGCAGCTCCGAACATAACCCCCAGGTGAATAGCAGAAGTGGTCAAACAGATAGACCCCGCAACAGACCAACTTCACAATGTAAATAGCAAGTTGTTCCATATACTATTGTACCACTGTTGTATATAGTTAACCAGGATATCCTTTATCAGATAACCCTGCATTGTATTTAGTTTCCCCTATTTCGCCAAGTTATACTTCCTGTTAAATGTAACGACCAGACACGTGTAAACTGTCGGATGTTTTCTGTTCAATGTAAACCGCGCTGATGTCTAATAGTGCGGTATATAAGAATTGTTAATAAATAAATAAAATAAATAAATAAATAAATGGGAGCCAGGGAGAGGGTGGAAGTGGGAGCAGGGGGACACAAGGGATGAGGTTCACCTAGGCAGTTCCATATCCTTGCACCAGCCATGCTTGAATGGGAGATCACCTTGAAATACCAATTCCTGTAAGCCTACTGCATAGAAGAAAGGCCTGGCAATGGGACAGACACAGTGGATCCTTATATAGCAAGAGGATGAAATCAAAGCAAATTTAAAGAACTTTTATACTTCAACAGATAGAGGGGGGGCTGACCTGCACGGAGCAGCGAGTACAACCCTAAACAAAGACACCGAGGGGTGCAACCTACATGAGCAGCAAGTACACCCCTAAACAAAATACCAAGAGGGGTGTAACCTGCATGGAGCAGCGAGTACATCCCTAAACAAAGACACTGAGGGGGTAACCTGCACAGAGCAGGAAGTACACCCCTAAACAAAGATACCAAGGATGATAACCTGCATTGAGCAGTGAGTACACCCCTAAACAAAGATATCGAGGGGGTAAGCTGCATGGAGCATTAAGTACACCCATAAACAAAGACACCAAGGGGGCTGACTTTCATGGAGCAGACAGTACACCCCTAAACAAAGACACTGAGAGGGGTAACCTGCATGGAGCAGCGAGTACACCCCTAAACAAAGACACCGAGGGGACTGAACTGCACGGAGCAATGATTACACCCCTAAACAAAGACACCGAGAGAGGTAACCTGCATGGAGCAGTGAGTAAACCCCTAAACAAAGATGTCGAGGGGGTAACCTGCATGGAGCATTAAGTACACCCCTAAACAAAGACACCAAGGGGGCTGACTTTCATGGAGCAGAAAGTACACCCCTAAACAAAGTCACTGAGAGGGGTAACCTGCATGGAACAGCGAGTACATCCCTAAACAAAGACACCGAGGGGACTGACCTGCACGGAGCAGTGATTACACCCCTAAACAAAGGCACTGAGGGGGTAACCCATACAAAGCAGCGAATACATCCCTAAACAAAGACACTGAGGGGGCTGAATTTCATGGAGCAGCGAGTACACCCCTAAACAAAGACACTGAGTGGGCTGACCTTCACGGAGCAGCGATTACACCCCGAAACAAAGACACCGAGAGAGGTAACCTGCATGGAGCAGTGAGTACACCCCTAAACAAAGACACTGAGGTGACTGACCTTCACGGAGCAACAAGCAAACCCCTAAACAAAGACACAGAGGGGGGTAACCTGCATGGAGCAACGAGTACACCCATAAACAAAGATATCGAGGGAGGTAACCTACATGGAGCAGTGAGTACACCCCTAAACAAAGACACCAACGGGGCTGGCCTTCATGGAGCAGGAATTACACCCCTAAACAAAGACACTGAGAGGGGTAACCTGCATGGAGCAGTGAATACATCCCTAAACAAAGACACAGAGGGGACTGAACTGCATGGAGCAGTGATTACCCCCCTTGGCATCTTTGTTTAGGGGCGTAACCCATACAGAGCATCGAGTACACCCCTAACAAAGACACCGAGGGGGCTGACCTTCACGGAGCAGTGAGTACATCCCTAAACAAAGATACTGAGGGGGCTGACCTTCACGGAGCAGCGATTACACCCCTAAACAATAACACTGAGTGGGGTAACCTGCATGGAGCAGTGAGTACACCCCTAAGCAAAGATACCGAGGGGGGGAACCTGCACAGAGCAGCACGTAAACCCTTAAAAAAAAGACAGAGGTGGGTAACCTGCATTGAGCAGCAAGTACACACTTAAACAAGACATCGAGGTGGGTAACCTGCATTAAGCATCAGCCACCACTCTCGCCACCTCACTGAGCAAACTAAATGGAACATACTGGTCTGTGTCTGCTGTTATTTACTATGGGCCTGATATTAAGCATGGTGGTAGCCACTGGCGCTGAACATTAAACCTGGATATTCAATGCCGGGGTCATATCCGGCCCTGGCATTGAATATCCAGGTTAGCCGCTTTTGCCGATTGGTAACCAGGCAGCAGTGATATTGAGTCACTGCCCTGTTAAAGATATGCAGCGAGTTAGGCAGGATTACCTGCACCTGGCTTTTGCCACATATCGCTAACTGGGCAGCTGCTCAATATCACCGCAGCCTGGTTACAGATTGGTGCTGACTCCATTCCATGCCGGCATGCCCCGACACGCCCCACTGCTAAGTGGTTAGCATCGGGGCATGTAGAGCCGGCACACCCATCCACTCTGCTCTTCAGGATATCCACAATGAACATGTATAAGATGAACTTACAACAGAACGGAGGCAGTGCATGCAAATGTCCCTCATGCATATTCATTTTGCTTATCACACAAGCCCAGCTGTTTATTCATAGTCTCCCTCTCACACATACACACAATAGCCTCTGTCAGGCACACCACAAACACAGCCTCTGTTTCATACTCTCACATACATCTTTCAAATTCTGGACAGAAGCAAATGAACCGTTCACATAAGATTTATGGTGGCAGATCTCAGTTTGAGATAAAAATGGTGGAACAGTTTGGATATCTTCATTGAGTGATGAAAACTGTCCACTTTTGCTAAAAGTTATGATTTATCAGTTCTTTCGTCGGACACTAAGTGGACTGCATGATAAACTTTAACAACACCGAAACTATTAAAACGAAAGGAAACGATCCCCAAAAAAAGAAAAAGAAAACTAAGGTTATACTATTTTTTTGGACTAAGTTAATACATTCTTGGACTAGCTTTCAAAGGATAAATCCTTCTTCAGATCAGGATAGTATGACCATCAGATGACAATAGCATAATATATAAGCGAACCACAAAAGCATTCCATTGACAGTAGCGCTGTCTCTACCCTGTGCAAATGGTGTAGCCGCACAGCGTGCACTTTGGCCTACCGACCTCGGCTCTCCCCACGCTGCCTGTCCTTGCCTTGTTGCCACTGTTTCTCCTATTGCGTTGGCGGTGGTGATGGCAGCAGCAGAGCAGACATCCAATTGAAAAAAAAGAAAAAGGCGGGTCTTTCCGACTCCGTGCTCGCATGCAGGTCTGATCCCTCCCTCCTCTGATGTATGCTCACGTCAGAGGGCAGAGGGACCAAACCAGCCATTCAAGCATGGAGTTGCAATGACCCGCATTTGAATGGCTGGTCTCGTCCCTCCCTCCTTTGAAAACTAGTCCAAAAATGCATTAAGTTAATCCAGTAAAACGTTATCACGTTATTTCCCTTTTTTGTGTCTCATTTTTTTCTACCTATCATTAAAGTGGACTAATATGGCAAGCGCAGTACTTTATCCACACAAAGAGGAATCACAAATGCTTTGCATTGAGCAGGAAGGGTTGGCTGACAGTGACACGCTGCAAGGAATCTCCTTAGAAGACTCTGGCTGGAAACAGCCTTATTCATTGTAACCTGCTGTAGTCTCTGCGCTACCTGAGACAGACCCTTTGTTTTGCTAAAACGTGATTGTAGTCAGAGGCTTGTTACTTGGGTTTATATAGATGAGATATTAGGTCCAGTAATCATACATACATTATAATGGATTCTTTAATTTTAATGTCCCAGAACACTTAATATTATATTCTCCAGGACCAAGCAGGAAGTCAGTCCTCACTTATGGGTGACGTCGGCGCCGACGGAGCCCTCGCGGAGCAATTTTCCCCAGCTTTCAAAGAAAGCCTTTGGGAATTGCAGCGCGCATGCGCGGTCCTCTTCCCGCCCAAGGGTGCCATCTTAGCCAGTCTTCTTTTTTCCGCGGAGCCCTACAGACGTAACCCGTCGTGTCCCCGCGAAAAAGTTGATTTTTCTTCAGAATTTCTCTTTTTTTCCATTCGGTTCGACGCCGGTCTTTTTCCCGCTGGACTCGCGACGCCGGTCTCGAGTCCTCTTCTTATTTTTCGGTTTTTCTGACTTAGTCAGTTTTTCGTTTCGGTTTTTTCCCTGGCAGCCCGGTCCTTTGACCTCGCCGGGGCCCTTTTTCCCCCGATGGCTGCCAGTGGTTTCAAGCGGTGTGGTCAGTGTGACCGAAATATGTCACTAACTGACACACACGACTTTTGCCTCCGCTGCCTGGGCCCGGATCATGAAGAACTGATCTTTGGGCCCTGCGGCAAAATGTCCTCCAAAGCGTTGAGAAGTCGGCGGCATCAGCGGGATAGGATCTTCGCTGACCCCAGCCGTACCCGGACCTCGTCGGAGGCCTCCGCGTCCAAAGGTTCCAGCTCGGACCGTCGCCGGAGTTCCTCCGACAGGGGTTCTCCCTCCGGGGACCATCGTCGTAAGGTGAAACCCGCGAGGGCGGCGTCGGTGGACGCTCCTGGCTCCGCGAGGGCCAGGTCGCATAGCCCCGATAGCCGTCCCGGGTCCTTGGAGAAGGAGCATCTCACGAAGCGACCTCGCCTGGAGTCGGAGCTGCCTGCTCGGGTAAGTCCTGTGGTCCTCCTGGACTCGCCTCCGAGACAGCCGACGTCGGGCCCGACGCCGTCGGGGCCCGAGTCGGGGGCTGCTGGGTCACCTGAGCTCGGACTCAGGTTGACGGCCTTGGAGAGCAGATTGTCTGCCTTCATGGACCAGCAGCGGGCACTGCTCGCTGGCTTCGCTGGCGCCGCTGCCCCGACCGCCGGGACGTCGACGTCCAAGTCGACCCCGGAGACCGAGCCGATCCTCGAGTCGATGCGAACTCGAGTCGATCCTCGGTCGAGGTCACCCTCGGCCTCCCGTTCGGGACCGAGGTCGCCGACGCCGACTCCCTCGGCGTCGGGGCGGCAGGCGCCGCGCCCTGCCCGGGCCGACCCCACCGAGTCCTCGTCGGAGTCGGTCTGGGAGTCGGAAGAGGAAGAGTCGCCTGATTCTTTCCGGACTCGGTGTGTCCCCTCGGACTCACCGGAGTCCGAGCCTCGGAAGCAGTCCCCCCCGGAGGATGCCCGGTTCTCGGACTTCGTCAGGGATATGGCCAAGGCTTTGGCCTTCCCTGCGGACCCCGAGGAGGAGCCTCGAGCCGAAGAGCTCGACGCCCTCCAGTATGACTCTCCCGCAAGGGAACACTTTACTGTACCGGTTCCTCCCATGCTGGAACGACTACTCTTCCGCATGTGGGAGAGTCCGGCCACCTCGCCGGTCCTGAGCAAGCGGGTCGATTCTATCTATCGAGTCCGCAAGAGCCCTGGCTTCCAAAAAGCACAGCTGCCACACCATTCCATGGTAGTGGAATCGGCCATGCATCGTCTTAAGAGCCAGAAGATGCACTCCTCGGTGCCTCCTGGCAGGGAGGCCCGTAACCTGGATGGCCTTGGCAAGAAGTGTTTCCAGGGCTCTATGCTTGCGTGTCGTGTCCAGACCTACCAGCTATACATGGGCATGTATCTCCGAGACCTGGCTAAAGAGCTAGCCGGCTTCTCCGCTGGTTTGTCCGAGGAACCTTTGCGGAGGTTCCTGGCCTTGTCCACTGGTATTCGGGAATGCTCAAAATTCATATCCCGAGCAGCCTACGATGGCTTTGAAGCGTCGGCTCGAGTGGCCGCAGCCGGCATCGGTGCCCGCCGACAGGCTTGGCTTCAGTCATCTGACCTCGAGCCCTGGGTGCAGGACAAGTTGGTCGATGTCCCCTGCCGAGGCGAAAACCTCTTTGGCAAGCCCATGGCTGAAAAGGCTGCACAAATTGAGACGGAGACTCTCACCAGGACTAGGCTTTCTAGGAAGACCTCCGCCCCTTCCCAGAAAAAGAAGGGCTCGGGAAAGAAGTCCTTTTACCCGAGGACGGCGGCTGCCTACAAACAATACCCCCATTATCAGGCCCCTGCAGCTCCCCAACAGGGCCAGCAGGCCAAGGGACGGGTTAACGGGTCCCGTAGGCAGCAAGCCCCCAAGCCTGCACCACCAGCCCCTGCTCCGCAGGGTGGGGGTTTTTGACTCACTAAGCATAGCCTCTCCCCCCCGCTGGTTCCTCCCAGCACCGGAGGCCGGCTGGTTCACTTCGCCCACAGGTGGTCCAGCATCACCTCAGATGCCTGGGTGCTTCAAGTCGTGCGAGAAGGCTATCTTCTCCACTTCCACCAGGTCCCTCCCTCATTTTTTCCGGGAGAACCTCCACGACCCCCTCTGCACAGGGAATTACTCCTTCAGGAGTTAGCAGGTCTTCTACAGGAACAGGCGGTGGAACCGGTGCCCCACCACCTCAAAGGTCAAGGCTTTTACTCCAGGTATTTTCTGATACCAAAGAGAACAGGAGGCCTCAGACCCATCCTGGACCTGCGCAACCTCAACAAGTTCCTCGTGCGAGAGAAGTTCAAGATGCTTACCCTTGGAATCCTTCTGCCCTACCTCCAGCAGGGAGATTGGCTATGCTCCTTGGATCTAAAGGATGCCTACACGCACATCCTCATCCACCCAAGCCACCGACAATACCTAAGGTTTGTGGTGGCAGGAAATCATTACCAGTACCGGGTACTGCCCTTTGGCCTGTCCTCCGCACCGCGAGTCTTCACAAAATGTCTCGCGGTGGTGGCGGCCCATCTCCGGCTTCACGGCCTCTATGTCTTTCCGTACCTCGACGACTGGCTCATCAGAGCAGCGTCCGCTCTGGAGGTCACCAACGCCACGCGCCGCACGGTGACTCTTCTGCAGCACTTGGACTTTGTTATAAACTTCGCAAAGTCCACTTTGCTCCCCTCACAGGATCTCGAGTTCATCGGCGCAAGGCTGCACACTCCTCAGGCACGAGCGTACCTACCGCTCGACAGGGCTCTACGGCTCATGGACCTAGCCGACCGTTTTCGCAGCCAGCCCCTGGTCTCCGCCAGGCGCTTCCTGAGACTACTCGGCCATATGGCTTCCACCGTCCATGTGACCCCCAATGCCCGCCTGCATATGCGGCCTGCTCAATGGTGTCTCCGCCAGCAGTGGCGACAAGCCACAGGCGGCCTAGCAGACCTAGTGCGCGTCTCCGAGCCGCTGATCTCGTCTCTCCGGTGGTGGCTTCAGCAGCCGAACCTGATCTGCGGAATGCCTTTCCAGTCACCTCAGCCGACCCGGGTGCTGACAACAGATGCATCCCTCCTGGGCTGGGGAGCGCACTGCCAAGGGGCACGCACTCAGGGCCTCTGGACCGCGTGTGAGTCTGCTCAGCAGATCAACTTCCTGGAGCTCAGGGCGATCCGCCTGGCTCTCAAGGCCTTCTCCCACCTGACTTCTCACCAGTCCGTCCTTGTCCAGACGGACAATCAAGTTGCCATGTTCTACGTGAACAAGCAGGGGGGCACGGGCTCCTTCCTCCTCTGCCGGGAGGCACAGAAGCTCTGCTCTTGGGCCGTCAGTCACGGCATTCTCCTCAAGGCAGTTTATCTCCCAGGCCAAGAGAATTACCTGGCGGACAAACTCAGCAGGATCCTCCAGCCGCACGAGTGGCGTCTGGATCCCTTGGTAGTTCAGAAGCTCTTTCTAAAGTGGGGCCTCCCCACGATGGATCTCTTTGCCAGTCCTCACAACCGGCAACTTCCTCGCTTCTGCTCTCGTCAGCCACACCCCCTTCGGGTTGCGGCGGACGCTTTTCTACTCTCATGGTCGGGGAGCCTTCTGTACGCTTTCCCTCCCATCCTGCTAGTCTCCCGGACTCTTTTCAAGGTTCTCCGAGACAAAGCCCTCATGATCCTGGTGGCCCCTCGCTGGCCCAGACAGCCGTGGTTTCCGCTCCTGCTGCAATTAGCGGTGGAGGATCCATTCCCTCTGGGGTTACAACCGGATCTCCTCACTCAGGATCAGGGGTCTCTGCTACACCCCAACCTCAGGTCTCTCAACCTCATGGCCTGGCTGCTGAGAGGGTAGTCCTTGCTCCCCTTCTCCTGCCGGCGGAGGTAGAGGAGGTCGTCCTAGCTTCGCGACGACCTTCTACCCGCAAATGCTACGCCCTTAAATGGCGTCGCTTTTCCGTTTGGTGTACCCAACAGTCTCAGGATCCCTTCTCCTGCCCGGTGTCCGTGATCCTGCAGTACTTGCTATACCTCTCTAATCTGGGACTTAAGTCCAACTCCGTCAAAGTTCACCTCAGTGCTCTTTCAGCACATCATGTGCCGGTGGACGGCAGACCTCTTTCCAGCGACCCTCTTGTAGCGAGGTTTCTCCGAGGTCTTCTTCTACTTAAACCACCTCTGCGCCCCTTTGAAAGCTGGGGAAAATTGCTCCGCGAGGGCTCCGTCGGCGCCGACGTCACCCATAAGTGAGGACTGATTCCTGCTGCTCCTGGAGAACACCTGTTACAGGTGAGTAACTACGCTTTATTTGAAAAGTTTCTAATGTTATTTGCTAGTTATTTTTTTCTAACAGTTTTGTTTCCCAGCATTTGAATAGTTAGATGGATTTTTATGCTCTGAGCCCATTTCCCTTAGGGGTTTTTTTGGGAGGGGGGAGGGCAGGGAAGGAGTTGACCCGATAGTTTTTACTTACAGCTCGATCAGAGCCAGGGCTGGACTCTGGTGTCACGAGTCGTCATTCACAACTACTCAGGGATTTTAGCCCTATGTTGTGCCCCCTCCCAGCTTAATTCAGCCTACTTCTTACAGTAACAGTCCTAGGCAGGGGCCCGTGTACCAGAGCTCCATTCAGAGCCCAGCCACTAGGTGTCAGCACTACATGAAGACTATAAGCACTGCCCCTACAGCATTCATGACCCTGGCTGAACCAGGGGGCAGAAGACCTGAGACAGGAATTGAGTCCAGGTCGCTATTTATGCCACTGCACAGCACCATCACTGTGCTGCTGTGAAAGGGGAAAATGTTTCCATAGGAAGTCTCTCGAAATACTCAGATTGTCTCTTATCAAGATGTCAAACCAGCGTTTGGCATGAGACTTGTACGGTCTGTTTGGGTTTCATTGTTCATTGCTCAAGAATAAATCTGACAGAAGACAACAGAAGGTATCTCTCACCTGTATAAGAATGACTGCCCTGCACCCTGTCCCACTAAAGCAGACATCCCTCCTATAAAGGTGTGTAGGACAAAAGTTTTTGCTTTTTCAGTTTCCCATCTCATTTATGGGACTTTTGATTTTATTTGTTTTTTTAAATTTATTTTTCATTTCGGGGGACAATATTATCAATAGTGTGCACTGTTGACAACATGGGAAAACATCCCAAATGTTATTTTTTCTATTATTTTGAGTTAAAAATGACATGAAAGAACATGAAAAGTGCACATCCCCACCCTGCTAACTCTGTGCCTGTGAAAGGGCCTCCCTAGTACAGAAGTGTGAATCACCGCAGAGAACATCCCTTGGAACTTGAGGTTGTCTGCAGGGATGTGTCCCACCAACAGAGAACCAGAATGCAATCAATATGGACACTGCCATTTATGCTCTCCCACATCGTTTGTTTCTCACCTTCCAGGCAGGAGAAAATCTGACAGGTAAGTCTGGATGGACGTTTCTGTTCCGAATCATTTTTGATCATCTGAAAAGATATTTATTTTCCTGTAATTATTCAGTCACAAATACAATTCATTATTACCAAAAATGTCGGTTACGAAGGAAAGCCTTGAGATCCGGATGAGTGAATTTCTATTTTTTTTCGGGAACTCCCTGATTATATACTTGAGCCCTTCTGTAGGTGGAGAAACATGGGTATGAGAGCAGAGGTCAGTTCTAAAGTTTATTCAGTTAGCAGGGCCACGTTGCTGATACTGCCAATGAGTACTGGTTAGTGATGGTAACTTCTACTGAAGTGGTACTTGGAAGTATGCTTGTATCACATAGACCACTGACCAGTAGTCAAACAAGCAGGACTTTCACCTGTTGCCATCCCAACCCATATTTGGGCCACAGACCAACAGGTACAAAGCTCTGTATCACTGTGCCCATCCCCTAAGCTACCCAGCCCTAGAGCTGAGAGGATCCCTGGCTGGCCTCCAACCAGCATATTGCTTGAGTGAGTGGCTGGAACTGTGCTCTTGCCCATAGAGTGTCTCTAATAAACTAAAGCTGAAAAACCAAGAAAAATTTTCAGCAAGTCTGAAGTCAGGTTCGCCAACCTGTCACATTGTGCCAGTCCCCTGAGCCATCTAGTGCTAAAGGTGTCTTTTAGAGGTCAGCATATCTTTAAAGCAAGTCTTCCCTCAACACTGTTGCCTTTGCCCTCTAGTGCCTGTGAGCTAAGCTATTAGAGAGTTGGAATATACTTTTATGGATATATTTTTCTGCAGTTTCTGAGATCATGAACTTTGCTTTTAGAAGAGTAAAACACAGTCTTTATTTGTTTCGGGGCTGTTTCTACAAATGGATTAGTTTTGCACATTCCATGACAGCAATGAACCTCACTTCTAAACCCAGGGTATGTGAGTATGATCTCAGTCTCTCAAATTTACTGCTAATACTCACTGTAGTACTTGCATTGTGCCAAAGAGAGATTCCTTCTGGAGTTCATAAGACGTAATATGTACGGGTCACATTTTGTCAAGATGTGACTGGAAGTTCTTTTTTTTCGGACTTGTGGCTCCCAATACAATAGGAAATATTTCGGTATCTTTCTGCCACATTTTCTTGGGGCAGTTTCTCCAAATGGGTTAGTTTTGTGCATACCATGACAGTCATGAATCTTCTTTCTACAGTGCCTTGCAAAAGTATTCATCTCCTCAGTTTTTGTCCTGTTTTGTTTCATTATGTACAACCTGGAATCAAAATGGACCTAACAATATAGATCAAATTGGTGAAGTGGATTGACAATAAAATACCTTGTATATATCATAAAAAGAGTCAAAACTGAAAAGTGGGGAGTGCATATGTATTCATCCCTTTTGATATTAAACCCTGTCATGATGTGGGCATCAATAAAGATGAGAACTTGAAAAGAAATCCTGTTTCTTTTAGGAATCTAGATGTGCAGTTACCTCCAGGCACAGCTAGAGGGAGCAGGAATGACCATGCAGGAGCTAATGAGCCTAAGAGGGCTAATGATTTGCACCTGGGAATGACCCCAGAACTCATGAAGGAAAGATTCCTTTATAAGCCAGAGCTGAATGCCAGCAAGGCAGAGGAGCAAGCGGAGAAGGCAGAGGAGCAAGCAGAGAAGGACCTGAGAAGGAACAGAGACAGAGGAACGTCTTCACAAGGAGGAACAGCTCTATTGAGAGGATCAGCTCCAAGAGAAGGAGTAAGTGAAAGAATCCTATGTGAGCAAGCCCAAAGGAACAGAGTTCACAAGGGTGAAGTTCAGAAGGGCCAGGCTAAGCGTGCAGCTGTTCAACGGGAGTTTGTTAGAGCCAGCACTGAAGCTAGAGTGTGTGCCACTCCCTGTTCTCATAGTGTTCCTGACTCAAGAGCAGAGAGACATAAGCAAAGAACCAGAGGGAACAGTTTGGAGGAAAGCTTGCAATCTCTGAGAAATATTAACCAAGTTTTACCAGGCAAGAAAGGAAAAACACTTTCTGAGAAAGCTAAGTTCTTACCAAGGGAGAAAAGGGAATCCACGTCAGGTTTTACCAAACTGCCAGAAAGCACAGCCTTGCCTAAAGCTTACAGGCAGAGAACCTGTTACAGGAGGGAAGTTTCTGAAAGAGAAAACTCCAGGGATTCAAACCAGCCAGACTTCAGGTATGAACACGTTATTGATGATACTAAATGCTTGATTCCTAAAGGCCCTGTTAAAACAAATGCTCACTCTGTAAAGAAGAAGAAACCAGAGTGGTTTCAGAAAATCCCTAAAGCACTTAGAACACAGTGGTATTGGAGACAAGACCCTTGAGGCATTTCACACAGGCCTGTATCAGACAGGGACAGTGATTATTCCAATGATGAATATAGTGATGAAGAATCCATGGAGATAGAATGTGTAAACACTGTTCCCATTCCTCAACCCGAACAGATGGACTGTGATTTGTGCATGGCAACGGGCCAGGAGTCTGTAGACACTGTGTAACTTAGAAGAAGTTTGCAGAATTCTTATGATTGGATTGAACTGAATTCCTCTGATCAAGCCTTGCCTTAATTATGAAGTTTAACAATTAAGCAGATGATTTGAATGCTGGTACCTTTTGAAACAAAGGACTTTCTGTTTGTTTATCAATGTCTTATTTTGAACCCTTGCACTGACGGGGAATAAAAGCCTTGTTTCCCTATACTTGGTTTTGTTAATGAGTTCTATTAGGAAGCTGGAATAAGTAAGAACGTTTTCTACGTCAAATGAACCTTACATTCCCTTTGGCTACCTAAAATAATCTTTGCTGTGGAGCATGCCCATAATTCTAATGGCGTAGACAGGGCTCCCCACGACAACCCCTAAATAAGATCTGGTCCAACCAATTAATTGCAAAACTCACATAATTCATTGATTAGGATCAGGGGCAGCTCTATAATGAGGCCGAGTGAGGCGGTGGCCTGAGGTGGCAACTTTTTTGGGGCGGCAAAAATTGCCCCCAAAAAGCCCACCTTACTCGGCATGTTTCCCATCAGCGTCGGCGGGCTTAACCACAATCTAAAGTAAAAATAAAAATATGTAGACAACATTTAAACTGAAACCCCAAGAAGCCAGAGTCCACATGTAGTGCAACATCAGATAAATAAGAGATGCAGTTCCCCAATACTGTGTAAAATATAAAAATAGCACAAAGTCCAATCACCAAAATTAAATAAAATTATTTTTTCTACCTTTGTTGTCTGACCATTTTATTCTCTGATCATGCTGGTCCCGATCTGAGGCTTCTGCTTTCCTATCTTCTCTTAACTCTCTTTCTGTGGTCCATGGTCCATCTACCATTTCTAATCTCTTCTTTTGTTTTCTTCACTTCCTTCCATCAGCCCATTTCCAGTTCAGTAACCCTCCCCAGTATCAGTCCCCTTTCCAGTCCTCCCCTCCCAGTACCTTCCAATGTCAACCACCTTGCATTCCCATGACTGCCACTTGTGTCCATTCCCTTCCAGTCTCCCTCCTTTCCCACTGTCCAGCCCCTTCTAGTCCAAATACCATCCCAGGTATCAGCTCAGGTTCACTCTCAGTGCCACCCCCCAGTCAGCTCCCTTCCAGCCACCCTACCCTCTCTCCATCTCTCTTCCAGTGCCATTCACATGTCAGCTCCCTTCCAGCCTCTTCCCTATTACCCAGCTACCTACCACTCCCATCCCCAAGTGTCAGTTCCCTTCCAGTCCCCCTTCGGTACATTCCAGGTGTCAGCTCCTTTCCAGCTCCCTCCTTCCCCTGGCAGACCCTCTCAGTATCCGCTCCCTTCCAGTCCTATTCTACCATCCACCCCCCCCCCCCCGCATCAGCCCATTTGTAGTCCTAGCCCCTAGTTTTCTTCCAGGACCAGCAGCACTCTCCTCCCCTCCCCTATTAGCCCATTTCCTGTCCCAGCCCATTTCTAGTCCTATCCCCTTTATCAGCCCACCCCAGTCCTAGCCCCCCAATCAGCCCATTATCAGTCGTAACCCTCCAATAAGTCCATTTTCAGTCCTAGTCTCCCCATAGCCCTTTACCAGTCCTAACCCCCCCATCAGCCCATTTCCAGTTCTAAACCCCCATCAGTCCATTGCCAGTCCTAGCCCTTCCCCGATAGCCCATTACCAGTCCTAGCCCCCTCCGATCAGCCCATTTCCAGTTCTAACCCCCCCCCCCCGATAGCCCATTATCAGTCCTAACCCCCCTCCTGATCAGTCCATTTCCAGTTCTAAACCCCCATCAGTCAATTTCCAGTCCTAACCCCCCATCAGCCCATTTCTAGTTCTAACCCCCCATAGCCCATTAACAGTCCTAGCCCCCCTCCCGATCAGCCCATTTCCAGTACTACACCCCCATCAGCCTATTTCCAGTTCTAACCCCCCATAACCCATTACCAGTCCTAACCCCCCATCAGCCCATTTCCAGTTCTAACCCCCCCGATAGCCCATTACTAGTCCTAGCCCCCCTCCTGATCAGTCCATTTCCAGTTCTAAACCCCCATCAGTCGATTTTCAGTCCTAACCCCCCCATCAGTCCATTTCCAATTCTAACCCCCCCATAGACCATTACCAGTCCTAGCCCCCTCCCGATCAGCCCATTTCCAGTACTAACCCCCATCAGCCCATTTCCAGTTCTAACCCCCCCATAGCCCATTACCATTCCTAACCCCCATCAGCCCATTTCCAGTTCTAAACCCCCAATCAGTCCAGTTCCTGTCCTAGACCCCTCCCCCTCAATCCAGGGAAATTGAAAACAAAACAAAACTCCGGCGTAAGAAGCAGCTGCCACTGCTGCTCTAGCGGCGGCAGCGGCAGAATAAGGAGCCCCGCGGCCGCCTGGCCGCCCCTGAGAGCCTGCTGGTTTCCCTGGCTCCGCTTTGCAGAGCCGCGGTGAAGGGACAGTGTTTCCCTTAACCGCGGCTCTGTTAAAGCTGAGCCCACGGCACTGATGGGAAACAGGAAATCCTGTTTCCCATCATCACCTCGGGCTCAGCTTTAACAGAGCCGCGGTTAAGGGAAACACTGTCCCTTTGCCACGGCTCTGCAAAGCGGAGCTGGGGAAACCAGCAAGCTCTCCGGGGGGGGGCGGGCGGGTGGCCACGGGGTTCCTCATTCTCCCACTGCCACTGCTGGAGCAGCAGCGGCAGCTGCTTCTTGCGCCGGAGTTTTGTTTTTTTCTTTTATTTTGAAGGCTGAGTGAGGCGGTGACGGCGGTCTTTTTGAAGGCAATTTTGCTGCCCCCAAAAAGCTGCCACCTGAGGCCACCGCCTCACTTGGCCTCATTATAGAGCTGCCTATGGAAGAAGGTTCTCTAGTCAGGTGTGACAAAAATTTACCTTTTGGCCATCATGGGAAACGCCCATGTGTGGTGCATACCCAACACTTCCCATCACCCCGCGAAAAGCATTCTGACAGTGAAACATGGTGGTGGCAGCATCATGATGTGGGGATGTTTTTCATTGGCAGGGACAGGAAAACTGGTCAGGATTGAAGGAACGATGGATGACACAAAATACGGGACAATTCTTGAGGAAAACCTGTTTTAGTCTGCCAGAGATTTGAGAATGGGATGGAGGTTCACCTTCCAGCAGGACAATGACCCTAAACATACTGCTAAAACTGGTTTAAAGGAAAACATTTCAATGTCTTGGAATGGCCTAGTCAAAGCCCAGACCTCAGTCCAATTGAGAATCTGTGGCATGACTTTAAGATTGCTGTACACCAATGCAACACATCTAACTTGAAGGAGTTGGAGCAGTTTTGCCTTGAGGAATGGGTGAAAATCTTAGTGGCTAGATGTGCTAAGCTAATAGAGACATACTACAAGAGACTTGCAACTGTAATTGCAGCAAAGTGTGGCTCTACAACCTATTGACATTGGGGTGTGAATACATATGCACACTCCAGATTTTCTCTTTTTTTGTTGTTTAATTCATATTTGTGTCGCAATAAAGAATATTTAGCACCTTCAAAGTCATAAGCATGTTGTGTATAACACATGGTGTTATCCCCCAAAACTCCATTTTAATTCCAGATTGTAATGCAACAAAACAGGACAAACACCGAGGGAATGAATACTTTCACAAGGCACTGTAAACCAGGGTATGTGGAGTATGATCTCAGTCTCTCAAATTTACTGCTAATGCTCTGCGTAGTACTTGCATTGTGCCAAACAGAGTCTCCTGCTGGAGTTCGTAAGATGTAACAGGTATGGGTAATTTGTCTAGATGTGCTTTGAAATTCTTCTTTATCAAGCCTGTGGCTCCCAATACAATGGGAAATATTTTTGTATCTTTCTGACACATTTTCTTATTCTCTGACTGCATTTCTTGGTACTTCAGGATCTTCTGTCTCACCACACGATTCACAGAATAATCACTCGGAACCGACACCGCTATTATCAATGCTGTTCTGGTGTTTTTCTCCTTTACCACTATGTCGGGTTTCCTCACATCCAGTATCTTATCCATTGGAATGGGAATGTCCCAGGTCTTCATAACCTCTTCATTCTCTGTAATTCTCTTCGGGTCATGATCCCAATGCTTTTCAGGCACAGTAATGTTGTAGTGTTTACAGAGTTTCCAATGGATGAGGTGTGCTACTTTGTTGTGCCTTTCTGTATAGAAATTTTCCGCCATCAGAATTTCACAGCTTGCTATTAGGTGAGTCACTGTTTCCAGCTCTTTGTTACAGAATCGGCATATGTCTGTTTTGTCAGCTTTTTCAATGCTCGCTGTAAACTATCTCATCCGTAATCCGCTGTCCTGGGCTGCAACTATCAATCTTTCATCCTTCGGTTTCAGTTCACCTCTCATGTATCCGTTCTTGATCAACAAAAGGTTCTTGGAGTAACACTCTGTATTTTCCATTGTATTTCTGCATTTGCCACTTGTTTTCCTTGCCTGATGATCTAATTCTTTGTAGAGTTATTTCTCTTAATGTTTAATGTTTAAAATCACTTGATATACCGCCCCCCATTACACCGGGGCGGTTTACAATAAAACTTTAAAATACATAATTTAAGAAAGGGAAGGAAAAGTGACAATCATATAAGAGAAGAAAAAAAAAGAAAAAAGGACAGATTGAAAAAGGAAATACAGTGAAAACAGGAGTCATGGGGGAAGGTTGAAGGCAGAAGAAAAAAGATGAGTCTTAAGAGAACGGAACTTGGGAAGGGACTGTTCTAATCGGAGGTTAGTGGGGAGGGAGTTCCAGAGGGCTGGTCCAAGGTAAAAGAAAGCCGATTGCCGAGTTGATTGAAGATGAGCCTGGGAGGGGGAGGGAAGGTGTAAACGATTGATATGAATTGATCGTAGGCTGCGAGTGGGAGTGTGAAAAGTTAACAGGTTGGATAGATACTGAGGGATGTGAAGATAAATGGCCTGATGTACAAGAATGAGAAATTTGAATTGAATCCGAAAATTTACTGGCAGCCAATGAAGGTGCTGAAGGATAGGAGTGATATGATCGCGAGGGGAAGCATGCAGGATCATCTGAGCTGCGGTGTTCTGTAAGAGCTGTAACTGACGACGTTGATATTGGGGAAGACCAGCATAAACCAGTTTACAGAAGTCCAATTGTTTGATAACTAAAGAAAGAAGAAGAGTGGAGAGAGCCTGAGGAGAAAGAAATGGTCTAATGGCATGAATCTGTCAAAGACAATAGAAGGAGCGCCAAGAGATATCGGAGATATGATCACGGAAGGTAAGGTTGCTGTCGAGAAAAACACCCAAATAACGAAGCGTGGAAACTGAGGAAATTGGGGCACCAGAGAAAGAAGGAGTGAGTGACGGAATGGTGGAACTATGAGGAAACCAAATGGAGGCAGTTTTTGAGATATTCAGAACGAGACAGTTTGATGAAAGCCAAGAAGAAACCAGGGATAAGCAGTTGTTGAGAGGAGTGATGTCAGGGTGAGAAGAGGATGTATGATACAGGAGGAAGATGTCATCTGCGTAATAATAGCCTGAAACACCCGATTGCTGAATTAATAATGCCAAAGGGGTTTTGCAAATTCTGTTACTTCCTTTCCTGTGCATGCCTGTGGATTCTCACTCATTCCTTCTAGTCATCGGAATGCTTGTCCAAGTTTGATGATGGAGACAGATTCTGGTCATTTACTTTCATATTTCAGCACTTTTTGTGTATTTGGATCCAATGATGCTGTCAGGTAGGCCTGGAGGCCTATGATAGTAGCCCTGTATGTGTAATCAATCTCTCTATAAGTCCTAGCCATCCTTCAGCTCTAGGAATGTACAGTCTTGGCATACACTGATTCTTGTAAATTACTTCATGAACTTGGAGGAGTTTTCTTGTTCGCACATCCAGTTTTTCAAAATCTTAAGAGGCCAGTCCACAATCCCAAAGCTGTATGAGAGTACAGCAATTGCCAGCTGATTGCTGGCTTGTATTTTATTCTGTGATATTAAAGCACTTTTCAATAACAATTTTAATCCCTCCAAAAAACAATTTGGGACGAGCAACAATTTCCTGAGTACTCCTGAAGAAAGCCCAGTTACTGGCAATCACTGAAGTGCATCACAGAGATGAGATCTCTGTGGGATAGAGCAGTGGCTTGCTGCTGAGAGCTCAGGATGCATCAGACTGGTTTCAAGGCCAGAGGCTGGTGCTGAGGGATTTATGAGCCCCATAGCACTACACTTTGCTTGAGTCAGACCTTTTAACATTCTCTTCTGTACAAAACTACTCTACCTTCCATTACCCAGACCCAGGGATTCATATCTAGCGTCTGTCGAGAGGAACCAGCACAAATCCAGCAGCACCTGCAATCCCACAGAGAGGCTGAGCCTCTGCTGATCAGGACCCAGGAACTCACAGAGCTGAAAGATTCCAAATTACCCCTGTCAACTGATAACCAGGTTAATATGAATAAAATACAACCTCTACAATGCTTGTATGCAAATGCTAGAAGTCTAAAAAATAAGATGGGAGAGCTAGAATATATAGCACTAAATGAAAGGTTAGATATAATTGGCATCTCAGAGACCTAGTGGAAGGAGGCCAAGCAATGGGGCACTGTGATACCTGGCTACAAACTATAGTACATCACAATGAGAGAGTATATCAAATTAGTAGAGGGGTTGCGCTCTATGTTAGAGAGGGCATTGAGTCATACAGGATTAAAGTTTTGCAAGAAACAAAATATACTGTAGAATCTCTATGAATTGAAATCCCATGTAAAAAGGGGACGGCAATGGCAGTGGGGGTGTACTACCGACCGCCTGGCCAGAATGAACAGATAGACACTGAAATGCTGAAAGAAATCAGGGAAGCTAACAAAAGTTACAACACAGTAATAATGGATGATTTCAATTGCCCTGGGAATGACTGGGCCAATGTCACAGCAGGACATGCTAGGGAGCTAAAGTTTCTAGATGAAATAAATGACTGCTTCTTGGAGCAGTTGGTTCCTGAAACTGACAAGAGGGGAAGCTATTTTGGACTAGTTCTTAGTGGAACACAAGATCTGGTGCAAGAGATAATGGTCTTGGGGCCACTTGGCAATAGTGATCATAGCATGAAAGCATTTGATTTAATAAATGGAGGGAGGACAGCAAAGAAATTCATAGTATGACCATTTAACTTTCAAAAGGGAGATTATAATAAAATGAGGAAAATAGTTAAGAAAAAACTAAAAGGAGCAGCTGCAAGGGTTAAAGATTTGTATCAAACATGAGCATTGTTTAAAAATAGTGTCTTGGAAGCCCAGACCAGATGTATTCCTCATTTAAGAAAGTGGAAGGAAAGCCAAAAGACTGCTAGCATGGATTAAAGGTGAGGTCAGAGAGGCTGATGTAGCCAAAAAAGCATCTTACAGGAAATGGAAAAAGGAGCCAAAAGACAAAAGCAGGAAGCAACATAAGCACTGGCAAGTTTGATGCAAGGCATTGATAAGGCAGGCAAAGAAAGAATTTGAAAAAAAAAAGCTTGCCGTTGAAGCAACATATAATAAAAACATTTTCAAGTACATTCTGGAGTCCAGTGGATTGCAGGATCCAAGGCAACATGGGTTTACCAGAGGCAGGTCTTGTCAGACAAATCTGATTGATTTCTTTGACTGGGTGACCAGGAAGTTGGACCGAGGGAGAGCCCTAGATGTGGTGTATTTAGATTTCAGTAAAGCCTTTGACACCATTCCACACAGGCGGCTTATAAACAAACTGAGAACCCTAGAGTGGACCCTAAAGTGACTGACTGAGTGAGAAATTGGTTGAGTGGGAGGCAATAAAGGTTACAGGTAAATGGAGCTCACTCTGAGGAGAAGAAGGTTACCAGTGGTGTGCCCCAGGGATCTGTCCTTGGTCCGATTCTTTTTAACATTTTTTGTTAGTGAAATTGCAGAAGGGCTGTTGTGTAAGGTTTGCCTCTTTGCAGATGATACCAAAATCTGCAATAGAGTAGACACCCAGGAAGGAGTAGGTAACATGAGGAGGGATCTAACTAAACTTGAAGAATGGTCTGAGATTTAATGCTAAAAAATCCAAGGTCATGCATTTGGGCTGCAGAAATCCAAGGGAGCAGTTCAGTGTAGGGGTTGAAATCCTTCTGCCCATGAAAGAAGAGCGGGACTTGGGCATGATTGTTTCTGATGATCCTAAAGTGGCTAAATGGGTAAAAAAGGTGACAGTGAAAGCCATAAGAATGCCAAGGGAGAGGAATGGCCAGAAGAAAAATGAGGTGTTAGTACCTCTGTATAAGTCTCTTGTGTGACATCATTTGGAGTATTGTGTGAAATGCTGGAGACCGCGCCTTCAAAAGGATGTAAAGAGGATGGAGTTGATGCAAAGGGTGGCTACTAAAATGATTAGTGGTCTTCGTTATAAAGCATATGAGGACAGACTTAAGGATCTTAATATGCAGGGGTGGCTCAAGGCAATCTACTGTCTGAGGGGAGGGATGAGATGGCGCCTCCCCCCCCCCATAGTGTGTGGGGAGGGGTTTCTCAAAACTCCAGTCAGGGACTGAACAAAACCAAAAAAACGATTAGATAATATGGAGGAAATGCAAAATGTTTGCACACCAAGGAACTAAAAAAAATGAGCGAGAACCACAGCATACTTTATAAAACTAAATAATACTCATTTTAATTTTGTTATAAACTGCATTATGGTTCTTGCTTTTTCTTTTTTGAATATATTGTGGTAAGGAAGCCTATCCTGAGTTAGGGGAAAGGGAAAAAGGCAAAGAGTTCACCCTAGTAAAAGGGCCCCTTTTGCAAGGTCAGGGTAACAAAACCACAACCTCACCTAGGAACCAGAAAACCCCCAGCTGGAACAGGTTTCATGTTTCCCCTAGTGAAATAAGGGAGAGTGAATACAGACCTAAGGTCCAAGACCCCTACGTCAGTAAGCTGCCTGATTACTCAGGTGCCAGAAAGCAGAGTGATCTCCATCACCTGGGAAGAGAGGAGGTGGGGCTAGAACCCTGAAGATATAAGCCTATGCTAGATTATAGAAGAGGAGAAGGAGAGAGGGTGGAAGGAACGCCAGAAGCAAGGGCAGAGGCAAAGGCAAGAAGAGGAGAAAGAGAGAGAAGCTGATACAAGCCGAGGCACAGGTACGAGCCTAAGAAGCCTGATTAATGCTGAGCAGAGCAGGAGAAGCCTGACTAATGCTGGGCAATGCAGAGGAGCAGGAGACGCTCTCAGCTCTAACGAGAGGCTGTTAGCCGAGCTCAGTGAGCCAGAAGGAGAGTCAGAGTCTATGCAGCTAGGTGAGCCTGATGCTGAGCTGAATGGGAAGACACCCTCATGGATTGCTCTTTGTGCCAAGCCTTAGCCACAGAAGGGTTGAAGGAAAGCCAGCCCTGAGTGGAAGCCCTCCAGAGAAAGGTAACCATAAGAAGCAGGTAGACGGATTGTAAATTCCCACGTGGTAAAGAGGGGAAGTTTTACTAAGACGTAAGAACAAGCTGGAGTTGTGGATTGTGCTTGTTAACCACCTGCTACCTGTGAAGTGAGACGGCAAGAAGCCAAATTAACTGAGGAAAAAGCTTTCTTTTTACTCTTGAGTTTTCCTGAGAAACCTGAATAGAACTTTGCTTGGACGTTGAAAGTTTGTTCCTGTTTGGAGTTTTTGTTTTGCTTGTTAATTGGAAAACAGCCTGGAAAGGTTTGAGACTAGAAAAGAAAGCAAACTGCCACAGAAGAAAGCCTGTTTTGTGTTTTGTGCTTTAACCAGCAAGGCTAAAGGAAGCTGGTAGCCTTGTTGTTAAAGGCTATGTTTTTCTGAGCTGAAGAATACTTTAAGTTGCCACTTTGGTTTTGGGTTTTTGTTTTGCTTATAACCTATTGTGCTTTGAAGAAGCCTGGAGAAGTATGCCTGAATGTGGTATTTATGAACTTTTTTTGTGCTCAATAAATTTCTGCCATTGCCTTAACCCAAGGAGCCTGACTACAGCTTACTACCTGAAGCCCATATATAGCGCAATTAAACTACATTTCCCAGAAAACATTGCTTGGAATTAGTCAGTTAATGCTGAAAGGGGAAAGTTCCTCATACAACCATGCCCCTCTAAGCTAGAGGCGAGGGCGTGACAATATATTTTGCTTCCACAGAGCCCCTTTCCTCAATAGTGGGTGCAGAACAGAACCAGGACATTCACCCACAGAACTCAATATCTTAAAAAATAAATCTGATTTTGGTTATCTCACTAACAAACATTCTCCAGTACCAGGCAAATTGGGAACTAATATAAAACCCTACAAAAGCCACTAAAGATCTACAAGCCCAAATCTACCCTACCATACCAGCATAAACTTCCAAAACGTATACAAGGTGCCTACACAGAAAAAGCAGCACTATAAATACTGCAGTGGGCCCTAAAACATCTAAGACCTATTTGAAAAGCTGAACAAGGCAAATTACTACAGTACAGATCCCTGCGTACAAATTTCATGTTAGCAGAACACATGGCCTTGGTCACACATTCAGAACACAGACTCTCAGCAAGTACAGAATAAGTGATCACAACCTAAAGTAAAAATAAAATATTTAGACAAAAATTAAAAAGGCCTCTCCTCCCTTCTCGAGTGTCATCACCCTTCTAGTCCCCCTCAGTACCATCCTCAGGTATCAGCTCCCTTCCAACCCCATCTTTCCCCCATGCCAGCTCCCTTCCGCCATCTCTTTCCCCCTGTCTCAACTCCTTCCAGCCCTTTTTTCCCCCTCTGTCAGCTCCCTTCCAGCCTTCTCTTTCCCCCTCTGTCAGTTCCCTTCCAGCCACCTCTTTCCCCTCTGTCAGCTCCCTTCCAGCCCTCTCTTTCCCCCTCTGTCAATTCCCTTCCAGACATCTCTTTTTCCCTCTGTCAGCTCTCTTCCAGCCCACTATTTCTCTCTCTGTCAGCTCCTTCCAGCCCCCTCTTTCCCCCTCTGTCAGTTCCCTTCCAGCCCTTTCTTTCCCCCTCAGTCAGTTCCCTTTCATCCCTCTCTTTCCCCTCTGTCAGCTCCCTTCCAGCCTTCTCTTTCCCCCTCTTTCAGCTCCCTTCCAGCAATCTCTTTCTCACATGTAGCTCCGTTCTGCTCCCTTTCTTCCCCTCCACTGTGTAACTCTGTTCTGCTCCCTCTCCTTCCCCTCTCCCATGTAGCTGTGTTCCGCTCCCTCTCCTTCTCCCCTGTTTATCTCCATTCTTCTCCTTCTCCTTCCCCCATGTAGCTGTGTTCTGCTCCCTCTCTTCCCCCTCGTGTAGCTTTGTTCTGCTCCCTCTCCTTCCCCCTTGTAGCTGCGTTCTATTCCCCCTCTTGCTGCCCGTGTCAGTTCCATTCCTCTCCTTCCCCTGAGTAGCTCCATTCCGCTCCCTCTCCTTCCCTCCCATGTAGCTGCGTTCTGCTCCCCCTCCTGCCGCCTGTGTCAGCTCCATTTCCTATTCTTCCCCCATGTAGCTTCATTCTGCACCCTCTCCTGCCACCCATGATGCCTCCGTTTTGCTCTTTCCCCTTCCTCAGCAGCTGTGATAGCAGTAATTTAAAATGAAAAGGACTGGTGCAGAGCCTTCTGGCCCTATGGAACCCCTGCTGCTGTGTTCCACTCTAGCGTCATTTCCTTTTGGGGGTGGGATGCAGCAGCGAGGGTTCCATAGGGCCAGAAAGCTCCGCATTAGTTTCCTTTTTATTTTAAATTACCACTATTGCAGTTGCTTGTCCACTTTTTTGTTTGTTTGTTTGTTTGTTTTAAAACTGAAGGCAGAGTGAGGCGGCTGTTTTGGAAGCATTTTTGCCACCCCCAAAAGTTTGCCACCTGAGGCCATTGCCTCATTATAGAGATGCCCATGTTAATATATATACTTTAGAGGAAAGGCAGGATAGAGGAGATATGATAGAGATGTTTAAATACCTCCATAGCATAAATCTCTTTCAATTGAAAGCAAGCTCTGCTACGAGGGGACATAGGATGAGGGTGAAAGGGGATACACTTAGGTGTAATATGTGTAATATTACAGAAAGAGTGGTAAATGCCTGGAATAG
This sequence comes from Ichthyophis bannanicus, assembly GCA_033557465.1. Lineage (NCBI taxonomy): Eukaryota > Metazoa > Chordata > Amphibia > Gymnophiona > Ichthyophiidae > Ichthyophis > Ichthyophis bannanicus. The sequence continues at coordinate 116,207,457 of CM066043.1, forward strand.
ACTCTCAGTGGGGGTAGTAGAAACGAGGACAGTATCTGAATTCAAAAAAGCATGGGATAAGCCCAGAAGATCTCTAAAGGAAAAAAAGGGACTTTTGTAGTTGATATGGAAGGGCAGACTAGATAGGCCATGTGGTCTTTTTCTGCTGTCATGTTTCTATTCATAGCAAAAAAACCTGTGAGAAAATCAGTTGAACCATTAGATGATAGAGGGGCAAAAGAGGTGCTAAGGGAGGAGAAGGCCATAGAGGAGAGACTGAATGAATTCTTTGTTTTTATCTTTACTGAAGAAGATGTAGGGAGGTTACCCATGCCTGAAATGGTGTATAAAGGTGATGTATCAGAAGGATGTAAAGAAATATTGATAAACCGGGAAGATGTATTACAAGTATTTGATAAACTGAAGAGTAGTAAATCACCTGGACTGGATGGCATACATCCGAGGGTGTTAAAAGAACTGAAATATGAGATTGCATACCTACTATTAGTCATATGTGAACTATCATTAAAATCATCTTAGTACCTGAAAACTGTAGAATGGCCAGTACAACCCCAGTTTTTAAAAAGGGTTCCAGGGGTGATCCGGGAAACTACAGATCAGTGAGCCTGACATCAGTATCAGGAAAAATGGTAGAAACCATTATAAAGGAAAACATTACTAAAGATGTAGATAGTCATGGCTTAATGGGAGACAGCCAACATAGCTTTAGACAAGGAAGATCTTGTCTTACTAATCTAAGCATAAAAACGTGCATAAATTAGGTGCTTGGTTATAAAACTACCCTCCGCGTGGAGAATTTTGACTCTTGTTATTGTTACAGTGTTAACTATCATAGATTATTATGACAGATGCTTTACATGTGGTGAGTTATTTTTACGTATAACTGGTTTGATAGGGTTAGATTTGGGCATTGGTTGATACTTGTTAGGATTTTCTTAAAGTGCCAGCAGGTGAAATTCTTCTAGAACCTGGTCTCCAAGCCTGCCCTCTCCACTTCCCTGCACCTTGTCTCCCTGCCTTTTCCCACTCTTGGAAGGATGCTCCTGAGAAACGAGAGACTTACCTGTGCAGGGAGGTTTTGCTGGAGCACTTCAGCGGGCAGGGGAAATTTCTCACTCAGCACGCAGCTACTTGCTCCTGCTGGCTCAGGGTTTATATAGAGGCACAGAACGCTGAACTCCCAAAGACCCAACAGAGAAAGAAGTGACGGATAAACAGAGAGAATGAAAGTGGGTCTCCCAGTGACTGTAAATTCAGCACATCACTATAACAAAGGGCAGAGTGGTGCAGAAAACGTGGATAATACAGAGTTAAGCCAGACAAAGCACACATCAGCATTAAAATGACAAATCTCGCATTACTGAGGGACAAAAAGCCAGGAGAAGAGAGAGAAGACTTACATATAGAATCAGATTCACATATCAGCAACTTTATAGCTCTGACAGTTTCTATAGCTTCCCAAATTAATACGCACAGGGGAACATTTTCAAGGGCTTAGTCCAGTGGTTCCCAACCTGTGGTCCGTGGATTCCTGGGGGTCTGTGAGACCATCAGAGGTGTCTGCAGGACAGAGAAAAGAGAAACTGGTCGGGATTGACTGGGAGAAAGAAAAATAGAATATGGGGGGGGAGGGGAGGGAAAGAAATAGACTGGTGGGGGCTGGCTGGATGGAGAGAGAGAGACTAGTAGAGATAGGACAGGTTAGTGGCGACAGGCTTGGCACCAAGAGGAGTTGGGGCTGGAAAGAGTGGTGAGGGGGTCCCTGAACTTTCTGGAGATTAAGAAGGGGCCCACAGAACCAAAAAGATTGGAAATCTCTGGCTTAGTCGGTATCTATGCCGCAGCTGATCAGGGAGTTCTGTGGGTAATAGGATCATGAGCTGAGTCTACACAAGTGGATTTTCAGTTATTTAAAAGGATGTGTGCCCCGTCTTCAAAGATTGTACAGGGTACCTGCATTTGAAAATTAGCTGGGTTTTTGCAAACTGAAAAGTATTCATATAATTTTAAAACGAGGTGCCCTATTGACAATTTATCCTAAAGTGGCAAAAGGAAAGAATTATAATAGAGATATTTCCAGGATTCTGGTACAAGTCTTTTGTCAGATTAAGTTTATGTGGTTTATCCTGGTGACAGGATACCACATAGGTTCCTCCCACTATAACTGCTGTTTCCCCCTTTTTTTCCCCAAGATTATACCAGATGCTTTTTTGTGGGAAGTCGCTGGTTTTCTCTCTTTGTACTTTGCTCAATATCGGAAGAAATGCATTTCTCCTGGCTACCTAGTGGGCAGAGTCTACTTTCTTGGGGTTTCCAGGTGGAACGACAGCTACCCAATTTCTCTTTTTAATTTTATGGGTAATCACTGGTACAAATTTCAGACAAATCTTATGAAAGCTTTCTTTTCAGTTAATGCACAGTTAAGCTGAGAAATTATAGATTTATAAAATAGTTTGGACAAATTTCTGGAGGAGAAGTCCATTAACAGCTATTAGCCAGATAGACTGGGGGAACACCAGTCTTACTGCTGGCCTGGACACTGGTGGGGATGGGATGTGGAATTCAATGGATCATTGATGATATTTCTTATATTCTTTTGTTTTAAACCCCTTCTTGGGTCTCATAAGGAAAGAGGTGGGAAGCACTGACTTGGGGACCCCACTTGGATTCTGGGAGGAAAAAGACAGTGTAGGGACAGGAAGTCTCCTTCTGGTCTGCCAAGTGAAGATAGCCATTGATCCAGGAATCTCCTCCTCAGATGCTGCAAGGAGAGAGGCAGCGAGTGTTGGCTGACCCTTCTCTGATTTAGAGAGATACACTGGTCTAACCTCTAGGTAAAATGTTAGTTGTGTGTCTTTTCAGCATCAATGTCTCCTGACCAAGAACTACACTCTGTTTCCTGTCTCTGAGACATTAAAACAAGATATATCTTGCACCGGAACAAACTTTAAAAAATAAACCTGGCAAAGTTACACAAAAATGATACTCAGGGTGGCCCAGTGGTGGAATTTGATTCCTGACTCTAGGTTTAATGCCCTAAGCCGGCCAAAGATGGTGGTAATTACAGCTCTTCTGCTCCTCTGTGTACCCTCAAGATGTTTTTGTACAATAACTGAGATTATCCCCATCTCTCCAGAGACAATCAAGGGTCTGTCTATATTAAGCCTATTTTATAAAGACAAGTAGACACATACTTATCTTTCTAAAATATGGTGTGTGTGTGGCAGAGATCATACCTGAAGTTAAGGCACTAATTTTCCAGTATTTGTGCGCCATCGAGTCAATGCTGACTCTTGGCAACCTAGCAGCCCCTGGGTTTTCTTGGCAAGTTATGACCAGAAGTTGATTGCCAGGCCTTTTCTACCGAGGCAATGGAGGGTAAACTGTCTTGCCCAAAATCACAAGGAGTTCCAGTGTGAATCAAACCCTGACCTTTTCGGTACCAGGCTACTCCTTCACTCTATAGCAGTTTATAATCTACATGCTTAGTTCTATACTGTGATTAAACTCTAGCCATGTGCATGTCTACTGGCAAAGGAGACAGCATCATGTGAACATGCCTACTGGAGACAGCATCATGTGGACATGCATATGTTTATAGGAGGCCATTCATACATGTGCATGACCAAACATACTGTCAAAGTAAGGACATTCTCTACCATGTAAAATGTGTTCTTGTGCCGTTGAGTCGGTGTTGACTCATGGCGACCATCTAGTATAGTTCTTTTTTTTCTTTGAGATTCTCTGTGTTTGTCCCATGCTTTCTTGAATTCAGATACTGTACTCATCTCTAGTACCTCTATTGGGTTACTATTCTACGCATCTACCACTTTTTCTATAAGGAAATATTTCCGCATATTACTCCTGAGTCTATCCCTTTTCACGTTTATTCTATGTCCCCTCATAGCAGAGCTTGCTTTCACTTGAAAGAGGTATTTATCCATGAAGGTATTTAAATGTCTCTATCATATCTCCTCTCTCCTACCTTTCCTCTAAAGCAGGGGTGACCAGTGCCAGTGCTGGTGCACCACAATCCAGCCTCATTTTAATGATGTCCCTAATGAACATTCATGGATATATTTGCATACAATGGGAGGCAGTGGATGCAAATATATCTCATGAATATTCAGAAGGTTTCACAGATCCCAAAGATTTGAGAGCCAGAATACTGACACATTGGCACCCTTTTAAAACTGCACATGGCTTAAAGTAAATGAGAACAAGCTCTTCTTTGACATGGTTATTTGGTGCCTTCAAAATTTAGCACCCTAGGCAGTTGTCTCTGTTGCCTATTCCTAAATCAGGGCCTGGTTAAAATGTGCTAATACACTTTGGCAGCAATCACTGAACAGTCTAAATCTTCCATACTGTTGGCCATCCAACCTTGACCCAGTAGTCGTCGGCTGCTAGGACTGGTGGGGATGTGCCGTGCTGGTCTGTTTTGTCTTTGAATGGTAAGGAACTGGGAGGAAGGCATTCTTCCCCTTGACTATGATGCAGGGGTTCCCTAGGCTTCCGTGCTTTTGCCTTTAATCTTTACATGCTTCCACTGTGTCAGGCAAGGCAAGTAGTGGGGTTTAAGCTTTACATCTATGCTGATGATGTGCAAATTCTCCCTAGAAATGTTGGGAATATAGGTGAGGAGCTGAACACATGCCTGACAGAGTTACAGACTTGTTTCCAAACTCTGTACTTGAAGCTGAATATTGTGTAGACTGAATTTTTATGGCTGTCAGATGATCTCCTCCATGATCGATGGTATGACTTCAGCTATAACATTGAAATGTGTATGCCAGAGCCTGGAGGTACAGGTTGATTCCCATTTTCACATGCAGCATAGGTTATGGCTATGATAAGAGATCTGTATCTCCTGTTATGATGAATTAGACAGCTGTGGCTGTATTTGTCCAAATCTAACTTAGTGAGAGTGACAACAGCATTTCTACTACTGTGGTTGGATTACTCTAGCTGGTTATTTCCAAGACAAAGTCCATAATATTACACTCTGATTCCCCACTAAATCTTCTTCATCCCCTCTTCTCCCTCTTCAGTACCATCTTTTTCCCTCAATCTCTGTCACCCTTTTATCCTTCTCTAATATTTCAGAAGACGAAACCTCTCTTCTTCTTTCCTCCTCTAAACTCACTACATGTTCCTCTGATCCTATTCCCACCCGCCTCCTTAACTCCATCTCCTCCTCCGTCATCCTCTCCATCTCACATATTCTCAACCTATCGCTCTCCAATGCAACTTTCCCTGCAGCATTCAAACATGCTGTAATCACTTCTCTCCTCAAGAAATCTTCACTTGACCCTACTTGTCTCTCTGGTTATTGACCCATCTCCCTTATTCCCTTCATTTCCAAATTCTTGGGACGTGCAGTTCTCCATTGCTGCCTTGATTTTCTATCCTCTCAGGCCCTCTTTGATCCACTTTAGTCTGGTTTTCGTCCCTTTAATTCTACTGAAACAGCTCTTGCCAAAGTCTCCAGTGATTTGCTTCTAGCTAACTCCAAGGGCCTTTACTCTGTTCTTATTCTTCTTGACCTTTCTGCTTCTTTTCATACTGTTGACCACCACCTTCTCCTCGATACTTTATCCTCTCTTGGTTTTAGAAGCCTTGTACTGTCTTGGTTCACATCTTATTCTCCAATCACTCTTTCAGTGTTTCTTCTGGTGGTTCCTCCTCCACTGCTATCTCTCTCTCAGTTGGTGTACCCCAAGGATCTGTTCTTGGCCCTCTCCTTTTCTCTCTCTATACCCAATCCCTTGGTGCCCTCATCTCTTCCCATGGCTTTTACTATTATTTTTATGCCAATGACTCTCGAATCTATCTATCTTCACCTGACTTTTCGCCCACTCTCCAAGACCGTATCTCTGCCTGTTTATCTGACATTGCTATCCGGATGTTTCATCGCTGTTTTAAATTGAACATGGCCAAAATTGAACTTCTTATTTTTCCCCTTAAACCCTCCTTCCCCTTCCTCCTTTCTCTATCTCTGTTGATAAGACTCTCCTATTTCCTGTTTCCTCTGCCCGCAACCTTGGGGGTCATCTTTGACTCCTTCTTCTACTTCTCTGCACATATCCACCAGATAACTAAGACCTGTCATTTCTTTCTCCTTAACATTAACAAAATACGCCTCTTCCTCTCTGAACATACTACTAAGACACTTGTCCACTCTTTAATCACCTCCCGCCTTGACTATTGCAACCTCCTCCCTGCTGGTTTCCCCCAGAGTCATATTTCTCCTCTTCAATCTATTCAAAACTCTGCTGTGTGGCTTATTTTCCGCCAGCCCCATTATGCTCATATAACCCCTCTTCTTAAATCACTTCACTGGCTCCCCTTTAGTTTCTGCATCCATTCCAAACTTCTCCTTCTAACCTTTAAATGCATTCACTCTACTGCCCCTCATTACCTTTCCTCTCTCTCCTCTCTCCCTATTTTATTTATTTATTTATTTAGCTGTATTTATATCCCGCTTTTCACTGGGTCAAAGCGGCGTAACATTAAAAGGGGGGGTGCACAATAATCAATTCAGGGGTATGGGGTTATCACCTGGTGGCCAACATTGATGATTTCAACAATATTTGGGATATAGACATAGACATTGTATTATAGTTTTTCAGAGGATATGTTCAGGGGATGGGAGGTAGATTAGTGGTGGGTGCTTGCTTCTGGTCCGAGGTATTGCTGGAATAGGACAGTTTTTAGTTGTTTTCTGAATGAGAGGGGATCTCTGTTGCTTCTGACGTGACTTGGTAGAGAGTTCCAGAGGGATGGTGCGTAAAGTTCGAAGGCCCTGTTGCATGTCCGTTGGTTGTATTTGGTTCGTTTATGTGGGATAGTGAGGGAGTTGCTGATGGTTTGTCTGGTTGTTCTATTGTGTGCTGGTCGGGGCAGTAGTTCACGGAGCTGGGATGACTGAGTTTGGTAGAGAGCTTTGTGGGTAAGTAGGGCAGATTTGTATTTGATTCTAGCTTCTAGGGGAAGTATGTGCAGCTCTCTCAGTATTGGCGTGATGCGGTCTTGTTTTTTTGCTTTCTGGATAATCCTTGTGGTGGTATTTAAGGCAGTTCGAAGCAGATTTGTGTGGGTGGCTGGGAGTCCGTGGTAGATTATATTGCAGTAGTCCAGGTGGGGGAGTGCCATGGCTTGCATCACTGCTCTGAAGTCCTACACCTCTCCTCGTGAACTCCGCTCCTCCTCTGACTTGCTTCTCTCTTTGCCCTTTTCTTCCACTGCCTACTCCAGACTTTGATCTTTTCACCTTGCTGCTCCTTATGCCTGGAACAAACTTCCTGAGTCTATACGTCAGGCCTCTTCTCTACCTCTTTTCAAATCCATGCTAAAAGCTCACCTCTTTGAGGCTGCCTTTAGATCCTAATCCTCTATTCTGCATACCTCTCTCTCCCTTGAACCTTTATTTCTCATGTTTGTCTGCCTGTCTTCATTAGATTGTGCGCTCTTTTGAGCAGGGACTGTCTTTTATATATGTTTGTACAGCGCTGTGTACGCCTTATGCCGCTATATAAATGATTAATAGTAGTAGTAGTAGTAGTTATTGGGGGTTACCCCAAAAGGATATACAGTGATTGCAAATGGAACAGAATACCGCTGTTAGGCTTATAAAGGGCCTTTGGGAATATGATCATTTTCCCCCATATTCATGCAATTGCGCTGGTTGCCAGCCTGATATCATATATAAATTATAAGATTATTTGGCTTCAAGATTGGAGTCTTATGTGACGAGGAGGGTGTTGTTCTGGAGGCCTTAATTTTGTTGTCCCTAGAGTTCGGGTTATGAGAAAAGAGAGGAACCATTCTAGAGCTTTTTCGGTGAGGCCCCTTTATTATGGAACTTTCTTCCTAACGATTTGAGGGGTTTGGGGGACTTGAAGGAATTCCAAAGGAGCCTTAAAACTTAGGGCCTGCTATTCAGCGGCAGCAGCTAGCCACCACGGCTGAACTTTAGACCTGGATATTCAATACTGGGGCTATATCTGGCCGCCGGCATTGAATATCTGGGCAGCTGGAAAGCAATGAAGCTAACCGGGCAGTGACGATATTGAGCTACTACCCAGTTAGCTTTTGTGGTGAAAGTTAGACTGAGCTTGCTGCATAATGATAGCAGTTATGTGTTTGTGTCATTGCGATGCATTGTATTATTTCAGTGCTTCGTTATAGCGGTTTGTAAATAAGTAAATAATTTGAATGTGCTTGGGTTCCCTGTCATGAGGCAACATCGGGGAAGGTGGGAAGGTTACGAATGGGTTGGAAGCCCCAGATATAAGAGGAGGCGCCAGGTGAGGAAACAAAATGTAGAAATCTGGAGGGTAATTTTATAACAGGCCGCCTAGGTTGGGAGGGTACGTAGGCACCTATCGGAGGTTATTTTATAAAGATACATAGGTAACTATGTGTTTTTATAAATTCCCAGCTAAAAGCCAGCCAAAATTGCAGCTACAGTGCCACTACGTATGTTAAAACTAGCAGGAGCAGGTATAAATTTACGCGGCTGGAGTACACGCATAAATGTGTTATTTCATAACCTACACATACATTGTATGACACCATCCATGCTCCACCCCAGCCCCTCCCCCAAGCACACCTCACCTGGGTTACATATAAGTAGCACATCTATTCTTGCATGTTTATAAAATTGTAAATTTAGGTGTTTATTTTCCAGCTAATTAGGGGCTCTTTGAGAGTACAAAAATCAGTATTTATTGGTGTTTATTGATTGATTCCGGTGGAATCACAATATGTACATTTATATCACTCAGAAGTTGTCAGCGCAGAAAAGGCACAAAAACTGAGTGGGAGGATACAAAACAAGTCATGGAAGGGGTGGGAGACTCCTAGGCGAAGCAGGGTTTTTCCAGTGCTTATCCAATGCAATGCAATGTGTGCCTTCAAGTCAATGCTGACGCCTGACCCAGAAGCTCCTGGGTTTTCTTGGCAGTGTAACCGGAAGTAGATTGCGCTTATCCAATAATCACCTATTTTTTCTTTTTTTTGCATCAGGCTGTCTTATTGATGTCTATCAGTAAAAACCTAAAATCGGAAGACCTACATATAAATATTTTGTTTATTTTTTAAGTGCCATCAAGTCTTGAAGGACTACAAAAGGGGACTGCTACTTCTGGAGAGAGATCTGCAATTGTAAGTATTACTTCTGGGAATTTTCCTAAATCTTGGGGAAAAAGAAATTCTTTAGATTGAAACTGATTAATCTGTGAACCCAGTGTATTTGTTAAATCAGTCAGGGCCTAGTAGCAGCAAAGAGTTTCAGTTTAAATTTAAAACACAGAGGAGAGCTTTCTGGTTAGATTTAGAACCCAGCAGAGAGCTTCCAGTTTAAATTTTATACTCAGTCAGGGGCTAGCTTAAATTTAAAACACAGAGGAGAGCTTTCTGGTTAAATTTAGAACCCAAGACTCCCTCTATCCAAGCAAGGGCTGTGGGACTCTCTCTGGAGATTGGTCACAGATTACCTTAGAAGCACAGGACAGGGTACTGTGAAGCAGACAGCTTTTAATGAGTCTTTTTTCCCCTCCTTCCTCCTAATCACCCGCCTACCCCTGGGATAACCGTAGCTTTATAGGTGCTTAAACCTCTTAAAGGAAAGGAGGTGCCATATTCACTCTCAGGTGCAGCTGTTTATTCTCATCAGCATACATTAAGGACCTAAAATTAATTCAATTTCAGGTGAACAAAGTACATTAAACGTATTATGTATAGTTTTATTAGTATAAGTATCCCCAGCAACCCTTAGTAAGTAAAGAAGTTAAATATCTAAACACAACCTTAAAGCGAAGATGCAGACAGCAGTCCAGCAGTGAGATAGGGCTTTCCAGTCTTTTGCACTTAGTGTCACATGTATGATTTTCTCCCAGTTGGTGAGGGGTCTTACGTATGCACACGGTGCAAGGCAGGGCCGGATTTACCTTGAGTGAGGCCCTACGCCAACAAAAATTGTGGGCCCCCAGCAGGGGCGGCCCAAGGGGGGTGCGGACCTCATTTGCATAAGGGGCCTCATTTGCATAAATATTTGCATAATGTTACCATATACTAACTTTTAGTAAACATGCCTCTTAATGAGTGTATGGATAAAGAAAGACTAAAAGATTTCTACATTACTATAATCCAGTGCCAACTGCCAGACACATTAGGAACTACTACAAACACTGCCCATAGTAAACCCGCCGTATCCTAACAGCACTACCAGGACTCACAAAGCACCATACTCTACCAATCAAAAGGCAACACTGCAAATATTAAACCAATACATTTCAGAGAACAACAATACATGACCTACTGGGGAAAGAGAACAAGTGGCAATGTCAAATAGGAATTATATAAACAGAACACCTCAGCTCAGTTACACATGCAGAACATAGACCATCACCAAACAAGTAATCACAATTTAGAAATAGGAAGACAATAATTAAACTGGGAATCCCAAAAGCCTAACTTGGAATGTACAACACTGTAGAAATAAAACAATACATTAATTTGCTCTTGTACTAAACAAAGCACAGATGTTAATGATGCACATTTACCAGAGCTGACATATTCCAATTAATAAATTCAAAATAAAGAGATATTTTTCTACCTTTTGTGCATTTTTTTCAGCTGCAATTGCTCCAGCCACTTTCTTCTGGTTTCTTCGTGTCTTCTGCTAACTCTCCATCGTCTGCTGTCCATTTGTCCTTTCTTCTCTCTTCTAGATTTTTTTCCATCTGCTTTAACATACTAATCTTTCTCCTTTTGCTCTTTCCTCATTCCTATTTCATCCACTCAAATTTTACCCTCCATCCTCAATCCCCACTTACTCTCCCAATACCCGGCCAATTGTAGATTTTTTATCCCTCCCACACAAAATATTTTTTCTCTTCTCCATTTTACTCTTCCAGCCCCATCCCATTCTAATCCTCCCCCAACATCAGCTCCCTTCTAGTTCCAGCCTCACCCAGCATCCATTCCCTTCTAGTCCCTGCATCAGCCCATTTCCAGTCCTAGCCATCCATCAGCCCATTTCCAGTCCTAGCCCCCCCATCACCCCACTTACAGTCCTTAACCCCCCATCACCCCATTTTCAGTCCTTAACCCCCCATCACCCCATTTTCAGTTTAAGCCCCCCCTATAACCCATTACCAGTCCTAACCCCCCATCAGCCCACTTCCAGTCCTAACCCCATCAACCCATTTCCAGTCAGCCCCCCATAGCCCATTGCCAGTCCTACCCCCCCCCCCCCATCAGCCCACAGCCCATTACCAGTCCTAACCCCATCATCCCACCTCCAGTTTTAACCCCCCAGCCCATTTCCAGTCCTAGCCCCCCATAGCCCATTACCAGACAACCCCCATCAGCCCACAGCCCATTACCAGTCTTAACCCCCCCAAAGCCCATTACCAGTTCTAACCCCCCCCCAACAGCCCATTACCAGTCCTAACCCCATCAGCCCACCTCCAGTCTTAACCCCCCAGCCCATTTCCAGTCCTAGCCCCCCCCCATAGCCCATTACCAGACAGCCCCCATCAGCCCACAGCCCATTACCAGTCTTAACCCCCCCAAAGCCCATTGCCAGTTCTAAGCCCCCCCCAACAGCCCACAGTCCATTACCAGTCCTAACCCCATCAGCCCCCATCTAGCCTTAACCCCCCCCAGCACAGCCCATTTCCAGCCCCAGCCCCCCAATAGCCCATTACCAGCCCTACCCCCCCCAGTCCATTTCCAGCCCCAGCCCCCCCAATAGCCCATTACCAGCCCTACCCCCCCAGTCCATTTCCAGCCCCCCCAATAGCCCATTACCAGTCCTACCCCCCCCATAGCCCATTACCAGTCCTACCCCCCCCCCCCCATAGCCCATTACCAGTCCTACCCCCCCCCCGGCCTAAAGTAAAATTTAATTTAAAAAAAAAACCTGGTGGCTGCCGCCGCGGGGGCCCCGTCTACAAGCTGGTCGGGTCGGGTCCGGTCGGGTCGGGTCTCTCTCCCTCCCTCGCTGCAGGCTGCGAGAGACGCATCTTCGCGTCTCTCGCAGCCTGCAGCGAGGGAGGGAGGGAGAGAGACCCGACCGGACCCGACCCGACCGGACCCGACCAGCTTGTAGACGGGGCCCCCGCGGCAGCAGAGGGGGCCCCGCGGCGGCAGCCACCAGGTTTTTTTTTTAAATTAAATTTTACTTTAGGCCGGGGGGGGGGTAGGACTCCTACCCCCCCCCCGGCCTAAAGTAAAATTTAATTAAAAAAAAACCTGGTGGCTGCCGCCGCGGGGCCCCTCTGCTGCCGCGGGGGCCCCGTCTACAAGCTGGTCTGGTCCGGTCCGGTCGGTCGGGTCGGGTCGGGTCTCTCTCCCTCCCTCGCTGCAGGCTGCGAGAGACGCGAAGGGAGAGCGTCTCCTCGCGTCTGTGTTAAGCCCGCAGGGGCTGATGGGAAATCCCATCAGCCCCTGCGGGCTTAACACAGACGCGAGGAGACGCTCTATCTTCGCGTCTCTCGCAGCCGGGAGGGAGACGAGACCCGACCAGACCAGACCAGCCCAGCCCAGCCCAGCCCAGCCCAGCTTGTAGACGGGGCCCCCGCGGCAGCAGAGGGGGCCCCGCGGCGGCAGCCACCAGGTTTTTTTTTTTAATCCAGTTGAAAAAAAAAACCTGGTTCTATTTTTTGGGGGCCCCTGCCGGTTGTGGGCCCTACGCCATGGCGTACATGGCGTATACGTAAATCCGGCCCTGGTGCAAGGAGCTCTTTGCTCTCAGGGAACGAGTCTGATCTCTGGAGGCAAGAGTAGCAGACTTGGAAGACATAAGGAAGACAGAGAGGTACATAAACGAGACCTATAGGGATATACTCCTGAAGTCCCACCTCCAGTCTGGCAGCATCCCTGTTGCCATGGAGGAGAGAGGACACATGACAGGAGAGCATCACCCTGGTGCAACTGGAAGTGATCCTATAGCTAGGACCTGTCCTCCAGGTGATGTTAAACCCTCTCGCACTGAGGAAGTTTCTCCAGGGCCATGTGCCCATGAGGGAAGGGTTAGGACAGTCGTTATAGTTGGTGATTCGATCATTAGGCATGTAGATAGCTGGGTGGCTGGTGGACGTGAGGATCGCTTGGTGACATGCCTGCCTGGTGCAAAGGTAGTGGACCTCATGCGCCACCTAGACAAGGTCTTAGATAGTTCTGGGGAGGAGTCTGCTGTCTTGGTACATGTCGGTACCAATGACATAGGAAAATGTGGTAGGGAGGTTCTGGAGGCTAAATTTAGGCTTTTAGGTATGAAGTTGAAATCGAGAACTTGCAGGGTAGCTTTCTCCGAAATGTTTCCCATTCTATGCGCAGGACCCAAAAGGCAGGCAGAGCTCCGGAGTCTCAATGCATGGATGAGACAATGGTGCAAGGATGAGGCGTTTGGATTTGTTAGGAACTGGGGAACATTCTGGGGAAAGGAGGGGCTCTTCGGAAGGGATGGGCTTCACCTTAACCGGGATGGAACCAGGCCGCTGGCATTAACCTTTAAAAAGGAGAGAGAGCAGCTTTTAAACTAGATAATAGGGGAAAGCCGACAGTAGCCCAAGAGTGCATGGTTCGGAACAATGTATCCTTGAAGGATACTACCAAAACAATGAAGTTAGGGCACATCAGCAGAGAGGTTCCAATAAAGACAAAGGCAGCCCAAATGCCCTTGAGTACAGAGCAGACAGAGCTTAAAGATTCCAAATTACCCCTGTCTACGATAACCAGATTAAAATGAATAAAATACGGTCTCTAAAATGCTTGTATACAAATGCTAGAAGTCTAAACAATAAGATGGGAGAGTTAGAATATATAGCACTAAATGAGAAGTTAGATATGATTGGTATCTCAGAGACATGGTGGAAGGAGGACAACCAGTGGGATACTGTGATACCTGGGTACAAACTATATAGTAATGATAGAGCTGATCAAATTGGTGGAGGGGTTGCGCTCTATGTTAGAGAGGGCAATGAGTCACAAAGAATTAAAGTTTTGCAGGAAACAAAATTCTCTGTAGAATCTCCATGGATTGAAATTCCATGTAAAAAGGGGAAGGCGATGGCAGTGGGGGTGTACTATCGACCGCCTGTCCAGAATGAACAAATGGATGATGAAATGCTCAAAGATTTCAGGGAAGCTAACAAAAGTTACGGAACGGTAATAATCATGGGTAATTTCAATTACCCTGGTATTGACTGGATCAGTGTCACAGCAGGGCATGCTAGGGAGATAACGTTTCTAAATGAAATAAACGACTGCTTCTTGAAGCAGCTGGTTAATGAACCGACCAGAGGGGAAGCCATTTTGGACTTAGTCTTTAGTGGAACACCAGATCTGGTGCAAGAGATGAGGGTGTTGGGGCCACTTGGCAATAGTGATCATAGCACTGGTTGCCAGTTTCGTTTCGTTTTCAATTTAAGCTATTGATTCTGCTTCACAAAGTCTATCATACTAGCACTCCGTCTTATCTGATCGATCTCCTTTCTTTTCATTCCCCTGGGTATACACCTCGCTCTTTTCACCTCAACCGTCATGCCCTTCCCGTGCCCATCTGCAGCTCACACGTCTTTCTGCATTCTATTTCGCTGGTCCTGCTCATTGGAATTCTCTCCCCTCCTCTCTCCGTCTAGAATCACAATATGTCATCTTTAAGCAAAACCTCAAAACCCATCTATTTCCCCTAGCATTTAATGTCCCTTCTCCTTTTGTATGAGTCTGTTTTCTTGCATGTTTTATCTGCCTCCTGTATCTTGTCTTGTCTCTATTATCCTTTTGCTTTCTGTCCTTTTAATTTTGTACATTTCCTTTCTTTTACCGGCCTCGGCCAAAACCTTTATGTATTTTATTATTGTACACCGCCTGGATTGATATAGAAAGGCGGTTTTTATCAAATAATTAAGCCTTAAACCTTAGCATGATTGCGTTTGATTTAATTAATGTAGGAGGATTGGTAATGAAATCCACAGTACTACCTTTTAACTTTCGAAAGGGAGACTATGATAAGATGAGGATAATAGTTTAAAAAAAACTAAAAGGAGCAGTTGCTAAGGTTAAAGACCTACATCAAGCTTGGGTGTTGTTTAAAAATACTGTCTTGGAAGCCCAGACCAGCTGTATTCCATGCTTTACGAAAAGTGGAAGAAAGTCCAAAAAATTGCCAGCATGGTTTAAAGGTGAGGTGAGAGAGGCTGTTGTTGCCAAAAAAGCATCTTTCAGGAAATGGAAAAAAGAGCCAAATGACGAAAACTGGAAACAGCAGAAGCACTGGCAAGTTAAATGCAAGGCAGGCAAAGAGAGAATTTGAGAAGAAACTTGCTGTGGAAGCAAAAACACATAATAAAGACTTTTCAAGTACATTTGTAGCAAAAAAACCTGTGAGAGAGTCAGTTGGACCATTAGATGATAGTACACATCCAAGGGTGTTGAAAGAACTGAAATATGAGATTACAGACCTGTTATTAGTAATCTGTGAACTATCATTAAAATCATCAGTAATACCTGAAGATTGGAGGATGGCTATTGTAACGCCAATTTTTAGTTTAAATCATTTTTATTGCATTCACATTCAACAACACATTGTTTGCAATGTATTAAGACACACATATATAACAAATGCCCAAATGAACACACTTCAGAACAGTTCTAAATATTGCATATTTTCTTTTTCTTCCCTCTCCCTCCCCCACCTCTGCATCATTCTTCTTTATTAGCCCCTCTCCCCCTCCTTCCCCCCACCCCCTCCCACCCCCCATCTGTCAAACATTAACAGAGCCATGCGAAAGGGAAACAGTCTCCCTTTGCGCGCTTCTGCAAAGCTGAGCCGCGGAGGGGAAATGCGCGGCCATTGGGCAGTTCATTCTGCCGCTGCTGCAGCAGCAGCAGCTTCTAAAGATTAAGTTTTTCTTTTAATTTCCCTGGGCTGGGGAGGGGGGGGGGTTAGGCCTGGAAGTGGGCTGATGGGGGGTTAGGACTGGTAATGGGCTATGGTGGGGGATCTAGGATGGGAAATGGGCTGATGGGGGGTTAGAACTGGAACTGGGCTGATCGGGAGGGGGGCTAGGACTGGAAATGGGCTGATCGGGAGGGGGCTAAGACTGGTAATGGGCTATTGGGGGGCTAGGACTGGAAATGAGCTGATGGGGGGGCTAGGACTGGAAATGGGCTGATCGGGAGGGGGGCTAGGACTGGTAATGGGCTATCAGGGGGATTAGGACTGGAAAAGGGCTGATGGGGGGGCTAGGACTGGAAATGGACTGATCGGGAGGGGGGCTAGGACTGGTAATGGGCTATCAGGGGGGACTAGGACTGGAAATGAACTTATTGGGGGGGTTAGGGCTGGTAATGGGCAGATGGGGGCTAGCACTGGAAATGAGTTACGACTGATAATGGGCTGATTGGGGGGCTAGGACTGGGGTGGGCTGATTTAGGGGGATAGGACTGGAAATGGGCTGGGACTGGAAATGGGCTAACGGGGGAGGGGAGGAGAGTGCTTCTGGCCCTGGAAGAAAACTAGGGGCTAGGGCTACAAATGGACTGATGCAGGGGGATGGTAGAATAGGATTGGAAGGGAGCAGATATTGAGAGGGTCTGCCAGGGGAGGGAGGGAGCTGGAAAGTAACTGATACCTGGGCTGTACTGAAGGGGGACTGGAAGGGATGGGAGTAGTAGGGGGGGGACTTGGGGATGGGAGTAGTAGGTAGCTAGGTAATGGGGAGGAGACTGGAGAGAGCTGACATGTGAATGGCACTGGAAGGGAGATGGACAGAGGGTAGGGCGACTGGAAGGGAGCTGACTGGGGGGGGGGGGGTGGTGGCACTGAGAGTGGACCTGAGCTGATACCTGGGATGGTATTTGGACTAGAAGGGGCAGAACAGTGGGGAAAGAGGGGGACTGGAAGGGAATGGACACCAGTGGCAGTCATGGGAATGCAAGGCGGTTGACATTGGAAGGTACAGGGAGGGGAGGACTGGAAAGGGGGCTGATACTGGGGAGGGTTACTGGAACTGGAAATGGGCTGATGGAAGAAAGTAAAGAAAACAAAAGAAGAGATAAGAAATGGCAGATGGACCACAGACCACAGAAAGAAAGCTAAGAGAAGACAGGAAAGCAGAAGCCTCAGATCGGGACCAGCATGATCAGAGAATAAAATGGTCAGACAACAAAGGTAGAAAAAAGAATTTTATTTAATTTTAGTGATTGAACTTTTTTATATTTTACACAGTATTGGGGAACTGCATCTCTTATTTATTTGATGTTGCACTGCATGTGGACTCTGGCTTCTTGGAGTTTCAGTTTAAATTTTGTCTACATATTATTATTTTTACTTTAGATTGTGGTTACTTCTTCTGTACTTGGTGAGGGTAGATGTGTGTGTGTGTGACTGAGGTCAGGTGTTCTGTTAACATGGAGTTTGTACATAAGGATCTATACTGTACAATAGTAATTTGACTTGTTGAGCTTTTCAAATAGGTGTATGACCCACTGTAGTGTTTACAGTGACGCTTTTTTTGGATGGGCTCCTTATGTGAGTTTTGGAAGTTTGTGCAGATATGGTATGGTATGGTAGGTTTGCGCTTTGTTATAGGGTTTTGTATTAGTTCACAATATGCCTGGTACTGGAGAATAGTGGTTGTTGTTAGTGAGATGATCAGAATCAGATTTTTTTTAAAATATTGAGTTCTGTGGGTGAATGTCCTGGTTCTGCTCTGCTGCTACTGTGGATGCAAAATATATGTTGAAAAAGTAAAAGCAAGAACCATAACACAGTTTATAACAACAAAATAAAAGTGAGTTATAATTGAGTTTTATATGCTGTGCTATTGATTCTTGCTCTCTTTTAGTTCCTTGGTATGCAAACAGGACCGTACCTAGCCCTGTGCAAGTAGTGTGGGGGGGGGGGAGGGGTGCCATCTCATTCTTCACCTCAGGAAGCAGATTGCCTTGAGCCGCCCCTGCACCTGGGAAAGAACAACCCAAACTATGGTTATACAATGCAAGGTTCCACATTAGGAACCACCACCCAGGTAAAGGATCTGGGTGTTATCGTGGATAAAGGTTGGGGTTCTTCAGCTTGGAAAACAGACAGCTGAGGGAAGATATGATATAAGTCTATAATTTAATGAAGAGAGTGGACTGGATAAACGTAGATCGGTTGTTTATTGCAATAAAAAGTAGGAAGACAAGGTGACACACAATGAAGCTATAATGTAACCCATTTAAGACTAATAGAAAATATTTGTTCACTCAATGCATAATAAAACTCTGGAATTTGTTACCAGAAGATGTGGTAAAAGCCGTTAGTGTAGCTGGGTTTAAAAAAGGTTTGGACAAGTTTCTGGAGGAAAGGTCCATAAACCATTATTAAAGAGGACCCAGGAAATTTATTGCTTACCGCAGGACAAGATTGTGGAACCTGTGTACCTTTTTGGGAACCTACCAAGTACTTGTGACCTGGATTGGCCACTGTCGGAAAGAGAATACTGGGCTTGATGGCCCTTGGTCTGACCCAGTATGGCATATCTTATGTTCCTAGGCAAAACTCTGGGTGACAATAATATCTACAACTTTGTTCTGTGCTCTTCCCCAGTCCCCACAGATTGCCACTGCTTGGCCTCTGCTGACTGTCATTCCAGCAGTCGGCTCTTTCCTGGCTGCTTTGTCCCTGTGGCATTGGATGAGCCCCCGGGATATGCTGAGCCTGCGATTTCTGTTCTGTAGTCTGTCCCTGAGCCAGCATGTCTATTCATGTCATCTAATTCGCCTTCCACCTTCTAACTCAGCACGGTATATAAACTATGTTCCAACAGTCCCCCGTACTGAACACTGCAGACGAACCAGCCTGCACCACCCAGGTAAGAGCACAGACAGGACAGGGCATTCTGAGGTATTAATGGGAGCTGGTGGAGCTTGCGGACTTGGAGTGCAAATCATGGCACTAGGGTACTAGTGTGCGGATGTCACTGTGCTCAGAGTCTGGAAGTGAGAATACAGTGAAATTCACACACCGGTGCACTAGTGCCAGGAATCACACGCCCAGCCTCTCAGCAGGATGAAATTCACACAGTAGGGCACTCGTGCCAGGAATCAAGTTTCCCAGTTCCAAGGGGGAGACTTTTAGGCCAGTCCCGATTTTAAACTCACATCGTAAAGCATTCTGCTATTTCTAGTCCTTGATTCTGCTCATTGAAATCAGCGCTGCAGCTCCCATAATGCACAAGAATGGGGTTGGCCTAAAATCCTTCCTCTTGGAACAGTGCAGCTTGGCAGCTCTGCTATGGATGTGCAGATCTCACCATGCTCAGAGGCTGGGGGTGTAATTCCTGGCTCTATTGCTCTGGTGTGTGAATTTCACTGTGCTCAGAGGCTGGGGGTGTGACCCCCTGGCACTACTGCACTTGTAAGTGATTCTACAGGTTCGGAGACCATGGGCGTGAATGCTGGCAATAGTGCCCTGATGTGTCGATCTTGGCACTAGTGTTTGGACTGCATTTACTGTTTAAAGACTATTAAACACAGTGAGACTATGTTTGATCCATTTACAGGTTAACTTCACAATGACCAGCACTGAGGAACCCACTAAGATGACTTCTGAGACTGATGGAAAAGTTGATAAAGTATCCAAAGCCAGCAGTGGAGGCATTGGAGTCTTATACAGAGTAAACGAAAAGCCCACCAACTTCTATCCTGAGCCGCCTCAGTGCAGTTATCCCAGTTTCCGGAATAAGAATTTAAGGCAGTCCTGGATTTTTGACAATTTCATTCTGATGTATTATGGGACCTGCAGCTCCGATTCCAATGGGTAAAATCAGGGACAACAAATACCATAATGCATTGCAATGCAAATGTAAATCCAAAACTGGCATAAAATCTCACTCCTGGAACTAGCCCCCACTACATGCAAGCAACAGCCACAATACAGGCTATCCCATGACGGGTACAGCAGCTTCAGTGTAGCCCCTCCCTACAGAGACACAGCAGCCCCAGTGCAACCGTTTGGGGTGTGGATGGAAGTAACAGGCAGGCTGATTTGGGGGGGGGGGGGGGAAGAAGGGAAGGCTTTCTTCAATTCCTTACTGTGCTTCCCTCCACTAACTCCATTAAGAGACTGTTCAGTACATCTCACCCCTTTTCTGTGCAGAAATATTTCTTTAGTTTTGCCCTAGTTGACTCTCCCTTCAGTCTTGCATCATGACATCTTGTCCTAAATCTTCCTTTTCATGTACAGCTCAGGCCTGAATTCCAGGGCAAGTGACATTTTAAGGATGGGGGAAAGGTGAGAAAGTTTTCCTGTAACATGTCTCCATCTGATGTGCTTGTAGATTACCCTTTACGATCAGGAGAACTTCCAGGGCCACTGTCTGGAGCTGACAGGAGAGTGCCAGAGCGTCTTTGACAGGGGCTTTCAGCGCGTACGCTCCATCCGTGTTGAGAGTGGCCCGTGAGTACTCTTCTAGTTTCTTATTGACACTGTGGAATCCACGTCCACTGTGCTGGACTTAATTAGAGTGACATAAACTAAGCTAGAGGCATAGGAGGGCAAACATCCTGCCCCAAAGGGCTACCTGCCAAGGCATCCAGGAAAGGTGTCGCACTGCAGAGGGTGATTACTCTAAGTAGCTGGATTCATTTTCCCCAAACAGACTGTTTGGGGAAAATGACTCTTCCACTGACTCCAGGGCTGACTCGACCATCAGGGAGATTAGGCTCTCACCTAGGGTGGCAGCTTCTGTGGGGGGTGTTAAAGAGCATCTGCAGTGAAAGCAAAACCTGACAGTCACATAAATTCATAGAGCCATCAGGACATACCTTCACCCACAGGGAGGGCGGGCACAGTGTTCAATATCTAATACACATAGGGAAATGGCTTTTGGAAATGACCCTCATGATGTGTATATATATGAAATAAAGTATAATACAAAATTATGCATTTTTTACAGGAGAGGTGGTGGGATTATCATTATTGTTTAATTTTCACAATCTCGGGGGAGAGGGGAGGGGTGCACAAAGCTGAAGGTCTGCCTAGGGTGAGTAGTACTTTTTTACCAGCCCTGACTGGCTCACCTTTTAGGCATTCAGATAGGGAAGAATTCAGTTTGCCAGATCTAAGAACCTGACTCTACTAGTTAGGCTCCAAGATCTTGAATATTGGCCTGTAAATTATTGTGCTACTGTTATTCATCAGATCAAAACACAATGAACAAATTTATGGGCAATACTATCATTTATATTAATCTGCTTATTTTATTTATTAAATTGCTTTAGTCAAAGTGGTTTACATTGTAATGTACATTAAAAAGGGACATTGATAACCTGGATTTTTCTGAGGCAATGGAGGGTTAAGTGACTTGTGCAAGGACACAAGGAGTTCTAGTGGGAATTGAACCCTGATTGCTTGGTGGCCAAGCCAATGTTCAAACCATTAGGCTACTCCTCCACTCTACTTAGACCTGAGAAGGGAATGTAGTGCAGTCAGCAAGGCATTAAATATTACCTCCAACTTGTTTGTTGGTCTTTTTAAACAGACATTTTAAGATTAACCTTTCCACAGAGTTTTTGTGGTCTCTTTCCCCTGAGATTGATCCTTTGCAACCCTGCTGAGATCCTTCAACAATCCTTCTGCCCAACCCCACTCTCCTCAAATATCACCTAGCCTTTGCCTTTATCTCTCCTGTGTCCTCTTCCACCATCCTCTCTATTTAGGTCTCATTTATTTCTTTTCCTGTTGTCTCCTATTCTTCCCCACTTCTCCTATATCTCTGTAGCTTCCCTTCCTCTCTTCTGCTCCACTTCTGGATCTCCACCTCCCCACCATCATCTTCCTTCCTGAACCTCATCTCTGGGTCTTCATCTGTATTAACACATTTGATATACGCCCAGATGGTAGCAACAAGGCCATTTACAGTAAAAGGTCTCTGCGAAGTCAGAAAGTGAAAAGAACTCCATTATTTGACAGGACAGGAAAGCGGCCAAAACAGCAGGAAAAGAGAAGAGTTGGAGGGGTAGAATAGGAGGAGGGTAGTGCCTAGGTTAAGGTTGGGGAGGGAGGGAGGTCAAAAGCGGCATGAAAGAGGTGGGTTTTCAGAGGGGCCTTAATGTTTTGGAAGTAAAGTTCGGAAAGGAGCAATGGGGAGGGAGTTCCAAAGGGCAGAACTGCAAGTTAGTTCGAGGTGGACCTGTGGATGGAACGAAGAAGGCCCTTCCAACTCTCTCTCTACTCTTGCGTCTCTGGAATTCTCTCCCCATGCTAGCCTCATATGCTGCCCCCCCAAACTCTTTTCTCTGTCAAAGTATTTCTCTGACCCTCCTCAATCCCTCGTGGACAGTGCAACATATCTGATTTTGAGCTGTCTCTCTCATACACTTTGTCCCTTGTGGATAGCGTGAACTGTCTCTGATGCTTGACTCTCTCTTCTCAGCTGGGTGGCTTTCGAGATGATGAATTTTTGTGGGGAGATGTTTATCCTGGAGAAAGGGGAATATCCCCGCTGGGATTCCTGGTCCAGCAGCTACAGAAATGAGTGGCTGCAGTCGTTCTGCCCAGTCCGCATGGTAAGAAAGTCGCCTCTTCAGTCCTTCCTTCTAATTTTCTTTGGATTTCCATTGCGTTTCTCTTACTCTTGTCTCCTTCCATTTTATCTTTTGGCTTCTCTTTGCCATCCTTTTTTCTATGATCGCTTACTGTCTTCTCTTTCATTCTCTCTCTTCTTTATAGTTTGTCTTCTGCTGTATGCCAGTCTCTTGTTTTCTTTCTCTCTTTCCCTCCTCTAATTCTCTATCCCTACTCCCCCTCTCTTTCTCCCGTGCTTCTCTCTCTCTCTTTTTTCCCCTTCTCATTCTGTCTCTCTGTTCCCTCTCTGCAGGAAGGTGACAAGCATAAGATCAGCCTATTTGAGCAGACAAACTTCCAGGGCCGTAAGATGGAGATTGTGGATGACGATGTTCCCAGTCTCTTCAGCTATGGATTCACAGATCGTGTGGGAAGCATCAGTGTATCCTGTGGCAGGTAACAGCCTCCCACTCACCCATCAGAGAGGTGGAAACCGTGAAGGCGGTAGAAGATCTCTAGGCACTTTTCATCTGCCCAGACTTCCTCTCTGGTGCAGAACCTGATCCCACCAGTGAGGATCCTCTGTGCTTGCCCTTTGCTGTGCTGGATTTTGACATGTTTTTCATCCCATCGCCTCCACTGAGAGATTGTTCCCTACACCCACCTCTCTTCCTGTGAAGAAATACATTAATTCTGAATCCTATCCCCTTTGAGTCTTGTACTGTGACCTTTTATTCTAGAAATTCTTTCTCACTGAAAAGTGCCTTTAGTGCATTATTAATAGACTGGACAGATTTTAATATTTCTGTGAAATCCACCTCCCCCCAGCTTATAAGAACATAAGATATGCCATT
This sequence comes from Ichthyophis bannanicus, assembly GCA_033557465.1. Classification (NCBI taxonomy): domain Eukaryota; kingdom Metazoa; phylum Chordata; class Amphibia; order Gymnophiona; family Ichthyophiidae; genus Ichthyophis; species Ichthyophis bannanicus. The sequence goes on from CM066043.1 coordinate 116,230,881, forward strand.
CTGGGTTAGACCAAAGGTTCATCAAGCCCAGTATACTGTTTCCAACAGCGGCCAATTCAGGTCACAAGTACCTGTCAGGTTCCCAAAAGGTACACAGGTTCCACAATGTTTATCCAGGGGTAAGCAGTGGATTTCCTCAGTCCATTTTAATAATGGTTTATGGACTTTTCCTCCAGGAACTCATCCAAATCTCTATTAAACCCAACTACACTAACAGCTTTTACTACATCTTCCAGCAATGAATTTCAGAGTTTGATTACGCAGTGAGTGAGAAAATATTTTCTCTGATTAGTCTTAAAAGCGCTACATTGTGGCTTCATTATGTGTCCCCCTAGTCTTTCTACTTTTTGAAGGAGTAAGCAACCGATGTACATTCACCCGTTCCATTCCATTCATTATTTTATAGACTTCAGCCATCTCATTTCCAAATTGAAAAGTCCTAACCTTTTAAGCTAATCCATCCCCTTTATCATTTTGGTTCCTCTTCTCTGTACATTTTCTAATTCCGCTATATGCGCTCCATAGTTCTTCTGTACATAAGGACATAAGAAATGCCATACTGGGTCAGACCAATGTCCATCGAGCCCAGTATCCTGTTTCCAACAGTGGCCAGTCTAGGTCATATGTACCTAGCAGTTTCCCCAAAAGACACACAGGTTGCGCAATGCTTATACTGGGGCAAGCAGTGGATTTCCCAGGTCCTCTTTATTAATGGTTTATGGACCTTTCCTCCAGGAACTTGTCCAAACCTTTTTAAAGCCCAGCTACACTAGCAGCCTTTACTACATCCTCTGGTAACAAATTCCAGAGTTTGATTACACGTTGAGTGAAAAAATATTTTCTTTTATTAGTCTTAAATAGGTTACCCTGTAGCTTCATTGCATGTTCCTAGTCTTTTTATATTCTGATGACTTATTTTTTCTCCAGCTGACCAAGCATATTCTGTAGGATACAAATCTTTAGATCCCAACGTGCCAGCTTGTGGATAACAATTTTCAAGAAGATTTGGCTAACTAACTAAGAGCTGTAGTTACTAAGGTGCATGATTGTTTTTGTGGTTAATGAGTGTTATTAGCAACTATGTTCCATTGCATAGAATGGGAACTGTGGTAAAATAACATTTGTTACCCGTGTTAACATGCACTAACTGGTAATGCACCTTTGTAACTATGTTCCATTGCATAGAATGGGAACTGTGGTAAAATAACATTTGTTACCCGTGTTAACATGCACTAACTGGTAATGCACCTTTGTAACTATGTTCCATTGCATAGAATGGGAACTGTGGTAAAATAACATTTGTTACCCGTGTTAACATGCACTAACTGGTAATGCACCTTTGTAACTATGTTCCTAAGTTGTTAACCAACTAGGATGCCCAGGCTGAACATGGGGAAAGACTGAACTTTCCCAATGTGAGGGCTTCTAGTAGCACTTGAAAGAAGATGCGTTTAGGTCATGGAGTACACCACATATGTACAATTACATTTTCGAACATACACCCATTCCTCTACAAGAGAGAGCAGGTATGACGTCTACAAGCCTAGTGTAAGAGGCTCCTTCTCTAATCCCATCAGGCTGTGTTTCCAGTCTTCTCAGGCTCTGTCTCTAGTCTTGCTCATCCACTTTTTCAAGCCTATTTTTGAGTCCAGGCCCTTTTCTCTCTTACGTAACACCCTTGTATTTGTTAATCATTCCCTTATAATGAAATTCTCTAGGTCCCTCATTTGTTCTGTTTGACTGTCTTGAATAGTTTGTAAGCTCTCTGGAACAGGAACCGTCTCTTCTGTGTCTGCCTAGTGCTGTAAGGATATACCTTGCATTGAATTTCCAGAGGGAAACTGCCCAGGTAGCTTCTCTTTGAATGTTCACTTTAAGGTTCATGGCTACAAACCTATCCACTTATCTTGAACTTAGACGGGCTACTAGAATTGCCTTAAGAGGGTGTTTAGCACATTTTCGGTATTTTGAGGGGGGCATGTCGGCAAGGGTAACAGACAAATAAGTAAATAAGCCCAGTAATTTATTTAATTTGTTCATTTACTAAAATATGAGTTGCAAGCTCTTTTCCAAAAACAGCCCAAAGCGAGTTGCTATCAAATGATGTGATTAACAAAAACACATTGGAAATAATAAACTAAGAAACATACTGATGAGCCACCATTAAAACATTTTGACATTACTAGGTAAAAGAAATATTCCGGCATCCCAAGAGCAGCCCTTCATTTTTTTCTGAAGCACAGGAATTTCAGTTTCTCTTGCAGTTCCAGCAGACTGGTGTTCCGGACTGACAGTCCTTCTTTTAATTGCCTCCACTCTCCACTATATTTTGGAGGTACAGTCTCCAGAACTGGATTCATTTTCCCAGAAGCGTTCTCATCGGTGGTTTATACAGAGGTGGTCAGACCTCTCCTTGTGTGACCTGCCAGTCCTCTGGCCCTGACCATTGGCTTTTGCGCTCGATATGCTAAATAATCAGAATTGAAGGAATTTGGGAGGTATTAAGGGCTCCATTAATGTAGTGGTCAGAATTGTGAGGACAAGCTTTTATTTAGCTAAACATGGAGATTTATCTTCTTATTCTCTCTCTCTTTTCTAGCTGGGTGGGATATCAATACCCTGGTTACCGTGGTTATCAGTACCTCTTCCAGCAAGGGGAGTACCATCACTGGAATGAATGGAAAGCCGGGCACCCCCAAATCCAGTCTGTACGTCGGATCCGTGACAAGCAATGGCACCAACATGGTAGCTACATGCTCCCTTCCAAATAAAGAAGCACATGGATCACCGCACCCTCATCTCCTCTTCTTCAAATCATCTCCTTTGAACCACTCTTCATCTTTCTATCTTCTCCTTTCCAGTTTACCCATCTCCACTCCATTCTCTTAGGAGTAGTTTAATGGTTAGAGCAGCAAGCTGAGAACCAGGGATAAAAGCCCACTACTGCTGCTTGTGATCTTGGGCTGGTCATTTAATCTTTCATTGCCTTAGATACAAACATACAGACTGATGCAGAAAGACTAGCACACCCTTTGCGCACAGATAATGCAACTTATATGCATAAGTTCTGCCACGCCAAATGCAGAAAAGAGATTAATGCACGTGTAAACAGCAAAAAAAAAGTATGTGCACACAACAACGCCAGGCATATTTAAATGATACACAAATGAGCTGTGCGGATTAAAATGGAATACTAATAAGACCTGCACCCAAAGCAGAGAAACGCATAGATTATATAAACAGCAGGAGGGCCAATATCTCTACACCTGGTCTGAGGGTGACTTAAACATTTTCTGCATGCAGGGAAATACTGTTTCAGGGTATGTACTGGTGAACAGTTACCTTCAAAGTAAAAATTTCTGTGTGTATCTTTTAGCGTATAAGCGAAAGTTCGGCAGTCAAGAAGAAATGTCTTTTGCTTCTTATCCTTATGTGTTTTTTGGTCTCACTTATATCATTCTCCATTTACTGTTAGATATCTTTGTTCTGATTTTATTTAAAAAAAATTGTTTTTTGGATGAAATAGTGTTGAATACTATGTGCTGAGCACCAAAATAACCTGCATGTACTGTGAGCATTTGACATTTACGCCCATCCGCATACGGGAACTTGTGGCACGTCTGCTTTTTGCGTATGCATTGGCTCCTCTTCTTTCAACTGTACACCGAATTTTTGTGCACAGCTCAATTGCATATATGCCCTTTGATGCATACTGACGCTGAAGCCTCACGCTATCATCATGCTATGAAAATGCGTGCACAGCTAACGGTGCATGACTTCAGCGCCGGCTTTCTGCATCGGCCTGATAGATTGTAAGCCTTCCATGGGATAGGAAAATACCTACTGTACCTGCATGTAACTCACCTTCCGCTGTTCCTTCTCACCTTCTACTATCACCTTTTCTCTATCCCACCATCCTCCCCACTGTTTTTCACCCTTCTCTCTGCCATTCCCCTCCCTCACTTCTCAGTCTCACCTTTCTCCAATCTTTCCAAGGTCAGGACATCCTCCCAGAACAGCTTTTGCTGAAAAAAAAATCCAGAGTCAGGGATGAACCCTCTGTGATCCTTTTAGCAGTGCTTAATAGATATTGGCACTGCAGACATGGAAATATCCCAGCACCAGAATGACAAAAAAACAAAAAAGTAGAAAACTATAGCCGGCCACAAGATGGCACTAAAACCTAACAAAGCTGTGCAATGGCTCCTAGTTTGATGCTGAGAAGGTGTTGAAAGTTTGGTGATGGTAGTGTTCTTCCACAGAAAAATCTCCAACCTTAAGCAGTCAAGAAATCAGACGACGCATTGCTCTTGGCAGAATGGCTATGAAAGACCTAGATAAGATTCTCAAGAGCAGAGATGTCTCTCTCCATACAAAGATTCGACTTGTTCAAGCCATGGTATTTTCAATAACATCATATGGATGTGAAAGCTGGACAGTGAAAAAGACAGACAGGAAGAAAATTGATGCCTTTGAATTATGGTGCTGGCGGCGAATACTGTGTATACCATGGACTACCCGAAGAACAAACCAGTCTGTACTAGAGGAGATCAAACCTAAGCTTTCTTTAGAAGCTCAGATGACAAGACTTCGACTTTCATACTTTGGACACATCATGCGAAGAGAGAGATCATTAGAGAAAGACATCATGCTTGGCAAGATAGAAGGTCAACGCAAAAGAGGAAGGCCAGCAATGAGATGGATCGATACAATAACAGCAGCTATGTCTGTCAACAATGAGCCGCCTGACTGAAGACCGAACACAATTTAGGATAGCTATCCAGAGGGTCGCCATGAGTCGACTTCGACTCGACGGCATTTAACAACAACAACCTATTGGGTGAGGGGCTAATAAATAGCTCTATGTTTTGCAGAAAAATGCAAGTATGTATACAAAGCTCACCGTAAGACAAGCATGAGCAAGGTTTAATTAGTTTAAGAATTAAACTTCTAAGCATCAGCAGTAATCATCAACCTTAGCTATTGACTATTCTCATATCTCTTATTTATTTATTTGTACTTATCAGTCAGCTTTAATCATGTGAGTGAAGGGACAGGGGAGATATCTAAATATGAAATACCTGAAAAGTATTACACAAGAAATAATCTGTTTCCAGGTAAAGAAATCTGTGGAACTAGGGGACGTGATATGAAGCTGCAAGAAGATGGACTCAGGAGCAAAGTCAGGAAATATGTTTTCACGGAAAGGGTGTTGTATGCCTGGGATGCCCCCTCCCTCCACCAAGGCAGAGGTGGAGACAAAAGTGATGATAGAATTCAAAAAGGAAAGGGGTGTGCACAGACAATCCCTGCAGCTTTGAACACCTCAGCTCAAAACAGCAGTAAAAGACGGGGGGAGGAGCTTTCTTGCAAACAGGTAGTTACAACTCTAGCAACCTTACTGAGCATGCTGGATGGACCATTTGGATCTTTATGTGCGTCATCTACTACACTGTCATGCTACAAGCAGTGTGCAGAAATCAACATTAAAATGCAATAAAAATCCATTTAAACAACCAAGAAAATCAGGAAAAAATCATAACATCCAGAATGTAATCACTTCAAAAATAAAGCTTTCATTCCCTGTCTATGTGCAGTTGACTGCTAACCAGGACTTTAAGAGGTAAACCAGGAAATATATATATAAAACAGGAAGGGGGAGTTTGAAGGGGACAGTGATAGTCAAAACTGCAGGAAATTCAATAAAATTGGAAGTGCAAAATGAACCTTGACTGGACATAATTCTTTCTACCCTGAAAGCATCACACTTGATAATAACTTCCTCATCGTGTTTAGTGTAGTTTAGTTTGATCCTTTCCGATACCGCCTTTCCTTTCTAAATAGTAAAGTGATATACGGCAATTAAATATAAAATAAAGGGAATCCAGAACGTGATGGTGGTGGGAGTAGGGTTTGAGAATCTCAGTTCTTCACTTAGTGAGTAAGGGAGTAGGAAGTCAAACAAATATTTAGGCTGACGGTGGGCATGAGTCTTAAAGGTGAGAATTAACATTTTGAAAGTTATTCTATAGCTAGTTAGAATCTAATGGTGACCAAAAGGTAGCGGGGCCATATGGTTAAATTTGTGGTTCATCGTAAGAGTTTTATGCAAGTATTCTGAACCATTAATAAGCGCTTCAGGGCAACACTGTAAATGCCATAAAGATGTTCATTGCAGTAATCGAGTCTACTACTGCTACTATTAATCATTTATATAGCACTACAAGGCTTATGCAGCACTGTATATATACATAAAGAAAGACGGTCCCTGCTCGACAGAGTTTACAGTCTAAACAAGTCAGACAATACAATAGGGGAGAATAGAGGTGCAAATAGGGAAGGTAAAGGAGACACATGAAAAACAAGGGATCAGGATCCAAAAGTAGCCTCAAAGAGGTAAGCCTTTAGCATGGATTTGAAAAGGGGCAGAAATAAAGCCTGATGTACAGATTCGGGTACTTTGTTCCAGGCATAAGGAGCAGCTCGGTGAAAGGACCGAAGTCTGGAGTTGGCGGTGGAAGAAAGGGGCATAGAGAGAAGCAAGCCAGAAGAAGAGCGGAGTTCACGAGGAAGGGTATAGGGAGAGAGGGGAGGGTAGTGAGGAGCAGCAGAATGAATGCATTTGTAGGTCAGAAGGAGAAGTTTGAATTGGATACGGAAACTGAAGGGGAGCCAGTGAAGTGACTTGAGAAGGGGGGTTATATTAGTATAGTGAAGCTGGTAGAAGATTAGGCACGCAGTTGAGTTCTGAATGGATTGAAGGGGAGAGAGATAACTCAGAGGGAGACCAGCAAGGAGGAGGTTGCAATAGTCTAGACAGGAGGTGACTAAAGAGTGAATAAGGGTCTTAGTAGTGTGTTCAGAAAGGAAGGGGTGAATTTTGCTAATGTTATAGAGAAAGAAATGACAGGTTTTAGCAATCAGTTGGGTGTGAGTGGAGAAGGAGAGGGAGAATTCAAAGATGACCCCAAGGCTGCGGGCTGAGGAAACAGGAACTAGACGAGTGCTATCAACAGAGAGAAAAAGGAGGAAATGGAAGAGGGTTTAGGGGGAAGGAGGTCTTAGGAGTCATGCTGGTTAAGACAAAGGTTCTGCACAGGGATTTTTTTGTGCCAATATGCAATGGTATGGTGTACCAGCACCTTTTTCTGGGGGGGGGGGGAGGGGGCAGCCCCTTAAAAAACCCCTCAGCAATTTGCTTCCTCCTTTCTCTGCTGCCACTTTTGCTGTGTCTGTGGCAATGCCAGACATCAGACTTTAAACAACAACAAAAAAGCCAATGGGTCTTCTCAACTCCACGCTCGAAGGCCTGCAAATGCCCAACCACTCCGACGCAATGCGATGCATCAGGAAAGAAGGGCATTTGCTGGCTTTCCAAGCGCAGAGTCGTGAAGACCTGCAGCTTTTTTATTTTCCTTGTTTAAAGCCTGATGCCGCAGACACAGGAAAAGCAGCGGTGGCAGCAGAAGGCAGAGGGCAGGGGGTTAATGTCTGCAAGGGAGATGTTGGATATGAAAAGGGGTGTGGCTGATCACAGGGGGTGTGGCTTCTGTGAAGGTGTGGCTCTATAGGGGCAGATCCATGGACAATCACCCATCCCCTAACGTTCACTGAGCATATGAGTACCGGCACCTTTTTAAAAACTATTTTTACAAAAAAAAGCACTTGTTCTGCAAATATACAGAGCAAGAAAGATGAGCAAAAGCCAAAACAAATATATAAGGGGCAACTATCCAGGTGGCATGCATTTTTGGCACTATGATAAAAGGCAGCACAGGGCCCTGCACTAAAGAACCCACACTACCCAAGCAGCGGGCATCTGAGTGGTGCCTAGGTATGGTGTGGGCTTTCCCACCACGGTGCCACTAGCTTGGACCTTGAAAGCCCAAGACGTCAGTGCTTGGCAGGGGCAACTACCACCAGCACATTGGGTGGCAGTAGTGGCTCCTGGCAAGCTGTGCTAAATTCAGGGGGGCTGTCTTTGCCCCCCTGCATCTAGCGCTGTGCCATGCACTAATAATGCAGCCGAAACTCACATTACTAGTGTGGGGCTTATTAAATATGCCCCTAAATAATAAAATATGTAAATAACTCACAATTTCCAAAACTAAAAAAATTGAAAACAATTTTTAAATTATTAAACATAGAACATGAAAACATATGAAACCAAATTAAAAATAGCCCAGTATGGCCATGCCCCAGCAGAATACCTGCATCAGGTCTAGTCTCCATGATGCTTGTTAAAGTGCAGGATATAAATAAGTAAACTAAACATACCATGTAACATAAAAATGACCAGAAAAAGAGAAGATTTATTGCAATCTCTGGTACAGAAATTAGTAGCACATTTAAAGCTCCTTGCTTTTGCCACCTAAAAGACAAATAAACACAACAGAAAGATAACTATAATTTCTGTTTTGCAAACATCATCAATGTGAATAAACTGTCATAAATCCAGTATGGTTTATGGTTTATTTGAGCTTGCTTCTAGCAAAAAATACATAGCCAAACACTGAGTCAAAGTGGACTTATCTGCCAAACACACTAGTCTCAGGTCAAAATAGTTTGCTAAAATATGCTGTGATGAAAATACAGCTTGTGATGGTTGCTGTACTTTATAACAGAAAGTTACCAACGGAGTTTAGATAGAGAGCAGTCCATATAAACAGGATCCTCATCTGCTATTATTCCCCCTTGTTCAACAAGCATGGGTTCAATATCATGTATTGGCACAGATGAATCTCTCAATGGAGCATTTTCAGGAGAATACTTGTTTCCCTGCTTCTTTCAAGGTTATAGCTAGGGCATAGATCAGTGTTCATACCTGAGCTTCCATTGCTGCTAGAGTTCCTCTCTATATAGCCTGGCCAGTATGTAGTCCAGTTCTTATGTCCAGCCTTCCAATCCAGATCCCTGGACACTGGATCTCTCTTCACATACCTTCTGGCACAGGTCTTAGAGTCCCTTCCACGTGCAGCCGTCTCCCTCACAGGTAGCCTCTGGTGATTCCTAGCTCTGCAGCAGCATTCCTCTGGCTTTCCCCAGTCCAATGGTGTATGCTGGCCCTTGGAATACCTCCCAGTATACATACTGCTTTGGACTCTTCTAGACCTCTCAAAGGCTTTTCTCTTCCTTCTTCCAAAGGGTCTCTTTCCCTCTCTGTCCGTCCGGTTTGGCTTCTGCTTCTGATGATCCTTCAGATGAAACTGATGATCAAGCTCAAGCTGCTTCTCAGGATATCCAAGGTGATCATGAAGATGGTCATCTGTAGAATAAACTCTACTCTTATTCTGCTTGGATGAGTGCTCCTCCCTAACACAGCGCAGCTGTGCTGAATCAGGCCCTGCCCTTTGAGATGAGTGCTTAGGGATTACCTCATAGCCCTCCTGATTGAACACACGTTTCCCCACTTCAGCTCCTCTAATGGCTGTTGGAAACCTGGTGCATTCTGGGACTGGTAGTCTTTTATGGCAAAATTCTGTTTTCTTATTTCTACCAGAACTGACAGGTTGCTTGTTCAGAGTCACTTCACCTTTTCTATAGCTCCTTCCTGAGCTATGATAAGCTTCCTTATCACAAGCTGCAATAAAAATCCCACCGGACTGAGTCGCATGGGTTGAGGTGCAGACTGAGTGGATCTGGGGTACAGTGTCCGCACTATGGATAGCGCAGGCGTTTTTGGCATGCACTCTCCAGCGATGTAGCATGGACCGTAATTGCAGTTACTGCCACCTCAGTGGGTGGTGTTAAGTGCACCCAGGTGGATAGCACCAGACGTAACAAATGTAGGACAGTGTGATACCTGCACTAGCAACATGGGAACGTAACGGCACACCTCCATTTCTTAGCATGGGTTGAGCACCACCCCCACGCTCCTTTTCGGAGCCAATCATGTGCCTTTTAGTAAATACGCCCCTTTGTTTAATTAAGAGAACAGAACAGAGCAGGGATTCTCAGCTTAGTCCCACGGACACACCTAGACAGTCAGGTTTTCAGAATAGAGAAAGTGTGTGCTGCCGCGTCAATGCGACCCAGCCCAAATCTGTAGTAGAGCTATCTGCATGCACTGCTTCCATTGCATGCAGATCTCTATTATGTATATTCATTGTGGCTATCCTGAAAATTTGACGGGCTAGGTGTGTCCTGAGGAATGGGCTGAGAGCCATAAGAACATAAGAACATAAGATATGCCATACTGGGTCAGACCAAGGTCCATCAAGCCCAGTATTCTGTTTCCAACAGTGGCCAATCTAGGTCATACATACCTAGCAGTTTCCCCAAGGGACACAGGTTCCACAATGCTTGTATTGCTTCAAGCATTGATATCCTGGGTCCCTTCTTAATAATGGTTTATGGACCTTTCCTCCAGGAACTTGTCCAAACCTTTTTTAAACCCAGCTACACTAACAGCCTTTACTACATCCTCCGGTAACAAATTCCAGAGTTTGATTACACGCTGAGTGAAAAAATATTTTCTTTTATTAGTCTTAAATAGTTTACCGTGTAGCTTCATTGCATGTCCCCTAGTCTTTCTATATTCTGATAACGTAAACAATCGATCTACGTTTACCCGTTCCACTCCGTTCATTAATTTATAGACTTCTATCATATCTCCCCTCAGCCGTCTCTTTTCCAGGTTAAAGAGCCCTAACCTTTTTAGCCTTTCTTCATAGGAGTATCCTTCCATCCCCTTTACCATTTTGGTGGCTCTTCTCTGAACCTTTTCTAAAATCGCTATATCCTTTTTAAGATACGGCGACCAGAATTGCACACAATATTCAAGGTGCGGTCTCACCATGGAACGATATAGAGGCATTATAATATCTTTTGTTTTATTTTCCATTCCTTTCCTTATCATACCTAGCATTCTGTTTGCTCTCTTGGCCGCCGCTGCACACTGGGCCGAGGGTTTTAACATGGTATCCACAATGACGCCTAAATCTTTTTCCTGAGTGGTGGTTCCTAATGTGGAACCTTGCATCGTGTAACCATAGTTTGGGTTGTTCTTCCCTAGGTGCATAAAGAGATTTCTATCTAAAAGATGTTATAAATAACTAAGAACGGGAATGTCCGAATGTCCCTGTCTGTGTGCAGTCAAAGATGTAGCACTTTGTGATTTTCTCATCTTTTAATATAACATATCACTGTTCACATACAACAAAAAATGAACAAACTCTGGCTCAGGAGTGAGGTTCACGACTGTCAAAACTAACCCACTTGGAGAAACTGCCCTCACAAAAAAATATTCTTCTCTATATGGAATCACAGCCAGTGTGAGTTATAGGATCTACTGCCGCCACTGAATGCAAATCTGTCTCATGCATATTCATTGTGGATATCATTAAACCTTGACTAGCTGGGTGTGTCCTGAAAATTGGGTTGACAACATTGACAACATTGCATCAGAGAGACCTCTGACCTCAAGGAGTGACCACGCTGGGATCCTCGGACCCATAAGGATGGCGTGTTCTTCAAAGGTACGTCAAACAACTGTCTGTCTCCTCTCCCATTCCACAGCCCCAGACATCACCCAACAACTAAAAGCAGCCCTCTCATGGTTTGCGTTACTACAAACAAGCTTTTTTCAAAGATGGAGACGCTGTCGAACTAGAGGGCATGAAATAAAATTACAAGGAGGTAAACTTAAAAGCAACACCAGAAAATATTTTTTCATGGAAAGGGTGGTGGATGCCCAGAATGCCCTCCCAAGAGAGGTGGAGAGGTGGTGGGAGAAAAAACAGTGACAGAATTCAAAAAGGCATGGGACAGGCACAGAGGATCACTACATAGCAAGAGGATGTAATAAAAAACTCCATAAATAATTTCATAAACAGAGAGTGGTTACTCCCTGCCAAGTACTTACGACCTGGATTAGCCATGGATGCAAACAGGATACTGGGCTTGATGGACTTTGCTCTGACCCAGTATGACCTTTCTTATGTTCTTATTATGTTCTTGCAGCAAATCAGTTCATCTAGCCTTCCCCCAGGAAGCACAGGAGCACAGCACTGACTTGGCCGAGCTGAGAGGACAGCATTGATGAAGGAATGGATGGGACACTGACGGGCTCAGTTTTTTCACCTGACCCCTTCTTCCCCGCCAGCAGCATAGCATATGGGGTTATAGTTCATGCTCAGCCCTGCCAGCCCCCATGGCCCCCTCCTTCCTCCACGACACACTTCTGATTTGAAACAGGAAGCACGTCAGTAGGGGGCCATGAGGATCAGTAGCATAATGTATGCTTTGAGTTTTTGTAACCCAGAACAAAATTCTACAGTCTGCTGACTCACCTGGCTCCTGAGTCCATCTATAAGCTGCAGACAGCAGGGTGTGGGCTGCCCTCCTTTCCTTGTCGCTTGCTGGGGAGGGAGGAGTGTGTTCCTACTGCCACTTCCGCACCTCTTGGTCATCAAAGTGAGGTGGGTGCTGCAAAAGCATTTTGGAGAGTACTTACTGCCACTTCCCTAAAATTTGCCACCTGAGGCAACTACCTCACTCAGGGTCGGCCCAAAACTATCTGCTGCACTTTTAGCATGTGCTGCCCCCTGGACAGCTAAAGGGTTTGCCATCGCCCCCTCCAGAGGCACAGTTCCTTTGTTCCTTACTTTATGACAAGCCTGCGCTCGTGCTGAAGCAGGCTGGAAGCCCCTGTTGATCCTGCCCCCAATGGCAGCAGGGCGTGTGCATTACAGGAGGTGGGACTGGCCGAACCTCCAGCATGCTTCAATGTGAGCATCATGGCTTCATGTTCTTTTTGAGCGCTAACTTGTCCTAAAGCAAGGAACAAAGGGACTGTGCCCCTGAAGATTTGAAGGGGAGGACCACTGGGGGGTGGGGGGACGGTGGCTGAGTGGCTGCCTCCTGCTGCCATTACTTCTTTGGCGCTCTTGTACCGTCCCTGAAACTGTGCCACCCTAGGTGATTGTCTCGTGGCAGGCCTGGTCCTGTCACAATTTCTCTAATGATAGTGTTCTCCCTACTATGGATTCAAGAAGACAGAAAGGAAGGAGAAAAAGAGTGCGTCACAGACTTCAGACCATTTAGAGAAGGTAGCTTTCATGCGGATGATGAAGTCCCTACCTGCCGAGGAAAATCTTGACTTGCTGAAGAGAAAACAGGCCAAGTTAGCTGATTCCAATCTGAGGTTCTTTAAAGTAGCCTTTAACAGTGCCTAAGTAATGAAGACATTCTCTTTAGAGGACCATCTGCAAGAGCTGAAGAACATGGATCTGCAGGGTTCATACACCACCATTTCAGTGCAGTCTTGGACCTGAAAAGAGATGTAATCACGTTCAAAGTCTCAGCTGAGGCAAAATCGTTCACCTGCTGGGGCATTTTCCACTGGAGCTAGTGAAAGCACCATACAAGAAAAGTTTTTCTTTAGGGATCTTTCACCAGAAGCAAGAGACTGGGATATCCCATTATCTGAAAATTTGTTTTAACATTTTTGTTAGTGATACCTGACAGTCCTTCTGCAATACAAGTGTAAGGTTTGCCTCTTGTGGATGATGCCAATATCTGCAATAGGGACACCAAGAAGGAGTAGATAACATGAGGAGCTAAGCTTGAAGAATCGTCGAGATTTAGTCACTAAAAAATGCAGGGTGATGCATTTGGCCTGCAAAAATCCAAGGGATTGGGACCTGGGCGTGATTGTTTTTGATGATCTTAGGGTTGCTAAAGAGGTAGAAAAAGCAACAGTGAAAGCTAGAAGGATGCTTGGGTGCACAGGGAGAGGAATGGCCAGCAGAAGAAAGGAGGTGATAGTTCCTCTGTATAAGACTTTGGTGTGACCTCATTTGAAGTATTGCGTGCAATTCTGGAGGCCACACCTTCAAAAGGATATAAGCAGGATGGAGTCAGTACAGAGGGTGGCTACCAAAATGGTTAGTGGTCTTTGTTATAAACCATATGGGAACAAGACTTAAAGATCTTCATATATATACTTTAGAGGAAAAGCGTGATAGAGGAGATATGATAGAGATGTTTAAATACCTCTGTTGTATAAGTGCCCAGGAACGAGCCTCTTTTGATTGAAAGTAAGCTCTGCACAAGGGGACATAGGATGAGGGTGAAAGTGGATAGATTCAGGAGTAATATGCAGAAATATTTCTTTATGGAAAAAGTGGTAGATGCATGGAATAGTCTCCCAGTGGAGGTGGTAGAGATGAGGACAGTATCTGAATTCAAGAAAGCATGGGACAAACACAGAAGATCTCTAAAAGAAAAAAGGGACTATAGTAGTTGGAATGGAAGGGCAGACTAGATAGGCCATATGGTCTTTTTCTGCCGTCATCTTTCTATGTTTCTAAAATTAAAAATGCAAAACGAAAGTGCAGAAAGACTCCATACAATTCTTGAGCAGTTCAGATGCTTCCAGAAGGGCTACAGCTGCAGCAGCCTACTTGAAAGTAATAAATCCAGAAGATAAACCTCATAGAGGATTTATCCTTGGCAAGGCTAAATGAGTACAGCAGCCTAACTACACAATTCCAAGTCTGCGTACGCAGCGTACCGGCCTCTGCAGAGTCTTCATCACTCCCTCTTTAACTCTCTGCAAGAGGAGAATAATGCTTCTATCCATCTCTACAGGCACACGGCTCTGTTAGAGGAGTCTGCAACTCTGCTTTATAATAAAAAAAAATGAAATGCTTTATCTATGCTCTCTCCTGCAGTGAGTCAGGCCTGGGCCATCCCTTCCTCCACTGTTTCCCCCCTGTGAATGGATGCGACAATGGGACAGTCAGTCACTCATAGCACATCAGGAATAGCTTGCTGCACAACTTCTGAGATCAGTTTCACATAATTCATTTAACTGTACATATAATTTACCCTCAATCTGGCCACCCATTCTCTTATTTATTATAAAGCCTTTATCTTATCCATCTTGCCTATCTATTTGTCCTAACTACACTTGTCCTCCCTACTGCCTGTTAAGATGTCGCATTGCATTCGACTGACAGTGAGCATCCTATCTCTGTTGTATGAATGTTCTATTGTACTGCCCATTTGTATTGTTCTGACATTCTGCCTTGTAGTAGTGCATTATATGAATGTTCTATTGTGCTGCTGTTATGATGTGTGATTTGCAGTCTGCTAACATTGTATCGAATTTCTGTTATATGAATGTTCTACTGTGCTGTTTTAATGTGTATATTACTGACGCTGTATCATATAATTGACTATCCTGATAGTCATGGGTGACTGGAACGCAAACGTTGGCAACAAAGAAGAAGGCAAAGTAGTTGGAAAATATGGACTTGGCAACAGAAATGAAGCTGGAGAAAGACTGATAGAATTCTGCAAGACCAACGACCTATTCATCTCAAACTCCTTCTTCCATCAACACAAGCGGCGACTGTATACATGGACTTCACCCAATGGATTATATAAAAATCAAATTGACTACATCTGTGGATGTCAACGATGAAAAAGGTCTATAACATCAACAAAGACAAAACCTGGAGTTGACTGTGGTACAGATCATCAACTACTAGTATGCAAACTCAAGCTAAAGTTGAAAAAGAGCAAGACACTCATGAATGTAGCAAAATATGACCTTGAGAATATACCACTGGAATTTAAAGACTGCCTGCAAAATCGATTTGCTGCTTTAGATACAAATGACAGAGCTCCAGAAGAGTTATGGAATGACATCAAGAAGGTTGTGTTGGTGAAAAAGCAAAAACAGCCAAAATGGATGACGGAAGAAACTCTGAAAATTGCCCAGAAATGCAGAGAAGCTAAAGCCAGAGGAGAAAGAAAGACAATAATAGAACTCAACAGAGATTTCCAACGTGCAGCAAGACAGGACAAGAAAAAGTACTACAACGACACATGCAAGGAAATAGAAGCAGAAACTATTAAAGGAAGAACAAGATCGGCTTTCCTAAAGCTACGAGAGTTAAAGAAAAAGTTCCAGCCTCGAATTGGAATGTTACAAGATGCTCAAGGTTCTATGTTAAATGATGCTGAGAAGATCAAGAAAAGGCGGAAGGAATATACAGAGATTTTATACGATAAAGATCAAGTGGACCAACAGCCATTTCAACCTGTACCTTATGATCGGGAACCATTGGTGATGAAAGAAGAAGTTGAAGCAGCATTGAAAGCCTTATCAAAGAACAAAGCACCAGGCATTGATAGCATTCCCATAGAAGTATTACAGCAATCTGATGCAGCTGTTACCGTACTTACAAGGCTCTGCCAAGAAATATGGAAGACAACATCATGGCCAACTGACTGGAAAAGATCTGTGTTTATACCAATACTAAAGAAAGGTGATCCAACTGAATGTGGAAATTATCGCACAATCGCTCTGATCCCACATGCCAGCAAGATTCTACTGAAGATTATTCAAAAGAGACTACAACCATACCTGGAACAAGAACTACCTGAAGTGCAAGCAGGGTTCAGGAAAGGGCGAGGAACGAGAGACATCATTGCGGATGTGAGATGGATCCTTGAAAAGACTAAAGAATACCAAAAGGATATCTATTTGTGCTTTATCGACTATAGCAAGGCTTTTGACTGTGTAAACCATGAGAAACTCTGGGCCACATTAAGAAGCATGGGTATACCAGAACACCTGATCGTACTCTTGCACAATCTGTACATTGATCAAGAAGCAACAGTTCGAACGAAACAAGGAGAAACAGAATGGTTTAAAATAAGCAAAGGTGTAAGACAAGGCTGTATACTTTCCCCCTACCTGTTTAATTTATATGCAGAACAAATCATCAGAGAAGCAGGATTGTATGAAGACAACAGAGGTGTGAAGATTGGTGGAAGACTCATCAACAACTTTCGCTATGCTGATGATACCACATTACTGGCGGAAAATGACGTTGATCTGAAACATTTGCTTCTCACAATCAAAGAACATAGTCTCAAAATGGGCCTGCACCTTAATGTAAAGAAGACAAAGATCATGACAACTGGCATAATCAACAGGTTCATCGTTGATGGAGAAGAAATTGAAATCGTGAACAACTTTAACCTACTTGGATCAACTATCAATAAAGAAGCAACAAGCAGTCAAGAAATCAGATGACGCATTGCTCTTGGCAGAATGGCTATGAAAGACCTAGATAAGATTCTCAAGAGCAGAGATGTCTCTCTCCATACAAAGATTCGACTTGTTCAAGCCATGGTATTTTCAATAACATCATATGGATGTGAAAGCTGGACAATGAAAAAGATAGACAGGAAGAAAATTGATGCCTTTGAATTATGGTGCTGGCGGCGAATACTGTGTATACTGTGATGGCGAAGATGGTCAGATTCCCATGGAAATAGAGGGAATACAGGAAATTTCCCCTAGGCAGAGGGAAAAAGAAAAAAAGGCTCACTTTAAAACCAAAGTCAGCATTGAAAAAAATAGTCAGTCAGAACTTGCTGGGCAGAAGCCACGCCCCAGGTCCATAATAGCTAAGGGTGCTGATACAACTCAGCTGGGGGCGGGGTGGAAGGAGAGCAGCAGGTCACATGCTTATAAACCCATGAGGGCAGAGAAAGTTAGTTCAGTGAGGAGATCAGATGATAGTTCACGGAAGGGAGCACTGAGGAGCTCAGGACGAAGCTCAGCGTTGAACTCAGAGGATAGCTCAAGGAGTGCAGCTGGAAGGAAAGGAGCTGCCAGCATTACACACTTCCCAGGAGAGGAAGGGAGACTGACCCCATTCTCAGAGGAACAGGCTGAAGAGAAACCTTATTCAGGTCAGGAGCTGTATTCCTGGAGGGGAGATAATCAGGCTGCAGATATCCTGAAACCATATGGCTTCAGCAAGAGCAGAGAGCCATTCATGAAAGGACGTCTCAGAGGTAAAACTGATTATCTTAACAAACCCAAGTCTCAGGAAGACATAATAGCCAGCAAGCTTTATGCATTGAGCCAGGAGCCAGCATATGGAAAAGTCTTTAACCATGACAGAGCTAATGTGTTAGAGATACTGCAAAGTTTATTACAGAACCAGGAAGTAATTGAGAAGCAGAGGTATTCTGTTCCCCAAGCAGAAGCACAGGTGTCTGCTGATGAGGACTCAGACCTCTCCGGTTCTATGTGTGAATCAATGGAGATTGAAGAAGAGGTTCCATTAACTGATCCAGAGATTTGTATGGAATGTGATTTGTCACAGGTAGTCAAGTAAAGAACTGTCTTTTGCATCTGCTACAGAAAGGTACAGTTTGTTTGGATTACCTAACCTTTTAGAGCCAGAAGAGTTTTAATTAGAGTGTTTGCTGTGCTGAGTGAGACGTAAGAATGCCTAACGTTTTAAAGTCTCATGTGCTCTAATTAAGAACCAGGAACAAGCTCTGAAGTTTGTACAAAGAAAAAGTTTATTCTTTGAGAAGAGTTTTTGCATTTACCTTGAATAAGAAAAAGGAACATTTGTGTTTGAGCATTTTTGAGAAAAAGCCTTATTTGCCAGAAGAAGGATTTTTTTCTAATGCTGAAGAAAGCTGTTTTGATTTTCTTATCTTGTATTTTGTTACTTCAAGTTTTCATGTAATGCCAAGCTTCATATTGAAGTTCTCTATGCCAAGGGAGGCTTAAAAAATAAAAAAATATTCCTGTTTGCTTTCAACTCGGCTCCAGCTTTATTTAGCTCACAACTACAGGTGCTTTGAACTACGACTCCCAGGAGCCTTTGCACGGGGTAGTCTCTTGAAAGTAATTATCACACCTTATCCGACGTCAGGCAACTGCCTAGGCGGACGACGGGGCGTGACAATACCATGGACTGCCCAAAGAACAAACCAGTCGGTACTAGAGGAGATCAAACCTAAGCTTTCTTTGCAAGCTCAGATGACAAGACTTCGCCTTTCATACTTTGGACACATCATGCAAAGAGAGAGATCATTAGAGAAAGACATCATGCTTGGAAAGATAGAAGGTCAACGCAAAAGAGGAAGGCCAGCAATGAGATGGATCGAGACAATAACAGCAGCTACGGGTACCAGTCTGTCAACAATGAGCCGCCTGACTCAAGAC
Organism: Ichthyophis bannanicus; assembly: GCA_033557465.1. Classification (NCBI taxonomy): domain Eukaryota; kingdom Metazoa; phylum Chordata; class Amphibia; order Gymnophiona; family Ichthyophiidae; genus Ichthyophis; species Ichthyophis bannanicus. Next base: position 116,249,875 of record CM066043.1, read on the forward strand.
CGAACACAATTTAGGATAGCTATCCAGAGGGTCGCCATGAGTCGACTCCGACTCGACGGCACTTAACAACAACAACATCATATAATTGTTATTAGGATTTACTATGCCTATCTCCAAGTTTATCTAACTTTTCTAATTGTGTTATGCTGACATTTGTTCATTTTATTATTCTTATACTGTTACTACAATGTAAGCTACAGCTTTCATACATGACCTTGGCTGAATCTTTTCAAAAAGGCAGTCAATGCATCTTAATAAATTAATAAATATCAGTCTCCTGCAGTCAATCCACTGGGATCCCAAAACAAATGCAAAGGTTTTAAGGCCAGTTTTCATGAATTTAGACCTAGGGATTAAAAGCTGCTCAATTCTGGCAGTATTTTACAAGAGGCTCTGCTGAATGGCTCTGAGCCATCTTGCAAATCTACACATGGGAAAACGGAGCGTAGTTCATGTAGCAACTTCCACATGGAAGTAATGATTTTGCCGGGCCATTTTGCTCACCTAAGTAAGTAAGTGCCACCAATGAAATCCTGAGCGCACAATTTGTGCACCTGTTCATTTTGGGAGATGAACAACAGGGGACTGAGACTAAGGGGTATGTTTACTAAACCGTCCTAATGTTACCGGCGCTACTTGCAGCGTTAACGTGACGAATTCCATATAAGGAAGTGGGTGTTTCCGGCGTCAAGGCAACAATAGCTGGTTATCGCGTGATAGAGAGTGCCTTGCCTTGCCGTCATCGTGCGATAGTGTGCGTGCTGTGGCTCGTTAGCGCGCGGTAACCTTAATTGTGTAACAGCGCCGCAAGAATAGCTAAAGAGGTGCAGCCCACTGGTTACTACAATGACTGTGGGGGCAGAGGTCATGAGTTTGATCCCACAGTGGTGTTCTTTAATAAGGCTGTCTGAGGGATTTCCTTTTAATTTAAATCAGTGCTGCCAGCAAAAACACCCTCACAGTGCCGTAACCTAAGGTGCCTCATAAGGTGCCTATAGGGTGCCCTATAAGGCGCCCCATAGGGCACATTATAAAGTGCCCTATAGGCCTTATGAGGCACCTTAGGTTACGGCACTGTGAGGGTGTTTTTGCTGGCAGCACTGATTTAAATTGAAAGGAAATCCCTCAGACAGCCTTATTAAATAACACCACTGCAGGATTGAACTCATGACCTCTGCCTCCACAGCCATTGTAATAACCAGTGGGCTACATCTCTATAGCTTCTAACAGACCTACCTAAAAAAAGACCGCAGGTCACCGCACAAACTGTCTGCTGTGGTTACCATGATAGGGTAAACCCACCCGTACCCATGATGCACTGCACATGCAGATCAGCAGTCTACATCTGATCACAAGATGGGGTATGCGTCTCCACAGCACCTCGGCCTGGTAGGGGGAACTGACCATGTGTGTTACGGGCACAGAGTAGCAACAGACCGTGACATTGTTCGGTTCCTGTGCATACCCTGAGGGTGAGGTGGGGCACCCAGCATTATGTATGCAACACCTAGCCTGGTTGAGATAGGCTGTGGTGCAGGTCCCCATCAGTGCCAGTGTATGACAGGTAGTCCCTGCAGACACACCTAGGATACACCTGTGTCCATCTGTATTTCCCAGTCACGTCTAGCCCTTGTGGACTATGATGCATCCAGAATAGTGCATATTCTGTGTGGTTGCCATTTGTTATAGGAGAAGGGTGGTGTTTGGAACCAAAAGTGGATTAGGTAGCACCACCCAACCTGCCCTCACTGGGTCAGGGTGGGGAGCAGGATCTCCCACCACCAGATCCACACTCTACATTGGAGGCAGTAGAGGGGACCACTACCCCAGTCCTGCTGGGGAATAGGCATCCTCCAGGGCAGTCAATGCAGATCTGTACATACCACATAGGGCACTGGCAGACAGGCAATAGGCTTGGAAATGCTCAGCTGCCCCCCCCCACCCCCACCTGACATTCACCAGCAGAGGGCACAATCAGTCTTCACCCTCTGCACCCTGCAAGGTGTTCCAACCATACACATGCTAACTGCAGACAGTCTGCTAGCTAGTACATAGTGCATGTTCCTGGAGGAACTGTGTGCACCCAAAAGTGGAATTTAAGCACACACACCAAGCAAGGATGTCAGTGATTGGGCCCCAGAATAAGGAACCCATAAATATCACTTGAGAGAAACACTGTATACCACTATGAGGGAACCTAGACATGCCATGGTCACTGCTCAGTCAGAGTGAGACTGACCTCCCAGTATGACATGCTGTGGCCACCCTGTCCATGCAGGTGGTGGTCGGGCACTACAATATCCCAGCCATTGCCCTATGCAGATGCATCCTGCCCAGACCGTCCTGTCTGGGCCATACACACAATACCTTGCTCCTCATAATGCACATTGGCAGGCTAGCGCTGAAAACAGTGTAAACATTGTGGGCTCAGTAAGGTGTAGGCAGCCACAAAACACTGGATAGACATACACACACACTTCCTCACCTATTTCAGCATTTAGCAAAGATAGAGGTGGTTGGCAGCCCTGGCACCAATCCTGGGCACAGTGCAGGCATTGCTAAGGTATGCAGGTGGTAGTAGTGGTGGCTGCTGCTCTGCACAGGGCCCAAAAGCCTGGCTCTCCATGAGGATATGGATAATGGGGCCTGTGGGTGTGGGTGTTTGTGCCCCTGTTGGCCGCTGCTCTCGGGTGTGCACATGTTTATGGTGTATGTGTTCTGTAGGGTAAAATATAGGGACATGGTCTGCAAGAGCCACAGTTGGGACTTGAACCTGTGACCTTCTGCCCCTGAACACACTGGCTGTGTGTACTGCACCAAACTGTTGCCACAGAGGCAGGTCATTTCCTGGGGATACCATGACTGTTCTTCAGACAGACCTTGGCTGTTGCACTGCATGCCACCCACCTAAACACGGCTTGGCCTTGGTCTGCTGTGGGCAGCTGCCACTGCCCACTCCACCACCAGCACCCCTCCCCCACCATGCTGACATGCCCTTATGCCAGTGGTGCTGGTGGTGCGCAGTCCCAGGCCATCCAGTGTGCCTGTAGGCGGCTGCCTATGGTGTGGGATCAGGGGTAGGGGTGCCTACATAGACATCCGGCGCTTCCCCCCGGCACCGCCTGTCAATGTTATGTGCCCTTTGGGGTACCTGCTGGGTACTGTCCCCTGGGTCACTGTGGGACACAAACTCGTGGGCATGTTTGACCTTGGTCAGTTGCTGGCTCGCTAATTTGCAGTTTCTGCGTTCCTATGTGCCTCCTAGGCATCTGCCTAGTCCACCCTGTGCCCCAGCTGCCCCACTGCATGTCCCGCCTGCAGCCCCCTGTACCCCATTTGAAGCCTCACCGTAGTGCCCTTTCGTACTTGGGCACTATGCTGTTGCTGCACATGTAGCACTACTATCACTTTTCTTGGTGTCCCTGCCTTTGATGTCTATTGCTGACTGAAATGGTTTCTCTCTCCTGCATTTGTGCCTCTAACACCAGGTTTTGAGGCACGGTAATGTTCTGGTCTTAAAATCCCGGTGTTAGTGTACCTGGAGCCTCTCCCCGCCTACTCCCCACCCATTGACCCCTTTTCTCCGTCCTCTGGAGACACTTACTCCACCCTCTGTGTGCCTTAACGCCACCGGAGACATTATTGCGCGAAATTTAACGTTATCGCGCGATAACGTTATGTTACCGCGTGATAACATTACGTATCACGCGATAATGTTACGTATCATGCGCTAACTGCACCGCTGCGAGGTTATCGCTGTTTAGAAAACATACCTCTTATTCTCTTAATCCCCCATGCAAAGCCCTGGCCCAAAAGAGCGCTTTGTAAACATCTATTCATGCCTCAGAGCGGGTGTACATCCCCACATACACATTTTTAGATATATACATGGCTCCCCTTTATAAAATAGAGAATACCTATGTAGATTTTTGGCCCACCCAGGCCACGCCATAACCAGGCCCCCTGGCATTTCTATGTGGGATGCATCTCCAGGGGAAAAACAGCAGCTTTCTAAAATTGTATTTCCACATGTATTCCAATGTGTGTGCTGTTGACTTAATGCTGATTCCTGATTTCTTCCAAGGCAGTGGTGGGTAAAGTGACTTGCCCAAAACCACAAGGAATGCTAGTGGGACCTGAACCCTGGTCTTTTGCTCACTAGGCTACTCTTCCACTCCATATGTAAATATCCTATACATCTTTGGGGATGCTTCTAAAAAAATATCCTTTGTCTCTTCAATTGTTCTTCTTTATTTGGAAAATATTAAAAGTTTATTTCAACAATAATACAACAGAAAAAAGATGAAATTATAAAGAAAATTGTATAACTGTATAATAAATTACCAAGAGCATGATTTGAAAAGACTAAGCAAAGCAAGTGGTAACACGATTTCACTGCAAGCAATCAACCCACTGTCCCCTTGGGTGTGTTGTCTCAGTTGGAAGCTTCCGGTATGCGCGGACAGGCAGCTCATCATTTCTGTTGCTCCCTTTACTCTTTCTGCACCTGAATGGCTGGGACGGAGAAGAAAAGCTTCTCCATCTTGGCAAAGGCAATCTTCTTTTCATAGTAGGCACCCTCATTGATAAAGGCAGGATAGAAGGGAGTATCTCCCTCATATAGAATATCCTTCCCATCCAGGGTCTGAAAGATGGGGTCTCCATGGTTCAGAAGAAGGAAATCCTTGTCCTAAGGTGGAACATAAAGGAAATTCACTAGTCAGAACACCACAAAATGACCACAATTGCACTGCTAGAGTGTGAGCTCTCGTATAGTGCTACATATACCATTATCCAGTGGGACTTTGCCTGATTAAGGTTAACTGGATAAGATATCTGGTTAATTCGGCTTGCTGATTTAATGTGGCTCTATAGACAAGATTTTCTCTGTGTTATATTTCCAATGTCAATTGGTTGTTCAGATACAGTTCCTTACTGCCACCAGAGATATCCTCTGATGCACTGAGGATGTGATCATTTGTATCATTTTATATCCCTGATTCAGCCTTGCAGTGAAATATGACCAAGTTGGTTTCATGATTTAATATTCTTGCATTAGAAATATTCTATTTAGTATTTATTTATTCATCAATATTTATTTGTTTTTAAACTTGTTAGGTTTTGCCTTTTTATTTTATTTTATTTTTTTTATGTCTGGGGACGTTTGATGTAAGGCTTTTTATGTCTAGTTTTTGTTTTGTTTTTCTGTGCATGAAACTACTACTACATTAATGTCTGAAATATTCAAGCTCCACATCTATGAGGAAGAAAATCAAATTAAACATGTGATCAACTTCATGGGTCGGGTGGGTCACTTACAGTTTGTGCATAACTCAGCTGCTGGACCATGTATATTCGTTTCCACTTACCGCAGGAATTAAGGTTCCCAGCCATTTCCATTCTTTGACTATGCACAGCAAGATTTGGTAGCGGATCTAAAACTGCTTCTTGGGAGGAAACTATTTAGAAGCACGGTAAAGTCCAGAGAAACCAAGTTTACCATACTTTCCTAAACTCACTGTGGCCCAGGCTACTGAAAGGGCTGAATTCACATTCTAGGATTCGCAGGCTGATGCAGGAAGCTAGCACAAGTATCCTCCGCTTAAAGCTAGGGAGGAGTGGTCTAGTGGTTAGGACAAGGTACTTCAGGCCGGAGGGCTGGGGGTTCAAGTCCCACCTGGGGACAGCAATCTCAGGCCGGAGGGACTGGGATTTCTAGTCCTATAGGCACTCCTTGTGGTCTTGGGCAAGCCACTTAACCCTCCATTGCCCATGTTCCCTGTAAGTATTAGCGTATGTGTCTCATATCCCCTCGTGTTAAATGTATCCCCCAATTGACCGCTTTGACATGGTGAAAAGCGGGATATAAATACAGCTAAATAAATAAATAAAGCTCTAATGCAGGGTTTCTTAGTGCGCATTTAAAACACTGATGCTTTGTGCTGGAATGCAATATGCAAATTACCCATTGTGCAAAACATCAGCGTTAAATATGGGAGAGCAAGCTAAACACATGCGCACAGAAGTCGGTGCAAGTTTGGCATGCTGTCCCGGACAAACAGGGTCATCTGAGGTGAAGTTTAACTCTTCGCCTCAGATGATCCAGGCAAGCCCCCGATGCCATTGGCACACTGTTGGGGGGGGGGGGGCAATGCCTCCCCTGGACACTGACCTTCTGACAGAAACAAAATCCCTGGTGGTCCAGTGGCTCCAAAATCTTCCATCCACCCCAGTACCTTAAATCATGGGGTGGCACTGTTGCCCACACGCACCTGCCCCTGTGCCACCATCTTGCAAAATGGCGGTGCCTGGCCCCATGTGGTGCATCCTGGGATGGATGAACTGTCCCAGGATGCAACATGGGGGGTCACTTTGCCATATAAAGCATTTTTTTGCCTTATATGGCAGTCTGATCCCGCCTGGTGCATCTCAGGATGCAACACATTGCGCCAGGCACCACCATTTTACAAAATACTGCCACAGGGACAGGAGCGTGTACGCAATGCTCCCACCCCATGATTTAAGGTACAGGGGGGTGGAGGGGTTCGGGGGTCTCTAGACCACTGAGGATTTTTTTTATTAGGTAGGTGAGGAGGATCAAGGCTGCTGGGCCACTGGGGATTCTGTTTCTGTTGGGCAGTCGGTGTCTGGGGAGAGGGCACTGGCCTCCCAAGAGTGTGCCATAGCATCAGGGGCTTTCCCCAAAACATGGATCATCTGGGTGAAGTGTGTGGTGGCGAAGCAGGTTTAGAGTGTAAAGGAAAGGGGGGAAAACAGTCCTTTTTCCCTGAGCCCAAGAGAACTGCAGGCACAGCAGGGGTTAAAGCTCTAAACAAAGAAAAAAACTCCCTACATAGAAGTGTAGAACTGGAGACACATCCAATCTCCAAGGAAACCAAGGGAGGTGACGGGAGAAGTTTGGGGGCGGATTCTAGAGCTATAGGACAGCACCAAACATTTAAGCAGAGAGAAGCTATAGCAAGGGGAAGTGGAAGTGAGGAGAGTGAAGGGAGGAGCGAGGAAACTGAATGGAGGAGCTCTAGTTCCAAAGAGAAGGAATGTTCCAGGAAGAGGCCTGAGAGAAGGTCCCAGCCAGTCCCGGCAAAGCACTCAGCAGAGACCCGGGGAGAGATCCAGGAAGAGGTCTGAGATAAGTCCGGAAGAAAGGTCAGAGGCAAGCCCTGGAGAGGAATCTTCTGAAGAGGAGATATTCTCTAGGAGGTGGTGGACTAGCCAAGAGACTCCTGAGAGTACTAGAAGTAAGGAGACTCGAAGGACAGGGCTGAGGGACAAATCTCTCGCTGGAAGCCTCAAGGGGGAATCCTATTGCAAGCAGTACAGAGACAGCTCGAGCCCAGAACACAGTTCAGCTGGCAGTAAGTCTGCAGCTAAGGTGGAGCCCTGGAGAGCCTGTTCTAAGCAAGGTACTGTTGAGAAGCAGGAGAGAGGAATATCCCTGGAAGGACCAGAAAGCAAGCTAACACCTGTGGCAGGGTCTGAAAGGAGACACGTTGCTGCTAGAAAGGTGAGCCCATTGCAAGCTGTTAAAAAGTTATTGAACAAGAAAGCTTTGTCATGCCCTTCCCCCATAGCCTCAAGTAGAGAGGAGTCTCAGTGGGAGCAGCTGTTGAGAGTGTTGAAGCAGCTGAAGCCTTCCCATGCAGACGCTGTGGATAACACGTTGTTGAAGGAACCCAGTGAAGAGAAAATGGAAATAGAAATCAATGGTGTAGAGAATGATTATTATGATATGGAACTGGAATGCTCTTTCTGTTCTAGTCAAAAATAAGAAACTGAGGGTTTTTTAAAAGTAATTAGGAAAACCCAGAAGTTTTTAAAGGACGTACATTCTCTGCTGAAACTCATGCCTTTTATTTATGCATTAATGAGAGCTGATCTGATAAGCTCCAAGAAGTTAATGAATGTCTGGGAAAACTAAAGAGTGAAAGGACGTTTGGAAAAGAATGTCAGAAGATTTTAAACAGTTGGTAACCAGGAAGTTAGGTGCTGCAAACCCCTGTGAGAGAAACAGTTGAGTGTTGTGCTGCATAACTTGGAGACCTGGGACCAGAACCTGTTTGTAAAAGAATGATTTGTGAGACACGTTGTTTAAGTTAAGCCGCAGAAGCAAAGTCAAGGCATGGACTATGTATCAAGGCTTAAGTTCTTTTTGAATGGAGAAGTATCCTGAGTTTTGTTTTGTAGTACCTGAACTTCTAGCCAAAGAGTTCAATTGGTTATGTAGAGCTTTATTTTCAAATAAAGAAATTTTCCTGTGACCTTCAAATCTCGGCTATAATCTTTGTGACACAACTACATTGCGAAGAAGCCATAGTACTGGGTTCCAGTTTACTAAAAAGGACGTTCAAGGTACCTCCATTACACCTAGGCATGGGCCTAGCCACCAGGGGGGCCTTGACAAGTGTCAAACTTCAACTCAGTGTCATGAGGCTGGTGCCAATAAAGATCCACAGTTGAAAAGAAACTGTTTTTCTCAGAGCTCTAGGTGTGCAATTACCTCAAAGCACAGCTAGAGGGGGCAGGATTGACTCTGCAGAAGCTAATGAGGCTAGGAGAGCTAACCAGTTGCACCTGGAAATGAGCTCGGGAGATTCAAAGGGAAAATCCCTTTATAAACAGAAGCTTAATGCTAGAACAGCAGAAGGAAAAGGGGAAGAAAGAGAAGGAGAAGGAACAAGGATTACGGCGTAAGAAGGAAGGAGAGACCTGAAGGAAGGAATCCTCCTTGAGCAAGCCCAAAAGGACAGACTTCACAGAGGTAGAGTTCAGAGGGGCCAAGCTACGAGAGCCGCTGTTCAGAGGGAGTCTGCTAAGGAAAGCAGTCAGGCTGGAGGGTATGCCACTCCCTGCTTAAGCAACGTTCCTGAGTCCAAAGCTGAAAGACATATACAGAGAGCCAGGCTTGGAGGAAAGCCTGCAGGCATTGGAGTATGCTGAACAAGCTTTACCAGGTACCCGAAGGGAAGGAGTTTCTAACAAAGCTACTGTGTCACTGAAGCATAGAGCTGGAGAATCCGCACCAGGTTTTACTAAGCTTTCAGGAAGTTCAGCAGTGCCCAGAAGCTACCGACAGAGAACCTGTTGTCACAGAGACGTTCATGAGAGAGAAGGCTCCAGAGCTTCAAGCTACAGAAACTCAAGGTATGAAAGTTTTATTCCTGCTAATGAAAGCTTAACTCCTAAAAGCACTGCTAAAGCTAAAACTCACTTTATAAGAAGAGAAAAGAAACCAGAGTGGTTTGAAGAACTACCAGAAGACTTTAAAGCACAGTCTTATTGGAGGCAAGATACCAGAGACATTCCATATAAACCTGTAACTGCCAGGGACAGCGTGTGCTCTGAGGGGAAAAGTAGTGAAGCAGAATTTATGGAAATAGAAAATGCAAACACTATTCCCATTCCTCAGGAAAAAGCTATGGATTGTAGTTTGTGTATGGCTTCTAGCCTAGAATCCATAGCTACCTTGTAAATGAGAAGTCTTGTTAAATTGCTTTGCCCTGGAATGAATTGAATTCCTCCATTTAACCTTTCAACTAATTGTGAAGATATTAACAATTGGTTTTACCTGCTTATTACTGGAGCCTTTATGAACAAAGGACATTCTTTGATTTCTAGTGTCTTAATGAACCCTTGCACAGAGGGGAAATAAAAGCCTTGTTTCCCTACACTCGTGGCTTAATTATTGAGTTCTCACAAGGAGCTGAAATACCTAAGACCAATCTCCATTTTGGCCTTAAAATACCCCACGCTCCTTGAAAATAAATATGTTGTACAGCATGCCCTTACTGCCATTGTCCACTAGGGGATGCCAGCACGACATCAGATAATATTTTTGCTCCCAGCTGAATCTTTATGCCTGCTCGAAGCTGCTGTGAAGATCCAGCATTAAAAACAGTGCAAATAACTGCGCTATGTTTCAACACATTTTTTTACTTTGGGCTCAGTTAATTAAGCAGCGATTTGCATGTCAAGTGCGCTGCAATTTAGTGTGGTTATTTTTTGGTGTTTTTCCGGAGCTAGCTTGCTGTTTGCATGGAAAGCAAGCCTAGCATGGGGAAAGTCCCAGAAAAATGCTGCGCTAAGCTTTTATGCATCGGCCCCTCAGTGTTTAACCTTACTGGGATCCCCTTTAGAGTGTGGGAGTGTAGCTCCACTTACCTAATTCGAACTTCTGTGTCAAAACGCTTGGATTATACAAAATCCTGCATGCTTTGTTTGTCAAAATAACAAAGCACATTGTTTTAAAGTGATACTTAATTTGAAATATATACGGAGAAAAAATCACAAACGTGCAAAATTTTGAATTATTGCTTGCAGAATTCCAGCAGGAGTACGACTTTTCCATTGTAATGAGAAAGGGGGGGGGGGGGCATTTTTCTAATTGGCGCTCCCTGCTGGGGGAGGCCAAGGGAAGATCTATGATGTCACCAGGTTAACAAATAGTGTTTTGGAGGGAAAATTGTCTTTGTTCACTTTTAAAATAAACTAAGGGGTATGTTTACTAAACCGTCTTAACGTAGCAGCGGCGATGTTATCGTGCGATACATAACGTTATTGTGTGATAATGTAGCATTATCGCGGGATAACGTTGGCAGCAGCGTTAAGGCACACTAACGCTGTGAAATCCGGCTCTGAAGGGTGGAGTAAGGCCTTCCAGAGGGCGGAGATAGGGATCAATGGGCGAAGAGTGGGCGGGGAGGGGCTACAGGCACACTAACGCTGTGAAATCCGGGTCTGAACACTAACGCCAGTGAAACCCTCGCGTTAGAGGCACATTTGCAGGACAGAGAAACCATTTCAGTCAGCAATGTACAGCAAAGGCAGGGAAACCCAAAAAAGTGATAGTAGTGATACATGTGCAGGAACCAAAACATATAAAATGACCAGAACCACATCTGAAATCCCAATAACCAAGCTGGCCAATAGTGATATTAATGATAAACATAAAGCAACACTACTGACAAAGCATAAAAAGGAAGATATCATGTTTGGACGGGTCTATGCTCTGTCCCCCTACAAAGTGAATGATCCCACATTGAAATAGCGATGATCAGGGTTTTTGTCGTTTATATTGGGCAGGTTTGTTAGCAGGGCCGGCCCGTCCATTGAGCAAGAATGTTTTTTGCACAGGGCCCCGCGTTTCAGGGGGCCCCGCGCAAAAAACATTCTTAAGCATCCCAAGTTAAAAAAAAAAAAAAAACAAACCGGCTGCTTCTGCCGCGGCAGCTTCAAGAGCTCTGCCGCGGCAGCTTCAAGAGCTCTGCCGCGGGGCCCCCCCCTGCCCGGCAGAGCCTCCGTGCATCTTCAGTTCTTCACGTCCAAAACGCGGGCTTTTTTCAGAGCCGCGAGAGTTTCTTTTCTCGCGGCTCTCTTAATCCCGCGGGGCTGATGGGATTTCCCATCACCCTCGGCGGGATTAACAGAGCCGCGAGAAAAGAAACTCTCGCGGCTCTGAAAAAAGCCCGCGTTTTGGACGTGAAGAGCTGAAGATGCACGGAGGCTCTGCCGGGCAGGGGGGGGCCCCGCGGCAGAGCTCTTGATGCTGCCGCGGCAGAGCTCTTGAAGCTGCCGCGGCAGAAGCAGCCGGTTTGGGTTTTTTTTAAATTTTAATTTGGAATGATAGGGGGGGGGGGTGGTTAGGACTGGTAATGGGCTATGGGAGGGGGGGAGGCTAAACTGGAAGTAGGCTGATGGGAGGGGGAGGCTAAACTGGAAGTGGGCTGATGGGGGGGGGGTGGTGAGGACTGGTAATGGGCCAGGGGGTGGGGTGGTTAGGACTGGTAATGGGCCGGGGGGGGGTGGTTAGGACTGGTAATGGGCCATGGGGGGGGGGAGGCTAAGACTGGAAGTGGGCTGATGGGGGGGGGGTTAGGACTGGTAATGGGCTATGGGGGGGGCGAAGTGGGCTGGTGGGGGGGGGGTTACGACTGTTAAAGGGCATTGGGGGGGCTAAGTGGGCGGATGGGGGGGTTAGGACTGGTAATGGGCTATGGGGGGGGGCTAAGTGGGCTGATGGGGGGGGGGTTAGGACTGGTAATGGGCTATGGGGGGGGCTAAGTGGCCTCATGGGGGCTAAAGGACACCTAATGGGCTAGGGGGGGGCTAATTGGGATGATGGGGGGGTTTGGACTGGTAATGGGCTCGGGGGAGGGGGCTAAGGCTGGAAGTGGGGGGTAGGACTGGAAATGGGCTGATGGGGGGGGTTAGGACTGGTAATTGACTATGGGGAGGGGGCTAAGGCTGGAAGTGGGGGGTAGGACTGGAAATGGGCTGATGGGGGGGTTAGGACTGGTAATGGGCTATGGGGGGGCTAAGACTGGTAATGGGCCGGGGGGGGGTTAGGACTGGTAATGGGCCGGGGGGGGGGGGTTAGGACTGGTAATGGGCCATGGGGGGGGGGGTGTTAGGACTGGTAATGGGCCATGGGGGGGGTGTTAGGACTGGTAATGGGCCATGGGGGGGGAGGCTAGGACTGGTAATGGGCTGATGGGGGGGGAGGGTTAGGACTGGTAATGGGCCATGGGGGGGGAGGCTAAGACTGGAAGTGGGCTGATGGGGGGGGTAGGACTGGTAATTGGCTATGGGGGGGGCTAAGACTGGAAATAGGCTGATGGGGGGGCTAGGACTGGAAATAGGGTGATGGGGGGGTTAGGACTGGTAATGGGCTATGGGGGGCTAAGACTGGTAATGGGCTGGGGGGGTTGCTAGGACTGGAAATAGGGTGATGGGGGGTTAGGACTGGTAATGGGCTATGGGGGGCTAAGACTGGAAATGGGCTGATGGGGGGGTAGGACTGGTAATTGGCTATGGGAGGGGGGCTAAGACTGGAAATAGGCTGATGGGGGGCTAGGACTGGAAATAGGGTGATGGGGGGTTAGGACGTAATGGGCTGATGGGGGGTTAGGACTAGTAATGGGCTATGAGGAGGCTAGGACTGGAAATGGGCTGAGTGGAAGGAGGGCTTGAACTGCAAATAGCTGATGGGGACGGGGGCTTGGAATGGAAATGGGTTGTGAGGGGGAGGGAGCTAGGACTGGAAATGGGTGAGGGGGGGGGCTAGGACAGGAAATGGGCTGATGGGCTAGAATAGGACTGGAAATTGGCTGTTGGGGGGTGCTAAGATTGGAAATGGGCTGTGGTGGGGGTTTGGATTGAAATGGACTCATGAAGGGGCTAGAACTGGAAGTAGGCTCATGGGGGGCTTGGATTGGAAATGGGCTGAGTGGAGGGGAGCTAGGATTTGACATGGGCTGATGGTGGGGCTAGGAAAGGACTAGAAATGGGCTCATGGGGGGCTGGGATTGGAAATGAGCTGATGGAGGGACTTGGATGGGACTGCAAATAGATGGGGGAGCTAGGACTGGAAATGGGCTTATGGGGGGCTAGGACTGGAAATGGGCTGATGCGGGGACTAGAAGGGAGTGGATGCTGGGTGGGACTGGAACTAGAATGGAGCTGATGTTGGGGGAGGATTAGAATGGGATGGAGCTGGGAGAGTGAAATGGAGAGGGAAAAAATATTTTGTGTGGGAGGGAAGACAAATCTACAATTGTCCGGATATTGGGAGAGTAGGTGGGGATTGAGGATGGAGGGGTAAAATTTGAGTGGATGAAATAGGAATGAGGAAAGAGCAAAAAGGAGAAAGATTAGTATGTTAAAGCAGATGTAGAGAGAGAATGGAAAAAAACTAGAAGAGAGAAGAAAAGACAAATGGACAGCAGACGATGAAGAATTAGCGGAAGACATGAAGAAACCAGAAGAAAGTGGCTGGAGCAATTGCAGCTGAAAAAAAATGCACAAAAGGTAGAAAAATATCTCTTTATTTTGAATTTATTAATTGGAATATGTCAGCTCTGGGAAATGTGCATCATTAACGTCTGCGCTTTGTTTAGTACAAGAGCAAATTAATGTATAGTTTTATTTCTACAGTGTTGTACATTCCAAGTTTGGCTTTTGGGATTCCCAGTTTAATTATTGTCTTCCTGTTTCTAAATTGTGATTCCTTGTTTGGTGATGGTCTATGTTCTGCATGTGTAACTGAGCTGAGGTATTCTGTTTATGTAATTCCTATTTGACATTGCCACTTGTTCTCTTTCCCCAGTAGGTCATGTATTGTTGTTCTCTGAAATGTATTGGTTTAATATTTGCAGCGTTTCCTTTTGATAGTTAGGGTATGGTGCTTTATGAGTCCTGGTAGTGCTGTTAGGATACGGCGGGTTTGCTATGGGTTCTAAATGGGCAGTGTTTGTAGTAGTTCCTAATGTGCCTGGCGGTTGGTATTGGATTATAGTAATGTAGAAGTCTTTTAGTCTTTCTTTATTCATACACTCATTAAGAGGCATGTTTACTAAAAGTTCGTGTATGGTAACATTATGCAAATATTTATGCAAATGAGGCCCCTTATGCAAATGAGGCCCCGCACCGAGTCTCCGCACATGGCCCCGCACCCCCCTTGGGCCGCCCCTGTTTGTTAGGGCGTGCACATGTGCAGCAACAGCAGAGTGGGCACGTAGGAAAGGGCAACTGTACTGATGCTGTAAATGGGATACAGGGGGCTGCAGGCGGCACATGCTGTGGTCCAGCTGGGGCAGAGTGCGTACTAGGCAGATGCCTATGTGGCACATAGGAATGCCGAAACTGTAAAACAGCAAGACAGCAACTGACGAGGGACCAACATGGGCACGAGTCTGTGTCCCACAGTGTCACAGGGGATATTACCCAGCAGGTACCCCCAAGGGCACATAACATTGGCAGGCGGTGCTGGGGGGAAGCGCGCATGTCCATGTAGGCACCCCTACCCGAGAACCCACACCATAGGCAGCTGCCTACTGGCACACTGGATGGCCTGGGACTGTGCACCATCAGCACCACCGGCATAATGGCATGTCAGCATGGTGGCGGAGGGGTGCTGGTGGCGGAGGAGGCAGTGGCATCTGCCCACAGCAGACCACGGCCAAGCCCCATTTAGGTGGGTGCTGTGCACTACAACAGACAAGGTCTGTCTGACGAACAGTCATGGTATCCCCAGGGAATGATATGCCCCTGTGGCAACAGTTTGGTGCAGTACACACAGCCAGTGTGTTCAGGGGCAGAAGGTCACAAGTTCAAGTCCCAGCTGTGGCTCCTGCCAACCTTGTCCCCATATTTTACCCAGTACTAAACCATGGTAATAAAGACAGAACCTTTATTGCAGATAAATTAAACATGCCTGAAAAGCCTATATTCTACCCTACAGAGCGCAGACACCATAAACATGTGCAATCCCTAGAGCAGAGTTTCCCCAACTGCAGTCCTGGAGGGCCAAACACCATTCAGGTTTCATGCTGTCCCTAATAAATATGCCTGTGCTGCATTTGTATGCATCACCCCCATTGTATGCAAATATATCTCATGCATATTCATTAGGGACAGCATGAAAACCTGAACAGTGTTTGGCCCACCAGGACCAGAGTTGGGAACCTCTGCCCTAGAGCAGCAGCCAACAGGGGCACAAACACCCACACCCACAGGCTCCACTATCCAAAGCCTCATGGAGAGTCAGGCTGTTGGGCCCTGCACAGAGCAGCATCTCCCAATACTGGCACCTGCATAACTTAGCAATGCCGTCCTAAACTTGGGAACACGTTCCACATATATCAAAAAGTTGCTATGATTAATGTCAGCTAACAAATCCTAAGTTAAACACAATTTGTTGATAGAAATTCATCATAGCAACCTTTCTGATATCTGTGAGTGTGTTTCAGTTATTGCTTCTGACAGTTTTTACCACCCCGGGGAGTGACCCCAAACGTATTGCGTACCATAGCAATGCCCGCACTGTGCCCAGGACAGGTGTGGCGGCCAGGGTTGCCACAAACCTCCATATTTGCACAATGCTGGCATAGGTGTGGGAGTGTGTGTATGTCTGTCCAGTGTGTTGTAGCTGCCTACACCTTACTGAGCCCACACTGCTTGCACTGTTTCCAGTTTTAGCCTGTCAATGTGCATAATGAGGAGCAAGGTACTGTGGGTATGGCCCGGACAGGGTGGCCTGGGCAGGATGCATCTGCATAGGGTATAGGGCAATGCCTGGGACATTGTAGTGCCCGACCACCACCTGCACGGACAGGGTGGCCACAGCATGTCATGCTGGGAGGTCACTCTCACCCTGACTGAGCAGTGACCACGGCATGGCTAGGTTCCCCATAGTACTATGCAGCATTTTTCTCAAGTGATATTTACGGGTTCTCTTTTTTGAGTCCCAATCACTAACATTCCTGCTTGGTGTGTGTGCTCACATCCCATTTTTGGGTGCACACAGTTCCTCCAGGAACATGCACTATGCACTAGCTAGCAGACTGTCTGCAGTTAGCATGTGTATGGCTGGAACACCTTGCAGGGTGGAGACTGACTGTGCCCTCTGCTGGTGAATGTCAGATAGTGGTGGGGGGCAGCTGAGCTTCTCCAGTGTTCTGCCTGTCTGCCGTTGCCTTATGTGATGTGTACAGATCTGCATTGACTCCGCTGTAGGGTGCCTGTTCCCCAGCAGGACTGGGGTTGATGGTCCTCTCTACTGCCACCTACAGATAGACACAGGTGTATCCTAGGTGTGTCTGCAAGGACTACCTATCACACAATGGCACTGATGGGGACCTGCAGCATAGCCTATCTCAGCCAAGACAGGTGCTGCAGACCTGGTGCTGGGTGCCCCACCTAACCCTTAGGGTGAGCACAGGACCCGCACAATGTCACAGTCTGTAGCTACTCTTTGCCAGTAACACACATGGTCAGTTCCCCCTACCAGGCCTAGGTGCTGTGGGGGTGCATGCCCCATTATGTGATCAGCTGTAGACTGCTGATCTGCATGTGCAGTGCATCATGGGTACAGGTGGGTTTACCCTATCCTGGTAACCAGAGCAGACAGTAGCCAGCCAGCAGTGTGGTAGTAGCTATAGAGATGTAGCCTACTGGTTACTTCAATGACTGTGGAGACAAAGGTCATGGGTTTGATCCCAGAGTGGTGTTATTTAGGAATGCTGTCTGAGGCTTTTTCTTTTCATTTCAATCAGTGCTGCCAGCAGAAACACCCTCACAGTGCTGTAGCCTAAGGTGCCTCATAGGCACCCTATACAGCGCCCTATAGGGCACATTATAGGGTGCCTTGGCAGACAGAGCACTTTATAATGTGACCTATGGGGCGCCTTATAGGGCACCTTATGAGGCCCCTTAGGTTAGGGCACTGTGAGGGTGTTTTTGCTGGCAGCACTGATTTAAATTAAAAGAAAATGCCGCAGACAGCCTTTTTAGATTACACCACAGCAGGATCAAACCCATGACCTCTGCCTCCACAGTCAGTGAAGTAACCAGTAGGCTACATTGTTATAGCTTCTAAGACTGCGCTGGCATGTACTTAGGGTTAGCGCGCATTAACGTGCCACGGCACCCACTATCGCAGGATACAGATTCTTGCTACCTTAGGACTGGAACGCCCACTCCTTATATGGCATTCTTCACACTATCGCTGCAACTAGCGCCGGTAACATTAAGACGGTTTAGTAAACATACCCCTAAGACTTTCTGATGTGATATAACATTTTTGCAGGTCCATGCTGCTGTCAGTCATCGTGGTGTGATTTCATACTGCCATGATAATAACGGGAGTTTTAAACCATTCTCCTTTCGGCGTGGGTTGTTGCTTGTTTACAGGCCTGGGAAGCGTTCTTGCTGTCGGTCAGGTTTGCTTCAGGGAAGACTAACTAGAAAAGGCTTTAACAAGCTGTCCTTGGCTAAAGCATGTTGTTTTATCGTTATTATCATAGACTTTTTAACTCTTTTTTGGCTCTGACCTCATTAGGTCAGCATTAAGAGTTTTCTATAGGGATCCTTGGACTCCTGGCACCCTTTATGCCTCATAGGGGATTGATTATTTCAGATACATTTTTACATTTATTTTTTTATCATTTCTTATATACCGCCTTTCATGATATCAAGGCGGTTTACATTGAACAAACTCAAATTCCATTGAACAGGGCATTATAACTTGGAGATAACTATTTTACAGGGAACATGGGCTATGGAGGGTTAAGTGGCTTGCCCAAGACCACAAGGAGCACCTGTGGGACTAGAAACCCCAGTCCTTCCGGCCCAAGGTTGCTGTCCTATAGTGGGATTTGAACCCCTGACCTTCCAGCCTGAAGTACCTTTCCCCAACCACTAGGCCACTCCTCCACTCCTAATATGTAAATTTGTTATAAAAATGGAGAGTTCTCAATTTTATACCATACTTTTGAAATTGTCATTTTATCTCAGCTGCCTCTAGCAACCGTGCGGTAGTTCCCCCAGTTCTGCTTTGACACTCACTTATTGGATGGTGGGACTTATTCTAAGGGGTCCTTGTACCAAGGAGCACTGGGGTTTTGCAACTAATGCACATTTAGCACAAAAACTAACGCTTGGTAGTTGTAACTGCTGTGTGCTAACTATCAGGGGTGCATCCAGCATGTTCCGGGCAATGGCACGCACAATTACCACAGATGCACTTAACTGCACCTAGTGAGATGGTGTTATGTGAACGCATACTAATTGCAAGGGTCACGCTTAGTGGCAGTGTTTACCCACATGCAAAGAGTGCAGTGGTTACCACATCCACTCTCTGCCCCAACCCACCCCTTACCACGCCAACTTGCAATTCACAGTGTGCGCGGACTTTTGCCCGTGCTATGTTGGCCCTGTGCTAACAGGTACTGCAGGCCCCAGTGAGCAGTGCCAAAACCTACACTACCTGAATACGCACTTTAGTAAAAGGGCTCCTAAGTATTGTTCATTGACTCTTTTATGTAATGTCATTGGATTTAGATTTTATTATAATTTTGTTGATTGCTATTTGCTATAGTGGTTCATATTTTGTTGCTCATAGATATCTTAACATATTATGAATTGTTGCCCCTGATGCAAGGAATTGCCAAAACTTGGCCAAGTGGGGCATTGTATTGAGTTCACATATTTAAAGACGGTTGACCATTGGTGATAAAGATTTTGAAAGATACGTGGCTACCGTGTTTTCTGCCTCTGCTGTTGGATATGCATATTTACCATTCCCCAGAAAATCAGTCAATGTGTTATTACAAATCCCCACCTTCTTCCCAATGATTGTACTAAGTAGTTTGGCAGGAATTCTATTAAAAAAGGGGCCTGGCCTAATGTGATTCAATTTGGTCCAATGTCTTATAGAGAGGACCAGGGTTTGATTAATTTTGCAATGTCACATCTATGAAAATATGTTTACATATGCAAACTATATATGCAAATACAATGTCAATCTGTGCCCTCGATTTTGCCCTCCTTTTGACAACTCTAGAACTGATATAAACGTGACCTGTAGACTGGGATGAATGATGGCCGTGATCTCACCATCAGAGGACCGAGGGTAATCTTCTCGCCCAAGAAGCTTATATGCTTCAATTTCAAAGGCTGGGAAGGCTGTGCCTGCACAGAAAAAGACAGGGAGTGAGAAAAAGAGAATATGAGAGTAGGCATGAACTGTGAGGAGCGTCTAATGTTCCTAAGTTACTTCCTGGTGCAGTGTCACAGACCCTAGCTTTACCTTCACTTCTTCATAACTAAAGACACCTGTGGTAGTATGGCGTGCAGTGGGAAGGGGTTTTCTGTTAAAATACCAAACAGACAGCAGTTCAGGGAAAACAAAATGCGTTTTTATTCAGACCCAGTTTGTTAAACCTTCATAAAGCTGGTCTCCCGGCCCTTTCTCCAGCCCAGTTAATGTTCCTTTCTTGCCCAGTTAAAGTTCCTACCTTTGTACGGCTTGCCTTGAAAGAACTCCTGGCTCCACGGGCCTCTCT
The DNA here is from genome assembly GCA_033557465.1 of Ichthyophis bannanicus. NCBI lineage: Eukaryota > Metazoa > Chordata > Amphibia > Gymnophiona > Ichthyophiidae > Ichthyophis > Ichthyophis bannanicus. The sequence continues at coordinate 116,269,734 of CM066043.1, forward strand.
CTTTCCTGCAGCCTGCTGTTTTTTTAACCTTTTCCTGTGAGCCACGCTCTCCCAGCCCTGAACTCTGGGCTGCAGACTCTCTTAAAAGGGCCTGTTGATAATCCCTCTGCAGAGGGACGGGCAACACTCTAAAGACCCCACCACAATACCCTTTGCCTTGCTCAGGCCTTCTTGAATAATGCTATTGTTTTGGCCTCATCTGTCATTTCCTGTGTTCATCACCCTTTCTGTTCTGGCAATTGGTAACAGAACCCACATGTGAGGGGGCCATACTGGTCCTGGTGTTTACAAATCAGGAGAGTGTTTCTGATGTTATAGTGGATGATCATTTTGCATCCAGTGATCACCAGATGATGTGGTTCAATATTAGAACAAGGGCTGATATAGTTTATTCAAAAGTGAGGATCCTAGACTTTAAGAAAATTAACTACCAAGAAGTGACAATAACTCAAAGAGTCATTAGTGGAATTAGCTGGAAGATGTAGAAAAGCAGTGGGTAAAACTGAAAGGGGATATTTAAAAAGCAACAAAGCTTTTTATTAAGAAAGTAAATAAATGTAAAAGGAAAAGGAGGCTGCTGTGGTCCTTGAAAGTAGCTGAAAAGTTAAATAAAAAGAGGGTGGCCTTCATAAAATGCAAGAGATCACAGAAAGGAAGGCAAGCTTCAATATTTGGAAAAGCTAAGAGAACCTAGGAAAATAAACAGGAAAGCAGATACAAATGGAAGAAAAAATTGTCAATATTACTGGGAGGACAGAACATTTTTCAGGTATGTTAGCAAGAAGAGGAAATGCAAAAGCAGTATTGTCAGACTCAAGGGTGAAGGGGAGGAATATGTAGAAACTGATGAGGATAAAGCGGAATTGCTTAATAAATATTTTTGTTCTGTGTTCACAGATGAAGGCTCAAGAGCAGGACCTCAGAAATCACTGGCAAATAGGAACAGAAGTGAGGTAGATCTTGAACAATTTTCAAGTGTATTAAAGGAACTAAGGAGTTCTTTTCCTCTATGTTTTTTAAACTGATTTTTTGTAAATCACCCTGCTATTCATTGAAGGACGGTATATCACATTTTAATACACATAAACATGTTTTGGGGTATAGTTTAGGACAGGTGGAGGACGGGCAGAGTTGCGATACATAGTTCATAAAATACAAGCATATGCAAGTGCTTTACTTTCCAAAATTTATACCTGCTCCCAAGTAGGTGTAAATGTCCGTGCTTTCATTGCAGATGCTAGTTCTGCTGGAGAGGTGCCTAGGAGGACTGTTTTAAAATCATCCTCTGGCATAACAGCGGATTTCCCTTTCCTCCACCGGCAGACTCAGGCATGTCTGTGTGGGAGACTCGATTGAAACAGCCATGGTAAAGTGGTTCGCAACAGGGTTGCAGAACATGTGAGTGGGAGGTATGGGGGTGTGAGTACTGACTGATGATGCATGTAAGGCGTGTGTGTGTTGGTGCATGGGGAGAGTTTAGTTATTTATCTGTGGAGATGTGTATAGGGGGGATATCGGGGGGGGGGGGTGGAGGATGTGTGTATGGCTTTCAACGTGTAGGTTCTTCTCCCCCTTGCACAAAACAACATGTGGAGGGTAATGTAACCCCCGTGCCATGATCTCTGTTGGTCAAAACAATAAACTATAAATGTTCACTGTAGCCAGAGCAATTGTTAAAAGTTTGACCTGTCCCAGAGAGTGACAACTGGTACAAAACACTAAAGTCCCCCTGGAATACCTTTCTACTTAACAGGAACAACAGCAGGACAACCACTTAGCTAAAACTAAATAGAAGATAAGGGATCAGTGATGTTACAATTAAAAGGTTTCTTTATTCCCCAAAGTAGATGGTAAATATATGTGGAGGTATATTCACAAATGTGTAACAATTACAATTATTTCAAATGAAGTTGGTATTAGAATTCCATCCCACCCCTGTCTGAACAGTCAGATCAGTGGTAACGTGCAGTACCAGGGTACATTTCTGTCAGACTCACTATTCCACAAATGACATAGAATTAAGGATGTCCAACAATCGATTTTAAATACCTTACCAGCTGGAATATCAGTATTTAATACTTTAGAACCCATTCCTGATTACAGGAAAGGAATAAACATCTGTGGATAATAAATATGGTATTCATAAATAAATTTAAAAAAACATTTAGAAATCAGCCTTTAGCTTTTCTTCAAATATTTTTGAGCTCAATTGTGCAAATGTTCTGTGTTGTGTTGGTAGCAATAGTCAGACTCTCTGACCCAGGTGAATGAGGGAGTCTGATTTACTCTCTGATACGCTCATTTTGGAAGGTCTTAAAAAATGTTTTATGTGCAGTGCTGTGCCTGGGAGTGAACCAGCACCAGGCCCATTGTTTTACAGTAACAGCCCCCTCGCCTCCCTGTCCTTTCCTTCATAGTATAGCCGCGAGCCAGCCCGCCATGGTTCCACCCTGGACTTGGTGCCTCCTTCAATTGTAATCATGTGGCCGGCCTTAATGCTTAGTCTACCCACGTGCTGGGGACCCCATTTCCTGCGCACGGCTGGTGCTGGCAGCAGGGGCGCCGATCGTCATTGCTAGATGCCCCCATCCCCCCAAGCAGGAAAACAAAGTGTGGCTGGAGAAGCTGAGCCTGCATGCGGGATCAACATGTCCCGCGGGCAAAAGACTTTCAAGGCTGCGATCATTGCCTTAAACAGCCTCTGCCCGCGGGACACGCTACTGAGCGGTATATCAAATTCAAATAAACATAAACATTCCTACAGGCGGGCTCTGCCCTCTCTCTGCCACCAATGCAATCGCTGCCTTAAAGGGTCTCTGCCCGCGGGACACGCTACTCCCGTCCTGCTCCTCCTGTCCTGAGCCAAGCAGTGATGGGGGCAGAGAGGGCCGAGCCTGCCCGTGGGAGTCGTCTGTCCCAGGGACAGAGGCCTTTTAAGGCAGCATTCACATTGGCGGCAGAGAGGGCCAAGCCTGCCCGCAGGAGTAGGGAGTCCCATGGGCAGAGGCTGTTTAAGGCAGCGATCGCAGTGCACCAGCGGGTTCCTTTTTATCACAGCTGCGGGACAGAAGGCAAATGCTGCTCTTTACTTCCATGACTGTTCAGAGGTGAGCTGGGGCTTTGGGCCTCCCCGGCTCCCTCTGCTGCTGGTCAGGCACAGGGCCCCTTTTGGTGTATGATGGTGGTGGTGGGGGGGGGGGCTGGGGGCTAGAACAGGAATGTGAGGACTGGGGCCTAGAATGGGAATGGGAGGCTAGAATGGAATGGGGGGACTAAGGGTTAGAATGGGAATGGGGGGGGGGGGAGACTGGAAATGGGCTGATGTTGGGGGATGAGGGACTGGGACTGGAAGGGAGCGGATGCTGGGAGGGATTGGAAGAGAACTGATACTGGGAGGTTAGGACTGGAAATGAGCTGGGGATGGGGATTGGGACTGGAAGGGAACTGATACTGGGGGGCTAGAACTGGAAATAGGCTGATGCGGGAGGATGGGCGAATGGAACTGGAGGGGAGTGAATACTGGGAGGGGCTGGAACTAGAAGGGAGCTGATGCTGGGGGATGAGCAGAATGGGGTGGAAGAAAAAAAGAAGTTAGGGGGTGAGGATGGAGAGGGGAACAGATATTTTGTGTGGGAGAGAAGAAAAATCGATGATTAACTGAGTATTGGGAGAGTAAGTGGGGACCGAGGATGGAGGGGTGAAATTTGAATGGATGAAAAAGGAATAAAGAAGAAATGGAGGAAAGAGCAAAAAGGGAAAGATCAGTATCTTAAAGCAGATTTAGAGAGAATAGGAAAAAAAAACTAGAAAAAAGGACAAATGGACAACAGACAATGGAGAGCAGAAGACATGAAGAAAACAGAAGAAAGCGACTGGGGCAATTGCAACTGAAAAATAAAATGCCTAAACAACAAAAGGTATAAACAAATCTATTTTATTTTGAATTTATTAACTGGAATATGTCAGCTCTGGGAAATGTACATCGCTAACGTCTTTGTGTTTTGTTTAGTACAAAAATAAATTAATTTATACTTTTATTTCTCCAGTGTTGTTGTACATTCCAAGTTTGGTTTTTGGGATTCCCAGTTTAAATTATTGTCTTTGTATTTCTAAATTGTGATCTCTTGTTCTATGTTTGGTGATAGTCTATGTTCTGCATGTGTAACCAAGCTGAGATATTCTTTTCATGGGGTTTCTATGTGACAGTCCCACTTGTTCTCTTTCCCTAGTAAGAGATGTATTGGTTTAATATTTGCAGTGTTGCCTTTTGATAGGTAGGGTTTGGTGCTTTGTGAGTTCTGGTAGTGCTTATGATATGGTGGGCTTGCTATGGGTTCTAAATGAGCAGGGTGTATAGTACTTCGTAATATGCCTGGCAGTTGACACTAGAGTATAGTAATGTGGAAATCTGGTAGTCTCTTTATCCTCACTGCCCATGTAAATGGTATTGAGACACTCATTAAGAGGCATGTCTACTTAAAGTTAATGCGCATTCACAAATGTTAATGTGCGCTAAGTGCAGGAACACCCATTTATTCTTATTGGCGCAGTGGCACTTAACACACATTAATATTTAGTAAACATGCCCCAAAGTCATTGCCAGGACAAAAAAGAGGCTTGTGAAGGGCTCCTTTGAAAGCTGCCTAAAATTTTAGATGGGCAACATATACATTTTACAATAAAATAAATTAAATTTATGCAAATGAGGTCCAGTGGCTATGCAAATGAGGCCTTGCAATGAGCCCCGCATCACCCTTGGGCAGCCCCTGACTACTACTATTAATCATTTATATAGCACTACAAAACGTACACAGCACTTTACAGACACATATAAAGACGGTCCCTTCTCATCAGAGCTTACAATCTAATCAAGACAGACAGTACAAAAGATGAGAGTAAGGGTTGTGGTGAGGAATGCCCTCCAGAAGAGATGGAGATAGGGGAAAATCCTGGTAGAAGTAATGAAACAGCACTAGCACACAGGATTTCCAATGCAGAGTTGAAAAAAACACAGCTCTCTGCTGAGCACAGGACACGCCCCAGCTCAGGGGAGGAGACAGGCTTCTGCACTGATTGGGCATGCTCAGGGGAAGGTCAGGGCGTGCCGGGAAATGAAGCCCTTTTAAATCCCCAAGCAGAGAGGGAAGAGGAGAGGAGGAAAAGAGAAAAGGAGGAAAGAGGAAAAGAGGGAAAAGGAAGGAGGAAAACGCTAGAACCCTGGAGCAAGGCAGAACCTTGGAGCAGTAAACCTTGGAGCCAAGCACACTCTGAGAAAGAACCTTACTACAAGGTAGAGCCTGGGCGTGGGAAGGCTAGCAAATTCAGCACATGGAAAGAAGGTATCTGGTCTGGTAGCAAACAAGGCTACAGAAGCAAGGAAGTGAAGCAGGAAGAAAGCTTTTCAAGGAGAAATTCACAGAGCAGAGGAAATAGCAGTAAGGCTGCTGAGTTTTTGAACCAGAGAGACTTCTGGAGGAAAGGTGCCAGTTCTTATTCAAACCCTGCTAAAGGTAAAGCTGACTTTTCTACTTTTAATGCTTTACTAGAGAAACCTTTTATTTGTGCTAACCTTCACAAGGTAAACCCAGCTGCAGAAGCTGATAGCAAGTGGGGGAAGGGTGTTACCCTTACCAAAGTCTTTCACACGGATAAAGAGCAGTTACAGGCTGAATTGCTTTTAAAACAGTTTCAAGAGTTTCTGGAACTGAGGTCAGGGAAGCTTAGCAGGCCTGACAGAGACAGCGATAGCCTTAGCTCTGATGAATGCATGCAAGTGGATAATTACCTGCCTGCCTTAGAAGCGGACCCTTCTCCAATGGATTGCTCAATCTGCCTCAAAGAGGACAGCAATGTAAGAAACCCTTGAACACTGTATGAAAATAATACAGGGAGTTTGCTGTACTTGCTGCCAAGCTAAAAGGTTTACAAATTGTTTTCATTTGTTGTTTTGAGAAGCCAAGCTGTGGAAGGAACAGCTGTTTGTTTGGTGCTGCAATACTTATGAAAGACCACATGAGGCACTGCTGAGTTAAAGCTGCTGTGATTGTGAAGAGCCAAGTAGAAGCTAACTTAATTTCAGTTGTACTTCCTATGTTCCTCGTTTCAGCTATTTGGGTTGAAGTTGCACCTTTTGCGTTATGTACCATTGAATTTTGATGCGCTGGAAAATATCCCCACAACAATAAATTTCTTGCAGCCTTAACATTTGTGTCACGACTACAATTTAATCCTGAAGGAAATACAAGCGCACTACAAGTCCCAGAATTCCCAGGGACCAGTACAAGCTTTATTCCTCAGGGACATTACAAGGCCACTCCTGCCTGTAAGCTCTCGGGCCCGAGCAGGAGCGTCGCAGGGTGCAATAAGGAAGGGTAAGGAAACAGAAGGAAAACAAAGGATTAAGATTAAGGTAGCCTGAAAGAGGTGAGCCTTTAGCAAGGATTTGAAAAGGGGAAGATACAGATAGTTTGTTCTAGGCATAAGGAGCAGCAAGGTGAAAGTTGGCTGTGGAAGAGAAGAGCATAGAGAGAAGCAAGTCAGAGGAAGAGCGGAGTTCACGAGGAGGGGTGTAGGGAGAGAGGAAAGAGGAAAGGTAGCAAGGAGCAGTAGAAAGAATGCATTTATAGGTCAGAAGGAGAAGTTTGTATTGCATATGGAAACGGAAGCAAAGCCAATGAAGTGATTTGAGATGAGGGGTTATATGAGTATATTGAGACTGGCAGAAGATTAGCTGCACAGCAGAGTTTTGAACAGACTGAAGGGGAAAAAGATGACTCAGGGGAGACCAGCAAGGATGAGGTTGCAATAGGTGAGGTGAGGTGAGGCGAGACGTGATTAAAGAGTGGACAAGCGTTTTAGAAGTGTGTTCAGAAAGGAAGGGCCAAATTTTGTTAATGTTATAAAGAAATGACAGATTTTTGCTATCTATTAGATATATGTGGAAAAGGAGAGGGAGGAGTTGAAGATGACCCCAAGATTGCGGGCTGAGGAAACAGGAAGAAGAAGAGTGTTATCAACAGAGATCGAGAAAGGAGGAAGGGAGAAGAAGGTTTAGGAAGAAAATAAGAAATTTGGTTTTGGCCATGTTCATTTTCGAATGGCAGTGAGACATCCAGGCAGCGATGTCAGATAGGCAGGCAGATATACAGGCTTGGAGTGTAGGAGAAATATCAGGTGTAGATAGATAGATAGATTTGAGTCATCAGCATAAAAATGATACTGAAAACCATGGGAGGAGATGAGTACACCAAAGTACTGGGTATAGAGAAAGAAAAGGAGAGGGCACAGGATAGACCCCTGCAGTACACCAACAGAGAGGGATAGCAGTAGAGGAAGAACCACCAAAATAAACACTGAACGAGTGCTGGGAGAGATAAGAAGAGAACTAGGAGAGAACAGAATCCCTAGAACCAAGTGAGGGCAATGGATCAAGGAGAAGGTGGTGGTCAACAATGTCAAAAGCAGCAGAAAGGTCAAGAAGAATGAGAACTGAGTAAAGGCCTTTGGATTTAGCCAGGAACAAGTCACTGGAGACTTTGGCAACAGCTGTTTCAGTAGAATGTAAAGGACGAAAGCCAGATTGAAATGGATCAAGGGCTTGAGAGAAATTCAAGGCAACAGTGGAGAACTGAACATTCAAGAATTTTGGAAATGAAGGGAAGGAAGGTGATGGGTCAATAATTAGAAGGACAAGTAGGGTTGAGTGAAGGTTTCCTGAGGAGAGGTGTAACCAGAGCATACTTGAAGGCTGCAGGGAAGGATGCAGTGGAGAATGATAGGTTGATAATGTATGTGATGGAAGGGATGACAGAGAAGGAGATGGAGTTAAGGAGGAACAGATAGTAAGTTTAGAGGAGGAAAGAAGATGAGAGGTTTCATCTTCAGAGATCTTAGAAAAGGATGAAAGGGTAGCAGATATTGAGGGGAAAAGTTGGCATTGAAGAGGAGGAAGAGGGGATGAAACTGGTCTTGAAGGAAATTGGAATGTAATCTTATGGACTTTGTTATAGAAATAGTCAGCTACGGTTTGTGTAGAAAGAGAAGGAGGGGTCGGAGGCGGAGGTGCCTTGAAGGGAGAGTTGAGCGTAGAGAAGAGACAACGGGGGACAGAGGCAAGAGAGTTAGTTAAATGACATAGTAGTTTTGCTTGGCAAGTGCTATGTCATATTGGAAGGAAGCAAGCATGAATTTGAAGTGAAGAAAGTTAGAAAGGGAGCGGGATTTGAGCCAAATGCGCTCAGCTGAGTGGGCACAGGAGCGAAGGTAACAGGTACATGAAGACAGCCAGAACTGAGGTATAGTGCGTCTCACAGGACATAGGATAGGTGGAGCAAGAGTATCCAGAGCAGAGGAGACAGCATTATTATAGGAAACTATAGCTTCCTCAACCAACTTAGAAGATATGGTGGAGGAGAGAGATGATGAGAATATAATGGAGAGAGCCAATGGATCGATGGCATGAAGATTCCTAAAAAGACAGAAGGAGACTGGGCAAGATTGAGATGGGGAATAATGAAGAGTGAAGTTAAGAAGGTGATGGTCAGATAAGGGAAGAACTGAGGAATAGAAATTAGAGGGTGAACAATTACAGAAGAAAACAAGGTCAAGGCAATGGCCGTGCTGATGAGTGGGGGCAGAAGAGCAAAGCTGAAGGTTAAATGAGGAAGTAAGGGAAAGGAGTTTGGAAACATAGGGGTCAGAAGAGTTATCAACATGAATATTAAAGTCCCCAAGAATATAGGAGGGAGAAGAATAATCAAGAAATAAGGAAAGCCAAGAGTCAAAGTCAGTGAGAAAGACAGAGGTGGACTTATCAGGTGTTCTCTAGATAGCAGCTATCCAGAGGTAGGGGACTAAAAAAGCAGATAGAGTGGACTTTGAAGGAGGAAAAGAAGTGAGACTGAGATAGAGGGAGGGGTTGAAATTGGCAGGAAGAAGAAAGCAGAAACCCTACGCCACCACCACAGCCGGTGGCACGAGGAGTGTGCGAGAATTGGTAGCTGCCATGAGAGAGGGGAGCGACCAAAGCAGTATCATCAGGGAGTAGTCAGGTTTCAGTAAGAGCAAGAAGATGGAAAGAGTTAGAGATGAAGAGATCATGAGTAAAGGGGAGTTTATTAGCTAGGTAATGAACATTCTATAAGGCACAAGAGAAAGGAAAAGAGGAGGGGGAAAGGAGAGGAATATGGATGAGATTAGAGTGGTTGGGTGAGGAGCAGGAGTAAGAGAACTCTTGGGGTGACAGGGTTAGGATTAATATCACCAGATGAGAGAAGGAGGAGAAGAATACAAGGCAAAGAGGAGATAGAACGGTAGACATGAGGATGAGGTTGTTTAAGAGAGAAGGGAGAGGGAAGAATGAGAGGAAGAAGGAGGTAAAGTTCAAGAGCTGAAGAAAGGGAGGAAGACAAGATGGGAGGAGAAATGGGAAAGGTAGAGCGAGGGTGATAAGGAGGGGGGATTTTGAGTTGAAAATGAGAGGGGAGAAGGTAAGGGAGTGTCAGAAAAAGGAGAAAAAAGTGGTATGGAGCCATAATATATGGAGGGGTAGATCATACCTAAGATGGGGATGATGATGGAGGATGGAGAGAGAGGAGAAGGATGAAGGTAAAAATTCAGCTAATATGTAAAAGCAAAAAGTTGAAAATACTTAGTTTGTGCAATAGTAGGTTCAAGGAAATGGTTTCTGTACTATTTATGGGTAGTTTGTTCTGTTCATGGGTCAGAAAGTTGCCTGGTACATCTAAAAAGGTGGCCAAGATAGTTTAAGATACAACCGGGCCTTAGGGCAGGTGGGAGAGAGGGCCAGAGCTATCTTGGAAGAGAAGGCCAAACTGCTTTTGTAGATTTATTGCAGGCGCAAAGCTCAGATTTAGAATTTAGTTACTAGGAATAGTTCAGGATCCTCAGCGGGTTAAAAGGCTGGCGTGGGTCCACAACAGGGCAGGAGATGGAGAAGTAGTGAAGGCCCAGCACAGTGAGATGAAGTCAGCTTCTATCAGGGTATTTTGGGACTGGTACTTCACTGCTTGAGTCTCTGGGATACTGCGGTCATCGATGATCACAACCGCTGAGTCCAATTGATGCCTGATGATGGTAAGCAAGGATGGCAGTCTTTATCTTTATTCGGCTCTTGAAAAACATCAAAATGGTTTACAATACATAAAAACAGACTGCCGGAAAAGGAAAGGAACGTCATAGTTATGACAGGAGAGGTGAGAATAGAGGAAGGAAAGAGAAGTCAGGGTAAAAAGGACAAAGGAGGCAAGGAGAGGAGAGAAGGACGGGATCCTCAGTTGGATGTAGGGGGGACAGGGAGATCAAAAGCAGAACAGAAGAGATGAATCTTAAGAAGAGATTTGAATCTGTTGAAAGAGAGTTCCAATCTAAGGTCTGGAGGGAGGGAGTTCCAGAGTTTAGGGCCGAGAAAAAAGAAGGCTGAGTTTCTGATGGATTTCAGGTGTGCAAGAGAAGGGGGGAGGGGGGGAAGGAACATACGGTTGATGTGAATGTGGCGAAGCGGGGGGCATGGAGATGAACGAGGTTGGAGAGATACTGGGGGGAACCAGCAGGAGCGAGATCTGTCAGGCTTACAGCTCCGGAGTGGGGAAGAGCTTCAAGTCAACTCAGCAGGTCCTCCCCTGACAATTTCTGCCTCCAACATCCAATGGAACGCTGCAGGAGCAGGGAGAGGCAAAGATGAAGCAAATCACTGGTTCTGAGTTCCGACCAGTGGCTGGAGCTGATTCCTGCAAGCAGGAGCACGCAAGTGGTCAGGTGTGGAAGGCCGGGACTCCATTAACAGCCAAATCCAGATCCTTTGTGGCCTGGGATCCTCCCAGAGGTGCTATTGCAGATGACACAAAACTATTTAAAGTTGTTAAAACCTAAGACGATTGTGGAAAATTGCAAGAGAATCTCGATAAATTGGAAGACTGGGCATCCAAATGGCAGATGAAATTTAATGTGGACAAGTGCAAAGTTATGCACCTAGGAAAGAACAACCCAAACTATGGTTACATGATGCAAGGTTCCACATTGGGAACCACCACCCAGGAAAAAGATTTATGCGTCATTGTGGATAACATGTTAAAACTCTCCACCCAGTATGCAGCAGAGGCCAAGAGAGCAAATAGAATGCTAGGTATCATAAGGAATAGAGAATAAAACAAAGGATGATATAATGCCTCTGTATCGTTCCATGGTGGGACCGCCCCTTGAATATTGTGTGCAATTCTGGTTGCCGTATCTTAAAAAGGATATAGCGATTTTAGAAAAGGTTCAGAGAAGAGCCACCAAAATGGTAAAGGGGATGGCAGGATACTCCTATGAAGAAAGGCTAAAAAGGTTAGGGCTCTTTAACCTGGAAAAGAGACGGCTGAGGGGAGATATGATAGAAGTCTATAAATTAATGAACGGAGTGGAATGGGTAAACGTAGATTGATTGTTTACGTTATCAGCTGTACCTGGGAGCAGCCGCGGTTTCCAGCTACGCGGAGCAGGGCTGCAGGAGGGAGCGGAGACCCGGTGACATAGCTGCAGGCACTCTGACTAGACGCTCCTGCTTTGGAGGACCCCCCTCGACCCACATAAAGCTCTGTGGGAGCAGAACTTGTCCGGGAGAGATCAGCTGTACCTGGGAGCAGCCGCGGTTTCCAGCTACGCGGAGCAGGGCTGCAGGAGGGAGCGGAGACCCGGTGACATAGCTGCAGGCACTCTGACTAGACGCTCCTGCTTTGGAGGACCCCCCCTCGACCCACATAAAGCTCTGTGGGAGCAGAACTTGTCCGGGAGAGATCAGCTGTACCTGGGAGCAGCTGCGGTTTCCAGCTACGCGGAGCAGGGCTGCAGGAGGGAGTGGAGACCCGGTGACATAGCTGCAGGCACTCTGACTAGACGCTCCTGCTTTGGAGGACCCCCCCTCGACCCACATAAAGCTCTGTGGGTGCCCACTCGCGGCCTGCGAGTTGCGGCCTGCGGGGTTGCGTCCTAAGGGGTGTGTCACAAGGAGTAAGACACGCCCCGTTTGCGCTCCTTCGGCGCTCCTGAGAAGCTCTTGAGAGTGCTTGACGATACATAGCCTATTCATGGGGAAACAAAAAGGGAAAGCGGTGGTGAAATCTGGGTCTGGAGACCGTGACCATGGAGGTAAAGTAACTGGCCCTATGGATAGACATGTATCGACGCTGCAGCCTGCAAACTTATCGCCGGACCAGGCTTCTTTAAGTCCTGAGTTCCGGCTACCGCCTCCCTTTCCCCAGCCCCTTTCATCTTCTACTTTACTTGATGCCCTCGCACCACCTCTGGCCTCACCTTTGAGACCTGTTTGTCCGGCTGCCTCCGATCAGGTCGTCTCCCTCTCCTCGGGGGAAGTGACTTTAGGAGATATCTGGACTGCAATTCAACAAATTGATAAGCGTTTGTCATCAACTGTTTCGTCCCTTTGTAGTTTTACGAATGATGTGGTTGAGAAATTTAATGCAGTTGATAAACAGTTAAGTTCTTTGGCTCAGATTTCTACCCGTGTTGATTCCCATCTCCTTGCTGGTTCTAATAATAATCTTTCTTTACTTAAAGATGTTTCTACTGTCTCATTCCGCGTGGAGATGTTGGAGAATCAGCAAAGGGTTAGAAATCTACGTTTTCTTAACTTTCCCTCAACTCACTTACTGTCTCCTGAGATTCTATTACAGAAATATTTTTCTGAGACGTTAAATTTGAAAGGTTCCTTAGATGTGGTGCAAGTTTATTCTTTTTTTCCTGGCGCTCGAGTGCCACTATCTGACGAGGGGACTTCGGCTCCTTCTGATCAGTCCGTGGCTCGAGATTTAACCGCCTTTTTGGAGGATTCCTCTGATGTCATAACCAAGCGTTGCACTGTTGTTGCTACCTTTGGTTCTGAATCTGTGAAGCTATCTGTGCTTAGAGCTTATTTTAAGCACAAGGATGCTTTATTTTGTGGATTCAAACTCCAAGTATTTCCTGACGTTAGTCGTGCCACACAGTTAAGACGCAAACAATTTTTGGATTTAAGAGCTCGAGTTGTTGCTTTGGGTGCATCTTTTTTCTTAAAATTTCCTTGTCGCTGCCTGGTTATATACCAGGGTCACAGTTATGCTTATACCGATGCAGTACAGTTACAGAAATTTCTGATTGCGAAGGAACTGGTTGAGAAGTAGAGGGGCGGGTTGTTTTTCTTTTTGCTCCCTTACGTGGAGTTGTATAACTCTTAATTGCCAGTATTTAGTATTACTTAGACATTATGTTTCTCTCTCCTTGATTGTGAGGTGTTATATTTCTTGTATATTCTTTTGCTTGAATATTATTCGTCTTGCTTGGATTTGTATTTCTTTTTCCAGTGTTATATTCAGGGAAGAAAACTTTAAATTAAAAAAAAAAAAAAAAAAAAAAAAGAAGGGCATGTGGGATCGAGTGACGGTTTCTTAAGGAGAGGTGTGACAACAGCATGCTTGAAGTCAGCAGGGACAGTTGCAGTAGAGAGTGAAAGGTTGAGGATGTGAGAGATGGTGGGTACAATAGTGTAGGAGATGGGTGGGGATGGGGTCAGATGAACATGTGGTAGGTTTGGAGGAAATAAGGAGTGCGGTTTCTTCTTCCAAGATTGGAGGGAAGGAGGAGAGGGTGGCAGAGGAAGGATGGGTGGGGGGGGGGGGAGAATTGGGAAGGGGAGGAGGTAGATGAGGGGGTGGGGAATTGGAGAGTAATCTTGTTGTTTTTGTCATAGAAGTAAGCTAGGGTTTGGGCAGAAAGGGAGGGTGGGACTGGGGGCGGGGGGACTTTGAGGAGAGAACTGAGGGTATTAAAGAGACGACGAGGATCACAGGCAAGGGAGTTGGTCAGGCGGATGTAGTAGTCTTGTTTGGCAAGTGCTATGGCTGACTGGAAGGAGCCAAGCATGAATTTAAAGTGTAGAAGGTCCTCCAGGGAGCGGGATTTGGACCAAGCATGCTTAGCGGAACATGCACAGGTGCGGAGATAATGGGTTGTGGGTGAAAGCCAGGGCTGGGGAGTAGATCGTTTGACTGGACATGAGGTGGGTGGGGCAAGAGTGTCGAGAGCTGTGGAGAGTATAGCATTGTAGGAGGATAGTGTCTCATCAACGGACTTAGAGGATATAATGGAGGAGAGAGATGGAGAAATGGTGGAGGAGAGTCAGGGGATCAATATTATGGAGGTTTCTAAATAGGTCAGACGAGACAGGACGAGGTTGAGATGGCGGAAGCTGAAGAGTAAAGGTTAAAAGGTGATGGTCAGATGAGGTAAGGATTGAGTTGCGGAAGTTTGAGGGAGAGGAATTGGAGAAGAGTATTAGGACAAGGCAGTGGCCGTGTATGTGGGTAGGGGCGGTGCAGCAGAGCTGGAGGTCGTACGAGGAGATGAGAGCAAGGAATTTTGAGGCATGGGGGTCAGAGGGGTTGTCGACGTGAATGTTAAAGTCGCCGAGAATAAGAGTGGGGGAAGAGGGATCAAGAAAGGCGGAAAGCCAGGAATCGAAGTTGGTGGGGAAGGTTGATTGGGATTTGTCGGGTGGGCGATAAATAACAGCAACACGGAGGGGAAGTGGTAGGAGAAGGCGAATGGAGTGGACTTCAAAGGAGGGTTCCAGGCAGCTACGGTGATTAGGAGGAGCAGGGTTCACAGCTCACACGAGAGCGCTCCCGGCCCCGCGCCTAAGGGCCACGCCAAAGACTAATAAGAGAAAATATTTTTTCACTCAAGGTGTAATCAAACTCTCTGGAATTTGTTACTGGAGGAAGTAGTAAAAACTGTTAGTGTAGCTGGGTTTAAAAAAGGTTTGGACAAGTTCCTGGAGGAAAGATCCATAAACCATTATTATTAAAAGGGACCCGGGATATCACTGCTTGACCTAATACAAGCATTGTGGAACCTGTGTCTTTTGGGGAGACTCCTAGGTACTTATGACCTAGATTGGCCACTGTTGGAAACAGGATACTGGGCTTGATGGACCTTGGTCTGACCCAGTATGGCATATCTTATGTTCTTAGTGGGTGCATGTCTTCCTTCCTTTGATACAAGGGGATCTTTCTCAGCCAGAATGTTGCAGATTCCCCTGGCAGGCTCGCAGCAATAGACAGTGCCGGCAGGGCGAGTCGGGTGCATGTGGCTGAGAATAGTGAGCATTCAATCCATGCCCCTCACACCTTCTCCAAAATCCAATTCATTTTTTAACCTTGTGGGTGCATAATACCACCACTCCCCCCGCGGGAAACAGGAGAATTTGCAGCTAAACTACATGTTAAAAAAATTCTAAAAATACTTTTTTCATGCTTTCCAGACACCCTGCATTCAATTCCAACCATCAAAACTGAAAAACGCTGACTTTTAATTTCATCGGGACTACCACTCCCCCCACTGAAAACGGGTTAAATTCCAGCCAAACCAGACCTCTTTCAACAATAAAAATGATATATTTGGGCTCCCCAGCATCTCTACAATACTCCCCATACTTTAGATTTTTAAAATTTAAACTTTTAAAATCGCAGATTTTTTACATTTTATAGGCTAAATTCTCAGTACACCAGGAGACTATTCTCTGGCCTGGTAAGCTTCCAGCCTCACTTTCCCAGCATTCCACGGGGCTATGCTCTAGTGTGGCGAGGATTACAGCCTCACTTTCCCAGCATTCCACGAGGCTCTGTCTGGCGTGACGAGTTTCAAACTCACTTTCCCAGCATTCCACGAGGCTATTCTTTGGCCTGGAGAGAGTTTACAGCCTCACTGTGCCAGACAGTTCTCTTAGACACCTGCAAGCACCAACATCTTCAGCTCAGTGTCTAAGCTCAAAATCTCCCATAACAGCTGCCAGTTTGGATTGGAAGCAGCCCTGCCATTACAGCTGCTTTCCGATTTTCTCCGCAACCATTTTCTATATTCCCCATGTCTCTGAAAAGCCTGCCCAGCCCCTGAAGACCCAGGCAGGTAAGAAACTTCCCCTTTCAGCGCACACTTTCATTTTTCAAAACAAAAAACATGCTGCTGCTCCTGTCTTCTCCCTACAGCTTCCCAGAACTGCAAAACACCATTTTTAAAAGCCTGTACCATGCTTTTTTTCACCCAGGGAACTCCCAGTTATTTATTTATTTCATTTTTTTCTTTCATCTGGTTCATCTTCAAGCTAGCTAGGCTCGCTTGCTTATATCAGACAATGTGGATCACAGGCCTTCACCTGCCACAATCTGTTTATAAGCAGGAGTCTATTTTTCTTCATAAAAACTAGCGTAAGTAGTGGAAATGCCTAGATTTGTAGGGAGCGCCCAAACTCCACTCTTTCACACACCTACATTAAAAGTATGTACCACTGGGCTGATGTGTGCATTTATAAAATTGTAATCCCCTAAAATACAGTGATTTATGTGCATACATAAACTTAGCACAGCGTCTTATAAAATTAGCCCCTAAATGTCATAAACATAAACCACTAATAGTCAAAAAAACCCTTCCAAGAAGGAAGAAACCAATAAAGCCCACAAAAAAATCCTTCTCTAAACTCAAAAAGTTTGTTCTCCAAAATATTATATTGTATGTAGGGGCACACCAAACAAATCAAATATATATTGAAAATATGTGAAAAAGGTGTGTGGAACCATCAGAATGTAGCGAGGCAGGTTATTACATCACCTTGCAAACTTGCTCCTCATTTTCATTCACCAGTTCCTTAACACACCCAAATGTGACCAACATACCTTTTTCAAATTTCTTTTATACATATTTGATTTGTTTTGTCGTGCCCCACATATATTATTTTGGAGAACATCTTTTTGAGTTTAGATGAGAAGGGCTTTTTCATGGACTTTATAAATATAAACAAGACACAACCAACAAAATGCTAGGTAACACACAATTCCTCATTCAGAATATAGCTGAGATCAATCAGGGATTAAGATAGTTACATAGTATATGACGGCAGATAAAGACCATCATGGTCCATCTAGTCTGCCCAGCAAGTGGGGGACCTTGTGCTCCATGCAGGTCGCTCCTCCTCAATAACTCAACAGGCTCAATTTTCAAAAAGGCTGATACTCAAATGCCACAGCAGTCAGCCGTGACTCTTAAATATTGGCGGGATATTCGGTGGCAGTTAGAGGGATTTTCAGTCAGCACTAATCCTGATTGCAACTTAGGCCGGCTTTTCATTCGGCCTAAGTTGCCTGGAGAAGTGCCAACTGAAAATGCCATTAACTAGATACAGTGGTTACGTATCTGCTTATTTAGCTAGCACTGACACTGCCCTCGCTCTGTCCCTGGACCACCCCTGCACTAACCTGATTGTACCAAGGTGATCTGCGAAGATAATCAGTGGCACTATCCAGATAGTACCAATGAGTATCACAGTCAGCACCCTTACACAAACAGTCTCCTGTTGGCCAACAGGCTGAGTTCTGAATACTGACCTTGACAAATCTGATACAGCTATCTGTAATGTCCCTAACCTCTTCTACTAGTATGGACTAATCATCCTAACCATAACCAACTTGAAATGACCAGGTTTTCAAGGTCATCTAGAGGTCATAAAGATATAAAAGGAGTGAGAATCCTGTGCAGCACATTCCACAACATGGACCAGCACAAGAATAAGCCAGATCTCTTGGCTTCAAGGATCTTCAAATTTTTATCCAAAGGCTGATATTCAGACGATTTATCGGGTGACTTTGTAAGTTAAGTTGATAATTTTAATTTCCTGGTTCACTGATAGGCAGACTAGAAATGCTACAAATAAATGAATAAAAAGCGGTTAAGTAAGAAAAGGGTGAAGGGGTGTGCCAGCTATGGCTATAGGTTAACCAAATATTGCCGATATTCAGTGCTGTGTGTACTGATCTTTGACCAGTTAAGTGAAAAAATATCTGTTCTGAATTTAACCAAACTTATCCATTTAGCTTTAACTGGATATTTTCAAACAGCCAGATTTAACCATTTTTAAAAATATATAGTTATAGGGCCCAATATTGAGTCAGCCGGATTTTGGAAGGGTTATGCGCCTTGTCAGTGCATAGCCCTCCTCGCCAACTTCTAACTCAATTATTCAGTGCTGTGGTGACGACATTGAAAATCCGGTGATCGCCTCAGACCTAGGAAGCCACCGAGGCTAACCGTGCAGCAGCGATATTGGATGCTACCCAGTTAGCTCCTGCACCTTAAAGATAGGCAAGGGTTTTCCTCGCCTATCTTTAAGGCACAGATTGCTAACCAGGCAGCATGCAATATCACTGCTGCCCGGTTAGTACTTGTCCCTGCCTCTGCTCCAGAACGCCCGCGGCACGCCCCGATGCTTACCGGATAGCATCAGGTCATGTAGGAGATTTAGGAATAGATATTCAATGGCACTAACTGTATAAGTGCTGTTGAATATCCCCATTTAAGGCATTTACACGGTTTACTAGGCTGTAAACCGTGTAAATGCCTTTCGAATATCGCACCCATAGATAACTAGAATCCATCTGCTGAATATTGACCTCAGAATACTCAACAATTTCTCACCCAAGAATGCAAGGGAGGACCTGGAATGCCAATATGTCACTTATCTTTCAGACAGTCTCTTGCATAGGAGCTTTTGAAAATCAAACCCTTAGTTTCTTTGTGGATAAGGTGTTTCTATATTGTGTTCTTACTCTCTCTTGCATTATTTTGTGTTTATTTGTACATTGCATAGAGCTTTTGTTTGTTGATGAATTAAGTTGAAATAAATAGTGTGGCTCACCTTGGTTGAAGAGGTCGATGAAGTCCAAAATGCATTTGACCAGGCCCCTCATGTGTAGAAGAGCATCAGCTCTCACCACTCCCTGAGGCTGTGGGCCCACCTCCAGTGCTGCCAGGGAGAGACAGAGCCACAGTTAGTCTAGCATATTACAGAACTGCCAAGTTACGCAGTTCCGGGAGGGAGAACTGTTTTCTGCACACTTTGTTTTGAACTTATATCCCTGATTCCATCCATTGAAATCAGTGGCAGTAGGTTCTAGTTTCTAGGTTCTAGTTCTAGGTTCTAGTGGGTTTCTAGTCCCACAGGTGCTTCTTGTGGTTTTGGGCAAGCCACTTAACCCTCCATAGCCCATGTTCCCTGTAAAATAGTTATCTCCAAGTTATAATGCCCTGTTCAATGTAATTTCAGTTTGTTCAATGTAAACCGCACTGATGCAGAATAGCGCGGTATATAAGAGAGTGTAAATTAAAAAAAAAAATAGGTTCTATAATGCATCACGACGGATCATTGTGACCTTTTTGGTAGCATAGGTACTGCGTATGGAGGCAAAGTGTCCCTGTCCTGTCTTTCCTCATTGGGACTTTCTCCTTCCTCCTTCTGCCCTTCTGTATGGGTCTGCGCTTCCCCCAAGCAACCCCCTCCCCATATCCCATAGTGCTAAATGTGGGTGGCAATGGCAGCAGCATCCTCACTTCCATCCTCCAGCAGTCGCGGAGGCAATGAGTCATCATGCACTTGCAGACCCTTCAGCAGCCCACCGCCTCCTGTGCGTCTTAAGGGGAAAGCCCTCACAGCAGGAGGTTGGGTCTGGAAGTGCACCCTGGCATGCAGAGTGGGAGGAAGTGCCACACTGCCACCTATGGATAGCAGCAGGGCAGGGAGGTGCTTTCAGAGATTGGGAAGATGAGGGAGTGGCAGTAAATCCTTGCGCGGCACAAGGTAGGACTCCGCTTGGGGCTCTACCATCCAGGGCTAGTGCAATGGGTTTTGAGCACTCTTGGCAGACATTCAGCCTTATTCTGCACCCCCCACTCTCTGAGATTTTGGTAATTAAGCTTTACAATCATGATCATCCCAACAGCCCTTCTCTCAACAACCGTCCTGTAAAAATGTAGAAATGGGCATCATGGTAGTTATTTTTCAAGCCCTGTTTGTGCTTTGGGCAAATGCATACAGACGTCTCCAGAACCATTTTATGTTTGGATTTGAATATGACCAAGCTCTTTCTTTGGCCGTACTCAAATCCAGGCTAAAAGCACACCTCTTCGAGGCTGCGTCTGGATCCTGATCCCCTCCTTCTCCTGCTTATCACCTATCTGTATCTTGCTTTTCCCCTTGATTTCCCCTAGTCCCCAGTTGTTGTGTGGTCTGTCTTGATTAGATTGTAAGCGCTGATGAGCAGGGACTGTCTCTTATTGGTACATGTACAGTGCTGTGTACACCTTGTAACGTTATAAAAATGATAAGTAGTAATTCCTGTGCGGATATCCAGTTTAGTCCTCCACAATCGGGTACTGCCCCTCTCACTGCAGCCTGTAGACTGGACCAATCAAATCTTCTGTAGTACATATCCAGCAGGAGCTCCCAGAAGCCCCCCAGTGTGTCCAGTCTCGTTGCAGTGTGTAGACGTAAAAGTGTGTCCTCTGGGCACACTTAGTGACCTTTGCAGGAGCAACACTAGTTAGTTGTTTTTAGGGTTTGTTTTGGGGCATTTCTCTACTATTTTTGTTTTTGGTAGCTAGCTGTGCCTTTAAAAAAGAAAGACAAAAGAAGCCTGTCTCCCTGGAGCTGTGCCACAGGAGACTAGGAGAAAGTCAGACCTGCTGGCTGCTGTTGCCTGCCTAGCACATTTTATCAGCCCTGGGTGAGCTTCCCCTAGACAGGACGGGGAATTGCCATACCTATAAGGCAGTGCCTGGTACTGGGAGATTGTGGCTGAATCTTCTGTTCCTGAGCTGGTAGGAGTTTGCATTTCATTTTTTCTTTCTTGTGTGCAATGCTCTGTCTGGGATGCCAGCGTTTCTGTAGGCTCTCCTGAGCCCATTTGGCAGTTTTTATTCAAACTGCTCGTGTGCCCTGTGTTAGAGGGTCGTTTTATTTGTTTTCCATATTATTTGGTGGTTTTTATATTTTCGCGCCGTTTTTTACCGCGGGTGAAAAAGTGCGGCGGCCATTTTGGATTTTTAAAAGTGCTTTTCCAGGCATTTTTGATCGCTGTGCACAGGTTCCCCTAGCGTTTTTGGGGTTCCTCTTTCTGGCGATTTTGCTCAGGGCACCCCAGGGATCCTGGGATATATTTTGTTTCTTGTAAAAAAAAAAAAAAAGTTAAGTTACTTTTAAATCGGGGCTGATTTGCATAGGATTGCCCAGGTGGTGTGGGCTTTCCTGTGGCTGTCTTATTCTATTCCCCTGGGCAGAGGTGGCCTTGGAATGGCTTCCAAGCCCCAGTGTGTGATTTGTGGGTCCCGCAGGACAGCAGGGACTGACTCTGGCATCTGCAGGGGCTGTGCTGCAGTGCCCTCTGAGTTAGAGCAATCTGTGAATGTTCAGGAACAGGCTACCCCTGGGGATGCTTCTACTTCCGGGGACAGCGTTCTTTCTCCAAGCATCCCTCAGTCTGGCTCGGTTCCTCCGGCCAGCGGTTCAGTGGCTGCGCTCCAGCAGGCGTCTGTTGCTGCCTCAACTATGGACTTCTCCCCTGATTTTGTACTCCTCATGCATCAGGCATTTCGCCTGAGCAGGTCCGGACAGTTGCCGGCTGTCTGGCCCCCCTCCCTCCCCTCGGGGTCCTTGGGGGCGGCTCAGTGTCCCTCATCGCCCGGGGGCAAGCGGCTTCGGTTGGGGGGACAAGAGCAGGACGCCCTGGGTCTCCTGGATTCCGAGGCAGAGGGCGATCCTGAGACTGAAGCGGAGGATTTGGAGGATGGGGAGATCCCTGGGCCGGAAGATCAGGCTCGGGTCATTCGAGTGTTCCGTAGGGACGAGCTGGTTCCTCTGGTCACGGAGTCCCTTCAGGCGCTAAACCTTTCGGCGGTGCGGCCCCTGGAGGAGGAGGGTCTTGAGGATCCTCTGATTCAAGCAGTCAGGGATGCCCAGGTGGTTTTTCCCGTCCACCGCGTGGTGGATCAGATGATCCAGGCGGAGTGGGAGCACCCGGAATCCGGTTTGAAGGGGATTCGGACCATGAATCGGCTTTATCCTCTTGCTGACAAGGACAGGGACTTGTTCAGGTCCCCCGGGTGGATGCTGCGGTCTCCGCAGTGACCAAGAAAACCACCATCCCGGTTGAGGGGGCGGCGGCACTCAAGGACGGGCAGGATAAGAAGGTTGATAACTTGCTCAAGCAAACCTTCGATACGGATGCCGTGTCATTGCAGGCCTCTATCTGTGGGGCTTGGGTGGCTCGGTCGTGTCTGCGGTGGTCACAGCAACTGCGCTCGAGCCCCGGACTAGACCAGCAGGGCCTGGTGGAGGTGACCCGGCTGGAGTCCGGCTCGGCTTACCTGGCGGATCTGTTTTATGATTTGATCCGCGCGTTGGCTAACAGTATGGCATCCGCGGTAGCAGCGCGCCGGTCCCTCTGGTTGCGCAGCTGGGCGGCGGACAGTTCTTCTAAGGCCCGCCTCAGTAAGCTGCCGTTTAGGGGCAGATTATTATTTGGGGAGGCTCTCGAGAAATTGGTAAAGGATCTCGGTGAGTCCAAAGGGGGCCGGCTTCCGGAGGATAAACCAAGGTCCAACCGGTCCACCTCGTCGGCGCGGGGATCCTTTCGGGATCAGCGCAGGTTTCGGCCCTCCCGCCAGTGGTCCTCGCAGCGGGGCCGGTTTGGAGCCCGTAGCCAAGGATTTCGGGCTTTCAGGGGAGCCGGCAGAGGCTTCTCCGCAGCCGGCTCTTCTTCGGGTTCTTCCTTTGGACGCAAGCCACAATGACGCCAGGCAGGCTCTGGAGGGAGGACCGCTTGTCGGCGGTCGCTTGCGCGACTTTCTTTCCTCTTGGGCCCAAATAACGTCGGATCGCTGGGTGCTACAAATTATAGAGGAGGGTTACGCTCTGGAATTTGCGTTCCCACTTCCAGATTCCTTTGTTCTGTCTCCCAGCAGGGGCGAGCAAAAGACGAGGGACATCCGCGTGACCCTGGCTCGATTGTTAGCGCTGGGAGCGGTGGTTCCAGTGCCTCCCTTGGAAAGAGGCGCTGGTCGCTACTCCATCTATTTTGTGGTACCCAAAAAGGGCGACTCTGCGTCCGATTTTGGATCTCAAAGGCGTGAATCGCGCGCTCAGAGTGCCGCATTTCCGCATGGAAACCCTGCGGTCAGTCATTGTAGCGGTGCGAAAGGGGGAGTTTTTGACGTCCCTCGATCTTACCGAGGCCTATCTGCACATTCCGATACACCCAGCCCATCAGCGGTTTCTCCGCTTCGCGTTCCCGTGGGGCCACTTTCAGTTCCGGGCCATGCCGTTCGGCTTGGCTACGGCCCCGCGCACTTTCACAAAGGTGATGGTGGTGGTTGCGGCGGCCTTGCGCAAGGAGGGCATTTTGGTCCATCCTTACCTGGACGACTGGTTGATACGAGCAAAATCCGGTCGAGAGTGCCTGCGGGTCACGAGCAGGGTGGTAGCTCTGCTGCGATCCCTCGGCTGGGTGGTGAACGAAAGAAAGAGTTGTCTGCGGCCCTCGCAGGACCTGGAGTATCTGGGGGTGCGCTTCGACACTGCTCGGGGGCTGGTGTGCCTTCCCGAGCGCCGCGTCCTGACGTTGCGGGCTCTTGTCCGACTATTTCGGGGGATGCCCGCTCCGTCGGCGTGGTGGTACCTACGGCTTCTCGGAACGATGGCGGCGACCTTAGAGGTGGTTCCGTGGGCGCGGTTCCACATGCGCCCGCTACAGAGGGCGCTCCTTCGTCGCTGGTCCAACCAGTGCGATTCCTTGCACAAGAGACTGCCCTGCCCGAAGGCAGTGCGGCGGTCGCTTCGGTGGTGGCTCTCCTCCGAGAACCTGACGCGGGGGATTCCCTTGGAGCCTCCTCTGTGGGTCCCCCTCACTACGGATGCGAGCCTAGTCGGCTGGGGAGCACACTGCGAGACCCGCTTCACGCAGGGGGTGTGGTCCTCGCAGGAAGCGTCTTGGTCGATCAACCGCCTCGAGCTTCGGGCGGTCCGACTAGCCCTGATGGCCCTGGAACCTCTGCTCCTGGGCCGGGCGGTCCGAGTCTGGTCGGACAATGCGACCACGGTGGCGTACATCAATCGCCAAGGGGGCACAGGGAGTGTGGCCCTGGAAACAGAAGCGACGGCCTTGTTCAGCTGGGTGCAGACTCGGCTGCCGGCGATCTCGGCGGCGCACATTGCAGGCGCCGACAATGTCCAGGCCGACTTTCTCAGCAGAGTGCGGGTGGACCCCGGAGAGTGGGAGTTAAATCCTCAGGTATATGCGCAGATAGTTCGGCGGTGGGGTCCGCCCATCATGGATCTCATGGCGACCTTCCAGTCGGCCAAGACAAGTCGCTTCTTCAGCAGACGGCGGGAGCGGATGTCCGAAGGACTCGACGCTCTCATTCAGCCGTGGCCGACGTCCGGGATGCTGTACGTTTTCCCCCCGTGGGCCCTGATCGGTCGGGTCGTCCAGCGCATCGAGGGCCATCAGGGCCGGGTGCTGCTGGTGGCTCCGGATTGGCCCCGGAGGCCCTGGTATGCCGACCTCGTTCGGCTTCGAGACGGCGTGCCGTGGCGCCTTCCGGCGCTACCGGATCTTCTTCTTCAGGGCCCCTTGCGGATGCCCCAGGTGGCTCGGTTCTCGCTTACGGTTTGGCCATTGAGAGGGCTCGGCTGAAAAAGAAGGGTTATTCGCCCGCGGTGATTTCCTCCTTACTGCGGGCAAGAAAGTCGTCCACTTCTCTTACTTATGTTCGAATTTGGAGAATTTTTGAGGACTGGTGCTCCCGGCGTGGAGTTCGGGCGGCGACGGTCTCGGTGCCCGTCGTGCTCAGCTTTCTGCAGGATGGCTTCGAGAAGGGTCTCGCGGCCAGTTCCCTGAAGGTCCAGTTGGCCGCGCTCTCTTGCTATAGAGGCAAGGTCTTGGGCCGCCTTCTTGGCGCTCATGCGGATGTGCGGCGTTTCTTGACCGCCGTGTTTCATTTGCGGCCTTCCCGCAGAGCGGTGATTCCTCCGTGGGATTTGAATTTAGTTCTGCGGGCCCTGGCTCGGGAACCCTTTGAGCCCTTGCGGAGGGCATCCTTGAAGGATCTCACGTTGAAGACGGTTTTTCTGGTAGCCATTTGCTCGGCACGGCGCATCTCGGATCTACAGGCCTTGTCATGCCGAGAACCTTTCTTGTCTTTTTCTGCGGAGCGGGTTGTGCTCCGTCCGGTTCCCTCCTTCCTGCCAAAGGTGGTGTCTCCTTTTCACCTGAATCAGGCAGTATTTCTACCAGTGATTTCGGCGGCCTCGGTCGAGTCGGTGGACAAGGGGCTTCACCGGCTTGATGTGGGCCGCACGCTGCGTCGGTATTTACAGTCTACCGAGTCATTTCGGAAGACTGATCGGCTTTTTGTGCTCTTTGGGGGTGCACGGAAAGGGGAGGCGGCGGCTAAGGCCTCCATTGCTCGATGGCTTAAAGAAGCGATCGCCTCCGCGTATCTGTTGCAGCGGCGGCCGGTTCCGGAGGGGCTCCGGGCTCATTCTACTAGGGCTCAGGCGGCCTCTTGGGCGGAGCATGGTCTGGTTCCACCAGCGGAGATCTGTAGGGCGGCCACTTGGTCGTCTCTGCATGCTTTCAGCAGGCACTATCGCTTGGATGTGTCAGCGGCTCGGGATTCCTGTTTTGGTTCGGCGGTTTTGCGCGCCGGCCTACAAGGTCCCGCCCGGTCTTAACTGCTCTGTTACATCCCGATTGTGGAGGACTAAACTGGATATCCGCACAGGAAATGGAAATTACACTAACCTGGTAATTGTAGTTCCTGTAGGATCCAGTTTAGTCCTCCTTCCCTCCCGAATATCTGCATGATCTTGCGGCGCGCTATCCCGAGCGGGAGATTCTAAGATAGTTTTGCGTCCCGTTCGGACCTTCGCGGCAGTCGTGCTTGTAGCTATGGCTCTTCCCTTTCTTTTGGGGTTCCGTAAGCTCCTTAGTACCTGGGGGGAGCTCTGTGTCAATTTAGGGGCGTCGATTCCGGCGCCGTGCAGTGTTCTGACTTCCTCGTTTGGGGAGGGAGTTGGTTATTCCAGGGGGGGAAGTACAAGGTTTAATGTTAATCTGATAATAATCTGATGTGTTGCTTCGTTCAGTATGCTTTGTTACTAGTACACTGGGGGGCTTCTGGGAGCTCCTGCTGGATATGTACTACAGAAGATTTGATTGGTCCAGTCTACAGGCTGCAGTGAGAGGGGCAGTACCCGATTGTGGAGGACTAAACTGGATCCTACAGGAACTACAATTACCAGGTTAGTGTAATTTCCATTTTATAGTTTAGCAGCCAGCTGTGTGGACATCCCCAGCCTGAGGATGTCTGAATCTGAGCGGGGACGTGGCCAGGGCATTCCTAAGAACCTGGACATCTCTGCCTGATCTCAGAAATGTCCTGGACATCCGGAGTCACGTCTAAGGCATAGCAGGTATCTGAAAAGTGCTAGTTTTGGCTAAAAACAATCTAAAGGGTGTAGAGAAGATAGCACAGTATCATCCCTAATACTCAGCACAATCCCAGTGATAGCAGCAGTGGGATCTGAACCCTGGTTCCTTGTCCACTATGCTAACCATGGGCTACTCCTAGACATCCAGAGTCTGAAATACTGTTCTGGGCATGTCTATGTGGATGGCCCTGTAGACGCCCATATTGGCCCCATCCACATTTTATGAAGTTGTGTCTGCACCTGGAAGTGCCTGCTTTTTTTTCGGATGTTCTGATTTTAGACATCCCAGCTTGCACTTGGACGTCCTTTCTAAAATTCCCCTCCACGTTTTTAAATATTAAACTTTTCTTTGTATGTATATGAGTGTGTGCTCACCTGCAGGTAAAAGAACAGACTGATGGCTCTTTGAGTTTGTGTGCTTGTCAGGATCTAGTGTTTTTGCTTTGACTGCTTCTGTTCTTTGCTGCTTGTCAGAAGCAGTCACCCAAGCAACTGCAGTCTTGACTAATGGTTAACTCGGCCCTGCTCCCAGCCAGGATAAGATGCTAACTACATGCAGGGTGGCTGGTCCTCTGGCTACTGTCCCAGAGACTCTGCAGCTGTAGGCACAATGCTTCGTGTCTTAGATACTATAAAGGACTCTCTTAGTTGCATGCAAGGAAGCCAGTATCCTGGTTACTATCACAGGGATTCTTCTGCCCGCAGGCAGCATACCCAGTCCCATGATTTGCAAAGCAGGTTTGAATAAAAATTGCTATGATAATAAGTCACTAGTTTAAAACTCTTCCATTCTCACCTAGACCATATTTACAGATAGAATCGATAGAGTAGGACTCCTCATCTCCCAGCTTGTACAGGTAGATGGGTGTCTTCGTGAGGGTGTAGTTTTTCTAGTGGAAAGCAAACAACATATACATTGTAAGCAGCATGGAATCTGTCTGCCTTTTGGGAACCTGACAGGTACTCGTGACCTGGATTGGCCACTGTTGGAAACAGGATATTGGGTTTGATGGACCTTTTGGTCTGACTCAGTATGGCATATCAAAAAGTAAATGCATCTCTTTCAATACATCTTACATTGTAATACTATAGTATTACAATACATTTATTTAAAAGGGGTGGGGTGATCATTTTAGAAGCCTTATTCATGACTTGGATGTCTGAAAACATGTATGCTCACATCCAAATCATGGAGACGTCCCTGGAGCCATTTTAATAGATGAGTCTAGAGACGTCCCTGGCATATGCATGTCTAAATATGGCAATGGGTGTGTCCAGGACAGTCCGCCAGTCTTAGATATTCCCATCCGATTTCAGATATGGTCGGCACATCTACACCCACGTCCAAATCAGTACCTGCTCCAGGGCATAACTAAGCATCAGAAAAGGGCTCATTTTATTTTATTTATTTATTTTGTCAGTATAGCCCCCGGAGGATGTAGAGGGGACAACATTACTCTGGTATTCCCAGTATCGTCCTAACCACGATGACTTTTTATAGGAATTGAGGACACCTGTATTGCAGCTCTCCCTCTGACACTTGCAGAATGTCCATCTGGGATGCATCCCCTGCCTCAAATACTGCCGCGGGGACATCTATGTAGAGATCCTCGATTAGGCCCATATTGAGGATGGCCACATTTCCAAAATCGTGCCCACAGTTGGATGTGCCCGGCCTTTTTGGGCATGTTTTCACATGGACATCCCCAATTGCACCTGGATGTCCTTTCTAAAATGTGCCTTCACGTGACTATGGATATGTCGCTGGATGCATTACTTGTACGAAGGTGACTTTATCTGGAGAGGTGTCACTGAGTGTGTTAACAGTACGTAGGTGACTGTATCTGGAGAACTGTCCCTGGGTATGTTACCTGCACATAGTTGGCCATATGCATGGTGAGATAGTTCTCTGCGCTGTCCAGGATCAGGCATGCTCCCATATTGGAGGTTGTGTTGTGCATGTCAAGCATAATGTCACAGGCCTGCGATGAGCCTTTGGGGCCATATAACTGGTTGATTTCTTTGGCTCGTTTTGTCTCATAGAGTTCATCACCTTCATTAGTAGAGCTGGTAAAAGGAGGGGGAGAGAGTTCTGTGAATAACAGAGACTGTTCCTCTCTTTGAGAGTGATAAAGGTGTCATGAAGCTCACATGCTTACTTTTGCACTATTAAAAATGATCTGACATTACCTTCTCTTTACTAAATCTTCTGATCTGTCACAGTGACATGGAGTGAAGAGGAATTCTTCTAGCATTTTAATTTTTGGGGGGGGGGGGGGTTATCTACTGTTGGGGCAGTTTTTATGAATGCTGGGTAAGCTTTACAGAACTGGATATGTCAGCTTTATACAGAGGTTCTGTCTCATCCTGTACAGACCCCAGTCTAAAACTTGTAAACCAGGAAGAATTCTTTATTATTCTATTGCACATACATTAGCTCACCAGCCCAACATGAGCCGTGTTTCGATCAATCTTCGTCAGGGGCTTCTGGTGTGCTGCATCCATAATATATAAATAATTAAAAACATAATAACATCACAACTCAACATATTTAAACATAAATATGAATATAAACATAAAATAATAAATAATTAAAAACCATATATAAACCATGTATAAAACTGGGCCTGTTAGGACCCTTGACCCATTTGAGATTGAGATTGACCTCTATAAGTTTTTTAGGAAAATACGGGTTAAACATTTTTTTATGAACCAGTCGGTTAATATAGGAGATGGTTCTATTATGTGTAAGAAATCGGGTTGGATTCCCCCAGGTCCGACGGACCCGGTTATCGAGGCTTTTGAAAAAGTGGTTAAAAAGCAGGTTCATGATATTTGTAAAGAAACAAAGCCTAGATATTATAACCTCACCAAAGGAGAAAATGCGGCTATAAGGTCCTTACAAAAGAATAATAGAATAATCATTAAACCTGCTGATAAGGGAGGAGCCATAGTTGTACTAGATAAAGCCATGTACATACAAGAAATTGATAGGCAATTTAGAGATCAATCTTTTTATTCCCGGTTAGATGGGGATCCTACAGACAAATTAAAAAAGAGCATAGATAATTTGGTACTCACAGCTTTTGAAATTGGACATCTTACAAAAAGAGAACGTGATGCCTTGATTGTCCTTGCACCTATAATACCTGGGTTCTGTTCTTTACGTGGTTTGGTGCTCCCTTGGTGGACCTCATCCTGTACAGACTCCAGACTTCTCTTCCATTTAGGGTTAAATAACACACTCAGTGCTTCCCAGTACTGTATATTTGTCCTGGCTATTATCTTCAGAATGGATACTTCTGATTTTTGAAATGTTTGATACGAGTATGACAAAGTGAACACAATGATTACGCCTTATGAAATAAGTCAGTGTTTTTTGGATGCATAATTTGAGGAAGGGGCAATCTGGAAAAAATAAAAGGAAGTCGATCTACAAAGGTTCGCCCAGGGCCCCCCCTAAGTTGTTAAAGTTGCCCTGTAGGGTCTTAAAGAGCTTAGGGTGCAGGGCCAGCCCTATAGTTGGTTCAAGGTGTTGGCACCCTAGGCAGACCTTAAGTTTTACCCTCCCCTGGTTGTTAAAGTCTACTGTTTAGCTTTGAATGTCCTGCTCTTAGCTGCCCCCAAGACGTTGCTACCATGGGCAACCATCTAGTTTGCCTGATGGTTGGGCCAGCCCAGTTAGGGTGTCATTGAGTCTTTGAGTTCTATCACAGAGAAGAGAGAGCCAAGATCTGAGAGGTGACCAAACTAATGAACATATGGATAGACATGACTTCCTTCACTTCAAATTTATGCTTATTTCCTTCCAGTCCGCATTTGCTCTTGCCAAGCAAAACTACTATATCCACCCAACTAATTCTCTTGAAACTAATCCCCACAGACTTTTTTCTACTCTTAACTCGCTCCTCAAGGCACCTTCCCCTCCTATACCCCTTTCTCTCTCTCTGCCCAAACCCTAAGCTGAGTTCTTCCATAACATCCATGTGATTTCTCTCCAGTTTCCCCCTAGAACAATTTCATTCCCTCCTCTCCCTCAATACCAATTTTTCCCATCAATCACTACTATCCTTTCTTCCTTTCCCAAGATCTCCGATGATGAAACATCTCAACTTCTTTCTGCCTCTAAACCTACTACCTGCTCTTCTGATCCCTTCCTCACCCATCTCTACTCCATTTCCTCCATTGTCTTCCCTTCCATATATCAAATATTTAGAGTTGCCAATAGGCCGGTTTTCAGCCGGCCTGGATGTTTTTTCCGTGGCCAGAGCGGCTGCCAGCAAAGAACAGAAACCGGTCCTGGAAAAGCAGTTTTTTTGCTCTGGCCACAAGATCGGCAGCGGCCAGAGCAGAAAACCGCCTTTTTGTCTGCTGTCTGTGCATCCCCTTGCAGCCGCTGCTCTTGCTTCTTACAGAGCAGCGGCTGTAATAAAGTTAAGTTAAAAAAAAATAAAGAAAACCTGTGAGGAGCTCTATGACCCTATGAAACTCCTGCTGCAGCGCCCGCCCCTTCTGACATCACTTCTTTTTGAGCACAGGGGCTGCAGCAGGAGTTTCATAGGGCCGGAGGGCTCCTCACAGGTTTTCTTTTCTTTTTAACTTTATTGCAGCCGCTGCTCTGTAAGAAGCAGGAGCAGCGACTGCAAGGGGGTGAAGCTGCACTGGGGGGAGGAGGGGAAGGTGAAGCTGCACTGGGGGGGGGCGTGAAGCTGCACTGGGTGGGGGGAGGGGGAAAGGTGAAGCTGCACTGGGGGGGAGGAGGGGGAAGGTGAAGCAGTACTAGGGGGGTGAATCTGCACTGGGGAGGGAAGGTGAAGCTGTACTGGGGGGGGGGGGGGAGGTGAAGCTGCACAAGGGGGGACGGAAGGCTCCGCACAGGTTTAATTTTGTTTTTAACTTAACTTTATTGCAGCTGCTGCTCTGTAACAAGCAGGAGCAGCGGCTGCAAGAGGAAAGAGGTGGCAGAAGGGACTGACAGGTGGAAGGTGAGGGCTGAAAAAGGGGGGAAGGAGGTGGCAGAAGGGACTGACAGGTGGAAGGTGAGAGCTGGAAGAGAGCTGAAAGAGGGGGGAAGGAGGTGGCAGGAAGGGACTGACAGGGTGAAGGAGGTGGCTGGAAGAGAGCCGAAAGGCGGAGGAGGAGGTGGCTGGAAGGGAGCTGACAGAGGGGGTAAGGAGGGGGCTCAAAGGGAGCTGACACTTGGGAATGGTGCTGGTAAGTGACTGGGTAATAGGAAGGAGGCTGGAAGGGAGCAGAAATGTGGGGATGGCACTGGAAGGGGGATGGACAGAGGGTAGGGTGACTGGAAGGGAGCTGACACGGGGAAGGCACTGGTAGTGGAAGTGAGCTGATACCTGGGGTGGTGTTTGGACTAGAAGGTGCTGAGAGCAGAGCAGTGGCAAACAGGAAGAGGACTTGTGGGGGCGGCTGAAGGACTTCTCCGGTGGAGGTGGCGGCGGCAGCAGCGGAGAGAGGTAGCAGTAGGGACCCAAAGGCCAGCGGGAGCAGTGTGAGCAAGTGGCCGGGGCCTGGAACTGTGTTTGCAATGGTGGCTGGGAGTTGAGACTGAGGACATGCACATGGGTTTGCAGCGAAAGGTGATTAAAGGTAAAAAAAAAAACCTGACCGGACAGCCTCCTATCAACCAAAAAAAATAAATCGAACAAGTTCACCACCTAGTGGCAGATTGGTGTAAATACAAATTATTTTAAAACAGCAAGACAGTGTTTGAACATTTTGGGCCCCGGACACTTTGGACTCTGGGCAGAGCCATGCTGGTCGTCAAAGGAAAGAGGCCACGGAGCAGCAGCACAGACTTAAGCAGCAGAGCACCAGTCAGCGGGAATTCCACCTGGGACAAGGGGTGGAGACCGGTCTCCTGCTCAAGTTCCTGGTTCATTTGCAGGCTGGGGGATAAGCGGTCAGGCAGACCAAGCTAATGCTGGTGGGGATAGCCTTTTTCCTAAAACTGGGAGAGTTTAGGGATGTAACAAAGGAGTTTGTCATTCAGAAGATGGTGGATGGCTGGGCAAAGGGGGTCGTTCAGCGACCAGATGGACGCAGGCCGGTTACCTACCCATGCTGAGTGGGGCCATGCATCAGGCTGCAGCAGTCACCAGAGACAGGTTGGAAAAGAGGCTGTCCAGCTGGCAATGCTGCTGATGTTCCGGGGGGTCTTCTGCATGGGTAAGATCCTACCCAGTCCACCAGGGACACGGCGGGCGTGGCCATGAAAGTGGGTGATGTGTTGGTGGTGGAGGACAGGATACAATTGTTCCTGGCCTGCTTGAAGGCCGACCAGCTCAGGACAGGCCGGGTAGTTTGGCTTAACGCCACGGCAGTACAGGATCTGTGCCCGGTGGCAGCCACACGGGAATATATTCAGGTATGGCCAGAAGTGTGTGGGGGGGTCCCCCCAGTTGAGGCATGCAGATGACTCCTACCTGTTGCAATATCAATTTTGGATCCTATGGTTAAGGGCAGTAGGGTTTGGGACCGATGGGCTGACCCTGCATTCTTTTAGGATAGGGGCAGCAATTGCGACCCATGGTTTGAACCTGGGGGCAGGGCGGATTCAGGTCATTGGGAGGTGGGCTTCCGAGCGCTATAAGTTGTACTTCAGGCCATAGGGTGCTCTGCTGACCCTGCTTTCCTTCTCGCCCACTAGGTCACAGAGTGCAGAGTCCCAGAGCACCATCAGTCTGGATCATAGGACATTCCTATGTCCACTGGGCGGGAAGACGGACAGAGGGGAGACATTTCGGCAGGCAGCTCGGTTTCCACCCCAACAGTATTCGGATAAGTTGGATGGGACACAGAGGGATGTGGTGGGACCACTTGAGGCCCGCCCTTGCGAGCCAGCAGCATAAAGGGATACTGCTGTATTGGATAGTCCTACATCTTGGAGGTGACGATTTGGTATCAACGAAAGACTAGATCTTATCATCAAGATCAAGGCGGATATGGCCTGGATACGTGGCGAGTTGGGGGCGGGCACTGTGTGGTCCAACATCATCCCATGGCAAAAGTGACAGGAGACAAACCGCCCAGTAGGTATTGACAGGAGCAGGAGGAAGCTCAACAAAGAAGTCAAGTCCTTTGTGTGGGCGATGGGCGGGGTGGTGGTGGAGCATCAGGGCATATTGGCGGGGGGTAGATGGTCTTTTCGGGGGATGGAGTTCACCTGAATGACATCGGTTTGAAGCTATTCCTTGAGGGCTTGTGGCGGTCCATCAGTTTGGTACTCACTATGGGGGGTGAGTCAGACTGTGGGCCCTCCTGGTGGCGGGACCTCACCGAAGGGGAAGAATGAGGGGAGGGGTACCACGAAAAGGAGGGGGTCCCGTGTACCAAAATTGGGGAGCCGGAGCCTGGTAACAAGGGGGTCAGGTATCAGGGGTGCCTGGCCTCGGTTACCTTGAGAATGGCAAAACAGGCCCCCCGGGCACCAACACGGAGAGGCTGGTGACGGGAAAAGGGGCGGGGCACTGGCCACGGAGTGGGCTAGGGCTGCCGTCCAGGCAATAGGGACTGTTACCCCTCCACATCAACCTATGATATGTATTATGATATGTGTGATTTTGGTGATTGTTACAGGTATGTAGAGGGTTAATGAAGTATTGTATAATTTTGTAAATTGATGTCTGTTAGAATATAATTGTTAGCAATGCAGTAATTATGTATCCGCATGCTGTGGCCTGTGAGATCCACCAATAAAAACCAGTTGGGAAAAAGGATGGATCGGGCCTCATGACTGGCATGCGGGGCGGGGGGAGAAGCCCGGAGCCTGTCTGGCATGCCATGGGTTATGGCGGCTGGCACCGATAGGGTGCAGGCCCCATGACGTGGTCGGCCGGAAGGAAAAGGGCATGGGGAGAACAGGCTGTGTGGAGGGGGAGGGGCAGCCACGGCAATAAAGGGAAGGAGCAGAAGCTGCCCCTTCCCTTTCCGCCGGAGATCGTGGCTTTTACCCTCCACACCCAGGGGTGTGGATGGGGGGAGGGGGTCACAGCAGGCAGGGCAGGACCTCACTGAAGGAGAAAGATGAGGAGATGGGAACCACAAAAAGGAGGTAGGGTCCCGGGTACCAAAATTGGGGGGCCGGGGCCCGGTAACAGGGGGGTGGGTACCAGGGGCCAGGGGTGCTTGACCTCGGTTACCAGGAGCATGGCAAAACGAGCCACCCGGGCACCAACACAGAGTGGTTGGTGACAGGAAAAGGGGCGGGACACTGTCCATGGAGCGGGCTAGGGCCACCATCCAGGCAGTAGGGAATGTGGTACCCTTCCACATCAACCTACAGTATGTATTATGATATGTGTGATGTTGGTGATTGTTACAGGGTGTGTAGAGGATTAATGAAGGATTGTATAATTTTGTAAATTGATGTTTGTTAGAATATAATTGTTAGCATGCGGATATATAATCACTGCATTGCTATGGCCTGTGAGATCCACCAATAAAAACCAGTTGGGAAAAGGGATGGATCGGGCCTTGTGATTGGCATGCAGGGCGGAGAAGCCCGGAGTCTGTCCAGTGTGCCACGGGTTATGTCTCCTTTCCCTTCCCTATTCTGTCTTCATGTCCAACCTTTGTCTTGTTTGTCTTGATTAGATTGTAAGCTCTAACGAGTAGGAACTGTCTATCTGTGTTTGTACATCGCTGCGTATGCCTTGTAGCGCTTCATAAATGTTTAATAATAATAATAATAATAATAATAATGATTATTATTATTAAGGCCTGTTGATTGCTTAAACTCATTGGCTGGACAACATTGAACCTCCTTTAAAAAGACAGCATGGGAAGCATTTCAGTTCTATGGTTTGACTAGCTGGTTAGTGATGATAATTTAGCACTATCCAGCCCTAGTTAATTGTGGACAGCTGGCAGCCCTGGCTACAAGTGAACTGGAAGTCTTCATCCATTAACTTTATCCTATTATATTCAGCTACACATAAAAGGTACTAAAAATATCTGGTTAACTTAAGAAAGCTTCTGCCATTGACAGAGTTGGATATCATGCTTTCCACATGAGCCATGGGCCAGCCCAAAATTTTAATACTTTATATATATTTTTAAATACTCAGTAAAGGTGTTCTTTAGAAGTGTAGCCTAGTGGTTAGAGCAACTTTCTAGTACCCAGAAGATCAGGGATTCAATTCCCACTGGCATTCCCTTTGATCTTGGGCAAGTCACTGTACCCTCCATTGCCTCAGAAGAAAAGGCCTGGCAATCTACTTCCAGTGATACATTACCAAGAAAACCCAGAGGCAGTTGGGTCATCAGGAGTCAATAATGACTTGATGGCACTAAAAAGAAAAAGGTGTTCTAAAAGACAAAGTCTCTCTTTCTCCCACTCTCTTTCAGTCTCTGGGGGACGGTGACTCTAGAGCAGTGGTTCTCAACCTTTTTTTGTACCGCGACCCCTTTTACCATTGGTCAACTTGTGATGACCGCCAATGATAAAATCAAATACGTCTCTCTTCCTTTACCGTTAACGCATTGTCGCTGTAATCATTTGTTGAATTATTAATATATTATAGGCACCTGCAATATGTTTTTATTTATAAAATTTACTTATTTAAACCACAATAATTATTCACAACAACAAGTAACAATATTTGATTTCAAAATTATGATGATTTTGTAGTCAAATCACTAATATGGAATAAAATTATTTTTTCTACCCTTGTTGTCTGACCAATTTATTCTCTGATCATGCTGGTCCCGATCTGAGGCTTCTGCTTTCCTGTCTTCTCTTAGCTCTCTTTCTGTGGTCTATGGTCCATCTGCCATTTCTTATCTCTTCTTTCATTTTCTTCACTTCTTTCCATCAGCCTATTTCCAGTCCCAGTAACCCTCCCCAGAATCCGCCCCTTTTCAGTCCTCACTCTCAGTACCTTCCAATGTCAACTTGCATTTCCATGACTGCCACTGGTGTCCATTCCCTTCCAGTCCCTTCTAGTACAAATACCATGGCAGCCCCTCTCAGATCCACTCCCTTCCAGTTCCATTCTCCCATCCCCTCGTATCAGCCCATTTGTAGCCTTAGCCCCCAGTTTTCTTCCAGGGCCAGCAGCTCTATCCTCCCCTCCCCACAATCAGCCCATTCCCAGTCGAAGCCCCCCAATCAGCTTGCTTCCAGTGCTAGCCTCCCCTAATCAGCCCAATACCAGTCCTACCCCCCATCAGCTCATTACCAGTCCTAGCCTCCCCTAATCAGCTCATTTCCAGTGCTAGTCCCTCCTCAACCCCATTACCAGTGCTAGTCCCTCCTCAACCCCATTACCAGTGCTAGGCTCCCCTAATCAGCCCATTTGCTCCTTGTCTTGGGCAAGCCACTTAACCCTCCATAGCCCATGTTCCCTGTAAAATAGTTATCTCCAAGTTATAATGCCCTGTTCAATGTAATTTCAGTTTGTTCAATGTAAACCACACTGATGCAGAATAGCGCAGTATATAAGAGAATGTAAATAAATAAATTACCAGTCCTACCCCCCATCAGCCCATTACCAGTCCTAGCCTCCTCTAATCAGCCTATTTCCAGTCCTAACCTCCCCGATCAGCTCATTTCCAGTGCTATCCCCCCATCAGTCCATTACCAGTGCTATCCCCCCATCAGTCCATTACCAGTCCTACTTCCCTATCAGCACATTACCAGTCCTAGCCCCCCATCTGCCCATTATAATCCTAACCCGCACTGTCTCTCCCCTCTGTCCAGAACTTATCCCCCGTCTGTCCAGTATGTCCCCCTGTCTCTTCCCTTTGTCCGTGTCAGCCCCCTCCCTCCCTCCATGTCAGCCCCCCTCCCTTCCTCCATCTCTCCCTGTCAGCCCCCTCCCTCCCTCCATACAATGTCAGCCTCCCTCCCTCTCTCCATGTCAGACCCCCCTCCCTCCCTCCATCCATGTCAGGCCTCCCCTCCCTCCCGCCATGTCAGCCCCCTCCCTCCATGTCAGCCCCATTGTAAGTTCCCTGCCCCTTCCTCCCCTCTCCCCGTCTGCCTGCTACTGCCCTGTTCTTCTGCAGCCGTGGCTCCATGCCTCTTAGGGAACCGTGTCTGAGCCTGTGAAACCATTGCGGAGCCTTCCTGTCTCTCGATGGGCTCTGTGCAGCATTGTCCCGCCTCCAAAGGAAGTGGTAAACAACTTCCTTTGGAGGCGGGACAATGCTGCAAGGAGCCCATCGAGAGACAGGAAGGCTCCGCAACGGTTTCACAGGCTCAGCAGCGGTTCCCTAAGAGACAGGGAGCCGCGGCTGCATTAGAAGGGAGGCGGTGAGTTTGCCGTTGCCGAGAAGCGGACTCGGCAGCGGCAGCAACTTGTATGCTTTCTTTTTTTTTTTTAAATGGCGGAGTGAGGCGACCCTCGCTAAATCCTGCGGCGACCCCCTGCTCTAGAGGCATCTCTTCTGTAGAACCCTATACCATTGTACTTGCAGTCTCGTAGCTAAAATGTCAAGAGGCTGTGACTGGGTAGTTACAGCAGTATAGAAATGTTGCTAAATAAACCAATTTATGAGGCATCAGCTTTCGAAGACATCAGCATCTGACAAAGTGGACTCTTGTTCTCAAAAGCTCAGGCTCAGTAAATTGATTAGTCTATAATGTGCCACCTGCCTCTGTCATTTTTGCTACTCCAGACTAACACAACTATCCATCAGAAAATGTTCATAGATGGAGTCAGAGGATGCACAGTTATAGTTCAGAATTGCATTATCAGCAGGAGATGTCGATTCTTCAACTTTACTGTTTGTTTTAATTTGTTCCATACTTTTTGATGAATGTGGTAAATTAGATTATGCATAACCTGTAAGGTCTAAGGAATGAGCTCGAATATCAAAATGATGGAAATTATAACCATCAGCAAATAGGTTTCCAATGTTGTAGAAATATACACTGAAGGACTAAAAATAGAATAAATTGCAGAATATAAATATTTCAGTAGTTGGAACACATATGATGACATGTCTAAGACAGGTAAAAAGGACTGGGAATAGAATAAATGACTCTCACAACAAACAGGTTTAACATTTGAAGAAAAAGCAGACATCTTCTGAGGGGTAGGATATGGAGGTGAGATAAAGAGAAAAGAGATCCTGAGAAATAAGACATGTGAAATGTGGTGGTAGAGAAGAATTCTGAAGGTTAGCTGGAAGAACCTGACCTCAGATGAAGAGGTGCATGAGATGAGGGGAGATGAAGGAATCCTGGGAGAAGATGTGATCAAAAGAAAATTGAGACTTCTGGGTAACGTTCCCAGAGGGTCTGCTGGCAAATGAGCTAATCCAGTTCTGGAGGGGATGACAGAGGGCAAAGGGGACAGAAGAAAGCAGGAGGCAGTCTGGGCCAATGAGTTGGGCTGAGCAAAGAGAGAACTGGCATTAATCATTAGCATTTGATTATTATTTTGAGGTTTTAGTTATACTTTCCTAGTAATAACTGCAATCAGTTAATCTGAGACTTGCCTCTTACTGCCTGAGTCACTGTCTTTGGAAGATGCTTCACGGGATGTCTCACCTTCACTTCAACCAGACTGGAGGTTCTCAACCCAGTCTTTGAGACAAGGCTAGCCAGCTAGCCACAATGAATATGCATGAGACAGATCCGCATGCATTGCCTCCGTTGTATACAAATCGATTTCATGCATATTCACTATGAATATCCTGAAAACCTGACTGGCTAAATATATCCCAAGGACTGGGTTGAGAAGCACTGAGCTAAACTAACTGCTCCAGAATCCCCAGGAGACTGTTAGCCTGAGTCAGAAAGAGAGGTCTAGATCAAGTGTAATATGCAGAAGAGAATGCTGTGTGCTGGAGCCCTCCAAATGGTCAACATCCTCTTCCTAATCCAAGGAAAAGAAGGATATTATAGGATTAGAACACCCTTGCAATCCACCCAAGTTGCAATCAATCAGACTGAACCTCCACTTTCCACTTACTTTAACACCTCCATTTTGAAACTGCGGTTAAGGTCCTGGTCGGTGTATCGAAGAGTTTTTTCAGTGGCACAAGGGTTTCCCAGGAAGGGTACGGCACTGAAAGTTTCTCGCTGCAGCTCAGAAGGGTTCTTCAGCCAGTGCTTAGCGAGATAGACCCCTGACATTTCATTCCCATGAGTGCCCCCGGTCACTATCACTCGAGTCAAGGGCTTAAACATCGTTGGGTAGAGTATTTAAGCAACTTGGTCCTTTCCTGCAAGACAAATCAGCATTAAGGGTCCTCTGAGAGTAACCATGTAGCAGGCTTCAAGTCATCAGAAACCGCTCTCTATTCATGCTACATAATATATATACATACAAAAGAGAGAAGCTATATATAGAGAGAGATGTTATAGATTGAAAAGAGACTATAGACAAGATGGACACCATAGACACTGATGTATACAGAGAAAGAAAATAGATCATACAGACAAAATGAGAAACTATAGAAATATAGTAGATTATAAATACATGGATGAGAAATTCATAAATTGATAATTGATAATACAGGCAGTGACAGCAGAAACATAGACATAAGGATATTTGCTGCAGACAGAGAGGTGTCCTTACAGAAGTGCTGAGACAGGATACAAGTCAGGGCAAGAGGAAACCTCCAAACTGGGCAAGAAATGTGTGGGGGGCAGAGTTAAAGCTTAAATTAGGGAAGTGAAAACCTCTTACAGAAGCAAAACCAAAGAACAGATGTGAAAGTCCAGATCAGGTTTCCAGCTCATCAAATCAGTAAGAGTTGGGTTTATGGTTAATGGTTTATATGTGAGTTTGAAGGTTTGAGAGGAGAGTTAAGTGAGACCATGATTGTGCAGTATTTATACAAACGTAGGGCCCGATATTCAGCAGCGGTGGTTAATGCTGCCAAAGCCGCTAGGCCTGGATATTCAAGGCCGGGGCTATATCTTTCCTGTGCCTGACTTTCGCCATGTTCTGATAACCAGTCAGCGACTCACTATTGCTGCTGCTGCTGCCTGGATATCACCAGGTGCCGCCTCCAGAACACCCGAATGCTAGCCAGCTGCGGCACCCGCCAATATTCAGCAGCCCTAATCGTGTTAGAGCCACTGAATATCCAAATGAAAAACCACCTGCCGAGATTTGCGCCTCCTTTCTCCGGGGACAAATCTTTGGGTTAAAACAACATGCACACTTTTGAATTAACAAAGTACGTGTGTTGTTCCAATGTCTACCCCTTCTCCAAACCCCGGCAATGCTTCTTCAGTCTGTGAAGATAGGTTGTGAGCCCGTCGGGGACAAAGGAAAAATATATATACTATACCTGAATGTACACTGCTTTGACTGGTAGAAAAGCGCTATATAAACCTAAATAAATTTAAAAGGGGTGTGTTTTGGGTTGGTTGAAATTATATATGTATTTTCCATATTACAGTGGGAAATACATGTATAGTTAAGTTTAATTAAAACTTGATATGCCGCTTATTGTAAACTGTGAAGCAGTTTACAATAAATTAAAATCAAACAAAGATGAGATTAGAAAAGAACTCCATTATTGATAGAAAAGATAAGTAGAAATTAGACATAGAGAAAACTAAAACCGACACAGTAAGGGCCAAGGTCTGGTTGGGTGTAATGAATATTAACAGTCATGAAGGTAGTAGTAGTAGATTTAGGAGGGGAGATGAAAGGCTGGCTGAAATAAATAACATAGGAGGGTTCCAAGCAGTGATCTGAGGGGGAGGTTCCATAGGTAAGGTGCAAGAAAGTAAAAAGCAGCATGTGTACTGAATTCGTATCTGGCCTAGGTAGCGTAGGGAAGAGATGATTAGTATGAACTCAACAAAGAGCCCTATGGTAAGTTAGGGGAATAATCCGAGCTAAAGATGGGGGTGTGGGGTGGGGGGGGGGAGGCCGTGCCACATTAAAAGACTCTATGCACCAGTATCAGGATTTTATATTGTATTCTATATGTATTGGCAACCAGTGATGATGAATAAGCTTTGCTTTTGCACCTCCTGTGAGTTCTGCAAAGAACTCGTATTGACCGAGGCTTCAAATGAGGAGGTTACTGTACTTCCATATACAGTATAAGCGCCAGCACATCTATGTGGCAGATGCTGAATGATGACGCTCTTTTTCTGCACGTGTAGGTTCTTGAAATCACTACTCACGCTATACATGTGTGTATATGCTGACATCCTTGTGGATGTCCAATGCAGTAGATCGTGGACATACAAAGTGTAATCAATATGTGGTTTGTGCAGTCATGTTGGAAATGCAATCTTTCCAACATCCTACTTTAGGATTTACTTTTGAGTTACATGGAACAACAAATTGTTTAACTAGTGGAGTGATATGTGGTACTGTGCCCTTGCTCTTTGTTCTACATTGGTCAGACTTCCCGTCCTTTTTAAAACACGTATTATTGAACATCTCTCAGCGATTTGCCGTGGAATAGAGACGGCACCTTTAGTCTTACATTGGAAATTAAAAAGTCATTCATTGGAAGAATTTTGTTTCATATTAATGCAAATTAGGGGTGGTGAGGGTGATAATCATCAGTGGCTTTTATGCTGTAGGGAACAGCAATTTATTTTTCGTTGGAACACCGTGGAACCTAATGGGTTAAATTCTCAGGTGGCGTAGCATTGGTTCTATTGACCTATAGAAAATTTGTATCTGGTTATAAATGCGCAAGTGCTGGCGTTTTTTCGCTTGCTGTTTTCCATCTGATCAAGTTTTTAAGGTTCGAGAGTTATGATCGTGGTAAGGCTTTTTTAATAGGTATTTTTATTGTGTGTGTTTGTAAGATATATTGGATCTGAGTGAAGTTTTTTATTTGTTTTTGTTATATAGGAAGTTTCCCTGAGGAAGCCGTTAATTCAGTGAAACTGTGATTTATGGTGCTCTTATGCATTTCGGTAGAAAGCCGTACGGATCTTATTGAATGTTAATGCGATTGCCTCAATGCCTCAGATTTCTCTTCTAAATGCTTTTTTAATCGATCCCAAGGAATTTTATTCTCAAGGGATGATTAAGGGTGATATTTTAATGATTGGTAGGTATATTTGAGAAGTGTATTTTTTGGTCAGCATATATTTTTCTTGTTTTGGATTGTCATGTTTGTTGTTTATTTTTATTAGATTTTGGTGAGTCGAGTTGCAAATCTGTTTTGAATAATTTTCTGGAGCATCTATGAAGAGGTGTTGAGAAGAATAAGAGAACTGGATATATTTATATCTCATGCGTTTTTGCAATGTTCTGTTCTATGAGGCAGTAACATCGCGAAGAATTATTCAGAAGCTCTGGGGAAGAATCACTATAATTGATGGTTGGAACTGAATATGGATTTGAGTATAATTCGTAGAGCAGTTGAGAACAGCTAATGAGAAATATATTAATAGAAATAATATAGAAATAATTATTGGAGTAAATATATATAAATATTATAAAAAGGAAATTTTGTGGAGACTTCAATATATTTTTAGTTGTATGACTAAGATGTAATATTGTGATATTGTGATATGAATGTAATAAGGGACATATTTGTGATATGTAATATGTATTGGTGGTGTTAACTAATTTTGTAGCGTGTTTTGGATAATATTAGATCATACTATTACAATATATTTATATAACACTGTTATTTTGTAATATATGAATTTGATACGTAATATGTGTAAAATTGTTTGTTTTCTTTTGATATGTTTAGATATTTATAAAATTAAGTATATTTCTTTTTTGCATTGTGTTTTGAATGATTATTTGATTTGCAAATTAATGGTGATATTTTCTTGATTATGTTGACATCCTTCCAAATGTGAAAAACTGAGGAAATTGTGAATGTTACAACCTGGATGTCTAAATGTTCTTTGCACAAATGGCGCTTTAAGTCTTAGAGGTAATGGGAACTGTATCTGGAACTGCCAGCTCTATAATCTAGAGGTCTTATTCTATAATGTGAAGGCCTTAGGGACTGGACTTGCTGTAGTGCATTTATTAAGGGGTGTTATGGTAATTTGTCAGACAATAATGCAGAAATAAAACTTTATTCATTTTGGTTACAGCGCTGGAGAACAGAGATTTTAGTAACAATGATTCTCTGCTCACCCTAAATACAATAGAACACTTAGATACACATTATCCTAGACACACCACTGAATTTGTCTAATGCAAGACATACAAGGCAATATAGTCGCAGCTGTGCACAAAAAAATACTAGAGTCATAGAAACATGGCTGCAGAAAAAGACCACATGGCCTATCTAGTCAACTACAATAGTCCCCTTTATACTTTGAGAGATTCTCTGTGTTTGTTCCATGCTTCTTTGAATTCAAGTACTGTCCTCATGTCCACCACCTCCACTAGGAGACTATTCCATGCATCTACCACTCTTTCTGTAAAGAAATATTTCCTCAAATTACTCCTGAGTCTATCCCCTTTCACTCTCATCCAATATCCCCTCATAGCAGAGCTTGCTTTTATTTGAAAGAGACCCTTCTGTGCATTTATGCCATGGAGGTATTTAAATGTTTTTATCTTATCGCACCTATCCCGCCTTTCCTTTAAGTCTTTAAGTCTATCCTCATATGCTAATAACGAAGATCACTAGCCATTTCAGTAGCCACCCTCTGCGCCGACTCCAACCTGCTTAAGTGCTTTTGAATTTCACACGGTACTCCAAATTGCACACAATACTCCAAACGAGGTTGCATCAGAAACTTATACAGAGGCATTATCACCTCCTTTTTTTCTGCTGGTTATTCCTCTCCCTATACACCCAAGTATCCTTCTGGTTTTCGCAGTCGCCTTTTCTATCTGTTCAACTACTTCAAGTTCGTCAGGCACAATTATGCCCAGGTCCTACTTCTTTTTTTGTGGACAGAAGTACCTCACCCCCTACATTGTACCGCTCCTTTGGATTTTTGCAGCCCAAATGTATGACCCTGCATTTTTTAGCATTAAATTTCAGCTACTAAATTCTAGACCATTCGTCAAGCTTAGCAAGATCCCTCTTCATATTATCTACTCTTTCCTAGGTGTCTATTGCAGATTTGTGTATCATCCGCAAACAAGCAAACCTTACCCAACAGCCCTTCCACAATATCACTAACAAAGATGTTAAAAAGAATCGGACCAAGGACAGATCCCTGTGGCACACCACTGGTAACCACCTCCTCCTTAGAGTGAGCTCCATTTACTTGTACTCTGTCGCCTTCCACTCAACCAATTTCTAACCCAATCAGTAACTTTAGGGTCCATTCCTAGGGTGCTTAGTTTGTTTATAAGTCGCCTGT
Source organism: Ichthyophis bannanicus (assembly GCA_033557465.1). Classification (NCBI taxonomy): domain Eukaryota; kingdom Metazoa; phylum Chordata; class Amphibia; order Gymnophiona; family Ichthyophiidae; genus Ichthyophis; species Ichthyophis bannanicus. The sequence continues at coordinate 116,314,349 of CM066043.1, forward strand.
GCGGAACGATGTCAAAGACTTTACTGAAATTTAAATACACCACATCTAGGGCTCTCCCTCGGTCCAACTCCCTGGTCACCCAGTCAAAGAAATCAATCAGATTTATCTGACAAGACCTGTCTCTGGTGAATCCATGCTGCCTCGTATCCTACAATCCATTGGACTCCAGAAACCTCACTATTCTCTCTTTTAGTAGCCTTTCCAATAATTTACTAACCACAGAGTTTAGACTAACCAGCCTGTCATTCTCAATGTCATCCTTATGTCCGCTTTTGTGTAAAGGGACCACATGTGCCTTTCTCCAGTCCTCTGGCACTACTCCCAACTCCAAAGAGGCATTGAAAAGGTCAGACAGTGGAGCCGCTAGAACGCCCCCAAGTTCCCTCAGTATTGGATGTATCCCATCTGGACCCTTGGTTTTATCTACTTTTAGTTTAGCTAGTTCCTCATGAACTGTCTTCTGAAAATCGTTCGAGATCCCCATCGCTTCTGTTCCTATTTGTGGGCGTTTTCTAAGGTCCTGCTTCTGGCTCTTCATCTGTGAATACAGAGCAAAAATATTTGATAAGTAATTCCACTTTATCCTCATCAGATTCTACATACCCTTCCCTTCTCCCTTGAGTCTAACAATACCACTTTTGTACTTCCTCCTCTTACTAACCTATCTGATAAATGTTTTATCCCCCCATTTTACTGCATTGGCTATTTTTTTTCTTCCATTTGTATGTATCTTCTTTCCTGACTACTTTCCTAGCTTTTCAAAATATTGATGCCTGTCTTCCTCTTTCTGTGATCTCTTGTATTTTATGAAGGCCACCCTCTTTTTCTTCACCTTTTCAGCTACTTGTTTTTGAGAACCATAGTGGCCTCCTTTTCTTTTTACAGTTATTTACTTTCCTAATTAAAAGGCTTGTTGCCCTTAACATATCCCCCTTCAGGTTTTCCCACTGCTTTTCTACATCATCCAGCTATTCCCATTCCACTAATGACTTTCACATCCCCTATTTCTAACTTCTCACTTCCTTCAAGGAAGTCACTTCATGTAGCTCTCACTTACTCCATAGCCCTCTGTCCTTTTCAACTCCCCCCAGAGCCTTCAGGTCCTTCAAATTTGCTCCCTTCCCCTTATTTCTGCACTTGGTCTCACAGCCCTACTCATACCCCTCACCCAGTCTCATTGCCTCCGCCCCCCGTTCTTCTAATTTCTGGTCTATTTCATAGTCCGCATTATCCCCTAGACAACCCCAAGTTGACTAGAATGAGGACTTGGGGACTGTGTAAGGTAGAAAAGTCCTCACTCTTCTATCTTATCCAGTCCTTGAGTCGTCATTTACAATACCATCCAAGCCCCTTACATTCCTAATACCCAGCCTATCTTAAAGACTTTCTTCTGTATTCTCATCCAATCTTAGAGTCTCTACCTAAGTCTGAGTCCCTACTCTTTCACATCACTATGTCCCCAGTGCCTGCCCCCCTTCTTACTCCAATATCCATTCTTATATCCCTCCCTCTGAATCTTCCCCTGGTTATGACTTTGCTGCTTCTCCCCATAATATCTGTGCTCCTATTCCTTCTCCTTTGCTGACATTATCCAGAAAGCTACTTTTTCTTCCCTTATTGGACCATCATTTGCTAATTTTCACTCTTAACCATTCCCCACCTCAGCCTCGCCTGATCTCCACCAACATGTTTAGGAATTTTCACACTATGCACCCTTCGACTCTCTCCACTGCTGTCTCCTCAACTCTTTCTTCCATTATGTTGTTTGAGTTGGCTGATGATGCAATATCTTCCTATAACACTATACTCTCCTCTGCTCTGGATGTACTCACTCCTCCCATTCCAAGCCCTGTGAAGTGTGCCTCAACCATGGCTGGCCTCAACAACCTACGTTCCTGTGCCCACTCAGCTGACTACCTACATTTCAAATTCATGCTAACCTCTTTCCAGTCAGCCATAGTACTCACTAAGTAAGAGTACTATATCCATCTGACTAGCTCTCTTGCCTCTTTGCTGTGCTCAACTCTCTCCTCAAAATGCCTCCTTCCCAACCTTGCCTTCATTTACTGCCCAGACTTTGGCTGACTAGTTCCATGACAAAGTCCACAAGATTAGTCTTGAATTTGTCACAGGGTTACCTCCACCCCTCCTTCCCCCTCTTCAATCCCATATCCTTCCCTTAACTTCCGTCACCCTTTTTTCCTTTTCTAAAATCACTGAGGAGGAAACTGCAAATCTTCTCTGCTCTGCCAAACTCACTACTTGCTCCTCTGATCCCATTCCCACCTGTCTATTAAGTTCTGTTTCTTCTGCTATCATCCCTTCCATCAGTCATATCCTTAACCTATTGCTTTCCACTGTAACTGTTCCTGCAGCCTTCAAACATGCTATGGTTACACCTCTCCTCAATAAACCTTCACTAGGCCCTATCTGCCCTTCCAGTTATCGGCTCATCTCCCTCTTCCTTTTTTGCTTTAAAACTACTCAAACATGCAGTTCATCACCTCTGTCTAGCATTTCTTTCCTCTCAATCTTTTCTGGATCCATTACAATGTGGCTTTCATCCTCTACATTCTACAGAAAAGCTGGCTTCATTTCCCTGGCCAGGAACATCAGACTAGAATAGAAATGGACTTCAAAAATGTACAGGATAGACAAAGAGGGCCTTTATTTGTACAAGGTGGGATAGCAGAAACATGGCCTAATGCCACTATGACCATGCGGGGTAGTCAAGGGATATCCTCCATAAAACTGCACAGCTCTAAAGCAAGGTTTCTACATCAGTCCTATAATGTGTAAGGTATGGGTTTTGTGTCACAACTCTTTGGTTAAGGAGTTGATTATGGCCCTTGTAAATTTTGCAGAACAGTCCCTTAAAATTGCTGCTTTTTGTTCCAGCTGGAGCAAATAGCGCTCAGTACCAAAAGAAATTGTATAAACAAATATACTCTGTTAGCTAAACTCTCCAGGCACAAATGAGGAAATGGGTAATTGTTGAAGTGGTAAAGTAAACTTTTATAGAAAGCCTGTGGTCAAGCGAGAAGGAACCAAAAGCAGTTTCTAAGGAAGCCTCGGAAAAGGAATAAACAGCACTGCTCACATCTGTGTGCACCTGAACCAAAATTCAAGCGATTATGTCACCGGACCTCGATTTCAAACCCACGAGCTCCACTGCAAATCCTACAACTCAGCAAGTTCTATATTCAAAAACTGCAACTCAGGAAATCTCAGCACGGCTCCCTTACAGAGGTACAGCTGTGGCTGAGACAGAACGCCTCTGTTCACATCCCCTATCTCACATTAAAAATGTTTTTAACCTTGGTAGAAATTTTTTTTGCACCAATTTTTAATGTGCAGTACTATACATGTTTCCAAGATAACGGTGATACCACTGTATGATCACCCCTGAATCACTGCCTTGGGACATCGCTGTGTGATCAATCCTGCATCGCTCCTCTGACCATGACCTTAGCTGCACTCTCACTGCAAACAGAGAACCGCATGACCACAGTAACCCAGGGTGATATTCAGTGAGGGCATAAGCAGTATATTTATTCAGATATATTTACCAAGCTAACTTTATCCAGAAATTCAGCAGCTCCTGTTTTTGATAAAAGTGTCACTGAATATACCTGGATAATGTCATTCATTTATTTAATACAAATGTGTAGTCCGCAAAGCCATGAATGGGGCTGATCTCAGAAGCTTGGATGAGCATGGGCGTAGTTTGTTTCATTTGGGAGGGAAAAAAGTGTGTGTGTGACTTTTGCATGTTTATTTTAATATATACATCTCTTATATGTTCATTATGGCCATGTAGAAAAACCCACCTTCCTTCTCCTCACAATAGCTTAATGGGCTTCAGTGGTTCCACCTCCCACCTCCCAGAGTCATAAACAGGAGCTTGATGACCCCTCCTTAGCACGTTCCCATACACGAAAGCACAAAGTATCCCTTTCCAGTACTCTTTTTCCCCTTGAGGATTTGCACAATAGCTTCCGAATTCTCTTGCTCTCCATCCCCTTCAACCTGCAGGCCTCTTTCTGCCTATACCCTTTACCCTCTGCTCTGCTCTACACCTCTCAGCATGGCAGCCAGTCAGCGACAGAGAGAGGACAGTGCAAGGTGAAGAGCTGGAGCTCAACCTAGGGTGAAAGGCAAGTCTCACACTCCTTTCCCCCTATCCTCACTCTCTTGCTTAGTCCTAGTGTTCATGTCCCACTCCTTCACCCCTGCCCTCTACTCTTTACCTCCTACCTCTTCAAACCACATCCCCCTGTTTACCCCAACATCTTTCCCTGCTTTCCACATCCCACTCCATCACCTCAAACTCTTTACCTCTCCTTTAGCACTATCCTTTCAACCCTGCCCTACTCTCTGCCTCCCACTTACTCACTCCTCAATCCCTTTCTCTCTCTCTCCCTCCCTCCAATTCCTCACCCTCTGTCCATTGTCTCTCCTCCTGGCTTCACTTTTCCCCCTACATCCATCTCTAATACTTCTCTTCCTTTCAGCTTTCCCTATTTATTTTCTGCTTTTCTATCTAAAGTTCACTTCTCCTCCTTACAAACCAGTCCTTGATCTTCCTTTTATTACTTTATCTACCAACAACTTTCCATCTTTTTCCCTCACCCCAGTCCTCCCATTCCCCGTCACTCTCTCCTTTCCCAATCTCTTACTAACTCCTCCTCTCTCCTCTGCCCCATTCAGCATACCCCCTTTTTCCAACCAGTCTTACCTCCAGCACCCCATCTCTGTCTTCCTAGCCTCTCCATCCAACATTCCATTTCTATACCGCTAGTCCCCTTCCCTCATGCTCAACATCCCCTCTCTTTCTCACTAATTCCTCTATCCAGGCCCAGCATCTGCCATCTGTGTCCCTATTCCCCCTCCCACTAACAGTCTCTTCATGCACACGCCCTCCAATCTCTCCACCTCTTCCCCCCAAGTCCAGTCTCCCACCTGTTTCTTTTTTCCCCTCCTATGACCCCTGTCACATCCCCTCCAACATCTCCATCACATCTCCCTAAGCCTATCTGGGTTCTTATTGCCACTCCCACTGCCTACCACCTCAGCACACCTCCTCCAATCTATCTAATCCCTCAACCCAACATCTCCTCCATCTGGGTCCCTATTCTCCCTTTCACTGACTTGCCCCTTCATGTCCAGCATGCCCCATCCAAATTTTCTACCCCACCTTCCAAATCCAGTATCTCCTCCATCTGGGTCCCTATTCCCTCTCCCACTGATTGTCCCTTCATATCCAGCATGCCCCTCTCCATCTCTACCCCAAGCCCAACATCTCTCCCATCTGTGTTCCTATTCCACCCTCCTATGGTCCCATCACAGCCAGCATGTTCCTTCCCTCTCTTCCCTTCCCTTAAGTCCAGCATATTCCTTTTCTGCCACCAGCTCTGGGTTGCTTTCACACACTCACTCTGAAAGCGCTGCGATGCCAGTCCTGTCGCTCCATTTACAGGAAGTCTGTATCTGGGGTGGGACTGGCATCACAGCGCTTTCAGCACGTGTGTGTGTGAAAGCAGCCCAGAGCTGTTCTTAGTTTGAATGAGGCTGCAGCCAACTTTGAAGTGGGCTGCTGCGGCCGGCTGGCAGCAGGAGATGGAAGGCAGTCTGGTATTTGAGGGGCCCCCCAAACTATATCTATGTGGATTAGTGACAACCTTGGAATCTCAGGTAGACTTACACCTTGTGAGCCAGCATTGACTTGACAGCACACATTCATTTTTTTATATTGCACACAATCTAAGTGGCATCCAAAAGTAAAAAATACAAATAAGTAAATAAAAATAATAAAAGAAAATGAAACTAACAATTGTCAAAAATAGACAAACAAAATATTCCAAACAAGTATATCAATAGCACATCAACAATATATTTAATTCCTACAGTATTACCATAAAAAACTGTAACTAAGCCAGAAAATTAATCTACTTTATCTCTGAAAGCATGACTAAAAGAGAAAGTCTTCAGCTTTTTCCTAAAAGGTAAATAATTCTGTTCAACAGCAACAATATCAAGAATTTGTTCCACATACTGTGCCCAATCTGGTTTCTGCCCCGGTCACAGCACGGAATCTGTCCTTCTTTCTCTTCTTAATGAACTGCATGCTGCACATGATCATGGGTCTATTTCTCTCACTGTTTCTCTTGATCTATCCACTGCTTTTCACTTGGTTGATCACCGCACTCTTTTGGTTTGTCTTAGGGATGCCGGTCTTACTGGTTCAGTTCTCCAATGGTTTCATTCTTTTCTTTCCTGTCATTCCTTTTCGGTTTTCTCAGGGTCGTCTTCTTCTCCCCCTAACCCCCTCTCTTGTGGTGTTCCCCCAGGATTCTGTCCTTGCACCTCTTCTTTTTAATATTTTCCTTGCCCCTCTTGCTTTATTGGTCCAGCAACATGGTATCTCAGCCCACTATTATGCAGATGACATCTTCCTCTTGTATCACACAGATTCTTCTTCTCCCGACATCACTTCCTTCAACACGTGTCTTTCTTCTGTGGCCTCCTGGCTTTCCTCTAATTTTCTTCACAAGAATCTTGCAAAAACCTCCGCTATTTGGTTTACTCTTGGTCATTCTTCTCCCCCTCCCCTCACTCCCCTTTTTGCTTCTTCACCTATCCCTATGGTTTCTTCCCTTCGGTATCTTGGTGTCGCTCTTGATTCATCCCTCTTTTAAAAGTCACATCTCTTCAGTTGTTCAGCGTTGTTTCCTCACCCTAAAGCAACTCCGTGCTATTCGTCCCTTTCTTCCTTTTTCCTCCCTGACTATCCTGTTTCTCTCTCTTTGTGGTCTCTTGTCTTGATTACTGTAATGTTGTTTTAGGTGGTCTCCCTCAGTCACAATTGTCTCGTCTTCAATGTATACAGAACACTGCCGCCCGAATTCTCACCCATGCTTCCCGCTTTGATCATGTCACTCCCCTTCTTTTTCGTCTCCACTGGCTTCCTGTCTCTTTTTCCGGATTCAATTCAAATTTCCTATTTTCGTCCATGTCAATTCATACAGGTATTCCCCTCTATCTCGCTGACCAGGTTCACCTCTACACTCCCCTTCGTTCCATATGTCACTCCCTTCCCCCTCCCATGCCCACCTGGAGTCCACTCATTCCTCAGCTTTTTACTTCCTTGGTCCGAAGCTCTGGAACTCGCTCCCCCTTGCCCTCTGTTTGGAACAGCCTTATACTGCCTTCAAAGCCAAATTAAAAACTCACCTTTTTCTTTCTTGCGTATGACCTCCCCCCTTCCCTTTCTCCCTTTTCCCCACTTCCTCATTGATACAACATTTCACTGTCTTTTCCTACTAGACTTCTTCTGTTACTTTGCCTTTCCTTGCCGTTCTCTATTCTGTTCCTGTCTTTTCTGTCCTGTTTCTTTGATTTTATGGCGTTCCTTTTCCTTCTCTCTGCAGCATTTTTAATTTTGATTTTATGGTTTTATTGTAAACCGCCCAGATACTGATGTTATTGGGTGGTATATCAAGTATGTGAATAAACAAACATAAACAATAAGAGAAAAGGCTGAGCGACATTTAAAAGATGGCTTTTAATCAAAAATAGCAGACACATTGAGTATATTCATATCTGAAGGTCTCAATTATCTCATACTTCTACTAAAGGGCACTACCTGGCAGCGCATGTTCTAACATGCGCTAAAGGTGAGGTGGGACATGCATTGCCAGGTAGGACCATAACAGTGCAGGATGGTTCCTATGCTAATTGCGTAACCCGCATTAGAGGCATGAGCGGGCAGAGTAGGGGCGGAGAGAGGGCATGGTGAGGTCAGCCCAGTTAGTGCTGTGTTCATACTGTGCGCTAACTGCATTAGCGTGGACTCGCCTACACTAATGCAACACGCACTATGGAACAGGACTCCATGTTAACTGCAAGGAAAATGTTTTCCAAACCCCTGACAAGCCACATGGGGGTATTGCATATAACACACCATGGTTTCGGCGCTCATCACACATTAAATGCAACATCTTAGCACCCGTTAGTAAAAGACCCTCATAGATGTCTAGCTAATCTTAATTTATAAAAGCACCCTTTCACCAATTCTCTGATATCTGAATAACTTTAGAAAAAGTATTTGGGTCTGGTCAGACTTATCTGATCAGGTAGCACACTTCAGTAAACATGCCCCACTATGCTTCATCAAAGATGGCTCTAAGCTGGTAAAAAGAAATTATATAAAATAGCTGGTATTTATTCATATAAACATATGCTGCATGTAGCCAAAACTCAAACATATTATTTCATAAGTGTTCTTGTCTTTACTGGCTTGTTGCAAGAATTATATTCATTCCATAACTTACCAGATAAATGCAATTATATCATTTCCCCTTAGCTTTTAATACTGTGATTCTTTTAGAAACTCCCTTCTTTCCCTGGCCTGAGCTCATGAAAGCTCACTCTAGCTAACAATTTTACCCGCACATCAATTATCTCAACATCATTTAGAACAGAATATTACAAAGAATTAATTCCCTTCCTTTGTTCTATAGGAATTATTATCCAGTAAAATGCTATCGAGTAAAGTATAATTTTACTATTTCATGTCCTGTTTGTTCTTTTAGGGAGTCATTGATGAACGCTGTGTGCTAAAGTAAATGACCCCCTTAATTTCTAGTTGTGTAACACATCTTTTTCATTTATGTAATCCATATCAGCATCAGATACAGTGATTTGTAGAAGTCAAAACACCTTTTATAAATTGTTCAAATTCTGCTGTCTGAAAAACACAATTCAAAGAACAATTTATAGATATATTCAAAATATAATTAAGCATTACTACTACTGCTACTACTATTATCATTCCTATGAGGCATGCGTAGTACTCTATACATACTGTACACGTAAGTGACAGTCTCTGCTCCGTGGAGCTTACAATTTATTCAAGACAAACAAACAGAACAAACAAGGGGTCAGGGGGTTTCAACAGGGGGTTTCAACAGGGGGAAATGACTAAAACACACAAGAGTATTAAATTGGAGAATTGGGGGGGTCAGGATCCAAAAGCATTCTCGAAAAGGTGGAGGGGATATTCAGCAATGGCGCTAGCCCTAGAAAAGTGTCTAGCCATCGCTGCTAAATTATGACCTGGATATTCAATGCCGGTCGGCCAGATAGCGTGGAAACTAACTGGGCAGTGGCAATATTCAGCTGTAGCCTGGTTAGCCTTTAAAGTGCTTAAATTTCACTGCTTAAAGATATTGCCGCTGAATATCGCCGCAGCCCGGTTATCCTCTGATTGCAGCCCCTGCTCCGCTCCCGGAATGGTCCAATATTAGCCAGCTAGCATCGGGGCATTCAGTGGTGGTACCCAATATATTCAGCGGCACTATGTTAGTGCCGCTGAATATCCCGGTCACTGTGATTAACATGGTTAGCAGATCTGCTAACTGTGTTGATCGCTCTGAATATGGGGCCCATGGATTTTTAGCATGATGTGAATAGGACCACAGACAAAGCCTGATGTAGTGACTCAGAAAGTCTATTTCAGGCATGTGGTGCAGCCAGATGGAAGAGCAAGAGGTGGAATTGGCAGTGGAAGAGAAGGGAAAAGATAAAAGTAATTTACCTGATGAGTAGAGTTCCTAGGATTTATTTATTTATTCCAATTGCTTGATATAATACACAAAGGTCAGAAAGGCTATCGTGGTGTTTTATAATAAAAATTAAAAGCGGGAGAGAAAAAACGGGAAGAAGAGATAAGCGGAGAAAAAAGTAAAGAGGCACAATTTCAAAAAAATGGAAGGTAAAAGAGGGGAAGAAAGAGAAAAGAAAAACAGAGGGCTTGGAGGGAGTGGACTAGGAGGAAGAAGCCTATGCGAAGGCCTGTTGAAAAAAACAGGTCTTCAGACCTTTCTGAAATCGAGGGAGAGGGAGGAAGGGAGTTCCAGAAGGATGTAGGGAGAGACAAGAAAGGAAAGATAGTGAGGAGCAGCAGAGTGAATGCACTTGTAGATCAGTAGTAGAAGTTTGAACAGTCTCGCATCTCTGCCTGCCTTTCTGACATCGCCACCTGGATGTCTCACCGCCGTTTGAAATTAAATATGGCCAAAACTAAACTTCTTATTTTTCCCCTAAACCTCCCCCCCTTCCTCCTTTATCTCTGTGGATAACACTCTTCTACTTCCTGTTTCTTCAGCATTGAGGTCATCTTTGACTCCTCCCTTTCCTTCTCCTCACATATCCAACAGATAGCTAAAACCTGTCATTTCTTTCTTTATAACATTAACAAAATTTGCCTCTTCTTTTCTGAACATACTACTAAAACACTTGTCCACTCTCTATTCACTTCCCGTTTCAACTGTTGCAACCTCCTTGGGAAAGATTTCTGTATCTTTCTGCCACATTTTCTTTGCCTCTGACTGCATTTCTTAATATTTCATGATCTTCTGCCTCTCTAAGCGATTCACAGAATAATCACTCGGTACCGACACTTCTTTACCAATGCCTTTCTGGTAGTATTCTCCTTTTATCACTACGTCAGGTTTCCTGGTATCTAGTTTCTTATCCACCAGAATGGGAATGTCCCAGGTGATCATAACCTCTACATTCTCTATTATTCTCTTAGGGTCGTGATCCCAGAGCTTTTCAGGGACAGTGATGTTATAGTGTTTACAGAGTTTTCAGTGGAGGAGGCTTGCTACTTTGTTGTGTCTTTCTGTATAGAAATTTTGTGCCATCAGAATTTTACAGCCTGCTATAAGGTGAGTTACTGTTTCCAGCTCTTTCTTACAGAATCGTCATATATCTGTTTTGTCAGTTTTTTCAATGCTCACCATAAACCATCTCGTCCATAATCTGCTGTCCTGGGCTGCAACTATCAATCTTTCATCCTTCGGTTTCAGTTCACCTCTCCTTAACCATTCATGTGTCTGTTCATGATTGACAAAAGGTTCTTAGAGTAACACTCTGTATTTTCCGCTGTATTTGTGCTTTTGCCACTTGTTGCTTGCTGATCTAGTTCTTTGAAGAGTGTTTTTCTTTTGTTTTGCAAATTCTGTTCCTTTCCCATGGATTCTCACTCATTCCTTCTAATCGTCTGTGTATTCTTACTCATTTCTTCTAATTGTCGGAATGCTTCTCTAAGTTTGATGAAGGAGACAGATTCTGGATGTTTACTTTCATATTTCATTACTTTTTGTGTATTTGGATCTGATGATGCTGTCAGGTAGGCTTGGGAGACCTATGATAGTACAGTGGTGTGCAAAAGTCTGGAATCACTTGTAAATTTGACGTTTTTTCCAACTTCGTGACCTTTTATCTTAATTTCTTTTTCCTCCCAGTGGCTTTTTCTGTGTATCTCATGATAAGTGATAGATTTGGCTATTAGGGCCAACTTTTAGTATTGATTTGGCCCTTATTTTCTGAGTTTGTTCCCCATAGTTGTCCTGTTGATAGATTTTCTGTGAAAATCGCGTAATGTACATCGTTGGCCAGCGATATATTATTGTAAGTATGCTTTAAAATATTATGGATGCACGCCAGGTTTCCTTCAAATTAATGTATGCGGCCTTGAAAAAGACCGTTTTTAAGTGTCAGTGATGGCTCAGTATTTGATGGGCCACCCTTTGTTCTTGATCACCTGACTGCACCTTGTTGGCATTGAATGAACCAGTCTGACAAGGTGATCGTTGGTGACAATGCATTTCCAAGCTGCAATGAATGACTCAATCAGCTCACACTTTGATGTCGGATGCCTCTTGGATATTTCCAAGGCCACCTTGTGCCACAGGTTCTCAATTGGATTCAGATCTGGAGACTGGGCAGGCCAGTCCATTGACTTGATGTTCCGCTGCTTCCAGCTGATCACCTGTCTGGAACGATGGCAGGGTGCATGTCATCTTGAACAGGAACTGGCCAGGAAACAGCTGGTGTGCTGATGGCACAATGCACTTTTGCAGTATGGTGATGTACTTAGCCCCGTTGACCATTCCATCGATGTGAAGATGTCCAATGCCACTGGCAGCCATGCAGCCCCAGACCATGTCCTTCAAAGGATGCTTCACAGTGAGGTTGAGACACTCATGCTTGAATTCCTCTCCAGAATATCTCCTCACATAGGTGTGGGACTGGTTACCAAACAGGCAGAAGGTGCTTTCACCTTTTCCCACATTTGTCGACCAGGTTGAGTGCTTTCTCGCCCACACGATCCGGTTGTGCCTTTGTATGTCAGTCATCAGTGGCTTATTCCATGCTTTGCAGCCCCGGAGACCAAACTGCAGGCACCGGCGACGAACTGTTGATGAGCTGACACTGACCTCACTCTTGTTTGACCGCTCTCGAAGTAGCTGAGGAGAGATCAACTTGTGATTAGTTAGTGAAATGCGTCGTAGTGCCCATTCCTGGCATGATGTTGATGCACGTGGATGACCTGAACGAGGCTTGTCTGCCACTGAATCCATTTCTTTCTTCTTCTGTACAATTTTAACAACAGCGCTGTGACTGCAGCCAACTTTCCTGGCTATCTGACGGCTTGAAAATCCTTCCTCACTCATAAAGGACACACGAACACGCTCCTCCAACGTCAGGGTCCGAGTCATCTTCATGGTCGATCCAGAAAGCGTATGAAATTCAAAAATTCCTAGCGTTTTTATTGCTGCACTGTTGGCTAGATATCTGCATTGTGATTGGTTAGTGAAACCAGCCTCCTGATTGGTCAGAAAAAACGTGTGCATATTGGATAATCTCGATCCAGTTTTGACGCAGGATCCACAAAAATCGCAGTAGCTATCTCCCAGTGTCTGTAAAGTATTTAAATTGGAAGCAAGGAATGCAAAAAAGTCAATTCTAATAGCCAAATGTATCCCTTTAAACGTGGTAGAAAGATGAATATGCTGGGCTAATGCAAAATTAAAAAAAAAAAATTAGTACAAAAAACGCAAAACTCACAAGTGATTCCAGACTTTTGCACACTACTGTAGCTCTGTAGGTGTAATCAATCTCTATAAATCCCAGCCCTCCTTCAGCTCTAGGAATACGAGTCTTGGCATACACTGATTCTTGTAAATTACTTCATGAGCATGGAAGAGTTTTCTTGTTCGCACAACCAGTTTTTCAAGATCTTTAAGAGGCAAGTCCATAATCCCAAAGCTGTATGAGAGTACAGGAATTGCTAGCTGATTGATGGCTTGTATCTTATTCCGTGATGTTAAAGTACTTTTCAATAACAATTTTATTCTCCTGTAAAATTCTGTACTGATCTTCTCTCTCAATAGTTTCTGCTCGAATGTCATTCCTTCCTCTATTCCAAGATACTTATATATGCCTTCCTGTTCAAGGTCCTTGATGTCCAGACAAGGAGCGGAGGGCACAAAACCACGGCCACACTATGTAAGGTGAACAGGAGATATTTATTTATTGAGGACCCAACTTAAAAAGTTTTGGCAGTAAACCTGGATCCTCAATAAATAAATACCTCCTGTTTTTTTTTTTTTTTAAACTTTATTTAAACACCAAGTTCACACAGCAAGAAAAGCAAACAGCACAACAACCCCCGTGCGGGGTGGTTTTCTGATCCCCACAACGAGGAGAGAGTAAACAACCAACTGGTGCCAATTTTTACAGTAAGAGAAACAGCGCCTCCCTTCCCTCCCCCCACCCCTATCCCCCCCCTTCCCGCCCCCCCCTACGGAGACATGGCCACCCCCACACCGGGAGCCCCCCACACACCAATACCGACTAGTCAACCGCTCACACTAGAGCCTATTCGCTTATACCACCAGAGTCCTGTGGCAGTATTGTCCATTGTAAGACTTCATTCCGACTACGGGAGCCCAACTGCTGTATGTAAGGATCCCACAGGGATTGGAAGGCCTGCCAGCGCACAGGCTTACCCTGAGCGCTCCAACACTCCGCCAGCATCAATTGGTGAAAAGTATTCCGCCATTCCCAAAAGGACGGTGGATCCCGGTCGCGCCATCAGCGAAGTAGGGGCCCCTTAGCCACTAAGCAGGCCTTACGTACGAGCAATCTCCCCCACTTACCCTTAGGCGAGGTAAGACCCAAGAAATCCAACGTAACAAAAGAGGCATCCCAGCCCACTCTCTGCCCTAGCAAATTCTGCATGTAAGTAGAGATCCGAAACCAATAAGAACGAAGACGCCGACAGCTCCACCACATGTGTAAGAGGGTCGCCATCGGCTCCGAACATCTCGGGCAACTGCCATCCGCAGTCAAATGGCTCCGAAAGGCCCTCCGCGGCGAAAAATGGGCCCGTGTCAATGCTTTAAAATGAATTTCTCTCCAGCGCACCCCCTCCGCTAAAGAACCCATACGCCGAAGACCTTGCAGAACAGTCCCCGGTGGAACCTCCCTCTGTAGCTCGGCGGCCCACGCACGCTCCACAGACCGGTAATCCGGGGACGAATGAAAATCAGCAAACCGTGCCTGCAAGCGACGAATGGAGGGCAGAAACTCGCCCCCCAAATCAAAGAAATCAAGTATTTGCACCGAACAGTCAGCATGGAGCTCCTCCCGCGGTAACGAGGACACGTAATGGGCAAGCTGCCAATAGGCGAATGGATGCGACGGGGCTAAGTCATATTCAGCTCGAAGCGTTGGGAAAGACTTACACTGGCCATCCAAATCCACCACATGCCCAACAGTTCTTATCCCCTGTGCGGCCCACGCCCGCAAAGTGGCATTCTCCGTGCCAGGGGTGAAATGGGCATTCCCCTGTAAGGGGAGCCAGCTGGAAACTTTCCAGCTTCTCTGCCAATAACGATGAAGCTGCCGCCAGGTCTTACGCACGGCGCCCAACAGTACACTGTCAGTAATATAAAGCGGTAACAAACGGTCTTCATGGTGGAGGATAGCCAGCAAGGAAAACGGAGCCGCACAAGCGGCCTCCACCCATCTCGGAGTAAAAAGTTCAGTCCCGCCCAGCCAGTCCCCCAGGTGCCGAGCCTGACAGGCCAAGGCGTAGGCCCCCAGATCAGGAAGACCCATACCCCCCTGCCTCCATCTCCCCTGCAACCTCACACACGGTATGCGCGCCCGTGCCCCCTTCCATAAGAAGCCTTTCATCAGACCTTCCAGTCTGGAGAGGTCATGCCGCGGGATCCAAACGGGGAGGATTTGTAACCAGTAAAGGATCTGGGGGAGAATAACCATCTTAATTGCAGCTATTCTGCCCGAAAGAGATACAGGGAGGGATCCCCACGAGAGAAACTGATCCCGTAACTTAGTCATTATCCGCTGAAAATTGACCCTATAGAGACGGAGCGGACAAGACGTCAAAATAATTCCCAGGTATAAAAAGTAATCCTCCGCCCACCGAAGAGGGAACACACCCCTCCACGCCCCTCGAACCTCCCCCAAGACATCCAGTGCCTCCGACTTCTCCCGATTGATACGAAGGCCCGCAAACCGCCCAAAGGCCCTAAACTCCCGCAAGAGCGCCGTCAACGAAACCGGAGGAGCAGACAAGTGTACGAGAAGATCGTCGGCGAAGGCAGCCAGCTTAAAAACCTGCCGACCCATTGTGATACCAGAGATCTCCGGAGACCGCTCCACCCGGCGAATAAGAGGGTCCAAAGACAAAACAAAGAGGAGCGGAGACGGGGCAACCCTGTCTAGTCCCTCTCCCGAGAGGAAAGGTCTCCGAGAGCAACCCATTACACAGTATCGCCGCCCTGGGGTCCGCGTATAAAGATTTCACCATTTTACAAAAATATTCCCCTAGCCCATAGCGCGGCAGAAGGTCCTCCAAGTAAGCCCAGCTCACCCTGTCAAAGGCCTTTTCGGCGTCAAAGCTGATGAGAAGGGTCGGCTGAGCTCGACGCCGTGCCCACTCTAAGGACGCCACAATCCGCCGCAGGTTGCATACGGCATATCGCCGCACAAAGCCCACCTGCGACACGTGGACCAACTGGTCCAGGACCGCTGCCAACCGCTCCGCCAGGACCTTTGCAAACAATTTCAAATCAAAGTTGAGTAAAGAGATCGGGCGATAAGATGCTGCGCTTAGGGGGTCCTTCCCCGGTTTTGGAATGAGGGAGACATAGGCTTGATTACTACCCCACCGGAAAAACCCCTGAGCTGCGCGCCGGGTATGCACAGCCACAAGGGTCGGAGATACCAAATCACTCAAGATTTTATAAACCTCTACCCCCATCCCATCGGGGCCCGGCGATTTATAGCAGCTCGCCTTGGCGATAACGGCCTGTACTTCACTCACCATAATCGGCTGGTCTAATTGTTCTCGTTGCGCCCTCGTCAAATGAGGTAAAGGCAAATCCGCAAAATAGTCCCTCCGCTCTTGAGGGGAGTCTGGCTCAGCAGAGTAAAGTTTCTGAAAGAAGGACTTAAACACCGCAGCAAATCTGGGGGCTAGACCGATGCAGTGTGCCCTGATCATCTCGCAAGGCCGAGATCAAGCGGGAACTCCGGGGGCCCCGCAAACAGCGGGCTAACATTTTCCCAGGTTTATCCCCCTGGGTATGCAATCTGTATCGGTAATATAACACAGATTTGTGCGCTCGCTGGTGCAATACCTCGTTCAACAACACCTGAGTCTCCATAAGCTGTTGCCGATTTACCGCAGTTGAATGGCGGGCACATAAGTGACGCAACGTCACAACCTCTTTTTCCAGCCGTATAATACGCTCGGACATCAGTCGCCGCCTACGGGCCTGGTAGCCGATAATGTCACCCCGTAACACTACCTTAGCAGTTTCCCAGACTAATTCCGGGTCATCCGAATGGGTCCGATGATCGGCTTCAAATTCCTGCCACCTCCGTCGCAAAAAAGAACGAAAATGAGTATCGGTGTATAGTTCGAGAGGAAAGCGCCAAAAGCGTGTCGTAGGCCTCGCTTCCCCCCACTGAAGATCCAACCAGAAGAGCGCATGATCAGAAATCTCCCCCGGTCTTATCCGAGCATCGCTGACTGCCGCAAAAAGGGTACCCGTCACCAATAGGTAATCAATACGTGCCGAAGATCCATGGGCCCGAGACTGGTGTGTGAAATCCTTTTCCAAAGGATGCAACAACCTCCAAGGGTCCACTAGACCCATACTCTCACACAACCGCAACATCGCCCGTGTAGGCTGTCGCCGCTCCCGGGACTCTCCAACAGTCGTATCCAAATCTCCGTCCATCACTCCGTTAAAATCACCTCCCAAAATTACCGGAGCCTCCGGCAGATTCTCCAATTTAGAAGTCAACCGAGTGTAAAGCCTCTGGTCAAAAATATTCGGCGAGTAAAGATTCCCACGTCACCAGCTTACCCTCCAACATTCCATGCAGAAGCAAGAACCGCCCCGAGGGATCAAGTATTAACCGAAGAACCTCAAACCGTATACGCTTATGAATCAGGATAACAATACCACCTTTTTTCCCGATCGCCGGGGCTCCAAAGACCTGCCCAACCCATGATCTACGCAGCTTACTATGTTCTTCCGCTGACTGATGAGTCTCTTGGAGCAGGGCAATATCCGCCTTGTGCCTAGCCAAACCCTGCAACACCTTTGAGCGCTTCGTTGGGCTCCCTAATCCACACACATTCCAGGAAATAAGCCTCAGAGCACTATAGCTATCCTCCAATAATTCAACAACAGACAATCCCATAGTCCAGAGAGAGCCCCCCCAGCCTGAGACCCTCCCCACCCTCCTAGTAGGCGATAAATAGTTAGGAAAAGCCACCCCGCACGGGCATGACCATGTCTCCCCCACCCCCTCCCCCCCCTACCCTCCACCCCCCCAGCCAACAAGTGGCAACTCATCTTCCACATCAGCACCCCCAGGCAGAGTAAACTACCCATTGAGATCACATGGATGCGTCCAGTCTCCCGCGCCCCAATCACGTACAGCTCCGGGCCCAAAAAGACCCCGAGCCCCACGTGGCGGAGCGCAGCTCGAGCCAAGAGCCCAAAGAAAAGAATACGGCCCCCCCCCCTTACCACCAAACCCCAGCAATAAAAGAAAAACAGTGAGACACACTAAGAAGCAATGTTCCCTCGAATTTCCCGGGGGCTACATACGCACAAAACTCCAATTACACCACTCGGAGTTTTATACGCTAAAATGGGACAACACAGCATACACCACAGTGACTGCTTATAAAGAAAATAGCGTTTCAATAAGAATGCAATAAGGGCAAATATCAGAAAGGCATACAAAATTAACAGGGTTATTTATACCATATGTAGCAATAATAATAATGTAGCGGAGGGCCAAGCCCACACCTAGGCGACCCAGGGGCAGGACATTCCTGCCAAGCAGTCTACCAGGGACGTCCAAGCAATATACCTCCCCAAGTTACCAACAAGTGGGGAACCCTCAAGAAACCCAACCCCATTAACCAGATAGCAGAGCCCCAGAAAAGTTAAAAACTGAACCCGTAGAAACTCTTACATGTGAGGGGCAGGGACAGTCCTCGTAGGTCTCAAACACCCTCCCCCCCCCCCTCCCAAGACCATGTGTAATCAAAGAGATGAAGTCCGCAACGGGATAGGTCTCAGGACTCCACAAAACTCCCAGTGCCGAACTATTCCCCCCCCCCCTCCCCACAAGCCACCCACTCCCCGGTCTAAACAAAGAATCGGGATCCCTAGGAAGAAGAACCCCAGCCTCAAACCACCCTCCCACCCCCATCCCAATCTCTTCAACCCTACTACGCTACCCTCTGTTCCCCCCCCCGCACCGTCCCACAAGCCCAGCGCCACTCCCAGGGGTCCCATCCCAAACCCTCCCACGATCTACCTCCCATCCAGACCCCACACGCTACCCAGAAAAAAGGGGGGGTCCCCCACCCTCTTCCCCTAGTTGTCAGCAGGCTAAAACAAAACGAGTAAACAGTTACCCTACATTAGCAGGTAATTAAACAGTCCACAACAATAAACCAACCAGATGTTATCAACAGATAGAAATGCCAACAGGCCACACAAATAGATAGGCAACACGTCCAGGCAAAGCTGTCCAAAGGACGGGGGCCCAGTTCGGGCCTACGCTCCCCTCCTCGCCGGCGCTGAAACCGCATGGTAGGCAGCTCCACTCCTTCACCTTCCAGGAACCCACCCAGGGCACTTGTAGGGGCTTAGTAGACAGCATCTCCTCTCCGTCCGGACTTAAACAATCCT
Organism: Ichthyophis bannanicus; assembly: GCA_033557465.1. Classification (NCBI taxonomy): domain Eukaryota; kingdom Metazoa; phylum Chordata; class Amphibia; order Gymnophiona; family Ichthyophiidae; genus Ichthyophis; species Ichthyophis bannanicus. The sequence goes on from CM066043.1 coordinate 116,333,458, forward strand.
GGGCCACCAGGAAAGGAATTGGCGGCAAGAGAAAACCACACGGCTCCCACTAGGCCAGCAGCCCGGAATCCCCATCCACCGCAAGTCAGTATAGAAGAAGACAAACCTGTGACCAGGCCCGCAGCAAAATCAAGGGTCGGAGGCAGCGTGGTTCCCCTCCTGAACAACTCGGTCCACATATGGTGTAGCCTCCTCAGCTGATGCGAAGACCCGATGCGCTCCACTGTGGAACACATGTAAGCGGGCGGGGTATTGCACAGAAAATTTAATTGCAGCCGCAAGCAATTTGGTACAGAGAGGGGCATACGCTCTGCGCCGCTGGCTAAGGGAAGCCGAGTAGTCCTGGGCAATCCGAAGGGTAAAATTATCGCAGGTAAGTCCATTCCGCTGGTGGGCAGCCCGGAGAACCGCCTCCTTTTGAGGGTATTGCAGGAACTTGGCCAGAACTATCCGCGGCCGGGCATCTCGGGCCTGCTTATTCCCCACGCGGTGTACCCGCTCCAGCAACAGGTCTCCCCACACTCCAAGCCCCCTTCCAAGAGGCGGGGAAGTAAAGTTTCCACGTAGCGCTTGAGGTCTTTATCCGCTATCGCCTCCGGGATACCCAGTAACCGCAGATTGTTCCTCCTCGAGCGGTTTTCTAAATCGTCGAGCTTAGCAGCTTGTGCCGACACCTGGGCCTTCAGTGTTGCCAGCTCCTGCGATGCAGCTTCAATGGAGTCCTCCGCTCTCCCGATGCGCTCCTCGGCCTCCTGGATACGGCCCCCCAAAGCCCCCGTCAGCGTCTGAAGAGTGTCCATCTTCTCATTAAGGGCTGCAAACTGGGCCGATAACGCCTCAGCTACTGCTGCCGAAACCTCCTCCAAGAAGGCCGGAGAAGCAGGGGAGCGCGGCATCACATTCCCATCGGCCATTTTAGCTGCAGAAGCCACACGCTCCTTCTCCCGCCGGGTAGATTTTGCAGGTGCCGCCATCCAAATCGGAGCACCACCACCCGCAATCCCGTGCCAATACTCTTAGTGGGGGGGCGACCACCGAATGTAGCCTGAATCAGCTCAGCCTAGGCTCAAAATCTGCCGGTTAGAGGCGCGGGGGACCGGAGCACATGCAGCACACGTCTGCTGTCCTCACCGCATCACGTGATCTCTTCTAAATACCTCCTGTTTACCTTGCATAGTGTGGCTGTGGTTTTGTGCCCTCCGCTCCTTGTCTGGTCTTCGTTCCTGTGGAAGGTGAATTCCTCCCTTCATTTCAAGGTCCTTGATGTCACAGCCCTCAGCAAGGGCGATGTTTTCAGTTTTGCTCAATTTTCCTCTGAAAAAGGTTGCCTTAGCACATTTATCAAGGCCAAAAGTCATCCTAATGGCATCAGAGTAGCTTTTCACCACACAAAGTTGCTCTGCTAATTGTTGGTCATTGGAACTAAAGAGCTTCAGATCATCTATAAATAGTAGATGGAAAGTTGCTTCTGGGTTGTTACTTACTTTAGGATTCACACTAAATCCATATCCCAAAGAGTAGATGAGAGCACTTATTGGATTAAGTGCTACACAAACCAGAAGTGGCGACAGGGAATTTCCCTGAAATATTCCTCACTGGATCTTAATGTTAGGAATGATGTACTACCCAGTCAACAACGTGGAAGGCAAGGAAGGAACTAATCTTATTAATAACTCTTTATTTCATACCGCCAGGCCCGACACAGGCCGTGTTTTGCTTATGTCTTCCTCAGGGGCTTATGGCTGTATGTTCTATAATCTGTACCTTGCCACACCGTATTTGCTCTAGTAACCAATTTCCACAGTCATTTATTTCTCAAAGAGTACTGCTTCTAGTACTCCCCCACCAACATATAGCTTGCTCTCATAATGTATTGATGCTGACAGCTAATCTCTCATATAACCATCTATGGTCACATTAATCACTCCGGAGACTGAACACCATCCCGTGTGCCCTTCTTCCACAGGGAATCACTACATTGGATTCCCTGTGGAAGAAGGGCACACGGGATGGTGTTCAGTCTCCGGAGTGATTAATGTGACCATAGATGGTTATATGAGAGATTAGCTGTCAGCATCAATACATTATGAGAGCAAGCTATATGTTGGTGGGGGAGTACTAGAAGCAGTACTCTTTGAGAAATAAATGACTGTGGAAATTGGTTACTAGAGCAAATACGGTGTGGCAAGGTACAGATTATAGAACATACAGCCATAAGCCCCTGAGGAAGACATAAGCAAAACACGGCCTGTGTCGGGCCTGGCGGTATGAAATAGAGTTATTAATAAGATTAGTTCCTTCCTTGCCTTCCACGTTGTTGACTGGGTTGTTAAGGGGCACGTGGAATAGTGCTTGTTTGGAGGAATGATGTACTAACCATCTTCATAGCTCAAAAAGAGTTTGGTTTGCCATATTGTCATGGTGGACAATGTACTCTATCAAACCAGGATTTATTTTATACATTTCAAGGCAATGTATTATCCAAGAGTGTGGGACTCTGTCAAAAGCTTTCCTGTAATCAATCTATGCTATACTGAGATTTCTGCCTTCTTTAGCACTGGCCATGATGGCCTTATTCAACATTAACTGGTCTTTGGTTTCATATGCTCCTCTCTTATTGCCTTTTGTTCTATTGCCATGATGGTATTGAGCTTGATGTGATCGTATATTCTGTCTGCATCTATCAAAGTGAACAGCTTATAGATTGTAGGTAAACAGATTATTGCTCTATAATTTTTAGGAGTGTAACTTGGCCCTCACTTCAGAAAGTGAAATGTTCTTCCATTGTGGTGTTAAGTCTGGCTGCTCGAACAATTGATTTTTGCACTTCACTAGGTCTTGGTGAAGTGATGTTAACTGTTTGAGCCAAACGTTGGTTACTCCATCTGGCCAGGGCTCTTCCAGTTTGGAGCTCGTTTTAACCTGTTTTCCAGCTCTTCCTTTGATACTACAGACCATTCCATAGGTTTGATGTTTGTTTTTTCTAAATGCTTCTGTTTGCTGGGTAACCATTCTGCTTCGTGATTGTGTTGTATAGAGTCCTCATATAGCTTTCTCCAGAAGGTTTCGGTTTTGGTTGGAGGTGCTTGTACAGTATTAATGGTCTTCCCCAATTCCCTGTAGAATTGTTTTGGATTCTCTCTAAATAGTTTATTTTGATATCATTTTTTCCTGTTTTCTTCATATCTTTGAATGTTTTGCATTTCTGCTGTTATTTTCGATTTATTGTTGGAACATATAAATTTCATGTCGTCTTCTGTCAATGCAGCATGCTTCAGCTTGATGTCTTGGATCTTCCGTAATGTCTTTGATGATCTTAATCCTTTTTGATACCCGTCAATCAGAGATATCTCTGCACGCAATGATTGTATTTTTCATTTTTCCTTTGAGCGCTTTTTCCAAGGAGGAACTGTTATTGTTCCCTTTTTCTTCTGTCCCTGCACTTTAGTTGGTAGTATTCCTGCAGTAATAATTTTAGCTGCACAATATTGTATTTGATTAATTTTGGTGATGTCAATAAATGGTCCCTTTATACTGGATATAGCCTTATTCATCTTAATTATCATACTTTTAACCTTAGGTGTTACATTTTAGCTTGGTTAATCTTTCCCTTCCTTGGAACCCAGCATATTCATCTCTTTCCATATGGACTAGAAGTTCTATCTTGGATTCCTCTACCTCTGGGGCTTTCTCCTCCCTTTCTTCTTCCTCCTTTGCTTCCTCCTCTTCAGTTAACTTGTTTGACCCTTCCTTTATTCAGCTCACTCTCCTGCAGTTCCAAATCCCTCAACTCCATCTCCCCCTCAACCTCTCTTTCCTTTTCTGTGTCTTCCTTTCTTCTGGTACTCTCACCTAGGTCTCCTCCTCCCTGTATTTCTTTGCCACAGAATCCCTTAGTTGCTTCAAGATGTTATCATTCACATACCTCTTTACTTTGATCTTTGAAATTAAATATCTTAAATTTGCATCTGTTGCTTTTTGCAGTTTTTCTAGTGGAAGTTTTCCTTTCTTCCAGCTTTTGGTGGATTCTCTTTGTATACCCTCTTGATTTAAATATAGGGTTTGTAGCATAAAAATAGCAGTACATTATCTCCTCTTTATCTGCAGAATTCCACTTTAGTTAATTCTCTTAACTTTTTCATGAATTTCAGTGGGCCCATGAACAGGTTCACCATGGCCTTTATCTGTGGCCTTAATCTTTTTAACATCTTTGTTAGTGATATAGCGGAAGGGCTGTCGGGTAAGGTTTGCCTTTTTGCGGATGATACCAAAATCTGCAATAGAGTAGACACCCAGAAAGGTGTAGGTAACATGAGGAAGGATCTAGCTAAACTTGAAGAATGGTCTAGAACAGGAGTGGGCAAACTACGGCCCGGCGGACCTTTTAATCCGGCCCCTCCCAACATTCATAAGCCTGTATGGACGGCATGGTAGTGGCTGGGCCGGTCAGCAGCTAGTGGGGGGGCGGGGCCGTGGGCGGAGTACAGATTGAGCCGTACGTGCAGGCAGGGAGTTGACGTCACGTCAGATGACGTCAACTGCCTTTCCGCGCGCCTGCTAGTGAGGAGCGATCCATGCGGCGCCTGGCAGTCATTTTGTGATGCAGCTAGAAGAGAAGAAAGCGCTAGCCAACATAACAAGCAGCCTATGGGCAGATGCGTCTTATAGGGTGAAAAATATGGTAATCTCCTGAGGCCTTCTAACTAGTGTCCGTGATGGTATCTGCTTCTTCTTCAATTGCATGCTATTATTTGCACTTGCTTATTTTAATTTTTATTATTCTTCTGTTGTGTTTAGTAATTTCTGTTTTAACTCCTATTTTTATTTATAGATCTTTATTGCAGAATCCCAAAATTTATATTAATTCACACATACACACCGTCCATCTACTCTTGGTCCGGCCCCTGGGTGCAATATATGAACCCATTGCGGCCCTCGAGTCAAAAGGTTTGCCCACCCCTGGTCTAGAATCTGGCAGCTGGGATTTAATGTTAAGAAATGTAAGGTCATACATTTGGACTGCAGCAATCCAAGGGAGCAATATAGTATAGGGGGTGAAGCACTTTTGTCCACTAAAGAAGAGCAGGACCTAGGCGTGGTTGTGTCTGATGATCTTAAAGTAGCTAAACAGGTAGAAAAGGCGACAGCAAAAGCTAGAAAGATGCTTGGGTGCATACAGAGAGGAATGGCTAGCAGAAAAAAAGGAGGTGATAGTGCCTCTGTATAAGTCTTTGGTGTGACCTCATTTGGATTATAGTGTGCAATTCTGGAGACCACATCTTCAAAAGGATGTGAACAGGATGGAGTCGGTGCAGAGGGTGGCTACTAAAATGATTAGTGGTCTTCATTATAAAGCATATGAGGACAGACTTAAGGATCTTAATATGTACACCTTAGAGGAAAGGCGGGATAGAGGTGATATGATTGAGATGTTTAAATACCTCCGTGGCATAAATGTTCAGGGGAGAGCCTCTTTCAATTGAAAGCAAGTTCTGCTACAAGGGGAGATGGGATGAGGGTGAAGGGGGATAGATTCAGGAGTGATTTGCGGAAATATTTCTTTATGGAAAGAGTGGTGGATCTGTGGAATAGTCTGCCAGTGGAGGTGGTAGAGATGAGGACAGTAACTGAATTCAAAAAAGCATGGGACAAACACAGAGGATCTCTAAAGGAAAAAAGGGGACTGTTGTAGTTGTTGATATGGAAGGACAGACTAAATAGGCCATGTGGTCTTTTTCTGTCGTCATATTTCTATGTTTCTATGGATGTTATCTACATCTGCAGCACTTGCACTATCACAAACACCATCATTAGCCCCAGTGCATAAGCTACGGGTGGGCAGCTTTTTATCCTGGTCGACATGCGGCCAGTATGTATTTTTCTTCTTCGTTCCTACCATACTTCAATTGTAGTGTCGCCTTGCTGAGCTTTGGTATAGATGTTATACAATGGGGTCATCACGTGAAGGTATTCAGCAAGACTTGAGGAGGTAACTTTATTCTCTCTCTCTAAGAGGCGCACACCAATAACTGTTGCACACCCCTTTGATCCCAATAAGGGCATGGATGAGGATATTCAGGGTCCTTTGATCTATAAAGGTTCTCAGTGATCTAATGAGCATTAATGCAGAGAATGAGTTCTAGACTATAATGGGAATGTGGGCATAAGAAGACAGCAAAGAGTCCAGGAGAACAGCTAGGAATTGAATACAGTCTTTAAGAGATAATGAAGTATCAGCTGGCTTATGATGAAAAGAAGGAAACGTTCTTTTTTTAGTGAACCAAATAGCTTCTGACTTTGAAGTATTCAGGAGAAATCTGTGAGAGTTTATCCAGCTGAGGACTAAATCAAGGGCAATAAGACATTGCAATTGAAAAGCAGAGACCCAGCTGTAATAGGCAATTAAAATCTGAATGTCCTCGGCAAACAAAAATGGGCTGAATCCCAGGCCTTGAATAAATGTGGTCAGGGGAGCAAGGAATATGTTAAAAAGTAAAGGAGGCAGAGTTTACAGGATAGCTTTGATACAGCTAATTGTCCATAATAACTCTGAAGGATCGAGAATCAAAGTAAGAGGCAAACCATTTTAAAGCTATACCCATAACTACTACTTCCTTTAATTTATTAAGTAGAAAAGAGTGATTCACCAGGTTGAAGGTCAAACTCGGGTCAAGCTGCATTACTAATACATTTAGGCCTCTTTCCCAATTAGAGTGCTTTTCATTCAGCATGGCAATAAGCTGATTTAGTGCTATGTCCTTGCCTAAATCCTGATTGTTTTTGATGTAACCTATTGTTGGCATCAAGAAATGTTGACAGCTATGGGGCTATCCCTTTTTCAGTTAACGTAGCTAAAAAAGATAAGTTAAAAATTGCTCCACAACCCTGGCAACTGCCCCATCCTCAGAAATACCCCCTGCAATCAATGCATCACCCTGCAAACTGCCCTGCCCCCCAAAAATATTCCCCCACCTTCATAACTCCCCACACACAGCTACCCCCACTCCCAAAAATTCTGCACCGCAATTACTGCACCTCTCTGCAAACTACTCCAGTCCACAAAACTACTCCCCAGTTCTGTCCTCACTTCCCAAAACTATGTACCTCAGCTATCCCTCCAGGGACGGTGCTAGGGTTTCTGGCGTCTTCCTCCCTGCAACCTCTAAATTGGCGCACCCTCCATCATTATTATTAATGTTGGCTACACCCCAACCTCCTTTTTCCCAAATCTTCTTTGTGAACTCTTTTCACGTGGTGCTAGTATTTCTCCTTCAAATCCAATGATGTAAGAAAATTTCAGTGAGCGGGCAAATGCATAGCCAGAATAAAAATAGCTACTTAGCAGTAAATATTTAGCATCGTACAGACAGGCTGTGATAGCCCAAGAACATGCTACAGACAGGCTATGATAGCCCAAGAACATGCTAAATTTTAGATATGGATCAAAAGAAAAATATTCAGTTGTACGGGCAGCTCAGAAATATTTTACTCATTGAAAAAATATGCAAGAGAAAGATTTTGTACAAAAGGGGTGCTAGAACCAAGCCCTGTGGTACTCCACACAGCAAGGGATATGGGGAGGAGGTGGAAGTGCCTTTAACGACACGGAAGGTGTGTTGTGAAAGAAAGGAAGAGAACCATTGGAGTGTCGTACCACAAAGCCTAATATCATGCAACCGTCAAAGAAGGAAGTCATGATTAACAAGATCAAAGGCTGCAGATAGGTCCAAGGAAACGGTAATAGTGATGTCCCCATAATCCAGAGAGCGGTGGACTTCACCAAGTAAGGAGAGGAGAATGGTTTCAGTGGAATGACCAGGGCAGAAGCCTGATTGGTGAGGGTGCAAGGTATTTGTACGTTCAGTCTGGGTGACAAGTTGTTAAGAGATGAGTTTCTCTAGAGGTTTTGCAAGAAAGGGCAGATTAGATACTGGATGATAATTTGTGGGAAGAGACGCATCAAGGAATGTTTTTTTTTCAACAGAAGGGGTGAATGTTAGCGGTTTTCCAACTGGATGGAAAAACACTAGTGGACAAGTTGTTATTGAATATGATAAGAGCAATTGGGCTGAGCGCCAAAGAATCTTGAGAGATCCAGGAAGATGGAATGGGATCCAGAGAGCATTAGGTCTTCCGGGATATATGGAGAGCTTTGGACAAAGAGGTTGCAGTGACATGATTGAATGTACTCCGTGAATGTGACAGAGGGTTTGAGGTTGTAGGAATTGTGGAAGCATCTAAGTCAAAGGGAACAGCTGGGGGAAAACTTTGATGCAGCCTAAGGACTTTATTGTGGAAGAAGTCAGCTAATTGGGTGGGGCTGGGAGAATTTTCTGCCTCAGAGGAGTGGGATGGTGGCACGGCAAGCGAAAAAAGAATGGAAAATAGTTGCCGGGACTGAGAAGAAAACTGGGTGATGAGTGTAGAATAGTAATCTCTTTTTGGCACTGACAATCAATTGATGATAAGAGTGATGACAGAAATGGAAGAATTGAAGAGCATCAGGAGATTGGATGCGCCGCTAACGGTGCTCTGTCTAGCGGAGCTGAGAATTAGCAAGGCGAAGGCCATCATGAAACCAAGGTTGAGTAAGATGCTGTTTATGCTTGATTAGCTGAACAGAAATGATAGTATCCAAGGCAGCATGAAGTGAAGTGTCCCATAAACATGCTTGATCATTTAACAGGTAAGGAGTGGAAAGAAAGAGGGAAGATATTGTTTGCCGAAGGAAAGGCTACTAAGATGTCCGGTGTGAGCCTGTGAGAGTCTCTCAGCGAAGGGAGAGGGGCTGTTGAAGCAAAGGTTGGGTAGAGGGGTGGGGGAAGAATAGAGTAAACATAGTAACATAGTAAATGACGGTATGGTCCATCTAGTCTGCCCAGCAGGTCACCCCTCCCCATGTCTTAGGGGTGAACCCACTGATCCATGTAGGGCACTCCTGTTTGATGAGAAATTACATAGTTAAGTTTATTTTGATTTTATCCTGTTGCTATAGAGGGATCCACTGTGTCTGTCCCATGCTATTTTGAATTCTGTCTTTGTATTTGCCCCCACCACTTCCTTCGGGAGGGCATTCCAAGCATCCACCACCCTTTCAGTGAAAAAGTATTTCCTAACATTGCCTTTCAATTTACCCCCTTGCAGCTTCATGTTATGCCCTCTAGTTTGGTCCAGGGGAGGGTCAGAGAGGAGGGAGGTAAGAGTTGTGGGGAATCTTGTTGTTTCCCATTTTAGGGTCCAGTCCTGTGGCTGTAGGATACGGCTGAGTCTGTCCGCAAGGAGATTGAGTTCACCTGGGAGATACACCGCCCTGAAATGAATGTCGTATGAAGTTGAGAAGAATCAGAGGCGAAGCGCTTCTTGGTAAAGGGGATAGGATCCTGTTCCTCCATGTGTGTTCCCATAGAACATGGCCACCTGGTTGTCCATTCTGACTAAGACCTGCTGGCCCGAGAGTTGGGGTTGAAAAACCCGAAGGGCGTTTGTAAGTACACATAGCTCCAGAAGGTTTATCTGTAGCAGAGATTCCTGGTGAGTCCACTGCCCCTGTGTGGTTAGGTTGTTCAGATGTGCTCCTCAACCAAGCTGAGAAGCATCTGTTGTCAGGGTGCATTGAGGTGGAGGCATCTGAAAAGGTGACCACCTGAGTAGGTTTTGAGGGAAGCACCACTACTGAAGGGAGTTGAGAAGTGGAGGGGTTATATAGATTCTGTCTGAGAGATGCCCGGTTGCCTGGGTCCATTGAGATGAAAGGGTCCATTAGGCTTGTCGCATGTGCAGGTGGGCATAGAGGACTACATAGATTGTGGAGGCCATGCGCCCCAAAAGGCGTAGCATCTCTCGAGCTGTTACACAACTGTGATTTCTTATCTTGTGTGTTAGCTCGATAAGTCGGGTAGAGTGATCCAGGGGGGAGAAAGCTCTGTTCTGTTGAGTGTCCAGAAGTGCTCTGATGAACTCAAGCTGCTGGGTTAGCACCTGGTACAAGTTGGGAAAGTTTAAGATGAATTCCAGGTGTTGGAGCACTGTGATGAAGGGAGAGCTTTACCTCTTGTGGGGATTCTCCCCTGAGTAGCCAATCATCTAAGTAGGGGAAGATGAAGACCCTCAAAGTGCAAAAGTAGGCCGCAACCACTGCCATGCACTTTGTGAATACGCAGGCTACAGAGGCTAAGCTGAAGGGGAGCACCCGATATTGGTAATGGTTCTGTTGGAACCGATAACACAGATGGTTCTGTTGGAACCGAAAACACAGATACTGTCTGTGCTGAGGGTGGATCAATAAATGCGTATATGCCTCCTTGAGATCTAGAGAACACAGCCAGTCATTCCTCTGAAGCTATGGCAGGAGTGTGCCGAGGGAAATCATTTTGAATTTTTCTCGAACAAGGAATTTGTTGAGGTTTCTTAAATCTGTTAATATGGCATTTGTACGCAGGGATCTGTACTGTAGTAATTTGTCTTGTTCAACTTTTCAAATAGGTGTTAGATGTTCTAGGGCCCGCTGCAGTATTTACAGTATAGTGCTGCTTTTTTCTGGGTAGGCATCTTATATGAGTTTTGGAACCACAATGCAGTTTATAACAGAATAAAATGAGTTATAATTTGGTATTATAAACTGTTCTCACTTTTTCTTAGTTCCTTGGTGTGCGAGCATCTTGCATTTGCATTTCCTTTGTTTTTTTATGGAATATATATTTACGTTAACACCATGCTGGTCCAGAGTGCAGTTTCAGGAGTTATGTTGGAGTTGCCAAGCCCTTCTTGGTGTTAGGTTGGAGTGGGAGGTGTTGTGTTGGGGTCACAGAGTCCCTCTTGTTTTTCAGAGGGTGGGAAGTGCTGTGTTGAGGTGCCAAGTGGTTCTTGTTTTTGTGGAAGTAGGAGATGCTGCATGGATGCTGTTGAGCTCATCTTGTTTGGCATATTTAGCAGCATGTTTCCTAGGCTCTGCCCTGGTAACATATGAACATAAGAACAAAAGAAATGCCATACTGGGTTAGACTAAGATCCATCAAGCCTAGTATCCCGTTTCCAACAGTGGATAATCCAGGTCACAAGTGCCTGGCAGGTTCCCAAAAAGACACCCAGGTTTCACAATGCTCGTCCCGGGGTAAGCAGTGGATTTCCCGGGTCCTCTTTAATAGTTTATGGACCTTTCATCCAGGAACTTGTCCAAACCTTTTTTAAACCCAGATACACTGCTAGCTTTTACTACATCCTCTGGTAACTAAATTCCAGAGTTTGATTCCGCAGGGTCATAGGCTAACTGCAGGGAGGCAGTTATATCCCCCTGCAGTTACCGCATTTCAGCGTGGCAAAACAGCTGTCAGTGCTACTAATACTACCCACTCAGAGTGAATGAACAGTGACTTGAAACAATGTTAGAAACAATTTTTTTGTGGGAAGTTTTTGCCTTGAGAGAATTCTCCCTCCTGAAGCGTAACTTCCCTTTTAATCAACTTTGCAGTATAAAAACCACTAATAAAATATTGTGAAATAATTGCACCTCTTTAACAGCGCTATATCACAATAAAACTTTTATCTACTGAGCAAAAGGATCCCTACTAATTCCAAGGAATCCATACCAGCCGTACCCAAATTCTGCAGATATCAATGAACACAGCACTGCGTTTAGAGCCCAAAACATTCCATCTGGCCCTGTCTCAACGCTTATATTTCTGCAAAAATGATATACTCATCTTAGTGAGGTGTCAAACAGCGGTTCCTTCACCCACAAAGACGCTTAATGGATGAGATATATTAATCTCAGAAAAACGCCAAATAGAGACCTTTCCTCCCAAAAAGACGCTTGCCTTGATACATTCCAACTTCCTGACCAAACAATTTGTGTGGCATCATTGGAACTGAAGGGGTTGAATTTGGAACAGGATTGGGCCAGTCTGATGTGACGTGTTGGATAGGAATTGGCTGGGGATTTAAATCTGCTTCACGATTCATTGTTTGGTCAGGAAGTTGGACACCTGAATGATCTCTTTACCCAGGGCACCTGGACTCCAAAGGAGGTTGGTTTACACATAAACCTCCTGGAATTAAGAGCAATCTATTTAGCTCTTTGCGTATTCCACGCCCAGCTCAGTTACAAGACAGTCCTAGTCCAGACGGACAATCAAGTAGCCATGTTCTATGTGAACAACCAGGGCGGGATAGTCTCTCTGTCATTATGCAATGAAGCTTTACGACTGTGGGCCCTCGCCAGAGAGCATCAAATTCACCTTCTGGTGGTATATCTTCCAGGCATTCAAAACCTTTGGGCAGACAAACTCAGTCGAGTACTGCTGCCTCACGAGTGGTCCCTCCACCTAGACCAGGTGGCAAAGATATTTCATCTCTGGGGCACTCCAGACGTAGACCTCTTTGCAAGTCCACTGAATGCCAAACTTCCCCGGTTCTGTTCCAAGATTCCGGCTCACAACTGTCAGGCAAGGGATGCCTTCCTCCTTCACTGGGGTCAGGACTTCCTTTATGTCTTCCCACCCATTCCCCTCATCCCCAAAACACTCTTCAAGCTTCAGAGAGACAGGGGTCGCATGATTCTCATAGCACCACGATGGCCACGCCAAATGTGGTATTCCCTGCTTCTACATCTCTCTCAAGCAGCACCTCTGGAGCTAGGGCATGCTACAGATCTCCTTTCCCAGGAGAATGGGATGCTATGGCACCCAAATCCCCAGTCCCTGCACCTCACGGCCTGTTTGCTGAAGGCTTAGACCTCCAAGATTTCAACCTGTCCCAACAGGTAAAACATATCCTTCAGGCTTCTAGGAAACTTTCCACAAGAAGATCTTATGCCTTCAAGTGGAAACATTTTACTATATGGTGCTCCAAGAAGGGATTAAACCCCCTTGTCATACCTTTAGAATCGATACTAGAGTATCTCCTTCACTTATCGAATTATGGTCTAAAGACCAATTCGGTGAGAGTCCATCTTAGTGCAATTGCGGCTTCTTATAAGACTTTGAATGGACAACCAATTTCCTCTCATCCACTCATATCAAGATTTATGAGAGGCCTTTTATTAACTAAACCTCCCATCAAGCCACCACCGGTGGCATGGGATCTAAATCTAGTTCTCGGGCAGCTCATGAAGCTGCCTTTTGAACCTTTGGCCACTACAGCCCTTAGGTTTTTGACCTGGAAGGTCATCTTCCTAATTGCAATCACCTCTGCCCATCGCATTAGTGAATTGCAAGCTTTAGTGGCTGATCCTCCTTATACTAGGTTTCATCATGATAAGGTTGTTCTTCGAACTCACCCACACTTTATGCCAAAAGTGGTTTCGCCTTTTCATCTAAATCAATCAATTTAGCTTCCTGTATTTTTTCCGAGGCCTCACACCTCTAATGCAGAAAGAAACCTTCATACTTTGGATTGTAAAAGGGCCTTAGCCTTTTACATACAAAGAACTCAGCAACATAGAAAGTCCTTGCAACGTTTTATAGCTTTTGACCCTAGTCATTTGGGACTTCCAGTCTCCAAAAGATCTTTATCTAAATGGATTGCCCAATGCATAACCTTTGCTTATGAGAGTAAGGTTCTTCCTCTTCAGGACCATGTCACAGCTCATAATGTGAGAGCTATGGCAGCTTCCGTGGCTAATCTCCACTCTGTGTCTATCGATGACATTTGTCGAGCAGCCACCTGGGCTTCGGTACACACCTTCACAGCCCACTACTGCCTAGATAAAGCCTCCTGTTGGGATGCCTTCTTTGGCCAAGCTGTTCTTCAAAATCTCTTTCAGACCTAATTCAACTTCTACCCACCAACCCTGGTGGAATGCCAGAGATCCATGGGAGGAAGGATTCCCACCTTTCTAGGGTGGCACCTTCCTGGGGCATCTCCCTGGCATTTTCAGCTAGGGAGTCCCCATATGTGAAGACTACATTCCTGCATGTTCCTGGAGATAGCGTAGTTACTCACCTGTAACAGGTGATCTCCTGGAACAGCAGGAATTTAGTCTTCACAACCCACCCACCTCCCCTAGGAGTTGTCTCTTTCCTCTCTCCCTCTATCCTTTCACTCAGCTACAAACTTAACTGAAGAGGGACAGTTGGAAAGGCGGGAAGGCAGCGCGCATGTGCTGAGGGATGCTCCCAAAAGCGTTCCTATTAGACGCTGGGGAGCGTTCTTGCGCAGGCTCCATTGGTTCCAACAATACCCATATGTGAAGACTAAATTCCTGCTGTTCCCGGAGATCACCTGTTACAGGTGAGTAACTACGCTTTCCTGTTCATTGAGAGGTCCTAGCACAGTGAGAGAGAAGGATATTTATTTATTTAATTGTGCTTATATACCGCCTTTTGTGAATCAAAGCAGTTTACAAAGAACTCAGAAATGAAAGGAAAAATACAATTAACAAAATACATTTAACAAGTTAAAATGAAAAAGTCTTAAGAAAGAGTGATGGGGATAAAACAAAATAAATTTTTTAAATCTAATAAGTAATACATGAAAAGAGGTAAGCTCTCTAAATAACAATTACTTTACTTATATTTAAGTAATTAGTTCAGCAAAGTAGTCCTTGAACAGAAAAGATTTTAGCAGCTTTCGAAAAATATTTGGATCATCAGAAATTCTTATTGATTGAGGAAGTGAATTCCATAATAAAGGAGCAAAAAGGGAGAAAGCTCTCTTTGAAGTAATTGAACTGCAAATCTTGAAGTCAGAGGTTACCACAAGCAAGTTTTTAGTGATACGTCTTCAAGGTCTGTTATCAGGAGTGATTTGGATAAGCGTTTTCAAGCAAGAGGAGGATTCTGAATGAAGTAATTAAAAAAAATTGTGTGAATAGCTTTAAATTTAATCCTGCTCTCTATTGGTAGCCAATGAAGGTGTTTTAAGATTGGCGTAATATGCTCCTTAATTGGGACTTGCAAAATAACTCTTGCTGCTGTGTTTTGAGCTAGCTGAAGTCTATTAATAGTTGGCTTTGGAAGACCTATAAGTAAAGCGTTACAAAAATCCAAGTGAGGATATATCATTGCCTGAACTACCGTTCTGAAGTCACTTGTGGAAAGGAGTGGTCTTAAATGTTGAAACATCTTTAGTTTGGAGTAGATGACCTTTGTTAAGTTGCTCACGTGCTTGGAGAAACTGAGCTGTTGATCTAGCATAACACCCAAATATCTAACTTCCTGTTTAGCTTGAATGTTTGCATCTTTTAAAATGAGGAAATCTGGAGGTGTAAAAGAGTTGCCTTTAGCTATAAAGACATCCAATGTTGGTTACATTTGTTATTGGTTATTTTAGATATAAAGATACTTTGTTTTCTGAAAATTTAAATGCAAATTATGATTCGCCAACCATAGTGACATAGTAAATTACGGCACATAAAGACCAGTATGGTCCATCTAGTCTACCCAGTAAGATGGCAAGAGTAGATGCACCTGCCGCTCCGTGCAGGCCACCCCTCATCATGTCTTTGTTTAGGGGTGAACCCACCGCTTCATGTAGGACATCCCTGTTTGTTGAGAATTAAGATAGTTAAGTTTATTTAGATTTTATCTTGTTGCTATAAAGGGATCCACTGTGTCTGTCCCATGCCATTTTGAATTCTGTCACTGTATTTGCCCCCACCACTTCCATCGGAAGGCATTCCAAGCATCCATCACCCTTTCAGTTAAAAAGTATTTCCTGACATTGCCTTTCAATTTACCCCCTTGCAGCTTCATGTTATGCCCTCTAGTTTTACAACTTCCCTGTTTTCGGAAGAGGTTTGTTTTTTCATTATTTCTCTTTAAGTATTTAAAGGTCTGAATCATATCTCCCCTATCCCTCCTCTCCTCCAGAGTATACATATTTAGGTCTTCAAATCTCTTCTCATAAGCCTTCTGACTCAGGCTCCAAATCATTTTGGTCACCTTCCTCTGAACAGTTTCCAGTCTTTTTACATTCTTTGCAAGATATGGTCTCCAAAACTGAACACAGTATTCCAAGTGAGGCCTCACCATTGACTTGTACAGTGGCATTAGTACCTTTTCCTTTCTGCTGGTAATTCCTCTTTGAATGCAACCCAACATCCTCCTGGTTTTTGCCATTGCCTTGTCGCACTGTTTTGCCACCTTGAGATCCTCAGAAATAATCACACCAAGGTCCTTCTCCTGGTCCGTGCACTCCAACCTCTCGCCCCCTATCGCGTACATTTCCCTTGGCTTTCTGCTTCCCAAGTGCATGACACTGCACTTCTTCGCATTAAATCTTAACTGCCAAGCATTAGACCATTCTTCCAGCTTTTGTAGATATTTCCTCATGTTATCCACTCCCTCAGAGGAGTCCACTGTGTTGCAAACTTTCATGTCATCTGCAAAAAGACAGACCTTTCCATTCAGTCCTTCAGCAATATCACTCACAAATACATTGAACAGGGCCGGGCCCATGACCGAACTCTGGGTACCCCGCTAATCACCCTCCTTTCATCCGAGTAAGCTCCATGTACCATCACCTTCTGTCGTCTGTCAGTCAACCAATTTCTGATCCATTTCACCACCTTGGGACCCATCCCCAAACTGATAAGCCTCATATGAGGAACAGTATCAAAGGCTTTGCTGAAATCCAGGTAGATGATATCCATCACCTGCCCCTGATCTAGTTCTCTGGTCACCCAGTCAAAGAACTCAATCAGATTTGTTTGGCAAGATCGTCCTTTGTCAAAACCATGTTGCCTCGGATCATGCAACCTGTTGGTTTTGAGAAAGTCCACTATTCGCTCTTTCAGGAGCGCCTCCATTACTTTTCCCGCCACCGAGGTAAGGCTCACGGGCCTGTAGTTTGTCACTTCTTCCCTGTCACCACTTTTGTGAAGAGGTACCACATCGGCCCTTCTCCAGTCCTGAGGAACTTCTCCTGTTTCCAAGGATCTGTTGAAAACATCCTTTAACGGCCCTGCAAGAACCTCTCTGAGCTCTTTCAGTATTCTGGGATGTATCCCATCTGGTTCCATGGCCTTGTCCACTTTTAGTTTTGCATGTTGTTCTAACACATCATCTTCTGTGAATGGTGTGGTATCTACTTCATTTCCATTTTTATATTTGGGAGTCACAGGTGGTCCTTCTTCAGGATTTTCTTTAGTAAAAACAGAGCAGAAGTATTTGTTTAGCAATTTCATTTTTTCAATGTCACTTTCTGTTCCCAGCACTTCTGAGTCCTGCAATTCCACCTCTGATTTTCCTCCTCTCCTAATATACCTGAAGAAAGTTTTGTCGCCACACTTCACATCTTTAGCCATCTTTTCCTCTGCCTTTGATTTTGCTTTCCTTATTTCTCTTTTTGTCTTTTAGTTTGGTCCTGTATTCCTTTTTGTGTTCCTCTGTTTGCAAGCTTTTGAATTGTGTGAAAGCTGTTTTTTGCTTTATTTGAGCAGCCACTTCTTTGGAGAACCAAATAGGTTTCCTTCTCCTCTTGTTTTTATTTACTTTCTTTACATATTTATCTGTTCTGTTGCCCCTTTTATTGCCACCTTTAGCCCTTTGCAATTCCACTTCCCTTATCCTCTCCCACCCTGCCAACTGCTGCTTCAGGTACTTGGCCATTTTACTGAAGTCAGTGTTTTTGAAGTTTAGGACTTTGAGCTTGCTATGATTGGACTGCACCTTCGCTTTTATCTCAAACCATACCGTGTGATGATCGTTGCTGCTCACAGGTGCACCCACCCAGACATTTGATACGCTATCACCATTGGTGAGCACTAAATCCAGCATTGAGCTTTCCCTGGTTGGTTCTATCACCATTTGTCTAAGTAACGCATCTTGGAAAGCATTCACAATTTTTTTGCTTCTTTCCAGATTCGAGAAGGAGTAATCCAATCCACATCAGGTAAATTAAAGTCACCGAATATGATCACTTCCCCCTTTTTGGCTTTCTTGGCAATATCTATGATCAAGTGGTGATGTTGTTGAAACATTCCTTTATTTTTCCTAAGTGTAGATACTTGGTATTGATATGAGAGTATAACATAATGTCATCAGCATACAGGTGAGATAATAAACGCCATGACTCTTGATTATGCTACAGATAGGTTGAATATATAAATTAAAAAGAAGCGCTGATAACGCGGATCCTGGAGGAATGCCTATCTTTTGAAAAATGAATTTGATATAATATTACCTATTTTTACTTGGATGGTTCGATTTGATAATGTTTTGTCATGGTTTAAGTCATATTTATCATTAAGGCCAATTTCTTGTAATCTAAATAAGAGATAATCATGTAATATAGAGTCATAAGCCGCTGATATATCAAGGAATATTAAGATGAATCCGGAATTCGGCTTTTCAATTCCCTTGAGAAGCTTGTCCGTTAATGTCATAAGGAGGGTTTCCACTCCATGCCCAATTCTAAACCCATGTTGTTGAGGATTAAGCGGGGCAAAACTGTCTGTTATATTGTAATTGGAGTTGAGCTGCCTTTTCTAGGATTTTTGCCATAAAAAGTAAGCTTGAAATTGGCCTGTAAGAGCTTGGATTAGATATATCCAGCTTCTTACCTTTAAATAGGGGACGAATAGAGGTGCTTTTTAGATTATCTGGAATGTATCCTTGTTCTAGTGAGGAGTATTTATTTATTTATTTTTATTTTATTTACGAGGCTTGATATACCGCCCAAACCGGGGTATCAGAGCGGTGTACAGTAAAAGCAGGCTGCTGGAAAATTAAAGAAGGAAAGGAACGCCATTCAATTGATAGGAAAGCACTAGAGATATAGATAGAAAAATAGAAGAGGACAGAATAACATGGCTAGAGATTCAGAAGGCTGAAGGGAAGGGCGGAGGGAGGAGGGGGAAGTGGTATATGGTATGGAGGCCAGCATGACTGTCAGGGGGGTGCCGGGAGATCAAAAGCCTGGGAAAAGATATGGGTCTTAAGGAGAGCTTTGAAATGCGGGAACGAAGGCTCAGTGCGGAGTGAGTGGGGAAGGGAATTCCATAGAGCAGGACCCAAGAAAAAGAAAGCGGAGTAACGGGTGAGTTAGAGATGAGCTTGGGACGGGAATGGAAGAAAAAGGCGATTGCTATGGGAAGAGCAGAGAAGACGAGGGACAGGTTGATGGTAGATAAGATCAGATAAATATTGAGGAATACCTGTGTGAAGAACTTTGTGGGTAGTAATGAGTTATTTATAAACAAACCTAAATTTAACGGGAAGCCAGTGAAGAGAGAGAAGGCAAGGAGTGATGTGATCAAAAGGGGAAGAGAAAGTAATTAGACGGGCGGCAGTGTTTTGGATGAGCTGAAGGCGACAGAGTTGATAAGAAGGAAGGCCAGCAAAGATGGAGTTACAGTAATCCAAACGGGAAATCACAAGGGAGAGAACTAGAGTAGTGAGGGAATTAGCAGAGAGGTAGGGCCGGAGAGAACTGATACGACGGAGATGAAAGAAACAGCTACGAACAAGGGAGGAGATATGAGGGTGAAAGGACAGGGAGGAATCAAGGGTGACACCAAGGTAGCTGAGAGAGGGAATGAGAGAGATGGGAAGGGAGGATATAGTGGGGGCTAGAGTGGGAGGAGGAGTAGTGAAGGAGAACCAAATAGCCGAGGATTTGAAGGATTGACACAAAGAAGGTTATCGGAGAACCAGGAGGCAATAAGGTCGAGGCATTTGTTGAGAGCAGAGAGATCCGGGGATACAGAGTTGGTGTGATGGATAAGAAGAATATCATCGGCATAGAAGTAGGAGGAAATACCGGACTGTTGAATGAGGAGGGCAAGCGGGGCAAGGAAAATATTAAAAAGCAGAGGGGTGAGAATAGAGCCTTGTGGAACACCACAGTGCAGAGGGAAAGGGGCTGAGGCGGCGGAGTTGATTAAGTTCAGCATATAAGGAGCAAGGCAATCACGAGACAAAGGAATCCATGTGGCTGGGCAAAGGTCTAGTACAGATGTTGTAGTATTTAAAGATTTTATTATATCATCAAGTTGTCTTTCGGCAATAATAATAAATTTATTCAAACCCTGGATAGTGGAAGGGGCTGTTGATTTATAATGATAAAAAGGTAATGTAATGGTGCCCACTTTTTCTTTATAGTATTTGGCCATAGCAAATGCACTTGGAGCAAACATGGAGTTGTCTTTTTTTGGATTGTTTGTTAGCATTTTAACTATATCAAATAATTCTCTTGGTTTATTTGGGCAGCCATTATGCCTTAGTGTCCCTCCAGTCCAGTCCCTTTCCTATGGGTTGTGCTCCCCTTCCAGCAGCTTGGAGACTGAGACAATCATCAATCTGATGACCCTCTGGTTTAAATACCACTGGCACCACCCACCAGCTCCAGTAAGCTCAGTCTCCAAATAGCTGGAGGGAGTCAGTAAGCCAGGGAACAGGGCTTACTGGAGAGACGCTTAGGAACAAGAGGGTTTTAGGTTTGGGATCCTTGGTTCTGTTGTAGTTTTCTTTCTTTCTTCCTATATTACTTTAAATTATTTTACTTTAATTTGCTTTGTATTTTTGTTCTATTCTCCCTCGAGGAGTGAGATTTCCCCCCTCCCCCCCTGGTACCAGGGGATAGGAGGAGGCTTTCGGCGGTCCGCATCGGGGACTAGAGAGCCGGGAAGAGGGAGAAAGCAGAGGCGTCTTCTCTGCTCTGCGCTCAGCCGGAGGAAGTACTAGCCGGCGCGCAGAAGGAGCCTGCCTGTCTGTCCGCCTCGCGCTGAAGTCCTAAAGGCGGCTGAGCGCGGGGGCGGGAAATTGCTGACGGAAAGAAGGAGCTCCGGAGCGAAGAGTGTTTGCGAGTGGGCAAGGGGCGCGGCGGCATGCCGTGTGGTGTGTTGGCAGCCACACGGCCGCCGACTGCATGGTTCAACGTGGCCTACTACTGCCCGGGAGTGAAATACTTCAGCTGGAGAGCAGGTACGCTTTTCCTTTCGCGCGCCTTCTCGGGGGCAGTTCAGTGGAAGCAGTTGGCTCAGCAGAGCTGTTCCTGGGCCCCGGTGACTTGGTTCTTTTAAAAAAAAAAAAGGTAGTTTTACAGATTTTCAAATATATATCCTTTGCTTTGGTATTGGTAGGTTTATATATATATATATATATATATATATATATATATATATATATATACACACACACATATATATATACACAGACACATATATATATACACAGACACAGATTACCATGCTGGGTAGACCGCAGTGTTTGGTCTGCGGTACCTGGGGGGAACGGTATCAGAAGCCGGTGTCTGTAGAGGCTGCGCGGCAGAAACTGCCTCGGTTGAGCAGGAAATGCAGATGGGTATGTCCCAGGATTTGCTGGCTTCCAACTCCCAGGGGTCAGGGGATCCTCTGGAAGTGGGGCGTGCGCCGGCCTCTCCTCTGCCTTTGGCTTTAGAGCTGTTGGGCCCTCCGCAGTCACAACCCACACCCTGTACTTCCTCGGGAATACTGGAAAGAGGAGGCTGGGGTTTTTTTTCCCCTGAATTTATTTTGCTGCTGCATAAGGTGTTTTGTTTGCACCAGCAGGGAGCGAGTGGACTGTCAACCATGCAGGGACACGTGTCGGCAAGGCAGGAGGGGGTCAAGGAGCACGAAGAGGTGGTTGTTCCTCCTAAGCGGGCTAGACTCGCTAGTGAGGATACTCGCCAATCCCCTCGGTCCGAGACTCTGGAGGGTGAGGTCTCTGACAGAGAATTGGGAGACGGAGAGGAGGAACTCGAAGAAGGAGAGATTTCCGGAAGAGGAACAAGCCCAGATTGTCTGAGTTTTCTGTCAGGAGGAACTCCCGGCGTTCATTGGTAAGTCCCTGAAGATTCTCAATATCACAGTGGGCGTTCCAGCAGACGAGGAGGTGTTGGAAGACCCGCTGATTCAGGCAGTCAGGAAATCTCAGAAGGTTTTTCCAGTGCACCGGGTGGTTCAGCAGATGATTCAGGAGGAATGGAATTGGCTGGAGTCAGGCTTAAGGGGTGTGCGGTCTATGGCACGCTTGTACCCCTTGCCAGAGTTGGAGAAAGAGTTGCTGCGGTCGCCTAGAGTGGATGCAGCGGTGTCGGCGGTGACAAAGAAGAAGACTGTTCTAGTTGAGGGCAGTGCGGCCCTTAAGGATACCCAGGATAGGAAGCTGGATACATTGCTAAAACAGGCCTTTGATGTCAGTGCCCTGGCTCTCCAGGCGTCAGTGTGTGGGGCCTGAGTAGCCAGGGCTTGCCTGCGGTGGTTGCAGCAACTTCAAGTGGCTGGCGACCTTTCCAGGAATGCGCAAGGGGAAGCAGCCAGGATTGAGTCTGGAGCGGCTTACCTAGCGGATAGTCAGTACGATCTCATTAGAAGCTTAGCGAAGAATATGGCTTCGGTGGTAGCGGCTCATCATTACCTTTTGCTGTGAAATTGGGCGGCAGATGCTTCTTCTAAATCATGCCTCAGCAGGCTTCCCTTTAAGGGAAAGTTACTTTTTGGGGAGGATCTGGATAAATTAGTGAAGGAGCTCGGCGAGACTAAGGGAGACAGGCTCCCTGAGGATAGGCCGAAGCAGAGCCGTACTCCCGCTCCCTCGCGTAGTCAGCCGTGGGAGTTTCGGAAGTTTTGTGTGGCTAGATCGGTGTCCTTTTAGAGGGGCCGTTTCTTCCCTAGGGGGCAGGGTTTCTGGGGATTTCGGGGAGCAGGAAGGGGCTTTGGAGCCTCTTCCTCTGCCTCGTGTCCTAGGAAGCCACAATGAGACAACAGGGGCCCGGGAGGGAGTTCTGCCTGTGGGGGACCATCTAAGGCAGTTTTTCTCTGCCTGGGCCCAGGTCATATCTGATCAATGGGTTCTGGAGGTGGTCCGAGAAAGATATGCCTTTGAGTTTGCAAGACCAGTTCTTCCTGCATTCGTGCAGTCTCCTTGCAGATCCCTGGCAAAGGTCACGGCGGTGGAGGACACCCTCGCACGGCTGCTATTGTCGGGGGCGGTTGTACTGGTACCCTTAGACCAGTATGGTTGCGGTCGATTACTCCATATATTTTGTAGTACCCAAGAAAGAGGGTTCCTTTCAGCCGATCCTTGACCTAAAACGGCTCGATCGTTGTCTCAGGGTTCCTCACTTTCGCATGGAAACTCTGAAGTCCGTGATTGTAGCCATGAGGTAGGGAGAGTTTCTCACAGAGGCTTATTTGCATATTCCTGTATGCAAGTCACATCAGCAGTTTCTGCGGTTTGCAGTGCCAAGGGGGCATTTTCAGTTTCAAGCCTTGCCATTCGGTCTAGCGACGGCCCCACTGACCTTCACCAAGGTGATGGTCGTGGTGGCTGTGGCGCTTCGCAAGGAAGGGATCTTGGTCCACCCATACCTCGATGACTGGCTGATCCAGGCGAAGTCCAAGGCAGAGAGTCAGAAGGCAACGGCCAGAGTAGTTGGACTCCTGAGGGAGCTGGGGTGGGTTATCAATCTGGCAAAGAGCAGGTTGGTCCCTGCTCAGGAAATAGAGTATCTTGGGGCTAGGTTCGACACCGACAGGGGCAGGGTGTTCTTGCCAGTAAAGAGAGCAAGGGGTCTGAGGCATCTGGTGCGGCAGTTTCTAGCCATGCCGGCACCTTCAGCCTGGTATTATTTACAGGTACTGGGGATCATGGCGGCAACGATCGAGTTGGTGCAGTGGGCCAGGGCTCGCATAGGCCGTTTCAGCGGGCACTGCTCTGTCGATGGTCCCATCAGCGTCAGCCATTGTCCGTGGTGCTCACCTGCCCCCCCCCCCAGCGGCCTAGGGAGCCCTGCAGTGGTGGCTCTGCCCAGGGAATTTGGAGCGCGGAATGCCCCTTGAGCCTCCACAGTGCCTGCAGTTGACGACGGATGCCAGTCTGACTGGTTGTGGGGCTCACTGCAAGGGCCGTTTCGCTCAGGGTCTCTGGAATGCGATGGAAGCCCAGTGGTCCAACAGATTGGAGATGCGGGCGATAGCTTTAGCTCTCAAAGCCTTCGAGCATTGGGTCCGCCAGAGGGCAGTCCGGGTGCTGTCCGACAACATGACTACAGTGGCCTACATCAATCGTCTGGGCAGCACGAGCAGTCCCCTATATGAGGAGGAAGCGGAGAGCCTGTTGCAGTGGGCCGAAGACCATCTAATGGCTTTGTTGACACAACATGTGGCTGGGGTAGAAAACTTCACAGCAGATTACCTGAGCCAGGTGCAGAGTAGATTACGGCGAGTGGGGAGCTCTGTCAGGAAGTGTACGAACAGGTGGTACACCGTTGGGGGGCTCCTGTCATGGACCACAAGGTGAGCCGGTTCTTCAGCCGGAGAAAGGAGAGGATGTCGGAGGGCCTGGATGCTCTAGTGCAGAAATGGCCCACGGAAGGGCTCCTGTATGTTTTTCCGCCTTGGGCTCTCATAGGAATGGTCCTGCAGCGAGTGGAGGCCCACCGAGGGTTCTGATTCTCATAGCCCCGGACTGGCCAAGGCAGCCGTGGTATGCCGACCTCGTAAGGTTGCTGGCCGATCGGCCATGGTGCCTTCTATGCAGAGACAATCTCCTGGCTCAGGGGCCGGTGCAGATGCCTCAGGTGGATCGGTTCTCACTTACGACCTGGCTATTAAAAGGGCAAGGTTCTGTAAGCGAGGATATTCGGGAGCGGTGATTACTACCTTGTTAAATGCTCGCAAGCTTTCGACCTGCCTATCTTATGTGAGAACCTGGCGCATTTTTGAGGGCTGGTGTACAGTCCAGAAGAAGAGACCCCTCGCAGTCTCGGTGCCGGAGGTTTTAGAGTTTTTACAGGCGGGTTTCGAGAAGGGTCTTGTGGCCAGCTCCTTGCGGGTGCAGTTGGCAGCTATTTCCTCTTACAGGGGCAAGGTTCACGGGAAGGCATTAGGGGAACATGCAGACATAGGTAGGTTCCTGCAGGCGGTGCGGCACCTGCGGCCTCAGCAGAGGTCATCGGTCCCTCCTTGGGATCTCAATTTGGTGTTAAATGCTTTAGCTGGGGAACCTTACAAGCCAGTGAGGAAGGCTTCCTTGAAAGACTTGACTCTCAAGACAGTTTTTCTGGTGGCTATCTGTTCTGCTAGATGTATTTCGGAGCTTCAGGCTCTGTCGTGTCATCCACCTTTCATTTCCTTCTTTAAGGAAAAGGTGGTTTTGCGAATGGTACCTTCCTTTTTGCCCAAGGTGATTTTGCCCTTTCATGTGAATCAGTCCGTTTCTCTCCCTTCCTTTCAAAAAGGGGGGCTGGAGGCAGATGATGCGCGGTTATGCCGTCTGGATGTGCGTAGGTTGCTGAAACGCTACCTGAGTTGCACAGCGGTGTTTTGGAAGTTGGAGCACTTATTTGTCTTGTTTGGTGGACCACGTAAAGGTGAAGCGGCAGCCAAGGTGTCCATTTCTAGGTGGATCAGGGAAGCCATTGTGTCTGCTAATGGCCTGAAAGGAAAGCGGCTCCCGGAAGGGTTCTGAGCACATTCGACTCGAGCCCAGGCGGCCTCGTGGGCAGAGTTTAGTTTGGTTCTACCGCTGGACATTTGTAGAGCAGCTACTTGGTCATCTTTACATACTTTTGCCAAGCATTACCGGTTGGATGTTCAGGCAGCAGCGGATGCTGAGTTTATTTAACAGTATTTCTAAACCGCCTTATCTTAATAATCAAGGTGGTATCACAGCAAACAATCGGGTAAGGTGAGTATGTTATACATGCAGTGAGGGTGAAATTTAGTTGGGTGGGTGTTGTATTGTGTGCTAGATTGGTATGAGCTATGTACAAAGTGGGCTATATACAGTGGTTCTAAATACATTTTCCATACATACATTGTTTAGGCGGGGTTATGTGCTGTTATACATTCTCTGGGGTTATGTGATGTGTCCATAGTGTTCTATAAACAGCATGGTTTTCAACTGTTTTCTAAAGTCCTTGAGGTCTGTGGTTGCCCTCAAATCGTCTGGTAGTTTGTTCCATATTGTTGGAGCAGCCATGGAGAGTGCTCTGTCCGTTGTATCTTTGCGTGTGTTTTTGTATTCACTTGGGGTGCTGACTCGGTTGTGTGTTTGTTTTCTTCTAGGACGAGTGCTGGTGTCTGGTTGTATGAGGGTGTGCAGGCTGTTGGCTGATGTGTGCTGTTTTATCTTAAATAGGTTTATGATGGTTTTGTATCTGATGCGTGCACCGATTGGGAGCCAGTGTAAGTCCTTTAAGGTGGGTGTGATGTGCTCCTGTCTTGCGGTTCCGGATATGATTCGTGCTGCGGTGTTTTGTGCCAGTTGGAGTGGTTTGAGGGCTTGTTTCGGTAGTCCGAGGTATATTGGATTGCAGAAGTCCAGTAGTGGGGTTATCAGGGCTTGACAAACGGTTCGGAAGTGATCTGGGGCGAGGAGTGGTTTCAGTCTCCTGATGATTCGCATCTTGTAGTAGGCCTTCTGGATTGTTTTGTCTATGTGTGGCTTGAGATTGAGTTGATTGTCCAGAGTAACTCCGAGGTATCTCACCTCTGACCTTATTGGTATTGTGGTGCTTTGTATCTTTATATTTGGTGGGTGTATGAAGCTTTGGTTCCGGGTGATGATTAAAGCTTCGGTCTTGTTGTAGTTTATTGCGAGGTTGTTGTTTTGACACCAACTCGTCATCTGGGTGAGGCAGTTTGTTATCTTAGAGAAGTCCGGGTTGTCGATTGATATCGGGGTGTATATCATGATGTCGTCTGCATAAATTGTATATTGGATGTTGTTCTCTTTCATGATGTTGCATATTGGTTGGATGTATATGTTAAATAGGAGTGCTGAGAGTGCGGATCCTTGAGGTACTCCTTGTCGGACCTTTATGGGTCGGGAGGTGTTGTGTCCCACCTTGACCTGCAGTTGTCTTTCCGTTAGGTACGAGTGGAACCATTTCAGTGTGATACTGTGTATACCGGTGATCTTTAGTCTTTCCAGGAGCGTGTTGTGGTCCACTGTGTCGAAAGCAGAGGAGATGTCGATGAAGATCATTATGATTCCATTCCTGGTGTTGTCAATTATTCTCAGGATGCTGTCGAAGAGGTATATCAGTAGTGTTTCGACTCCATGGTTGGGGCGAAATCCGTGTTGGTTGTCGTCAAGTGTTTCGTGTTTGTCGATGTGTTCCTGAAGTTGAAGTTGAACCGTCTTTTCGATGATTTTTGCGAGGAAGGGTATGCTGGAGATTGGTCGGTATGCTGCTGGATCTTTTTTGTCGAGTGTTGTTTTCTTTGCGATTGGTCTTACTGAGGCAAGTTTTAGCTGCTTTGGCATGAGTCCTTGAGTGAGTGAGTTGTGTACTATTTTTTGTATGGTGGGGATGAAGCTTGATTTGGTGGCTTTGACCCATGACACTGGGCATGGGTCTGTAGGAGCAGTGCTTGTGTTGATTGTAGAGATGATGTGGGATATCTGTTCTGTTGAGGGTGAGTAGAATGTGCCCCAGGTTCTGGGGTGTACGTCCGTCAGGGTGGTCCCACTAGGTGTTGTTCGCTCTGTGGAGTGAAATTTTTCTTTGATGTGGTTGGCGAATTCCTGTGGATCAACTTGTACTTCCCCTTCTGTTGTTTGCTCTTTTGTGAGGATCTTTACTATTTCGAACAGCTCTCGGGGTTTGTTGATGGAAGTATTTATCATGTTTGTGTGGTATTCCCTCTTTGATTGGTTGATGTGGTCATTGTATTGTTTTTGCTTTGTTAGGTAAAGATGCTGGTCGGCGGTTGCTTTGTTTTTTCTCCATCTCCGTTCGATCTTCCTGAGCTCCCTCTTTTCCTGTCGTATTTTTGCTGAGTACCATGGTTTGTTTTGTCTCTTGTTGTGATGCTGTTTCTCGGTCCTGCCATCAGATGTTTTGGCGGCGTTCGCTAAAATGCTGTTCCAGCTGGAAACTTGTTCCTCCAGGTCGTCTGTAGTAATGTTCAGGTGTTGTATTGTGTCCTGTATGAATTCGTCCCTGTCGGTGCTTCGGTCTGGTCTTGCAGGCCCCTCCCAACCTTGATCTGCTGTGTTACATCCCAGAGGACAGGGACTGGACTGGAGGGACACTAATGAAAAAGTAATTAGGCCTTATCTGCTAATTAGTGTTCTTGAAGGAACGCCAGTCCAGTCCCTGATCCTGCCTTGTTTTCAGTGTTAAGTGTTAGGAAACATATCGCTGGCTCGAAGCCTTTGATAGGGGAGTAGGGAAGATGTCCGGATACTCCTCGCTGAGGGTTTCGGTGGCAAGGTGCCCTGCTGATTGGTTAGGTAAGGGCAGGTGCAGTATCGGGTAAGCCGCCTCCTCTTTCAGGGTGTGGGAAGTTCCTTCTGGGGGAGTCGGGAGGGGATATTCTGGAGTTTTGGAGTTAATTTTGAAGTTACTGTTTAATGTTACTTAATTGTCTCTTTGTTAAGTTTGCTTTTTCAATAGAATACTGGAGCTGGTGGGTGGTGCCAGAGGTATTTATACCATAGGGTCATCAAAATGATGATTGGCTCAGTCTCCAAGCTTCTGGAAGAGGAGCACAACCCAGAGGAAAGGGACTGGACTGGAGTTCCTTCAGGAACACTAATTAGCAGGTAAGGCCTAATTACTTTTTAATTTAGTATAATAATCTCGTTTGTTACTATTTAATAATGATTTGTAATCTTCGAGTTTATTAAAGAAGGCTGTTTTGTCCGCTACACTTTTATATTTTCTCCATTTTCTTTCTAACTTTCTAAGCTGTGTTTTTAAGAATCGAACATCTTTTGTGTACCATACTGCTCCTTTCCTTGGAAGGGATTTGGGAATCGTAAGATTGCTTGAAGTGGTGGCTGCTTGTAATATCGAAGATTTCCATCTGTTTATGAGTAGATCAGTATCCTTGGTGTCTATTTGAAGCTGTGGCAAAATTTCTTTTAAAAAGTGATCCTTGTCAAATTTACAGAATTTTCTACGTTGATAAATATTTGATTTGTATTTGCCCTACTGGAAAGAGACCTTTAAAATAAATACTGTAACCGATAGATTTATAAAAGCATACCTCTCAAAAAGCAGATGCTAAAAACCTCTCTGGTATGGAAACGAAGTATAACATCTTGCTATTGAGAGCAGCGATCAGAATAATAGAGCCAGCCAGAAATATTATTGGTGCGATAATTAAAGCACTCTTCCATGCAGGTCCATGCCTAAGGGCCCGATGGCGCTTTGTTTAAAAAGACCGTTGCAGCCTCTAATAGGATTGGGGCTGGGAAGTAGGCGGAGCTATGTAGCTAGATCGCTGTCTCTTCCCCTAGCAAAGCAGCGCAGGACTTGACTGGAGCGCCGATCCTCGCCTGATGGCGCTTTGTTTAAAAAGACCGTTGCAGCCTCTGATATGATCCTAACTACACTAGAGGCAAACTAGCGAAATACTTTTCACATAGACATCACAGAGATGCACAGAGCACAGAGAATCAGAATCACACACACTCACTCATACAGTGAGGACTTGTGGTCCATCTCACCTTCGTGAAGTAGAATGCAAAATCCTGCTCTTAAAAAGTTCTGTGACGTTATATAGTTTTCTTTTCAAACTAATCCCTTTGTTTTTACTCCAGGCATCTGGATTTTCTCTTCAATTCCTTTCTTTGTCCTTTCATGTCTGCACTCCATTCCTGTTGACTTTTTGTATGCCCATGTCTGCAACTGTCGGCCTGGGCCTTGTCAGATATATTCCTTGTTATCTGACCTTTTTCCCACTTATTCAGTTCTTTGCCTGGTTTGTTTTCCTACTCCTCATTTTCAAGAAATATAGGAAATATATCTTGTTAGCTCGGAGGCTTCGTGACAGGCCTTGATGGAGACCATCTCTGGCTTTTTCAGGCCCTCTCAAAGTCCGTCGGGGAATGCTCGAAGTATCTCTTGCGAACAGCGTACGACGACTTCTAGTCTTCCGCCCGGGTGGCGGTGGCTGGCATCGGAGCCCGCAAGCAGGCTTTGCTCCAGTCCTTGGTTCTAGAACAGTGGGTCCAGGAGAAGCTGCTGGACAGTCCTTGCCTCAGGGAGCAGCTATTTGGCAAGCCCATGGAGGACAAGGCTGTGGAGATCGAGACTGAGTACATGACTCGTACTCGCCTCTCCTGGAAAACGTCCTCCCTCCCCAGGAAGAAGCAGCAGAGTAAGAAGCCTTTCTTCCAGCAAAATGTGGCTCCCGTACATGGGCTACCCGGCCTATCCGCCAATGTCAACCCCCGTTCAGGGTGGCCAGGGTAAGTCCATGGCCTTCATAAGCCGAAGGGCTCCAATTCCCAACCCCCAGCTCTGGCTCAACCAGCCTCAGGGGTTTTGACACCATCGGCATAGCCTCTCGTCCACTGGCAGGGTGGCTATTTTTCGGGCGGTGTCTGGTCCATTTCCCCCACAGGTGGGAGTCCATCTCCACTGATGCCTGGGTTCTCCAGGTCATTCGGGAGGGCTGTCACCTCCATCTGGGCCAGGCCCCTCCTCTGTACTTTCCCGGGGAGCCACGTCAGCTTCCCCAGCACCAGGCCCTCCTGAGTCAGGAGCTTGCAGGCCTCCTTGAGGGCGGCACGGTAGAACCAGTCCCACCACACCTCCGAGGATTGGGATTTTACTTCCTTGTCCCGAAGCGGACAGGGGACCTTCGGCCCATCCTCAACCTGTGGAACCTCAGTAAGTTCCTGGTGCGGGAGAAGTTGAGGATGCTCTCCCTTGGAACGTGTAAGAGCCAGAGGAGAATGAGTTAACACAGTAACACAGAAAAATCATTGAAATGTCTGAATGCTGGAATTGTACTGAGGTGCATACGTGAGCTTTCAGAGGTATGTGACATCATATGGAAAAGATGTGAAAACACACTTATCAGTAAATGGTGGACAGAGAGAGGGTAGAAAGGCAATTATGAGATATAAACATACCAGCTTAGCATGAAGAAGAACATATGGCCCCCAGTATAGTTGTCAGAACACGGGGAGTTAAAGAGATATATTTCTTGGGAACTGAGGGGTGGGAGAGAACCAAGCAAGAGAACCAGATAAAGAACCAAGTGAGGGGGCAGAGGTCAGATAACACTATAAATCTGACAAGGTCCATAGTGATAATTGCAGACATGGGCCCAAGAAAGGTCAACGGAGAGGGGTACAGACATGAGTAGAATAACATCACACAAGTGGGGCCCCAGACAGCTGGAACAAGAATGAGCTAATTAGAGAAGAATGCCCCGATAGTAAGTATGGCCCTGAGCAAGGGTATTGTCGTGCTGGCATCCCCTAGTGGCCAAAGGTGGTAAGGGCATGCTGTACAACATATTTATTTTCAAGGAGCGTGGGGTATTTTAAGGCCAAAATGGAGATTGGTCTTAGGTATTTCAGCTCCTTGTGAGAAATCAATAAGTAAACCACGAGTGTAGGGAAACAAGGCTTTTATTTCCCCTCTGTGCAATGGTTCATTAAGACACTAGAAATCAAAGAATGCCCTTTGTTCATAAAGGTTCCAGTAATAAGCAGGTAAAACCAATTGTTAATATCTTCACAATTAGTTGAAAGGTTAAAGGGAGGAATTCAATTCATTCCAGGGCAAAGCAATTAAACAAGACTTCTTCTTATTTACAAGGGGGCTATGGATTCTAGGCTAGAAGCCATACACAAACTACAATCCATAGCTTCTTCTTGAGGAATGGGAATAGTGTCTGCATTTTCTATTTCCATAAATTCTGCTTCACTACTTTCCCCCTCAGAGCACACGCTGTCCCTGGCAGTTACAGCTTTATATGGACTGTCTCTGGTATCTTGCCTCCAATAAGACTGTGCTTTAAAGTCTTTTGGTAGTTCTTCAAACCACTCTGGTTTCTTTCCTCTTCTTATAAAGTGAGTTTTAGTTTTAGCAGTGCTTTTAGGAGTTAAGCTTTCATTAGCAGGAATAAAACTTTCATACCTTGAGTTTCTGTAGCTTGAAGCTCTGGAGCCTTCTCTCTCATGAACGTCTCTGTGACAACAGGTTTTCTGTCGGTAGCTTCTGGGCAGTGCTGGACTTCCTGAAAGCTTAGTAAAACCTGGTGAGGATTCTCCAGCTCTATGCTTCAGTGACACAGTAGCTTTGTTAGAAACTCCTTCCCTTCGGGTATCTGGTAAAGCTTGTTCAGCATACTCCAATGCCTGCAGGCTTTCCTCCAAACCTGGCTCTCTGGCTCTCTGTATATGTCTTTCAGCTTTGGACTCGGGAACGTTGCTTAAGCGGGGAGTGGCATACCCTCCAGCCTGACTGCTTTCCTTAGCAGACTCCCTCTGAACAGCGGCTCTCGTAGCTTGGCCCCTCTGAACTCTTCCTCTGTGAATTCTGTCCTTTTGGGCTTGCTCAAGGAGGATTCCTTCTTTCAGGTCTCTCCTTCCTTCTTCAGCCGTAATCCTTGTTCCTTCTCCTTCTGCGTCTGCGTCTGCATCTGTGTCTGTTTCTGCTTTGCTAGCATTAAGCTTCCGCTTATAAAGGGATCTTCCCTTTGAATCTCCCGGGCTCATTTCCAGGTGCAACTGGTTAGCTCTCCTAGCCTCATTAGCTTCTGTAGAGTCAATCCTGCCCCCTCTAGCTGTGCTTTGGGGTAATTGCACCCCTAGAGCTCTATGAAAAACAGAGTTTCTTTTCAACTCTGCAACTTTATTGGCACCAGCCTCATGACAGTATATAATGTGACAGGAACAGATACACTATGAATCTGTCTGCTTCGCCGTGGAGGCTGTGAGGAAGAATGGATTTTCTGGGTTCTCTATGGCCCCAGTATCCCTGTTGTCGTGTCTGAGAGTTTTGTGTACATGCTGTTTTTGCCTTGTGTGTATGTCTATTACATTGATCTCTTGTGTCCAGCCTGTCATACTCGCTGTTGAGTGAGGAAGTAAGACAGAATCATGCAGGCAGGACCAGACATTCTGACTTGTAATTGTTTAGAAATCTGCATCACAGATAAGACAGAATGACTCTGTTCGCCTGCTGTGAGAGGTGTCAAGATCTGTAATTCCACTGGACTGTTTTCCTTTGTTCTTAGCTTTCTGTTTCTGTAAGATAGTAAAAGATTCTTTTGGAAGAAAAATCTGTGAGATAGTTATTACCATGTATGAGTGTGTTGTCCTGCATAAGGTGAGATTTTATTGGAAAGTGTAAGTCCTCTGTGTGATGTTTCTTTTATTGGGAAGTGATATGTCCTCCCTGAGTGGTTCCCCTTCTGGACAGAGGTAAGCTGGGAACTGTCTGGCCAACAGTCCAGCTGACCCTTCGCCCCGTACATTGGTTCCCTGACCGGGAAACCTGCCTCCTTAGTGCTGAGTGCGGGTACAAAGGATGTCGTCGTAAGGGTATGAGAGGAACCCTTTCCTGCCAGGGTGAGTCCCAGATTTTTCATGTAGCTTAGCTTGTGCTTTAAGGTAGAGCTAGAGAGCGACCCCCTAGTAGCAGTCACGAACGTGAAGTGCATAACGTTGTGGGTGTTCAAGGGATCCTCTACAGTATAAGATAAGCTTCAAATGTTCTTGTACATTCATTTATTGTGTGTTTTGTTATATTGTTATTAATGTTAGATAGGGATAACCAGAGAAAAGTATTTTAATAAATACCTGGGGTTCCATGGGCGACAGAGGTATAGTGCAGGCTTTTAAAACTAGTAAGAATGGTGTTTAAAAAAAACAATTTGCAGGGAACCTGCAGAAGCAGCCACATGGATTTGTTTTGTAAATGAAATCAGAGCTCAAACTGAGTTTTCACTCTCTGCCCTGAGGCTT
Organism: Ichthyophis bannanicus; assembly: GCA_033557465.1. Classification (NCBI taxonomy): domain Eukaryota; kingdom Metazoa; phylum Chordata; class Amphibia; order Gymnophiona; family Ichthyophiidae; genus Ichthyophis; species Ichthyophis bannanicus. The sequence continues at coordinate 116,367,087 of CM066043.1, forward strand.
TGAGAGTGCTCCGAGGGAGGGGTATAGACTTCTGAAAGGTATTCTTGTAGGAGAAATTAGGGTGCAGGTATGGTTTCAGAGCTGTCCCTGATTTAGTTATGGAGCTGTTTTGAGCTGACTGTCCTGATTTTTGTATCTCTCTGGAGCTCTGCAGGCTTTTGTAGGAAGCCAGCCTTAAAGAGACACTGCATGTTTAAAGTGGAAAAAAACCCCTGCTGATTTTAAAAGTTAAAATTTTAAAGTTTCAAGTATAAGAAAGTGTTGATGGGAAGTTGGAGAACCCAAAATATGCAATTTTATTGATGAAAGTTGATTAGTTTGGTTTAAATTTGACCATTTTTTTTGTTGAGGGGGGGGGGATAGTTCCATCAAAATTAAAAGTTGATGATTTTGCACTTTGGGGTTGGGTTGAAGTGCAGGAGGTCTAGGGACTTGCAAAATGTATTTTTATAATTTTTGGAAGTATAGTTTAGCTGTAATTTGATCCGTTTTCCCTGGAGAAAGAATTGTGCAGTCGTGATTTTAAAAAGTGTCACTGAAGTGTGGGGAATAAGTATAAATGTTAGTATACCACTTTTGACTTTTGCACAAATTTATTTTGATGGTTAAAAACAGTTTTATATATTCAGTTACAAGGATGTAAAGTGGGTGGAGAGGGATTTCCCTGGGGGATTATGGTAATGAAGTCCAGGCATAATGACAGTTAAGTATGATGCAGATAACTATTTTAGTGCTGCACTGCTTTATTCTTTAAAGAAACAGCTTTAAAATTTTTTACTACGGGGTTGGGGGGTGCAACATTCTTTTGTTTGTGCTTGCAGACCAGGCAAATGGATTAGTGGAGCGGGTGAACGACATTCTGATAAGATGTTATGTAAGATCTGATGCAGCACAAAATCGAACTGGCACTTCAGTGATGTTAGCTGTTCCTGCGGACAACGGCGACCCCTACTGGACAGCTCTCCAGGGGCATACTTGTACCTACGGAACTGTAACTGGTCTCGCTGAACTGACCCGTTCTTTGTCAGCCCTTACAGTGACACGAGTTAACTCCTTGACGTTCCAGGCAGAAGAATCTCAGCAGTGGCATCACATCACCAGAGTGCATCTGGCTCCTTACACTGAAACAGCATAATGCGGACTTTTGTGTGACTTTTTGGACTGGTTCAAGCTTGTTGCAATCTAATTGGTGGTACAAAACTAAGAGTTTCTTACTCACTCTCTGGAGAGTGGTTGGTGGCTGATGCATTATGCTTTAAGGATATCATGTATCCAGGAATATCGGTCTCACTGCTGTTGTACTTAATCCTTATCCTTGGTACATAGTAACATAGTAAATGACGGCAGATAAAGACCAGCATGGTCCATCCAGTCTGCCCAGCAATACAGCAAGAGTAGGTGCACCTGACGCTCTGTGCAGGTCACCCCTCCCCATGTCTTTGTTTAGGGGTGGCCCCACCACTCCTTGTAGGACACCCCTATTTGTTGAGAAGTTAGATGGTTCAGTTTATTTTGTTTTTATCCTGTTGCTGTAAAGGGATCCGCTGTGCTTGTCCCATGCTGTTTTGAATTCTGTCACCATGTTTGCCCCCACCACTTCCATCAGGAGAGCATTCCAAGCATCCACCACCCTTTCATTGAAAAAATATTTCCTGACATTGCCTTTCAATTTTCCACCTTGCAGCTTCATGTTATGCCCTCTAGTTTTGCAGCTTCCCCGTCTTTGGAAGAGGTTTGTTTGTTCATCGTTCCTCTTTAAGTATTTAAAGGTCTGAATCATATCTCCTCTATCCCTTCTCTACTCCAAAGTGTACATATTTAGGTCTTCAAGTCTCTTCTCATAAGGTTTCTCACGCAGGCTCCAAATCATTTTGGTCGCCTTCCTCTGAACACTTTCCAGTCTTTTTACATCTTTTGCAAGATATGGTCTCCAAAACTGAACACAGTATTCCAGGTGAGGCCTCACCAGCGACCTGTACAGTGGCAGAAGTACCTCTTCCTTTCTGCTAGTAATCCCTCTTTGTATGCAGCCCAATATCCTCCTGGCTTTTGCCACCACCTTGTCGCACTGTTTTGCCACCTTGAGATCATCAGAGATAATCACACCAAGATCTTTTTCCTGAACCATGCACACCAACCTCTCGCCTCCTATCGCGTACATTTCCCTTGGATTTCTGCTACCTAAGTGCATGACACTGCACTTTTTCGCATTAAGTCATAATTGCCAAGCATTAGACCATTCTTCCAGCTTTTGTAGATCTTTCCTCATGTTATCCACTCCCTTGGGGGAGTCCACTCTGTTGCAAATTTTTGTGTCATCTGCAAAAAGACAGACTTTTCCATTCAGTCTTTCAGCAATATCACTCACAAATACATTGAACAGTGCCGGGCCCAGGACTGAACTCTGGGGCACCCCTCATCCAAGTAAGCTCCATGTACCATCACCCTCTGTCGTCTGTCAGTCAACCAATTTCTAATCCAGTTTACTATCTTGATACCCATCCCCAAGCTAATGAGTTTATTGACAAGCCTTCTATGAGGAACAGTATCAAAGGCTTTGCTGAAATCCAGGTAGATGACATCCATCGCATGCCCCTGATCTAGTTCCTTGGTCACCCAGTCAAAGAACTCAATCAGATTAGTTTGGCAAGACCGTCTTTCAGAAAAACCACGTTGCCTCAGATCTTGCAACCTGTTTGTTTTGAGAAAGTTCACTATTCGCTCTTTCAGGAGTGCCTCCATTACGTTTCCCGCCACCGAGGTAAGGCTCACGGGTCTGTAGTTTGACACTTCTTCCCTGTCACCACTTTTGTGTAGAGGTACGACATCAGCCATTTTCCAGTCCTGAGGAACCTTTCCTGTTTCCAAGGATCTATTGAATACATCCTTTAACGGCCATGCTAGAACTTCTCTGAGCTCTTTCAGTATCCTGGGATGTATCCCATCCGGTCCCATGGCTTTGCCCACTTTCAGTTTAGCAAGTTGTTCCAACACCTCATCTTCTGTGAATGGTGTGGTATCTACTTCGTTCCCATTTTTATATTTGGGAGTCCCAACTGGTCCATCTCCAGGATTTTCTTTAGTAAAAACAGAGCAGAAATATTTGTTTAGCAATTTCGCTTTTTCTATGTCACTTTCCATGAGTCTTTTCCCAGCACTTCTGAGTCCTGCAATTCCAACTCTGATCTTCTTCCTTTCCCGAATATACCTGAAGAAAGTTTTGTTGCCACCCTTAACATCTTTAGCCATCTTTTCCTCTGCCTTTGATTTTGCTATCCTTATTTCTCTTTTTGACTCTTTGAGTTTGATCCTGTATTCATTTCTGTGTTGTTCTTTTTGCAAGCTTTTGAATTTTGCGAAAGCTGTGGTTTTTGCCTTTATTTGAGCAGCCACTTCTTTGGAAAACCAAATAGGTTTCCTTCTTCTCTTGTTTTTGTTTACTTTTTTAACATATTTGTCCGTTGCCCCTTTTATTGCTACCTTTAGTTTATCTCATTACAATTCCACTTCCTTTATCTCCTTCCACCCTGTCATCGCCTCCTTTAGGTACTTGGCCATTTTATTGGTCAGTGTTTTTGAAGTTTAGGACTTTGAGCTTGCTAAGTTTGGCCTGTACCCTGGCTTTTATCTCAAACCACACTGTGTAATGATCGCTGTTGTTCACAGGGGTACTCACGCAGACATTTGACACGCTATCACTGTTCATGAGCACTAAATCCAGCGTTGAGCTTTCCCTGGTTAGTTCCATGACCATTTGTCTAAGTGATGCATCCTGGAGAGCATCTACAATTTTTTTGCTTCTTTCCAGATGCGCAGAAGGAGTAATCCAATCCACATCAGGTAGGTTAAAGTCACCCAAAATGATTACTTCCCCCTTTGTGGCTATCTTGGCAATATCTTTTATCAAATCGTTATCTATCTCTTCAATTTGAGTCGGAGGTCTGTAGACTACGGCAGTATGGATGACAATGCCTTCTCCTCTTTCCAACGCAATCCAGAGCACTTCTTCTTTTCCCCATGCCCCCTGCATTTCAGTAGCTTTAATATTGCTTTTGACATACAAGGCCACTCCTCCTCCTTTTCCATTTTCTCTGTCTCTTCTGAATAGATTATAGCCAGTTATGGCTACATCCCAATCATGCGATTCATTGAACCATGTTTCTGTAATGGCCACAATGTCCAAATCCATTTCCACCATTAGGGCTTCCAGGTCCAGAACTTTGTTGGCTAAGCTTCGAGCATTTGTGCTCATTGCTTTCCAGCATTTACATGGCTTGTGTGTATTTTACATTGATTTTGTTCTGCCCACATCTTCCCACTTGTTTGTGATGTGTGGTTTAAAATTGTGGCTGTTTCTGATCTTATTCTGTTTTTGCAGGGGGTGGCGTGCCGGTCTTGACCTTCCACATCCGTCACCCCCTTTCCTAGTTTAAATGCATATCCACATAGTGCCTGAATTTTTCACTTAAGATTCTTTTCCCTGCGACAGAGAGATGTAGTCCATCAGCACAGTATAGTCTCTTGTTGGTCCATCTGTTTCCCCAGTCGCCAGTAAATCTGAATCCTTCTTGTTTGCACCAGGTCTGGAGCCATGTATTAAAGCTGTTAATGCGATGCAGCCTTTTTGTCCCCTTACCAAGAACAGGCAGAACCTCTGAGAATGCAACAGTGTTCACAATGGGCTTGAGATTCTCTCCCAGAGAGTGGAAGTCCTTTTGGACTGTAGAGGCATTGTTTCTAGCCAGGTCATTTGTGCCTAAGTGGATAACATCATCAAGTTTGGAGTGTTCACTTTTTGTGCTAAGTACTTCAACAATTTGGTTTGTATTCCTGCTAGCTGTCGAGCCTGGTAGGCACATGACTATCTTCTCTCCTTTGAACTGTTGGTGCCTCTGATGATGGAATCTCCAAGTAGTTGTAGTTTTCTGTTTGGTGAGGTTTTCTTCATAATTGGTGCTTTAGCAGGAGATTGGGCAGTGTCTGACTCATTTAAGTGCCCTTCGGTTTCATTGGATTGAGCATCCTCATTAGCCAAGGCAGAGAAGGCATTACGCAGGGATATCTCTTGATGTATAGGATGTCTCAGCGTTACAGATCGCAATCTTCCAGAACCCACTGTGATCCATTTTGTTCCTGGGGTGTTTATTTATTTATTTACATTCTCTTATATACCGCGCTATTCTGCATCAGTGCGGTTTACATTGAACAAACTGAAATTACATTGAACAGGGTATTATAACTTGGAAGTAACTATTTTACAGGGAACATGGGCTATGGAGGGTTAAGTGGCTTGCCCAAGACCACAAGGAGCACCTGTGGGACTAGAAACCCCAGTCCTTCTGGCCCAAGGTTGCTGTCCTCTAGTGGGATTTGAACCCCCGACCTTCCGGCCTGAAGTACCTTGCCCCAACCACTAGGCCACTCCTCCATTCCTGTTTGATTCTTTGTGGGAGTGGTGGTGGACTTTGTTTAGTTTGTATCCTAGAAGAGGTGGGTTTCATTGCAGCTATTTCCTCCCTCAGTAGAGTCACTTCTTTATGCATGGCAGCTAGGTTTATCTCCAGGAACAAGCAGGAATGTAGTCCTCACATATGGGTATCGTCGGTACCGACGGAGCCTGCATGGGAACGCTCCCCAGCGTCCAATTAGAAAGCTTTTGGGAGCATCCCACAGCGCCTGCATGCTGCCTTCCCGCCTTTCCCATCTGCCTCTCTCCAGTTCTTCGTTTTCCGCGGAGCCAGCAGGTCGTCGTTCCTGTCACCGCAGAAAAGTTTTCCTCCTTCTTCCTCTTTTTTTGTGGTCGCGTCTGCCTTCCTTGACGCTATACTGGTACCGCCGGTTTTTCTTTCTTTCTTTAAAAAAAAAAAATATAGATAGATAGTATTTTTCTTTTCCAAACTTTTCTTTTCCAGGTGCATGCGCCATTTTGGGCCTTAGGCCCAAAATTTCTTCCACTATGGAAAAACCCGCTTCGGGTTTCAAAAAGTGCACCAAATGTGGCGGTACCATCTCCGTCACCGACACCCATGAGTGGTGTCTTAAATGTTTAGGTCCTGACCACTCCATCTCCGAGTGTATGGCTTGTGCCATGATGTCCAAGAGGGGTCAACAAAACCGAGCTGCTAAGCTCAGTACCCTTTTTCCCTCCGATGCAGCTTCTGTGGCATCGACTTCTTCCAGGGCTTCGTCTTCCTCCCATGGATCTCAGGTAACTAAACATAAGTCTAGCCAGTCCTCAAAGGGTATATCTCCTTCCAAGCATCAAGATGCCTCTGGCGTTGCCCTTGAGGGTTCTGTACCGGCAAAATTGCCCCAGCGGGAGGCTTCGGCTTCCAAAGCATTATCGGGGCTCCAGGATGTTCTCGAGGCCTCAACCTCGGCAGAACTACTGGTGCCATGCTCTGGGGTACCGGCTGCTTTCTCCGGTACCGATACCCAGGCATCAGCAGCGTCGATAGACCAGAGGTTCCTGGCTATCGAACGCAGTCTGGCGGCTCTCCTTGCAGCATCGACACTCTCAGAACCGCATCAGACAGTTCAACTGGTACCAGCACCGACTCCGGCACCGGTATCGGTACCGACAGCATTGGCATCGACATTGGTACCTGCTTCGTGGGCACCCAATCATGCAATGCCTTCCGGTACTGACACACCGGTACCGATTCCCCCGGTACTGACTTTGGTCGGTACGGGTATTGGGCTGTTCAGGAGCATCCGGATAGAAGGTACTTTGAATCCTCGGAGGAATCCGAGGATTCTGACAGCTCTGTCAGTACCAGACTACTTCTTCCGGAGGAGCCTTCCTCTCCTAAACGTAGGATGTCTTCCCCCAGAAGATATCTCCTTTCAGGATTTTATCAGGGAGGGTGGCTCGAGGTCTTTCCATTACTTTGGCTCCCGAAACAGAGCCCAGAGCAAAGGAGTTGGAGATTCTACAGTATCCCAAGGCTCCTAAAGAGGCAGCTACTTTGCCTATCCATAAGATCTTACATGATCTCATGCTAAGAATGTGGGAAACACCTCTTACCACCTCTCCTCATTCTTGTAGACTAGATACCATGTATCGAGTCCCTCCTTGTCCTGGATTCCAGAAGACTCAGCTTTCTCACCACTCTATTGTAGTGGAATCAGCTAGGAGAAGGATCAGAAGTGCAAAGAGGTATGCCTCTAATCCTCCAGGACGTGAGTGTAGAACTTTGGATGCCTTTGGACGTCGTACCTTCCAGGCTTCCATGCTTTCTGCCAGGATCATTTCCTATATTTTATATATGGGAATGTTCCTTAAAGAAGTCACAGGAGATTTAGAGGTTTTGAGCCCTCTTCTTCCTGATGATAGGAGGCAGGATTTTCTCACACTGGTTAAACATGCTCAGGATGTCTCTAAGTTTGTCAACTGTGCAGCTTTTGACTGTTTTGAGTGCATAAGCAGAACCTCTGCCATTGCCATAGATGCATGTAGAATTGCCTGGCTCCAGGCATCCGATTTGGAGCTCTGGGTACAGGGCAAACTGGGCAATATTCCTTGTACAGGTGAGAATCTGTTTGGCAAGAATTGGCAAGAGAAAGCCAATGAATTAGATGCTGACAACTCTACTTTGGATAGATTATCCAAAGCCTCAGCTGATCCTGCAAGAAAGAAATCTTTCAAGAAACCATTCTTCTCGAAGAAGAAGTTTTATCCTTCTTATTCCCAGCAGGGACGTTCTGCAGGTCAATCTGCTCGAAAGAGTCAGCAACCACCTAAACAAAGGAAAGCAAAGACTGCTAAGCCTCAACCACCTCAGCAGTCTCAGTCTCCACAAGGCCTTTGACTTTCATCTAGAGAACTTAGCCTTCCTGGCTCTCAATGGACCAGAGTCTTCCACCATTCCAGAAAGGTTGTGTCACTTTGCCCCCAGATGGGGGCAGATAACAGCAGAACACTGGACACTCTCCATTATAAAAGAGGGGTACAAGCTGCATTTTTCGTGCATGCCCCCTCCCACAATGGTAAGACAGTTCAGTTCTCAGACCTCTCTCATCAACCTGTTAGATCAAGAGGTCACTATGCTTCTTGCCCAAGGGGCAATAGAAGAAGTACCCATTCATCTATAGGGTACAGGGTTTTACTCCCCCTATTTCCTTATCCCAAAGAAAACAGGGGGACACCGACCTATTTTAGATCTCAGAGAGTTGAACAAATTCCTATTCAAGGAGAAATTCAAGATGATTTCTCTGGGAACTCTGCTGCCATACCTTCAGAGTCAGGATTGGCTTTGTTCTCTAGATCTCAAGGATGTGTACACTCATGTTCTCATCCATCCAACTCACAGAAAGTTCCTTCGGTTCCTTTTTCATGGAAAGCACTACCAGTACAGGGTGCTTCCTTTTGGCCTGGACTCAGCACCAAGGGTATTTACGAAATGCATGGCTCTGGTAGCCGCATTTCTTCGCACTCTAGGAATATTAGTCTTCCCTTACTTAGATGACTGGCTCATTCGAGCCCCATCAGAGTCAGAGGCCAGGATTTCTCTATCTTGCACAATGCGTATCCTTCAGTATTTGGGTCTGGTCATAAACCTCCCAAAATCCAGTCGAACTCCCACTCAGTCTGTAGAGTTCATAGGAGCTCTGCTGGATACCAGAAAAGCAAGGGCCTATCTTCCTCAGACCTGTTGCCTTCGCATGGTGCAATTAGCTTCTCAAGCAGTGCTAAAACCTCATCTCGCTGCTCGAGAAATGTTACAACTACTGGGCCACATGGCATCTACCGTGCATGTGGTTCCTTATGCTCGCCTCCATATGAGAGCAGCCCAGTGGACTTTATCCACTCAATGGACTTAGGCATCAGGGTGCCTGTCAGACAAAATAGCAAACACAAATCGCCTTATTTTGTCCCTCCAATAGTGGCAGTCCACTCAAAACCTGTTGCTGGGGTCCCCATTTCAACAACCTTAACCCCAGGCAACTCTCACAACAGATGCTTCACCAATGGGTTGGGGAGCTCATCTGCAAGACCTCTCCACCCAAGGCACTTGGACTCCACAGGAGACTCATCTACATATCAATCTCTTAGAGCTCAGAGCAATCTTCCTTGCTCTTCGAGTGTTCCACACCCTACTCAGCTACAAGGCAGTCCTCATTCACACGGACAATCAAGTAGCCATGTTCTATGTGAACAAGCAGGGGGGAACAGGCTCTCTGTCGCTTTGCAACGAAGCTTTGCGACTATGGGCCCTCGCCAGAGAGCATCAGATTCATCTCCTGGCAGAGTATCTTCCAGGCGTACAAAACTCTTGGGCAGACAGACTCAGTCGAGTTCTGCTTCCACACGAATGGTCTCTGCATGCAGACCAGGTGACCAAGATTTTTCAAATTTGGGGAACCCTGGACATAGACCTTTTTGCAAGTCCGTTGAATGCCAAACTTCCCCGGTTCTGTTCCAGAATTCCGGCTCACGGCTCTCAGGCCAGGGATGCTTTCCTCCTTCACTGGGGTCAAGACTTCCTTTATGCCTTTCCACCCATTCCCCTAATTCCCAAAACCCTGTTCAAGTTTCAGAGAGACAGAGGCCGTATGATCCTCATAGCTCCACATTGGCCACGGCAAGTGTGGTACCCTCTGCTTCTACATCTCTCTCAAGCTCCCTCTCTGGAGTTAGGGTCTGCTGCAGATCTCCTGTCCCAGGAGGACGGAATGTTATGGCATCCCAATCCCCAGTCTCTGCATCTCAGAGCTTGGTTGCTGAAGGCCTAGATCTCCATGATCTTAACCTCCCTCAGCAAGTAAAGGATATCCTTTATGCTTCCAGGAAGCCTTCCACAAGACACTCTTATGCATTTAAGTGGAAAAGGTTTACCATATGGTGTTCGCAGAAGGGTCTTAACCCCCTTGCGATACCTCTGGAATCATTGCTGAAGTATCTCCTTCATTTATCCAATGCAGGACTTAAGGACTAACTCAGTAAGAGTCCATTTGAGTGCTATTGCAGCTTCTTTCAAGCCTCTAAATGGACAACCTATTTCCTCCCATCCACTTATAGCAAGATTTATGAGAGGCCTTCTTCTAACTAAACCTCCCATTAGGCCACCACCGGTGGCATAGGACTTAAACCTGGTTCTTGGTCAGCTCATGAAGCCACCTTTCGAACCCTTAGCTACTACCTCATTGAAATTCCTTTCTTGGAAGGTTATCTTTCTCATTGCAATCACATCAGCACGTCGCATCAGTGAGTTGCAGGCACTAGTGGCTGATCCACCTTATACAAGGTTCCATCATGACAAGGTAGTCCTTAGGACTCATCCACACTTTATGCCAAAGGTGGTCTCGCCCTTTCATCTAAACCAGGCGGTCTAGCTGCTTGTGTTTTTTCCAAGGCCTAATGCTTCAAATGCAGAAAGGAATCTTCATACTTTGGACTGTAAAAGAGCTTTAGCCTTTTACTTACAAAGAACACAGCAACATAGAAAGTCCTCTCAACTCTTTGTTGCTTTTGATCCTTCTCATTTGGGACTTTCAGTCTCCAAGAGGACACTGTCTAACTGGATTGCTCAGTGTATTTCCTTTGCCTATCAGAGTAAGAATCTTCCTCAGGAGGGCCATGTCACAGCTCACAATGTGAGAGCCATGGCAGCTTCATTGGCTCATCTACACTCTGTGTCTATCGACGACATCTGTCGAGCAGCTACCTGGGCCTCAATTCATACCTTCACAGCCCATTACTGCTTGGACAAGGACTCCCGCCGGGATTCCTTGTTTGGTCAGGCTGTTCTCCAACACCTGTTCCATACCTAATCAATTTCTACCCATCATTCCTGGTTGGATGCCAGAGATCCATGGGGGAAAGTGGAGCCCTTCCACAGGGACACACAACTTCTGGGGTCTCTCCCTGGCATCTAAAGCTAGGGAGTCCCCATATGTGATGACTACATTCCTGCTTGTTCCTGGAGATAGCATAGTTACTCACCTGTAACAGGTGATCTCCGGGAACAGCAGGAATTTAGTCCTTACAACCCACCCACCTCCCCTAGGAGTTGTATTTCTCTCTCTGTCTTTCTCTTTACCTCTCTCTCTCTTTGTCTCAGCTTTAAAACTCAACTGGAGAGAGGCAGTTGGGAAAGGCGGGAAGGCAGCACGCAGGCGCTGTGGGATGCTCCCAAAAGCTTTCTAATTGGATGCTGGGGAGCGTTCCCGCGCAGGCTCCGTTGGTACCGACGATACCCAAATGTGAGGACTAAATTCCTGCTGTTCCTGGAGATCACCTGTTACAGGTGAGTAACTATGCTTTCCCCAAACAGTTCAGCAGGGGTAGAAGCCCAGTTAACTCTCTATCTGCCACACATACTGTTATCTGATGTACGTCTATACAAGGAAAGCAGTACAGATGCCCCCAAGCTTAGTCTAAAACCACAGTTAACAGCTATAATAGTGATCCCCCAAAAAATCAACAGTTACAATTGATAGGTTTAAGCCAGCAGAGAAAATAGAAAAATGTGCTCTTACATAATGGAGGCTCCTCAGCTTCTGCAAAACTGGCTCAGGCCAGGTGTGCAAATCCTGTTAGGCCTCTCTTGTCTCTTGTTTTTCTCCCTTTTTCTTCTGCTGCCAACTCCATGCATCGATCTTTTGCTTTGCTGCTTTTTATGCCTGGAACAAACTATTTGAGCTGGTGCATCAGACTCACTCTCTGCTTCTTTTTCTAAACCATGAGTAAGGCTTCTCTCTTTGAGGCTGCTTTTGAATAGGTGATTCCCACATTGTTTATTTGATCTGGCTATTTACACTAGTGAGGTTAGACCAGAGCCTCTACCATGTGCCCTGAGAGCTCCGACTACATAACTTTACATATTGTTATAAGGGTTTAGGGAGTAGGAGTACCTAAAGATTTCATACTATAGTGTGTTATTTTTAGTATTTCTACCTCATGGTAGTGTTATTTGCCTTATCTCCAGGAACAAGCAGGAATAAGTCCTCACATATGGGTACGTCGGTACCGACGGAGCCTGCGCGGGAAAGCTCCCCAGCTTCCCAGAAGGAAGCTTTTGGGGCCTCCCACTGCACATGCGCGCTGCCTTCCCGCCTTCCTGACCAGCTCTCCTCAGTTTCTCTTTTTCCGCGGAGCCAGCAGGTCATGTTCCTGTCACCGCTGAAGAAATTATTGTTTTAGTTTGTTTCTTTAGACCGCGTACCTGCCTTCCCCATACCGAAACCGGTACCGCCGGTCTCTCTTTTCTTTTCTTTTAAAAAAAAAAAAACCAAAAAACTTTATCTTTGCACAACTTGGTGACTTCGGTTAGGCCTCAGGCCTACACAAATTCTCCTCATGGAGAAACCAGCCCCTGGTTTTAAGAAGTGTACCAAGTGTAGTGCTGTTATTTCTGTCACAGACACCCATGAATGGTGTCTTAAATGTTTGGGACCTGACCACTCCATTCCGGACTGCCCATCCTGCTCCCAGATGTCTAAACGTGGTTTGCAGAACCGGGCCAACAAATTCCATGTGCTGTTTGCTTCAGATAATCCAGCATCACAGTCATCCAGGTCTTCCTCTCCGGATGGATCTCAGGTAACCAAACCTTCTTCGGGCAGGTCCTCAAAGAGCAAATCTCCTTCAAAGCATCGAGAGGCTCTCACTTTTGAATCTGAGGACCATGCCCCAGCCAAACAACCCCGGCGGGAAGCTCTGGCTTCCAAAGCACCATCTATGGGGTTACAGGTTGACATCGATGGCACGGCCTTGACTGATCACCTGTTAGACTGCTCTGGGGTACCGGCCCATACCGTACCGACATCCAGGCAGCAGTGGCGTCTATGAGCAATACTGTTCAGACCATGCAGCAGGCCATGCTGGCTTTTATTAATGCTGCGACGCCCTCGGTACCGCGCGTACAGCGGTACCGGGTCCGGTTCCGGTATCGTCTCCCATACCGGAACCGAGACCATCGACTTCCAAACGCAGATCGGTTCCGCATGCCGGATCCGGGTTTTCACCCGATACCGATCCCATACCCGGTACGCCCGATGTCGATACCGATCGGTATGCGTATCGTGCATTGGAAGCAAATAGAGAATACTCTGATTCTTCTGAGGATTTTGACTCCTCTGAGGACTCTGATGAGCTGTCTCTAGTTCTTCATGAAGACCCTTCTTCCCCAAAGAGGAGAATGTCTCCACCAGAGGATTTGTCCTTTCAAGACTTTATTATAGAGCTAGCTAAAGGACTTTCTATTACCACATCCTCTGAAAAAGAACCTAGGTCAAAGAAATTGGATATTTTAGGATACCCTAAGGTTCCTAAAGAGGCAGTCACCCTGCCTATCCATGAAATCCTTCAAGAACACTTGATGGACTTATGGGAGGCTCCTCTAACGTTGTCTCCTTACTCTCGTAGGTTGGACACCATGTACCGGGTCCCTCCTTCTCCTGGGTTTCAAAAGACTCAGCTGCCTTACCATTCCATTGTGGTGAAGTCTGCGCTGAAAAAGATTAAGAGCACCAAAGGGCACTCTTCTACCCCTCCAGGGCGAGAATGTAAGACCCTAGACTCTTTTGGCAGGAAAATTTTCCAGGCTAGTATGCTTATAGCCAGGATTAATTCTTACAGTCTGTATATGGGCATGTTTCTCAGGGAACTTGCCCTAAAGGTACGGCATTTTGCCTCCTTTATCCCTGAGGATAGAAAGGAGGAGTTCATTTCTCTGGTGAAACAGCTTCTAGATGTTTCTAAGTTCTCCAACAGAGCAGCTTTTGATTCCTTTGAGGGTGCCGGTAAAGCTTCGGGCATTGCTATTGCAGCCCGACGACTTGCTTGGCTCCAGGCCTCTGACCTAGAACCCTGGGTCCTGGATGGCTTACGGAATCTGCCCTGTACAGGTGAGAACTTATTTGGTAAAGACTGGCAAATTAAAGCCACTCAAATGGACGCAGAAAATGCCACATTAGATAGACTTTCTAAGTCTACCTCTACTCCTGCCAAGAAAAAGTCTTTCAAGAGGCCTTACTACAAGAAGGCCAGATTTTCCACAAATACTGGCCAACAATCTTCTCAGCCTCGCTTTGCTGCTAAACGTCAGCAACCTAAACAGGCAAGGTCAAAGCCTGCAGCGTCTGCCACTCCTCAGCAGGCTCAACCCCCTCAGGTGTTTTGACTTGCCCCTAGAGAACTTAACCTTTCTGGCTCTAGAACAACCAGAGCCCCTCACCATTCCCGGAAGGTTAGCTCACTTTGCTCCCAGATGGGGGCAAATTACATCAGAGCACTGGACCCTCTCTATCATGAGAGAGGGCTACAAACTTCATTTTTCCAACCTTCCTCCATATACCATGGTGAGGCACTTCAATTCTCCCCCATCTCTCCTGGGCCTGTTGGATCAGGAGGTCTCTTCTCTCCTTGCCCAAGGGGCAATAGAAGAGGTTCCTCTTCTTCAACAAGGGACAGGATTCTACTCCCCTTATTTTCTCATAACAAAGAAGACAGGGGGATTCAGACCTATCCTAGATCTGAGAGAATTGAACAAATTTCTATACAAGGAGAAATTCAAAATGCTTTCTCTAGGCATTCTCCTTCCATACCTTCAGAGTCAGGATTGGCTTTGTTCTCTAGATCTCAAGGATGCGTACACATATACTCATCCACCCATCCCACAGAAAATATCTAAGATTTCTGTTTCAGGGAAAACATTTCCAGTACAGAGTACTTCCCTTCGGTCTAGCCTCTGCTCCAAGAGTGTTCACCAAATGCATGGCAGTGGTGGCTGCATTTCTAAGAGGTCTGGGAATTTTTGTATTCCCATATCTGGACGACTGGCTCATCCGAGCTCCATCTCAGTCAGAGGCCCAGATTTCCCTGGACCGCACAAGACACCTTCTGCAGTATCTGGGACTGGTGGTAAACCTTCCCAAGTCTCAACTTACCCCTACTCAGTCTCTAGAATTCATAGGGGCCCAGTTGGACACCACCACTGCAAGGGCCTACCTACCTCAAGTCCGGGGCCAACGTCTGATGTGTTTGGCCTCCCAAGCTCAGTCCAGCAGTCACTTGACAGCCAGAGAAATGCTACGACTTCTGGGCCACATGGCCTCCACGGTACACGTGGTGCCCTACGCTCGTCTTCATATGAGAGCAGCTCAATGGACCTTGGCCACCCAGTGGACTCAAGCATCAGGAGTGCTCTCCGACCAAATACTCACCTCAAAGCGTCTGTTTTGGTCCCTCCAATGGTGGATATCCACCAAGAATCTGTTGTTGGGGACCCCCTTCCAACCCTTGTTGCCCCAAGCAACCCTCACAACAGATGCCTCCCAAACAGGGTGGGGAGCCCATCTTCAACACCTCTCCACTCAGGGTACTTGGTCTCCACAAGAGACCACCCTTCACATCAACCTCCTGGAACTGCGAGCAATCTTCTTTGCCCTCAAAGTCTTCCATACCCTCCTAGTCAACCTGACCGTCCTAGTCCAGACAGACAATCAGGTGGCCATGTTCTACATAAACAAACAAGGAGGGACAGGCTCTCTGTCGCTTTGCAACGAAGCTCTCAGATTATGGGCCTTCGCCAGAGAGCATCAAATTCATCTTCTGGCAGTCTATCTTCCAGGGGTTCAAAACTCTCGGGCAGACAGACTCAGTCAAGTTCTGCTTTCACACGAATGGTCCCTACATATGGACCAGATACGCAGAATCTTTCAGGAATGGGGAACCCCGGACATAGACCTCTTTGCAAGTCCGTGGAATGCCAAACTTCCCCGGTTCTGTTCCAGGAATCCGTGTCAGGGAGCTCAGGCCAACGACGCCTTTCTCCTGCATTGGGGTCAGGAATTCCTATATGCCTTTCCACCCATTCCTTTGATTCCCAAGACTCTGTTCAAACTCCAGAGAGATCACGGATCGATGATCCTCATAGCTCCACGCTGGCCACGCCAAGTGTGGTTCCCTCTACTTCTGCATCTCTCCCAGGGACCCCCTCTGGACCTGGGAGCTGCGCCAGACCTTCTGTCTCAGGAGGGGGGGGACTTTGTGGCACCCAAACCCCAAGTCCCTACACCTCAGAGCTTGGTTACTGAAGGCCTAAGCCTTCATGACTTCAATCTTTCTCAACCAGTGAAAGATATCCTTCATGCCTCTAGGAAACCCTCCACGAGGCGTTCCTATGCTTTCAAATGGAAACGCTTTTCCATTTGGTGTGCTCAACAGGGTCTTGACCCTTTAGCACTCCCTTTGAATTCTCTACTAGACTATCTCCTGCATCTTTCCAATGCAGGCCTTAAGACGAATTCAGTAAGAGTCCATTTGAGTGCTATTGCAGCATCTTTAAAACCTATAAATGAACAACCTGTCTCCTCTCATCCTCTTATTGCAAGGTTCATGAGAGGCCTGACTCTAACTAAGCCTCCCATCCGACCTCCTCCGGTAGCATGGGACTTGAACCTAGTTCTGGGTCAGCTTATGAAACCACCTTTTGAACCGTTGGTTTCTACCTCCTTGAAATTTCTTTCCTGGAAGGTCCTTTTCCTTATTGCAGTCGCTTCGGCTCGCCGCATCAGTGAACTACAGGCCTTAGTGGCTCATCCACCTTATACCAGGTTTCATCATGATAAGGTGGTCCTTAGGACGAATCCCCACTTTATGCCCAAAGTGGTCTCGCCTTTTCATCTTAATCAAGAGGTATATCTACCTGTCTTTTTTCCGGCTCCTCATGCATCCAGTGCAGAGAGGAACCTTCATACTTTAGATTGTAAAAGAGCTCTTGCCTTTTACCTCAACAGGACTCAGCCACATCGAAAGTCTTCCCAACTTTTTGTGGCTTTTGATCCTTCCCATTTGGGACTTCCAGTCTCCAAACGTACACTTTCCAATTGGATTGCTCAGTGTATTTCCTTTGCTTACCAGAGTAAAAACATTTCTCTGGAAGGCCATGTCACAGCTCACAATGTGAGAGCCATGGCCACTTCTATGGCTCATCTTCACTCTGTATCCATAGATCAGATCTGTCGAGCCGCCACCTGGGCCTCGGTTCATACCTTCACAGCCCATTACTGTTTGGACAAGGACTCCCGCCGGGATGCCTTGTTTGGTCAGGCTGTCCTCAAACACCTGTTCCATACTTGAACAACTCCTGCCCACCTTCCCAGGATGGATGCCTGAGATCCATACGAAGATGGCGAACCCTTGGAACGGGATCTCCCAGGCATCTTAGCTAGGGAGTCCCCATATGTGAGGACTTATTCCTGCTTGTTCCTGGAGATAGCACAGTTACTTACCTGTAACAGGTGATCTCTGGGAACAGCAGGAATTAGTCCTCACAACACACCCACCTCCCCTAGGAGTTGTATCCTCTATCTATCTTCCTTTCCTCTCTCTATTGTCTCAGCTATAAACTCGAACTGAGGAGAGCTGGTCAGGAAGGCGGGAAGGCAGCGCGCATGTGCAGTGGAAGACCCCAAAAGCTTCCTTCTGGGAAGCTGGGGAGCTTTCCCGCGCAGGCTCCGTCGGTACCGACGTACCCATATGTGAGGACTAATTCCTGCTGTTCCCAGAGATCACCTGTTACAGGTAAGTAACTGTGCTTTCTAATTCTTCTCCCCTTTCATGGATATGTTTTATTTAGGTGGATCTCATGTATATACTTATCTGCCTGTCAAGTTTTCCAGAGTCTGTGGACCCTCGCACTTACACTTTTTGCTAGCTGTTTTTTTTCCCCTCAAGGGTCAGATTCCATCTCTTACGATTGTTTAGCTGTGCTACTGCCACTACAGTTACTGTGTCCGTGTTGTTAAATAGGAACCAAATTCTCAGACAGATGCAGAAGGATAGATATGATCCTATGATCCTACCACAGCAGCAAGAATGTATCCATCCACAACAGTATGCGAATTACATCCAATCCAAATTAACCAGAACAATTTCGGATTCATCACAAGCATCCCACCAATTCAAGCAGTCTAAAGCACCACTCCTCAGTATCTCACCTCCATCATCCAAAACCATTAAAGAACTAATTGCCACCTTGAATACCACTACCGCAGCCAACGACCCATGCCCAGCACACTGGATCAAATCAATGCGCTCGGAGCTTAGTCCATATATAGCCAAAATTGCAAACCTCTCCTACTCCACTGGAACATTCCCTGTTGCTCTCAAGCAGACCTCAATACGTCCCCTATTAAAGAACAACCAGATCGACCCTAAGAAGGAAGAATCATACCGTCCAATCTCCAGCATCCCGCTTCTTGCCAAAATTCTGGAGAAAGAGACACAACGCCAAATTCAGCAATATATTGACACATCTTCTCCTCTAGATCCGTGCCAACATGGATTTAGGGAAATGCATGGAGTCGAGACGCTCATGACCTCATTAATCAATTCGCTCATCTGTGGGATCAATAACATAAGATCTGACGTCGCAATGATCTTCCTCGATATATCCGCTGCGTTTGATTCGGTAGACCATAAGATTCTACTATCGTGACTCTACGAAAAGGGCATACAAGGTCTAGCATGGAACTGGTGTAAGTCGTACCTCGAAGATCGATGGCAACATGTTCGCATCGACTCCAAAACATCAGAACCATTCCTCCAAACACAAGGGGTTCCACAAGGCTCCTCTCTATCGGCGCTCCTCTTCAATATATATATGCAGCCAAATCACCAAATCATTTAATGTTTCCTGCCTCATTTACGCTGACGACGTGCTTATTTTCACCCCGATTGATATAACGAGTCCAAATTACACCAACTTAACCAACTGTTTCAATGCAATAGCAGATTGGCTGTTAGATCAAAACATGCGAATCAACTTCAAAAAGACTGAAGTTTTAATAGTCACAAGAAACAAGCTCTTCTCCCCCCCTGCATTCCTCAAGGTACGGGACGCTGAGCTCCCAATCAAAAATACAATCTGCTACCTAGGTGTGATCCTTGATCAACGACTGGATTTTACCTCTCACATAAAAAGCACGGTAAAAACTATTTACTTCAAGATAAAAACATTACGCCACCTAAGACCCATGCTAGAATACAATGACTTCCGCTCAATATTCCAAGCAATAGTCACTCCACACTTTGACTATGCGAATATTGTATTACATGGTCTTCCAAAGAACACCATTAACCCTCTTCAACTAGCAATGAATGCGGCGGCGGCCCGTATCCTAGTTGGAGCATCAAAGAGAGACCATATCACGCCTATCCTTAGGGACCTTCACTGGCTCCCTATAGAATGTAGAATTAACTACAAAGCTCTCCTCATCACATTCAAGGCCCTAAATAATCTATCACCAGCAACGACTTCAGACCTCATCAGTCTACCTCCCAAGACAAGATCCAGGAGACCACTCGCTGAAAATACCCTAGTCATTCCCAGTGAATCCACAAATTGGTCCCAATCAACAATTAACAGAGCATTTAAATCTTATGCGCCTAGATGCTGGAATAAACTTCATCCAGATATCAGGGCAATACGAGACATGAAGCAGTTCAGGAAGGCTATCAAGCACTACCTATTCACTGAGTACTTCCAGCCACCGTAATGCTATTATAATATGTCATAAGACAGATTCTTATGCATAACCACTCCATAAGACATACCTTCAAGAACTAAAATGTTGATGTAATTACGCTCGCTGCTAATTGATTTTATGTAAATAGTTCAGTCGTTATTGTAGATAGTTACCCTTGTTACCCAAGTTTATTGCCCTGTTATCTGTAACTCATACGTGTTTTCAAATGTACTGAGATTGTTTTGTTCCATGTAAACCGCGCTGATGCTAAAGAGCGCGGTATTTAAGAAACTTTAAATAAATAAAAAAATAAATAAATAAATGACAGTTTAAAATTTCACTATTTCAGGCTTTCAAGTACTGTCTGAAGAGATATACAATGTTTCTTTAATGTCTTATCAAAATCATTAAGCTCTGAACTTTCTGTTGGCTCCCATGGTTTGTGTTTTATTTGTTCTCTCATGCTGCAGCTCTATTCCTCCCGACCCATCACATGATAATATTACACAAGTCAATAAACATTTACAGGAACTTGCTGATGAAATGAGAAAGGAGGGTGACTGGTTTGCTTGGGTCTTTAGCTAGTTTTCTGGTTTAGGCCAAGGCATCAGGAACTTTTCTCATTGTTATAATACTGTAGTATTGTTCCCCTCATGCTATGCTGTACTTGGTGCCTACCTATCTTGTGCTCCCAGCGCAAGCCCACCATGATCCATGTTACTATCCTCATGAGCCATGGCGCAATCACGCTTTGCCCATTTATGACAGTGTTGGACCCACTGTCTCCCATAAGCCTTTCCGAATCAGGAGGGCGAATGTGCTCCCACATTCTTCTCCTGAAGGGGGGGGGGGAGTGTGAGAGCCAGAGGAGAAAGAGTTAACACAGTAACACAAAGAAAAATCATTGAAATGTCTGAATGCTGGAATTGTACTGAGGTGCATACGTGAGCTTTCAGAGGTATGTGACATCATATGGAAAAGATGTGAAAACACACTTATCAGTA
Organism: Ichthyophis bannanicus; assembly: GCA_033557465.1. NCBI lineage: Eukaryota > Metazoa > Chordata > Amphibia > Gymnophiona > Ichthyophiidae > Ichthyophis > Ichthyophis bannanicus. The sequence continues at coordinate 116,387,567 of CM066043.1, forward strand.
AATGGTGGACAGAGAGAGGGTAGAAGGGCAATCATGAGATATAAACATGGCAGCTTAGCATGAAGAAGAACATGTGGCCCCCAGTATAGTTGTCAGAACACGGGGAGTTAAAGAGATATATTTCTTGGGAACTGAGGGGTGGGAGAAAACCAAGCAAGAGAACTAGGTAAAGAACCGAGTGAGGGAGGCAGAGGTCAGATAACACTATAAATCTGACAAGGCCCATAGTGATAATTGCAGACATGGGCCCGAGAAAGGTCAACGGAGAGGGGTACAGACATGAGTAGAATAACATCACACAAGTGGGGCCCCAGACAGCTGGAACAAGAATGAGCTACTTAGAGAAGAATGCCTGAACAGTAAGTATGGTCCTGAGCAAGGGTATATAATGTGACAGGACCAGATACACGATGAATCTGTCTGCTTCACAGTGGAGGCTGTGAGGAAGAATGGATTTCCTGGGTTCTCTATGGCCCCAGTATCCCTATTGTCGTGTCTGAGAGTTTTGTGTACATGCTGTTTTTGTCTTGTGTGTATGTCTATTACATTGATCTCTTGTGTCCAGCCTGTCATACTCGCTGTTGAGTGAGGAAGTAAGACAGAATCATGCAGGCAGGACCAGATATTCTGACTTGTAATTGTTTAGAAAGCTGCATCAGAGATAAGACAGAATGACTCTGTTCGCCTGCTGTGAGAGGTGGCAAGATCTGTAATTCCACTGGTCTGTTTTCCTTTGTTCTTAGCTTTCTGTTTCTGTAAGATAGGGAATAATAAAAGATCCTTTTGGAAGAAAAATCTGTGAGATAGTTATTACCATGTAAGTGTGTGTTGTCCTGCATAAGGTGAGATTTTATTGGGAAATGTAAGTCCTCTGTGTGATGTTTCTTTTATTGGGAAGTGATTTATACTCCCTGAGTGGTTCTGGATGGAGGAAGGTGTCTGCTTGGGAACTGTCTGGCCAACAGTCCAGCTGACCCTTCACCCCATACAGACGTTACTGCCCTATCCTCCAGCAAGGCGATTGGCTATGCTCCTTGGACGGATGTCTATGCTCACATCCTCGTCCACCCCAAACACAGAAAGTACCTCCGCTTCATGGTTCAGGGAAACCCTTACCAGTACAGGGTACTTCTCTTCGGCCTTGCGTCCGTCCCGCAGGTCTTCACAAAGTGCCTGGCTGTGGCTGCGGCCCATCTGTGGCTGCAGAGCACCTTCGTCTATCCATATCTAGACGACTGGCTCAAAAAAGGGGGCATGGCCTCTGAAGCCAGACAGGCCATGGTCCGCACCATTTGCCTCCTGGAGCATCTGGGGTTCATGATCAATTACCCAAAGTGCCACCTCACTCCAGTTCAGTCCCTGTAGTTCTTCGGGGCTCGCTTGGACACTCTTCGGGCCATGACTTTTCTTCCTCAGGACAGGGTGGACCGCCTCGTGTCCCTGGCATCCCAGGTGTAGTGCCCAGCGCTGTCCCAGCTCGGACAATACTTCACCTCCACGATGCATGTCATGCCCAACGCCCATTTCAACATACGGGCGATGCAGTGGTGCCTCTGAGCGCAATGGGCGCAGTTGTCCGGCCGCCTCTGAAACCCCATCTCGGTCTTTCCCAGCATGACAGAGTCTCTGGCTTGGTGGCAGGAGTTTCTGAATCTGCTTCGCGGTATGCCCTTCCAAGCCTTGGCACATCAGGTGGTCTTGACCATGGATGCCTCCCTGGCGAGCTGGGGAGTCCACTGTGAGGGATGGCGCACTCAGGAGTCCTGGTCCTCGGAGTCCCGGCAGCAGATCAACCTGCTGGATCTCTGGGCAATTCGCCTCGCTCTCCGGGTTTTCAGGGACTGCTTACAGAACTGAGCGGTGCTGGTCCAGACGGACAACCGGGACATGATGTGAACAAACGGTGGGTCACCAGCTCCTACAGCCTCTGTTCGGAGGCGACAGCCCTGCGCTCCTTTGCGGTGAGCTAGGGCATGACCATCTGGACCACTTATTTCCTGAGTCAGGACAATGCATTGGTGGACTGGCTCAGCAGGGTCCTCCAGCCATACAGGTGGCGCTTGTGTCCCCAAACGGTACAGTGCCTCTTCCAGAGTTGGGGGACTCCAGACCTGGACCTCTTTGCCAGCCTGGCGAATTTGCAGCTTCCTCAGTTCTGCAGTCCCCTCCCGTTCCCGGGCAGGGTGGCCCCTGATGCCTTCCTCATCTCGTGGGACACAGGGTTACTATATGCCTTTCTCCCCCACGCCCCTCATCAACTGGACCCTTCTCAAAGTCCAGTGGGACAGGGCATCAATGATTCTCATAGCCCCGAGGTGGCCCAGGCAGCCTTGGTTTCCCCTGCTGCTCTGTCTCTCGATGGAGCCCCTGATCCCGCTCGGGTTCTCACCGGAGCTGCTGACGCAGGAGGAGGGTCTGTTTCATCCCAATCTGAGGTCCCTGTACCTATCAGCTTGGCGGCTGAGCGGGTCTCTCTAGCCTTCTACCATCTCTCCATGGAGATCGAGGACATTCTCTTGGCCTCATGGAAGGACTCAACCAGATGGGCTTATGCCTTCAAGTAGCATCAGTTCTCAGTGTGGTGCTTGGAGCTCCGCACGGACCCGTTTTCATGCCCTACCAGTTTGGTCTTGCAGTACCTGCTCCACCTCTCGCAGTCTGGACTGAAATCTAACTCGATCAGGGTTCACCTGAGTGCCATCTTAGAAAATCACCACCCCATCGAGGGCAAACCTCTTTCGGGGCTGCCACTTCTCTCGTTTAATGCGAGGCCTGCTTCTTTCCAAGCCCCCTATCGTTCCATGGTACGACCGCACCTTGAATATTGTGTGCAATTCTGGTCGCCGTATCTTAAAAAGGATATAGCATTATTAGAAAAGGTACAGAAAAGAGCCACCAAAATGGTAAAGGGGATGGAAGGCTACTCCTATGAAGAGAGGCTACAAAGGTTAGGGCTCTTCAACCTGGAAAAGAGACGGCTGAGGGGAGATATGATAGAAGTCTATAAATTAATGAATGGAGTGGAACGGGTAAACGTAGATCAATTGTTTATGCTATCAGAATATAGAAAGACTAGAGGACATGCAATGAAGCTACAGGGTAAACTATTTAAGACAAATAAGAGAAAATATTTTTTCACTCAACGTGTAATCAAACTCTGGAATTTGTTACCGGAGGATGTAGTAAAGGCTGTTAGTGTAAATGGGTTTAAAAAAGGTTTGGACAAGTTCCTGGAGGAAAGGTCCATAAACCATTATTAAAAAGGGACCCAGGATATCAATGCTTGACCCAATACAAGCATTGTGGAACCTTTGTCTTTTGGGGTTACTGCTAGGTACGTATGACCTAGATTGGCCACTGTTGGAAACAGGATACTGGGCTTGATGGACCTTGGTCTGACCCAGTATGGCATATCTTATGTTCTTATGTTCTTATGCCCTCTGGCGGAATGGGACCTCAATGTGGTCCTCACACAGTTGACCAAGCCACCCTTTGAGCCCATGTCTACCTGCCCACTGCGGCATCTGTCATGGAAGGTGGCCTTTTTAATAGCTCTCACCTCCACCCGGAGAGTCAGTGAACTCCAGGCACTGATGGCCGAGGCACCGTACATGAGGTTCTGTAGGAACCAGGTGGTCCTGCAGACTCACACCAAGTTCCTTCCGAAGGTTGTCTCAGATTTTCATCTCAATTAAGAGAGAGTGCTGCCCACTTTCTTCCCAAAGCCCCATGCCGACCGGGCGTTGGCTATTCTCCATACCTTGGATTGTAAGAGGGTTCTCTCTTTCTACCTGCAGCAGACTCGGGACCACCGCATATCCAGGCAGCTCTTCATTTCCTTCGCCCCCAGCCGCTTGGGTTTGGTAGTCTCCAAGCATACCTTGTCTATCTGGGTGGCGGACTACATCGCCTTTGCCCAGGCCCAGGCCAGGTTTCCCTTGGAACACCGACTCACAGCTCACAATGTCCGAGTGATGGCGACGTCTGTCACTAGTCTGCGCTCAGTGCCACTGGCAGATATCTGCCGGGCCACCACCTGTTCTTCCACTCACACCTTCATGTGCATTACTGTCTGGAGAGAGAGTCCCGTTGGGATGCCACCTTCAATCAGGCTGTACTCCGCAATCTGTTTGTGGTTTAAGCAACTCCTGCCCTCTGTCCCTTCTTGTTCTGGCTACCGGGACCATGGCCATCCATGGACCCAGGGTCCTCGGGCTGCCTTCGGCTTTCACTGGCAACTACTCATGGCGATGCCATGCCTTTTTCTACAGGTCCTCTGTATCCTGTAGCTAGGGAGTCCCATATGTGAGAACTAACCTCCTGCTTGTTCCAGGAGAAAGTATAGTTACTCACCTGTAACAGGTGCTCTCCAGGGACAGCAGGACTCGGTTCTCAGAATCCTCCCTCCTCCCCTTGAAGTTGCTGTATATTTTTGCCATCTTCCTGAAGGGGCTATAGTTATGAACCTGACTGAGTAAGATGGCAACTTTAGGCGAGAAGGGGACTACGTATGTGTGGTGGCATTCCCAAAGGTTTTCTTTGAAAGCTGGGGAAATGCTCCGTGCGGGCTCCGTCGGTGCCGACGTCACCCATATGTAAGGACCGATTCCTTGTGTCCCCGGAGAACACCTGTTACAGGTGAGTAACTATGCTTTCTGCACCGCTAGGTTGTCCCAAGAGGGATTTCATGGCGACCCACTCCAATGCAAAAGTGTGCTGCTTCTTCAGTCACCACCTGAAGATGGGGTCCGAAGGCCTTGGCACCCTGGCTCAACCTTGACCAGGTCAGCACCTGCTGTAGGTGTTTCCTACATGGTCCCTGGTGGGGCATGTGGAGTACCATCTGAGAAGAATTATTCTGGCGGCACTGGGTTGGTTGAGGAGAGCATGATGCACAGATCTGATGTGGCTCCTGCAAGCACCACCTCTCGCATCTGGCATTATTGTGTCATGGGCTACTTGTCCTGGAGGATCTGGCTCCCTTCTTGCTTATGGCGTGGCTTCTGTATGAAGACAGTTAGTGCATACAGGCCACTCTGCTCAGAGCCCGAAGGAAATCTGCCAACCTGGCATTAAGTGCGGGTATGGTACCTTGGGTGCTGGTGTGACACAAGGTGGCTAGCTCCTGAGACGGCCAATATGCTGCTTCTGTGGCTTTTCTGCAGGACGGTCTGGAGAAGGACCTTTTTTCCTTTAGCTTCCTAAAGGTTCAGGTGGCAGCTTTGGCCCTCCCCTAAGGTCTGTGGTCCCCTTCTTGGATCTGTGTCTGATGCTCAGGGTCCTGATGTTGTAGCCCTTTGAATTGTTGAAGTTTGGTGCTCTCCAGGGCTTGAAGCTCAAGACGTCTTCTTGGTTGTGATTGGTCCACAAGGCGGTTTTCCGAGCTGATGGCTCTCTTATCAAGCTTCTTAACCTTTTTTTTCTGAGGAAGCAGTTTCCATTCAGCCTGTGACTTTCTTCTTCCCTGAAGTGGTTTCTCCCTTTCATGTGAACCAGGCATTTTGCCTGCCCTCCTTATCTAAGGAGCTATGTCAGGGGAATGGTAAGGATCTTTGCCTTGTGGATGTCCAGAGGGTGATTCTCTGGTTCTTGGAGGTTACAAATTCCTTTCATAAGTCAGACCATCTTTTTCTGTTTGCTGGCTTGTGCAAGGTGGTGCGGCAGTTCAGTTTGCATTGGTGCACTGGGCTAAAGAGGCTATTGCCTCAGTGGATCTGTTGTGGAACTGTCCAGTTCTGGAGGGTTTGCACACCCTTCTAGCCAAGGCATCCTTGTGGACATAATGGAGCTCGGTAGCCCTTGAAGACATTTGTCAGGCAGCAACGTGGGCATCACTTTCTGCTTTTGTAAAGCATTTCCACTTGGATGTCCACGCTTGAGGGGACACAGTTTTTTTAGCTCTAACGTTTTTCGAGCTGCTGTATCATCTTTCTGCCTAGTGGAGGCATAGCTTTCCTATGTCCCATTTGCCTGGACTGGTCTAGCAGGACGATATTGAAGATGACATTTTACTTACCAGATAATGTCCTTTCCTTGAGTCCTGCTAGACTAGTCCAGGACTTGCCCCTACAACTGTGTTTGCTTTGTTCTTCTGAGACGGTACCCTTGGGTCCGCTATGATTTCTCTGTTTGGCTCTACAGGTTCATCTTTATGAACAACCTTCTCTTTATGCTTTCCTGTACATAATAGCTCTCTACTGTTTGCTCGTTGTCAATGTTGAGTTTGTCTAAGACCTGCCATGTTCTCCCATATGCTTTGGGATGGATACTGAAGAGACCTCTGGTGGCTGAGGCACATAGAGGCATGGGAGTGATGTCATTAACACTTGGGCTTTTCATTGGTTCTTTGTCTCCACTAATCTGCTGGTAAGGGAACACAACCCACTTGTCTGAACTGGTCTAGGAGGACTCAAGGAAAGGACATTGTCTGGTAAGTAAAATATAGTAACATAGTAAATGACGGCAGATAAAGACCAGTATGGTCCATCTAGTCTGCCCAGTAAGATGGCAAGAGTAGGTGCACCTGCTTCTCCGTGCAGGCCACCCCTCCCCATGTCTTTGTTTTAGGGGTGAACCCATCGCTCCGTGTAGGACACCCCTGTATGTTGAAAAATTAGTTACGTTTATTTTGATTTTATCCTGTTGCTGTAAAGGGATCCACTGTGTCTGTCCCATGCCACTTTGAATTCCGTCACTGTATTTGCCCTCACCACCTCCATCGGGAGAGCACTCCAAGCATCCACCACCCTTTCAGTGAAAAAATATTTCCTGACATTGCCTTTCAATTTACGCCCTTGCAGCTTCATGTTATGCCCTCTAGTTTTACTGTTTCCCCGTCTTTGGAAGAGGTTTGTTTGTTCATTATTTCTCTTTAAGTGTTTAAAGGTCTGAATCCTATCTCCCCTGGCCCTCCTCTCCTCCAGAGTGTACATATTTAGGTCTTCAAGTCTCTTCTCTTAAGGCTTCTGACGCAGGCTCCAAATCATTTTGGTTGCCTTCCTCTGAACACTTTCCAGTCTTTTTATAGTCTTTGTAAGATATGGTCTCCAAAACTGAACACAGTATTCCAAGTGAGGCCTCACCAGTGACTTATACAGTGGCATTAGTACCTCTTCCTTTTTGCTGGTAATTCCTCTTTGTATGCAACCCAACATCCTCCTAGCCTTTGCCACTGCCTTGTCACACTATTTTGCCACCTTGAGATCCGCAGAAATAATCACACCAAGGTCCTTCTCCTGATCTGTGCACACCAATCTCTCTCCCCCTATCGCGTACATTTCACCTGGATTTCTGCTTCCCAAGTGCATGACACTGCACTTCTTTGCATTAAATCTTAACTGCTAAGCATTAGACCATTCTTCCAGCTTTTGTAGATCTTTCCTCATGTTATCCACTCCCTCAGAGGAGTCCACTCTGTTGCAAATTTTTGTCTCATCTGAAAAAAAGACAGACTTTTCCATTCAGTCCTTCAGCAATATCACTCACAAATACATTGAATAGTGCCGGGCCCAGGACCCGAACCCTGGGGTACCCCGCTAATCACCCTCCTTTCATCCGAGTGAGCTCCATTTACTATTACCTTTTCTCTCAATCCAAAACTACCTTTCCTTTGTTCAAATAAGAAATGCAATCAGTGAGCTTTAATCTGTAAAAGTATGGGTCTTCAACATTTTAAAATGCCCCAAGGAGTCTGAGTGATTGAATCCCATGACTTGATGATATGCTGGTGACTGTAACTAGCAACATGCATGTGACAGGATTAGTAACTGAAACTAATAGCAGATGTGAGTGGGAGGTTAGTATTAGTGCCTGAGGACAGGCATGTTTTTGTAAAGCATGTTTTAGGACCCGGTACATGGAATCATCTCCTGATTTTTGAATGGAAGCATCATCCTTCAATTTGCTGATATTTCTGGCATTTATATAATTATTTGGATTTAGCTCATGCCATTTCAGTGGCAACACAAGACATGCTACATTCAGGTGTGATAAGTATTTCTTTCCCCAAGGGGCTTACGTTCTAAGGCCCCTATTTATTAAGCAGCAGTAAAGTAACATATTTATGCTATTTTACCATAAGAAAATTTACCACAAGATTTACTAACCCATAATACCAGAGTACTGTGGGTTAGTGAATCTCTCACAGTAAGGTTTTTGTTTTGTGCTCCAGCCAGGGATATCACATGGTCCTGGCTGCAGCAGTGAAAAGATGGTAGGCCCAACAGCACACTACATTTTGAAGGTCTGGACCACTTATGTTACAATAATTATACCCCATCTTTCCCACCTCCCTAATCCTTTTAAAAACAGTGTGCCCTACCCCCTCCCAGTTCCTGATCCTTACAAAATTTGAAGAGTTCTCCGCCATTTTGTTAGATATACTGTATGAGCACTCCCTCAAGCATTCTCTTATTTGCAAGCCTTACCCCTGACCATGAGACTACCATTGGGCCTGAAGGGTGCCATTTTGGATGAGGCAACTTCTAGGACTGGGAATTGCTCTTGCCCTCAACTAGACCGCAGGGGGAGGGGGATTGAGGAGGCTGGCAATAAAGGAATTGGGGTGTAGGTGAGACGATTAGGTTGAGAAAGGCTGATATTTCAAACAAAGGGTTTGGAGGAACTTTTGAAATTTGGTGGGAGTGGGTTAGAGAGTGTGAGTTTTTTTTTTTTAAAAGGATTGGATGCTGTGTGGACAATTACTTTAACTTTCTTCCGGGGGGTGGGGCGAAGGAGTTAACATCTTAAGAGATGTTAACTTTCAATGAATAATGCAATTTGCAAAGTTTACTGTAAGCTGCTTTCTTCATTTTACATAATAATTAACTTCTCATAACATAGTAAATGATGGTAGATAAAGACCAGCATGGTCCATCTAGTCTGCCCAGTAAGTTGCCAGAGTTGTATGTGCTGCTTCAGGCAGATTACCTCTCTTTATTTAGAAGTTATTTGTGTTTATTTTAACAATGTCCTTTGAATTCTGTGGAAAGAAAGAAAGACTGAGGAGATGAGGCATGGTGACCGCAGATGCAGCCATGCATGGAAGAGCCAATCTAAAAGATTCTAGAAGGACTGATAGGTTCCCATGTGGGGCTCAGTCGATGACATCACCCATGTGTGAGCATTCATCCTGCTTGCCCATGGAGAAAAGCTTTTCCAGACATACACAGACTTCTCTGTGAGACCATCTCTGGCAGTACTGGAGGACATCACTTGTATGGCCAATTCCTCCTGCTTGTCATGGAATGCAAATTCACCCCCTTCTCCCACACTTAAAAGTTGGAAAAATAAAACTTTTCATTGCTCCATTTAAAAAAGCACTCCACAAAACTTGTGATGAAAGTTAATTTGGTACAGGTTTGCTGTCTTCTTACATGTACACATTGTTAATATTTAGCTACTAACTTAAGGCGCACCAAATTAAAATTCATCTTAAGGTCACTACAACTTGGTATCTTGCATGCAAGAATTCACCCTGATCTGTTTTCCTGACCACCAACAGTGCTAAGTTTACTTTCTCCACAGTTAATTTTCTGCAAAGTTTACTTGCAGCTATTAGTTTTCCATTTAATTCTGCTGTTCCTATCATTTCTCCACAGGGTAATCTTGCTTTATCTGAAAACTCATGCTTTTAAGCAAAGGTGGCGTACTGGATGGGAGCTCTGTGGACTGTTACGCCCATGTAGGCCATTATGTAGCATGTGTTTTGGAAAGAATCTTGCATTAAGCTGCATTATTGAATACAGCTTAGTAAATTACTTGTAAGTTTTGTATCTTGATTGCTTTTTCTCTCCTTTTGGTCCACAGGTGGTTAGAGGGGCAATGCTGGCTGTGGTCCTGCGCCTCTCCTGGCGCCCAGACCTCACCAGGATATGCACCACCTTTGTTAACACCCCTGATATGGCGGCCTGTAGCTCTGTCTGGAGCTGCCTGTCCACTGAGAATGAGCAGCGCTGTCGCAGTGCATTGGAAGCTTCCACAGCACAGTATCGTCACGCAAAGGCTGCAGCTGCTGTCCTGGTGTCTCTCTGCTCCGTGGCTGGTGTCCCCTCATTACTCTATACGTTGCGTTCCAGGACACTGCGTGGGAGACACAAGGGAGATGTCAGGTAGGTCTCCTTCCACTTTAGTCTCTATGGTATCCGTTGGTTTAAATTAAACTCTGTGTCCCCCACACACCATAGTTATTTTATTTAGGTATTTATTTGGTGTTTTAAACTGTAAAGTGTAATTATAGATCGCATCCGGTAAGAACCAGTTAGCTCACTTACTCTGCTTGTTTGTTCCCATGTACACTGCTTAAAGGATATCTCCTGGCTATCAGCAGTCTAAACTTGACCACTGGCAGGATCTTGTTCCTATTTCAAGAAGGTTTTGTTGTCTTCCCTCTCTTGATGACTTAAATATTCTGTGTTGATCAACATACTTTTCCTGTACTTAAACCACACTCAGGCTTTTCCAGTGATATTTTTAGGCCGACTTCTCAACCCTCCTCTAACCATCTCTTTGTGTCTGCCCCAAGCTTGCTTAAAATCTTTCACAGTCTTCACTTGCACCACCATTGGTGAGAGGTGATTCCAGGCACCTATCACATCCTCAATAGGAGGAGGATTTCCTCTTTCTATTTTTTTTCTCGTTTCCCTCCTTCATATGATATTCCATTCACCCTCCAACTTTTTCATGGAAGGGTACACTCAGCAGTGAGTTCACTTTGTTGTGGTACACCATTATGCCCAAGGGCAGCCCAAGGGGGGTGCGGGGCCATGTGCGGAGACTCGGTGCGGGTCCTCATTTGCATAAGGGACCTCATTTGCATAAATATTTGCATAATATTACTATATACTAACTTTTAGTAAACATGCCTCTTAATGAGTGTATGGATAAAGAAAGACTAAAAGATTTCTACATTACTATAATCCAGTGACAACTGCCAGGCACTTTAGGAACTACTACAAACACTGCCCATTTAGAACCCATAGCAAACCCGCTGTATCATAACAGCACTACCAGGACTCACAAAGCACAAGACCCTACCTATCAAAAGGCAAATATTAAACCAATACATTTCAGAGAACAACAATACATGACCTACTGGGGAAAGAGGAACAAGTGGCAATGTCAAATAGGAATTACATAAACAGAATACCTCAGCTCAGTTACACGTGCAGAACATAGACCGTCACCAAACAAGAAATCACAATGTAGAAACAGGAAGACAATAATTAAACTGGGAACCCCAAAAGCCCAACAACACTAGAAATAAAACTATAAATTAATTTCCTCTTGTACTAAACAAAGCACAGACGTTAATGATGCACATTTCCCAGAGCTGGCATATTTCAGTTAATAAATTCAATAAAGAGATATTTTTCTACCTTTGTGCATTTTTTTTCAGTTGCAATTGCTCCAGCCACTTTCTTCTGGTTTCTTCGTGTCTTCTGCTAACTCTCCATCGTCTGCTGTCCATTTGTCCTTTCTTCACTCTTCTAGTTTTTTTCCATTCTCTCTCTACATCTGCTTTAACATACTAATCTTTCTCCTTTTGCTCTTTCCTCATTCCTATTTCATCCATTCAAATTTTACCCCGCCATCCTCAATCCCCACTTACTCTCCCAATACCCGGTCAATTGTAGATTTTTCTTCCCTCCCACACAAAATATTTTTCCCCTGTCCATTTCACTCTCCCAGCCCCATCCCATTCTAATCCTCCCCCAACATCAGCTCCCTTCTAGTTCCAGCCCCACCCAGCATCCGCTCCCTTCTAGTCCCCGCATCAGCCCATTTCCAGTCCTAGCTCCCCCATCCGAGTCCCTCCATCAGCTCATTTCCAATCCCAGCCCCCCATAAGCCCATTTCTAGTCCTATCCTAGCCCCACCATCAGCCCATTTCCAGTCCTAGCTCCCCCATCCGAGTCCCTCCATCAACTCATTTCCAATCCCAGCCCCCCATCAGCCCATTTCTAGTTCTTTCCTAGCCCCCCACCATCAGCCCATGTCAAATCCTAGCTCCCCTCCACTCAGCCCATTTTCAATCCAAGCCCCCCATGAGCCTACTTCCAGTTCTAGCCCCTCCATGATTCCATTTCAATCCAAGCCTCCCCCAACAGCCCATTTCCAGTCCTATCCTAGCCCTCCATCAGCCCATTTCCTGTCCTAGCCCCCCTCACTCAGCCCATTACCAGTCCTAGCTCCCTCCCCTCACAGCCCATTTCCATTCCAAGCCCCCGTCCCCATCAGCTATTTGCAGTCTAAGCCCTCCTTCCACTCAGCCCATTTCCAGTCCTAGCCACCCCCCCCAGCCCATTACCAGTCCTAGCCCCCCCATAGCCCATTACCAGTCCTAAGCCCCCCATCAGCCCACTTCCAGTCCTAAGCCCCCCATCACCCCATTTTCAGTCTTAGCCCCCCATAGCCCATTACCAGTCCTAACCCCATCAGCCCATTTCAAGTCCTAGCTCCCCCCATAGCTCATTACCAGTCCTAACCCCATCAGCCCATTTCAAGTCCTAGCTCCCCCATCCGAGTCCCTCCATCAGCTCATTTCCAATCCCAGCCCCCCATCAGCCCATTTCTAGTCCTCTCCTAGGCCCACCATCATCAGCCCATGTCAAATCCTAGCTCCCCTCCACTCAGCCCATTTCCAATCCAAGCCCCCATGAGCCTACTTCCAGTTCTAGCCCCTCCATGAGTCCATTTCAATCCAAGCCCCCCCCACAGCCCATTTCCAGTCCTATCCTAGCCCTCCATCAGCCCATTTCCTGTCCTAGCCCCCCTCATTCAGCCCATTTCCAGTCCTAGCTCCCTCCCTTTACAGCCCATTTCCATTCCAAGCCCCCCTCCCCATCAGCTATTTGTAGTTCAAGCCCTTCTTCCACACAGCCCATTTCCATTCCAAGCCCCCGTCCCCATCAGCTATTTGTAGTTCAAGCCCTTCTTCCACACAGCCCATTTCCATTCCAAGCCCCCGGCCCCGTCAGCGAGTTGCCGGTCAAGCCCTCCTTACACTCGGCCCATTTCCAGTCCTAGCCACCCCCCCAGCCCATTACCAGTCCTAAGCCCACCATCAGCCCACTTCCAGTCCTAAGCCCCCCCATCACCCCATTTTCAGTCTTAGCTCACCCCCATAGCCCATTACCAGTCCTAACCCTCATCAGCCCATTTCCAGTCTTAGCCTCCCCACAGCCCATTCCAGTCCTAACCCTCCAATAGCCCATTTCCAGTCTTAGCCTCCCCACAGCCCATTTCCAGTCTTAGCAACCCATAGCCCATTACCAGTCCTAACCCCCCATCAGCACATTTCCAGTCCTAGCCCCCCTATAGCCCATTACCAGTCCTACCCCCCATCAGCCCATTTCCAGTCTTAGCCCCCCCATAGCCCATTACATCCTAACCCCCTCCATCAGCCCATTTCCAGTCTTAGCCCCCCATAGCCCATTACATCCTAACCCCCCTCCATCAGCCCATTTCCAGTCTTAGCTCCCCATAGCCCATTACATCCTAACCCCATCAGCCCATTTCCAGTCCTAACCCCCGATCAGCCCACTTCCCTTCTTTGCCCCCCCCATAGCCCATTAGTAGTCCTAACCCCCCCATAGCCCATTAGTAGTCCTAACCCCCCCATAGCCCATTACCAGTCCTAACCCCCCTCCCCCCATTAACCCACTTCCAGTCTTAGCCCCCCCCTAGCCCATTGCTAGTCCTAACCCCTCTCCCCCCATCAGCCCTGATAGATTTAAAAAAACAAACTGGCTGCCGCTGCCCCTGTGGCAGCGGCAGAATCAAATGTCCCGCCGCAGGGCCCCGCCTGCCCGGCAGAGCCTCCCTGCAGCATCAGCTCCCGAGTCCCTCCGAATGTGCGGGCTTTCAGAGCCGTGAGAGTTTCCCTTTCTTCTCGCGGCTCTGTTAATCTCCTTGGTACTGATGGGATTTCCCATCAGCCCCGGCGGGATTAACAGAGCCGCGAGAAGTCAGAGAAGCTCTCCCTTCGCGGCTCTGAAAGCCCGCACATTGGGAGGGACTCGGGAGCTGATGCTGCAGGGAGGCTTTGCCGGGCAGGCGGGGCCCCGCGGCGGGACATTTGATTCTGCCGCTGCCATGGCGGCAGCGGCAGCAGCAGCTGGTTTGTTTGTTTTTTAATCTACTTGTGCTAATGAAGAATGTTTTTTGCACGGGGCCCCCTGAAACGCGGGGCCCTGTGCAAAAAACATTCTTGCTCAATGGACGGGCTGGCCCTGATTATACCATCACCTATCTCTCCCATAACCTGGCTTTCTCACCTTCCCTTTTCTTCCCCCAAGTCTTGGGACTGTTACCTTTCCTTCCTTTCTGTTCCCTTCTGCCTTTAATTGTCCTGTTGTAGTTGTTGATATGGAAGGACAGACTAGATAGGCCATGTGGTCTTTTTCTGTTGTCATATTTCTATGTTTCTATTAAGCTCACCTCTTCTTAGCAGCTGCTGCTGCTGTTACATTTTCTGTCAGCTTCCTTATGAAGTTGGGACCATTTGGGGCCAAGAAAGTGGTGATATCATCAACCAAAATGGCAGCATGAGCCTCAAGCTCTGATCAAAGGCAGCTAATAACCTCATCCATTTTGCATCTACAATGCGATCTTCTGTTTTAAAAGTGATCGAAGCAGGATAGTGCAGTAGCTACAAAGAAAAAGATAGATATAAGAGACTACTCTTACTCTGTAACTGGTGGAAGCAGTTGGGAGATACTATACATGCAATGGGAAGGCTTCTTGACAGAGGTGGGAACAAAACAGGATAGCACCTTGGCAGTCCTGATCAGAAAATCTTGTAATGCTTGGAGAAATCAAAGATTCCAGGGTGTCCTTCCAATTCAGCCCAGACAAGTGGGTTATGCACGTCAACTAGCAGGTGGAGACTGAGAAATATTGGCTGAGGGCAGCAGGCATTGGCTATTTATAGTGATCAGTCCGCTCAGTCTCCAGCAGGTGGTGTGTGCATAGCCTGTGTGATTGGACTGTGGAGCCCGCTAGGCCTAGTTTTGCCCAGGGTGCAGAATCCAGTGGTCTGGGTCCCTCCCTGTAATCTCCCCCCATGGCCCCTTTTCCCGGCTCTCTCTCTTCCCTCTCCCCAACCTTTGGGAGGGGGGCCGGAGGTACGAGCCCTTGTGTCTGTCTGTGTGAGCCTTAAGCTTTCCTTGGCTGCCAGCTGAATTAAAATTAGTCAAAAGAAAAAAAAAAGAAGAAAACCCAACATAGTAGGCACAGGGAAAGGTAGTGCGTGGTATCTGTGCAGGGATTGCTATTGGTTCCCATGGCAGAGGAATGCTCAGATAAGTCCTGCAGGCCCCAGTGAGTCTATTTATCTTTTTTTCTGCGGTTCGTGCTGGGGGAGTGTGCGGACTGCTGAGACCACATGGAGAGGGGCTGTTGTGCACTCTGCGGCAGCTGCTGGGCACAGCTATTGGATATCGGGCTGTGCCACAGCTGCTGAAAATCAGAGAAAGTGGTGGCAGAGGAGCTGGGGGAAGCCCCGAGTTGAATGCAAGCATGTTTGTAGTCCGCGGGGAGGCTGCGGGTGATGGCTGTGGGCCTGTGAGTTTTGTGGGAACCACTGACATCTTAGAGGAGCTGTTTCAGACTGCTGCTGAGAGCATGGGGCCTCCAGTCCTGTGTAATTCACGTGATTTGACTGCTAGATTGCTGCTAGACAGGATGGCAGGCACTGGGGGAGCGGGTGCTGCCTCTTATTCCCACAAATTTATGCTGCTGCTTCATCAGGCTTTGCGCTGTGGGGGCATGGGAGGCTGCAGGCGAAGCACCCCTGACGGGACTGCCTTGAGGAGGAGCACAATTTTGGCTCCCTGGTGTCATGGGAGTCCCACAAACCCTATGGAGGGTCCAGCAGACCACCTCGAGCAGCTCAAGGAGAAGCTGAAGGAGGAGGAGCTCCCTGAGCAGGAGGATCCAAAGGCTGTGTGGGTTTTCCACCAGGATGAGCTCCCAGCCTTGATCACAGAGTTGCTCGTGGCCCTCTGGATCACGGAGCCTTAAGCTGAGGAAGCCTTAAGCAGAGCCCAATGAGGAACCTCTTATGGACAGCATTAAGCATCTGCCTCAGTCCTTCATGGTTCACTCTGTTAGTCTACTCAGGAGCATCGAGTTATCTAAGTGCAACACCGCGAGTAGTGTCTGCGGGGCTACAAAGGCTTCCTCTAAGGCCCTAGGCGTGTAGACTTCTGTTCCCCCCCAGCCAGTCCCCAATGTGCCGTGCCTGACAAGCTAATGCATATAACCATAGATCATGGAATCCCCCCCCTCCATTTCCCTTTCAAACGGCTAAGCGGAATAACCGCTCTAGCCCCTTTCCATAAGAACCCCCCCGTATTACCTTTTCCAGTCGGTATAAGTCTCGCTGCAGCAGCCACACTGGGAGGGTCTGCAGCCAGTACAAAATCCGCGGAAGCACCACCATCTTCACCGCTGCCACCTTCCCCAACAAGGAAAGCGGGAGGGGACTCCATGCCTTTAATTGGGTCTGCAGGCGACAGACAATTCTGTCTATATTCCGAGCATATAAGTCCCATGGGTTCCTGGTCAGTAAAATACCCAGGTATACAAAGTTGTTCGCTGCCCACTTAAGCGGAAAGATTCTACCCCAATGTCCCCGCAGCTGACAAGATACATCCAACGCCTCGGATTTATCCATATTTATATGTAGTCCTGCAAATTTCCCAAATTTCGAAAATTCCTCCATCAAGCGGGGTAATGATTCTCTAGGGGAAAGCAGGTGAACCAGTAGATCATCCGCAAAAGCTGACATCTTAAACCCCTGCTTTCCTATACGCATGCCTCGTATAATCTGGGAGTCCTCTATTTTCCTGATCAATGGGTCCAAAGACAGGACAAATAGTAGAGGAGATAGAGGGCATCCTGTCGTGTACCTCTGCTCAAAGAAAATGCCTCCGATAACACCCCATTACAAAGCACTCCCATTGTTGGCTCAGCGTATAGGCTCTCAACCATTTTACAAAAGGAAGGCCCAAGCCCATAGTGGGGCAGCAGGGTTTTCAAATAATGCCAGCTAACCCTATCAAACGCTTTCTCCACGTCAAAACTAACGAGTAGTGACTGCAAGTGGCAGTCCCGCACCCATTCCAGTGCTGCCACTATTTTCCGTAAATTACGCACCGCGTATCGCCCTTTCACAAACCCAACTTGTGAGTCATGTACCAGCTGGCCCAGCACCTCGGCCAACCGGCCTGCCAAAAATTTTGCCAACAGCTTCAAGTTAAAATTTAGTAATGAGTTGGGCCTGTAGGACCCCGGCTGAACTGAGTCCTTCCTCGGTTTGGGTATGAGTATGATATGAGCATGGTTTCTTCCCCATTGGAAGGCTCCCTGCTCAGCCCGTCTATTATAAACCGCTACAAGGGTGGGGGTCCTCCTGGTGGCCATGATTAAATTCAAATTCGTGCCATTTCTATCTGAGGAAGTGGTGGAATTGTGCATCCTTGTAAAGCTCTAATGGATATCACCAAATACGCGTTTTATGAGTGTCCCCCCCCCCCCCATTGTAACTCTATCCAAATCAGTGCATGATCGGATATCTCTGTAGGGCCAATTTGCGCATCCCTGGTATAGGCGAACAGGCCCTCGGAGATCATAACATAGTCAATTTGCGCACTAGAGCCGTGAGCTTGCGACTGATGCGTAAAATCCTTTTCCAATGGATGCAACAACCTCCATGGGTCCACCACTCCGAGCCTTGTTTGAAACCGTTTCAAGACCCGAGCCATTGGAGTTCTCTCCCGCGCCCCCTCTCCTCTGGATGTGTCTAAGTCTACGTTAAAAACTCCGTTAAAATCCCCCCCTATAATCAGTGGGAGCTCTGGTAGTAGTTCCACTTTGGAGGCAAGGTGGATATAAAGGTTTTGATCTAAGACGTTAGGGCTGTAGAGATCTCCCACTATTACTGGCTTCCCCTCCAAAATTCCCTGCA
This sequence comes from Ichthyophis bannanicus, assembly GCA_033557465.1. Lineage (NCBI taxonomy): Eukaryota > Metazoa > Chordata > Amphibia > Gymnophiona > Ichthyophiidae > Ichthyophis > Ichthyophis bannanicus. Next base: position 116,405,538 of record CM066043.1, read on the forward strand.
ATAACACAAACCTCCCAGTCGGATCTGTAACTTCTTTTTCCACCACAAAACACACTCATTTGTGAATCAGAATGGCCACCCCACCCTTTTTTCCTATAACTGGTGCCCCCCACACTTGTCCAACCCAGTCTCTACAGAGCTTAGTATGCTCTTCAGAAGTCTGGTGGGTTTCTTGTAGAAGCACAATATCGCAGTGCTGCCTAGCCAATGCCTGCAATATTTTGTATCGCTTTATTGGATTGTCCAGCCCACAGACATTCCAAGAGACTGTCTTCAGAGCACTGAGGCAGTATCAGGTCCCCTACATCCAGTATGTATTATCTTCTCAGAAGAGACTCCCCCAGCCTGAAGCCTCCCCCTGAAATTACTAAAATAGCTAACTAACTGCAGGTGCCATAGCCCTTGGTTGCGATCTTCCCTCCCTTTTGGAGTCCCCCCCCCCAAACTACCCTCCCCCCCCTCTCTCATCAGCTTCTCTCTCTCTTATCACCAACTCCTACCAACTTAAATTACTGGGGTCTTGCTTAATGCGTACGGTCACCCCCCCCCCCACCCATCTCCCTATACCCTTTATTCATGCTCCCCTCCCTCGCCTCCTACTACGGTCAGCCCAACCACCGCACATAGTGAAAAACCTTATACATTTTACTTAAAACCAAAACATTCAGAAAAAGAGAAATCGCCACATACTTTCAACCCATTAAATAAACACTCACAAGCCCTGTAGAGGTATGTTTATAGGAAACACAAGAAGCAAGAGACTAGTGAAGGTCACAGGAGCCTTTATTTGATGAAACCCCAACGCGTTTCGGCAACGCCTTCCTCAGTGGGTATGCAGCTTATAAAATAAAGTAAAATAAACAAATAAAACAATATGTATATATCTTATAAATACAATGAAACATAAAAAATGATAATACATGAATACATCATTTTTATTTTTAAAGAAACTATAAAAAAAGATAAAAACAAACCAAACGCAGGGCAGCAAAGGAAAAGACATGTATAGACATGGAAAATATTGTCAAACATATGAGGAGGACAATGAAGAAACAGTGAATTATAAAGATTACTCAGTGGAGCACCCTGTGGTAAATCTCACGTGTAGGATAATCTTTAACGTTCTACTCTAGCTATGAAATGAATAACAAAGTAGATTAATAATCTCTATTTATTGTACGTTTTCGAAAAGGTTTTTAAAAAAAAAAGAAAAAAAAAATATATTTTTGAAAAAATCCTTAGATAGGTTATAGATGATTCAACATGAAATAGAAGATATTTTTATAAAAGAAAGAGTTTTAACAATTGAACATGGAGTGGAAGCCTTTATTTCAGTGTTGCTGCAATATCTAAATCCCCTCGCAGGAGCTTCTCAATATATGGGCTTGCCTCAGCAGCCGTTTCAAAAGTCTGGTGTGTCCCTTCATAAATCACATGCAGCCTAGCAGGATACTGCACCGAAAACTTGACCTTAGCTTCAATCAGTTTTTGGCAGAGGGGCGCATAGGCTGCTCTTTGTTGGCTCAACGCTGCTGAATAATCTTGAGCAATACGCAGTTTGAGGTTCTCATGCATGATCACCCCTTTCTGCCTCGCTGCTCTTAATACCGCTTCTGTCTGCGGGAATTGAAGGAACTTTAGCGAGCACCACTCTTGGCCGTTGACCCCGGGCCTGTTTGTTCCCCACTCGGTGAGCTCACTCAATAATCAGTTTACCTCCTTCATCGCAGCCTTCAAACAGTTGTGGGAGCAGGGTTTCTAGGTAATGCGCCAGCTCTTTCTCGCCAATAGAGTCCGGTATTCCCATAACTCTCAAGTTATTGCGTTGTGACCGGTTTTCCAGGTCGTCAAGTTTGGCCTCGTGGGATTGCAGCTTAGATCTCAAGCCCTTCATTTCCTGCGTTAGGGCCTCCAGGCTGTCCTCCGCTTGCCCGATACAGTCCTCCGCTTCCTGTAGCCGGTTTCCCAGGGCCCCCATTGAGGTGTGCAGAGTATCCATCTTCTCCCGAAGGGCTGCAAATTGTGAAGACAGTGCATCTGCCACCGCCGCCGAAACTTCTCCAGAAAGGCAGGGGACGTTGGCGAGCTCGGCGCAGCTCCCCCCTCTGCCATTTTGCTTGGAATTCCTGTGTGGTCTCTGTCCCTCCAGCCCGTTTTTGCTGCCGCCGCCATTTGTCTGCACACTCTCTGCCGGTTCCAGTAACTGCAAATTTTATGGCGTTGCAATCGCTCACAACGGCACTAAAGTCCCGGTTCAGGCTGAGGGCGACCGGAGCACGATCAAGTCACGTCTGCTCGCGTTCACCGCATCACGTGACCTCCTAGTATTCTTTTCTTAAGTAGACAGGATATGAGACTCTGCTGAAGCTGGACTTACAGGCTCAGTTCTTTGGTTTTCATTGAAACTCACTATTCCATTTTGTCCCACTAGACAAATCCAGACAAGTGAGTTTTGTTCCCCTACTAGCAGATTGGTGGTGACAAAGAACCAATGAAAAGTCCAAGTTTCAATGACATCACTCCCATGCCTCTATCTGCCTCAGTCACCAGTATTCTTTTTGCCTCCAGCAGATGGCAGATGGATTTTCTGTGCTCTGAAGAAAATCTGAATACTTGAGAGGAAAAGATTGATTTAAATGCTCCTGAACAACCACTTTGAGGGTGACTCTCACTTGAACGCAACCTGGAAGGCTCCACTTGACTGCAGTCTTTTTGGTAGCCATAGGAGGAGGGAAAATTGGTTCAGCTCCACATGCTTATCATGATAAAAGCCTATTGAGCATTCAGAAATTGGAAGGATCTGGAAGAATGCAGCAGCGTCACACAGTGCCTCCTCCTCTGGTTTCCCCTGCTCTCTCCCAAAGATTGCAGAAGGCTCTCAGAGGGATCTGCCTGCCAGCTACCTTAAATGCAGTGCCTGCAAAGCAACAGAAACAGTTTCAGGGGAGTATAGCTGAGCCCAGCCCGGATTTTCTGCCTGGGACTCTTGGGGTGAATACTGAGACTTGACCTTGTCATTGTCCTTGTTGGGGGCTCCCAATTCTGTCCATCTTGGGCACAAGTTGGAGTGGACCTCTGGCGACCATTGGCACGGGTGGGGGTTCCCCATCTATTCCTGCATGTGTTAATAGTTTTTACTGTTGTGTACTTGTAGGCATGCGGTCCGTGTGTGCAATCTGCCTGAGTGGCTCCAACATGTGTTCCTACCCAAGCACCCATAATGTGCGTTGCTGTGTAAGCACTGTTAATGCATGCTTTCTTTGCCACTGTAGCCTTAGTGTGCACTGTTTTGATACTTGCATTAATTCTTTGTCTTCTTCCAGGAAACGTTGTTTGACCTGTGGCACGTGAGATGCCTCATATCCAGCTTCTGGACTCTGCTCTTCTGGCATGGCAGTTTCTGAGTCATTCCTGGAGGACTTGCTCCCCCTCTCTCGGCCGGGGGATGCAGTTAGTCTACCCTTGCCTGTCTTAGGGAAGAAGGTGGCTGAAGGTGCTGTGGGTAAGAATAACCAGCCAGCAGGAGGTTCTGGCAACAGTGCTTTGGATAGCTCCCTGTCCTCTAGGGGATTGGCAATGGCTATGTTCCCTGGTGTAGGCGGGTCCTTTCCATGAGGACAGCTACTAGAGTCCAGATTTCCTTACCGGAATTCTTTTCCTTTTTAACAACAGACCTGCTCATTCTGGCGTGGAAATTCAGACCTTGCGGCCACTGAGTTCCCCCGAGCGCAATCTTGTGAGGGGTAGACTGAGAGTGGAAGCCCTGTTTGATTGCCTATGGCTAAGCGTCCCCGGTGAAGGGTGCCCCTGGAGATGGGGATCAGCTGGAATCTAACTGAGATTTGGACTGTGAGTTGGATTCAGATGTCTTGGTTCTGGGCTCTGATGTGGACAAGGAAGTACACTTGCCGTCAGAGGATTTTGAAGAGGCTGGTGTTATCTGCCTGTTCTGGAAGAAGGAACTAACAGCGTTGATCAGCAGGATCTTATCCACCTTGAGCTTGGCAGATGCTCCAGGCACAAAGCAGGAGCTGAAGGGGCATCCAATCCTGCAAGGGATGCAGAAATCCACTACTGTTTTCCCGTTCCCAGAGGTGATCAAGGACATGATCCAGTCTGAGTGGGATTTCCCCGATTTCCCTGCCTAAGGGGCTACGGGTGTATAAGAAGATGTATGCTGTCCAGGAGAAGGAGTGTGTTGTGTGATTTGATATTCCCAAGGTGGATGAGTAGGTCACAGTGGTTACCAGACAGACCACCATTCCTGCGGAAGGTGGATCTGTCTTAAAGGATACTCTGGACTAAAAGATGGATTCATTGTTGAAGAGCCAGTTCCCTGCGGCGTCTGCTGTTCTTCAGTTGGTGGTATGTCTAGGTCTGACATCTCGCGCCCTGCTCCAGCTGATTCAGTTTCTTCTGCGGATGATACTACCCTTCTTTTGGAGTTGGCTATGGCCTTCTTTTCTGATGCCATGTACAACTTGGTACGTCTAGCAGCCAGGTGACATGGCGTTGGATTTGGCTCTGGCTGATGAAGGACCTGGACGAGACGAAATCTTACCACCTTCCGGAGGACAGGTCCAGGGGGCCTGTGAAATGGGCAGGAACCCCTTTTCCGTCAGCTTTCATCCGCTCCTCATGAGCACACTTGTCGGACTCCTGGGGGTCTCCGGATTTCTGTCACTACCAATCTGGAAAGCCTTTCTTTCCCTGTTCCTCTGGACTTTGGGCTCATTCTCAGTCATTTTGGGGAGCGCGTCGGCCCAGGGATTCTGTTCCATCTAGAGGAGGACCCTCCTGGGCTGTGCAATGACAGTTTGGGGGTCCATTATCTAGTTCCTTTGGTTGGGGGCAGGCTTCACCTCATCTTTCAGGAATTTGCCCGAGCCACCAAAGATTGCTGGGTGCTAAACACCATTCAGTACGGCTATTTATTTTATTTATTTACATTCTCTTATATACCGCGCTATTCTGCATCAGTGCGGTTTACATTGAACAAACTGAAATTACATTGAACAGGGCATTATAACTTGGAGATAACTATTTCTATGTCCTAGAATGCAAAGAGCTGATACTGGATAGTTAAATCATCTTCCCTTGCGGGTCTGCGAACAAAGGGGCTGCTGTGCGGATCACCTTGGATAAGTTGCTACTCCTGAAGGCAATGGTACTCATTCCCCTGGATGATTGGGACAAGGGCAGGTATTCCTCTATTTTGTGGGGCCGAAAAAGGATAGATCATTCCAGCCCATTCTGGACCTCCAGGGTGTCAGCAAGCACGTCTATGTCCTGTGCTTCCTGATGGAAAGTTTGCGATCCATGATTTAAGTGGTGTGTATACCAAGGGAGTTCTCCAAGATCATGGTGGTGGTGGCTGCAAGATCATGGTGGTGGTGGCTGCAGCTCTGAGGTGCCAAGGGATTTGTGTGCACCCATACCTGGACAACTGGCTCATCCGAGCTCATTCTGTTTCAAAAGCTTCTCGAGTAATGACCCAAGTGATGATTTTATTTTTGGAAAGCGTTGGCTGGGTGATCAATAGGAGAAAGAGCTAGTTGATACCTTCCCAGTTCATGGAATTCCTAGGAGCACATTTCGGTACTTGAATGGATAGAGTCTTCCTGCTAGAGAAGTAAGTCATAAGGTTGTTGGATTGCTTGGCGCTGTTCTGTTCGCAGCAGGCTCCCAGAGTCCGGGATTATCTTCAGCCCCTTGGTTTGATGGCAGCAACAATCGAGATGGTGCCATGGGTGCATGATCATATTCAACCTCTCCAGAAGTCGTTGCTGACATGGTAGTCCCCTAGTTCTCAGGAAATTGAGCAGCTTCTCCCGATGAACGCGAAGGCCAGCCTGCGGTGGTGGCAATGACCCAGTCATCTAAGGAAGGGCATGCCGCTGGACGATTGCTCATGGATCCTTCTGACGATGGATGCCAGTCTCTTGGGCTGGGGAACCCATTGCCAAGACCAAATGGCCCAGGGTCATTGGAACTGCAGAGAGGCGGTGTGATCCATCAACCACCTCGAGGCGAGGGTCATCAAGTTGGCTCGTCTATGTTTCTGGCCCCTGGTCGAAGGCCGAGCGTTTTGAGTGTTTTTGGGTAACTACATAGTGGTGGCTTATGTCAATCAGCAAGGTGGCATGAGGAGTGCAGGTGTAGCCCTGGAAATAGCTCTCCTGTTTGCCTCGACAGAGAAGAATGTCCTAGCTTTGATGGCTTAGCATATTGCCAGAGTGGACAAATGTGAAAGCAGACTATCTCAGCCGGAACTCTCTGGTTCAAGGAGAGTGGGAGTTGAGTCAGGAGGCATTTCAGTTGATTCTGTGCCACTGGGGGTCGCCCTGAGATTGATCTGATGGCGGCCTGCTCCAGTGCCAAAGTGTGTCGCTTCTTCAGTCGCCACATGGAGATGGGGTCTGAGGGCATCGACACCCTGGCTCAGCCTTGGCCAAGTCAACTCCTGCTGTATGTGTTTCCTTCATGGTCCCTGGTGAGGTGTGTGATTTGGTAATCCGATGTGGTTCCTTCAAGTGCCACCTCGTTTGCCTCCATCTAGGGCCTATTGCATCAGGGATCGATCTTCCTAGAAGACCTGGCTTCCTTCTTGCTTACAGCTTGGCTCTTGAAATGAGACTACTCTCTGGCGGTGGTTTCCACTCTACTCAGAGCCCGGAGGAGGTCTACCAACCTGGCATACATGCGGGCCTAGTGCCCCTTTGAGCGATGGTGCAGCACACAACAGCTGGCTCCTGAGGTGGCCAAGGTGCCGTCTCTGTTGACTTTTCTGCAGATGGTCTGGATAAGGACCTTTCTCTTAGTTCCCTGAAGGTTCAGGTGGCAGCTTTTGCCTGTTTCAGAGGTCTAGTGGCTGGTAGGTCTCTAGCCTTACACCCAGATGTTTCAAGCTTTATTCAGGGGGTTCGACATCTGCATCCTCTCCACCGATCTGTGGTCCTTTCCTGGGATCTGTGTCTGGTGCTCAGGGCCATGATGCCAGAGCCCTTTGAGTCATCGAAGCGCGCTACTTTGAAGGATTTGATGCTCAAGACGGTCTTTTTGCTTGCGTTTTGTTCCGCAAGGTGGATTTCCAAGCTGCAGACTCTATCTTGTTGAGATCCTTACCTATCTTTTTCTGAGGAGGCCATTTCCATTCGGCTTGTGCCTTCCTTCTTACCTTAGATGATTTCTTCCTTTCACATGAACCAGGTGGTATGCCTGCCCACCTTCTCTAAGGAGCAGTATCGGGGAAAGGATAAGACTCTTCGCCTTGTGGATGTCCAGAGAGTGCTTCGCCCTGAAAATAGAAGTGTTGCTGATAGTTGATTGGCACATCCCTGCTGTAGTGTCATCTAGAAGTTAGGAGATCCTGGATTCTCTACAGGGAGAACTATTCCGGCAACTGGTAACAGAACCCACACGTGAAGGGACTATACTGGACTTGGGGCTTACCAATGGGGAAAGTGTTTCTAATGTTATAGTGGGAGATCATCTCACATCCAGTGATTACCAGATGGTGTGGTTCAGTATTAGGACTATGGCTGATAAAGTTCATTCAAAAATGAGGCTCTTGGACTTTAGGAAAACGAACACTGTCAAGATGGGACAATACCTCAAGGAGTCGTTAGTGGGTTGGGAACAGCTGGGGAATGTAGAAAAGCAATGGGCAAAACTGAAGGGGATAATTTAAGGGCAACAAACCTTTTTGATAGAAAGGTAAATAAATCTAAAAGGAAAAAGAGGCCACTATGGTTCTCAAAAGAAGTAGCTGAAAAGGTGAAGAAAAAGAGGGTGGCCTTCATAAAATACAAGAGATCACAGGAATAGGATGACAAGCATCAATATTTGAAAAACCTAGAGTAGATATGGCAGTAGTCAGGAAAGCAAAGATACAAAAAGAAGAAGAAATAGCCAGTGCAATAAAATGGGGGACAAGACATTTTTTAGATATATTAGCAAGAGGAGAAGGTGCAAAAGCAGTGTCAGACTGAAGGGAGAACGGGAGGAATATGTAGAAGCTGATAAGGATAAAGTGGAATTGCTTAACAAATATTTTGTTCTGTGTTCACAGTTGAAGGACCAGGAGTAGGACCATATAAAACACCTGCAAATAGGAACAGAAGTGAAGGGGATCTTGAATGACTTTCAAAAGACTGCATTCAAGAGGAACTACCTAAACTAAAATTAGACAAAGGGATGGGGCCAGATGGGATACATCCGGGAATATTGAAGGAACTTAGGGAAGTTCTAGCACCTCCACTGTCTGACCTTTTCAGTGCTTCTTTAGAATCGGTCATGGCCCCAGAGAACTGGAGAAAGGCGCATGTGGTCCCTTCACACAAAAACAGAAACATAGAAATATGACGACAGAAAAAGACCACATGGCCTATCTAGTCTGTCCTTCCATATCAACAACTACAACAGTCCCCTTTTTACCTTTAGAGGTCCTCTGTGTTTGTCCCATGCTTTTTTGAATTCAGTTACTGTCCTCATCTCTTCCACCTCCACTGGGAGCCTATTCCACGGATCCACTACTCTTTCCGTAAAGAAATATTTCCGCATATCACTCCTGAATCTATCTCCCTTCACCCTCATCCCATGTCCCCTCGTAGCAGAACTTGCTTTCAATTGAAAGAGGCTCCCTCCCTGAACATTTATGCCACGGAGGTATTTAAACATCTCAATCATATCACCTCTATCCCGCCTTTCCTCTAAGGTGTCATATTAAGATCCTTAAGTCTGTCCTCATATGCTTTATAATGAAGACCACTAATCATTTTAGTACCCACCCTCTGCACCGACTCCATCCTGTTCACTTCCTTTTGAAGGTGCAGTCTCCAGAATTGCACACTATGCTCCAAATGAGATTGTACCAATGACTTATACCAGAGGCATTATCACCTCCTTTTTTCTGCTAGCCATTCCTCTCCATATGCACCCAAGCATCCTTATAGCTTTTGCTGTTGCCTTTTCTACCTGTTTAGCTACTTTAAGATCATCAGACACAACCACGCCTAGGTCCCGCTCTTCTTTAGTGGACAAAAGTACTTCACCCCCTATACTATATTGCTTCCTTGGATTGCTGCAGCCCAAATGCATGACCTTACATTTTTTAACATTAAATCCCAGCTGCCAAATTCTAGACCATTCTTCAAGCTTAGCTAGATCCCTCCTCATGTTATCTACACCTTCCTGGGTGTCTACTCTGTTGCAGATTTTGGTATCATCTGCAAAGAGGCAAACGTTACTCGACAGCCCTTCCGCTATATCAATAATAAAGATGTTAAAAAGAATCGGACCAAGGACAGATTCCTGGGGCATACCACTGGTAACATCCTTCTCCTCAGAGTGAGTCCATTTACCTGTACTCTTTGTCGCCTCCCACACAACCAATTTCTAACCCAAGCAGTAACTTTAGGGTCCATCCCTAGGGGGCTCAGTTTCTTTATAAGTTGCCTGTGATGAACAGTGTCAAAGGCTTTACTGAAATCTAAATACACCACATCTAGGGCTCTCCCTTGATCCAACTCCCTGGTCACCGAGTCAAAGAAATCAATCAGATTTGTCTGACAAGACCTGCCTCTGGTGAATCCATGCTGCCTCGGATCCTGTAATCTGCTGGACTCCAGAAACCTCACTATATTTTCTTTTTCAGCAGCGTTTCCAATAATTTACTCACCACCGAAGTTAAACTAACCAGCAAGTCGTTTTCAACCACATCCTTACTTCCACTTTTGTGTAAAGGCACCACACATGAGCCTCTCTGCAGTCCTTTGGCACCACTCCCGACTCCAACGAGGCATTGAAAAGGTCAGTCAGTGGAGCTGCAAGAACGTCCTCAAGTTCCCTTAGTATTCTAGGGTGTATCCCATCCGGTCCCATCGCTTTGTCTACTTTAAGTTGAGCTAGTTTCTCACGAACACAGTCTTCTGAAAATTGTTCAAGATGTCCCTCGCTTCTGTTCCTGTTTGTGGGTGTTTTCTGAGGTCCTGCTCCTGGTTCTTCATCTGTGAACACAGAACAGAACTATTTGTTAAGCTATTCCGCTTTATCCCTTATCAGCTTCTACATATTTCTCACCTGCACCCTTGAGTCTGACAATACCACTTTTGCCCTTCCTCTTCTCACTATCATATCTGAAAAATGTCTTATCCCTCCATTTTATTGCATTGGCCATTTCATCCTCTTTTTGAATCTTTGCCTTCCTGACTACTTTGCTAGCTTCTCTAAGTTTTTCCAAATATAGATGCCTGTCTTCCTCTCTCTGTGATCTCTTGTATTTCATGAAGGCCTCCCTCTTTTTCTTCACTTTTTCAGCTACTTCTTTCGAAAGCCATAGTGGTCTCCTTTTCCTTTTACCTTTACTTACCATTTTAACAAAAAGGTTTGTTGCCCTTTAAAATATCTCCTTTCAGTTTTGCCCACTGTTTTTCTACATCCCCCAGCTGTTGCCATCCCGCTAACGACTCCCTGAGGTATTGGCCCATCTTAGCAAAGTTAGTCTTCCTAAAGTCTAAGATCCTCACCTTTGAATGGATTCTAACAGCCCTAGTCCTAATACTGAACCACACCATCTGGGGGTGGAGGAGTGGCAATATATGTACAAACTACTATTAAAGCTTTGGAATTACAGAGCTTAAAAGGGAGAGAGGAGGCATTGTGGGTTAAACTAGAAAGAGGGAAAGAGAAATCTATTTACATTGGTGTGATATACAGACCTCTCTCACAAGAGGAAGAGGTGGACAGAGAGTTAATTGAAGACATACGCAGCATTGCTAGGAAAGGGGAAGTGCTACTGATAGGAGATTTCAATATGCCAAATGTTGATTGGCACATTCTTACTACAGTATCATCTAGAAGTAAGGAGATCCTGGATTCTCTACAGGGAGAACTATTCAGGCAATTGGTAACAGACCCCACACGTGAAGGGGCCATACTGGACTTGGTACTTACCAATGGTGAAAGTGTTTCTGATGTTGTAGTGGGAGATCATTTTGCATCCAGTGATCACCAGATGGTGTGGTTCAGTATTAGGACTAGGGCTGTTAGAATCCATTCAAAGGTGAGGATCTTAGACTTTAGGAAGACTAACTTTGCCAAGATGGGCCAATACCTCAGGGAAACATAGAAACATAGAAACATGATGACAGAAAAAGACCACATGGCCTATCTAGTCTGTCCTTCCATAACAACAACTACAACAGTCCACTTTTTACCTTTAGAGATCCTATAGAAACATAGAAACATGATGACAGGGAGTCGTTAGTGGGATGGGAACAGCTGAGGGATGTAGAAAAACAGTGGGCAAAAGTGAAAGGGGATTTTTTAAGGGCAACAATCCTTTTTCTTAAAATGGTAAATAAAGGTAAAAGGAAAAGGAGACCTCTATGGCTTTCGAAAGAAGTAGCTGAAAAAGTGAAGAAAAAGAGGGAGGCCTTCATGAAATACAAGAGATCACAGAGAAAGGAAGACGGGCATCTATATTTGGAAAAACTCAAAGAAGCTAGCAAAGTAGTCAGGAAAGCAAAAATTCAAAAAGAGGAGTAAATAGCCAGTGCAATAAAATGGAGGGATAAGACATTTTTCAGATATGTTAGTGAGACGAGGAAGGACAAAAGTGGTATTGTCAGACTCAAGGGTGAAGGGGAGGAATATGTAGAAGCTGATGAGGATAAAGTGGAATTGCTTAACAAATATTTATGATCTGTGTTCACAGATGAAGAACCAGGAGCAGGACCTCAGAAAACACCCACAAACAGGAACAGAAGCAAGGGACATCTTGAACAATTTTCAGAAAACTGTGTTCGTGAGAAACTAGCTCAACTTAAAGTAGACAAAGCGATGGGACCGGATGTGATACACCCTACAATACTGAGGAAACCTGGGGACGTTCTAGCAGCTCCACTGACTGACCTATTCAATGCCTCGTTGGAGTCGGGAGTGGTGCCAAAGAACTGGAGAGAGGTTCATTTGATGCCTTTACAGAAAAGTGGAAGTAAGGATGTGGTTTAAAACTACAGGCCGGTTAGTTTAACTTCGGTGGTGAGTAAATTATTGGAAACGCTTCTGAAAGAGAAAATAGTGAGGTTTCTGGAGTCCAGCGGATTACAGGTTCTGAGGCAGTGTGGATTCACCAGTGGCAGGTCTTTTCAGACAAATCTGATTGATTTTCTTTGACTGGGTGACCAGGGAGTTAGACCGACAGAGAGCCCTAGATGTGGTGTATTTAGATTTCAGTAAAGCCTTTGACACTGTTCCTCACAGGCGACTTATAAAGAAACTGAGCACCCTAGGGATGGACCCTAAAGTTACTGCTTGGGTTAGAAATTGGTTGTGTGGGAGGCGACAAAGAGTACAGGTAAATGGACTCACTCTGAGGAGAAGGATGTTACCAGTGGTATGCCCCAGGGATCTGTCCTTGGTCTGATTCTTTTTAATATCTTTGTTAGTGCAGAAGGGCTGTCGGGTAAGGTTTGCCTCTTTGCGGATGATACCAAAATCTGCAATAGAGTAGACACCCAGGAAGGTGTAGATAACATGAGAAGGGATCTAGCTAAGCTTGAAGAATGGTCTAGAATTTAGCAGCTGGGATTTAATGTTAAAAAATGTAAGGTCCTGCATTTGGGCTGCAGCAATCCAAGAGAGCAATATAGTATAGGGGGTGAAGTACTTTTGTCCACTAAAGAAGAGCGGGACCTAGGCGTGGTTGTGTCTGATGATCTTAAAGTAGCTAAACAGGTAGAAGAGGTGACGGCAAAAGCTAGAAGGATACTTGGGTGGATACGAAGAGGAATGGCTAGCAGAAAAAAGGAGGGGATAGTGCCTCTGTATATGGTGCAACCTCATTTGGAGTATAGTGTGCAATTCTGGAGACTGCACCTTCAAAAGGATGTGAACAGAATGGAGTCAGTGCAGAGAGTGGCTACTAAAATGGTTAGTGGTCTTTATTATAAAGCATATGAGGACATACTTAAGGATCTTAATATGTACACCTTAGAGGAAAGGCGGGATAGAGGTGATATGATTGAGATGTTTAAATACCTCCGTGGCATAAATGTTCAGGGGGAGAGCCTCTTTCAGTTGAAAGCAAGTTCTGCTGCAAGGGGACATGGGATGAGGGTGATGGGGGATAGATTCAGGAGTGATATGTGGAAATATTTCTTTACGGAAAGAGTGGTGGATCCGTGGAATAGTCTCCCAGTGGAGGTGGGAGAGATGAGGACTGTAACTGAATTCAAAAAAGCATGGGACAAACACAAAGGATCTCTAAAGGAAAAAAAGGGGACTGTTGTAGTTGTTGATATGGAAGGACAGACTAGAATAGGCCATGTGGTCTTTTTCTGTCATCATATTTCTATGTTTTTATGTTTCTAAATGCGCAGGAGGAGAACCTCTTTCAATTGAAAGAGAATTCTACAGCGAGGAGACATACAATGAAAGTGAAAGGGGATCGACTCAGGAGTAATATGCGTAAATATTTCTTTACATAAAGAGTGGTAGATGCATGGAATAGTCGACCAGAGAAGATAGTAGAGATGAGGACAGTATCTGAATTCAAGAAGGCATGGGCCAAACACAGGAGGTTTGTAAAAGAAAAAAAAAGAGACTATAGTAGTTAATATGGAAGAGCAGACTAGATAGGCGATATAGTCTTTTTTTGCCGTCATGTTTCTATATTTGGGTTAGGGGTGATTAGTAGTGACTACAGTTTTGATGTCTTAACATTAGGGGAAGCTTGTGGGTGTAATCATTAATGTAAAGGGGCTAATTTGCCTCAGAAGAGAGGTTTGTTTAAAGACATGAAATCCTCCTGAGTGGACATTCTGTTTATATAGGAGACCATTTTACAAAAGAGATGAGGCTCTTATAAGGCATAGAGACTTTCCCTCATAAGATATGCCCCATCAGTATATTAGTTTCCAACTCTCAGACTAAGAAAAAACACCCATCTGGGCGATAGCAGAATGCGATGGTGTTGGTGGTGTTGGATTACATTTCTCTGACATTGGCAACAATACTAGTATTACCTGCACTGAAAAAAGGCCTGGCATCTTGCCACGAACATGCAGTGGATAGTCACAACAAAACAAATTGCACTATAGTGCTGGAAGATGAGACCCCCCAGGTTGGAAGGCACTCAACTGACTACTGGGGATGAGCTGAAAACATTTCAGAGTAAAGCCAGCATTTATGATGTGGCTGGATCAAAGCCCTCATGGTGTCTGACTGCAGATGTAGCTGCGCATGAAATGAGAGTTAGAAGCTGCAAAGATCTTGCGTATTGCAATATGGAATATATGAAGCATGAACCAAGGGAAGCTGGAGGTGGTGAAGAAAGAAATGGAACGTGTACAACTTGATCTGTTAGGTATTAGTGAACAGAAATGGACTGGCATCAGGCACGTTGCATCTAATGATCACATGGTATACTATGCTGGAAATAAAAGACAAAAAATGGTGTTGCATTATTTAATTACTGTAAGAAGAAACTTGCAAGAATTGTAATGAAATACAATGCAGTCAGTGAACGCTTAATTTTTATTCATTTACAAGGAATGCCATCATCATCATCAACTATTATTCAGGTATATGTCCTAACAGCTGCAGTTGATGAGTTCTATGAACAAGTACAAGCTGACATTGACAGAACATGCAAACAGGATATCCTGATAGTCATGGGTTACAAAGAAGCCAAAGTGGTTGGAAAATATGGACTTGACAACAGAAATGAAGCTGGATAAAGGCTGATAGAATTCTGCAAGACCAACGATCATCTCAAGCACCTTCAGCCAGCAACACAAGTGGTAACTGTACACGTGGACTTCACCAAATGGCTTGTACAAAAATCTAATTGACTACATCTGTGTGCCAACATTGGAAAAACTCAATAACATCAACAAAGACAAGACCTGGAGCTGACTGTGGTACAGATCACCAACTACTAATATGCAAACTCATGCTAAAACTGAAAAAGAACAAGCCACTCATGAATGTAGCAAAATAGGAGCTTTAGAATATACCACCAGAATTTAAAGACTGCAAAATCGATTTACTGCTTTGGATACAAATGACAGAGCACCAGAAGAGTTATGGGATGACATCAAGAAAGCTGTGCTCGAACAAAGTGGGCAGTCCTTACAAAAAGTGAAAAAGCAAAAATGCTGAAAATGGTGACCCAAGAAACTGTGAAAATTGCCTAGAAACATAGAGAAGTTAAAGCCAGAGGGGAAAGAGGCAATCACAGAACTCAACAGAGATTTCCAACATGCAGCAAGACAAGAGAAGGAGAAGTACTACACTGACGCATGCAGGGAAATAGAATCAGAAACAGAGGAAGAACAAGATCGGCTTTCCTAAAGCTATGAGAGTTAAAGAGAAAATTCCAGCCTCAAAATTGGAATACTACAAGATGCTCATGGTTGAATGATGCTGAGAAGCTCAAGAAAAACTGGAAACAATATACAGTCTCCATTATACCATAAAGATCAAGTAGACCAACATCCGTTTCAACCTGTATCTTCTGATCAGGAACCATTGGTGATGAAAGAGGAAGTCGAAGCAGCATTGAAAGCATTATCAAAGAACAAAGTGCCGGGTATCTATGGCATTCCCAGTGAAGTATTACAATAATAGGATGCAGCTATTGCCATACTTGCTCTGCTAGGAAATTTGGAAGACAACATCATGGCCAACTGATTGGAAAAGATCTGTGCTTATACCAGTACTGAAGAAAGGTGATCCAACTGACTGTGAAAATTATCCCATATGCCATTAAGATTCTACTCAAGATCATCCAGCAGAGACTACAGCCATACCTGGAACCAGAACTGCCTGAAGTGCAAGCAGGATTCAGGAAAGAGCGAGCCTGATAGTTCTCTTGCACAAACTTTACATTGATCAAGAAGCAACAGTTTGAATCAGCAAATGTGTACAAGGCTGCATACTTCCCCCTACCTGTTTAATTTAATTTATATGCAGAACAAATCATCAGAGAAGCAGTACTGTATGAAGACAACCGAGGTACGAAGATTGATGGAATACTCGTCAACAACCTTCGCTATGCTGATGACACCACAGTACTGGCTAATAGTGAAGGCGATCTGAAACATTTGCTTCTCAACATCAAGGAACATTGTTTTAAAATGGGCCTGCACCTTAACATAAAGAAGACAAAGATCCTGACAACTGGCAAAATCAATAAGTTCATCGTGAGGGAGATGTTCAAGATGCTCTCCCTTGGAACATTGCTGCCATGCCTACAGCAGGGAGATTGTCTGTGCTCCTTAGACCTCAAGGATGCCGATACCCACATCCTCATTCACCCCAACCACAGGCAGTACCTGCGGTTCATAGTGGGGGGCAGACATTTTCAGTACAGGGTGCTCCCTTTCGGCTTGGCCTCTGCCCCAAAAGTCTTCACAAAATGCCTGCCAGTCGTGGCCGCCTTCCTCTGTCTCCAGGGGGTCTTTGTCTTCCCCTACCTGGACAACTGACTCATAAAAGGAGGCATGGCCTCAGAGGTGCAACAGGCCATCACACACACCATCCAGGTTCTGCAGCATTTGGGTTTTGTCATAAACTACCCTAAGTCTCACCTCCTCCCGACACAGTCTCTGGTGTTCATCGGGGCAAAGCTCAACACTCTCCAGTCGAAGATCTTTTTGCCCAGGGTCTGAGCCGACCATCTCAGGACTCTGGCATAGGAAATACAGTACTATCCCTCAGTGCCTGCCTGGCATCTTCTGCGCCTCCTTGGGCACATGGCCTCCATGGTCCACGTCACCTCAGACGCTCGCCTCCACATGAGGACAGCTTAGTGGTGTCTCCGGGACCAGTGGTCTCAGGCCACGGGACACCTCCAAGACAGAGTCTCTGTAACCCACCAACTGGCAGACTCCCTGGTCTGATGGTAATCTCTCCAGCATCTCGAGGCGGGCATGCCTTTTCAGGCCCTGAGCCCCTTGAGGGTCCTCACCATGGATGCCTCCCTGCTTGGCTGGGGAGCCCACTGCGGGGAGCTCCACACCCAGGGCAACTGGTCACTAGACGAGAACACCCAGCAGATCAGTCTCCTGGAGTTGCGGGCCATATACTTAGCCCTGCGAGTCTTCTGCCACCACCTGCGTCACCAGCCAGTGCTGGTCCAGACGGACAACCAGATGGTGATGTTCTGTGTGAACAAGCAGGGGGCCACGGAGTCTCATGCCATCTGTTGGGAGGCAGTGGTCCTCTGCTCGTATGCAATCCAACAGGTTATCCTTCTGCGGGCAGAGTACCTACCAAGCCGGGACAACCTTCTGGCCAACAGGCTGAGCAGAGACCTCCAGCTGCATGAGTGGCAGCTGGACCCCAGGGTAGCGAATCGGCTTTTCCAGATTTGGGGGGAACCTGTGATGGACCTGTTCTACAGTCTGGACAATTACCAGTTGCCCCGCTTCTGTTCCCAGCAGGCCTATCCCTTCAGAGTGGCAGCGGACGCGTTCCTTGTCTCATGGGCAAAAGGCCTCATGTACGCCTTCCCTCCCATGCCGCTGATCACCAAAACCTTGTTCAGGACTCTCTGCGACAGGACCTCTCTCATCCTGATAGCCCCTCGGTGGCCCAGGCAACCGTGGTTTCCATTGCTCCTCCAGTTGATGGTGGAGACTCCCATCCTCTTGGGGACCTCTCCGGGACTCCTATCTCAGGAGGGAGGCTCTCTGCTGCACCCCAACCTGGGGTTCCTGTCGTTGACAGTGTGGCTACTGAGAGAGTGACTCTGGCCTCCTTTTAACCTTTTGGTTGAGGTGGAAGAGATTCTACTGGCCTCTCACAAGGCCTCTTCTAGGAAGGCTTATGCCCTCAAATGGCGCAGGTTTTCGGCTTGGTGCACTGAACACAGGGCCGACCCATTCTCCTGCCTGGTGGGACTGGTGTTGCAGTACCTTCTCCGCCTCTCACAATCTGAGCTCAAGTCTAACTCCATCCGGGTGCACCTTAATGCCCTGGCGGCGCACCACCACCCGGTGGATGGCAAGCCCCTCTTGGTCCAGCCTTTGGTAACCTGTTTTCTTCGGGGCCTGCTCTTATCAAAGTCCCCAATTTGCCCTCTGGCAACCGAATGGGACCTCCAAAGTAGTATTGGGGCAGCTCACTCGCCCACCCTTTGAGCCTCTGGCTACCTGCCACCTTTGCTACCTCTCTTGGAAGGTGGCATTCCTGGTTGCGCTCACCTCTGCTCATAGAATTAGTGAGCTGCAGGCCCTAGTGGCGGAGACCGCTTATACCAGGTTCTACAAGAACAGAGTGGTGCTTCGCAAGCATCCCAAATTCCTTCCGAAGGTAGTATCGCCCTTCCATCTGAACCAAGAAGTAGTGCTCCCTACCTTCTTTCCAAGACCTCACTCCAGTCGGGCGGAGACAGTCCTTCACACCTTGGACTGTAAGAGGGCTTTGTCCTATATTCAACGCACTCAGGACCACCGCAAAGCTGCTCAGCTTTTCATCTCCTACGACCCCAGTAGGCTGGGGGAGGCGGTGACCAAGCGTATGCTGTCCACCTGGGTGGCGGACTGTATCGCCCTCGCCTATGAGCAGGCGGGGCTTCCTCTGGAAGACCGCATCACGGTGCACTGTGTCAGGGCCATGTCGGCCTCGGTGGTAAACTTGCACTCTGTCCCGATGGTGGACATCTGCCGGGCTGCCACCTGGCCTTCAGTCCATTATTTCGCAGCCCATTACTGCCTGGAAAGAGAGTCCCGATGGGACAGTGCCTTCGGCCATGCTGTGCGCCGTAACCTTTTCGGAGTTTAGGCAACTCCTACCCTCTAACCCTTTTGTGTTCAGGCTATCAGAGTGCTGGTTTCATCGGACACAGGGGTCCTACAGTGGTCTGTGGATACAGACTCAATTGCTGCTTGTGGCTCCCCGTGAGGGAGCCCCTGCTTTTGCTATGGGTTTTTGGTAGCCTGTAGCTGGGGAGTCCCATATGTGAGGACCGACTTCCTGCTTGTTCCTGGAGAAAGTGTAGTTACTCACCTGTGTTTTCTGGGGACAGCAGGAATCAGTCCTCGCAACCCTCCCTCCTCCCCTTGGAGTTGCTCCTTTGCCATCTTTATTTTTGCCGTCTTTTAGCTATGTCATCTGACTGAGCAAGATGGCACCCTTGGGTGGGAGGGGGACCATGCATGAGTAGTGGCATCTCCCAAAGGCTTTCTTTGAAAGCTGGGAGGGGGGGGGGATGCTTCTGCGAGGACTCTGTCGGCGCCACCCATATGTGAGGACTGATTCCTGCTGTCCCCGGAGAACACCTGTTACAGGTGTGTAACTAAGCTTTAGCTAAGGTTCTAGCAACTAGATTGCAAAGAGTGATCAGCAACCTGGCACACCCAGATCAAGCAGGTTTTCATTTTAGGAAGACAAGCTTCTGACAATATTCATAAATTTCTGAATTTGATTTGGCAGGTTAAGGCTAAGAGGGTCCTATCCATTCTCATCTCTACAATTGCCAAAAAGGCATTTGATAAAGTAAGTTGGTTTTTGCTGTTTAGGGTTTTAGAATGGGTGGAATTTTCTGTGCTGGGTTATAGCTCTTTATGATGTACCTTCGGCCAGAGTTAGAGTGACTTGTGTAATCTCATGGGTATTTGATTTTGCAAGGGGAACCCAGCAAGGATGTCCGCTTTCTCCTCTTTTTCTTTGCTGTCTCTTTGGAGCCCCTGGCAGTTAGAATTCGAGAGATTAGGGATGTGTCTGGATTGGTAATACAGCGGGAGGAATATAAAATATCTATGTATGTGGATGACATGATATTCTCCCTGACCCAACCCTCTGATCTCATTACCCAAATCTGGCTCAATATCAAAAAGGATTATGTGAGGGTGTCTGAATTCAAGGTGAATATGACCAAGTTAGAAACCTTGAATATTAACTTGCAGGGGCAGCTTAAGGGGCTTAAAGAGCAGTTTTCCTTTTTAAATGGGCAAAGGGACCAACTAAATAATTAGAAGTTGAGATTTCTTTTGAAATAGGGACCTCTGCTTAAAATTCTCTTCCAACCAAATTAGGGACTGACCTGGTGTCTTTCCTGAATGGGCTGATTGGCCACAATAAAGATGATGCTGTTACCCAAACTATTGTATTTTTTTCAGATGCTACTGATTCAGCTTTCAGGGCTGATTTTTAATAGCTACAGAAGTAAATAATTGGGCTTGTTTGGAGAGAAGCTCCAGTGGGTAGCATGGAAAACCTTTACTATAGCCCACCCTCAAGGGGAATGGCCTTCCCGGATCTTAGACGATAATGTAGGACAGACTAGTTGAAAGCAGTTTTGAACTGGATGGCTGATCCATCCTTCCAAAGAATGGGTGTTGCTGGAACAGGAAGCATACGGTAAAATACCCCTAGAGTATTTCCCATGGTTACCTAAGGCTAAATTTGGGAGAAGTAATCCATTCACATTTAAGTTTTTGCAGTCTTGTAGGAGAACCTTGCTTGAAGTTAAAATACTCTGATCAGATATGATAATGATTATCCTCCAAGAGATACAGATCTTGTTTTCAAATGCTAGGAGAAGGGTGGTTTGGTAAGTCTGGGACAGTTATTTGACGAGGAATGAGAACAGGACTGTCAGCAATACCAAGAAAGATACCCTCTGGGAATACATGCCTTTTATGCCTTTTTACAGCTGAGGTCTTGTGACTAAAGAGATGGTGAGATAAGATACCCTTTGAGAGCTTGTTTATGAAACTGCCTTCTCCAAAGAAACAGCTTTCTCAGATATACAACTTTCATGGTATTACCCCTGCTGCTAAGTTAAACTTTCAGCAGTCTCGGGAAGGTGATTTGGGCGAGCAGTTGGATCAGGATGATTAGATAGCCATCTTTATCGATTTACCCAAGGCTTTGATGATTACTACTACTACTGATAATTTGTATAGCGCTACAAGGCATACACTCATCAGAGCTTACAGTCTAAAGACAGATAACACAACAGCTGAGGAGAAGAATATATCTAGGGGAATGGTAAGGAAAACATAGGAGACTAAGTGGATCAGGATCCAAAAGCGGCCTCGAAGAAGTGAGTTTTCAGAATGGATTTAGAAAGGGCCAGAGATGCAGCCTGACGTACAGACTCAGGTAGTTTGTTCCAGGCATAAGGAGCAGCAAGGTAGAAGGATCAAAAGTCTGGAGGGTTTTTTTTTTTAGGGTTTTCTGTACCGCCTTATCATAGTTTCAAAGCGGTTCACATTCTAACTCTTAGTTGGCAGTAGAAGAGAAGGGCACAGATAAAAATGATCTGCCAGAAGAGCGGAGCACCCAAGTTGGGGTGTAGGGAGAGGTAAGAGAGGAAAGATAGTGAGGAGCAGCAGAATGAGTGCACTTACAGTATAGGTCAGTAGAAGTTTGAACTGGATACAGAAACTGATAGAGAGCTAGTGAAGCGACTTGAGAAGAGGGGTTATATGAGCATATCGAGGATGGCTATAAAATACTATCTCCAGGAACAAGCCTGAATGTAGTCTTCACATATGGGTAACATCGGTACCGACGGAGCTTGCGCAGGAACACTCCCCAGCGTCCAATAGGAAAGCTTTAGAGAGCATCCCACTGCGCCTGAGTAGCTGCATTCCTGCCTTTCCAGCTCTCCCTCCTCAGTTCTTCGTTTTCCATGGAGCTGACAAGAAGCAATTCCTGTCACTGCAGAAAATGTTGGGGTTTTTTCTTATTTTTTTGTGGTCGTGTCTGCCTTCCCGTCGACGCTAGCATCGACTCCGTCAGTGTTTTCTTTCTTTTCTAAAAAAAAAAAAAATCTCTTCAGTGAGGGAAGAAAACTTTCTTCCTTCAGGCGCATCGGCGCCATCATAGGTGTAGGCCTCTCCCTTTTGTCACAGACAAAATGGAAAAACCATCCAGTGGTTTTAACAAGTGTTCCGAATGTGGCAGTACAATTTCGGCCACGGACACCCATGACTGGTGTCTAAAGTGTTTAGGACCGGATCATCAACTGTCAGAATGTCCTCTCTGTAGGAAGATGACAAAGAGAGGCCTACAGAATCGAGCTGCAAAACTGGGCACCCTCTTTGCCTCCGATGCAGTGTCTTTAGCATCGATATCATCGAGAGCTTCATCTTCCTCCCAAGGATCTCAGGTATCAAAACCTAGGTCTTCATCGAAGACTGGCCGGCCCTCCAAGGGTATATCTCCTTCTAAGCATCGAGATGCTTTGAGCGTTGCCTGGAGGGGGGACACACTGGCCAAACAACCCTGGCGGGAGGACTTTGCCTCCAAAGCCTTAGTGGCGTCCCAGGATGCTCCCGAAGCCTCCACCTCTGGAGAGCTGCTGGTGCCATGCTCAGGGATCGTGGCCTGTAATTCCGGTACCGATACCCAAGCATCAGCAACCTCCATGGATCAACGTATCCTGGCCATCGAGTGGAGTTTAGCAGCCTTACTGGAAGCCTCCGTACCGGTAAAGTCTTTACAGTCGATTCCTCTGACATCTTGGTACCGAAAGAGCCTGCATCGACTTCTTTGCCGCTTACTATGCTACCACCCATGCTGGCCCTCAAATTTGTTTCCGGTACCAAGGTGCCAGCACCGCAAGCTTCAGCTACTGGCTTTGAATGGTATCGAGTATGTGCAGAGCGTGAACACCCTGCCCGCCAATACTTTGAGTCTTCGGACTCTAATTCGTCGGATGACGAATCGGCCGATACCCAGGAAATGAGAACTCTCCCGGAAGACCCATCTCTGTCTCCACAACATCGCATGTCCCCTCCGGAGGACATGTCTCTTTCCAAGATTTTATTTGCGATGTTGCTTGAGGTCTGTCCATAACGGTGACTTCAGAGAAAGAACCTAGGGCTGAGGAACTTGAAATCCTTAAATATCCTGCAGCCCCAAAGGAAGCTGCTACTCTCCCTATTCATCGCATACTTCACGACCTTATGCTTCATATGTGGGAGACACCCCTAATCATCTTGCCACATACTCGACGACTCGATACAATGTACTGGGTACCGGAGTGTCCCGGTTTTCAAAAGACAAAATTACTACACCATTCCATGGTGGTGGAATCGGCAATGTGCCAAATAAAAAGTGCTAAGAAACATTCCTCGAACCCTCCAGGAAGGGAATCGAGAACCCTCAATGCTTTTGGTCGATGTTGCTTTCAGGCCTCCATGTTATAGGCCAGAATCAGTTCCTACATACTCTATATGGGTATGTTCCTTAGGGTGGTGGCTAGAGATTTGGAGTTGATGTCTCCTCTTCTCCCTGATGATAAGAGAGCTGATTATCTCACCCTTCTAAAGCATGCCTAAAATGTTTCAAAGTTTGTTAACAGGGCAACTTTTGACTGTTTTGACTGTATCGGCAGAACTTCAGCTATATGCATCGGTGCACGCAGGATTGCTTGGCTCCAAGCATCTGATTTTGAACAATGGGTTTGCGATAAGCTGGATAATATCCCTTGCACTGGTGAAAACCTTTTTGGCAAGGATTGGCAGGATAAGGCTTCTCAGCTAGAATGTGAGAACAGCATTCTTAATAGACTATCTAGATCTACTGCCAACCCAGCTAAAAAAAAGACAGCAAAGAAGACTTTTTTCAACAAGAAAAATAAATATTACTCTTCTTACAACCCTGCGGTGCAGTGTCCAATCCATGCTCCCCAGAAGGGGCAGCAGCCACCCAAACAACATAGGAAGGCTCAGACTCCTAAGTCACAGCCACCTCAGCAGACCCAGCCTCCTCAGGGTCTTTGACTCTTTTCTGGAGAACATAGCCGTTCTGCCTCTGGAGATTCCAGATCCCATCCGCATTCCCGGCAGACTTTGTCACTTTGCCCACAGGTGGCATCTTGTAACATCAGAGCAGTGGACTGTCTCCATAATGTGGGAGGGGTACAAACTTCATCTATGAAGTCTACACCCCACGGACTCCTCCAAGAGAGTTCTGTTCTCAACCCCCTCTCACCGATCTGTTGTTGCAAGAGGTCACCTCCCTTCTCTCGCAGGGCTCAATAGAAGAGGTACCACTCTCCCAGCAGGGACTGGGCTTTTATTCTCCATACTTCCTCATTCCAAAGAAAACAGGAGAATACAGGCCCATTCTGGACCTCAGAGAACTGAACAAGTATCTACTGTGGGAGAAATTCAAAATGATCTCCTTAGATACTCTTCTGCCCTATCTCCAGAATCAGGATTGGCTCTGTTCTCTAGATCTAAAGGAGGCATATACTCACATACTTATTCACGCACAACACAGAAGGTTCCTGTGCTTTCTGTTCCAAGGGAGACATTATCAATACAGAGTCCTGCCTTTCAGCCTCGCCTCTGCCCCAAGAGCCTTTACAAAGTGCATGGCAGTAGTAGCCGCCTTCCTAAGGACTCTAGAGATATTTGTCTTCCCTTACTTAGACGACTGGCTCATTCAATAAGCACCTCTCTAGAGGTCAGTTTTTTCCTCTCACGCACCATGCAGGTGCTGCAACCCTTGGGATTTGTAATAAATCTTCCAAAGTCCTAACTCGTTCCCTCTCAAACTCTAGAGTTCATAGGGGCTCTCCTAGACACTCAACAATTAAAGGCTTTTCTGCCCCAAGCCCACTGCACTTAACTCAATCAGCTTACATTTCAAGCATGCCTCAAGAACTTTCTCACTGCTCAAGAAATGCTGCAACTTCTGGATCATATGGCATCAACAGTACATGTTGTTCCATATGCTCGTCTACATGTGCATGCAGCTCAATGGACCCTGGCTTCCCAGTGGTCTCAAGTGTTGGGTCACCTAGGAGACAAAATAGTGGTCTCTACACGTCTAATCTCCTCTCTGCAGTGGTGGCAGTCCCCAGAAAACCACCTCATATGTTCACTTTTTCAGATACCTCCACATTAATGTACTCTGATGATGGATGCGTTCAAATTGGGCTGGCTCATCTGGACAATCTCTCTCCACTCAGGGTCTTTGGTCTCATCAGGAGTCACAGCTCCACATAAATCTGCTGGAACTCAGAGTCATCCACAATGCTCTCAAGGTGTTCCAGGACAATCTTAGCTTCTGGACAGTTCTAGTCCAGACGTACAATCAAGTAGCCATGTTCTACTTGAGCAAGCAGGGCAGAACAGGCTCTTGGATCCTCTGCACTGAAGCCCTGCATCTGTGGTCTTTTGCAATACAACATCACATTCACCTACTTGCGGTGTATCTTCCAAGCAAGCAGAATGTCTTGGCGGACAAACTCATTCGAGTCCTGCTACCCCACGAGTGGTCTCTTCATGCGGACAAGGTCGCTCACATTTTTCAGATCTGGAGAACCCCAGATATAGACCTGTTCGCGAGTCCTCAGAATGCCAAGCTTCCCTGTTTCTGCTCCAGGACGCCTGCACAGAACAACCAGCAGGTGGATGCCTTTCACCTTTACTGGGGTCAAGGCTTCCTATAAGCCTTCCCTTCCATTCCCCGAATTCCCAAAACTCTTTTCAAACTCCAGAGAGATAGGAGCTACATGATTGGCCACGACAACCGTGGTATCCTCTCCCTCTTCGTCTCTCTCAAACTCAGCCAGTAGATTTGGGGTCTGCTCCAGATCTCCTCTTGCAGGAGGACGGGATACTACTGCATCCCAGTCCGCAGTCCCTACATCTTACAGCATGGCTGCTGAAGGCATAGTCTTCCAGGACATCAACCTATCTCAACAGGTAAAAGATATCCTCTTAGCTTCTAGGAAGCCTTCCACCAGATGCTCCTATGCCTTCAAGTGGCGTAGATTCTCTCTCTGGTGTTCTGAAAGGGATCTTAACCACTTCTCAGCTCCAGTGGATGCATTACTTGAATATATTCTCCACCTATCTTCTTCTGGACTCAAAACCAATTTGGTAAGAGTGCACCTAAGTGCAATTGCGGCCTCTCACATACCCCTGGATGGTCAGCCCATCTCTTCTCAGCCGCTTGTAGCATGCTTCATGAGGGGTCTTCTATTGACTAAACCTACCATTAAGCCACCTCCAGTGGCATGGGATCTTAATGTTGTTTTAGGACAGCTTCTCAAGCTGCTCTTTGAACCTCTAGCCACCACTTCTCTGAAGTTTCTCACCTGGAAGGTCACCTTCCTTATTGCCCTCACTTCAGCAAGATACATTAGTGAGCTCCAGGCTTTGGTGGCTGACCCTCCTTATGCAGGATTCCACCTTGATAAGGTAGTCCTTAGGACTCATCCCCACTTTATGCTAGAGGTGGTCTTGCCCTTCCATTTAAATTAGTCAGTTTATCTCCCTGTATTTTTGCCTAGACCTCATTTCTCTAGGGCAGAAGCAACCCTTCACACTCTAGATTGCAAATGTGCTTTGGCTTTTTATCTCCAGAGAACTCGAGAGCACAGAAAAGCTTCCCAACTTTTCATTGCCTTTGACTCGAGTCACCTAGGATTGCCAATATCCAAGCGAACTCTATCCAGATGAATAGTGGATTGCACCTCCTTTGCTTATGAAAGTGCAGGTCTCTCTCTTGAAGGTCATGTCACTGCACATAATGTTCTGGCCATGGCTGCCTCTATGGCAAATCTGCGCTCTGTAGTGATTGATGAGATATGCAAAGCAGCAACCTGGTCTTCTGTCCACACCTTTGCTGCTTATTTTTATTTTATTTTTTTTATTTATCTATATTTTTTCTATACCGCCCCTTCCAGCGATCAAGGGCGGTTTACAAGGAACATTTTAACAATTGTACACCGATGTATACATTTACATTGAACAATCAGATTCAACTATTTACAATGAACGGTTAAGTTTAACTATTTACATTGAACAAAACTTCAACTTCAAGATGTATTAGTAATACAAACAACCATTAAATTATTTACTTTGGATATTTACAGTGGTTGTGTTTTGTGTATATTTTGGAATTTATTTCCTTTTATGACGTAAATCGGGGGTGTGTATGGGGGTTTAGACTGGGGGGGGGGTGTTGTGTTTAGTTTTGAGAAAGGGGGTTTGTGTGTGTAATACCATGGTTATGGAGGTGTTTTGGGGGTATATGGGATTTCAAAGTGTTCAGTAAAGAGGTAAGTTTTTAGCTCTTTCCTGAACTGATAGAGGTCATTTATGACGCGAAGGTCTATTGGGAGGTCATTCCAGAGCGTAGGGGCAGTGAATGTGAATGCTCTGGAGCTAGTGGTTTTCTTTGTCTTCCTGAAGGCTTTTGGTGTGATAAGGGAGTGGGCTTCGTTTTGTCTGTGTGATCTAGTTTTGTTTGGTGATTGCAGTAGTGTGGATAGGTGTGAGGGGGCTATGTCTTTTATGAGTTTAAAGGTTGTTAGGATAGTTTTGTATCTGATTCGGCTATTGATTGGGAGCCAGTGTAGTTCTAGCAGTATTGGGGTTACGTGGTCTGTTAGACGTGCTTTAGCTATTACTTTTGCACAGATGTTCTGAGCTCTTTGAAGAAGGTATGTGCTTTTTTGAGGGAGGCCTATTAATAGACTGTTGCAGTAGTCAAAGTGGGGGGTGATTAGTGTATTTACTACAGATCTAAAATCTTGAGTTTCTAGGAGTGGCCTTAGGTGCTGAATAGTTTTTAGTTTGTAGTAGATGGTTTTTACGGTTTGTTTTATGTGTGGTAGCATGGTGAGTGTGTGATCTATTATCACACCTAAATATTTTACTTCTTTTCTAACAGGTATGGATGTTCTGTTAATTGTGATTGTTTCTGGGAAGGTGTTCTCTGTGGTTGATGACCTTGTTACGAACATTGCTTCCGTTTTTTTGAGGTTGATGCTGAGGTAGCTAGATTCTAACCAGGAGGAGGTCTCAGTCATACATTCTGATAGTGTGTCATATGAGGGGTTTTTAGCGGTTATAGGGATAGCGAGCATGATGTCGTCGGCGTATATAAAGTGGTTAATCCTGTGTTTTTTAAATATGTTTGTTATTGGTTGTAGATACAGGTTAAATAGGAGGGCGGAGAGGGCTGATCCTTGGGGTATTCCTTGGCCTTGGGGGAATGGTTCTGATGCTTCTTGGTCAATTTGTACGCGTATTAGTCTGTTTGATATGTAGGACTTGAACCAATCAAGGACAGTCCCGCCTATTCCTAAGCTTTGTAGTCTGTTGATCAGTGTGGAGTGGTTAATGTTGTCAAAGGCGGCAGAAATATCTATGAATAGAAGTAGGAAGCCTTGGTTGTTGTCATCTGTACCTCTGATGAGGAAATCCATTAGGGTGATTAATAGAGTTTCTACTCCATGGAATGGGCGGAACCCAAATTGGTGTGAGTCAAGTGGTTTATGTTCATCAATGTGTTCTTGTAACTGTATTTGAATTGTTTTTTCTATTATTTTAGCTATAAATGGGATGCTGGCTATGGGTCTGTATGAGTTCGGGTCTTTTGGGTCAAGCTTGTTGTTCTTTATTATTGGTCTAAGTGTTGTGAGTTTTAAGGCATCAGGCATTATGCCTTGTGAGAGGGATTGGTTCACTATATGTTGTAGATTTTCCGCCAGTTCCTCCTTTGCACATTTAATCCATGATACAGGGCATGGGTCTAGTGGGGAGGTTGCTTACTATTGCTTGGACAAGGGCTCCCACCGGGTTGCCTTGTTTGGCCAAACTGTTCTCCAGCATCTCTTTCAGATTTAGATCAACTCCTACCCTCCATACAGGGTTTTGATACCAGACATCCTTGGAGGATATATAACCCACTTACTTATGCCTGTGATCCACAACTCACTCTGAGGTCACCTCTCTGGCATCTTTGAGCTAGGGAGTCCCATATGTAAAGGCTACATTCCTGCTTGTTCCTGGAGATAGCATAGTTATTATTCACCTGTAACAGGTGATCTCCGGGAACAGCAGGAATTTAGTCTTCACAACCTCCCCTCCTCCCCTAGGAGTTGTACTTTTCCTCTTCTCGCCTTTTATCTCAGCTACAAACTCAACTGAGGAGGAAGAGCTGGAAAGGTGGGAAGGCAACGACGCAGGTGCAGTGGGATTCTCCCAAAAGCTTTTCTATTGGACGCTGGTGAGTGTTCCTGCGCAGGCTTTGTTGGTACCGACGTTACCCATATGTGAAAACTAAATTCCTGCTGTTCCCAGAGATCACCTGTTACAGGTGAGTAATTACGCTTTATCGCTGGTACATCAGGCCATTCAGAGTGAAAAGTATGTATAAGTCAGATGCATGCTGGAGATAGTGTGGTCAGAGTGGAACCTTTTGGCACAAGTGGTGGGTTTGTCCTGTTTGCAGAATTATTAAGGAGGATTGGCTGCTGGAGCTGAAGGCTTGTTTGTTTTCTTGGTCGCTGAAAAATAGGTCTGGTCAGTAGCAGATGGTCATGTCTGGTGTGATCCAGGCTGTTAGGGATAGAGGTTGCCTCAGCTTGGAAGCAGATAATGCCCTCTTGGACCCAACTTCTGCTCAGAGTAAATAAATCTCATGACTAAGTTTACTGCACTTTGACAAGGTACATTTCGTTGATTTGAGTAAGAGTGGTAATCTGTTAAGTTGTGGCTAAACTGGCCTGCTGGTTATGGATTCGAGTATGCACTAGATGTGCATACTCGAATAGTGTGAATAGTGGGGTCTCTTTTTTGGGAGGGGAAAGGGCTTTACTGTTAAATTGTTGATGGTTCCTGTGGGATTTTGTTGTATACCAAATTGTTTTACTATTTAATAAAAACTTGTAAGTTAACAAAAAAATTATGTGGGATCCTATTGTCTAACAAGATCCATAAGCCCTATACACTTGCAATGATATTCAGTGGCTATCTGTATAAATATGTGGTTTAATTTAAAACATCAAAAAGGTTTGTACTAAATTAAACCTCATAGCGACACAGATAGTGGATTGAATATTACTGCTATCTGTCTCTACATCTATTCGGTGTTGACACTTTTGAAGATAGCAGTGTTGACTATACATAAAATATTTGAACACTGTGTCCATAGTTTAACAAAATTCTGACTGTAGCATTTGAATATCGACTCAGTTGTGTAGTAATCATGTCTCAAATACTAGAAGTAATAGTCAAAGTGTAAATAAATAGAAACACCAAAAACAGTAGAATGAGAGGGAGGAAAGATGTACCAGGAAATCGGTTTCTTTACAGAAGTTGATGGAGGAAAACTATATACCGATTTTTTTATCAAATGAATAGTCGTACACTCCTCTCACCGATAAGAGGAAACAAAGGACAATATGAAAAGAATTACTACCAGTAGAAACACTGCGGAAGTAGCACTCACAGTTTTAAGAAAGAAGGAGGGCCTCCCAGGCATTGCATAACAACGACTTCTAGTGGCCAGACTGAGAGTACATTAGGAGGGAGTAGCCACCTGGCCTCCAAGCTGATGGCTGTGCTAGATGGAGAGAAAATGTTAAATATGGGTCATTTCCTTGGATATACGTGAGTAAAGGCTTTTGATGCTGTAGTTGAAGTAGAGGCTGGTTCTCACAGAGCTGGAAGCATAAAGGGGCAGCGGGAAACTGTCAGCACCATAAAACGGCCTTCAGGTACAGTGAATTGCTGGCCTGAGGGTAAGGGAAAGTTGTGCCAGTTCATAAAACCCATCTGATTCAGAGAAACCTGTAATACCATGCTTTTAAAATAATTCTACTGGGACTAAACCAAGGCGAGAAATAGCAGCCTAGTTTTTGTAGACAGTACAATCGTCTTAACAGCATCAGCTTAAGCAATGTGTTTCCAAGGGTAAAAACACTCCAGACTGGAAAACAAGCCCACATCGTCTGTTCTGCTGTTTTCTGGATATGCTGAATTACCCTGCAACTGCACCATTCTGGATTCTGAACACCATGCAGGCTTCACACCAGCAGACACAGAAGACAGGAATACAGCACGGAGAGCTGAAGAGTAAATCATTAGAGCCCCATGCAGGCATCACACCAGCAGACACAGAAGACAGGAATACAGCACGGAGAGCTGAAGAGTAAATCATTAGAGCTCCATGCAAGCATCACACAGATAGACGATAGACAGAGCATGGACAGTTCAACAGTGGATTTAAGGAAGCAGGTCATTTAAAAGCAGGGGATGTGACCATAATGAAACCTGCAGAGGCTTTATTTAAAACAAAACTAAAAGTCTGAAAAATTGAATATATTTTTATATAAACAAAAACAAACAAACATGGGAATAAAAGTAAGAGAAGACAGCACTAACTGCCAGTTGTTGTTTTTTTTAGGCCTGTAGATGGCAGTGTCACTTTAAAGAGGAACTTTGGTTTTGTGCCTTTCAGTTTCCCGGGCGGAAAGTATGACCCATCAGACCAGAGCGTTATCCATACGGCACTAAGGGAGACTGAGGAAGAGCTGGGGATCCAAGTGCTAGAGGAGAACGTGTGGGGGATCATGAAACCAATCACGCCTCAGGTAAATCTTTTATTGCCTGGAGCTTTACTAGGAAAGGTATAAATTGGATAGATGGAATAAATAAATCAGTCTCCTGTAATGATATAGACCATTAAACTGATCATTGATTGGGTAATTTTTCTTTGGCATCACAGACCATAATATTGGTCATTGATTGGTTAATGTCACTATGACATCATACTTTATGAACCTACCCCATTGACTGCGCTGGCAAAGCAAAATGAGAAGGAGTGTAGAATTTCATTGCCGCTGTATGCGTGGGTGTGTGCGTGTGTGTAATGTAGACTCCGGTCTTCGCAGTGCTTCAGTACTAATCTTTCTTCTCTTTGAGCAGACGGGAATGGTGATTGTTCCAGTTCTAGCAAGCATTGGCTGTATAGAATCACTGAGACTGAGGCCAAACAGAGCGGAGGTGAGTCTGGATTGCACTGAAGTGCTGCTAATGTTCAAAAATAGGGTGTAAATTGAATTTAGGAATCTGCTAGCTTTTGGGATTAACATCCATGGCTGCAAACTTGTCCATAGCTGTCCTTGCTTCTCATAGTCCTGCAGGGTCATGACAGAGGTAATACTGAAGTTTCTTATTCCTTATCGTCCACAAGACCAATCCAGACTATGGATTATGCCCCTCTACTAGCAGATGAAGACAGAAAACAAATGCACAGTGCAGTCAACAACTCTTCAGTTTCTCTGTCTCCAGCAGATAATAGACAGTCATCCCGTGCAGCATTTGACTGATTTGGGGGTAGCCTCCTGGGCCCAGTTCATAAACCGGATACCCAGTTGAGTGTTGGCATAGAGAGCGAGTCCCTCTGAAGCCTCAGGAAGATACTTGGAGGAGTCTAGGTCTCTTGCCCAATTCTGTCGCCCTCTCTCTTGTTCCCTTCTTTTATTTTTGGGTATTTTCACTTTCCCCTGCCCTCCAGCCTTCTATTTATGTTTCATTGAAGAGGATACAAAGAAAAAAAACCCCACAGGCTAGGTAACAGAGGTTCAGGAACGTCAGCGGTAGTGGAGAATAGCGCAGTCCTGCTACTAAAGGGTGCAGGGAGTGTGCTCACCATGGCCTGAGGTTTTGAGTCGGAGTCCCAAGGAGCTGGGAGATTGCGGTGCCGCACTGCACAGTGGCTCTTAAGGCAGGGAAGGGAGCTCCTGTAGTTTGACTCGGACTCGATGGTAAGCTTTGGGAGCCACACTTAAGGCCTCTTGCCAGCGCTTGATGTTTGAGGAGGACATGGCAAGGCACTGCTCTTCATGTAGTAGCTGCCAGAGCAACTCTGGTCAATGTGACCTTACCAAGTCAGTACAACAAGGAAAACTAATCTCTGAAGTCACATATGTCCATGAGGGTGAAGTGTCCATGGTCCTGGGGATCACATATTTATTTGATAGCATTGGTGTTCTCCGGTGCTAAACGATCTCATAACAGGCTGCAACTAGGAAAACAAGCTGTATTTGAGACACCCTAGAGTCATTTTCATCAGGTAATATTTGCAGCAGAAACACCTTGGTTTACAAAGACAAGATCATACACAATGTCACCAAGAGTACCCACACAGACTACAATACTTCTCAGCTTACTTATATTTCCACCAAATATGGATGAGAGTCCCCAGCTGACCACATCTCCTCCAGCACTCATTCATAGCCTAAAGAAAATATTCGGTTCAAATGAAATGAGATCACATATCACCGAAAAATTAATTTGTAACTATTTTCACCCAAATTGTCAGTGATAGAGAGAGACCCAGTTTTCTTAAAAATGACAGGCCAATCTTCCATCTCCAATTCCTCCTCCCAAAGTTTCAAATGCCTGGGCTTTTCAGTGGGAACTAATGCCAGCACTCAACATAATTTAGATAAGAGACCCCATATCCCTATACCTATCGTCAGGAGAGTTTCAAAAGGGGTGATTGCCTGATCCCAGAACCCTGCCCTCTCGGGTCAAACTTTGGACAAAAGATGTTGAATCTGTAAATATATATAAAAAAAATACATGCAATATATGTTACACTAAGTGTAGAGAAATCTTTGAGAGATTCTTTCTCTAGTAAATGCCTCACTATGGTATGTCCTAATAACTCCCAATTGTGAAGCCATGTCCTTGGCAAATCTGGCAAGAGTGTTAAGGGGGTCAAGAGTTGTAGTCCTAAGTCCCAACAAACACTCCTCCTTATACCACAACTGCAATGTTAAAGAGGTGTAAGGCAGCACTGAAATACAGGGTATCTATCTGCCTTTTGAAAGCCACAAAAATGTCTCTAGAAATAGAAGATTCCTTACCCTAACTTGTTCAATACCTCCTCGTTGAGCAGTGTCTTCCTCCAGTACTGCCCTTAGTTGAGCTATTTTATAATAGCGGTAGAAGTCAGATACCCCCAGACTTCTCTCCTTGCTAGCACACATCAAAGTTTTGCTGGAAAATCTAGTACTCCTACTCTTCCATATGAAATGCAAAATCATCTTATTTTAATACCTGAGACACCTGTGGAATCTGCAAGGGAAGAGTCTGGCACAGATATAAGAACTTAAGTAAGGTTATCATTTTAATGCTAGCTATACAGTCCAGCCATGAGTAGTTAAAAGGCTGCCAGCACTCCAGTTCCCCCACCAGCTCTTTAAATGATTTACACATCTGCGCAAATCTCTTCCAACCTGGATGTCCAGGTATCAGTGAGAACCCCATGTTTCTTTACAGGGAAAATTTTTAATCTGCGATTAAAAAGGTTGCATTTAAATATTCAACAGCTCTGATTTTGAAAGATTCATCTTAAACTAGAAATAGAGCAATTCAACTCTGCGCGCTGCTCAAAGTCCTCGAGCTGAAACACCGATCTTAGGTTATTGCCTAGAGTGGCAATTTCAGTTCAGATATTAGTTATTTCAGTTTTAATGTCCTACAGCCAACCCTTCAGCAGAGTCACAGCACTCTCTGGCAGCTCATCTGCAAGAGACTTGTTTTCTAGCATGTTGTGAGATCCAGACTGGCACCATATTAGAAATTCTCAGTGGGCCTGGCTGTTCCCTGAATACAAGAACTCGTGCAGATTTATTTATTTATTTTTTTGAGGTCATCCCAAAAAATTGCTAGGGATCTCCAGCAAAGTATTGCATAAAGAACTGACTCTACTAAGGGAAGACCTAGCTGCCATGCATAAAGAGGTGACCCTACTGAGGGAGGAACTGGCTGCAATGAAGCGCACCTCTTCTAGGATACAAACTGAACAAAGTCCACCACCGCTCCCACAAAGAATCAAACACCCCAGGAACAAATGGATCACAGTGGGTTCTGGTAGATTGCGATCTGTGACACCCTATGCATCAGGAGATATCCTTGCATAATGCCTTCTCTGCCTTGGTTAATGAGGATGCCCAATCCAAAGAAACTGAAGGGCCCTTAAATGAGACAGACAATGCCCAATCTCCTGCTAAAGGACCAAATATGAAGAAACCTCACCAAACAGCAAACTACTACTACTTGGTGATTCTATCATCAGTGGCACCAACTTGGGAGCACAGTTCAAAGGAGAGAAGATAGTCAAGTGCCTCCCAGGCTCTTCAGCCAGCAGGAATACAAACCAAGTTGTTGAAGTACTTAGCGCAGAAAGTGAACGCTCCAAACTTGATGATGTTATCCACTTGGGCACAAATGACCTGGCTAGAAACAGTGCCTCTACAATCCAAAAGGACTTCCATTCTCTGGGAGAGAAACTCAAGCCCATTGTTAACACTGTTGCATTCTCAGAGGTTCTACCTGTTCTTGGTAAGGGGGCAAAAAGGCTGTATCGCATTAACAGCTTTAATACATGGCTCCAGACCTGGTGCAAACAAGAAGGATTCAGATTTTTTGGCGACTGGGGTAACAGATGGAACAACAAGAGACTATACTGTGCTGATGGACTTTATCTCTCTGTCGCAGGGAAAAGAATCCTAAGTGAAAAATTCAAGCAGTATGTGGATATGCATTTAAACTAGAAAAAGGGGGTGATGGATGTGAAAGGTCCAGCTCTGGACGTCACCCCCTGCAAAAGCAGATTAAAATCAGAAACAGCCACACTTTTAAACCACACATCAAAAACAAGTGGGAATATGTGGACAGAACAAATTCAATGCAAAATACACACAAGCCATGTAAATGCTGGAAAGCAATGAGCACAAATGCTCGAAGCTTAGCCAACAAAGTTCCGGACCTGGAAGCCCTAATGGTGGAAATGGATTTGGACACTGTGACCATTACAGAAACATGGCTTAATGAATCGCATGATTGGGATATAGCCATAGCTGGCTATAATCTATTCAGAAGAGACAGAGAAAATGGAAGAGGAGGAGGAGTAGCCTTGTATGTCAAAAGCAATATTAAAGCTACTGAAATGCAGGGGGCATGGGGGAAAAGAAGAAGCACTCTGGATTGTGTTGGAAAGAGGAGATGGCACTGTCATCCATACTGCTGTAGTCTACAGACCTCCGACACAAATTTAAGAGATAGATAATGAATTGATTATAGATTTTTATTTATTTATACATTTTTTTCTATACCGCCTCTTCCAGAGATCAGAGGCGGTTAACAAATAACAAAACGATAATAATAGCAAGCTATTATTTTTACAAAGAACAAGTGAAGGACATCATTAACTATTTAACTCTAAGCATGGAACAGATGGGACTAGTGGCAAGCGATGCCGCGTCCTATAACTAATTACATTTAAATTACATTCAATTACATCAGATAACTATTTACAGAACTGGCATCAAATATATCCGTAAACTGGGTGATCTAGATGGCAAAATAGCTGTGTAAGAGATGTGGGTGTGTACTTTGTCTAGGTAGCATCAGAATATGGTTGTTGGTCAGTGCTGGTCTGTGAATTCTGAACATCATCATGTTGAAGGTTGTAATGCAATGCAATGTGTGCCTTCGAGTCAGTCCTGACTCCTGGCGACCCAGAAGCTCCTGGGTTTTCTTGGCAGTGTCACCGGACGTAGATTGCCAGGCCTTGTAATAGTGCTGAGTAAATAGGTTTTTAGTTCCTTTCTAAATGATTGAAGGTCTTTAATTTCTCTTAGTTCAACTGGGAGGCTGTTCCACAAAGTGGGTGCGTAGAACGAGAAAGCCATGTTGCTTGTCTTCTGCCTCATCTTTCGAATGGTATCCGGAACTAGCAACATGTGTAGATTCACTCTTCTTCTTGACCTGCTTTCCTGTAGGGTATTGACAAGCGTAGCCAGGAAGGACGGTACTATATTATTAAAGATCTTGAACGTAGTAACTAGTGATTTATAGGTAATTCTACATGATATTGCCAAGATAGCCAGAAAGGGGGAAGCGATCATATTGAGTGACTTTAATCTACCTGATGTGGATTGGATTACTCCTTCTGCAAATCTGGAAAGAAGCAAAAAAATTGTGGATGCTCTCCAAGATGCGTTACTTAGACAAATGGTGATGGAACCAACCAGGGAAAGCTCAACGCTGGAATTAGTGCTCACCAAAGGTGATAGCTTGTTGAATGTCTGCGTGAGTGCCCCTGTGAGCAGCAGCGATCATCACACGGTGTTTCAAATAAAAGCCATGGTACAGGCCAAACATAGCAAGCTCAAAGTCCTAAACTTCAAAAACACTGACTTCAATAAAATGGTCGAGTACCTAAAGGAGGAGCTGACAGGGTGGAAGGAGATAAGGGAAGTGGAATTGCAATGGGCTAAACTAAAGGTGGCAATAAAAGGGGCAACAGATAAATATGTAACAAAAGTAAACAAAAACAAGAGGAGAAGAAAACCTATTTGGTTTTCCAAAGAAGTGGCTGCTCAAATAAAGGCAAAAAACACAGCTTTCACAAAATTCAAAAGCTTACAAACAGAGGAACACAGAAATGAATACAGGATCAAACTCAAAGAGACAAAGAGAGAAATAAGGATAGCAAAATCAAAGGCAGAGGAAAAGATGGCTAAAGATGTTAAGTGTGGCGACAAAACTTTCTTCAGGTATATTCGGGAAAGGAAGAAGATCAGAGGTGGAATTTCAGGACTCAGAAGTGCTGGGAATGGACTCATAGAAAGTGACATTGAAAAAGCGAAATTGCTAAACGAATACTTCTGCTCTATTTTTACTAAAGAAAGTCCTGGAGAAGGACCACCTGTGACTCCCAAATATAAAAATGGGAATAAAGTAGATACCACACCATTCACAGAAGATGAAGTATTAGAACAACTTGCAAAACTGAAAGTGGACAAGGCCATGGGACCAGATGGGATACATCCCAGGATACTGAAAGAGCTCAGAGAGGTTCTTGCAAGGCCGTTAAAGGATGTTTTCAACAGATTCTTGGAAACAGGAGAGGTTCCTCAGGACTGGAGAATGGCTGATGTCGTACCTCTACACAAGTGGTGACAGGGAAGAAGTGTCAAACTACAGGCCTGTGAGCCTTACCTCAGTGGCGGGAAAAGTAATGGAGGCGCTCCTGAAAGAGCGAATAGTGAAATTTCTCAAAACCAACAGGTTGCAAGATCCGAGGCAACATGGTTTTACCGAAGGACGATCTTGCCAAACAAATCTGATTGAGGTCTTTGACTGGGTGACCAGGGAACTAGATAAGGGGCATGCGATGGATGTCATCTACCTGGATTTCAGCAAAGCCTTTGATACTGTTCCTCATAGGAGGCTTATCAATAAACTCAGTAGCTTGGGGATGGATCCCAAGATGGCAAATTGGATCAGAAATTGGTTGACTGATAGACGACAATCTCTAATACCTGAAGATTGGAGGATCACCAATGTAACACCAATTTTTAAGAAGGGTTCCAGGGGTGATCCGGGAAACTACAGACCGGTGAGCCTCACGTCAGTACAGGGAAAAATGGTAGAAACCATCATAAAGAATAAAATTACTCAGCATGTAGATAGTCATGGCCTAATGGGAGACAGCCAACATGGCTTTAGATAAGGAAGATCTTGTCTTACTAATCTTTTATTTTTTTTGAAAATGTGAATAAACAGGTGGACAAAGGTGAGTCGGTTGATATAGTGTATCTGGACTTTCAGAAAGCCTTTGACAAGGTCCCTCATCAGAGACTTTTGGCAAAATTAAAGAGTCGTGGGATAGGAGGCAGTGTACTACTGTGGATCAGGAACTGGTTAAAAGACAGAAAGCAGAGGGTTGGGCTAAATGGCCAATTTTCCCAATGGAGAAAGGTGAATAGTGGTGTACCCCAGGGATCTGTGCTGGGTCCCCTGCTTTTTAACATATTCATAAGTGACCTGGAAAGTGGAATAACGAGTGAGGTTATCAAATTTGCAGATAACACAAAACTATTTAAAGTTGTTAAAACCCAAGAGGATTGTGGAAAATTGCAAGAGGATCTTGAAAATTGGAAGACTGGGCATCAAAATGGCAGATGAAATTTAATGTGGACAAGTGCAAAGTTATGCACCTAGGGAAGAACAACCCAAACTATGGTTACACAATGCAAGGTTCCACATTAGGAACCACCACCCAGGAAAAAGATTTAGGCGTCATTGTGGATAACATGTTAAAACCCTTGCCCAGTGTGCAGTGTGAGCCAAGAGAGCAAATAGAATGCTAGGTATCATAAGGAAAGGAATGGAAAATAAAACAAAAGATATTATAATGCCTCTATACTGTTCCATGGTGAGACCGCACCTTGAATATTGTGTGCAATTCTGGTCGCCGTATCTTAAAAAGGATATAGCGTTATTAGAAAAGGTTCAGAGAAGAGCCACCAAAATGGTAAAGGGGATGGAAGGATACTCCTATGAAGAAAGGCTAAAAAGGTTACGGCTCTTTAACCTGGAAAAGAGACGGCTGAGGGGAGATATGATAGAAGTCTATAAATTAATGAACGGAGTGGAACAGGTAAACGTAGATCGATTGTTTACGTTATCAGAATATAGAAAGACTAGGGGACATGCAATGAAGCTACAGGGTAAACTATTTAAGACTAATAAAAGAAAATATTTTTTCACTCAACGTGTAATCAAACTCTGGAATTTGTTACCGGAGGATGTAGTAAAGGCTGTTATTGTAGCTGGGTTTAAAAAAGGTTTGGACAAGTTCCTGGAGGAAAGGTCCATGGACCTTGGTCTGACCCAGTATGGTATATCTTATGTTATGTTCTTATGTTATATGTTATGGTAAATGGAGCTCACTCGGATCAAGGGAAGGTGATTAGCGGGGTGCCCCAGGAGTCAGTCGGGGCCCAGCACTGTTGAATGTATTTGTGAGTGATATTGCTGAAGGACTGAATGGAAAAGTCTGTCTTTTTGCAGATGACACAAAAATTTGCAACAGAGTGGACTCCCCTGAGGGAGTGGTTAACATGAGGAAAGATCTACAAAAGTTGGAAGAATGGTTTAATGCTTGGCAATTAAGATTTCATGCAAAGAAGTGCAGAGTCATGCACTTGGGTAGCAGAAATCCAAGGGAAATGTATGCGATAGGGGGCGAAAGGTTGGTGTGCACGGA
Organism: Ichthyophis bannanicus; assembly: GCA_033557465.1. Lineage (NCBI taxonomy): Eukaryota > Metazoa > Chordata > Amphibia > Gymnophiona > Ichthyophiidae > Ichthyophis > Ichthyophis bannanicus. The sequence continues at coordinate 116,445,384 of CM066043.1, forward strand.
TCAGGAGAAAGACCTTGGTGTGATTATATCTGAAGATCTCAAGGTGGCAAAACAGTACGACAAGGCGGTGGGAAAAGCCAGGAGGATGTTGGGCTACATACAAAGAGGAATTACCAGCAGAAAGGAAGAGGTACTTATGCCACTGTACAAGTCACTAGTGAGGCCTCACTTGTAATACTATGTTCAGTTTTGAAGACCATATCTTGCAAAGTATGTAAAAAGACTGGAAACTGTTCAGAGGAAGGCGACCAAAATGATTTGGAGCCTGTGTCAGAAGCCTTATGGAGAGGAGGGATAGGGGAGATATAATTCAGACCTCTAAATACTTAAAGGGAAATAATGAACAAACAAACCTCTTCCAAAGACGGGGAAGCTGTAAAACTAGAGGACATAACAGGAAGCTGCAAGTTGGTAAATTGAAAGGCAATGTCAGGAAATACTTTTTAACCGAAAGGGTGGTAAATGCTTGGAATGCCCTCCCGATGGAGGTGGTGGGGGCAAACACAGTGATGGAATTAAAAATGGCATGGGACAGACACAGTGGATCCCTTTATAGCAACAGGATAAAATCAAAATAAACTGAACCATCTAATTTCTCAACAAATAGGGGAGTCCTACATGGAGTGGTGGGTTCACCCCTAAACAAAGACATGGGAAGGGGTGGCCTGCACAGAGCGGCAGGTGCACCTACTCTTGCCATCGTACTGGGCAGACTAGATGGACCATACTGGTCTTTATTTGCTGTCATTTACTATGTTACTGTTTCCTTTGCTAGAACTTGGAGGGTATTGATGTCTGATGCAGGGAAAGAGGAGTCTCTCTTAGTTGGGCTTTGATTCATTATAGTTTTTGGCATATCTGTGGGAGAGGTTGCAGTAAGGTCTAGCTGTTTGTACCTTAAAGATGAGTATTAGCGTGTTTCAGGAGTATCTTGATTGATGCTACTTTGTCTTCACACCCTGTTTTTTGAGGGTGATACTCCTAAGATTGCTGGTGTGGAGCATGTTACATCCTTAACCTGGTTCTTCGGAAGCTGCCTCCACCCTTTTTATTCTCCAAGGTGCAATTCATTAAAGGATTTTTTCCTTAAGATTATGTTCTAGGTATCCATTTACCAGGAAAGATGCATTTCAGTACTGAATGTCCTTTTCTACAGAGAGCTTTTTCTTTGTCTTATTGAAGCAATGTAACCTTCCTTTATTACCCTTATTCCTTTATTACCGAGATGTTTCTGCATTCATGTTGAACAGATAATGTCACTGCCTTTGTAGGAAGGTCTATGGGATGGATCATGGATTCCACTATCTCTAGGAACAAGCAGGAATGAGTCTTCACATATGGATACGTCGGTACCGACGGAGCCTGCATGGGAACGCTGCCCAGCTTCCAATCAGAAAGCTTTTGGCAGCATCCCTCGCGCCTGCGCGCTGACTTCCCGACTTCTCCAGAGCCTCTCTTCAGTTTTCGTTTTTCCGCGGAGCCGGCAGGACGTCCTCCTGTCACCGCAGAAACTTTTCTTTTTACTTACTTTAATTACTTTAGTTTGTGTTTTCTTGTGGTCGCGGCTGTATTCCCCGCTACCACCGATATCGCCGGTTTTTACTTACTTTAATTACTTTAGTTTGTGTTTTCTTGTGGTCGCGGCTGTATTCCCCGCTACCACCGATATCGCCGGTGGATTTTTGACTAAATTCTAAGAAACCTTTTCTTCAGTTTTTTGCCTTAACTTGTTGGGCCTAGCAGGCCTCTTCATTATGGAGCCTTCTTTTCCTAAGAAGTGCTTTCGATGTGGAAACACCTGTTTCTTTTTAGACACCAATAGTTTGTCTCTCAACTGTGTGGGTCCTGACCCTTTTTCCCTGACTTGTCAGGGGATAATTTTGTGAGGAAACCTTCAGTTTTTAAGGTTTCCCTCGATACCGTTTTCTCCTCGGCAGTGAGGGTACCCGGTTTCTCCACTTCACAGGATCAGGTAACCCACAAACAGTCTGTTAAGACTAGTCAATGCTTGAGTGGTATGTCCCATGCCCAGCATGGTGACGGCTCCGGCCTTACCCTCAAGAATCCATTGGCATTACCCCTGCGGGAGTCTTCGGGCTCCAAAGCGTTAAAGGGGTTTCAGGTTGTTCCTGGGGCTCACCCCTCACAGAACATACCTGAGCCATGCTCGGGGGTGGTATCCGCTTCGAGCGGTACCGAGCCTCCGGCATCGGCACCGGTGTCGAGTGTTCCACTCTTCACCAGGGATCGTCATCGGGCATCCTCGGTACCTTCGGGACCGATCGATACGCACCGGATTGACTTCCCTCGATCCCAGTCGTGTACAGTGCGGGTATCAGCTTCGAGCGGTACCGATACCCCGGCATCGGCTTCGGTGTCGAGTGTTCCACTCTTCACCAGGAATCGTCCTCTACCATCCTCGGCGCCCTTGGGGCCGGTCGATACGATACCGATGGACATTTCCATATCTCAGCCATGCTCCGGAACGGTACTGGCGTCGATCGGTTCCGATACCTGGGCATCGACATCGAGGTGGACCGCCTTACCCTTTGCAAGGGGTGGTCATCGGGTATCCTCGGTACCGTCGGTACCGATCGATGTAACCCAGGCTGCCTTAGTGGTATCGGCATCGCCGATACTGCCACCGGCGTCGAAACCCTCGCGACATGCATCGATAGCCTCGCTTTCTTCGATGCCGAGTCTTGAACCGATATCTAGTCTCGAGGACTGGGTACCGACGTGTCCCGGAACCGACTCCTGTCATTTCCAGATAGACGGTTCCGAAGATCCTAGCCATAACTCTCTCATGCTCTCGGTACCACTGCAGCAGTCCCCGATGGCGACTTCAACTGCTGGTCCTGTATCAGTATCGATGTCGATGCCTGTTCTTGCACCGATTCCACCGATGCCTAGTTTGGAACCGATACCTGGCATTGATGCAGTACCCACTGCCTCTAAGTTAACATGCCAGTATCCCTGTCCATCTACTAGGTTTCTTCCTTCACACCACTGTACGTCCTCTGGTGCTCAGCCTCTTTCTTTAGCCTTACCAGGGATGGTTCCCATAGGAGATCAGGCTTTTCTCCTGGATATGGCAACCTTTCTTAATATCTCTATCCCTGTTTGTGATGCTACTCATGGCTCACCGGCACAAATGGAAAATATGATGCTTCCTTTACATCCTGCTCTGCAGGATCTCCTTCTGAGGGTCTGGAAATTGCCCTTACGACTTCCTCTAGTTTCTACAACCACTGAGGTTCGGTACCGGGTGCCACCCTCTCCAGGGTTTCAAAAGCCTCCACTTTCTCATTGTTCCCTTGTAGTGGAATCAGCACTAAGGAAAGTTAAGAGCAAGAAGAAGCATTCTTCTTATCCGCCAGGTCGTTCTTCAAGAACACTCGATGCTTTTGGTCGTCAGGCCTTCCAAACCTCTATGCTGGCCTCCAGAATTCTTTCATATATTTTTCACATGAGTCTAACACTCCAGGAAGTCACAGAGAAATTGTCTCTTTTGACCCCTTTTTTACCAGAGCCCAAGGCTACTGATTATTCCTTGCTCGTCAATCACAGCCGGAATATATCCTGGTTCCTGTCTCGTGCTTCTATAGACTCTTTTGGGTCCGTTAGCAGATCCTCTGCTATTGCCATCGCAGCACGTCGCAGAGCCTGGCTTGAAGCTTCAGACTTGAGCAGATGGGCACAAACTATACTGGCTCATTCTCCTTGTACAGGAGAAGGTCTCTTCAATAAGGAGGCTTTACGTCAGGTTGCGCAATGCTCCACTGACTCTCCTTCCACTAAAGACCAATCTAAGCCACCTCCTTCTTCAAGGGGTAGGAAATATCCTACCAAACCTTCTTTCCCTAAGAAAAGAAAGTTTCATTCATCTCCTGCCCATCATTCGGCTGTACCTAAACAAGGAACGCTTCAGCATAGCCTGAAGTCCTCCAGCTCTGGCCAGTCTCAGCATTCCCAGCAACCATAGGGGCTGGGAATTGTAATCTACAGTTCACTTCTACCCATTAGCAGTTTATTCACTGTGCTCCTCTTTTTCAGTGTACTAACCTGTCGGAAAATTTTGTTCAGGGACTACAGACTCCTCCTCTTCTTACTCTCTAGAAGAGCAGTTGCAACTATCCCCTGATAGTTCTATCCCAACTGAACATTTTTTCCTTCAGTTGACTTACCCTATGGGTATATCACCCTCTAATTACTTACTCTACCGTCTCAACCGGGTTTTTTCCCTGACTGAGGGGTACCATGCTGGAAAGCTTCTCTAGCATGCTCGTTCCTCAGACAAGGAGAGGGGATATCTCCTCTCTTTTCTTGTCTGTTTTTCTTTATTGGGCACAGGACAATCTCTCTGCTGTTTCCGTCAGCAGCTGTGCCTGCAGGAGTTACAGTAATTGTATTGCTGGTACTTTTTCCAAGTTCCAGTCCCTTGTTCAAAATTTTGTCTAGCCTCAGTAGTGATTCCAAGCTATTCGTCATCTCTCTTGGATCCTCCTACTCCTTTAGGCTTTCTCACATTATTCTAACCATCTCCTCTCCTAGGATATGGCAACACACCTGACTTCAGTTGGTTTGTCTCATATCTCTCCTGCACAATGCTCTCTGCAGTCTTCAGAGAAGCTTTCTACTATGAGGGCCTTGCTATAGAGCATTGACCTTGTCTCTGAAGCTTCTCTATTAGTAGGGAAAAGCTTATAAAACCTTCCCATGCCTGTGCGGGTTCTCCACACCCTCTAGCCTGGGGTGTTAACACAAGATATCAGTTCTTCTGCGTGAAAATCCACGGCTGATGTTTACGCATGCTACCTCTGGATCCCTCCAGTAGGTCCCTCTGGTATTTTCTCTGCGTTTCTGCACATCTGCCATGTCAGTGTTCTGTGGAACTCCCGCCTTGTTCCTTACAGATTCATATGATCATCTGTTTTCACGCGAACATCACGGTTATTTGGTTGGATTGCCTTCCTGCATCCCTCAATCCACGGAAATAGTTTCTCTAGACATATCCCAAGTGGGTTCACCCTCTTGTAGAGCGCAGAATCTTTTTCTTTTATATTCCCCATGTACAATTATGGGGCTGGGTGGTAGACATGTATCTTCAACCTGTTGTCTTGTATGTAGCATCTCCATATATGTCTACATACCTATATCATTACTCTGGTGGTGCAAAACCATGCCCCACAAATGTATCTATATTTACGTATATTCTATCTATCTATCTATCTATCTATCTATCTATCTATCTATCTATATAGATACATTTCTCCACCCATATCCTAATATACACATCTGCACATATGTATATATATATTATATATATATATTCCATCAACATATATATATTTGCATATATATGTGTCTGTTGGGGGGCTTCTTAAGGGTTGATATGTCTTACACACTATCACCCTCACTGTCTATACAAAATGTTTTACCTCCTAGAGGTTTTAGACAGTCTATCGCCCTACCTCGCATACCATATTACGATGCAGAAACTGTTAGGCACCAATAACCACTGTGGTGCTAACATCTTCCATTTTTTCTTTAAGTCCTTGCAGCATCAAGCTTCACTATTTTTCCTATCTCTCGCCAGCTAGGAAAAACAGTGTACATCTTTATCTTTGAGTACACAGCTGTTCTCCTTGGGAATAGGGGTTTTCCAGTCCCCCTCTTCCCGCCAGGACTGGGCTAGTTCTCCAACTCCGTCAGTCTTCTTCCTTTAGTCCTCAATGTTAATGACTTTATGCCTAAAGGAGTTTTCAGCTTTTTCCCATAAAGCTTTCTATTGACGACCTGACGTCTAATCCTACCCAGTTGACACCTGGATCGTCTACAACCTCCAGGTTTGGACCTTCATCCTCACTGCTGGGAGGTCACCTTGAAGATTCCGCCACTGCTTATCCAGTAGACTCCATCATGCTTTCTACTTCCTACAATACAGTAGGTAAGCTGCATATTTTGAGTGTACATTAAATGTGTTTTAATGCTACTCATCATATATACCATGGACTCCTGTAGTCTGTAGGACCCTCTAGTCCTTAGCTATGCTGTTTCTTTCCTCACAGCTCCTTTATTGTCAACTCCTACCCTCCATCCCACATCGGATGCCGGGGATTCCTGGAGACAAAATGCACCCCTGCTCCAGGCTCCTGCATTTTTCTGGGATCTCCCCCTGGCATCTCCAGCTAGGGAGTCCCCATATGTGAAGACTCATTCCTGCTTGTTCCTAGAGATAGCACAGTTACTTACCTGTAACAGGTGATCTCTGGGAACAGCAGGAATTAGTCTTCACAACCCTCCCACCTCCCCTAGGAGTTGCATCTCTTTATCTTCTTCTTCCTTTGTCTCAGCTTTGAAACTCAACTGAAGAGAGGCTCTGGAGAAGGCGGGAAGTCAGCGCGCAGGCGCGAGGGATGCTGCCAAAAGCTTTCTGATTGGAAGCTGGGCAGCGTTCCCGTGCAGGCTCCGTCGGTACCGACGTACCCATATGTGAAGACTAATTCCTGCTGTTCCCAGAGATCACCTGTTACAGGTAAGTAACTGTGCTTTTTTGTGGAACATTCGCATAGTGCTTGTACATTTATGGGGCTGTCTCAGCAGGGCAATGTCTCCAAATGGGTTAATTGTGCACATATCATGAAAGTAATGAATCTCATTCCTAAGCCCTTGGACCATGAGATCAGGAAGGCATCTGCCGCCACTCTCCCCGTGTGTGGCTGGTGCGAGCAGAAGCGGGGCAGCTGCGCGTTGTCTGGGGAGGCAAATAGGTCCATCACGGGCCTGCCGCAGAGGTGGAAGAGTCTTTGTGCCACCCTAGGGTTCAAGCGTCACTCGTGTGGGCGAAAGACTCTGCTCATGCTAAGCAGTTGTCCTGACCCGGGAGGTACACCGCTCGCAGGAGCATGCTGTTGTGCACTGCAAAGGAGAGGAGAGCCACCGCCTCCTGGCAGAGGGAGTATGAGCCCGTGCCTCCCTGCTTGTTTACATAAAACATGGCAACCTGGTTGTCTGTCTGGATCAGCACAGGACAGTGTCGCAGGAGGTAGCGGAACTCTCGTAGGGCTAGGAAGATGGCCCTAGTTCCAAGAGATTGATCTGCAAGAGTGACTCCTCCTGAGACCAGCTGGCTTGTGTGCCGAGGTCTCCGCAATGCGCACCCCAACCCAGGAGGGAGGTGTCTGTGGTCAGAGTTCTTTATGGTGCGGGTGACTGGAATGGCATACCCACCTGGAGGTGGCGTAAGGTCTGCCACCAGTTGAGGGATTCCACCAGCTGGTGGGTGACCCTGACCCTGTCCTGTAGCCTGCCCATGGTTTGAGTCCACTGTGAGCAGAGGCACCACTGGGCTGTCTGCATGTGCAAGTGGGCTAAGGGCGTGACGTGGACCATCGAGGCCATATGGCCAAGCATGCTGAGGAGGAGGAGGAGAGCCAGTACCGACCGGCTCTGTACCTCTGTACCTCTCCTGCCAGTTGCATGAGGCAATCTGCCTTCTCCCTTGGGAGGACGGCCTTGACTTGCAAGGTATCCAACTGAGCATTGATGAACTCCAGAATTTGGGCTGAAGAGAGATAGGATTTGGGGTAGCTGATGATGAACCCCAGGTGCTGCAGGAGGAGGGTTGCGCGCTCTGCGGCCTGGCTGACCTCTGAGGCTGTATCACCCCTGATCAGCCAGTCATCCAGATAGGGGAAGACGAAAGCCCCCTATAGGCGCAGGTGGGCAGCTATCACCGCCAGGCACTTGGAAAAGACTCTTGGCGAGAAGGCTAGGCCAAAGGGCAGCATTCTGTACTGTTAGTGCCCTCCTCCCACCACAAACTGCAGGTAACGACTGTGGGAGTGATGGATTAGGATGTGTGTGTATGCATCCTTTAGGTCCAAGGAGCACAGGCAGTCTCCCTGGTGGAGGTAAGGCAGTAGTGTTACAAGGGAAAGCATCTTGAACTTCTTCCTCTCAGAAACTTAAATTTTGCAGGTCTCGAATGGGCCCGATGCCCCCAGTTCTTTTGGGGACAAGGAAGTACCTTGATTAGAAGCCTTTTCCCCATAGATACTTGGTAACAGGCTCCACTGTGTTGTCCCTGAGCAGACCTGTGAGCTCTGAGAGCAGAAGGGTGTGGTGAAGGAGAGGTCGCACTGGCTCTCCTGGAAAGAACTTGGGTGGTACCTGCTGTAGGTGGAAGGAGGTAATCCTTTCTCACCACCTGAAGTACCCATTGGTCTGGGGTGACTTTGGCCCACCTGTGGGCAGAGTGTCAGGCAGCCCCCTGTGGGCTGGTGAAGGTCTCCCGGGGGAGGGGAGGCTTTGCCATGCAAGTCAAAAGCTCCCCCCTGGTTGGGCTGAAGCTGGGGCCTGGGGTTTTTGAGCCTTAGGCTTCTGAACTCCCTGGCCTTGCTTCCTAGGGTGAGAACCTTGCTGTGGTACAGAGAAGGATTAGAAGTGGTGACCCTGCTGAAAGTGTCCTTATTTTCTTTGGAACAGGGATCTCTTCCCCGAGGACTTTTTACGGGGAAAGGAAGAGGTCTTCTTCGAGAGCCTCTGGCAGGTCACCACCTCGGCCTCTATTTCAGCCGCCTTGTCAGACATGGGTTTGTCGAACAGATTCTCGCCAGTGCAGGGGACGTCGAGCAGCTTGTCCTGGACCCATTGCTCGAGGTCCGAAGACTGAAGCCAGACCTGGAATCGAGCCCTGATGCTTGCTGCCACTATTCGAGCTGCTGACTCTAATCCATCGTAGGCTGCTCGGGAGAGGAACTTCGAGCAGTCCTTGATCCCAGAGGTCAGAGCTTGGAAACGTTGGAGAAGTTCCCCAGCAAGCCCCGCTGAAAACCCAGACAACTCCTGGGTCAGGGCCTTTTAAGTATATGTCTATGTATAGCTCATAGGCCTGAGTTCAACACCCCAGCATTGAGCCCTGATAGCACTTGCGCCCAAGGGTGTCAAAGGCTCTGGCATCCCTACCAGGCATAACAGAAGAACATAAGATATGCCATACTGGGTCAGACCAAGGTCCATCAAGCCCAGTATCCTGTTTCCAACAGTGGCCAATCTAGGTCATATGTACCTAGCAGTTTCCCCAAAAGACACAGGTTCCGCAGTGCTTGTACTGGCTCAAGCATTGATATCCTGGGTCCCTTCTTAATAATGGTTTATGGACCTTTCCTCCAGGAACTTGTCCAAACCTTTTTTAAACCCAGCTACACTAACAGCCTTTACTACATCCTCCGGTAACAAATTCCAGAGTTTGATTACACGTTGAGTGAAAAAATATTTTCTTTTATTAGTCTTAAATAGTTTACCCTGTAGCTTCATTGCATGTCCCCTAGTCTTTCTATATTCTGATAGCGTAAACAATCGATCTACGTTTACCCGTTCCACTCCGTTCATTAATTTATAGACTTCTATCATATCTCCCCTCAGCCGTCTCTTTTCCAGGTTAAAGAGCCCTAACCTTCTTAGCCTTTCTTCATAGGAGTATCCTTCCATCCCCTTTACCATTTTGGTGGCTCTTCTCTGAACCTTTTCTGATAACGCTATATCCTTTTTAAGATACGGCGACGAGAATTGCACACAATATTCAAGGTGCGGTCTCACCATGGAACGATATAGAGGCATTATAATATCTTTTGTTTTATTTTCCATTCCTTTCCTTATGATATCTAGCATTCTATTTGATCTCTTGGCTGCCACTGCACACTGGGCCGAGGGTTTTAACATGCTATCCACAATGACGCCTAAATCTTTTTCCTGGGTGGTGGTTCCTAATGTGGAACCTTGCATCGTGTAACCATAGTTTGGGTTGTTCTTCCCTAGGTGCATAACTTTGCACTTGTCCACATTAAATTTCATCTGCCATTTTGATGCCCAGTCTTCCAATTTATCAAGATCCTCTTGCAATTTTCCACAATCCTCTTGGGTTTTAACAACTTTAAATAGTTTTGTGTGATCTGCAAATTTGATAACCTCACTCGTTATTCCACTTTCCAGGTCATTTATGAATATGTCAAAAAGCAGCGGACCCAGCACAGATCCCTGTTCAATGTCTATATGCAACCCATATGCAACCCACAATTATAAGACAGTTCAATTCTCAGACCTCTCTCGACAATCTCTTAGGTCAAGAAGTCACAATGCTCCTTGCTCAGGGAGCAATAGAGGATGTACCCATTCCCCATCAGGGTACAGGGTTCTACTCCCCCTATTTCCTTATTCAAAAGAAAACAGGAGGACACAGACCCATTTTAGACCTCAGAGAATTGAACAAATATCTGTTCCGAGAGAAGTTCAAAATGGTCTCTCTAGGAACTCTGCTGCCATACCTTCAAAGTCAGGATTGGCTTTGTTCTCTAGATCTCAAGGATGCGTATACTCATATTCTCATCCATCCAAATCACAGGAGATTCCTCCAATTCCTGTTTCAAGGAAAGCACTACCAATACAAGGTTCTTCCCTTTGGCCTGGCATCTGCGCCAAGAGTGTTCACAAAATGCATGGCTGTGGTAGCAGCATTTCTCCGCACTCTGGGAATATTCGTCTTCCCTTACTTAGACGACTGGCTCATTCGAGCCCCTACAGTGCCAGAAGCCAGCTCTGCTCTATCTTGCACAATACGAATCCTTCAGTATTTGGGACTGGTCATAAACCTCCCAAAATCCAATCTTGCTCCCACTCAGTCCCTAGTGTTCATAGGAGCTCATCTGGATACCAGACAGGCAAGGGCTTTCCTTCCGCAGCCCCGCTGTCTTCGCATAGTACAACTAGCTTCCCAAGCAGTGCTCAAACCTTATTTCACTGCTCGGGAAATGCTACAATTGCTAGGTTACATGGCATCCACCGTGCATGTGGTTCCTTATGCTCGCCTCCATATGCTCGCGGCCCAGTGGACTTTATCCACTCAGTGGACACAGGCCTCAGGTGTCTGTCGGAAAAAATAACAAACTCTGACCGTCTTATTTCGTCCCTCCAATGGTGGCAATCGCCCAGAAACCTTCTGGTGGGGTCTCCTTTCCATCAACCCCTATTTCAAGCCACCCTAACAACAGATGGGATGGGGAGCCCACCTGCAAGATCTCTCTTCCCAGGGTACCTGGACTCCATAGGAGGCCTGTCTTCACATCAACCTCCTGGAGCTCAGAGCAATCTTCCTTGCTCTTTGAGTATTTCACGCCCAGCTCAGCTACAAGACAGTCTTAATCCAAACAGACAATCAGGTAGCCATGTTCTATGTGAACAAGCAGGGCGGAACAGGCTCTCTGTCGCTATGCAACGAAGCTTTGCGACTATAGGCCCCCACCAGAGAGCACCAGATTCATCTCCTTGCAGTGTATCTTCCAGGCATTCAAAACTCTTGGGCAGACAAACTCAGTCGAGTTCTGCTACCACACGAATGGTCTCTCCATGCAGACCAGGTTGCCCAAATATTTCAGGTTTGGGGAACCCCGGACATAGACCTCTTTGCAAGTCTGCTGAATGCCAAACTTCCCCGGTTCTGTTCCAGAATTTTGGCTCGACAGTGTCAGGCAAGGGACGCCTTCCTCCTTCACTGGGGTCAGGACTTCCTATATGCCTTCCCACCCATTCCCCTCATCTCCAAAACCCTATTCAAGCTTCAGAGAGACAGAGGTCATATGATCCTCATAGCTCCATGTTGGCCACGGCAAATGTGGTACCCTCTGCTTCTACATCTCTCTCAAGCTCTGCCTCTGGAGTTGGGATCCGCTCCAGATCTTCTCTCCCAAAAGGACGGGATGCTGTGGCATCCCAATCCCCAGTCTCTGCATCTCAGGGCCTGGTTGCTGAAAGCCTAGAACTTCAGGATCTTAACCTTTCCCAACAGGTAAAGGATATCCTTCATGCTTCTAGGAAACCTTCCACAAGACGCTCATATCCCTTTAAGTGGAAAAGGTTTATCATATGGTGCTCGCAGAAGGGTCTTAACCCTCTTGCGATACCTCTGGAATCGATATTGGAGTATCTCCTTCATTTGTCAAATGCGGGTCTCAAGACAAATTCAGTAAGAATCCATCTTAGTGCTATTGCAGCTTCTTACAAGCCTCTAAGTGGACAACCTGTTTCCTCTCATCCTCTCATAGCGAGACTTATGAGAGGCCTTCCTTTAACAAAGCCTCCCATTAAGCCACCCCCGGTGGCATGGGACTTAAATCTGGTGCTCAGGCAACTCATGAAACCGCCCTTTGAACCATTAGCCACTGCATCTTTGAAATTCCTTTCCTGGAAAGTCATCTTCCTCATTGCAATCACATCAGCACGTCGCATCAGTGAATTGCAAGCGTTAGTGGCTGATCCTCCTTATACAAGGTTCCACCATGATAAGGTAGTTCTTAGGACTCATCCACACTTGATGCCAAAGGTGGTTTCGCCTTTCCATTTAAACCAAGCGGTTTATCTTCCTGTATTCTTTCCGAGACCTCATGCCTCCAGTGCAGAAAGGAACCTTCATACCTTGGACTCTAAAAGAGCTTTGGCCTTTTACTTGCAAAGGACACAGCAACATAGAAAAATCTTCTCAACTCTTTGTTGCTTTTGATCCTAGTCATTTGGGACTTCCAGTTTCCAAAAGAACACTGTCCAACTGGATCGCACAGTGCATATCCTTTGCCTGTGTGAGTAAGAACCTTCTCCTTGAAGGCTATGTCACAGCTCACAATGTGAGAGCCATGGCAGCCTCAATGGCTCATCTTCACTCTGTGTCTATCGATGACATCTGTCGAGCAGCTACTTGGGCTTCGGTACATACCTTCACAGCCCACTACTGCTTAGACAAGGACTCCCGCCAAGATGCCTTGTTTGGCCAGACTGTTCTTCAACACCTTTTTCAGACTTAATTAGCTCCTACCAACCGTCCCTGGTAGGATGCCAGAGATCCATGGGGGGAAGTGGGGCCCTTTTGCAAGGGCTGACAACTTTCTGGGGCCATCTCCCTGGCATCTGCAGCTAGGGAGTCCCCATATGTGAAGACTACATTCCTGTTTGTTCCTGGAGATAGCGTAGTTACTCACCTGTAACAGGTGAGCTCCGGGAACAGCAGGAATTTAGTCTTTACAACCCGCCCACCTAGGAGTTGTATCTCTCTCTCTCTCTCTTCTGTCTCAGCTATAAACTCAACTGGAGAGGGACAGTTCGAAAGGCGGGAAGGCAGCACGCAGGCGCTGTGGGATGCTCCCAAAAGCTTTCCTATTGGACGCTGTGGAGCGTTCCCGCGCAGGCTCCGTCAGTACCGACGATACCCATATGTGAAGACTAAATTCCTGCTGCTCCCGGAGATCACCTGTTACAGTTGAGTAACTACGCTTTTCTCTTATTAGTCTTAAATAGTTTACCTTGTAGCTTCATTGCATGTCCCCTATTCTTTCTATATTCTGATAATATAAACAATCGATCTATGTTTACCCGTACCACTCCATTCATTAATTTATAGACCTCTATCATATCTCCCCTCAGCCATCTCTTTTCCAGGTTGAAGAGCCCTAACCTTTTTAGCCTCTCTTCATAGGGGTAGCCTTCCATCCCCTTTACCATTTTGGTGGCTCTTCTCTGTACCTTTTCTAATAACGCTATATCCTTTTTAAGATACGGCGACTAGAATTATACACAATTCTCAAGGTGCGATCGCACCATGGAACGATACAGAGACATTATAATATCCTTTGTTTTATTTTCCATTCCTTTCCTTATGATACCTAGCATTCTATTTGCTCTCTTGGCCGCTGCTGCACACTAGGCGGATGGTTTTAACATGTTATCCGCAATGACACCTAAATCCTTTTCCTGGGTGGTGGTTCCTAATGTGTAATCTTACATCGTGTAACCATAGTTTGGGTTTTTCTTTCCTAGGTGCATAACTTTGCACTTGTCCACATTAAATTTCATCTGCCATTTTGATGCCCAGTCTTCCAATTTATCAAGATCCTCTTGCAATTTTCCACAATCCTCATGGGTTTTAACAACTTTAAATAGTTTCGTTTCATCTGCAAATTTGATAACCTCACTCGTTATTCCCTTTTCAAGGTCATTTATGAATATGTCAAAAAGCAGCGGACCCAGCACAGATCCCTGGGGTACTCCACTATTCACCTTTTTCCATTGGGAAAATTGGCCATTTAGCCCTACCCTCTGCTTTCTATCTTTTAACCAGTTCCTGATCCACAATAGTACACTGCCTCCTATCCCATGACTTTGTAGTTTTGCCAAAAGTCTCTGATGAGGGACATTGTCAAAGGCTTTCTGAAAGTCCAGATACGCTATATCTACTGACTAACCTTTGTCTACCTGTTTATTCACATCTTCAAAAAAACATAACAGATTAGTAAGATAAGATCTTCTTTGTCTAAAGCCATGTTGGCTGTCTCCCATTAAGCCATGACTATCTACATGTTCACTAATTTTGTTCTTTATGATGTTTTCTGCCATTTTTCCTGGTACTGATGTCAGGCTCACCAGTCTAGTTTCCCGGATCACCCCTGGAACCCTTTTTAAAAATTGGCGTTACATTGGCCATCCTCCAATTTTCAGGTATTACAGATGATTTTAATGATATTTCACAGATTACTAATAGTAGGTGTACAATCTCATATTTCAGTTCTTTCAACACCCTTTGATGTATACCACCCTGTCCAGTTGAGTTGCTACTCTTCAGTTTATCAAATAGCTGTAATACAACTTCCAGGTGTATCAATATTTCTTTCAATTCTTTTATTTATTTATTTTTTTTTTCCAGTCTCTTCTATACCGTGCTATTCAACATCAGCGCGGTTTACAATAAAACATAGAACTACACATTTCCTTGGGTACTTTGTGTTTACAATGAACAGGTAATTAAAACTTGGATAACATGGGGTAACTATATACAATCTTGCAGCACGGTGGGGTTCACCTCATTGGTCTAGCCGTAGGAGTTTTGTGTTGTATCTGTGGATGGGGCTGCTACGGCAATGTCTATCGGGTAGTACAGGAGGAAGAGGTGGTGCTTCAAGGCTTTCCTAAACTGGAGTAGGTCAGGAATTGCACGGATGTTGGGAGGTAGTGTGTTCCAGCATCTGGGTGCGCAGAGTTTGAAGGCCCTACTTGCTGTTGACTGGGTGCATTGGGTTATTGATTTTGGGACTGTAAGCGTATTGAGTGCCACCGATCTTCTGGACCTGTTGGTGGGAGTGGTCTGGATTAATTCAGATAATGATGAGGATGAAAGCCCATTGATGGCTTTGAAAGTCAGCAGTAGGGTTTTGTACTTGAGTCTGCTATGTATCGGAAGCCAGTGGAGGTGCTTCAGTATGGGCATCACATGGTCCTTCCTGGATGCCCCGTATAGAACCCTCGCTGCAGTGTTCATTGCAAGTTGCAGCGGATTCAGAGTGGCCTGGGGGAGTCCATGTAAGATCACATTAGCATAATCAAAATGTGGTATGATCAGGGCCTGGTAAATTGTCCTAAAGTCTTCTGGCTCCAGCAAGGCTCGTAGGGGTCTGAGGGATCGTATCTTATGGTACACCGTCCTAACTATATTGCCTATGTGTGCTTTCATGTCCAGTCTCTGGTCTAAGGTGATGCCGAGGTATCTGATTGTGGGTTTGGTCTGCTTCATTGACACTTAGAAAGGGTGGTGTGGAGAAGTTTAGGTTCCTTGTAATGAAGAGTACTTCCGTTTTTTTGTGTTGGATCCTGAGGTTTTAAGTTTGGAGCCAGTCGGATACGGCATTAAAGCAATTTGTCAGTGGTGAGAAGTCTGGGTTCTCAGTTGAGAAAGGCATGTATAGCAACACATCATCTGCATAAATCAAGCAACTGACATTGAAAAAACAGATCAGGTTCCATATAGGCTGCATGTAAACATTGAACATCAGGGCCGAGAGGGAAGAACCCTGCGGGATACCCTGTTTCTGGTGGAAGGGATCTGATGAGGCTGCCTCGGAACGTACGTGCTGCCATCTGTCAGAGAGATAGGACTTGCACCAGTCCAACGCTTTGTCGGTGATCCCCTTCTCCTTGAGACGTTCCAGCAAAAGCTCATGGCTCACCGAGTCGAACGCAGCTGCGATGTCCAAGAAGATGAGGACGACTCCCTGCCAAATGTTGTCGATTCCTATAATTATGTTGTTGAAGAGTGTGGTGAGGAGCGTTTCAACTCCATGGGCCTCTCTGAAGCCATGTTGGCAGGGGTCCAGTGGTGCAGAGGTTTCAATGTTTTCTTGAATTTGCATCTGGACTTCCTTCTCAATTATTTTTGCTAGCAAAGGTATACTTGATATCGGTCTGTATGAATCTGCCTTCTGGGGGTCAAGCTTGCTGTTTTTTAGTAAGGGTCTTATGGGCGTGCGCTTTAGAGATTGTGGGAATCTACCAGTTGTAAATGATTGGTCCATAATTCTGGCTATAGTGGGGCTAAAGTTAGATCGTAGGTCTTTAATCCAAAATGCGGGGCAGGGGTCAGTTTGAGCGGTGGTCGTGTTGATTGCCGCTATGGTGTCCTCGATGCATTGCTTGTGGGGTGTGGAGAAGATGGTGAGAGGTGTTTGATAGCTTGGTTTGAAGGAGATTTCAGGTGCTGGGGCAATGTTGGTCTGGCATAGCTTGGATAGTAGGTAGTCCACAAATTTTTGAGGGTGGATCCCGATTGTTTGCTCTGCGGCTGGTTCTTTTGTCAGGTTCTTGACAAGAGCGAACAGGTCGTGTGGCTTGTTCAGCGATCTTTTTAGCATGTCCGTGTGGAATCGCCGCATGTTTGCTGTTATCGCTTCGCGGTGCGCTGTTAGGTGGGAGTTGTATGCTCTTTGATCGTCAGCTGTGCGTGAACGGCGCCAGCGTCTCTCCAGCTGTCTTAGGAGGGTGCGAGAGGATTTCAGCTCAGCGGAGTACCAGGGTGTAGATGCTCTCTTCCCAGGAGGTTTGTTAGATGGTTGACATAGTGCAAGTGAACTGAGTGTTTCATTCCATTCAGAGACCAAAACCTCAGGATCAAGTGCTGTCAAGGTGAGTAGTGGGTGCGCAGTGCTCAGTATCAGTTCCTTGTTGAAATTCTGAAATCTTCGTGGTTGATCCTTGGAGTGGCCGCTGACTGTTCTGGCTTCCTTCTGGTTGTGGGTGGGCAGGGGAATTTGGAATAAGATCAGCTTGTGGTCAGACCAGGGAACTGCAGTAATTGATATCTTGGGGGTCGTGGGTGGGATGAGAGTTGCCTGGGGAGCGAATATCAGATCCAGGATGCCTCCCTTTACGTGAGTAGGTTCCTTGATCAGTTGTTTATATCCTAAGTCCTTCAGTGCTTCGAGAAATGCTGAAGCGTGGGAGTCTTGCAGGGAAGGTAGATTGAAGTCCCCCAAGATCCAGTTCGGAGTGCGTGGGTTTTGAGTAGTGGATGCGAGGTCGATTATTGCTGAAAGGGCATCTGGGTCTGCTGATGGGGCCCTGTGTAGGAGGTTGATGGTACAGCTTTTGTTTGCTATCGTGATTGTATCAAGGAATGAGGTGCTGGTTGCGCTTCTCGGGAGGAACTGGAGGTCCGACTTGGTGATGGTGATCACTCCTCCCCCTCTCTTACCGTCTCTATGGGCTGTATGACTTGAAAATTTGGGGGGAAGGAGCTGGTTGATGAGGACGTTATCGGCACTGGTAAGCCATGACTCTGTGATCAAGAGCATGTCGAGGTTATGGAGTAGTATCATGTCGGAGATGGCTGGCCATTTCTTGCGTATAGATCGGGCATTTATGAGCGCACATCTCAGGAGTTGCGGGAGGGGGGTTTTCCACATGTTTTGTTTTCTTGTTGTGTTGTAGTGCAATGTGCAATAGATGGTGATGGAGAGTGCGGGTGGTTTCTCCTGGTTGTGGGAGGTGGCATTTGCCCCTCTCCTCCTGTGATTATGGATAATTGGTATATGGTTGTGACTGGTAGGCAGGTCTGTAACATTGCTTAGTCCTATAGAGAAGAGATATAGGATCAGTGCGACAATGCTTGTGAGGGCCATAATGTGCGTGTATCTTGAATCTGGGCTGGATGGGGGATACTTCGCTGGTATTGGGTTATTTCAGGCCCGAGTATGTTGTGCAGTTGTCAAGGCCTGGCGGGCTTACGGAAGCTTGGTAAGACTATACTACAGATGGACACTTAGCTAATTGAGCAGCATCGGCAGAAAGTATGGTTGACTAGTGATGTTCAGGTGTTAGGGGTACGCAGCAGACTAAACATGGCAGGTTCCGCAATTCAAGGTAGTTATTTCAGGTATCAATGGTTAATGGTATCAATAGTTACGCAATTCAGGTATCAATGGTTACGCAATTTAAGGTAGTTATTTCAGTTATCAATGGTAAACAGTAGGCTATACAGGCTATCTAGGCAGTACTATGAGAGTGGCCTGGTGAAAGGTCTCACCAGACCACTCTCAATATCACCTTTAAATACCCCTTCAGTCATGGGCAACATCCGTACATCTTCCTCAGTAGACCGAAGCAAATAATTCATTCAGTCTCTCCGCTATAGCCTTGTCCTCTCTTACTGCCCCTTTTACCCCTCTATCATCTAATGGTCCAACTGACTCTCTCACAGGTTTTTGCTACCAATGTACTTGAAAAAGTCTTTATTATGCGTTTTTGCTTCCACAGCAAGTTTCAACTCAAATTCTCTCTTTGCCTGCCTTATCAATGCCTTGCATTTAACTTGCCAGTGCTGCTTCTGTTTCCTGTTTTCATCTTTTTTCCATTTCCTGAAAGATGTTTTTTTGACAACAACAGCCTCTCTGACCTCACCTTTAAACCATGCTGGCAGTTTTTTGGACTTCCACTTTTCTTAAAGCATGGAATGCAGCTGGTCTGGGCTTCCAAAATAGTATTTTTAAACACCCAAGCTTGATGTAAGTCTTTAACCTTTGCAACTGCTCCTTTTAGTCTTTTCTTAACTATTGTTCTCATTTTATTATAATCTCCCTTTTGAAAGTTAAAAGGTAGTACTGTGGATTTCCTTACCATTCCTCCTCCATTAATTAAATCAAACGCGATCATGCTATGATCACTATTACCAAGTGGCCCCAACATCCTTATCTCTTGCACCTGATCTGGTGTTCCATTAAGGACTAAGTCCAAAATGGCTTCCCCTCTGGTCGGTTCATGAACCAGCTGCTCCAAGAAGCAGTCATTTATTTCATCTAGAAACTTTATCTCCCTAGCATGTCCTGCCATGACACTGACCCAGTCAATACCGGGGTAATTGAAATCACCCATTATTATTACTGTTCTGTATCTTTTGTTAGCTTCCCTGATTTCTTTGAGCATTTCATCATCCATTTGTTCATTCTGGCCAGGCGGTCGATAGTACAACCCCACTGCCATCGCCTTCCCCTTTTTACATGGAATTTCAATCCTTAGGGATTCTACATCGAATTTTGTTTCCTGCAAAACTTGAATCCTTTGTGACTCCTCTCTAACATAGAGTGCAACCCCTCCGCCAATTTGATCAGCTCTATCATTATGATATAGTTTGTACCCAGATATCACAGTGTCCCACTGGTTGTCCTCCTTCCATCATGTCTCTGAGATACCAATCCTATCTAACTTCTCATTTAGTGCTATAGAGTTAGAATATACAGGTTCGCCCAAAAAAAGTGAGAACATATCATAAATTTAAAGCTTAAATAGTTTACTTGTTTACAGTACCTTTTTTAGCTATATAACATCTTTATTTCGACAATTTCCGGTTGCCATCTTTTTTTTTTTTTTAAATTTGTCAATCGTTTACATCTGTCTTTTTGAATTTTTAAATAACTTATATGCTACGAGATGTTCTCACTTTTTTTGGGCCACCCTATATATTCTAACTCTCCCATCTTATTTTTTAGACTTCTAGCATTTGCATACAAGCATTTTAGAGACTGTATTTTATTCATATTAATCTAGTTATCTGTAGGCAGGGGTAATTTGGAATCTTTAAGCTCTGTCTGCTCTGTACTCAAGGGCATTTGGACTACCTTTGTCTTTATTGGTACCTCTCTGCTGATGTGCCCTAACTTCATTTTTTTGATAGTATCCTTCAAGGATACATTGTTCCAAACTATGCGCTCTTGGGCGACTGTCGGTTTTCCCCTATTATCTAGTTTAAAAGCTGCTCTGTCTCCTTTTTAAAGGTTAATGCCAGCAGCCTGGTTCCATCCCGGTTAAGGTGAAGCCCATCCCTTCAGAAGAGCCCCTCCTTTCCCCAGA
This sequence comes from Ichthyophis bannanicus, assembly GCA_033557465.1. Taxonomy (NCBI): domain Eukaryota; kingdom Metazoa; phylum Chordata; class Amphibia; order Gymnophiona; family Ichthyophiidae; genus Ichthyophis; species Ichthyophis bannanicus. Next base: position 116,465,598 of record CM066043.1, read on the forward strand.
ATGTTCCCCAGTTCCTAACAAATCCAAACGCCTCATCCTTGCACCATTGTCTCATCCATGCATTGAGACTCCGGAGCTCTGTATGCCTTTTGGGTCCTGTGCGTGGAACGGGAAGCATTTTGGAGAACACTACCCTGGAAGTTCTGGATTTCAACTTCCTACCTAAAAGCCTAAATTTAGCCTCCAGAACTTCCCTACCACATTTTTCTATGTCATTGGTACCGACATGTACCAAGACAGCAGATTCCTCCCTAGCACTATCTAAGACCTTGTCTAGGTGGCGCATGAGGTCCCGCTACCTTCACTCCAGGCAGGCATATTACCTCACGTCCACCAGCTACCCAGCTATCTACATGCCTAATAATCGAATCACCAACTATAACGACTGTCCTAACCCTTCCCTCATGGGCACATGGCCCTGGAGAAACTTCCTCGGTGCGAGAGGGTTTAACATCACCTGGAGGACAGGTCCTAGCTATAGAATCACTTCCAGTCACACCAAGGTGATGCTCTCCTGTCACGTGACCTCTCTCCTCCATGGCATCAAGGGATGCTGCCAGACTGGAGGTGGGACTTCAGGGGTATATCCCTATAGGTCTCGTCTATGTACCTCTCTGTCTTCCTTATGTCTTCCAAGTCTGCTACTCTTGCCTCCAGAGATCAGACTCGTTCCCTGAGAGCAAAGAACTCCTTGAACCTTGTGCACATGTAAGACCCCTCACCAGCTGAGAGAAAATCATACATGTGACACTCAATGCAAAAGACTGGAAAGCCCACATCTCGCTGCTGGACTGCTGTCTGCAAGGGTTGTGTTTAGATGTTTAAGTTCTTTACTTCTAAGGGTTGCTGGGGATACTTATACTAATAAAACTATACCTAATACGTTTAGTGTACTTTGCTCACCTGAAGTTTAATTAATCTCAGGTCCTTAATGTATGCTGATGAGAATAAACAGCTGCACCTGAGAGTGAATGTGGCATCTCCTTTCCTTTAAAACGTTTAAGCACCTACAAAACTACGATTATCCCAGGGGTGGGTGGGGAGGGAAAGACGACGTACTAAAAGCTGGCTGCTACACAGTACCCTGTCTTGTGCTTCTAAGGTAATCTGTGACCAATCTCCAGGGGGAGTCCCACAGCTCTTGCTTGGAATAGAGGGAGTCTTAGGTTCTAAATTTAACCAGAAAGCGCTCTTCTATGTTTTAAATTTAAACTGAAAGCTCTTTGCTGCTACTAGGCCCTGACTGATTTAACAAATACACTGGGTTCAGAGATTAATCAGCTTTAATCTAAAGAATTCCTTTTTCCCCAAGATTTAGAAAAATTCCCAGAAGTAAATACTTAGAATTGCAGATCTCTCTCCAGAAGTAGCAGTCCCCATTTGTAGTCCTTGAAGACTCAATTTGTTCTGCCCAGTGTATTTTGGAGCTGTAGGTATTGTCCTGAAAGGAGCCCTTCCAGGTTTTCTCTAAAGAAAAGGTGGTCCTGCGGACTTCCATCTCAATCAGTCGGTCACTCTGCCCTTGTTAGCAGGGCAACAGGAATTCTCCCTCCTGCACAAGCTGGATATTCGTAGAGTGCTCATGCATTATCTGGAGGTGACTCGGGTATTTTGGCACTTGGAGAGGTTGCTTGTCCTCTTTGGTAGTCTATGAAAAGGTGAGGTGTCCTCCAAGGCCTCTTTGGCTTGTTGGGATCCATGAGACAATTAAGTTTGCCTACTTATTAAAAGGCAGACAGGTGCCACTGGTCCTCCAGGCCCACTCGACTAGAGTCCAGGCTTCCTCCTGGGCAGAGGTGGGGAGGGTGCCTCTCCTGGACATCTGTTGGTTGGCCACTTGGTCCTCTCTGCATTCCTTTCTGCAGCATTACTGCTTGGATCTTCAGGCCCAGCAGGATGTGTGTTTTGGGGTGGCGGTGTTGTGGGCGGGAACTTTGGTTCCCTCCCAACCTTAGTACTGCTCTACTTTATCCCACTTGTCTGGACTGGACTGCAGGAAAACCCTGGAAGATGAAATTAGACCTTACCTGCTATTTTTCTTTCCTGTAGTCCCTCCAGTCCAGTCCAGTCCAGGGCCCTCCCTTGTCTTCTGGTTTTGTTATGGGTTTCTAGCACATTTGTTTTTCTGAGATGATGCATGTTTTTCGGCTGCATGTTTGATGATAGACTCCCGGTCAAAGAAGTGTGTGTGTGTAGGTGTAAAAAAATAAAAACAAAAACAGATTACAGAACTTTTTGAGTAGCTGGAACTTCCTTTAGGGGAAGTGTTGGTGGACATCTTTTTTTACTGGTGTCTTTCTTTGAGATGGCTGTCCCTGTGTTTTTGCAGGGGCGAGTGGTACAAGGCTCCTGCAGGCTAAGGTGCCCCTTGGTTCTTTTAGTAAGGACCCATGTGTGTTGGGTTTGGGGCCCTGGACTGGTGTTCCACTTGGTGAGTGTCCATACTGGCTAAGTCAGTGGGTACAAGCTATTTATATTGCACTGAGAAAGTATTCCTCAGTCTCGACCTGCTGGTGGGCGTGTATAACCCACTTGTCTCAACTGGACTGGAGGGACTACAAGAATGAGAATTTGCAGATATTTGCAAATTTCACCTTCTGGACTGGTCTAGCAGGATTCAAGGAAAGGAAATTAATGAGGTAAGATTTAAGTTCACTTTCTTTTTGAGCGTTATCCATTAATTCTCCTCAAGAGGGCATGAGCTAGTCCATAGGGGGTTATTGGGGTCTTTCATATCTGCCTGGAGTGGTATGGTTTGAGTCGGTCTACATTTGCTTTGTTACAGAATAGAAAATGAGGAACTGTTGGCTACACAGTGCCCTATATAGGACAGAGTTCACAAATATTTATTCTCTATCTCCTTCTGCTGGTAGAGGGGCACAGCTCATTCATCTGATCTGGTAAGACTCAAAGTGGAAAGGTTTAGTATATAATACTAATTATTTCCTTGAAAATCGTGTCTGGAATACCCATCACCTTTTCACTGTGCTGCCTACCTTTGCTAATAAGATCACATATCCAACACAAAGTGAAATGCTCCTAAGCTCCATGATTAAGAATTTCAGTTCTAGAGGTCAGCAGAAAAAAAAGAAAATCACAAACCCAATATGGTGTTAAGAGTGTTGTACTTGGAACTGCTGTCTTTCATGCCAGGGACATGCTCCCATCTCCCGGCAACCATGCTGATATTGGAGCGCTGTGCTGCTCTTCATAACCAAGACATGCTCCATCTCTCGGCAGCCAGCTTAGTGTTAACAAATGCTATGCTTTTGGAGGTGTTCTTTGTAGCTAAGGCACCTGCCAATGCACAGAGTATGGTGTTGGCTGTGATGTATTGATGGAGATGTTCACCTTTATACTCAGGACATACCGTCTCCCAGTTGCTGAAAGTGCTGCTGTTCATACCTAATACTGTTGATACTCGGAGCACACTGTTTCACAAACTTCTCTCTCTCTCTTTTCTGAGGTGGAAGATGTTTTCACGCTGTCCCTTCCGCATATGTGTGAGAAGCAAAACCAGGGCTATACGCATTTCCGCCTGAATGGACGCTACCGCTACACTGTCCCGGTTTTCCTGAATGGAAAGTACAGAGTCTGGGGTCTCACTGCCATGCTGACTGATTCTGCCCTCGAGTTGCTTCTTCCTAGCTTGTACCAGAGTGATTTCCGCACAGTACAATGGGCATAGTGCCTCCTCCCATGGCAGTGAGGGCCAGGACAAAAGGTGTTGGTCTCCATCTCTGAAAAAAGGTTGCATATTTGCATGAACATTAAGCAAGTCTGCTCTGTGCTGGCAGCAGGTTTTGGCTCATTAATAATATGTCAAGGAAGGAGAAATGAAGCACAGAGAATCATTATAAAAATGATCTTTTTGGAGGGGAGAGGTCACATTGCTTGGAGTTAGAGGCATGACTGCAGTGGCCGTGATTCCTTCCTTCTCTACCTCGATTCCTTATAAAATCTCACAGATGGCTGTATATGGCCATGCCATAAGGCAATCTGAGCTGCCCAGTTGTATTGCAGATGTTCTGGCAAGTATGATACTACACACAGACCTGTATCAGCAATGTAAGAAGACTAGTAAGGCTGCCCTACACGCAGTTTATATACTGCTGGCCTGAGCTGTCCCCGGAATGGTTTGGATGCAGCTTTAAGTAGGTCGCTCTAGACTAACAAGGTATTTGTGCTGTTAGAAATCTCCAACTATTGTTCTCTTAATGGTTTTTGCAAGCAATGGAAAGTGCCTTACATCAGCCAGGAGGATTGCTAGTATCTGTTACACTTTATAGTGAAAAAAATCGCTCATTGATTAACTCAAAAGGGCTCCAACTCGATCTTCCATCAAATACAAATGAAAATCATTCAACCAAACTCGGTTATGTCACTGGGTCTCAGACTCTAATGGTACTGCTTCCTGACTCACGTCCACAAAAGCTCTGTACCGGATTGCATCAATGACCCAAAGAGTGCTCACAACGAGTAGGTCGGTCTGATCCACACTTAACTATACTTTAAATATATACTCTCGTGGACTTCTGCGCTCTAAATCCGACTCCTCGTTGTGACTCAAAATGCTTTTATGATCCCGACGCTCGCCACAGGTACCATCTCTGCGTTTCACACTTTTGGTTCCTCAGGGGATCTATGCACTCATAACCTCGCTGTATAGAAAACAAACAAACAAATACACATATTATACTAACAGCCACCTACTCCTAATCACTCCATACCTCATACCACAATTAACAAACAAACTCATACCGTCTATGCTGCAAACGCTCTAATTCACGCTAACCGCCATTCCAAACTTCTTGTGAAATTCAACCCTGGGCGGAAGAGACGCCGCGCATGCGGAATCAAAACCACAAACCTCTTTATGGAACCAGCTCCTACGACGTCATGCCAGGGACTCCCCTACCTCCCTCCAATCACAAGAAACACCATAAAGGACCAACCCACTCTCTGAAACTCATTGTTGTGGCTCATAAAATGCCCTCCCATGTATAAAAATGGCTCATAACTAAAGCATTCTCACACTATAAAAACTACTAACAAAGGTGGAACCCATCTGTCATATAAACCAACCGACCTATTGGAGACACACGGCCCAATCTATCCCTACGTTGAGCCCGTCTGGTTGCACTGTCTTTAATCGAAAAATCCAGCGTTGCTCCGTGGTAACTAATACTGTGTCAAGGGACCTTGCTCCCTGACTCCTAAACACCTGGTCTAAGCAAAAACTCCGCAGGTCTGAAAATTGATGTCCAACACTTATGCAATGACGAACTATGGGGGCTTCAAGCACTTTATGTTTTAATCTACTTTTATGCTCTCTGAGCCTAATTCGAAGAGAACGTGTGGTTTTTCCTATATATGCCAACCCACACGGACACAAAATCACATACACCACATTATTGGAGGCACACGTGGTCGCGTGTTTCAAAGACACCGATTGTCCTGCGTATTGGAAATGAGTCAACGGTAAAGCCACTGCGCACATATCACAACAACCACAACTACGGTGACCCCTCTCACTGTTAATCGGGACTTCTATTATTGGACTGACCTCCGCCGGACTCAAACGATCTTTCAAATTCCGATCCCTCTGCCAGACACACCGTATTCTCTTATTTTCCAACCCAGGAATGGTGGTAAGCACCTTCAAATGATTGCGAAACACTTTCTGTATGGCTGTGCTAAACGGTGAAAATCTAGTGATAAAATTAACTGTGTCTGTCTCAAAATTAACTCGACGATTTGATGGAACACTCTGTATCAGTAAACTACGGCGATTATACAACGCCCTACGATAGGCTCTACGGATGGTCTCCTTAGGATAACCCCTCTCTAAAAAGTTATTACTAAGACATTTAGCTTTCCGTTTGAAATCACTCCTGTCTGAACAGTTCCTCCTAAACCGCAGGAACTGAGAGAAAGGGAGACCTTCCTTTAATCGGGAAGGGTGCATACTACTGAAATGTAAGAAAGTGTTCCTGTCGGTGGGCTTCCTATAGATTGAAGTCTCCCAGCCGGCAACCCCTCGGCTTACCTGAACATCTAAATATGCTAGAGAATCTACATGATGGGTGTAGGTGAACCGAATGTTGGGATCTAATTGATTGATCCATTCCATAAAACTCTCTAACATAGTGTGTGTACCTCTCCACAAAAGGAAGACGTCATCTATATACCGCTTCCATTCTAATATGTGGGAGGTATAAGGGGAAGACTCAATCCAATTACGCTCGAACTGCCCCATATAGAAATTAGCCACCGACGGGGCACATGTCGCACCCATCGCGACTCCTGAAATTTGTTGGTAAAAGATACCTTGAAAAGTAAAATAATTATGTGTGATGGCCAAACGAGCTAAATCCAGTAGGAACTCAAGTCTCTCCTCAGAAACGTCCTCCCTCTGCATCAAAACTGTCCTAATCACCTCCAAAGCTGCCCCTTGTGGAATACTTGTATAGAGGGACACTACGTCTAACGAAACTAAAAGCACTTCTGGACTAATAGCCCATCCGTCAAGTTCTTTCAATATAGACAAAAAATGAGTAGTGTCCCTCAAATACGATGGAATGTCACTGAGCAGAGGCCTAAGAAAAGAATCTAGGAACACTGATAGTGGCTCTAAAATACTCCCTCTGGTAGACACAATTGGTCTACCCGGAGGTTGAGTCAGATTCTTATGGATCTTAGGAACCGTGTAGAACTTGGCTGTGCCTGGAGCTGATGCATTCAAGTATCTAAACTCTTTTCGCGTGATAAACTTTGCTTGCAAAGCTGCTAACGTTATCTGTTTAATTTCCTGCTGCAATGCCTGTTTAGGATCTTCTGTCAAAATTTTATAAACCTTCAAATCTTGTAACTGAGACTGGGCTTCTGCCACATAGTAATCACTAGACATCACCACTATCGCCCCCCCCTTATCTGCACGACGTATCACTATGTCACGTCGCTGTTGTAAATCTAACAGGGCTAAATTTTCTGCCCGGGACAAAGCCCTACGACAAAGACAACGTGACTTTTCTAAAGCCTGCACATCTCGTATAACTAGTTGTTTGAACACCTCTATGGCTGGGGGTATCGGACCTGGAGGACCTCATGGTATTGATTGTGGATAAAGCCAAAACTGAATTGGACGATACAAAGGAAAAGATAACATCCATACAAGATTCCTTGAAAAATGCTGGACCAGAGGATGTTTATACAGCCAAGCAAATTGAATTGCAGAAACAAGTTACAGCTTTTCATCAGGAAGTTATGTTGAAGAAAACAAAGAAATTACAAAGAGATCACCTGGACTACACAGTTGGGTATGTTTATCCTTGGATGAACACTAAACGAGTTAAAAGACCCAAGAAGAAAGTTGTTTTTGAAGACACCTCCGATGACACGCTCTCCACTGATTCGAATGCCTCATCTAAACCTGGGAAAGATTTTTTAGACAACGACAGAGAAGACAAGACCAAGAAGAAACCAGAGGCAGACAAAGGCAAACAGCGCGAGCGACCAGCAGCGAGGCGGAAGTAGAGCCAGAAGACTTAGTAGTTAACATTTCAGGCAAGCAACTGTCAGAAATATCGTTAACAGTACTGAATAAAGGGCTTTCGTTTGTACCTTGCATTACTTTTGACCCTTTTCAATTTAGGCTGGACCTTGAGGGTTTGGTCCGGAAATTACATTTAAAAAGCTATTTCTCTGAGCTTGATTCTACTATTGAAACATCCCCACTAGTTGAGTCTCGAGATAGGGGCCGTTTGCCCTTTAAGTCAACCTGGGTTCCTCCAGGTCCGATACCCCCAGCCATAGAGGTGTTCAAACAACTAGTTATACGAGATGTGCAGGCTTTAGAAAAGTCACGTTGTCTTTGTCGTAGGGCTTTGTCCCGGGCAGAAAATTTAGCCCTGTTAGATTTACAACAGCGACGTGACATAGTGATACGTCGTGCAGATAAAGGGGGGGGCGATAGTGGTGATGTCTAGTGATTACTATGTGGCAGTAGCCCAGTCTCAGTTACAAGATTTGAAGGTTTATAAAATTTTGACAGAAGATCCTAAACAGGCATTGCAGCAGGAAATTAAACAGATAACGTTAGCAGCTTTGCAAGCAAAGTTTATCACGCGAAAAGAGTTTAGATACTTGAATGCATCAGCTCCAGGCACAGCCAAGTTCTACACGGTTCCTAAGATCCATAAGAATCTGACTCAACCTCCGGGTAGACCAATTGTGTCTACCAGAGGGAGTATTTTAGAGCCACTATCAGTGTTCCTAGATTCTTTTCTTAGGCCTCTGCTCAGTGACATTCCATCGTATTTGAGGGACACTACTCATTTTTGTCTATATTGAAAGAACTTGACGGATGGGCTATTAGTCCAGAAGTGCTTTTAGTTTCGTTAGACGTAGTGTCCCTCTATACAAGTATTCCACAAGGGGCAGCTTTGGAGGTGATTAGGACAGTTTTGATGCAGAGGGAGGACGTTTCTGAGGAGAGACTTGAGTTCCTACTGGATTTAGCTCGTTTGGCCATCACACATAATTATTTTACTTTTCAAGGTATCTTTTACCAACAAATTTCAGGAGTCGCGATGGGTGCGACATGTGCCCCGTCGGTGGCTAATTTCTATATGGGGCAGTTCGAGCGTAATTGGATTGAGTCTTCCCCTTATACCTCCCACATATTAGAATGGAAGCGGTATATAGATGACGTCTTCCTTTTGTGGAGAGGTACACACCCTATGTTAGAGAGTTTTATGGAATGGATCAATCAATTAGATCCCAAACATTCGGTTCACCTACACCCATCATGTAGATTCTCTAGCATATTTAGATGTTCAGGTAAGCCGAGGGGTTGCCGGCTGGGAGACTTCAATCTATAGGAAGCCCACCGACAGGAACACTTTCTTACATTTCAGTAGTATGCACCCTTCCCGATTAAAGGAAGGTCTCCCTTTCTCTCAGTTCCTGCGGTTTAGGAGGAACTGTTCAGACAGGAGTGATTTCAAACGGAAAGCTAAATGTCTTAGTAATAACTTTTTAGAGAGGGGTTATCCTAAGGAGACCATCCGTAGAGCCTATCGTAGGGCGTTGTATAATCGCCGTAGTTTACTGATACAGAGTGTTCCATCAAATCGTCGAGTTAATTTTGAGACAGACACAGTTAATTTTATCACTAGATTTTCACCGTTTAGCACAGCCATACAGAAAGTGTTTCGCAATCATTTGAAGGTGCTTACCACCATTCCTGGGTTGGAAAATAAGAGAATACGGTGTGTCTGGCAGAGGGATCGGAATTTGAAAGATCGTTTGAGTCCGGCGGAGGTCAGTCCAATAATAGAAGTCCCGATTAACAGTGAGAGGGGTCACCGTAGTTGTGGTTGTTGTGATATGTGCGCAGTGGCTTTACCGTTGACTCATTTCCAATACGCAGGACAATCGGTGTCTTTGAAACACGCGACCACGTGTGCCTCCAATAATGTGGTGTATGTGATTTTGTGTCCGTGTGGGTTGGCATATATAGGAAAAACCACACGTTCTCTTCGAATTAGGCTCAGAGAGCATAAAAGTAGATTAAAACATAAAGTGCTTGAAGCCCCCATAGTTCGTCATTGCATAAGTGTTGGACATCAATTTTCAGACCTGCGGAGTTTTTGCTTAGACCAGGTGTTTAGGAGTCAGGGAGCAAGGTCCCTTGACACAGTATTAGTTACCACGGAGCAACGCTGGATTTTTCGATTAAAGACAGTGCAACCAGACGGGCTCAACGTAGGGATAGATTGGGCCGTGTGTCTCCAATAGGTCGGTTGGTTTATATGACAGATGGGTTCCACCTTTGATAGTAGTTTTTATAGTGTGAGAATGCTTTAGTTATGAGCCATTTTTATACATGGGAGGGCATTTTATGAGCCACAACAATGAGTTTCAGAGAGTGGGTTGGTCCTTTATGGTGTTTCTTGTGATTGGAGGGAGGTAGGGGAGTCCCTGGCATGACGTCGTAGGAGCTGGTTCCATAAAGAGGTTTGTGGTTTTGATTCCGCATGCGCGGCGTCTCTTCCGCCCAGGATTGAATTTCACAAGAAGTTTGGAATGGCGGTTAGCGTGAATTAGAGCGTTTGCAGCATAGACGGTATGAGTTTGTTTGTTAATTGTGGTATGAGGTATGGAGTGATTAGGAGTAGGTGGCTGTTAGTATAATATGTGTATTTGTTTGTTTGTTTTCTATACAGCGAGGTTATGAGTGCATAGATCCCCTGAGGAACCAAAAGTGTGAAACGCAGAGATGGTACCTGTGGCGAGCGTCGGGATCATAAAAGCATTTTGAGTCACAACGAGGAGTCGGATTTAGAGCGCAGAAGTCCACGAGAGTATATATTTAAAGTATAGTTAAGTGTGGATCAGACCGACCTACTCGTTGTGAGCACTCTTTGGGTCATTGATGCAATCCGGTACAGAGCTTTTGTGGACGTGAGTCAGGAAGCAGTACCATTAGAGTCTGAGACCCAGTGACATAACCGAGTTTGGTTGAATGATTTTCATTTGTATTTGATGGAAGATCGAGTTGGAGCCCTTTTGAGTTAATCAATGAGCAATTTTTTTCACTATAGAGCAAAGCTAGTCGTTCTGAAGTAGACCGAAAAATTTTTTTGTAATAGTATCTGTTACACTGCACAACCAGGGGTGACATACATCAGCCAGGTGAAGGAGTAACATCTGTCTCGCTGCACAGCTAGGATGACATATCAGCCGGAAGGAATGATAACATCTGTCACACTGTACAACTAGGGAGGTCTACTAATGGAAAAAATGGATGATAAAATAAGGGAATAAATACAAGAGCATATTTAAAGCTTAATTATTAACTTTAGTAATTATCCTTCCACAAGAAAAAATAGTCCAAGAAGTTCTAATATTGTAAATTTTTGCCTAATGGATTATTTCTCATAATTATTTTAATTGCAATATATTTGTTTGGGTTTAAAAAAAAGTTGAGTGTGTATTATTAAAGTTATTTGAGCTGGAAAATAAGGTTTATAAGGTCCAAACATAGAAAGCAGGCACAGCATTTTTATGAAAAGATCTCTGGATCATGAGTGAGGCTGACTTGGTTTTGTGCTATATCTTCTGTTTCTCCAGGACCAAGCAGGAAGTCAGTCCTCACATATGGGTGACATCGATGTCGATGGAGCCCCTGCGGAGCATTTCCCCAGCTTTCTATGAAAGCCTTTGGGAATACTGCACGCATGCATGGTCCCCTTCCCGCCTAAAAGTGCCATCTTGCTCTCTCTCTTTTTCCGTGGAGCCAGTTGGACGTCTGTCCTAGTTCACCCGGAAAACAGTTAGATTTTTTCTTGCTATTTCCTGCGATTTCATCGCGGCTTTTTGCCCGGTTCGACGCCGGTTCCCCTTCCCGCCGGGTTCGGTACACCGGTATCGAGCCCATTCTCATTTTTTCGGTTTTTGCCCTTCGTGGCTGGTGTTCGTGCCCTTTTTTCTTTTTCCCTGGAAGGCCGGTCCTTTGATCTCGCGGGGGCTCTTTTTTCCCCGATGGCTTCCAGTGGTTTTAAAAAATGTGATTGGTGCAAGAAACTAATGTCTCTCACCGACACACACGACTGCTGCCTTCGGTGCCTCGGTCCTGATCATGATCCTCAGATCCTCAGTCCACTAAGGCACTGCGAAGTCGCTAGCATCAAAAGGAAAGGCTTTTCTCTGATTCGGCCCCCAAGCCTCAGGCTCCTGCTCCCACTCAGCAGGGTGGGGGTTTTTGACTCCCAAGGCATAGCCTCTCCGTCTCTGCTGTCCCATCCCTGCACATGAGGTCAACTAACCCTGTTTGCCCACAGGTGGCCACCCATTACAGGAGACAGTTGGGTCTTAAGCATAGTCCACACGGGTTATATGCTTCATTTCCATCAGTTGCCTCCTCCTTACTTCCCTGGAGAGCCTCCAAGGCCTCCTCTCCACACAGACCTCCTCCTTCAAGAGCTTCAGGGTCTGTTGCGAGACAAGGCGTTGGAGCCTGTGCCTCCCCACCTCCAAGGTCACGGTTTCTACTCCAGGTACTTCCTCGTACCAAAGAGAACCGGAGGCCTCAGGCCTATTCTCGACCTCAGAAATCTCAACAAGTTCCTAGAGAAAGAAAAGTTCAAGATGCTTACTCTTGGAACACTTCTGCCCTACCTCCAGCAGGGAGATTGGCTATGCTCCTTAGATCTAAAGGATGCGTACACTCACATCCTCATTCATCCAGACCACAGAAAGTACCTCAGGTTCATTGTGGGAGGAAACCATTATCAGTACAGAGTGCTGCCTTTCGGCCTAACCTCCGCCCCCAGGGTCTTTACCAAATGCCTGGCGATGGTGGCGGCCTACCTGAGAAATCAGGGTATCTTTGTCTTCCCCTATCTGGACGACTGGCTCATCAGGGGTCAGACGTGCCAGGAGGCCAGGCAAGCCACTCTCCAAACTATTTCTCTTCGTCAACACCTGGGTTTTGTCATAAACTTCGCAAAGTCCACTTTGCTCCCCTCCCAGAACTGGGAGTTCATAGGGGCAAGGCTGAACTCTCTGCAGGCAAAGGCTTTCTTGCCAGCAGACAGAGCCCAAAGACTGATAGACTTGGCAAACCAGTTTCTCCACAGGCCACTGGTTTCCGCCAGACTCTGGCTGCGGCTTCTGGGCCACATGGCTTCGACAGTGCATGTGACTCCCAATGCCCGACTCCGTATGAGGCCTGCACAGTGGTGCCTCAGGACTCAGTGGACACAGTCCACAGGACGCCTCAGAGACAGAGTAAGGGTGTCCAGACCATTCCTGAACTCCCTACGCTGGTGGCTGCACCCCCCCCCAATCTACTGCAAGGGGTGCCTTTTCAAATACCTGGGTTCACAGTGGTGTTGACCACAGATGCCTCTCTGCAGGGCTGGGGAGCACATTGTCTGGGCAAGTGCACGCAGGGCCTGTGGTCTCCCTGGGAGGCCACGCAACAGATCAACCTACTGGAACTCCGGACTGTTCGCTTAGCCCTCAAGACTTTCTCTCAAAACCTGGCTCACCAGTCTGTCTTAGTACAGACGGACAACCAAGTAGCAATGTTTTATGTGAACAAGCAGGGCGGCACTGGGTCCAGGCTCCTTTGTCAGGAGGCACAGGACCTTTGCTTGTTTGCACTCAGGCACAACATGTTTCTCAAGGCTGTTTATCTCCCTGGCCAGGAGAACTTCCTGGTAGACAGGTTGAGCAGAGTTCTGCAGCCCCACGAATGGCAACTCCACCCATTAGTGGTTCAGAAGATTTTCCTGAAATGGGGACTTCCATCCATAGATCTCTCTGCCAGTCCCCTGAACAAGCAGCTGCCCAGGTTCTGCTCCAGGCACCCGCATCCCATGAGGTGGGCAGCGGATGTTTTTCTGATTTCCTGGTCTCAGGGCCTCCTATATGCGTTTCCTCCCACGCCTCTGGTGGCCCGAACCCTGTTCAAGGTTCTAAAGGACAAGGCCTCGGTACTCCTAGTAGCTCCCAGGTGGCCGAGGCAGCCTTGGTTTCCACTTCTGCGGGGTTGCAGCCCGACCTTCTCTCTCAGGATCAAGGTTCTCTTCTGCACCCAAATCTCAAATCTCTCAATTTGATGGCCTGGAGGCTGCAAGGGTAGTTTTGGCTCCCTGGGGCCTACCTCCAGAAGTTGAAGAGGTGGTCGTCCTGGCCTCTAGGAAGCAGTCCACTAGAAAAACCTATGCCCTGAAATGGAAAAGATTTTCTGTGTGGTGTCAGCTGCGTACAGAAGATCCTTTCTCCTGTGCTGTACCAGTAGTGCTTCAGTACCTGCTGCACTTGTCCAATCAGGTCCTTAAGTCCAATTCTGTTCGGGTCCACCTCTCAGCTCTGGCAGCTCACCACTCTCTGGTGGAAGGACACTCTGTCGGTTCACCCCTTGGTGTCCCGGTTCCTCAGGGGCTTGCTCTTGCTCAAGCCTCCTGTCCGTCATCCAGCCCCTGAGTGGGAGTTGAATGTGGTCTTGCAACAACTGACTCGCCCACCTTTTGAGCCGATGGCTGCTTGTCCTCTCAGCTTCCTTTCCTGGAAGACACTCTTCCTGGTAGCCTTAACCTCGGCCAGACGAGTGAGTGAGCTTCAGGCCCTGGTCTGTGACAGGCCTTACACCCGATTCTATAGGAGCAGGGTAGTCCTTAGGACTCATCTGAAGTTCCTCCCAAAGGTTGTCTCCTCTTTCCACCTCAACCAGGAGGTGGTTCTTCCAACATTCTTCCCTAGGCCTCATGCAAGCCAGGCTGAAGCGGTCCTGCATACCCTGGACTGTAGGAGGGCCTTATCCTTCTACCTTGACCGTACGCAGGGACATAGAAGGGCTACTCAGCTCTTCATATCTTTGACCCTAATAATTTGGGGTTAGCTGTGTCCAAGCGTACCTTGTCTATATGGGTGGCTGACTGTATCACCTGGGCTTACAAGGCAGCTGACCTTCCCTTGCAGGGTCGGGTCACGGCCCACCGTGTCAGGGCAATGGCTGCCTCAGTAGCTCATCTCCGCTCTGTACCGTTGGCAGACATCTGCAGGGCTGCAACTTGGTCCTCAAGCCAGACCTTTGCGGCCCATTACTGCCTGGAGAGGGAGTCCCGTAGGGACAGTGCTTTTGGCCAGGCAGTACTCTGGAATCTCTTTGAGGTTTAGGCAACTCCAGCCCTCCATTGGACTACCGGTGGAGGTTCTTTCAGTGCAAAGCCTTTCTTTGATGCTGGGACTAGAGGGAGTTCTCTTGTTCAGCCTGGGTTCCTGGTAGCCCAGAGCTAGGGAGTCACCCATATGTGAGGACTGACTTCCTGCTTGGTCCTGGAGAAGGAGTAGTACTCACCTGTAACAGGTGTTCTCCAGGAGCAGCAGGAATCAGTCCTCACAACCCTCCCTCCTCCCCTGGGAGTTGCAGTTGTATATAGTTCATTTTTACATTTTTGTGTGTGCTGTTTTTTAGCTATGTCATTTGACTGAGCAAGATGGCACCTTTAGGCGGGAAGGGGACCGCGCATGCGTGCAGTATTCCCAAAGGCTTTCATAGAAAGCTGGGGAAATGCTTCGCAGGGGCTCCATCGATGTCGATGTCATCCATATGTGAGGACTGATTCCTGCTGCTCCTGGAGAACACCTGTTACAGGTGAGTAACTACTCTAAACGTCTGGGTCCAATTTTTCTAAGGAAGACAGGACTACAAGTCCATAGATGCAATGGGAAAAATCCACTGGCTTAGTCTGTACCTAAGAACCTGAAGTTTCTTGGAGATGGATGGAGCAGGTTGTTTGTTCCAGTTCCTGGGATTTTGAGTGGCTTTCTCCAGCCTTTTATTAGATCATATCTTGAGGATGATACACAAAGGCCCCCTGAATGTTGGAGGGAAGAAGAAGGTACAGATCAGGTAAGACATTGGTTCCTATATGGTCGGTCGGGAACTCAGATGGGGTTACATCATCCATAGATGGGGTCACAGAAATAGAGCTGCTCCCCCTTCCTCTGGGCCTCCACTGTGACCTGTGTCCAGTAGTGGCAGTCAGCCTGAGGCCTGTAAGCCAGTGAATGTTCACAGGTTCTGTCCCCTGTAAGACTGGAATCCCATGCGGAATACGGGGATCTGATGCACAGGGCCCTGTGCTGACTGCTGTTGCTCTTGCCACCATTGCTGCCTTCATGCTTGGGATATTTGGGGAGAAGAGGAAATGGGGAGTCTTTTATAATGTCTACATTATCATATGAGGTCAAATGAATTTTAAGTGTTAAAATGGAGTCATATTGGATCAACGTTTGTGAAGCGCTGAGGTAATATGTATGACAGTCTGTGGGCAGATTGAATGAACCAAGTGGTGCTTATCTGCCAAAATCTTCCCTGTTTCTAGTCTCACTGCATCTCTTAAATGCATGACATCTTGGCTCCCCAGTGATATAAATGGTCATGCCATATGACAAATTTGTTTCACTACATGTTGCAACTATAAGAACCCGGTGTCATCCAGCAGTATCTCAGAAGCAGATATTTTGCATTTTATAGGACTAGTACCTGTTCTTGTACTCTAATTCCAAGCCAGAAATGACAGAGGTTAAAAATATCCACAGAAAAAGTGGAATGGAAAGATTAAAAAGCTGGGTTCTTCGCTTACATGAGCAGGTAACTTCGTAAACTAGTGTACCAGAAGGGCAGAATTTCCTCCAATATCCTATGGCAAGTACCTCTAGCACCCAGGAAGAACAGCAGAATCCATGTGTGCCCAGCCTGACTTGTGAGGTGTTCTGTATGACACTGTTCATTGTAGAAAAATGCCTGAAATTGAAAAGACCACTTGGCAGTCCATGTTTCTGCTCAGGGACACTCATACCATAAAAGATATTGGGGCATGGTTACTAAAGAGTAATGTGTGTTACGTGCCCTCCCAGCCCTTTTATTTCTATAGGCACAATGGCACTTAACGCACGTTAACATTGATTAACGTGTTTACCTTTGGTAAACATGCCGTACTATGTAATCTCCAGGAACAAGCAGGAATGTAGTCTTCACGTATGGGTATTGTCGGTACCGACGGAGCCTGCGTGGGAACGCCCCCCCAGCGTCCATTAGGAATGCTTTTGGGAGCATCCCTCAGCACATGCGCGCTGTCTTCCTGCCTTTCCAACTGTCCCTCTTCAGTTCTTTGTTTTCCGCGGAGCCGACAGGATCCATACCCTGTCATCGCAGAAAATTCCGTCTTTAAAATTGTTTTCTTGTGGTTGTGTTTGCCTCCGCACGACGCTTACCGGTACCGCCGGTTCTTTTCTTTTCCAAAACCCCCCCCAAAAAACCCTATACTTTGAACTGTTTCTCTTCAGAAACTTTTCTTTTTTGGTGCTAGGCACCATTTTGGGCACTAGGCCCCATATTCCTAAAACATGGAAAAACCAACTAGTGGTTTTAAAAAAATGTAATGTACTAAGTGTGGCGGTACAATTTCCGTCACTGACACCCATGATTGGTGTCTTAAATGTTTAGGACCTGAACATTCTCCATCTGAATGTCTCTCCTGTATGGGGATGACTAAAAGAGGAAGACAGAACCGGGCTGCAAAGTTC
Organism: Ichthyophis bannanicus; assembly: GCA_033557465.1. Classification (NCBI taxonomy): domain Eukaryota; kingdom Metazoa; phylum Chordata; class Amphibia; order Gymnophiona; family Ichthyophiidae; genus Ichthyophis; species Ichthyophis bannanicus. The sequence continues at coordinate 116,482,704 of CM066043.1, forward strand.
GGTACCCTCTTTTCTTCGGATGCCAGATCCATTGCATCGACATCTTCAAGAGCCTCCTCTTCCTCCCATGGATCTTAGGTAACTAAACATAAAAGCCGGTCCTCAAAGGGTAGCTCTCCTGCTAAGCATTGAGAGGCCATTGGCATTGCCCTTGAGGGAACCACACCAGCAAAGCAGCCCCGGCAGGAGGCTTCGGCTTCCAAAGCATCAATGGGGCTCCAGGATGTTCTCGAGGCCTCGACCTCACAAGAACTACCTGTGCCATGCTCAGGGGTCCCGGCTGTTTTCACCGGTACCGACAGGCATCGGCAGCGTCGATAGACCAGAGGTTCCTCGTTATCGAACGCAGCATTGCAGCTCTTCTCTCAGCTGTGGTACCGTTGGTCCAACGGGCACCAGTACCGACATCGATACTGATGCCGGTACCTACGCTGGTACAGATACTGGTACCGGCCCTGGTGGGAATTCTTCCCACGCCATCTTTGGTTGGAATCGACAGATCGGTACCGGATCAACTCTGTACCGACTTCGATCAATACCAGGACTGTGCTGTACATGAGCATCATGGTCAGGAATACTTCGAATCCTCTGATTCCGAAGACTCTGACAATTCTGCTGGTACTAGAGGGTTTCTCCCAGAAGATCCCTCTTCTCCCCAGTGCAGAATGTCACCTCCAGAGGACATGTCTTTTCAGGATTTTATTTGTGATATGGCAAGGGCCTTTCAATCACAGTGGCTCCTGAAGAGGAACCCAGAGCAAAGGAATTGAAAATTCTCCAATATGCTAAAGCTCCAAAGGAGGCAGCCACTCTGCCCATTCATGAAATTCTGCATAACTTGATGCTCATAATGTGGGAGACAACTCTGACTACATCTCCTCACTCTAGTAGACTTGATATTATGTATCGAGTTCCGCCATGTCCTGGATTTCAAAAGACTCAGCTGCCACACCACTCAATGGTAGTGTAGTCAGCCATGCGTAGGATGAAAAGTGCAAAGAGGCATGCATCCAATCCCCCAGATTGTGAATGCAGGACTCTGGATGCTTTTGGGCGCTGAACTTTTCAGGCTTCCATGCTTTCAGCTAGGATCAGTTCATATATACTATATATGGGAATGTTCCTCAAGGAAGTTACAGGAGACTTGGAACTTATGAGCCCATTTCTCCCAGATGACAAGAGACAAGACTTTCTTGCTCTAGTTAAGCATGCTCAAGATGTCTCCAAGTTTGTAAATCGTGCAGCCTTTGACTGCTTTGAATGCATCAGCAGAACCTCTGCTATTGCCATTGGCGCACGACAGATTGCCTGGCTTCAGGCATCAGACTTGGATACAGGACAAGTTAGGCAACATTCCTTGCACGGGAGAGAATCTCTTTGGCAAGAACTGGCAGGAAAAGGCTAACGAGTTAGATGCTGACAATACTACTCTAGATAGATTGTTGAAATCTACAGCCACTCCAGCCAAACAGAAGCCTTATAAAAAACCCTCTTTTAGCAAAAAGAGGACATTTTTCCTTCCTATACCCAGCAGAGTCAGACTCGGGGTCAGGTTGCCCAAAAGGGACAAACTAGACAGCAAAAGAAGCCAAAAGACCCGAGAGCCCAACCAGCTCCACAGGTTCAGCCCCCTCAAGGGCTTTGACTCCTTCCTAGAGAACTTAGCCTTCCTGCCTCTGAGGGGTCCCCAACCCCCCAATATCCCGGGCAGGTTATGCCACTTTGCCAATATATGGAGTGTAACAAAAATATTTATTTACTTGAATATTCACCTCGTGAAACTAGTAGGACATATTGCAATTGTGTACTAAGGTCTCAGTTAAAACATACGCAGCTATTTGTAAAAAGGGGTTCATTCAAATTCACCACCCTTACTAGCACTGCTGTTCACATCAATGACCTTTTCTTGTGTACACTCCGACAATTATCATCCTTTTTTTAAATTATTTTTATCCAAGTTTTCATAAGATTATTAATTCATTATAAATTTTCTCATGTTAAGAAGTTCAAATCATTCTACATGTGATCAAAAACTAGCCCACTCTGCTCCAACTCATAAAGTTATTATTATGGTGAAAGAAGGGTTGCCATTTTCTCAGTTTTTAAGATATCGTAGAAATTGCTCTGACATTAAGGATTTTCGTAAAAAATCTAAACAATTAGAAAATAATTTTTTGAAACGTGGTTACCCCTCATCAGTTATAAGAAAAGCATATACTAGGGCTTCATATAATGACCAGTGGCTTTTGTTAGCACCTCGGATTCCAACTGCAAAGCCCGATGAGAGGATTGCTACTAATAAAGTTCATTTAATCACCCGCTTTTCCCCTTTGAGTAATGCCATTCAGCAAATTATTCAGAGACATAGTAAAGTGTTAAGAGTGATTCCGGGGCTTCAAGATAAACATATACGCTGTGTGTGGAGTAGATGCTCTAATTTAAAGGAGAGACTTAGTCCATCCATTTTATGTTCAGAGCATCCTGAGATGGAATCGGTTACTGAATCGGGACATAAAAAATGCGGTTCCTGTACTATTTGTGCTTTAACTTTAGAAATCACACAATTTGAACATCAGAATACCATTTATAAATTACGAAAAGCCACCACGTGTTTATCGACCTATGTGGTGTATGCGGTTTGCTGCTCCTGTTCAAAGTTATACATTGGAAAGACTGTTAGATCTTTAAAATCCCGGATGATAGAACATCGCAGCCGGGTGAATAACAGAGTAATGGAGGCACCCATTGTACAGCATTGCTATATAGCTAAACATAACTTTGACCAACTACATTGTTTTGCCATTGATCGGGTGGATTTTCCCCGTGGTGGAAAGACACGTGAACAAACTTTACTTTATGAAGAACAGCGATGGATATTTGCTTTAAATACAGTTCGACCACATGGTTTAAATGCCTCCATCGATTGGTCAACCTGTATGTAAAGAACTACAATGGATGACGAGTACCTGAGGGGTGGAGCCCCATTAGCGACATCTTTATAAGACATCTGAGAAGTTCTAGTGTGCATGCGCGGCATTTTTTCGTCTTGAATTTGAGTTTGAAGATACTGTTTCCTCTATTCGATGGGATACAAATGGAAAGTCTACACATGGTATGTGTTACCTTTTATCCTCAAGCGATTATTTTAAAATAGTTTTGACATGAAACAAAGTAGACGAGTTTTGATAATGGATACACTTTGCCTGTTTTGTGATCTACATAGTTATATGGATATATGATCCCCTGAAGAAGCACTCTGTGAAACGCTTGGGCGCCTTAGACACACGGCGTTGGGATTCAAACTGCAGCCACTAGCATCAGCATATTATAGCCACTCAGCACGACGATTGATTTCTCTGACGGCATTGGAAGCTAAGTACATAGCATAATGATTGATATTTCAAATGGCATTCGATGCTAAGGATCAGAAGCATATATATTTTTTCCACAAATAGTATACTAATATATATTTTTGGAGAAAGGAATGCCAACACGGAGTTTTTTAAATATATGAGTCAGAAAATCTGTCAAAGTTTCACCATAATAATAACTTTGTGTTGGAGCAGAGTGGGCTAGTTTTTGATCACATGTAGGATGATTTGAACTTCTTAACATGAGAAAATTTATAATGAATTAATAATCTTAAGAAAACTTGGATAAAAATAATTTAAAAAAAGGATGATAATTGTCGGAGTGTACACAAGAAAAGGTCATTGATGTGAACAGCAGCGCTAGTAAGGGTGGTGAATTTGAATGAACCCCTTTTTACAAATAGCTGCGTATGTTTTAACTGAGACCTTAGTACACAATTGCAATATGTCCTACTAGTTTCACGAGGTGAATATTCGAGTAAATAAATATTTTTGTTACACTCTAGTAGTAATTGCTCGATTAATTGGACCAGTTCTTGTACTTTGCCAACATATGGCATCAAATAACAGCAGAAGATTGGACTCTGTCCATTGTAGGAGAAGGGTACAAGCTTCATTCCTAATCGTCTCTCTGGGCCAGTCCAGAACAGATGGGTAGTCTATCTCCCTCCTCTAGCAGCTGAGGACTGAACACTGATTCTTGTTGCTAGGTTACCCCGCTCTCCTCTGGTGATAGAAGGCAGTCTTATTGTCCTCAGCAGCTGAGCTGGATGTGTGGGGCTCTAGCTCCCCACAAGAAGCCTGATACTTTTATTTCTCTTTATTTTATTTTCTAATTTGAGTGGAAGTGTTCACACAGAAGTGATTGTGCTATACCCTAGCAGGGTATTTCTGCACATGTGGTGTCTTTTATGCTCTTAGTATAATTGCACTTCAGCGCTGGTGTCAGTTCGCCAAGAAACCGGCTCGGAGAATGAGGCAGAGCCTGTCTCCTCTTCTCTGCTAGTTGGTACAGGTAGGGAACAGACCTGGGAGCCCCAGCAGCTGTTTTTCCTCAGTCCGTAGTTTTCCTCCCGTAACCGCTAACAGCGGTTTTTCTCTGTCGGGGCCTTGCGAATTGGCGGCGCTGTTTGGGTCTTACTCAGCACGGGTGCTGCCGCGTGCGTTTCCCCTCCTCCCTCGTGTAGTCGGGGCGGCTCGTTCTCCGGTGCTCGGGTTCTTGAGCGTTCGGGGGTTCGCTCTTTAGGGCGGTCACAAGCTCTCCATAGGGGGGGGCAGGCGAGCCGCGTTATGTAGGATCAGCAAGGCCCTCAGGGTGAGCAGTTAAACAGCCTTCTGCCTTCGGGGGAAAGCGCGGGAACGGCGGCCATGTTAGGGGGGACAAGTCGTTTCGTCAGCTCCTCTCCCTAAGGCAGGCAAGCGCAAGGCAAAGTCTCGGCATAGCGCTGAGGGGCAGGAGCAGCCTTTGTTAACAGCGGTACCAGAGGCTCTGGACCCTCTCCTTTCCGCGGAGTTTATTTTGGCGTTTCATAGAGCTTATTTGCTTAAGAAAGCTCAGGCTCCTGCTTCAGTTGTGGCAGACTCTGTGCAGGTTTCTCAGGCAGGGGTTTCTGGCCTCTCAGATCCCGGTGAGGGGGTCTCCTCGTTGCAAGCGCTTCGGGATTCCAGGGTAGAAGCTGCTTCTCTGGCTGCAGAGGCTCTGGGGCCGGAGGAGGGAGAGCTTCTGTCAGACCCGGGTTTGGAGTCCTGGCCCGCGGACTTAGAAGAAGGTGAGTTGGGCCCCGGGGATGATCCTAATATATTTCGAGTTTTTAGGAAGGATGAACTGGCAGCCCTAATTGCGCAGTCTCTGGCGGCGCTTAATAGCGTGCCTCCGGTGGTTCCGCAGGAACCTTTAGAGGATCCCTTGTTGCAGGGTTTCAAGACTGAACAGAGATGTTTCCCTCTACACAGGGTGATTAAACAGATGATAGAGTCCGAGTGGGAATGTCCTGAAGCATCCTTGAGGGGGGCTCGGGCTATGGCGCGTTTGTATCCCGTGCCCCATGAGGAGAGAGAGTTGCTGCGTATGCCTAAGGTGGATGCGCTGGTTTCTGCGGTCACTAAGAAGACTACCATTCCAGTGGAGGGTGCTACGGCCCTTAAGGATATTCAGGATTGCAGATTGGAGGCGCTGTTGAAGCAGGCCTTTGATTCCAGTGCGCTGGCGTTGCAAGCGTCCGTGTGTGGGGCATACGTGTCCAGAGCTTCTATTCAGTGGAGTCAGCTGGCTTCTGGACAGGAAGGGGACACGGCTCCTTCTGGGGAAGGGGCTAAGCTGGAATCGGCGGCGGCGTATTTGGCGGATACCTTTTATGATTTGATTTGCATTTCCACGAAGGCTATGGCTTCAGTGATTGCCGCACGGCGGTTTTTATGGTTGAGGAATTGGGCGGCAGATGCTTCGTCCAAGGCGCGTCTCAGTAAGCTCCCGTACAAGGGTAAACTACTTTTTGGGGAGGCACTAGAGAAGATTGTTAAAGATTTAGGTGACTCCAAAGGAGGGCGTCTTCCCGAGGACCGTCCTAAGGCGGCTAAACAGGGCTCTTTCCCTAGGGGTCAGGGGTGAGATTTTCACCGTTTTCGGGGGGCCTGCTTTACTCCTTATCAGCGTGGTCGGTTCCCCTCTCGGGGGTAGTCCTTTCGGGGAGCTAGAGGTTCCGGTAGAGGCTATTTTGGGGCCCCTCCCGCCTCCATTAAGAAGCCGCAATGAAGTGAGGCGGGTCCAGGCGGAGATTCCGGTAGGGCCGCCATTACTACCGACAACTGGGTGCTCCAGATTGTCAGAGACGGGTATGCTCTCGAGTTCGCATGTCCTCTGGCAGACGCCTTGGTTTTCTCTCCGTGCGGTCCTCTCACCAAGCAGAGGGCGATCCACGACACGTTGCAGCGATTGTTACGGCTTCAGGCCGTGGTTCCAGTGCCGTCCGACCAGTGCGGCTTCGGTCGATACTCGATTTATTTTGTGGTGCCCAAAAAGGAGGGGTCGTTTCGGCCCATCTCTGATTTAAAGCACATGAACCAGTGTTTGCGCGTCTCTCATTTCAGGATGGAAACCTTGAGATCGGTGATTCGCTCGGTGCGCCTGGGGGAGTTTCTCTCCTCCATAGATTTGACGGAAGCCTATCTGCACATTCCTATCAGACCGGAACATCAGCGGTTTCTTCGCTTTGCGGTTCCCATGGGTCATTTTCAGTTTCGAGCCTTGCCGTTCGGTCTGGCGACGGCACCGCGCACTTTCAACAAGGTGATGGTAGTGGTGGCGGCGGCTCTGCGCAAAGACGGAATTCAGGTTCACCCGTATCTGGACGACTGGTTGATTCGAGCGGCGTCGCGGGAGGAGTCCGTCAGGGCGACTGCTTGGGTAGTTTCCTGTCTCGAGAGTCTTGGATGGATTGTGAACCAGGCGAAGAGTCGTCTGGAGCCGGTGCAGCGGCTGACTTATCTCGGAGCCTTCTTCGCCACAGACAGAGGGGTCGTCTTTTTGCCTCCGGAGCGAGTTCGAAAGATTCTATCTCAGGTGACCAGTTTTTTGCATGTTCGGGCTCCGACGGCTTGGAGGTACTTGCAATTACTGGGGTCGATGGCGGCAGCCTTGGATCTGGTGCCTTGGGCCAGAGCGCACATGCGGCCGCTCCAACAGGCGCTACTTTCGCGGTGGTCTCCGCAGTATCATCCGCTCTCTCATCGATTGGGTTGTCCCGATCACGTGCGGGTCAGTCTTCAGTGGTGGTTGGTTCCGGACCATCTGCAGGCGGGGGTTCCACTGGCGCTCCCGGAATGGATTTTGGTGACTACGGATGCCAGTCTGACCGGTTGGGGGGGCGCATTGTTTGGCTCACATAGCGCAAGGATCCTGGTCAATGGAGGAGAGTCTGTGGTCCATAAATCGCCTGGAATTACGGACAGTGCATCTAGCGCTTGTGGCATTTACCAGTCTTCTCGAGGGGAAGCCGGTGCGCGTATTCTCCGACAACCTAGTGACGGTCTCCTACATAAATCGCCAAGGCGGCACGGGCAGTGTCCTTCTCCTGGAGGAGAGTCAACAGTTGTTTCACTGGGCGGAATTGCATCTCGCGGCGCTTTCGGCAGCTCATGTGGCGGGGAAGGACTATCTCAGTCGGCATGTGTTAGATCCCAGAGAATGGGAACTCAATGCAGAGGTCTTCCACGAACTCACATTGCATTGGGGTCGGCTGGTCATGGACCTTATGGCGACGTTGAGCAATGCCAAGGTGGTACGGTTTTTCAGCAGGCGCAGAGAGCATATGTCGGAAGGGCTCGACGGCCTCGTTCAACCCTGGCCGTTGGGACAACTCCTGTATGTGTTTCCCCTGTGGCCCTTAGTGGGTCGGGTCATTCAGAGAGCCGCAAATCACGAAGGGCTGGTAATCCTCATTGCTCCGGATTGGCCTCGGCGTCCTTGGTATGCCGATCTAATGCGGCTTCTGGTGGAGCCGCCTTGGAGATTACCCGCTCGAGTCGACTTGCTGCATCAGGGACCAGTTCAGATGCCCCAGGCGGATCGATTCTTGCTTACGGCATGGCTCTTGAGAGGGCGCGGTTGCGCCGCAAAAGTTATTCAGCAGCGGTGATAGCCATGCTGTTGCAATCACGGCGGCGGTCCACGTCGTTGGCGTACATTCGAGTGTGGCGCGGTTTTGAGGCATGGTGTGCGGATCGGACCTTGCGGCCCGGACTGTCTTCCATTCCGGATGTTCTGGCATTTCTTCAGTGCGGGCTAGAAAAGGGGCTCGCTCTTGGCACATTGAGAGTGCAACTAGCGGCACTTGCGGTATTTCGCGGGCCGGTTCACGGGGCTCCTTTTTCCGCACATCTGGATGTTCTGCGGTTCCTGAGAGCGGCCAAGCAACTTCGGCCTCTGATTCGGCAGGTTATTCCTCCTTGGGATTTGAATCTGGTGTTGGAAGCCTTGACAGAGTCTCCTTTTGAGCCCCGTGCGTCCTGTGGTATCCGAGAATTATCCTGGAAAACAGCCTTCTTGGTGGCCTTATGTTCCGCTAGACGAATTTCGGATTTGCAGGCTCTTTCCTGTAGACCGCCGTTTCTTCAGTTTTCAGCGGAAAAGGTGGTCTTGCGTCTGGTTCCGTCTTTTCTGCCTAAAGTGGTCTCCGCGTTTCATCTGAATCAACCGGTCTCGCTGCCCACCTTCGCGGTGTCGGGGGCAGGTTCTTTCGATCGGTCTCTGCGGAAGTTAGATATGGGTCGTGTGCTCCGTAGATACCTTCGGGAGACCGACTCTTTTCGTAAGTCTGACAGGTTGTTCATTCTGTTTGGGGGTCCGTCCAAGGGGCAAGCGGCCTGCAAGGCCTCCATTGCACGGTGGGTGAAACATGCGATTCGGGTCGCATACGAAACCAGAGGCAAGTCCGTTCCACTTGGACTTCGTGCTCATTCTACCAGAGGTCAGGCTGCTTCGTGGGCGGAGTCAGCATTGGTGCCGCCGGTGGATATTTGTCGAGCGGCATCCTGGTCTTCTCTTCATTCGTTTGCGCGACATTATCGGTTGGATGTGCAGGCCAGACAGGATGCGTGTGTGGGGGCTTCGGCCGTGGTTGCGGGGCTCACAGGTCCCTCCCAGGGTTAGGTACTGCTTTGGTACTACCCATCTGTTCTGGACTGGCCCGGAGAGACGATTAGGAAGAAGAAATTAGACCTTACCTGCTAATTGTCTTTCCTTGAGTTCTCTCCGGGCCAGTCCAGAACCCACCCTATTTGTATCTCCTGTGAGTGTTTTAGGAGTCTGGTTTTTGATCTCTAATGAAGTTTTTTCTGTAAGAATGCTCCTAGATTTGACGTCGGCCTCATGATCTTTTGTTTTGCGTGAAAGCTGAATAATGAAAAAAAAAAAAAAAAAAGAATAAGCAAAATTATTTAAACCAAAACGTTAAATTGAGAGTTTTTTCTCTTAGCACTGACACACTCATTGGCTTCAGGAGACAGCGCACGGTCAGCTACCTTCTGTGTTACTCTTCCAGTTCTTTCAATTCTTTGTTGTTTTTTATCTGCTTGCTACCTTAAGACTGCCTTCTATCACCAGAGGAGAGCGGGGTAACCTAGCAACAAGAATCAGTGTTCAGTCCTCAGCTGCTAGAGGAGGGAGATAGACTACCCATCTGTTCTGGACTGGCCTGGAGAGGCCTGGAGAGAACTCAAGGAAAGACAATTAGCAGGTAAGGTCTAATTTCTTCTTTTCACAGCATACCCCCTCCTACAATTCTAAAGCAATTCAATTCTCAAACCTCCGCAGATGATCTGCTAGATCACGAGGTCTCAACACTTCTTGCCCAAGGGGCAATAGAGGAGGTACCCATTCTTCAACTGGGTGCAGGGTTGTACTCCCCCTATTATTCCAAAGAAAACAGGAGGACACAAACCTATTTTAGACCTCAGAGAATTGAACAAATACCTGTTTCGAGAGAAGTTCTCCTCCCGAACTGTCTTTGCCATCTTGTGCTGCATCCTGCCATCACAGCTCCACCCCGGAGGCGACGTAATCGCGTGCACCGTGATTGCGCGCGCGCACTGAGTAGTCCACCACTTAAAGACACTGCCTGCGTCTCAGCATTCTCATCCCGAACTGTCTTTGCCATCTGTAAGCTGCTCTCTGTGCTCGTATATTTGTGTTTTCTATTATTATTTGCTCTGTCTGTATCCTTGATTGAGTTATTTATTAACTGCCTGCCTACCTGCCTGCCTTGCCCTTTGTATCTGTTGTCTTCCTCTTATTTCTTTCCTTTTCCTTCCAGTGTGCTGCATCCTGCCATCACAGCTCCACCCCGGAAGCGACGTAATCGCGTGCACCGCGATTGCGCATGCGCATCGAGTAGTCCACCACTTAAAGACATTGCCTGCGGCGTCTCACGCTGTGACGGTGCACGCTGAAGGAGCGCGCCCAAGGAGCAGGACGCCGGAGGTGACACCTTACCTCCGGTCCAACTCCCCCTTCCAACGGTATTCGGTGTTTTGGTTCCAAGGTACTTATTCTTGAACTTTCCCCTCTTTCAGATCACTTCCCCCCCCCCCTTTTCTTGTCCCTACTTATTGGTATTTCCTTTTTATTTTTCTTCTTTTCGTTAGCGGGCTCCATTCTATTGCCGACCCTATGGCTGCTATTCTGGTTCACTGGGGCTACCGCCACTCAACATTTCGTAGTTTTCTCCCTGGTGCTCTGCATCATCATGTAGACTGCCGCTCAGTACAGCTGAATGGTAGCCTCTCTCCCTTTCTGCCTCCAGCTGCTCCCCTCCTCTCTCTTTCACTTGCCCTCCTAAACTGTCGCTCCCTGCGTAACAAAACACACCTAATACACGACTTTCTTACCCAAAGCTCTTTAGATGCCCTCTTCCTCACGGAGGCATGTCTCCATGAGGGCGAGGATGCCATCCTCCACCGTTGTCTCCCACCCAGTTATTCCGCTCTTCAGCGGCTCCGCTGCAACCGTGGCGGTGGAGGTGTGGCAGTAATTCATTGTTCTCCAGGACCAAGCAGGAAGTCAGTCCTCACTTATGGGTGACGTCGGCGCCGACGGAGCCCTCGCGGAGCAATTTTCCCCAGCTTTCAAAGAAAGCCTTTGGGAATTGCAGCGCGCATGCGCGGTCGTCTTCCCGCCCGAGGGTGCCATCTTAGCCAGTCTTCTTTTTTCCGCGGAGCCCTACAGACGTCCCCGTCTTGTCCCCGCGAAAAAGTCGATTTTTTCTTCATTATTTTATTCTTTTTCCTTCGGTTCGACGCCGATCTTTTTCCCGCCCGGACTCGCGACGCCGGTCACGAGTCCTCTTACTTTTTTCGGTTTTTCTGACTTTGTCAGCTTTCGTTTTCGATTTTTTCCCTGGCAGCCCGGTCCTTTGACCTCGCAGGGGCCCTTTTTCCCCCGATGGCTGCCAGTGGGTTTAAGCGGTGTGGTCAGTGTGACCGAAATATGTCACTAACTGACACACACGACTTTTGCCTCCGCTGCCTGGGCCCGGATCATGAGGAACTGATCTGTGGGCCCTGCGGCAAAATGTCCTCAAAAGCGTTGAGAAGTCGGCGGCATCAGCGTGATCGAATCTTCGCTGACCCCAGCCGTACCCGGACCTCGTCGGAGGCCTCCGCGTCCAAAGGCTCCAGCTCGGACCGTCGCCGGAGTTCCTCCGACCGGGGTTCTCCCTCCGGGGACCATCGTCGGAAGGTGAAACCCGCGAGGGCGGCGTCGGTGGACGCTCCTGGTTCCGCGAGGGCCGGGTCGCATAGCCCCGACAGCCGCCCCGGGTCCTTGGAGAAGGAACACCTCACGAAGCGACCTCGCCTGGAGTCGGAGATGCCTGCTCGAGTAAGTCCTGTGGTCCTTCTTGACTCGCCTCCGCGACAGCTGACGTCGGGCCCGACGCCGTCGGGGCCCGAGTCGGGGGCTGCTGGGTCACCTGAGCTCGGACTCAGGTTGACGGCCTTGGAGAGCAGACTGTCTGCCTTCATGGACCAGCAGCGGGCACTGCTCGCTGGCCTCGCTGGCGCCGCTGCCCCGACCGCCGGGACGTCGACGTCCAAGTCGACCCCGGAGACCGAGCCGATCCTCGAGTCGATGAGAACTCGAGTCGATCCTCGGTCGAGGTCACCCTCGGCCTCCCATTCGGGACCGAGGTCGCCGACGCCGACTCCCTCGGCGTCGGGGCGGCAGGCGCCGCGCCCTGCCCGGGCCGACCCCTCCGAGTCCTCGTCGGAGTCGGTCTGGGAGTCTGAAGAGGAAGAGTCGCCTGATTCTTTCCGGACTCGGTGTGTCCCCTCGGACTCACCGGAGTCCGAGCCTCGGAAGCAGTCCCCCCTGGAGGATGCCCGGTTCTCGGACTTCGTTAGGGATATGGCCAAGGCTTTGGCCTTCCCTGCGGATCCCGAGGAGGAGCCTCGAGCCGAAGAGCTCGACGCCCTCCAGTATGACTCTCCCGCGAGGGAACACTTTACTGTACCGGTTCCTCCTATGCTGGAACGACTACTCTTCCGCATGTGGGAGAGTCCGGCCTCCTCGCCGGTCCTGAGCAAGCGGGTCGATTCTATCTATCGAGTCCGCAAGAGCCCTGGCTTTCAAAAGGCACAGCTGCCACACCATTCCATGGTAGTGGAATCGGCCATGCATCGTCTTAAGAGCCAGAAGATGCACTCCTCGGTGCCTCCTGGCAGGGAGGCCCGTAACCTGGATGGCCTTGGTAAGAAGTGTTTCCAGGGCTCTATGCTCGCATGTCGTGTCCAGACTTACCAGCTATACATGGGCATGTATCTCCGGGATCTGGCTAAAGAGCTAGCCGGATTCTCCGCTGGTTTGTCCGAGGAACCCTTGCGGAGGTTCCTAGCCTTGTCCACTGGCATTCGGGAATGCTCAAAGTTCATGTCCCGGGCAGCCTATGATGGCTTTGAAGCATCGGCTCGAGTGGCCGCAGCCGGCTTCGGTGCCCGCCGACAGGCTTGGCTTCAGTCGTCAGACCTTGAGCCCTGGGTGCAGGACAAGTTGGTCGATGTCCCCTGCCGAGGCGAAAACCTCTTTGGCAAGCCCATGGCGGAAAAGGCTGCGCAAATTGAGACTGAGACTCTCACCAGGACCAGGCTTTCTAGGAAGACCTCCGCCCCTTCCCAGAAAAAGAAGGGCTCGGGGAAAAAGTCCTTTTACCCGAGGAAGGCGGCTGCCTACAAACAATACCCCCATTATCAGGCCCCTGCAGCTCCCCAACAGGGCCAGCAGGCCAAGGGACGGGGTAACGGGTCCCGTAGGCAGCAAGCCCCCAAGCCTGCACCACCAGCCCCTGCTCAGCAGGGTGGGGGTTTTTGACTCACAAAGCATAGCCCCTTCCCCCCCGCTGGTTCCTCCCAGCACCGGAGGCCGGCTGGTTCACTTCGCCCACAGGTGGTCCAGCATCACCGCAGATGCCTGGGTGCTTCAAGTCGTGCGGGAAGGCTATCTTCTCCACTTCCACCAGGTCCCTCCCTCCTATTTTCCGGGAGAACCTCCACGACCCCCTCTGCACAGGGAATTACTCCTTCAGGAGTTAGCAGGTCTTCTGCAGGAACAGGCGGTGGAACCGGTGCCACACCACCTGAGAGGTCAAGGCTTTTATTCCAGGTATTTTCTAATACCAAAGAGAACAGGGGGCCTCAGACCCATCCTGGACTTGCGCAACCTCAACAAGTTCCTTGTGCGGGAGAAGTTCAAAATGCTTACCCTTGGGATCCTTCTGCCCTACCTCCAGCAGGGAGATTGGCTATGCTCCTTGGATCTAAAGGATGCCTACACGCACATCCTCATCCACCCAAGCCACCGCCAATACCTAAGGTTTGTGGTGGCAGGAAATCATTACCAGTACAGAGTACTGCCCTTTGGCCTGTCCTCCGCGCCGCGAGTCTTCACAAAATGTCTCGCAGTGGTGGCGGCCCATCTCCGGCTTCACGGCCTATATGTCTTTCCGTACCTCGACGACTGGCTCATCAGAGCGGCGTCCGCTCCGGAGGTCACCAGCGCCACACGCCGCACGGTGACTCTTCTGCAGTACTTGGGCTTTGTTATAAATTTCGCAAAGTCCACTTTGCTCCCCTCACAGGATCTCGAGTTCATCGGCGCAAGGCTCCACACTCCTCAGGCACGAGCGTACCTACCGCTCGACAGGGCTCAACGGCTCATGGACCTAGCCGACCGTTTTCGCAGCCAGCCCCTGGTCTCCGCCAGGCGCTTCCTGAGACTGCTCGGCCATATGGCTTCCACCGTCCATGTGACCCCCAATGCCCGCCTGAATATGCGGCCTGCTCAATGATGTCTCCGCCAGCAGTGGCGACAAGCCACAGGCGGCCTAGCAGACCTAGTGCGCGTCTCCGAGCCGCTGATCTCGTCTCTCCGGTGGTGGCTTCGGCAGCCGAACCTGATATTCGGAATGCCTTTCCAGTCACCTCAGCCGACCCGGGTGCTGACCACGGATGCATCCCTCCTGGGCTGGGGAGCACATTGCCAAAGGGCACGTACTCAGGGCCTCTGGACCACGTGGGAGTCTGCTCAGCAGATCAACTTCCTGGAGCTCAGGGCGATCCGCCTGGCTCTCATGGCTTTCTCCCACCTGACTTCCCACCAGTCCGTCCTTGTCCAGACGGACAATCAAGTTGCCATGTTCTACGTGAACAAGCAGGGGGGCACGGGCTCCTTCCTCCTCTGCCGGGAGGCACAGAAGCTCTGCTCTTGGGCCATCAGTCACGGCATTCTCCTCAAGGCAGTTTATCTCCCGGGCCAAGAGAATTGCCTGGCGGACAAACTCAGCAGGATCCTCCAGCCGCACGAGTGGCGTCTGGATCCCTTGGTAGTTCAGAAGCTCTTCCTAAAGTGGGGCCTCCCCACGGTGGATCTCTTTGCCAGTCCTCACAACCGGCAGCTTCCTCGCTTCTGCTCTCGTCAGCCACACCCCCTTCGGGTTGCGGCGGACGCTTTTCTAATTTCATGGTCGGGGAGCCTTCTGTACGCTTTCCCTCCCATCCCGCTAGTCTCTCGGACTCTTTTCAAGGTTCTCCGAGACAAAGCCTTCATGATCCTGGTGGCCCCTCGCTGGCCCAGACAGCCGTGGTTTCCGCTCCTACTGCAATTAGCGGTGGAAGATCCATTCCCTCTGGGGGTACAACCGGATCTCCTCACTCAGGATCAGGGGTCTCTACTACACCCCAACCTCAGGTCTCTCAACCTCATGGCCTGGCTGCTGAGAGGGTAGTCCTTGCTCCCCTTCTCCTGCCGGCAGAGGTGGAGGAGGTCGTCTTGGCTTCGCGACGGCCTTCTACCCGCAAATGCTACGCCCTTAAATGGCGTCGCTTTGCCGTCTGGTGTACCCAACAGTCTCAGGATCCCTTCTCCTGCCCGGTGTCGGTGATCTTGCAGTACTTGCTACACCTCTCTAATCTGGGACTTAAGTCCAACTCTGTCAAAGTTCACCTCAGTGCCGGTCTCCAAGCGTACTCTGTCCATCTGGGTTGCGGACTGTATCTCTTGGGCTTATGGGGCAGCCGGACTCTCCTTAGAAAGTCGAGTCACGGCTCATTGCGTTCGGGCAAAGGCTACGTCAGTGGCTTACCTCCGCTCTGTTCCGCTGGCAGACATCTGCCGGGCCGCTACTTGGTCTTCGAGCCAGACTTTTGCGGTCCATTACTGTCTCGAGAGGGAGTCCCGCAGGGACAGTGCTTTCGGACAGGCAGTCCTCCGTAATCTCTTTGAGGTCTGAGCAACTCCTACCCTCCATCCCGGATGTGGGCTACCGGTGGGTGTTAATTCAGCGAAGATTCTTTCCTTCTGTGCTGCTGAGCTAGAGGGAGCTCATTTTTGTGCTTAGGGTCTCCGGTAGCCTTGAGCTTGGGAGTCCCATAAGTGAGGACTGACTTCCTGCTTGGTCCTGGAGAAAGCGTAGTTACTCACCTGTAACAGGTGTTCTCCAGGAGCAGCAGGAATCAGTCCTCACTACCCTCCTCCTCCCCTTGGAGTTGCAATCGTCTGCTTCTGTTTTTGCAAATATTTTTTATGCTGTCTTTTTAGCTATGTCATCTGACTGGCTAAGATGGCACCCTCGGGCGGGAAGACGACCGCGCATGCGCGCTGCAATTCCCAAAGGCTTTCTTTGAAAGCTGGGGAAAATTGCTCCGCGAGGGCTCCGTCGGCGCCGACGTCACCCATAAGTGAGGACTGATTCCTGCTGCTCCTGGAGAACACCTGTTACAGGTGAGTAACTACGCTGTCTGCTCTCTGTTTCAGTATTGCCACTTCCCCTCCATCCTACTCTGAGGCTCTCCTTGTCCATTATGGCCCTCCTCCCTTCACTTCTTTTCTTCTCGTCTATGCTCCCCCATCTATGCGCCTCGACCTTTGGGAAACTCTCCTGGGTTCCCTTTCCGAAGCTTCTCTTCTGTCCCCGCACCTTATTATCCTTGGCGATTTCAACATCCACTCTGAATCCCCTTCTCGTCTGAAGAATCGATCCCTGCTATCTTTCTTAGACAATCTTTCTTACGTCCAGCATGTCTCATGTCCCACGCATTCTGCTGGGCATACCTTAGACTTAATCTTTACCCCCATGGCCTCTCCAATCTCCCCAGTTTGTATTTCTTCACTTATTTTACCCTGGTCTGACCATTTTTGTCTTTTCCTTTCCATTGCTCCCCCACCTCCTCATGTGCTGCTGTCCCACTCTCATTCACTACCGCCTAGGCTCAAACGCCATATTACTCCTTTGACTCAGCAGAGGTTTCCCCCCGCTGATTCCCTTTTTCCCTCCTCCTTTTCTTCTCTTTCTGTGGATGAACAAACAGATCTCTGGACTTCCACCCTTACTACTACAGTAGATCAACTTGCCCCCCTTGGTTCTCTTCCTTCTTCTCGTCCTCAGTCCCATCATCCCTGGTTCCACCCTGGTCTTTATCTCTAGCGGACACATCTTCGTCATGCGGAGCGGGCATGGCGTAAACACCCTAGCCCTTGTTCCTTCATTGCCCTCCACACTGCCCAAGCACTATACCGTGAAATGATCCACAAGGCTAAATATTCATACCACACCGATTGTATCTGCACCGCCTCTCATTCCTCGCAACAACTATTCAGAGTTCTCCGTTCCATTTCTACACTGTCCATTTCCACTGGAATCCCCAACTCTCCCCCCAATGCGCCCAACTCTGACTCCCTTGCTTCCTTTTTCTCTGGGAAAATTACATCTCTCCGTGCTACTTTTATATCCTGTCCCCCTCCCCTGTCTCCTCTTCCTTCACCCCCCTCCCCTCTATCCACGTCTCCCTCTCCCCCTCCTCTAGACAAGATTTTCCCTCATACATGGAGTGCGTTTCGGCCCATCACTTCAGCAGAACTTTCAAAGACCATTACTACCTCCCACAAAACTACCTGTCTTCTTGACCCCATACCCTACCCCTGGTTGTCTGACCCCTCCCTTGCACTGCTCCCTTATATACTTCACATTTTCAACAACAGCCTTTCCTCTGGTGTCTTCCCTTCAGCTTGGAAACATGCTCTTATCCGTCCACTTCTAAAAAATCCTTCCCTTGATCCTTCCACACCAGCTAGTTGGCGTCCCATATAAAATCTTCCCTTTTTGTCTAAAATCCTGGAAAAACTAGTGTTCGTCCAACTTTCCCCCCATCTGGATTCTACCCTCTCTCTTCACCCACGTCAATCCGGATTTCGTACGGGTCACAGTACAGAGACTATCCTCACCTCCCTTCTGAGTGAAGTCCATCAAGCCCACGACCGAGGTGATCTTTCCCTTGTGGTGACCCTAGACCTCTCCTCTGCCTTTGATATTGTGGATCATCGCACTCTTCTAACCCGGTTGTCCGATCTTGGAATTCGTGGGTCTGTCCTGGCTTGGTTTCGTTCTTTTCTTTCCTCCCGCACGTTCTCAGTAAAGACTATCTCAACCAATTCTTCTCCTTTACCTCTCCTATGTAGGGTTCCCCAGGGTTCAGTTCTTGCTCCTCTTCTTTTCAACATTTTTCTTGCCCCCCCTAGCACTTATTGTTCAGCAGTCAAGGATTTCTGGATACTTCTACGCTGACGACATTCTTCTTGTACACCACACCAGTTCTTTCTCACCAGATCTTTCTGCCCTTACCCTCTGTCTCACTCGTATTGCTACATGGATCAACAATACCTTTCTCCACATTAACCCTTCTAAATCAGCCACGCTTTGGCTTTTCTTTAGCACACCCCCACACCTACTTGTTCTTCTCTCTTTCTTTCCACTCCTATTCCTTTAGTCTCTTCCCTCCGATATCTTGGAGTCACCCTTGATGCCTCCCTCTCGTTCCACCATCATATTTCTGCACTCACTCGTAACTCCTTCTTTTTTCTACGTCAGAGCTGAGCTGTCCGCCCTTTCCTCCCTCCCTCCTCTCTCACCTCTCTAGTCATTTCTCTGATACTCTCGAGGTTGGACTATTGCAATACCGTTTTAGCAGGTCTTCCACAATATCAGTTCCGGCGTCTTCAATTGGTTCAGAATACAGCCGCACGTTTGCTCACCTATTCTTCTCCCCGTGATCACATCACCCCCCTCCTTCTCGGTTTACACTGGCTTCCACTCAGGTTCCGTTTCCATTACAAAATTCTCATACTCACCCATAAAGCATTACACACCGGCTCTCCCCAGTATTTAGCCGATTCCATCCGTCTGCAGCCTTCCCCCGGTCTCCTTCATTCAGCACATGGTTATCGTCTCTTTCTTACCGCCCCATCCTCAGCTCACCTAGAAACAACACATCATTCCACTTTTTACTTTCTGGCCCCAGCCCTCTGGAACTCACTTCCGGTTGCTGTCTGTACTGAGCTATCTTTTCAAAGATTTAAGTGCTCACTCTAACCCCATCTTTTCCAGCAGGCCTTCAACCTCCCAGACCCCTAAGACCGGTTTCTCTATCAGTATCTCTTTTTACTTATTTCTTTCCTGCTCATTTGTCTTTCTCCACCTCTCTCTGTCCTTTCCTGTTTTTATTGACTGTATTGTACACCGCCCTGATGCGCTTGCCTGGGCGGTATATCAAGCAACGATTAAAGATAAAAGATAAAGATAAAAGATAAAGTTCAAAATGATTTCTCTAGGAACTCTTCTGCCATACCTTCAAAGCCAGGATTGACTTTGCTCTCTAGACTTAAAGGATGCATACACTCACATTCTGATCCATCCAGATCACAGGAAATTCTTACATTTCCTTTTCAGGGGACAACATTTCCAGTACAGGGTTCTTCCCTTTGGTCTGGCTTCAGCATCAAGGGTATTCACAAAATGCCTGGCAGTAGTAGCAGCATTTCTACGAACCCTGGGGATATTCGTCTTCCCTTACTTAAACGACTGGCTCATTTGAGCCCCTACAGTTGCAGAGGCCAGCACTGCACTGTCTCGCACAATGCGAATCCTCCAATACTTGGGGTTGGTAATAAACTTCCCAAAATCTCAACTTGTTCCTTCCCAATGCTTGGAATTCATAGGGGCCTGTCTAGATACCAGACAGGCAAAGGCTTTCCTTCCACACGCCCGGTGTCTTCGCATAATGGACTAGCTTCTCAAGCAGCGGGGAAATCCTACCTAACTGCTCAAGAGCTACTACAATTGCTGGGACATATGGCATCCACAGTTCATGTAGTCCCATATGCTCGCCTCCACATGCGAGCAGCTCAGTGGACCCTATCCACACAGTGGACACAGGCCACAGGTAATTTATCAGACAAAATAATAAACTCTCAATGACTAATTTTGTCCCTCCAATGGTGGCAATCACTAGAAAATCTGACAGTGGGGTCTCCTTTTCATCAACCCCTCTTTCAGGCCACCCTAACAACAGATGCATCACAGGTGGGTTGGGGAGCACACCTGAATCACCTCTCTACCCAGGGAACCTGGACTCCACAGGAGGCTGTTCTACATATAAACCTCCTGGAATTAAGAGCAATCTATTTCGCTCTTCGAGTATTCCACGCCCAGCTCAGCTACAAGACAGTCCTAGTCCAGACGGACAATCAAGTAGCCATGTTCTATGTGAACAAGCAGGGTGGGACAGGCTCTCTGTCGTTATGCAACAAAGCTTTACGACTGTGGTCCCTTGCCAGAGAATATCAAATTCACCTTCTAGTGGTATATCTTCCAGACATTCTAAACCTTTGGGCAGACAAACTCAGTCGAGTACTGCTGCCTCACGAGTGGTCCCTCCACCTAGCCTAGGTGGCAAAGATATTTAATATTTGGGGCACTCCAGACATAGACCTCTTTGCAAGTCCACTGAATGCCAAACCTCCCCGGTTCTGTTCCAGGATTCCGGCTCACAATTATCAGGCAAGGGATGCCTTCCTCCTTCATTGGGGTTAGGACTTCCTTTATGCCTTCCCACCCATTCCCCTCATCCCCAAAACACTCTTCAAGCTTCAGAGAGACAGGGGTCACATGATTCTCATAGTGCCACGATGGCCACGCCAAGCGTGGTATCCCCTGCTTCTACATCTCTCTCAAGCTGCACCTCTGGAGTTAGGGCATGCTCCAGATCTCCTTTTCTAAGAGGACGGAACGCTATGGCACCCGAATCCCCAGTCCCTGCGTCTCACGGTCTGGTTGCTGAAGACTTCGACCTCCAGGATTTCAACCTGTCCCAACAGGTAAAGGATATCCTTCAGGCTTCTAGGAAACTTTCCACAAGAAGATCTTATGCCTTCAAGTGAAAACGTTTTAATATATGGTGCTCCAAGAAGGGATTAAACTCCCTTGTCATACCTTTAGAATCGATACTGGAGTATCTCCTTCACTTATCGAATTCTGGTCTAAAGACCAATTCGGTAAGAGTCCATCTTAGTGCAATTGCAGCTTCTTATAAGCCTCTGAATGGACAACCAATTTCCTCTCATCCACTCATATCCAGATTTATGAGAGGTCTTCTATTAACCAAATCTCCCATTAAGCCACCACCAGTGGCATGGGATCTAAATCTAGTTCTCGGGCAGCTCATGAAGCCACCTTTTGAGCCTTTAGCCACTGCAACCCTTATGTTTTTGACCTGAAAGGTCATCTTCCTAATTGTAATCACCTCTGCACGTCGCATTAGTGAATTGAAAGCTTTAGTGGCTGATCCTCCTTATATTAGGTTTCATCATGATAAGGTTGTTCTTAGAACTCAACCACACTTTATGCCAAAGGTGGTTTCGCCTTTTCATTTAAATCAATCAATTTATCTTCCTGTATTTTTGCCAAGGCCTCACGCCTCTAATGCAGAAAGAAACCTTCATACCTTGGATTGTAAAAGAGCCTTAGCCTTTTACCTACAGAGAACACAGCAACATAGAAAGTCCTCGCAACTTTTTATAGCTTTTGACTCTAGTCATTTGGGACTTCCAGTCTCCAAAAGAACTTTAAATGGATTGCCCAATGCATATCCTTTGCTTATGAGAGTAAGGGTCTTCCTCTTCTATGCCATGTCACAACTCATAATGTGAGAGCCATGGCAACTTGCATGGCTAATCTCCACTCTGTGTCTGTCGATGATATTTGTCGAGCAGCCACCTGGGCTTCGGTACACACCTTCACAGCCCACTACTGCCTGGATAAAGCCTCCCATCGGGATGCCTTCTTTGGCCAAGCTGTTCTTCAAAATCTCTTTCAGACCTAATTCAACTCCTACCCACCAACCCTGGTGGAATGCCAGAGATCCATGGGAGGAAGGATTCCCACCTTTCTAGGGTGGCACCTTCCTGGGGCATCTCCCTGGCATTTTCAGCTAGGGAGTCCCCATATGTGAAGACTACATTCCTGCTTGTTCCTGGAGATAGCGTAGTTACTCACCTGTAACAGGTGATTTCCGGGAACAGCAGGAATTTAGTCTTCACAACCCACCCACCTCCCCTAGGAGTTCTCTCTATCTCTCTGTCTCTTTCCTCTCTCCCTCTATCCTTTCACTCAGCTACAAACTTAAATGAAGAGGGACATTTGGAAAGGTGGGAAGGCAGCGCGCATGTGCTGAGGGATACTCCCAAAGGCGTTCCTATTGGACGCTGGGGAGCATTCCCGCGCAGGCTCCGTCGGTACTGATGATACCCATATGTGAAGACTAAATTCCTGCTGTTCCCGGAGATCACCTGTTACAGGTGAGTAACTACGCTTTACAATGCCTATTAGCTTACTGTAAAATACCTACAAACTTCATATTTCTCAGTTGTGTAGTGATATGCTGGGTAAGGTGCATTATTTATTTAACAAGGGCTTTTAATAACGCTTTATCATTTCAGTCAAAGCAGTTTACATTGTAACTTAAACTTGGTAATGTACATTAAACAGGGACATTGGTAATTTGGATTGCATTGCATTTGCTAACCCTGTTAATGCATAAAATGGAACCTGCAGTAAAATAACACTTGTTAATGTGGTAGCGCACATTAGTAACTCTAACTATTAAAAAGGCTGGCCAGCCTTGCCATTAATCCATCCTCTGGAAGTTGGGTGGTCAAACAAAGATGACTTGCCCGCCCTTGTATAGACCTAGAATGTGCTAAAAGGACCCCTCCCCACTGTAGATTTCTCTTCTATCCCAAGCAAAACTGAAGAAAGTCCTTTTTATCCCTCTGCAAATACAGACATCACTTCAGTATCTTTCCAGAGAACAGGCTTCTATTCCTCTGACAGTGATTGTCACCCTTCAGAATGTTGCTTCATGAACGGTCCTCTTGATTCCTCCCAAAAGCACTCTGGAGAGACACTCTTTAATTGAAAAGGAATACCTAAAAATACAGCCCTATTGGCTGCCTCTCATTGCTCCCTTGGGTCCTTAACCCCATTTTCCATATTGTCCTGCTAGACCAATCTAGTGGGTTGTGTTCCCCTACCAGCAGATTGGTGGAGACAGAGAACCTATGAAATGCCCATGTTTCAGTGACGTCACTGCCATGCCTCTATTGACCTGAGCCACTAGAGGACAACTCAGTATTCTTCTGTCTCCAGCAAATGATGGTTTTACTTTCTCAACTCTGAAGGAAATCTGAGCAATTGAGAGGAAAAACATAGATTTTGCTTGTGAACGAGCACCTTGAGGGTGACACTCTCAGTGCAACGTGGGAGGCTCCACTACACTAAGGTCTTTTCACTAGCCATAGGAGGAGGGAAAATTGGTTCAGCCCATGCTTTTTTCCTGATACGTGTCTGCTGAGCAGCCAGAAAATTGGAAGGATTTGGGAGAATTCAGCAGCCTCACACAACTTCAACACCCCTCCCTCCTCTTCTCCCCCCCTACCCCCGCTCTCCTCTGAAGACAGCTCAAAGGTACGTGGCTGCAAGCCTGTTTTTTAAAAGGGAAAGAAAAGCAGCGTCTGGGAAGTAGCACTGAGCCTGGCAGGATTTACCCTGCCTGAGGCTCCCAGGGGCTGAGTACCAAGGCTTGACCTTGTCATTGTCCTTGTTGGGGACTCCCAAACTCATGTTTGGGGTGTAAGTCAGGGTGGACCGTGGGCAACCATTGGTCAGTGTCAGGGCTTCCCAACATTTTCCAATTCACAGTGTTAATGTTTTATTTATTTATTTTATTCATTTAACGTTTCTTCTATACTGCTTTTCAGATTATCAAAGCAGTTTATATTGAATTTAACATTTGGGTGTACATTGAATCAATAAACAGTAAACTGTGAAACATTTAAACGGGTAGTATTTCAAAAGGTCTAGAACTATATACAGTAGATTGTCATAATATGGAGTGTAGGCAGGGCCAGCCCATCCACTAGGCGAGCTAGACAGCACACATGGGTGGCCGTGCCGCCATCCCCCAGCTGCTGCCGATTCCATTTCAGGGGGAGCAGGCAGCAGCAGTATTTACAAAAGCGGTGGCAAAAAGCTGCCACTTTTGGAAACACTGCCATTGCCCGACTCCCCCCCCCCCCCCCCTTCTGAGACTGAATCGGTGGCAGCTGGGGGGAGAGGGGGAGCAGCGAGGCCAGGGTTTCTGCCTTGGGTGACAGAAACCCTTAAGCCGGCCCTGTGTGTAGGTTATATTGATGAGCGGTCCATGGTGATCTGTAGTGAGAGACGGGTCACTGTGTGTCATGTAGCAGAGCCAAAGTATTCCTGGAATAGGAAGGTTTTTAGCTTTTTATGGAAGTCACCACAGTCCTCTGTATCTCTTAAGGTACTTGAGAGAGAGTTCCATAGTGCAGGTCCATAGATTGAGAATGATCTCTGGCATGTTGCTTGGGAACCTTTTTGCCTTATGTGTTGGAATGTTGAGTAAGTTCTGGTTGTGTTGTCTTCTTGTGTTTGTAAGCTTCTGAATAAGCTTGCATAGGCAGTCTGCAATTTGGTTATGGATGGTCTTGTAGGTGATTATAATTGCTTTATACTTAATGTGTGCCTGAATAGGGAGCCAGTGTAGGTTTTTGTGCACCAGGGTGATGTGTTCATGCCTTGGTGTCCTCGTTATCAGTCGAGCTGCAGTATTTTGATCCAGTTGGAGGGGATGTAGGGAGATCTTGGAGAATAGAGTTGCAGTAGTCCAGCTGTGGGGTGATAATGGCTTGGCATACTGTTCGGAAGTGGTTGAGGTCCAGTAGTAGGCGAAGGTTGTGTAGGATCTTCATTTTGTAGTTTGCAGTGGTTGTAATATTATTTATATGGACTCTCCTGTTCAGTTGCTGCTCTAAGGTGATTCCGAGGTATTTGACTTTTAGTTTAACCAGAAGGAGGAGGATGTTTATTTTGATTGTTTCGGGGGGTGAGAAGAATGGGTCTCTGGATATGAAGATTGCTTCTGTCTTATTATAGTTGATTGAGAGGTTGTTGTCCTTTAGCCATTCTGTCATAGCATTAAAGCATGATTGTACAGGAGTATAATCTGGGTTGTTTGTGAAAATGCGGGCATATATCATTAGGTCATCTGCATATAGTGGTGCATTATTTTGTGCTTTTGAAAGATATTGCAGATTGGTAGAATGTAGAGGTTGAAAAATAGTGCCGAGAGGGATGATCCTTGGGGTATTCTTTGTTTTTGTTTGAAGGGGTTGGATATTTTGTCTTTTATCTTGACTTGCTGTGAGTGTTCTGTCAGGTAGGAACGGAACCAGGTCAAAAGAGTGCTGCTTAGGTCAAAGTCCATCAGGAATCCTAAGTTCCTTAGCGTCCCTCTAGTCCAGTCCCGGAACCATAGAGTTGTGAACCTCCACCAGCAGCTTTGGAGACTGAACATCTTCATCTCTTTGATCATCCAGCTATATGCAGCCCCAAGGACCGCCCACACATCAGTATCTCAGTCTCCAAGCAGCTTGGAAGTCAGAGCCCAGAACTGGGCTCCTTAGGAACAAATAAGCAGAGCTTTAGTGTTTTATTATTTTCTAGATTTAGGTGCTGGGCTGCTGCTGTGGAGGAAATCTTTCACTGTGTCCCTTCTGTCTTTCTCTAATCTGTTTTTTTCTCTCTGTCTCTCTCTGTCAGTCTCCCCATAGGTCAAACAAGCAGGGGAGCTGCACAGGACACAGGTCTCCTTTCTACCGAACCCCCTTGGTGGGTGAGGAGAAGGTTGAAGACAATTACAGGCAGCAATTGAATACAGCAGTAGGCTCTGAGGGTCCCCTGACTGATTTAGGGGTTCCCCGAGCTGCCCTGAGCGGTTATTACTCTGTTATTGACTCTGATAACTGCTACTCAGAGCTTGTGACAGGCACGCTGGACAGCACTCTCAGTGTTTTGACCCCCCCTCCACTCCTGTGTGTGGGTGAGTAGAGTTTGTAGCTTTTTCTTTCTAAAGGCAGTGGTGGAGGCCTTGGGGTGGCCTGGAATCAGCTCTGGGGAGTGTTTTAGACCTTTTGGGTATTTTTTCTGGTCCTTTTTTTGGCGGGATCGAGTCCGGCGGCCATTTTGGATTTTTTTCAAAGTTGTTTTTCTTCGTGTTTTTTTTAGGGATAGGAGCTTCGTTTTTGCATTTCTTGGTCAGATATCAGCTAATTGACTCCAGCTCTATCTAATCCTGCAATTTGGAGCGTTTTTGAGCACTTTTAAAATCACGATTTTTTTTCTGCTCTGTTTGCTTCAGCAAGGTGTTCCTGCTTTGCTGGCAAAGGGCTGTGTGCATAGCCATGCCTCCTAGTCCTCGGTGTCTGGTCTGTGGCATTCGTAGAAGTAGTAATTTGGAAGCCCGAGTCTGTGCCACTTGTGCTGCTGTGGGTGCTGGCATGGAGGACCCTCTGGAGGGCTCCAGTGCAGATCTCCCACCTGTATCTACAGAAGGGACATCAGAGCAGGCAGAGACGGTCCTTGGTCCGGGGATTTCTGCAGTGCCGGAGCGCCTGTTGGCGGGGGGCGTCCAGGAGGGATCCCTGGGAGTTCCACCCGCCTTTTTCTCTCTCATGCAGGAGGCTCTGGCTCTCTTGCAGCCGGCGGGGGGAGGCTCGGTCCTGCCCCGCCGTGGGCTAAAGTGCCCACTTTCAGTAGAGGGAGACACTGGTCCACAAAAGAAGAGCCGGCCCCCGAGTGTTGCGGATTCTGCGCCTCCTGGGGACGAGTTCCACGAGGGGCTGGGGGAGGCTCTTGAGCTGGAGTCTGCGGAGGATTTAGAAGACGGCGAGTTGTTGGACGACGAGCAGAGTAGTAGAATAGTGCGTGTATTTCGTAAAGAGGAACTTCCGGCACTGATTGCCGAAACCCTCACGGTATTGAACATACCCGTGGAAGATGCCACTGCGGAGGACAAGTTGGAGGATCCCTTGATGCAGGCAGTGCGCACTTCCCACAGAGTCTTTCCGCTCCATAGGGTTTTTAAAGCTATGATCCAGGAGGAGTGGAACAGTCCAGAGTCCGCTTTGTGCGGGGCTAGACTGTTGCCTAAATTGTATCCTCTGTCGGAGGCTGATAGAGAGCTCTTTCGTTCGCCGCCGAAGGTGGACGCGGCAGTTTCTGCGGTTACTAAACGGACTACTATCCCGGTGGAAGGTGCTGCGGCGTTGAAGGACCCGCAGGATCGGAAAGTTGATAGCTTGTTGAGACAGGCGTTTGATGTTGCTGCCTTGTCAATGCAGGCGGCGGTGGCCGGGGCCTGGGTGGCGCGCGGCTGCCTCCGCTGGTCTCAACAGTTCCAGGGGCCCCAGTCGGCGGAACAAGAGGCCGCGGCGTCCAGATTGGAGTCGGGTACCGCTTATTTGGCGGATATCCACTATGACCTCATTAGGGGGTTAGCTAACGGCATGGCGTCGGTGGTAGCGGCGCGTCGTTCTCTTTGGTTACGCAATTGGGCGGCTGATGGCTCTTCTAAAGCTTGCCTTAGTAAGCTGCCGTTTAAGGGCAGGCAGTTATTTGGAGAGGACTTGGATAGGTTGGTAAAAGATCTCGGGGATTCTAAGGGGGGTCAGCTTCCGGAGGATAAGCCCAAGCAGGGGAAGCCGACCTTCACCTTCCGGGGGTCTCAGCAGTCCTTTCGGAGGTTTCGTGCCTCCCGCTTTGGTCAGTCCCAGCGTTCCAGATATCTGGGGCGCGGACAGAGTTTCTGCGGATTTCGGGGGGCAGGTAGAGGTTTTGGCTTCTTCCAGGCGCAGGTCCCCAAAAAGTCACAATGAAGCGAGGCCAGCTCCGGTGGTGGTGATTCCCATAGGGGGAAGACTGCGGGATTTCTACCCTGCCTGGGCCGCTATCACATCCGATCGGTGGGTGTTAGAAGTGATACAAGAGGGATATGCGCTCGAGCTACATCGACCGGTGCTCGATTCCTTCGTTATGTCCCCGTGCAGCGCTCCCTGGAAACGACGAGTCGTATCCGATACACTTTTCCGGCTGCTTCGGCTCCGGGCGGTCGCCCCCGTGCCGGAGGGGCAGTTAGGGTCCGGTCGATACTCCATCTACTTCGTAGTGCCAAAAAAGGAGGGCACCTTTCGACCAATCCTGGATTTAAAGAGAGTGAATCGGTGCCTCCGGGTGTCGCATTTTCGCATGGAAACGCTGCGCTCGGTCATAGCGGCGGTCTGCAAGGGGGAATTCCTAACGTCCCTAGACCTTACGGAGGCCTATTTGCACATTCCCATTCGCCGGGAACATTAAAGATTTCTGCGGTTTGCGCTGCCGATGGGCCATTTTCAGTTTCAAGCCATGCCCTTCGGCCTAGCGACGGCGCCATGGGTCTTCACGAAGATCATGGTGGTGGTAGCGGCGTTCCTGCGGAAGGAGGGTGTCCTCGTGCATCCCTATCTCGACGACTGGTTGATCCGGGCGAAGTTGAGGGAGGAGAGTCTCCGGGCGACGGCACGGGTCGTACAGGTTTTGCAGTCGTTAGGCTGGGTGGTCAATCGGGCGAAGAGCAGCCTTCTTCCCTCGCAGACCTTGGAGTATTTGGGGGCGCGTTTCGGGACCGGCAATGGGAAGGTTTTTCTCCCAGTGCACAGAGCGCGGGCCCTGAGGCGGCTGGTGGAGCGGTTTCTAGCGAGACGGGCGTCCTCGGCTTGGCAATACCTTCAGCTTCTCGGCACGATGGCGGCGACCATCGAGGTAGTTCCGTGGGCAAGGGCGCACATGCGGCCTCTGCAGCGAGCGCTGCTGCGTCGATGGTGTCATCAGTCCGACTCGCTAGCTCGTCTGTTAGTTTGCCCCTTGGGGGTTCGGCGCAGCCTTCGCTGGTGGTTGCGTCGGCGCTCTCTGGCAAACGGTATGCCCTTGGAGTCTCCCGTCTGGCGTCTGCTGATGACGGATGCCAGTTTGAGCGGCTGGGGGGCTCATTGCGAGGGCCAGATTGCTCAGGGCCAATGGTCCTCGCGGGAGAGCCGGTGGTCCATCAACCGACTGGAAATGAGAGCCGTGTGGTTGGCTCTGACAGCGTTTCAGCCTTGGCTGCAGGGAGCGGCGGTCAGGGTGCTATCCGACAATGCCTCTACGGTAGCCTACATAAATCGCCAGGGAGGCACAGGCAGCGTGGCGTTGGAAGCGGAGGCGGATCTGCTTCTGGATTGGGCAGAGCGGCATCTTCAGTGTCTGTCGGCCCAGCATATCGCGGGGGTTCACAATGTGGAGGCGGACTTTCTGAGTCGTCGCAGGGTAGACCCCGGAGAGTGGTCTCTACATCCCGAGGTATTTGCGTTGCTGGTCCGTCGTTGGGGTCTGCCGATAATGGACCTCATGGCGACCTTCGAGTCCGCGCAGGTCGAAAGGTTCTTCAGCAGGCGTCGGGAACGCATGTTGGAAGGCCTCGATGCATTGGCACAAAGGTGGCCAAGGTAGGGGCTGCTCTATGTCTTTCCTCCGTGGGCTCTGCTGGGTCGTCTGGTACAGCGGATCGAACGGCATCCGGGTCCCGTGGTTCTGATTGCCCCGGACTGGCCTCGTCGGCCTTGGTATGCGGATCTGGTACGGTTGAGTGTGGCCGATCCATGGCTCCTTCCTCCTCGGCCGGATCTCCTTCGGCAGGGGCCGCTGCAGATGCCTCAGGTGGCTCGATTCTCGCTTACGGCATGGCTATTGAGAGGGCGCGAATGAGAGCCAAAGGTTATTCTCCGGAGGTCATTGCTACCTTGTTGTGGGCGCGGCTTCGGTCTACGTCGCTAGCGTATGTCCGGGTCTGGCGTATTTTTGAGAGCTGGTGTGCGGCTCGCGAGTTGCGGCCTTTGCGGACCTCCGTTCCTCAGATCCTCTCCTTGCAAGCAGGGGTGGACAAGGGCCTGGCGGCCAGTTCGTTGAGGGTCCAACTTGCAGCTCTTGCGTGTTTTCGAGGCAAGGTTCAGGGCCAGTTATTGGGGTCCCATGCGGACGTGAAGCGCTTCTTGCGAGCGGTGTTGCTTATTTTATTTTTATTTATTTATTTAACATCGCTTATATACCGCACTATTATCATCAGCGCGGTTTACATGGAACAAACATATACATACAGAAAACTGTAGTGCATTTTACAAGTAACAGGAATTTGAACTTGGTAATAAAGGGAAACTATGCGTCCTCTGTGCAGGGCTTTAGTGCCCTCGTGGGACTTGAATTTGGTGTTGAGGTCTCTGGTGGCTTCGCCGTTTGAATCCTTGGCGCAAGCTTCGTTGAAGGACTTGACGTTGAAAACGGTGTTTCTGGTAGCGATCTCGTCAGCTCGCAGGATCTCGGAGTTGCAGGCTCTTTCGTGTAGGGAACCCTATCTGTCTTTCTCTGCCGACAAGGTGGTATTGCGACCGGTTCCCGCGTTTTTGCCTAAGGTAGTTTCGGCGTTTCACATGAATCAGGTGGTGTCTCTCCCGGTGTTTGCCAAGGAACGGGGCAAGCACGCGGATAACTCCTTGCACGCGTTGGATGTCCATTGAGCTCTTCGTCGGTATTTGAGGGAAACGGCGGCCTTCCATAAGTCCGATCGCCTATTTGTCGCATTTGGCGGTCCGCGCAAGGGGGAAGCGGCGTCTAAGTCTTCCATTTCCCGCTGGTTGAAAGAGGCGATTTCGTTGGCATACCTTTTACACGGCAGGATGGTTCCTGCCGGGCTTCGGGCTCACTCGACTAGGGCGCAGGCGGCGTCTTGGGCAGAAGTGAGCTTGGTACCGGCGGTGGATATTTGTCGGGCGGGCGACGTGGTCGTCCTTGCACACCTTTGCTAAGCACTATCGTCTGGATGTGCAGGCGGCGTCGGATGCGCGGTTTGGGTCTCGGGTGCTTCAGGCTGGACTAGCGAGGCCCTCCCGTTGAGATTTACTGCTCTGTTACATCCTCTATGGTTCCGGGACTGGACTAGAGGGACGCTAAGGAAGAGTAAATTAGACTTACCTGCTAATTGTTGTTCCTTGCGGAACTCTAGTCCAGTCCCGGATCCCTCCCTGTCTATCTGTTCTCGCTGCCAGCCAAGAAGGTACATTCATTATAGGAGTCTGCCAGGGTTTTTGTTCTCTATACTTTCGGTCAGAGCTCCTCTGCTTGCAGCACGCCTTAGTTTCCTTTCGGGGTCAAATCTTGGGGGTGTGCGGTGGCGCCTCTTGTTGCATGCGTTTTGCACAAGGGTCGCCACGGCCGTTCTGGTCCGCCTTCCCGTAGGCGGGAGGTTGTTCTTACGCAATTGGAAAAAGAAAAAAAAAAAAAAAAGAAAGAATTTTTGCTCATAGTGGGAACTTTAGGGTCAGGATCCTTTTTTCCACTGTGTTATATCTACTTATTTGTTGCTCTGCTTAGTATGCTTTGTCAATAGGTACTGATGTGTGGGCGGTCCTTGGGGCTGCATATAGCTGGATGATCAAAGAGATGAAGATGTTCAGTCTCCAAAGCTGCTGGTGGAGGTTCACAACTCTGTGGTTCTGGGACTGGACTAGAGTTCCGCAAGGAACAACAATTAGCAGGTAAGTCTAATTTACTCTTTGTTGTGGTTTATGGAATCAAAGGCAGCAGATATGTCAAGGAATATAAGAATGAATCCTTGTTTGGTATGTTCGATTCTTTTGAGGAAAGTGTTTGAGTAAGGTGAGCAGTGTTTCAATACTGTGATTGGGTCTGAATCAATGTTGTTGAGGGTCGAGGGCATTTACGAAGTCCTGGAGTTGGAGTTGTACAGCCTTTTCTATTATTTTGGCTGAGAGGGATGCTGGCGATAGGTCTGTAAGAGGTCAGTGAATTGGTGTCGGATTTGGGGCTTTTTAAAAAGGGTCTGATTGAGGTGATTTTTAAGTTGGCAGGCATGTGCCCATGTGTGAGAGAGATTTATTATTTTGATTAGGATGTATGAGAGTTCATTTCTGGCCATCTTGACCCATGAGATGGGGTATGGTTCAAAGGGGGATGTAATTGTGTCGATCATGTCTAGGATTTGATCCAGGCGCTTACTTGAAATTGGTTCAAATTTTGTCCATCTCTGTGGGCTTTCAGTAATTTTGTAGGATGGCTGGTTTGTTGTTGTGCTATCTGAACAGGACAAGAATTTATTCTGCAGGTAGGTGGCGAATTTATGTGGCTGTAGTGCGGATTATTTTTGTGTAGGTGGCTCCCTTGTGAAAGATCTGACTATTTGAAACAATTGTCTGGGACGATTTAAGGATTTGAAGATGAGGTTAGTGTGGTACTCTCTTTTTTGTTTCAGGATAAGTTTGTTGTATTCTTGATTAATCGAATATTCGTTCAGGTGAGTAGATTTCTGGTTTGTCTCCCATCATCCTTCAATCTGTCTTAGCCTAAGCTTGGCTTCCTTTATTTCCTGGAAGTACCATGGAATGTCAAATTTTTGAGTGCTGGACATCATCTGAGGGGCTTGAGCGTATGATGAAATGATGCCATTCCAGTTGTCTAGGATTGTTGTGGGGTCAGATGTATCTCCATCTAGTCTTGGCATGATGTGTTCCAGTAGGGCCTGCTTGTTGAACACTAAACCTGCAAGGTCTTTGTGGTTGTTTTAGAGTCATATTGTTGCTATGTGTTGGGGGTATGTCAAATGTTATCATGTGATGATCAAACCAGGGAATAGCAGGACTTGGGCAGTGACTTGAGAAGTACCATTATGGAGTTTCCTGGATACAAATAAGAGGTCAAGGATATTATCCACCATATGTGTGGGGTCAATTATGATTTGAATGAGATCTAAGACATCCATTGCTTCCAGGAAGGAGATAGCTTGGCTTGTGGGAGCAGAATTGAGGTTAAGGTGACCAAGTAGGATGAATGGTTTATTTTTAGCTGAGTAGGTGCACGCTGCTTCTAGTAGCATTGAAAGCTCCTCTGTGATCTGTATGTCAGGCAGATGGTTACATTTTTGTTTTCTACTATCAGAATATTTGAGGTGTCAGTGGCTGTGGCTGCAGTGAAATTTAAGTTGTGGTCTTGCCAGATAGGATGAATATCCCCCCTCCTCTTTTAGTTAGTCTTGGGCAGTTGTGTAGGGTCAGTTCTGGGGTGGTGAGTTGGTTTATGAGGACATTATCTGTATCTGTAAACCATGATTCTGTGACAAGCATGATGTCAAGGTTATAGTCATTGAAGTAGTCTCTTATGGTGTGTATTTTATTTCGGGCCAAACTGGCGTTGATTAGCCCACATTTTAAATACTGAGTGGCTAGCATGGGTACACGGGGAGGCATGGAGATTGTGCTCGGGCGAATGCTTATGGTTGTGGGTGTGGTGGGTTCCATTTGAAGAGCTCTCTCTGACTGTGTAGGATTGGGATCATGCCATGGATGATGGTGGTTGGACTGTAGAGAATCATTAGAGAGAGGGAGAGTAACAGGAGTAATCCGGTGATTATCCACATCATTTTCTTGGTGGTAGGTTGCTTCTTTGGAGGTGCTTGGTTGATTGTTTCTAGTCATGTTTGTGTGAGGGGAGAGCTATTTTGTTTAGGATGGTTGGTGAGCTAATATGGCAAGCTGAATTTTTTATTATGTAAGTGGTTTCATTTTGTCAGGCTATCTATATTAGACTTTGTAACCATGAAAAGAAACGCCAGCAGACTTAGCAGAGCACTTGTAGTAGACTTAAATTGGGACTTTATATTCAGCAGCAATATGTATGCGCTTACCTTGCCTTTGGTTGCGTAGGATTTATGACAGCAATCCTCCAAAGTGGTTTGATGGTCCTCTTGTGAAGGTCTGGGGTAGCTTACTGTTTGCTGCAGGTAGTTAGCTGTTTCAGTGGTCGTCACTACGGGGCACACTTAAGGGCCACATTTTGGCATGGCCCTTAGGTGCAGGCCTGCCTGAAGCGCTGGAGTTTTAAAGTTCCTGGGGATTTGGTAATGAGCTGACAGGTCGTGTGCTGATTAGCTCCAGGTCTCATACCCCGCCAACAGCCCTAATCTTTTAATATATCGAGATTGAATGCCCTCTATCCCAACGCGGGGCAACAAGGAGAGTGGGCAGCGTACCCTAGTGCCTTCTCCGAACAACGGGGTGCCTCGGATGGCCGCGAAACTCTCCCGAAAGACTCATGCCCCAGACCCTAAGATGGCGGAGGGGGCGCCTCGGAGCCCTGGATCGGAGGGAGATCAGGGCATGGTGGACGAAGTGAGCGCGGCGGTGGCACGGGCCCTCGACGGTCGGTTTCGGGAGCTGGGAGCTCAGATACATTCGGTGGCCCAAAGTATCAATGACTTCACTGACCACATGGAGCATGCTGAAAATCGGATTTCAGGCCTGGAGGATGAGCAGCACTCTCTTGTGGCCCGGGTGCAGGCCTTGGAGGCGACTGTGAAGCAGCAGGGGGAGAAGTTGGACGACCTTGAAAATCGGGGCCGCAGGAAGAATCTCCGTTTTATAGGAATCCCCGAAAACATAGCAGACAGTGCTCTCCCAGAATACCTGCTGGCGTGGATGTCGAAGATCCTGCCCGAGGCTGCGGAACCATCTATCGCTCTGGAGAGAGTGCATCGGTTGGGCCCCAGGCGGGAGCAGGCCCAGCGGCCATGTGCAGTCATTGCCAGATTTTTGGACTACTGCCAGAAGGAGCTGATTCTAAGGGCAACCCGCAGCCATCGGAAGAAGTCCGGGGACGCTGAGCCGTTGTTGGTCTTTCAAGACTACTCCGCGCTGGTTAGCCAGCAGCGTAAGGCCTTCTCTCCTGTCTGCGCACGGTTGGCAGGCAGGGGCCTGCGCTTTTCTCTCCTGTACCCAGCCAGGTTGCGTGTGGAGCATCAGGGGCAGGCACATCTTTGGGGGACTCCCGAAGAGGCTGGGGCCTTTCTAGATCGCCTGGCTGGGGCATCAGTGGCAGCTTCGTGAAGTTGGGTGTCCTGATGGATATGTGAAGAAGCTGTTGGGGGAATGATCTGTGGTCCGTGTGGCAAGATGTCCTCAAAAGCGTTGAGGAGTCGGCAGCATCAACGGGAACGAATCTTCTCTGACTCCGCGTCCGGCCGGGCCCGGACCTCGTCAGAGGCTTCGACGTCCCGGGACTCCGGTCCTGAGCATCGTCGGAGTTACTCTGAGCGGGGGTCTC
This sequence comes from Ichthyophis bannanicus, assembly GCA_033557465.1. Classification (NCBI taxonomy): domain Eukaryota; kingdom Metazoa; phylum Chordata; class Amphibia; order Gymnophiona; family Ichthyophiidae; genus Ichthyophis; species Ichthyophis bannanicus. Next base: position 116,517,487 of record CM066043.1, read on the forward strand.
CTACCCGGGAGCATCATCGGAAGAAGAAACCCACGAGGGCGGCGTCGGTGGACGCTCCTGGTTCCTCGAGGGCCAGGTCGCATAACCCCGATAGCCGTCCCGGGTCCTCGGAGTCGGAGAGGCCTTCGAAACATCCTTGTCTCGAAATGGAGTCGCCTGGACACGTGAGTACTGTAATCCTCGTGGACTCGCCTCCGAAGGAGCTGACGTCGGGCCCGACGGGTCTCCTGAGCTTGGACTCAGGTTGACGGCCTTGGAGAGCAGTTTGGTTGCCTTCATGGACCAGCAGCGGGCATTGATCGCTGGCCTTGCCAATGCGTCTGCCCCGGCCACCGGGACGTCGACGTCCAAGTCGACCCCGGAGACCGAGCCGATCCTCGAGTCCATTCGAGCTCGAGTCGATCCTCGGTCACGGTCTCCCTCGGCCTCCCGTTCGGGACCTAGGTCGTCGGGGCGGAGGACATCGGTGCCCGCCCGACCGGAGCCACTCGATTACTCCTCCGAGGAGTCCGACTGGGAAACGGAGGACGAAGAGTCACCTGGTAGTTTTCGGACTCGGTGTGTCCCATCGGACTCGCCCGAGTCCGAACCTCGGAGACGGTCCCCCCCGGAGGACACCCGGTTCTCGGACTTCGTACGGGATATGGCCAAGGCCTTGGCGTTCCCCGCGGATCCCGAGGAGGAGCCTCGAGCCGAAGAGCTCGATGCCCTCCAGTATGACTCTCCCCCGAAGGAGGCCTTTACTGTACCGGTTCCTCCGATGCTGGAGCGACTTCTGTTCCGCATGTGGGAGAGCCCAGCGTCGGCGCCGGTGTTAAGCAAGCGGGTCGATTCCATCTATCGAGTCCGCAAGAGCCCCGGGTTCCAAAAGGCACAACTACCGTACCATTCCATGTTGGTGGAATCGGCCATGCATCGACTCAAGAGTCAAAAGATGCACTCCTCGGTGCCTCCCGGCCGGGAGGCCCGGAGCCTTGATGCCCTCGGTAGAAAGTGTTTCCAGGGCTCTATGCTCGCTTGTCGAGTCCAGACCTACCAGCTCTATATGGGCATGTATCTCCGAGATCTGGCAAAAGAAATTGCCGGGTTCTCTGCTGGTCTCTCCAAGGAACCTTTGCAGAGGTTCCAAGCCTTGTCCACTGGTATTCGAGAGTGCTCGAAGTTTATCTCTCGAGCAGCCTACGATGGCTTCGAAGCATCGGCTCGAGTAGCCGGGGCCGGCATCGGTGCCCGCCGACAGGCCTGGCTTCAGTCATCCGACCTCGAGCCATGGGTCCAGGACAAGTTGGTCGATGTCCCCTGCAGAGGTGAAAACCTCTTTGGCAAACCCATGGCTGAAAAGGCTGCACAAATCGAGACCGGGACTCTGACCAGAACTAGACTGTCCAGAAAAACCTCTGCCCCTTCTCAGAAGAAGAAGGGCTTGGGGAAAAAGCCCTTTTACCCGAGGAAGGCGGCTGCCTACAAATACTACCCTCAGTATCAGGCCTCAGCAGCTCCCCAAAAGGGTCAGCAGGCCAAGGGATGGGGTAATGGGTCCCGTAGGCAGCAGGCCCCCAAGCCCACAACACCGGACCCTGCTCAGCAGGGTGGGGGTTTTTGACTCCATCAGCATTGCCTCTTCCCCTCAGCTGGTTTCTCTCAGCACAGGAGGCCGGCTGGTCCACTTTGCCCACAGGTGGTCAGCCATCAAATCCGATACCTGGGTCCCTCAAATAGTTCAGAAGGGCTATCTTCTACATTTTCACCAGGTACCTCCCTCCTACTTTCCAGGGGAGCCTCCAAGACTCCCTCTGCACAGGGACTTACTCCTTCAGGACAGGAGTTAGCAGGTCTTCTTCAGGAACAGGCTGTGGAACCGGTGCCCCACCACCTGAGAGGTCACGGCTTTTATTCCAGGTACTTTCTGATACCAAAAAGAACTGGAGGCCTCAGACCCATCCTGGACTTGCAAAACCTCAATAAGTTCCTGGCAAGGGAAAAGTTCAAGATGCTTACCCTTGGAATCCTGCTGCCCTACCTCCAGCGGGGAGACTGGCTATGCTCCTTAGATCTAAAGGATGCCTATACCCACATCCTTATTCATCCAGACCACAGACAATATCTCAGGTTTGTTATGGGAGGAAATCACTACCAGTACAGAGTACTGCTGTTTGGCCTATCCTCCGCCCCCAGGGTGTTCACTAAATGCCTAGCAGTGGTAGCGGCCTATCTAAGGCTTCAAGGCCTTTTTGTGTTTCCATACCTGGACGACTGGCTCATCAGGGCCCAGTCTTCCCAAGAGGCCTCTCAGGCCACTCATCGCACTGTGTCTCTGCTCCAGCACTTGGGCTTTGTCATAAACTTCGCAAAGTCCACTTTGCTCCCCTCTCAAGATCTCGAATTCATCAGCGCAAGGTTAAGCACACTTCAGGCGCGGGCCTTCCTGCCTCTGGACAGGGCCCACAGGCTCATGGATCTCGCCAGCCACTTTCGCAGCAATTCCCTGGTCTCTGCCAGGCAATTTCTGAGACTGCTCGGCCATATGGCTTCCACGGTCCATGTGACCCCCAATGCCCGCCTGAACATGCGACCTGCCCAGTGGTGCCTTCGCACTCAATGGCATCAGGCCACGGGGAACCTGACGGACTCGGTACAGGTCTCCGACCTGCTGGTCTTTTCTCTGCAGTGGTGGCTTCATCTGCCAAACCTGCTACTGGGAGTGGATTTTCAATCTCCTCCGCCTTCTCAGGTACTAACAACCGATGCCTCTCTCCTGGGTTGGGGAGCACATTGCCAAGGGACATGTACTCAAGGCCTCTGGACTCCTTGGGAGTCTGCGCAGCAGATAAACTTCCTGGAGCTCAGAGCCATCCGCCTAGCTCTGAGAGCCTTCTCCCACCTCACTTCTCACCAGTCTGTACTGGTCCAGACGGACAATCAAGTTGCAATGTTCTATGTGAACAAACAAGGAGGCACAGGCTCCTTCCTTCTCTGTCAGGAGGCACGAAGGCTATGCTCTTGGGCGGTCCACCACGGCATACTCCTCAAAGCGGTCTATCTCCCAGGTCGAGAAAATTGCCTGGCAGACAAATTAAGCAGGATCCTCCAACCACACGAGTGGAGATTGGATCCATTAGTGGTTCAGCGGATCTTTCTCAAGTGGGGACTTCCCACCATGGATCTGTTTGCCAGTCCTCTGAACCGGCAACTTCCCAGATTCTGCTCTCGACAACCGCATCCTCTCAGAGTAGCGGCGGATGCTTTTCTGATTCCATGGTCCACGGGCCTCTTGTATGCCTTTCCTCCCATGCCGCTGGTGTCTCGAATACTCTTCAAAGTTCTCAGAGACAAAGCCTCGCTGATCCTAGTGGCTCCCCGGTGGCCCAGACAACCTTGGTTCCCGCTTCTGATGCAGCTGGCGGTGGACACTCCTCTTCCTCTGGGGTTTCAACCCGATCTCCTGACACAGGATCAAGGGTCTCTCCTACACCCCAACCTCCGGTCCCTTCATCTGATGGCCTGGCTGCTGAAAGGGTAGTTCTTGCTCCCCTCCAACTGCCTCGGGAGGTGGAAGAGGTTGTCTTGGCTTCGAGGAGGCCGTCCACCCGGAAGTCCTACGCTCTTAAGTGGCGTCGGTTCTCCATTTGGTGTGCTCAGCAGTCTGAGAATCCCTTCTCCTGCTTGGTAGCAGTGGTCTTGCAATACTTGCTTTACCTCTCCAATCTGGGCCTTAAATCCAACTCTGTCAGGGTCCACCTCAGTGCTCTCTCTGCACATCACGCACCGGTGGATGGCAGGCCTCTTTCCCACCACCCTTTGGTGGCTCGTTTTCTCCGTGGCCTTCTTCTCCTTAAGCCTCCTTTGCGCCCACCAGCCCCTGAATGGAATCTGAATGTGGTCTTTCAGCGGATTACCTGTCCGCCCTTTGAACCTATGGCTACCTGCCCTCTTCGTTTTCTTTCTTGGAAAACCTTATTCTTGGTAGCCCTTACCTCTGCTAGGTGAGTTAGTGAACTGCAAGCCCTAGTGTCTGATCCTCCTTACACTAGGTTCTACGGGAATAGAGTGGTCTTACAGACTCACCCTAAGTTTCTTCCAAAGGTGGTTTCTACTTTTCATCTCAACCAGGAGGTGGTTCTTCCCACCTTCTTTCCCAGGCCGCATTCCAGCCGGGCTGAAATGGTCCTGCATACCCTGGACTGTAGGAATGGCCTTGTCCTTCTACCTTGACCGTACGCGGGAGCATAGAAGGGCTGTTCAGCTCTTCGTTTCTTTTGACCCCAATAAATTGGGGCTACCTGTCTCCAAGCGTACTTTGTCCATTTGGGTAGCTGACTGTATCGCCTGGGCTTATGGGGCAGCCGGCCTCTCGTTGAAGGGTCGAGTCACGGCTCATCGTGTTAGGGCGAAGGCTGCGTCAGTGGCTCATTTCCGCTCTGTTCCGTTGGCAGACATCTGCCGGGCCGCTACTTGGTCTTCAAGCCAGACTTTTGCGGCCCATTACTGCCTGGAGAGGGAGTCCCGCAGGGACAGTGCTTTCGGTCAGGCAGTCCTCCATAATCTCTTTGAGGTTTAGGCAACTCCTACCCTCCGGCCCTGGTGTTGGGCTACCGGTCGGGGGCGTTTTCAGAGAAGATTCCTTCCTTCTGTACTGCTGAGCTAGAGGGAGCTCATTTTTGTGCTTGAGGTCTCCGGTAGCCTTAAGCTGGGGAGTCCAATATGTGAGGACTGACTTCCTGCTTGGTCCTGGAGAAAGAGTAGTTACTCACCTGTAACAGGTGTTCTCCAGGAGCAGCAGGAATCAGTCCTCACAACCCTCCCTTGGAGTTGCAGTCCTGTCATTTCGTTTTTGCTAATTTTTTTTTTTTTTTTTTTTGCTGTCTTTTAGCTATGTCGTCAGACTGAGCAAGATGGCACCCTTGGGCGGGAAGGGAACCGCGCATGCGCGCTGCAATTCCCAAAGGCTTTCTTTGAAAGCTGGGGAAATTGCTCCGCGAGGGCTCCGTTGGCGCCGACATCACCCGTATGTGAGGACTGATTCCTGCTGCTCCTGGAGAACACCTGTTACAGGTGAGTAACTACTCTTTATCTCTTTGCCCCGGGCTTATAGGACAGTTTAGGAGGAGGGGACTCTTGGGGTCTCTCTCTCGGGCCTTTTGTTTGCTTTCTTCCCATAATTGCTGACACTTAGGTGGCCTTTTCATGCTTTTTCTTGCCTTTCCCGGGTTCACTCGGAAGGAGGTTCCGGGGCGTGGGCTAGGGCGTGGGGAGGACTGAGCGTGCTTTTTGCTCTGGCCACCTTTGCCCCCGGAGATGGACAAGGGGGGGTGGCTGAGGGGCGCTTTTGGCTTTCGGGTGGGAGGGAGGGGATTCTTGTACTTGTTAAGGGGCTAGGGATGTGCGTGTCTGTTGAGTGTGTTGAGGGGGGGTTCGGGGGGTATGGACCCGTTACCAATAGGAGGTGTCCGACCAGGGTTAGACTGGCCGGGCGGTGCAAGGTTGGGTGGATGGGAGGAGTGAATGGTGGTGGGGTTAGGGGGAGGGTTCAACGGTGGGAAGTGGTTTGAGAACTTGGTTGGATGGGGGAGGGTCAGGGGTGCGGGGGGTAGGGGAGGGTTAGGGACTCAATGTTGTCTTTGGAGGAGAAAGCGGTTGTTTGAGGTGGGGGGGGGACTGAGATAGGGCATATGACTGATTCTGTGGACTTGTATGGGGCGTGCTGCTGTAGTGAGTGTGTTTGGATATGGCTGCTTGTACGGGGTATTGGTTTGGGGGGGAGGACCCTGGGCTGGGGGGGTTCTTGCCACCATAGGAGGTTGAATGTTCATACCTGGAGGCATCTTCCTGAGTGGTGTAATGACTAGTGGCTTGAAGATTGCCTCCTGGAATGTCTGTGGTATAGGCTCCCCAATAAAGAGATACAAACTGGTGCAGCAACTTAAACGAAGGAAGGTTGGCGTTGCTCTGTTGCAGGAGACCCATCAGACTGCGGGTGAGCATGCGAAGTTAGGCTCCCGCTATAGGGCTCGGGTGTATGGCGCCCCGGCCGTCGGGAAGAAGTGTGGGGTGGCCATTTTAATAGCCCAGTATGTGGGGTGGGTTGAGGAGTCGGTTGCTATTGATCCTGACGGCCGGTATGTTTTGGCACGGGGACTGCTTGAGGGGCTCAGGGTTGTTTTGGGCTCTGTGTATGCTCCCAATGTGTATGAGACTGGCTTTTACCGTACTCTTGAACGTTTAGTGGCTGATGCTGCTGGTTACCAGGTAATACTGGATGGGGACTTCAATACCGTCCTGACTGATAGTATGGATAGGTCTCGGCAGGTTGGGGGAAGGGACCGCAGGGGTCAGCGGCGGCTGCTGGGGATTTGCGAAGCGCATCACCTCTTAGACATTTGGAGAGTGATACATCCTGGTGAAAAGGCGTATACCCACTTGTCTCGAGCCCACAACACTTGGTCACGCATTGACTACTTTTTGATATCGGCCTCCTTGTTCAGCCGTGTGGTGGATGCGGAGGTTGGCCCCTCTATTATCTCCGATCATGCAATGATTACGTTGGAATTACGCAACCGCGCTCCTCTTGGTCACCAGTTCTGGCGCTATCCTTTGGAACTAAGTGGGGATGTTAAATTTGCGGGATATCTTAAGGATCGGTGGAGGGACTATGAAGAACTTAATGATACTCCAGAGACATCTTCGGCCCTTCTCTGGGAGGCAGGTAAGGCGGTCATGCGGGGGAGATTATTAGCTATTATAGTTCCCTACGGAAGCGCCGGAATCACAGAATTCTTTTTTTGGAGCGAGAATTGGGCAGAGCGCAGAGGAGGCTAGCGGCAGATAGAACTGCTATACATGGACGCCAAATGAGAGAGATTCAGCGAGAGTTGGAGATGCTCCTTCATCAATGGGCCCAGAAATCTATGATGTACTACAGATATCAGTTGTACCTGCATGGGAATCGGGCAGGGAGGTTACTGTCGGCTTTGGTGCGGCCGGCGGGAGGGGCCCGACATATAGGGGCGATTCGCCACCCGGATGGGTCTCTTCGCAAAGATACTGCGGCGATCCAGCGGGTCTTCTCCGACTATTATCGTCGGCTTTATGCCCGGGATGAAGAGGGCGTGGAGGAGGGCCGGGATTTTCTGGCGGGCTGTACCTTATCGAAACTGACCGAGGACCAAGTGCAGGCCTTGAATATTCCTATCTCATTGAAGGAAGTATTAGACGGGATTCGGAATTTGAAAAATGGACGAGCTCCCGGCTTCGATGGTTTGAGGGGGGAGTTCTACAAGTCCTTGGGGGAGGCTGTGGCGGCTCCTCTCGCGGGTTATTTTGAGGATTTGGTCAATAGGGGCGGTTTCCCGTATGAAGCGAATAAGGCGTTGGTTACGGTTATACCGAAGCCGGGGAGGGACTTGTTGGTCCCGGGTTCTTATAGACCCATCTCTCTCCTTAATGTCGATATTAAGATCTTAGCTAAGATTATGGCGGACAGGTTAGCGGCCATTCTGCCGGCCTTGATTCACAAGGATCAAGTGGGTTTCGTGCGGGGACGCCATGCAGCTTATAGTCTGCAGCGCTTCCTACTTTCTATGTGCGCGGGTCGGACGGCCAAGTTGAGGTCCATGCTCATTAGTTTCGATGCTGAGAAAGCATTTGACCGGGTCAACTGGGACTTTATGTACCAAGTGCTGGATACCATGGGGTTCACGGGTTTCTGTGTCAAAGTGGTGAGGCTTTTATATGCAGACCCAAAAGGGGCTATTTTGATCAACGGAACCATGTCCACTGAGTTTCCCATCCAGAAGGGGACCCGACAGGGTTGCCCCTTGTCCCCCCTCTTATTCATCTTAACTCTGGAGCCTTTATTGCAGTGGATTCGAGTCCATCCCCATGTTCAGGGTGTCCAGGTAGGGGGCTCTGAATTTCGCGTTGCAGCCTTTGCAGACGATCTCCTTGTACATCTGGCAGTTCCTCAGACGGGACTCCCACATCTCTTAAAGCTTTTTGGTGATTATGGGGTGCCTTCCGGGTTTCGTCTGAATCTGGACAAATCGGCAGCGATGCTATTAGGTGCGGGTGACCCGCAGGGATGGCAGGGGGATTTCCCTTTAAAGTGGGAGACCGGCCATTTTAAGTATTTGGGGGTGTTTATTCCAGCTGTCCTAGACGAATTATATCAGCTTAATGTTGACAAAGTGCTGGCTGCACTGGCGGTTAGCGTTGATAAGTGGCGGGATCTCCCATTATCTCTTGGTGGTCGTGTTGCCCTCTATAAGATGACATTGTTCCCTAAGGTTTTGTATTTGTTGCAGACACTGCCGTTGCTGCTGAAACGGTCGGACCTGAAGAAATTGGATGGTTTGAATCGCTTGTTATGGCGGGGGCGGAGGTTCTCTGCCAGCCTTGGTCTTCGGGAGGTATGGGGTTACCGGATTTACGTAAGTATAATGTGGCTTGCCTGTTGCGGTATACCCGGGATTGGCTGTGGGACTTGGAGGAATATACCCCTTTGGGGATGCTACAGGGGGCGGTGAAGCCCTTTCACTTGCGCTATCTTTTGCATGCGAGGAAGCCCTCAGGGCTGGACCGGGAGCTTCGTGTTTTCATTGTGGACCCGATCCGGGCGGGGTGGCATTATTTTTGCAACAGTCGGCGGCTTTTAGCCTCTCATTCGCCCTATCTCCCCATTAGGGGTAATGGTGCTTTCCTGCCCGGGCTGGAGGGTGGCTCTTTCACACGCTGGGCACGGCTGGGGATCGTTAATTTGGAGCATGTGGTTTCTCCTGAGGGTACTATGATGACGTTCCCTGAGCTCTGCCGGCATTATCCCCTCGAAGGGCGGGACGCTTTTCTGTATGTGCAGCTTCGGAGTTATGTTCGCATGGCACCTATTGAGGCATTTAGGGGGGAGGTTAGCTCTCAGATTGAGGTGTCCCTATTGGGAGGGGAGCAAGGAGCGCGTGTGGCCTGGTTACAGAAGTTACTCTGGGAATTGATACCGCCGATAGTTTTGGACGAACTGGCGGCGGCCTGGACTCGGGAGCTGGGGGAGCAGGTGACGAGTGATGGGTTGTTGGAAGGCCTGTCTGCTATCCCCAAGCTCTATGTGTTGGTGTCTTTCTGGGACATGCAATACAAATTGCTGCGCCGGCTTTATTACGTCCCCTTGTGGGCGTGGAAGGCTGGGATTGCTGGGTCTCACAGCTGCCCCTTTGTGGAGAAGGGAGGGCGACCCTGGGGCATATGTTGTGGGAGTGTACCCGAGTTAAAGCCTTCTGGCAGAAAGTGCAGGCCTATATAGCCGGTTGTGTGGGCAGTCCGATATCCCTTACGGCTGTGAATGTAGTACTGGATGTGTGGGAGTGTGAATGGGAAGAACAGCTGGGGCGAGTGGTTTGGTCCTGGATGCGTTTGGTGCTGGTGGTAGCTCGGATGACTATTTTGCTCCGATGGATGGATGCTAGGGGGCCGACGTATGGGCTGTGGAGGGGAAGACTGCATGAGGTGTTGCTTATGGAGCGGCTCCGAGCTAGAGGCCATCCTGGACGCTGGCAGTGGTTTCTGCTGTCGTGGGGGCCCCACTTGAATTTTCTACCCCGTACTACCCGTAGTCGGATTCTTGGTGGCCACTGACTGATCCACTTCGGGTGGGTAGTCGGGCCACTGGATAGGTGCGCCATCTTTTTGGAGGCTATCTCAGTCCTGGGGGGGTGGGGGTGTAGGGGGGGCTGGGGGGATTGGGGGGGACTTTTAGGGGGGAAGGGGGGGTGCAGGGGGGGTATGGGGAGGGGTAGGGGGGGAGGTTAGTTCCTTTTCTCTGTCTCTCTTTCCTTGTCTATCTTGGAGATCCGGGTTGGGCTCGGGCGAAGAACACACCCCGAGCCTACCCGTGCTGGGCGCGCTGGTGCTTGTGATTTTTTGGGTGACTAGGGGGCTGGAGGCGGAAGGGTGCTTGCAAACTCCTTGCGGGGGGGTGCGGACGGTCACTCCTGCGCTTGGGGACTCACATGATCACACTTGATGTGGAGGGGGGTACGGACTTTAAGGATTTTTCTTTGGGTTTAGTTGGGGGTCCGGAGGGGGGGGGCTTCTAGCCTCTGTTCTAGCCTATGTGTGTATTTTTGGGGGCTAGCAGTCCCTGATTGGGTGGATTGTAAAAGTAAAAATGATGCTTGCTTTGGTTTAATGTTTGTACAACATACTTGTGTACTGTTTCTGACAAGTGTTGGTATTGGTGGTGTTACTTTAATAAACAAATTTGACCTAAAGTTCCTGGGGCTGGCAGTGATGTAGTCGAGGGGACAGAGAGAAGCACCATGTGGAGCTGACTTACCTCCCCATGGTCTGCCGATTTGATCCTGATGCTCTTGGTGGTGCTGGGAATTGCTTCCCTAGGGTCCCCCAATGTGTCTGGTGATGAAGAAGCTTTGGCGCCTGAAGCGCTGGAGTTTTAAAGTTCCTGGGGCTAGCAGTGACGTAGTCAAAGGGACGGGGAGAGGTGCTGCATGGAACTGGCTTAGCTCCCCGTTAAGGCTGCCGATTTGGGCCCAATGCTGCTGGTGGTGCTGGGGATCGCTTCCTTAGGGTTCTCCAATGTGTGCCTTTGCGCACAAGAGGTCCCACCATGTGTTCTGTCTGAGTGACTCCAACATGCGCTCCTACCCAAGCATCCATAACACGCGCTCTATTAGCATGCAGTCTTGTGCATACATGGCCTTAGCCTGTGCAAATGTTTGTCTTGCCTTAACTCTTTCTGTTATCTTTCAGAAAACATGGTTTGACGTGTGGCAAGTGAAGAGCCTCATTGTTGGATTCATCTTGCATGGCAGCTTATGACTTCTCACTTGGGGTCCCCTTCTTCAAACAAAAGGATTTAGTTAGCCTGGCTTTTTCCGCCTCCAGGTAGGAGGCGACTGATGGTGCTGTGGGTTAAGAATACTAGCCTGGCTTTGAATTCCGGTTACCATGTTTCTGGCCTTTCCCATTCTAGCTGTGTCTCCTGTGTTGATCATTCTCAGGGAGGGGAGAGCCCGGAATCTGGGTTGTCCTCCCCAAATTCCTTTACTTCTTTAGCAAGCCTGGTCTTTTTGGCATGGAAACTCAGACCCTGCAGCCTTTGAATTCCCTCGAGCTCAGTCACATGAGGGATGGGGAGAATGTAGAAGCCTGGCTTAAGTGCCGCCTCCTAAGCGACCCAGATGGAGGTTACATCCTGGAAATGTGAATTGGCTGGGGTCTGTCCGAGACTTGGACTTGAGTGCTGGTTCTGATGTCTCAGTTGAGTCTGTTTTAAAAAAAAAAAAAAAAAGCATTTTCATCTTGAGAGGTTCATGTAGAAGCTGGCATTTCCCACCTGTCCCAAAAGGGAGATCTGGTGTCTTTAATTGCTCAAGTTTCATCCACCTGGTATTTGGCTGATGCTCCAGCGATGGAGCAGGAGCTTCAGGATCCCCCCTCGAGTGGTGCGGATATTCATGGAAGTCTTCCCATTTCTGGAAATAATCAAGAACATGTTCTGGTCAGAATGGGTCTTTCTGAATTCCTGCTTAGGGGTATAAAGGTGTGTAAAGGGATGTGCGCTCTCCTGGAAAGGAGTGCGTTGCATGGTCCAACCGCCCAAGGTGGAGGCATAAGTCACGGTGATCACACAGGGGTCCTCCACTCCTGTGATAGTCAGATTGACCTTGAAGGACACTATGGATAGAAAGGTGGACTTTCTGCTAAAGAGCCAGTTCCCAGTGGCTGCTGCTATTCTCTAGATGGTAGTGTGTGCAGGCCTGACATTTCCAGTCCTGCTCCTGTGGATTCAATCTCTCCTACTGGATGATACTATCCCTTCTTTAATGTCAGTTACCGCCTTCCTTCTGATGCCATGTATGTTCTAGATCGCCTGGCAGCTACAGATATTGCCCTGTCGGCGGTGTCACGGTATTGGATATGGCTTTGACAATGAGCAGCGGATTCGTCCTCTGAAGCCTGTCTATCTCAACTGACCTTTAAAGTATAGCTCCCTTGTGAGGCTACTTTCAAGAGTTGATGGAGGATTTGGCCTGGGCCAAGCCTGTTCACCCTCCAGAGGACAGGCCTCTTCGGCCACCGCCCGCTGTCCCAGGCACTCTGGACAGTCTTCTGGGGGGTCTCTGGAATCCTGGCGTTGTCGTCCTGGAAAGCCTTTCTTCTCTGCTTCTGGATTTCAGACTCATTAAGTAGCCCTTTCAAGAGGCTCATGGTTCCAGAGAGACGGTCCCCTCCAGGAGTAGTTCCCTCTTTCGTCACATGAAGGTCTGGAGGCCCTTTTCCTGGATCTTGCCAAGGAATGCTGGGTGCTAGATGTCATTCAAAGCGGCTGTGTCCTAGATTTCAGGTAGCCTATCATGGAGGCATTTGTGGTTTCTTCTTGAGGGTTGACAGACATGAGAGGCACTGCAAGGGTCACATTGGGCAAGTTACTGTGCCTGAAGGTGGTGGTGCCTTTGCCCTTGGCCGAGTGGGGCAAAGACAGATATTCCACTGATTTTGGGATGCCAAAGAAGGAGATGGAAGGATACCCCTATGAAGAAATGCTAAAAAGGTTAGGGCTCTTTAACCTGGAAAAGAGACGGCTGAGGGGGAAATATGATAGAAGTCTATAAATTAATGAAGAGAGTGGAATGGGTAAACGTAGATCAATTTTTTACATTATCAGAATATAGAAAGACTAGGGGACATGCAATGAAGGTACAGGGTAAACTATTTAAGAGAAATGAGAAAATATTTTTTCACTCAACGTGTAATCAAACTCTGGAATTTGTTACCGGAGGATGTAGTAAAGGCTGTTAGTGTAGCTGGGTTTAAAAAAGGTTTGGACAAGTTTCTGGAGGAAAGGTCCATAAACCATTATTAAGAAGTGACCGAAGATATCAATGCTTGACCCAGTACAAGCATTGCGGAACCTGTGTCTTTTGGGGAAACTGCTAGGTACGTATGACCTAGATTGGCCACTGTTGGAAACAGGATACTGGGCTTGATGGACCTTGGTCTGACCCAGTATGGCATATCTTATGTTCTTATGTAAGGATGTCTCCTTCCCAACCAATGGCCTCAAGGAGGTCAAGGCTCATTTGCACGTGTTGCGTTTCCGAATGGAAACTCTGAGATCTGTGATTGTGGCAGTGCATTAAAGGAGTTCCTTGTGACTCTGGTTTTGGCCAAAGCTTGCTTTCATATCCTAATCTAGGAGCATTAGTAGAGATGTCTGTGTTTTGCTTGTTTGGCTCTCACCTTCAGTTTACCATCCTCCCTTCAGTTTCTCCACAGTATCGAGAATGTTCTGCAGGGTCATGGTGGTGGCGACTGCTGTGCTATGCTGCTAAGGCTATGTCTACACCTATTTCTGGACATCTGGTTCATCTGAGTCCCTTCTCTGTTGGAGGCCTCTCAGATTTTGTCCCGAGTGGTGTCCTTCTGGAAGTCCTCGGCTGGGTGGTCAATCAGGAAAAACATTCATTGGAGCCTTCCCAATCCCTGGAATTCCTGGGAACATGGTTCGATGTTTGAGTGGGCAAAGGCTTCCTGCCAGAGGAGAGAGTGCAGAGGTTATTGGAATGACTTGAGGTGTTCTGTTCTCAACAGGCTCCCAGGGTTTAGGATTATCTATAGCTTCTCAGCTTGATGGTGGCAGCAATCAGATGGTGCCATGGATGTGCTCATTTGAGACTGCTCCAGTGGTCCTGTCTGACCAGACTTCAAGCTCAGGCTTCCACTCTAGCTGGGAGTGAAAGCTAGCTGGAGGTGGTGGTTATGTCCACATTATCTGAAGAGGAGCATGCTGCTGGATGTTCACTTGTGATTATTCTGGCGATGGGCACCAGTTTTACAAGCTGAGGAGCCCTTGTCAAGACCGAACAGCCCAGGGCTGTTGGAGCCACAGGCAGGCAGGGTGGTTCATTAACCGTCTCGTAGCAAGGGCTATCTTGCTGGCCCTCTTGTGTTTTCCTGCCCTTGATCAAGGGCAGGATGGTGGGAGTGTTCTCAGCCAATGTCATGGCAGTGGCATATGTCAGTTGCCTAGGTGGCAGGAGTTGTGCAGGAGTGGTCATGGTTAATTCTGCCTGGTTTTTCTAGGTGGAAATGAGCCTCCTAGCTCTGTCTGCTTGACATATTGTCAGAGTGGTTGATGAGGAAGCAGTCTTCCTCCGTCATCACTCTCTCGATCCCAGAGAGTGGGAATTGTGTTAAGAGGCGTTTCACATGCTTCTCTACCATTGGGGTCACCTCGTGATGGAGTTGATGGTGTTTCTCCAATGATAAAGTGTGTCATTTCTTTAGTCACTCCATGGAAACTGGGTCCAAGGGCATTGTCGCCCTGGTTAAGTTCTGGCTACGGCAATGCCTGCTGTATGTTCTTCCTCCATGGCTGCTGTTGGAGTATGTGCTTCAGCACATAGAGTGGCATCTGGGCTGAATTGTTCTGGTGGTTCCAGATTGGCTGGGACCTGATGCATTTCCCACAGGAACCTCCTCTTTGTCCGCCCCATTTCAGTGCCAGTTACATCAGGAGCCAATTATCCTGGATGGCTCTGCGTCCTCCTTGCTTATATCTTGGCTCTTGAAAGGAGTTGGCAGATGCATAAATGCTGTTCTCCTGCAGTAGTTTCCACTCTGCTCAAAGCACGGAGGGGCTCTCCAGTCAGGCATACGTGCGAATCTGGTACCTCTTTGAGCATGGGTGCGGCGCTTGACAGCTTCTTCCTAAATCTGCCAAGGTGGCAGCTCTGTTGGCCGCCTTCAGGATGGTTTGGAAAAGGTTTTTTTCCCCCTTACCTCCCTGAAAGTTCAGGTGGCAGCTTGTCCTGTTTCAGGTGTCCGATGGCTGGAAAGTCTTCAGCCTTGCACCTGGATGTTTCACATTTTCTTCAAGAGATTTGGCATCTATTTCCTCCCTTCTGGTCATTTGTCCTTTCCTGGGATCTCTTTCTGGTGCTCAGGGCCCTGGTGTCAGAGCCCTTTGAGACTCTGAAGTATGCTACTTTGAAGAGCTTGAATCTCAAGGTATTTTCTTGGTCACGATTTGTTTGACAAGGCATATTTCTGAGCTACAGGCTCTGTCTTGTTGGGATCCATATTTGTCTTTTTTGAAAGAGGCCATTTCCTTGTGACTTGTGCCTTCCTTTTTGCCGAAAGTGATATCTCCTTGTCATGTGAACCAGGTGATTTGCTTGCTCTCCTTTTCTAAGGAGCAGTGTAGTGGGAAAGATAAGGATCTTCGCCCTATGGCTGTCCGGAGGTGCTTCTCCAGTATTTGGAGATTATGAATTTCTTTCGTAAGTCTGATCATCCTTTGTGCTATTTGCTGGCCCACACAAGGGTATCACAGTAGCTAAGTCTACCTTGGAGCACTGGATCAAGGAAGCAATTACCTCAGTGTGCATCTGTTATGAAACCAGCTGTTTCTGGAGAGTTTGTTTATCCATTCTACTCAAGTGCAAGCATTCTTGTGGGTGGCGCATAGCTCGATAGCCCCTTCAGACATTTGTTGGGCGGCAACATGGGCATCATTTTCCATCTTTTATCAAGCATTACTGCTCGAATGTTGACGCTCAGGTGTACACGGGTTTAGTTCCAAGGTTTTACAAGCTGCTGTGTTTTCTTCCTGCCCACTGGAGGCATAGCTATAGTATGTCCTGCTTTTCTGCACTGGTCTAGCAGGACAATATGGAAGGTGGCATTTTACTTACCAGATAATGTCCTTTCCTTGAGTCCTTCTAGACCAGTCCAGGACCCGCCCCTGGAACTGTGTCTGTTATGTTGCAGCGATACCTTGGTCTGCTATGATTTCTATGCTTGGCTTCTCAGGTCCATATCCTACTGAATGCCTTCTGGTCAATATCTCCTTTACATAGTTTCTCTACTGTTTGATTAATCATTGTTGCTTTCATTGAGGTTGTGTGAGGTTTGCCATGTTTTCCCATATGCTTTGGGATGTATACTGAGTTGTGTTCTAGTGGCTCAGACTGATAGAGGCATGGGAGTGATGTTGTTGAAACCTGGACATTTCATTGGCTCTCTGTCTCCACCAGCCTGCTGATAGGGGAACACAACCCACTTGTCTGGACTGGTCTAACAGGACTCAAGGAAAGGACATTATCTGGTAAGTAAAATGTCACCTTTTGTCCAAACTCGACACTCCTGTTTAAATTCCTTCTCCACCCTTGAGTGTGGGTAGCTCCTCCCTTAGATTTACATCACTAGCCCTGAACCCTTCCAGGCCTGGAAAGTTCCCCCATGTATACATATACAGGGTCATTCCAAGGCGCCAATAGCGGGGATGGACGTCCTTCCCATCGGTATATCCATCCCCGCTATTCGGCCCCTCTGCCGACCCCGACTAACTTCCCCACACATTGTACAGGGAGGTTAGATGGGGGTGGAAAAGGGGCATTGCGGAGGCGGAGTTAGGGCAGGCAGTGGGCGGTCTGTGGCCCCGGACGTACAGGACTAATTCCAATGTCGGCCCTGTACGTTCGTGGCCGGCTGCCTATATCGGGCCAGCTGCTAGTCGGGTGGATCTGGTAGGTCCGGGGTGCAGCAAAGGCAGGAGGGAGCAGAGGAGATTCCCCACAGCCTGACCCTGGCCTTGGGAGGCCAGATCGGGGGTCAGGCTACAGGGAATGAAGATTCCTGTCCAGCGCCCGGGGATCACTGCTCCTAAATGGAACTGCGGTGCCATGGCAACCAGATGCCATGGTGCCGCGGCTCCATTAAGGAGCCCTGACTGAGTTAGCTAGGTAAGGCCTGTACATGTAGGCCGACCAGAATCAGGGTCCCGGCCTGCACATACAGGCCTGGACACGATTCTGATGCCGTGGGGCTAGACGTGCCCCGCGGGATCATAATTTCATCTGCCTCTGTGTGTCCGGTTCCGACCGGGTGCACTGAGGGCCAGGACGTCTGGGACAGAATCGGACCCATAGGATGCTTTAATACACTGAAGGAATCCAAGGGCTCTCTACAATTAAACAATCCTCCCCCCTGAAAATATGACTAAAACAATGCTGTTTTGAGTCTGGGGCATCCCCATAGTGGACCTGTTCACCAGCCTGGACAACACGCAGTTGCCCTGCTTCTGCTCCCGCCAGCCACACCTGTCTCAGGTGGCTGCGGACGTTTTCTTCATCCCATGGACAGAAGGCCTCCTTATGCCTTCCCACCGACACTACTGGTCGCCAAGACCCTCTTCAAGGTCCAGCACAACAGGGCATCACTTATACTGATAGCCCCCTGGTGGCCCAGGCAACCTTTAGTTCCTGCTGCTTCTCTACCTGTCGGTGGCGTTGCCGATTCCCCTGCGCCATGCCCCAGGACTACTCTCACAGTTTGGCTCTAGCTCCCTTCAGCTTCCTAAGGGACGTGGAGGAACTTCTTCTGGCCTCCCGCAAGGCCTCAACCAGAAGGGCATACGCCTTTAAGTGGTGCCGGTTCTTGGTCTGGTGCACCAAGAGGCGGGCGAACCCATTCTCCTGCTCAGTGCAGATGGTACTCCAGTACCTACTCCACCTGTCGCGGGGGGGCTAAAGTCCAACTCAGTCAGAGTACACATGAGGCTATCACAGCACACCACCGTTCCATTGAGGGCAAACCCCTCTCAGCCCAGCCCCTTGTATCTCGGTTCTTGCAGGGCCTCATGCTAATCCCCTGTCTGCCCACCAGCGGTGGAGTGGGATCTCGACATGATGCTCTCACAGCTCGCTGAACTGCTGTTTGAGCCTCTGTCTGCCTGCCACTTGTGATACTTCTCCTGGAAGGTCATCTTTCTCGTGGCATTCACATCAGCTCTCAGGGTCAGCGAGCTCCAGGCTCTGATGGCATAAACCATGATTAAGAAGGGACCCAGGATATCAATGCTTGACCCAGTATAAGCATTGCGAAACCTGTGTCTTTTGGGGAAACTGCTAGGTACGTATGATCTAGATTGGCCACTGTTGGAAACAGGATACCGGGCTTGATGGACCTTGGTCTGACCCAGTATGGCATATCTTATATTCTTATGTACAATGTGAATAAAATGACAAATAAAGTCAAATGAAAGAAATTGAGGAGAAACCAGAAGATGAGGAGAACTCAGAAAGAGAGGGGGAGAAGGGATGAGGTATCAAAGTTATACACCTGCAAAGACTGAAACAGAGCTACTTTATTCACAATAATTAGTTTGAGGGCAAAGAGTGGCAGATGAAAAATGTGCAGGAGAAGGGGGAGGAGAGTGTAAGTCTTAGCTTCCAGGATCCAGAAGGCTAAGAAATAGGCAAGCCTGAAAAATAGGATTTGAAAAGAGAAAAACTTAGGACCCCTTTTCTTTCCCTGGACTTTCTCATCCAGCATGTCATGCTTTTTCATTAAAAAAAAAACAAAACACATCAGTCTATCAGCTAGATTCTTCTCTGTGTTTGTGAAGTGATGCATAATTCTTCTAGCACCATATAATTATGTAATATTATTTGTAAATAAAACCTTTAATGGGGTGAGAAAAAGAAAAAAAGATTGAAAGTGGGAGTTGGGGAGAGGACACAGCAGCTGCTGGTTGACAGTGAAGGACAGTATGAGAAATGGGCCTGGGCGTCCTATGCTGCCTCTGCTGAGTGGCTTCCCCTCTGAGACTGAGAAGAACCAAAGGCATCAGTCATGCCTGAAGAACAGAGCAAGGCTGAGCACTTCATCACCGCTCACATGCATGAATGTCAGGGGAGCTTGCAGTATTCCCTCTTAGTTCTCCCACCTCCATCCACACATGTCTGGGGAATTCCCAGCATCCACCACAATAATATATCCTGGGAACTCCCAGAATTCTCATATTCTCTTTCCCTCCCATCCACATCAGGGAGACTCCGAAAATTCCCTCAGTCTCCATCTACACACATGCATTGTGTGAACTCCCAGAATTCCCTCATATCTAGTCATGATTTACATATTTATTTATTTACATTCTCATATATACCGTGCTATTCTGCATCAGTGCGGTTTACATTGAACAAACTGAAATTACATTGAACAGGGCATTATAAACTTGGAGATAACTATTTTACAGGGAACATGGGCTATGGAGGGTTAAGTGGCTTGCCCAAGACCACAAGGAGCACCTGTGGGACTAGAAACCCCAGTCCTTCCGGCCCAAGGTTGCTGTCCTCTAGTGGGATTTGAACCCCTGACCTTCCGGCCTGAAGTACTTTGCCCCAACCACTAGGCCACTCCTCCACTCCATATGTTTCATAGGAAACCACAGAATCCCATCCTACTCCCCCCATTCCACACACACTACTTACATGGGTGGATCACTGTATTCCAGGAATAGCCCTGAAGTAAATGTCTTGTCTGATCTGGGCTTTAACTAGGAAGCCTGAAGAAAGATTCAGAGTTTAGAAGGAAGAGTTGCAACTGACTTCCTGGCAAGATTGCTATATGCCCCATGGAAGAATCCTAACACCAAGAGAGAAGTAAACTAGTGTCCTGTATGGAAAGTCTCCTGTTTCTGAGCCAGTGAAAGAGGCAGCTGAGATATCTGCAGAGATGAGAATAATGAGGCTTGTGTATTCTGCTGGTGAGAACATTGGTAAAGGTCTGGGTGCCAGCAAAGAACTCTTATTGCTGAGGGTTTTCCTTATTGTCCCTCCAGTCCAGTCCCACACTTCTGGATAGTGTACCTCTTCCAGCAGCTTGGAGACTGAGCATATCATCTTTTTGATGACACCAGTGTACTTATGCAGCTGGCACTTCCTACCAGTCTCCAAGCAGCTGGAGGATGTAGTGAGCCAGGGTGCTGGACTCACTGAAGGGACACCTAAGGAGATAGGTTTAGTTAGAGTTTCCTTTTTATTTCCCCTGCTAAGGTGCAGGTTTCTTTGTTTTTAAAGGCGGAAAAGAAAAAACGGATCAGAAAGAACCTAGGGGACAACAGGGCTGAGGGGAGGATATTCCTTCTCCCTCCCCCCAGGATTTGGAGGGGGGGGGGAATTCTGTGGAAGCCTTCCTCAGTCTGAGACTTCTGGCGGCTCCTGAACCTGTTATCAGGTGAGGAGCCGTCGCAGGGGCAGCAGTGGATTGATGGGAGTGGAAGTCGGCAGCCCCAAGTCGCCCCCCCTCAGCGCTGAAGCTGGGAAGGAAGGCTGAGCGTGAAGGGTAGAAAAGCCACTTGGCAAAGGGGCTCCAAGGTAAGGGGGGTTGGGAGGACAGAAGGAACCCCTAGCAATCGCCAGAACACAAGGAGACAGAGAGTGGCCTGCAGCCGCATGTTTGGGAGCCTGCAGCGGGGAGGGAAACTCCCCCCCCCCCCGCTGTGTTTAGGCACGATTGCGTCTTCTTCAGGCCCATGTGCATTTTAACCCCCTGCTGTGTTTTGGGTGCCCAGAAGAGGCAGCCACTGGAGAATAAAACAGGACAAAGCAGCGTCTTCCTAGGGGGCCATTTGCAGTTTCCTTTCAATTTCAGGGACGACAGTGAAAGAGCAACAGCGCGTGTGGTGGAGTTCCTTCAAAGTCTCGGTTGGGTGGTCAACCTTGTCAGTTATGGCCGGCCCAGGAGCTAGAGTATTTGGGAGCGTGCTTCGATACCTGCTTAAGCAGGGTTTTCCTGCCGGATCACCGGGCGTAGAAGCTATGATAGTTGATACAGCAGTTCCTGAAGATGGCGAGACTGTCAATGTGACCACGTTGGCTTACATCAACTGGTGAGGAGGCACGGGCAGTGCAGCCTTGGAGGAGGAGGCCGAAAGGCTGTTCGGATGGGCAGAGACTCGTCTCCAGGTAGTATCGGCGATGCACATACCGGGAGGCGACAATGTGACGGTGCACATGGACCCCAGAGAGTGGCAGCTCAACCAGGGGGTGTTCGAACAGGTGGCCCACCGATGGGGCACACCGATCATAGAACTAATGGCAATGTTCGAGTCGACCGAGGCCTGCCAGTTTTTTCAGCAGAAGTTGAGAAAGGATGTCCGAGGGCCTGGAGGCTCTAATTCGGCAGTGACCTGAAGAGGGTCTTCTCTATGTTTTTCCCCCGTGGGTGCTTATAAGGTGGGTAGTGCAACAGATAGAGGCACACCAGGGATTAGTAATTCTGGTGGCACTAGACTGGCTGAGGCACCCATGGTATGCTGACTTGATTTGGATACTGGTGGATTGACTGGCGGCTTCTGGTTCGGAAGGACCTCTTGACGCAGGGGCTGCTTCACATGCTCCAGGTGGGTCCATTTTCACTTATGGCATTTATTTGTTTGACTGTTTTTTTTATACCGCTTTTCATCGGGGCAAAGTGGTGTACATTACAACAGACTGGTATACATAGAACAATGGAACTTATTTACAATACAATTGCTGTATGCTAGAGATATTACATAGAACAGCATGGCTCTAGAAAGGGCGAGGTTGAAGAAGAAAGGATATTCGGGCTCAGTGATAGTGACCTTCCTACAGGCCTGGAGGAGGTCTATGAACCTGGCGTACAACTGTGTGTGGTGCATCTTTGGATCGTGGTGTGGAGAAAGACAGGCGCGCCCTTCTACTGCCTCCATCCCGGACATCTTGGCGTTATTGCAATCCGGTTTTCATAAGGGCCTAGCCACCAGTTCTTTGAGGGTGCAACTGGCGGCGATTTCCCTTAATCATGGGAAAGTCCATGGGGTGCCATTGGGTACACACCCAGACGTGCTGAGATTTCCATAGGCAGTGACCTACCTCCGTCCGCCAAGGAGGGCAATGGTACCGCCTTGGGATCTCAATCTGGTGCTGACGGCGCTGTCTGGGGAACACTTTGAGCTGTTGAATCAAGTTTCCCTGAAGGATTTGACTCTGAAAATGGTATTCCTGGTGGCAATTTACTCGGCACGCAGGATTTCAGAGCTTCAGGCTCTGTCGTGCCAGGAGCCATTCCTTTCCTTCTCTAAGGAGAAAGTGGGCCTGTGCCAGGTACCTTCATTTTTGCCCAAGGTGGTGTCAACATTTCATGTAAATCAGGCTGTTTCCATACCAGCTCTGTTGAGTGCGGATGTGGGCCCTGCCACTCTGCAGCTGTGCCACCTGGATGTGAGCCATGCGAAGGTATGTGAAAAGGACATCTCAATGAGGGCAAACCCTCTCTTCTCAACCCCTCATGTCTGGTCTGCTGGCAGCGGAGTGGCACCTTAACATTGTGCTCTCCAAGCTCATCGTGCCACACTTTGAGCCTTTCGGCTCCTGTGACCTCAAGTATCTCTCCTAGAAGGTAGTGTTCCTTGTGGCACTTACCTCTGTCCACAGAGTCAGCAAGCTTCAGGCGTTGGTGGCAGAACCACCATACACTAGGTTCTACAAGAGCAGGGTTGTGCTCTGCATGCCCCACAAGTTTCTACCCAAGGTGGTTTCTCCGTTCCACCTCAACCACCAATTGGTGCTCCCCACCTTCTTCCTGTGGCCTCATGCCAGCAGGGCGGAGATAGTTCTCCACACACTGAACTGTAAGCGGGTGCTTGCCTTTTATCTCAGGCACACTCAGGAGCACCACCAAGCTTCTCAGCTCTTTGTTTCCTATGACTTGAGTCAGTTGGGAGCTGTGGTCTTTAAGTGGATCCTGTTAAACTGGATCACTGACTGCATCGTCTTCTCATTTGAGCAAGTTGGTCTCTTGATGGAGCACCTTGTCATGGTGCACAGCATCTGGGCAATGGCAGCCTCTGTAGAGAACTTGCGTTTGTTCCTTTGTCAGAAATCTATCGGGCTATCACCTTGTCCTCAGTCCACACTTTCGCAGCTCACTTCTGTCTGAAGAGAGAGTTCCATTGGGACAGCGCATTCGGTCAGAAAGTATTCCATTTGTTGGGGGTATAGGCAACACCTGCCCTCCGGCCCTTTAATGTGTTCAGGCTACCAGAGCATTGTCTCTCGCTGAGCACTTGAGCCGCCCAGGAATCTGTTATCTCTCGACTCATTGCTTCTGCTCAGTTAACTCTCTCTTTTTATGATCACCCATGAGATTTTCATAGGTTTTTCAGTAGCCTGTAGCTAGGGAATCCCATATGTGAGGACTGACTTCCTGCTTGTTCCCAGAGAAAGCATAGTTACTTACCTGTAACAGGTGTTCCCTGGGGACAGCAGGAATTAGTCCTCACAATCCTCCCTGTGGAGTTGCTTTACTTTTTGCTGTCTTCTGCTATATCATACTGAGGAAAGATGACACCCTTGGATGGGAAGAGGACCATGCATGCAAGGTACATCTCTCAAAGGCTTTCTTTGAAAGCTGGGGAGAGGTTACCATGCAGGCTTCATTGGCACTGACGTTACCCATATGTGAGGACTGATTCCTGCTGTCCTGGAGAACACCTGTTTACAGGTGAGTAACTACACTTTTGCTATGCTGTGAAGCTGCTGTGTTAAATTTTGTTTAATGGTCTCCAAGTCATCAAATCTCCTTCCTTTCAGTGGTAATTTCAATTTTGGAAGCAAGAAAACGTCATAGCGTGCAGGGTCAGGCGAGTAGGGAGGCTGACGGACTTGCTCAATTTGGCGTTTGGCCAAGAACTGCTGGACAAGATGTGATGTGTGAGCTGGGGCATTGTCATGATGAAATGACCATTCACCTTTCCTGTGCAACTCTGGCCTCTTATGATGAACCGCATCTCTCAAACGAGTCAGAACTTGGATGTAGTACTCCCTATTGATGTTTTGGTCTTTTGGAGCATATGCATGATGAACAATACCCTGGTAAAAGAAAACTGTGAGCATGACCTTGACATTGCTCCTTGATTGACGGGATTTCTTGGGTCTGGGAGAGTTTGGAGTCTTCCATTGTGAGGACTGAGCCTTAGTTTCTGGGTCATAACCATGAATCCATGATTTATCACCAGTAATAATATTTTTGATGAAATCTGAGCCATTTTCAACACATCCAAACAACTCCCTGACTGCAGACAGTCTATCTTTTAGGTCAGGGCACAGGAGTTTCAGCAGAAATTTTGCAGACACATCTCCTTACCAAATCGACAGTAAGAATGGAGTGTACCGGAGGTGTTCTTCTTTTCCTGCAATTTTCTTTGTGGTTTCCTGATTGGCTCCTGGTGCCTGTGAGACCTCTGCTGATTGGTCAGTACACTTGGAAGGGCTATAAATCAGCTGGCCCCACCGCGGGATGCCAAGGTATTCTTCTTTTCCTGCAATTTAGTTTGTGGATTGGCTCCAGGTGCCTGCGAAACCTGTGCTGATTGGTCAATACACTTGGAAAAGCTATAAATCAGCTGGCCCCACCGCGTGCCCGTGGGTGTGCGACCAAAGGGGCAGGCCCTGCCCCTTTGGCACCCCTTCGGTGCACATTGGCGTACGGAGCGTTTCCTTGTAATGGGAAAAAGGAAGACGAGGTACCTGCTAGCTCCCCAGACCAAGGCTGTCAAAGTTTTGGGGCCGATGGCGAATGTGGGCGAGATGTCAGCTCCTGCTCAACCATCGGCTGTTGGGATGGAAGATATATCAACTGTGAGTACTTTGTCTTCTTCGTCTCCTGCCGAAGTGGGTTTGTTAGCTCCACCCAGTCAAGAGGTGGATTTTTCTGGTTTGTCCTCTCCACATTTGTTGGTGGGGAAAGACGGGCCAGGATTAGTTCCTCTTCCTGATTCATTTTTGACTATTGATCCCCCTGCTGAGAATTTATATTCTCCCCTTCCCTCAGTGATTTATTTTATTTATTTTATTTATTTACAGTTTCTTTTATACCGCACTATTCGACATCAGCGCGGTTTACAATGAACAGAAACTACACTTACCAAATATTGATCAGTGCTTACAATGAACAGCTGGGTATACATTAAACAGGTTTAAACAGGTTTACATTCAACAGGTTTCAGTGATTACTTTTATTTCACTCTGGGATATTCAGGCTCCACCTCCAGATATATCCCTGAGGGATATTTGGACTATTGTTTTGCGTGTGGAAGCAGTTCTTGGTGCTTCCCTTCAGAAGGTTTCTGCTTTTTCAAAGAAGGCGGTAGAAAAATGTTCTGATCATGAGACTAGACTGCGAGCTTTGGAAAGAACGGCAGGGAAGTTGGACATGCAGTTATCTGTGCAACAGAGGGCCTCTGCCTCCTTTACACAAAATTCCCTTGCACTTCATTTCCAAGATTAATTTTTGGAGAATTCCCTGCGCTCTAAAAACTTGTGTTTATTAAATTTTCCTCAGACCCATTACCTCTCCCCCTTAATTCTTTCAAAAATATCACAAAGATGTATTGTTATTTACTGAAGTTGAATCTGTTTGTTTATCTAGGATTTATTATGCTCCCTTGGGGAGGTTAGTTAGAGATAATGCGGGGGAAGGGGGATTACAATATGATTATCTAGTGTCATCCTCTGGATATTTCTGCTTTTTTGGAGTCTCCAAGTGATGATATTTCATCAAGAGCCACCTTATTAGTTACCTTTGTATCCGAGATGGATAAGGATAAAGTTTTGAGAGCTTATTGTTCTAAGAAATCCGAGAAATTTTGTGGACAAGCCATTCAGATTTTTCCTGATGTTTCTAAGATTACACAGATGCGCCGGAAGGCATTTTTGAAGGTTCGGCCACGTGTTTTGGCTGTTGGTGCTTTATTTCACTTGAAGTTTCCCTGTAAATGCCTTATAGTTTTTCAGGGTAACAGATATGTGTTCTTTGAGGTGGATCAATTGTTAGAATTTCTTAAGGGGAAAGATTCTGTTGCTTAAATATATTTCCTTTCTCTCTTGACTTAGTTTAAAGGGGCTTGTTTTGTTTCCAGTAGCCTAGGCAGGGGTTTTTTTCTGGTTTTTTTTTCTTGGAGCACCCCCTTGATGTGGACTTGTGATATACAGTATGTATGCTATAGTTTATATACTGTAGTATATGATTCTCTTTTCTTGTAATGATATAAAAAATTTAATAAAAAAAAAAAGAATGGTCCATGAAGAGGAGTTTGGGCCTTTCGTACAGCAGTCCTCTGAACCAGGCCAAGTTCCGTTCGGAGAATACCTGACAATTACCCAGATGAGGGACTTAGAACAGCTGGTCCAGAGGAATAAGGATGCGTTCTCCTAGGTTCCAGGATGTACCCACCTCGCCTACCATGATATCACTACGGATCCTAGCATGACTGCACGCCAATGGCCCTACCAACTCTCAGAAGCACGGAGGCAAGCCATGGCAAAGGAGATAGAAGAAATGCTGGAGTTGGATGTGATAGAAGAATCCCAAAGCGACTGGTCATCCCCCATTGTGCTGGTGCCTAAGCTGGACGGAAGCATCTGGTTTTGCATTGATTTCCAGAAAGTAAATGCGGTTTCGAAGTGCGATGTTTATTCCATGCCCCAGGTGGATGAGCGCCTTGGGGGAGCCCGATTTATTTCAACATTGGATCTGACAAAGGGCTATTGGCAGATTTCCCTAACCACGGCCGCTAGGGAGAAGACCACATTCTTGATGCCCCAAGGTCTATTTCACTTCAGGGTCCTGCCTTTTAGACTTCATGGAGCTCCTGCTATGTTCCAGCACATGGTCGATCGCCTACTAAGACCCCATAGGGGGTATGCAGCTGCCTACCTTGATGACATCTGGGGCGGGATTATGATGACATCATAATCTACAGTCATGACTGGAGAACACACTTGTCCCATCTACAGACTGTGCTGATAAGTCTGAGGAAGGCCAGGCTGACGGCCAACCCACGGTTAAAAGGATAGCCCTTTTAACTGGGAGGGAAGAGACAGAGAGGGAGACACAACAGCACAAATCATCAACTGAGCTAGCAGGACAGACCACATTACACTGGTATTCCACCAACTGCACTGGCTCTCAATTCAAGCCTGTGCCAAGTTCAAAACAATGCTGAATATTTTCTAAATCATCCACCACTCCTCAGCAGACATCCTCGAGACCCTAATCACAAGAGAAGTGAGTACCCGCCCCAGACAAAACAATAGCAGACATGTGATCAGTGTGCCAACAGACGACCAGAAAAGTAAACAATCCACTTCCAAAAGAGCTCTTTCACTTGCTGCACCCCAACTGTGGAACACCCTCCCCAAAGAAATCCGAGTCTCTGAAGATATCAAGGACTTCAGGAAGAAACTCAAGACCCTTCTGTTCATGGAACACTACGGAAACATCACATAGGCAATCACACCGGCTCCCAGCCAAAGACCCTTTATATCATTAGAACAGCTCTGCCCAGCTAACAACTCTGCCCAGCTGTAAAAATCCTAAAACAATGGTAAATAAGTTTAAATTTGTAAATAGGTTATTATTCAGTTAACTATCCTGCCAACCATGAGCCTAGTTCACTGTATCCCGTTAGAGTTTGAAGTGCAGTGTAAACCGCTTTGATTTCAGGATAAGGCAGTATAAAAATCAGGTTAAATAAATAAATGAACGAATGCTTCCTGCAAGGCAAAAAGGCCCACTATCTAGGATATTTGGTGGGGAATAGTCAAGTATGACCGCAAGTCAAGAAGGAGGAAGCCATTTCTCAAATACCAGTGCCTGCGAATAAGAAGCAAGTACGGGCCTTTCTGGTTATGGTCTGATATTATCAAGGTTCATTCTGCAGATGGTGGCAACCGCCGAATCCTTGCCCTGGCTCCTCCAAAAGAAGGCTCTGGATAAGGTCCTCTGGACTACCGAGTTGGAGGAGGCCTTTGGGAAGTTAAAGGCAGCTTTGTGCTCTAGACAGGTCATGGTCAGTCCTGACTTCACAAGGCCCTTCATCGTTCAGACAGATGCTTCAACGGTGGGTCTTGGGGCTGTCCTGGCCCAGGACGCGGAGAGTGAAGAACGCCCAGTGGCATTTATTAGCCAGAAGTTGCTGCTCCTGGAAAAAAAGTATGCTACAATTGAGAAGGAGGCCCTGGTGATCAAATAGGCCCTAGAGATGTTCCAATATTATCTACTGGGTCGCCCCTTCATGTTGGTTACGGACCATAAACTGCTCAAGTGGCTGGCGCAACATAACACCAATGGTTGGATCCTGCATTGGTTCCTCGCCCTCCAACTCTTTCTTTATGAGGTCCGACATCGGGCTGGTAAGGCACATCTGAACATGGACTTTCTCCAGGACCAAGCAGGAAGTCAGTCCTCACAGATGGGTGACGTCGGCGCCGACGGAGCCCTCACGGAGCAATTTCCCCAGCTTTCAAAGAAAGCCTTTGGGAATTGCAGCGCGCATGCGCGGTCCCCTTCCTGCCCAAGGGTGCCATCTTGCTCAGTCTTCTTTTTTCCGCAGAGCCCTACAGACGTTGTTTGTGATCGCCGCTGAAAAAGTTGATTTTTATTATTTTTTCTTGTCTCGATTCGACGCCGGATCCTTTTCCCGCCTGGACTCGATACACCGGTATCGAGTCCTTTCGTGATTTTTTTGGTTTTTGTCCTTTGTGACTGGCGTTCACGCCATTTTTTCCTTTTCCTGGCAGCCCTGTCTGCCCTGTCTTTTGACCTCGCAGGGGCCCTTTTTCCCCCAATGGCTGCCAGCGGGTTTAAAAAGTGTGATCGGTGTAAGAAACTTATGTCTCTTACCGACACACACGACTGCTGCCTCCGCTGCCTTGGACGCGATCACGACCCGATGATCTATGGTCCATGTAGCAAGATGTCCTCGAAAGCGTTGAGGAGTCGGCAGCAACAAAGGGAAAAAATCTTCTCTGACTCTGCGTCCGGCCGGGCCCGGACCTCGTCAGAGGCTTCGACGTCCCAGGACTCCGGTCCTGAGCATCATCGGAGTTCCTCTGAGCGGGGGTCTCCTGCCCGGGAACATCATCAGAAGAAGAAACCCGCGAGGGCGGTGTCGGTGGACGCTCCTGGTTCCTCGAGGGCCAGGTCGCATAGCCCCGATAGCTGTCCTGGGTCCTCGGAGTCAGAGAGGCCTTCAAAACATCCTCGTCTCGAGTTGGAGTCTCCTGGACACGTGAGTACTGTGGTCCTCGTGGACTCACCTCTGAAGGAGCCGACGTCGGGCCCTGCTGGGTCTCCTGAGCTCGGACTCAGGTTGACGGCCTTGGAGAGCAGTTTGGCTGCCTTCATGGACCAGCAGCGGGCATTGATCGCTGGCCTCGCCGGTGCTTCTGCCCCGACCGCTGGGACGTCGACGTCCAAGTCGACCCCGGAGACCGAGCCGATCCTCGAGTCCATGCGGGCTCGAGTCGATGCTCGGTCGTTGTCTCCCTCGGCCTCCCATTCGGGACCGAGGTCGTCGACGCCAACTCCGTCGGCGTCGGGGCGGAAGGCAACAATGCCCGCCCGACCGGGGCCGCTCGATTCCTCCTCCGAGGAATCGGCGTGGAAAACTGAGGACGATGAGTCCCCTGGTACTTTTCAGACTCGGTGTGTCCCATCGGACTCGCCCCAGTCCGAACCTCGGAGACGGTCCCCCCCCGGAGGATACCCGGTTCTCGGACTTCGTGCGGGATATGGCCAAGGCCTTGGCATTCCCCGCGGATCCCGAGGAGGAGCCGAAGAGCTCGATGCCCTCCAGTATGACTCTCCCCCGAAGGAGGCCTTTACTGTACCGGTTCCTCCGATGCTGGAGCGACTTCTCTTCCGCATGTGGGAGAGCCCGGCGTCGGCGCCGCTGTTAAGCAAGCGGGTCAATTCCATTTATCGAGTCCGCAAGAGCCCCGGGTTCCAGAAGGCACAACTACCGCACCATTCCATGGTGGTGGAATCGGCCATGCATCGACTCAAGAGTCAGAAGATGCACTCCTCGGTGCCTCCCGGCCGGGAAGCCCGGAACCTGGATGCCCTCGGTAGGAAGTGCTTCCAGGGCTCTATGCTTGCTTGTCGAGTCCAGACTTACCAGCTCTATATGGGCATGTATCTCCGAGACCTGGCAAAAGAAATTGCCGGGTTCTCTGCTGGTCTCTCCGAGGAACCTTTGCAGAGGTTCCAGGCCCTATCCACAGGTATTCGTGAGTGCTCGAAATTTATCTCTCGAGCAGCCTACGATGGCTTCGAAG
Source organism: Ichthyophis bannanicus (assembly GCA_033557465.1). Lineage (NCBI taxonomy): Eukaryota > Metazoa > Chordata > Amphibia > Gymnophiona > Ichthyophiidae > Ichthyophis > Ichthyophis bannanicus. Next base: position 116,547,423 of record CM066043.1, read on the forward strand.
CATCGGCTCGAGTAGCCGGAGCCGGCATCGGTGCCCGCCGACAGGCTTGGCTTCAGTCATCCGACCTCGAGCCATGGGTGCAGGACAAGTTGGTCGATGTCCCCTGAAAAGGTGAAAACCTCTTTGGCAAGCCCATGGCTGAAAAGGCTGCAGAACTCGAGACCGAGACTCTGACCAGGACTAGGCTGTCCAGGAAAACCTCTGCCCCTTCTCATAAAAAGAAGGGCTCGGGGAAAAAGCCCTTTTACCCGAGGAAGGCAGCTGTCTATAAACACTACCCTCACTATCAGGCCCCAGTAGCTCCCCCACAGGGTCAGCAGGCCAAGGGACGGGGTAATGGGTCCCGTAGGCAGCAAGCCCCCAAGCCCACAACACCGGCCCCTGCTCAGCAGGGTGGGGGGTTTTGACTCCATCAGCATAGCCTCTTCCCCTCCGCTGGTTTCTCTCAGCACAGGAGGCCGGCTGGTCCACTTTGCCCAAAGATGGTCAGCAATCACTTCAGATACCTGGGTGCTTCATATAGTTCAAAAAGGCTATCTTCTTCACTTCCACCAGGTACCTCCCTCCTATTTTCCAGGGGAGCCTCCCAGACTCCCTCCGCACAGGGACTTGCTCCTTCAGGAGTTAGCAGGTCTTCTTCAGGAACAGGCTGTGGAACCGGTGCCCCACCACCTGAGAGGTCAGGGCTTTTATTCCAGGTATTTCCTGATACCAAAACGAACAGGAGGCCTCAGACCCATCCTGGACTTGTGAAACCTCAACAAGTTCCTGACAAGGGAAAAGTTCAAGATGCTCACCCTTGGAATCCTGCTGCCCTACCTCCAGCAGGGAGACTGGCTATGCTCCTTAGATCTAAAGGATGCCTATACTCACATCCTTATTCATCCAGACCACAGAGAATATCTCCGGTTTGTTGTGGGAGGAAATCATTACCAGTACAGAGTCCTGCCCTTTGGCCTATCCTCCGCCCCCCGGGTGTTCACCAAATGCCTAGCAGTGGTGGCGGCCTATCTAAGGCTTCAAGGCCTCTTTGTATTTCCATACCTGGACGACTGGCTCATAAGGGGCCAGTCTTCCCAGGAGGCCAATCAAGCCACTCTTCGCACGGTATCTCTGCTCCAGCACTTGGGATTTGTCATAAATTTCGCAAAGTCCGCTTTGCTCCCCTCTCAGGATCTCGAATTCATCGGCGCAAGGTTGAACACACTTCAGGCAAAGGCCTTCCTGCCTCTAGACAGGGCACACAGGCTCATGGATCTAGCCAGCCACTTTCGCAGCAATTCCCTGGTCTCTGCCAGGCAATTTCTGAGACTACTCGGCCATATGGCTTCCACGGTTCATGTCGCCCCCAATGCCCGCCTGAACATGCGTCCTGCTCAATGGTGCCTTCTTACTCAATGGCATCAGGCCACGGGGAACCTGGCGGACTCAGTGCAGGTCTCCAACCTGCTGGTCTCTTCTCTTCAGTGTTGGATTCATCTGCCAAACCTGGTGCTGGGAGTGGATTTTCAATCTCCTCTGCCTTCTCAGGTGCTAACGACCGATGCTTCTCTCCTGGGTTGGGGAGCACATTGCCAAGGGACATGTACTCAAGGCCTCTGGACTCCTTGGGAGTCTGCTTAGCAGATAAACTTCCTGGAGCTCAGAGCCATTCGCCTAGCTCTGAGAGCCTTTGCCCACCTCACTTCTCACCAATCTGTACTGGTCCAGACAGACAATCAGGTTGCAATGTTCTACGTGAACAAACAAGGAGGCATAGGCTCCTTCCTTCTTTGTCAGGAGGCACGAAGACTGTGCTCTTGGGCTGTCCTTCACGGCATCTTCCTCAAAGCTGTCTATCTCCCCGGTCAAGAAAATTACCTGGCAGACAGGCTGAGCAGGATCCTCCAACCTCACGAATGGAGATTGGAATCGTTGGTTGTTCAGCAGATCTTTCTCAAGTGGGGCCTCCCCACCATGGATCTATTTGCCAGTCCCCTGAACACGCAGCTTCCCAGATTCTGCTCTCGGCAACCGCATCCTCTCAGAGTAGCGGCGGATGCTTTTCTGATTCCATGGTCCACAGGCCTCTTGTATGCCTTTCCTCCCATGCCACTGGTGTCTCGGACACTCTTCAAAGTTCTCAGAGAAAAAGCCTCGCTGATCCTAGTGGCTCCCCGGTGGCCGAGACAACCTTGGTTCCCGCTTCTAATGCAGCTGGCGGTGGACACTCCTCTTCCTCTGGGGTTTCAACCCGATCTCCTGACACAGGATCAAGGATCTCTCCTACACCCCAACCTCCGGTCCCTTCATCTGATGGCCTGGCTGCTGAAAGGGTAGTCCTTGCTCCCCTCCTGCTGCCTCGGGAGGTGGAAGCGGTCGTCTTGGCCTCGAGGCGGCCTTCCATCCGGAAGTCCTACGCTCTTAAGTGGCATCGGTTCTCCATTTGGTGTGCTCAGCAGTCTGAGAATCCCTTCTCCTGCTTGGTGGCAGTGGTCTTGCAATATTTGCTTTACCTCTCCAATCTGGGCCTTAAGTCCAACTCTGTCAGAGTCCACCTCAGTGCTCTCTCTGCGCTTCACGCACAAGTGGATGACAGGCCTCTTTCCAACAACCCTTTGGTGGCTCGCTTTCTCCGAGGCCTCCTTCTCATTAAGCCTCCTTTGCGGCCTCCAGCCCCTGAATGGGATCTGAATGTGGTCTTGCAGCAGATTACTTGTCCGCCTTTTGAGCCTATGGCTACCTGCCCTCTTCGTTTTCTTTCCTGGAAAGCTTTGTTTTTGGTAGCCCTTACTTCTGCTAGGCGCGTTAGTGAACTGCAGGCCCTAGTGTCTGATCCCCCTTACACTAGGTTCTACAGGAATAGGGTAGTCTTGCGGACTCACCCTAAGTTTCTTCCAAAGGTGGTTTCTCCGTTTCATATCAACCAGGAGATAGTTCTCCCCACCTTCTTTCCCAGGCCCCACTCCAGCCGAGCTGAGATGGTCCTGCATACCCTGGACTGTAGGAGGGCCTTATCCTTCTACCTTGACCATACGCGGGAGCATAGAAGGGCTGTTCAGCTCTTCGTTTCTTTTGACCCCAATAAGTTGGGGCTACCTGTCTCCAAGCGTACTTTGTCCATATGGGTTGCTGACTGTATCGCTTGGGCTTATGGGGCAGCCGGCCTCTCGTTGGAGGGTCGAGTCACGGCTCATCGTGTTAGGGCGAAGGCTGCATCAGTGGCTCATCTCTGCTCTGTTCCATTTGGCAGACATCTGCCGGGCCGCTACTTGGTCTTCAAGCCAGACTTTTGCGGCCCATTACTGCCTGGAGAGGGAGTCCCGCAGGGACAGTGCTTTCGGTCAGGCAGTTCTCCATAATCTCTTTGAGGTTTAGGCAACTCCTACCCTCCGACCCAGGCGTTGGGCTACCGGTCGGGGGCGTATTTCAGAGAGACAAGGCCACCGAAATCGAGACAGAATACGTTACCTGCACTCGGCTCTCGAGGAAAACCTCCACCCTCCCGAGGAAGAAGCTCCAGGGAAAGAAGCCTCCTTTTCTCTGGAAGGGACAGCTCTATTGAGGCTACCCCTCCATACCCGACTACCCAGACCCCTCAACAGGGTCACCAGAGCAAGGGAATGGGCCAAGGCCCAAGCAAACCCAAGGGCCGCAAACCCGAGCCATCAGCCCCAGCCTAGGCTGGGTCAGGGTTTTGACAACCTCAGCATAGCCTCTCTTCTGCGGGAGAGTCAGCTCCCAACAGGGGGATGCCTGGTCCATTTTGTTCACAGGTAGATTTCCATCACCACCGACTCATGGGCCCTTCAGGTGATCAGGGAGGGTTACCTCCTCCACCTGGACCAGCTGCCTTCACCCTACTTTCCCAGGGAGCCCCTTCGGACTCCCCTGCACCAGGCCCTGCTATTGTAAGAACTTGCAGGCCTTCTCAGGGACAGGGCTGTGAAGTCCATACCACACTTCCTGAAAGGAAAGGATTTTACTCCAGGTACTTTCTGGTCTCAAAAAGGAACAGGAGGACTAATTCCCATTCTGGACCTGAGAAACCTAAACAAGTTCTGGTGCGGGAGAAATTCAAGATGTTGCTGCCCTACCTCCAGCAGGGAGATTGGCTATGCTCCTTGGACCTGAAGAATGCTTATATGCACATCCTTATCCACCCAAGTCACAGATAGTATCTCATATTCATGGTCGGGGTGACCACTACCAATACAGGGTACTTCCCTTTGGCCTCGCCTCTGCACCAAGGATCTTCACCAAATGTCTAGCAGTGGTGGCTGTCTATCTCCATCTCCACAGGGCCTTTGTTTTCCCTTATCTCGACGACTGGCTGGTAAAAGGGGACATGGCCTCAGAGACCCTGCAGGCCACGGGCTGGACCATCCAGGTCTTGCAACACCTGGGATTCGTGATAAATCACCCAAAATTCCTCCCCACTCCAATGTAGGTCCTGGAGTTCATCGTGGCTCACTTGGACACTCTCCAAGCCCGGGCTTTTCTCCCCCTGGACAGGGCGGATCGCCTCACGGCTCTAGCAGCCGAAGTACAACGGTGCCTATGGCAGTCATTTTCCGGGCTGCCACCTAGTCCTCCGTTCACACTTTTGCAGCCCACTTCAGCCTGGAGAGGGAGTCCCGACGGGACAGTGCCTTCAGCCAGGCCATGCTCTGTAATCTGTCCGGGGTTTAGGCAACTCCTGCCCTCCGACCCTCTTTGTTCAGGCTACCAAAGCCAGGGTTCTCGCTGGATGCTGAGGTCCCCTGAGTCTGTTCTCAGATTTGCTTGCAGCTGCTCATGGCTGGGCTGTGCTTTTTTCTACCGGTCCTCGGTAGCCTGGAGCTAGGGAGTCCCATATGTGAGGACTGATTTCCTGCTTGTTCCTGGAGAAAGCATAGTTACTCACCTGTAACAGGTGTACTCTAGGGAAAGCAGGAATCAGTCCGCGCAACCCTCCCTCCTTCTCTTGGAGTAGCTCTTCATTTTTGGCCATCTTCTTTTGTCGGCTCTAGCTATGTCATCTGACTGAGCAAATGCACCCTTGGGTGGGAAGGGGACCATGCATGCGTGGTGGCATCTCCCAAAGGCTTTCTTTGAATACTGGGGAGATGCTTCCGCGAGGGCTCCATCGGTGGTGACGTCACCCATATGTGAGGACTGATTCCTGCTGTCCCTGGAGAACACCTGTTACAGGTGAGTAACTATGTTTTCTCAACGCCATTCTTGGGACATGCCTGCCAGGTTTTCAGGATAACCACAATGAATATGTATATGATAGATTTGTATATAATGGAGGCAGTGCATGCTAATCTCTCTCATGCATATTCATTGTGGTTATCTTGAAACCTGACTGGCTAGATGTGTCCCAAGGACAGGATTGAGAACCATTGCTTTAAAGGGAATTCTGTCTTGCACATTGGGAGGTGAGTTTCTTTTCCCAGATACTCTAGTCTGTTGGGAAGAGAGATGGGAGATTCATTCCTCCTTCCCACCCCCCCCCCCCTCCCGAGAATTTAGGATTGCCAGATAGCTTTGGACCAAAATCAGAACATTTTTTCAAAAAATAACACTTTTCAAATAAACGTTTTTTTATTAGGCATCAAACACAATAAAACATTATTTACATGTATTTATTTTCGTCAGCCAAAATCTTTTGTAGATATCACCACAAGATAATGAATAATTTATTTTAACTTGAAGCAAGCATTTTACAATTTTAATATCCAGTCAATTTCAATCATCCGTCCATTGCTTCTTACATATCATAAATATTCATTCCACAGAGCATTTAATGTGCGAATTGAAAAAATTATACTAACTAGTGTTTTCAAATTGACACATGTTTTGTTCTCAAATAAAGTGGTCTATTTTTTATCAATTGGCAAATTATTAAATTAATCTGAAGGCGTCTGTAGCAATAAGTTCAATTCGTTTGTTTCATCAAACAATGAATCTTTCATGGCAATGAAAAAGAAAAACATAATGTTTCTTTTCTCCATTTTATGTACAATAAGCGAATAAAAATAACTTCATTTATATTATAATGTTCATCTTAATTATCTGTCAAAACTTTACAGAAATTCAGGACAAGTCAGGACAAAACGCCAAAATTTAGGACAAAATCAGGACAATTTTCAAATCATGACAAGCTTCCAAAAAGCAGTACAATCCTGATAAAATCAGGACATTTTATATTGTTATATGTAGCTGCTGTCATTGCAGAATTAAATGTTAAAATGTAAACCGCTGCTCTCCCTGGAAGGAGCGGTATAAAAATGAATTCAAATAAACCCTGAATATATTGTAAGTGGGTATTATATTCTTGGAGATTCTAACCTCTAACTAGGTGTGAAACTTTGTTCTTGGAGCCAGTTAACCCCAGCCCAAGGCCAGGTATGCGTGTCATGGGCAGCTGGTGCTGCTGCTGTCCTGGTCACCTCTGCAGCACTAATATAGCATGGGGCAGACACTATCACTGGGTTACCTGTGCAAATGTATTGCAAAGCTTCTCTCTTTCATTTTCTGTTCATGGTTATCTCATTTTTTTCTTTATTCTCCTTTTTATCTTTTTCCCTTTCTCCTCCTTCCTATTCCTTTTTTCCTTTTCCCCTCTTTCCATCAAATTGCTTCTTTTCCCTTCTCTTTCCAGTTTTATTCCTTTTCTCCTTCTTCTTTCCTCCTCTCCATCTTCCTCTTTTTTTCCTGTCTTCCTTTTTGTCTTCCCCTCTCTCCGTCCTGCAGTTAATAATGTCCGTCATGTCGTCCTTGCTGGGAGTGCCAGGAGAGTCAGGGAGCTGCCAGCAACCTGATTAAAATGCTGCAACTGTCTGGTGACAGATGGGAGAAGCAAAGCTACAGTCAATGAAATGGAAAAGCAATGAACGAAAATAGCAGTGGGAAGAGAGGGCCAGGGTGGGCATACAAATCGGACCAGGAGGATACCTCATCTCCGGGGAAAAACACAAAAAGCAGCAGCAGCTGCTGACAGAAGGAATCTGGCTGGGTTATCTCCTTTTTGGTTAAACGTCAAGGGATTGGTTTGATTGTGGAATGATGAAAGGAAGAAATCTTTCACGTTTTCTTTCCATCCTTCCTCAGGGGCCAACGCAGAAACCTTGCAGTAGAGCCATGTATACCTCGGTGCATTTTTTTTTTAATTTATAGTTTTCAGAAAATCTTTACATGAAATTTACCCATCACCATCATCCATCAGCCTCAGTAATAAACAAACAAACATAATCATTTCAAATCAACACAAAATTAAACCCAACCTTTCTCTCCCTCCTCCCCCTGGGTCATAATTACAATATAATTAACAACCTTATCCTTGGTAGTGTCCAGTAAATCTGTTACTTCCACCATTTTTCATAGATCCTACAAGGACCTCAGAATGTGTCCTGCCATTTATGGACCATGGCAGTAATTTCAGACATCCTGTAAATCCAGTCCAATCTCTTCATCACTCACGAAACCCCAGGAGTCCCTGAACTCTTCCACTGTTGCACTACTTCCATGTGAACTGCCTATATGCACATCCTTGCCACCTTCTCCCCTTGTCTTTCCATCTCTCCTCAGTGGGATATTTGCCAAAAAATTCCTAGGATCTGGCTCTACCTACTTACCTGTTATTTCCCCAATCGGGTCCACCACTTTTTCCCAAAAAGCCCTTTATAAAAGGACAAATCCACCAGATAGGTAAATTCCCCCCTTGACCACATTGTCTCCAGCAGAATGGACTATAATTTCTCCAGGAACAAGCAGGGAGTCAGTCCTCAAATATGGGTGACATTGGTGCTGACGGAGCCCGTGCAGAGCATTTCCCCAGCTTTCAAAGAAAGCCTTTGGGAATGCTACCACGCATGCGTGGTCTCCTTCCTGCCCAAGGGTGCCATCTTGTTCAGTCTCCTTTTTTTTGCAGAGCCCAACGGATACATGTCCTGTTTCCCAGAAAAATTCCTTAAAAAAAATCCTTAGTTGAGTTTTCCTAGTTTGCATACCGGTTCCTCTTCCCACCTCGAGCCGACGCTGTTCTCAGCTCTCTTTCCTTTTTTCATCAAGGTCTGCCTCAACTGGCGTTTCTGCCCTTTTATGCCTGGGGGTCATCAACACTGTCCAGGTGTGATACACCATGTGATCATTGCAGTCAAATTATATCTGTCACAGACACCCACGACTGCTGCTTGTATTTATTTAATTTTTTAACATTGTTTGTATACCGCACTATTTAACATCAGCACGGTTTCCAGGAAACACAGATGTCCAAGGGGGGGAAACCTTGGACTTACATTAAACAAGGAATTCAAACTTGGATAACAGATAACAACTATGTACAAACTTTTCAATATAAACTATGTACACAACTCTTCAATCCATCTATGTGTGCTGTGCAAAGGTCTTTGTGGGGGATATGTCAGGGTGGAATAAGTGGATATGGATGGGGTGCGGCTACGTGATGTCTTCAGGGTTGGGAAAGCATTGAAGGAAAAGGTAGTGTTTTAAAGCCTTTCTGAACTGGAGAAGGTTGTTTATGGCACGGATATTGGGTGGTAGGTTGTTCCAGCATGATGGTGCAGCTAATACGAAGGCACGGTTTCTAGAGGCATTGGTGCATTTGGTAATGGTCTTCGGGAGTATTAAGGAGTTGGTGGCAACAGATCTTCTGAGTCTGTTGGGAGGGGTAAGCTGGATGAGTTCAGTGAGGGCATTAGCCGTGCATTTGTTGATGGCTTTGAAGGTTATTGTTAGGATTTTGAAGGTGACTCTGTAGCGTATTGGGAGCCAGTGCAGTGTCTTCAGGATAGGGGTGATGTGCTGTCTGCTAGATGCTTGTTGGAGGGTTCGAGCTGCGGTATTCATTGCTAGCTGCAAAGGTTGTAGAGTGCACTTCGGTAGGCCGAGGAGGATGGAGTTCGCGTAGTCGAAGTGGGGCATCACCTTGGCACAGATCACTACAGTACCTCCTGTGACCTGTGTCAGGCCATTATCCCTCGGACCAAAAAGAAAAGGTCGGAGTTGCAAGAGTTGATGTTCCCGCAGTCCGGCTCAGCCCCGGCTTCCCCAGTGTGAGCCCAAAGCCGAGCACCTCCCATGAGGCCCGGGTGTCTTCGGAGTCCCGCAGCGGCAGCTCCTCCGGAAAGACGCTGGACCCTGGCAAGAAAAAGAAAAAATCCTCGAAGCCATTTGGGGTTCCACCAAGGAAACCTGGTAAGGTTCCACGGAGGGACTTGGGCGACTCTGAGCAGCGCCCCCCCCCCCCCCCAGGTCTCTAGGAAGGAGTCCTCAGCCGGTGGTGACCACATGAGGCTCCCTGAGGCCACTGTCCTTGTTGAGTACACGCTCACTAGAGTGCCAGCGCCGGGCCCAAAACCCTTGGTGCCCACACTGAAAGCTGTGGAGCCTTCTGGCATTGAGGCCAGAATGGCGGTCCTGGAACAGAATATCTCTGCCATCCTGGTCATGCAGCAGGCGATGATGTCAGGTTTGTCCACATCATCTTCCCTGACAACCAGGCTCCCAACTGCGGTGGCATTTCCGGATGTCAAGCTGGCCCCTGAGCACTATCGGCCTCTGGCTAGCCCTCGGCGCCAATCGAGGTCCAGGTCCCAGTTCCGATCTTCAGGTGTTTGTTCCTCCCCAGTTAATTTCCAGGAGTCTGACCCAAGACTGGTCAGGGGATCCTGGTTCCCCGATGCAGACCTCGACGCCTTCGGAGTCAGACTGGCAGACCGACGTTGAGGCCTCTCCCAAGACCTCTCAACACCAAGACAGCCCCTCGGAACTGTCTCCCCAGGAACTCCGATGCCATTCCCCACCCGAGGACATGGCATTCCACGACTTCATCCGGGACATAGCCCAAGACCTCTCGGTCCCGACCAAGTCTGAGGAGGACCTGCACACTGAAGAACTGGAAATCCTCCAATATGAGTCTCCACCAAAGGAGGCTCTGTCTGTGCCGGTGTAACCCATCCTCAAAACGGCTGTGCCTATGGATGTGGGAGACCCTGGCCTTGGTGCCGGTGGTCAGCCGGCGCCTCAACGCCATTTACAGTATCCAAAAGGCCCTACTTCCCCACATTTCCATGGTGGTGGAGTCTTTGATGCAAAAGCTCAAGAGTCAGAAGACTTATTCTTCTGTACCCCCGGGTAGAGAGGCCAGAGCCCTCGATGCCCTAGGGCACAAGTGTTTCCAGGGGTCCATGCTGGGCTGCCAGATACAAATCTATGAGCTGTACATAGGGATGTATCTTAAGAGCCTCATTCAGGAGCTTGTAGGCTTCTCAGCAGGGCTCGCTGGGGAACCCCCTACAACGGTTCCATACCTTGGTGGCCATCATCCGGGACTGCTCTAAGTTCCTGTCCCAGGCTGCCTATGATGGGTTTGGGGCGGCAGCCCGGGCAGCAGCCGTAGACCTCAGATCTTGAGCAGTGGGTCTAGGAAAAACTGCTGGATGTCCCCTGCACCAGGGAAAACCTGTTTGGGAAATCTGTGGCTGACAAGGTGGCGGAGATTGAGGCCGAGGTGGTGACCCAGGCATAGGCTCTCAAAGAAGACCTCTACCCTTCCCCATAAGAAAACCTCGGGGAAAAGGCCAACTTTCTCAAGGAAGAAGGGCCCTTTCCATCAGAGTCACCAATATCAAGCCTTCCCAAGCCAGCAGCAGCAGGGATCCCAGCCCAAGGGCCAGGTACACAGACCCAGGAAGCCAAAGGCTCCCAAACCGCAGATGCCAGGTCTACCTCAAACTGGTGGGAGCTTTTGGCTCCCAGGGTGGGGCCTCCATCCCCCTTGGGAGACCCTCACCAGCCCACAGAGGGCCGCCTGGCACTCTTCACCCACAGGTGGCCCGTGGTCACCTCGGACCAGTGGGCGCTCCAGATGGTGAAGGAGGGTTACCACCTCCACTTCCAGCTGCCACCTCCAGTGCGACCTCTCCTTCACTAGGCCCTCTTGCTCTCAGAGCTAGCAGGTCTTCTAAGGGACAAGGCAGTAGAGCCTGTTCCCCAGCACCTCTGGGGCAAGGGCTTCTACTCAAGGTACTTTCTTGTCCCCAAAAGAACAGGGGGTTTCAGACCTATCCCGAACCTCCGAGACCTGAACAAGTTCCCGGTGAGGGAGAAGTTCAAAATGCTCTCCCTTGGGAGACTGCTGCCCTACCTCCACCAGGGAGACTGGCTTTGCTCCTTGCACCTAAAGGATGCTTATACCCACATCCTGGTCCACCCATTTCACCAGCAATACCTGAGATTTATGGCAGGGGGAGGCCACTACCAATACAAGGTACTTCCCTTTGACCTGGCCTTCTCACCAAGAATGTTCACAAAGTGCCTAGCAGTGGTAACCGCCCATCTGCGCCTACAAGGGGTGTTCGTCTTCCCCTACTTGGTCAACTGTCTCATCAGAGGCGGCACAACTGCAGAGGCTAGTCAGGACACAGAATGTACCATCCTCATCCTGCAGCACCTGGGGTTCATCATCAACTATCCCAAATCACATCTCTCTCTGGTGCAAGACCTAGAGTTCATCGGTGCTCAGCTGGACACGGTGCGGGCCAGAGCCCTCCTCCCTCAGGACAGGACAGAACGCCTCAAACAGCTAGCAGCAGAGGTCCAACACTGCAGAACAGTGCCAGCTCACCTTCTCCTCCGCCTGCTGGGACACATGGCCTCTACTGTCCATGTCACACCCCTAGCCTGCCTGCACATGTGGACAGCTCAGTGGTGCTTGTGTTCTCAGTGGACCCAGGCCATGGGCCAATTCCGGGACAGGGTCAGGGTCTCCCACCAGCTGGTGAGATCCCTCGACTGGTAGCAAAACCTGGGCCGCCTCCTGGGCGCCCCCACCGCAGAGTATCCTGACCACAGATGTGCTATGCTTTAGCGTAGTAGTTTTGCTCAGAATTTTCTTGCACTAGATTACTTTCTGCATTGGGATTAAGACTAGCATGGGTAAATCCTGAGCAGAACACTGCACTGTTAAATAAATAAATAATGCAGTTTGCTGCATGGGTCTGTCAGTCATTCACCAGGTTTTTTTCCTGCCCTGGTAATGTGGAGGGGAATTTTAGAAGGGACAACTGGGATGTCTAAGCCAGAATGTCTGGAAAAAAAAGCAGGCATGTCTAGATGCAGACATGATTTCACTAATGTGGATGTGCCCGATATGGACATCTGCAGGGACATCTACATAGACATCCCTAGAATAGTATTTCAGAACCTGGAAGTCTAGGAATAGCATAATGGTTAGAGTAGTGAACTAGGAACAGGGAGGCCAGGGTTCAAATCCCACTGCTGCTATCATTGTGATTGTGCTGAGTAGTGGGGGTGATGGAATTCCATCTTCTTCTCACCCTCTGGATGTTTTTCAGCCACAACAAGCACTTTCCCAATGCTTATTCATGCCTGGAGCACTTCTAAACGTAGACGTGACACCAGATGTCGGTGAGATTTCTGAGATCAGGCAAGAACGTCCATGTTCCTGGGAACTCCTCAGCCATGCCTCCATCACGCCCTCGTTCAGACTTGGACTTCCTCATTCTGGGGACGTCAACAGACCTGGCTTCTAAAATGGATTTGGACATTTCTGTGCCCATTTTTGGATGTCAAAAGCGAAAATAGGTCTTCCAAATGACCCTCATAGGGACTCCTCCATTCTTTTTAACATATTCATAAATGACCTGGAAATCAGAATGAGTGAGGTGATCAAATTTGAAGATGACACAAAATTATCAAAGTTGTTAAAACATGAGGATTGTGAAAAATTGCTAGAGAATCTTCATGAATTGGACGTCCAAATGGCAGATGAAATTTAATGTGGACAAGTGCAAAGTTATGCACCTAGGAAAGAACAGCCCATACTACAGTTATACGTAGAGAGAAAGGAAGATGCTGGAGACCTGGAGCTGGTGTGAGTCAGAGAGGAGGAAGAAAGAGGAGGGTGCTGAGCAGTGGGGTAAATGGATGCTGTTGCCTTGCAGGAAGAAAGCAAGCAGAGGATTCTGTTGCACAGGGCCGGTGCTAGGGTTTCTGGCACCTCCCTGCAACCTATAGATCGGCGCCTTCTCCTTCAGTATTAATCTGGCCATACCTCAACACCCCACCCCCCTCCATAAGGAGCCTACCCAAAAAAAGCAGCACTGTAAATACTACAGCAGGCCCTGGAACATCCAAACACCTATTTGAAAAGCTGAACATTTCAGATTACTACAGTATAAAGATCCCTACGTACAAACTCCATGTTAACAGAACACCTGGTCTTGGTCACACATTCAGAACACAGACCCTAACCAAGTACAGAATAAGTGACCACAACCTAAACATAAAAATATGTAGCTAAAAATTAAACTGCAACACCAGTGAAATGGAAAGCAATGAATTTCCCTATAGTGTATAAAATATAAAGATTGAAAATAAAATTATTTTTTCTTCCTTTGTTGTTTGACCATTTTATTCTCTGATCATGCTAGTACCACTCTGAGGTTTCTATTTTCCTCTGTCTTCTCTTAGCTGTCTTTCTGTCTTGTCCATTTGCCATTTCTTGTCTTCGCTTTTGTTTTCTTCAATTTGTTCCACTGAGTCAGTGTTTTTGAAGTTTAGGAGTTTGAGCTTGCTGTGATTGAATTGCACCTTGGCTTTTATCTCAAACCACACCGTGTGATGATCGCTGCTGCTCACAGGGGCTCCTACCCAGACATTCAACGGTGGGTGTGGTTTGAGATAAAAGCCAAGGTGCAGTCCAATCATAGCAAGCTCAAAGTCCTAAACTTCAAAAACACCGACTTCAGTAAAATGGCCAAGTACCTAAAGGAGGAGTTGGCAGGGTGGAAGGGGATAAGGGAAGTAGAATTGCAATGGGCTAAAGTAAAGGTGGCAATAAAAGGGGCAACAGATAAATATGTAAGAAAAGTAAATAAAAACAAGGGGAGAAGGAAACCCATTTGATTCTCCAAAGAGGTGGCTGCTCAAAGGCAAAAAACACAGCTTTCGCAAAATTCAAAAGCTTGCAAACAGAGGAACACTGAAATGAATACAGGATCAAACTCAAATAGACAAAGAGAAATAAGATTGGCCACTGTTGGAAACAGAATACTGGGCTTGATGGACCTTGGTCTGACCCAGTATGGCATATCTTATGTTCTTAAAGGTAGAGGAAAAGATGGCTAAAGATGTGAAGTGTGGTGACAAAACTTTCTTCAGGTATATTCGGGAAAGGAAGAAGATCAGAGGTGGAATTGTAGGACTCAAAAGTGCTGGGAACGGACCTGTGGAAAGTGACATTGAAAAAGCGAAATTGCTGAACAAATACTTCTGCTCTGATTTTACTAAAGAAAACGCTGGAGAAGGGCCACCTGTAACTCCCAAATATAAAAATGGGAATGAAGTAGATACCACACCATTCACAGAAGATGATGTGTTAGAACAACTTGCTAAACTGAAAGTGGACAAGGCCATGGGACTGGATGGGATACATGCCAGGATACTGAAAGAGCTCAGAGAGGTTCTTGCAGGGCCATTAAAGGATGTTTTCAACAGATCCTTGGAAACAGGAGAAGTTCCTCAGGACTGGAGAATGGCTGATGTGGTACCTCTTCACAAAAGTAGTGACAGGGAGGAAGTGACAACTACACGCCCGTGAGCCTTACCTCGGTGGCGGGAAAAGTAATGGAGGCACTCCTGAAAGAGCGAATAGTGGATTTTCTCAAAACGAACAGGTTGCAAGATCCGAGGCAACATGGTTTTACCGAAGGACGATCTTGCCAAACAAATCTGAATGAGTTCTTTGGGTGACCAGAGAACTAGATCAGGGGTATGCGATGGATGTCATCTACCTGGATTTCAGCAAAGCCTTTGATGATACTGTTCCTCATAGGAGGCTTATCAATAAACTCAGTAGTTTGGGAATGGGTCCCATGGTGGTAAACTGGATCAGAAATTGGTTGACTGACAGACAACAGAAGGTGATGGTAAATGGAGCTCACTCAGATGAAAGAAAAGTGATTAGCGGGGTGCCCCAGGGTTCGGTCCTGGGTCCGGCACTGTTCAATGTATTTGTGAGTGATATTGCTGAAGGACTGAATGGAAAGGTCTGTCTTTTTGCAGATGACACAAAAATTTGCAACAGAGTGGACTCCCCCGAGGGAGTGGTTAACATGAGGAAAGATCTACAAAAGCTGGAAGAATGGTCTAATGCTTGGCAATTAAGATTTAATGTGAAGAAGTGCAGTGTCATGCACTTGGGTAGCAGAAATCCAAGGGGGAAATGTACGCGATAGGGTGCGAGAGGTAGGTGTGCACAGATCAGGAGAAAGACCTTGGTGTGATGATTTCTGAAGATCTCAAGGTGGCAAAACAGTGTGACAGGACGATGTCAAAAGCCAGGAGGATGTTGGGCTGCATACAAAGAGGAATTACCAGCAGAAAGGAAGAGGTACTTATGCCACTGTACAAGTCACTGGTGAGGCCTCACTTGGAATACTGTGTTCAGTTTTGCAGACCATATCTTGCAAAGGATGTGAAAAGACTGGAAACTGTTCAGAGGAAGGCGACCAAAATGATTTGGAGCCTGCATCAGAAGCCTTATGAGAAGAGACTTGAAGACCTAAATATGTACACTTTGGAGGAGAGGAGGGATAGATAGGGGAGATATGATTCAGACCTTTAAATACTCAAAGAGAAATAATGAACAAACAAACCTCTTCCAAAGACGGGGAAGCTGTAAAACTAGAGGGCATAACATGAAGCTGCAAGGGGGTAAATTGAAAGGCAATGTCAGGAAATACTTTTTAAGAGAAAGGGTGGTGAATGCTTGGAATGCCCTCCCAATGGAGGTGGTGGGGGCAAACACAGTGATGGAATTAAAAATGGCATGGGACAGACACAGTGGATCCCTTTACAGCAACAGGATAAAATCAAAATAAACTGAACAATCTAATTTCTCAACAAATAGGGGTGTCCTACATGAAGCGGTGGGTTCACCCCTAAACAAAGACATGGGGAGGGGTGGCCTGCACAGAGCAGCAGGTGCACTTACTCTTGCCATCTTACTGGGCAGACTAGATGGACCATACTGGTCTTTATCTGCCGTCATTTACTATGTTACTATATGTTGAATATTCATCTTTTCCCTTCAGCTTTCTTCCATTTATTTTTCTCTCTTTCTGTCCACTCAGATTTCACTACTCTTTCTTACTATCCAGTCCTCAATGCCCCTCTTTTTTTTTACTCCATCTACCTACTACTTTTTAACCCTCACCCCAGTCCTCCCATTCTCACTCACTCTTCCTGCCTCCCCCCACCCCCCCCCCCCCCCCCTGCCATCTAACATATCCCATCTCTCTTTTTCTGCCTCTACCTGTCCTCTCCCCTGGGAAAAGAATTTGTGCGACACTGTTCCTGGTGTCTTCTTTCTTTTTCCAAATCGGTGACAGAAAAATCTCATAGCACTATCCCCAGCTTTATCTTTTTCTCCATGTCAGCATGCAGCAGCCAGTGCTGCCTGTAGCATTCACTTCTGGTGAATGGCCCTGCGCATTGGCTGACATTGCCGACTCAGAAAAAGAAAGATGAAGCAGGGGATGGTGCTGCATGATGCTGGAGCTGCATGCACAATGAGTTGTGCCAGTTCCTGGGCCCTCCATCTGAGTTTCCACTCACTCTCCCCATACCTAGCCAATCTTAGATTCTGTCTTCTTCTTTTCTCCCACCCAATTTTAAAGTCTCTACTTAAGTACCAGTCCCTGCTTTCCCCCATCTCACTTTCTCCAGTACTGCCTCCTTACATCCCTTCTGCACCCCCCCCCCCACCTAATCCTTCTCTGACCCTGTCTTTCCTCCTCCTTATCACAGCATTCATTCTTATGCCCCTCCCTCTCAACTGTTCCCGCTGTACCTTTTTTCTCCCTCCACACAAAATATCTGTCCCCTTCTCCATCCCTCTCCCCGCCACCACCTTCTTCTCCCCCAGCCCCACCCCTTTCCACTCCTCCCCAAGCATCAGCTGCCTTCTAGTTCCAGCTCCTCCCAACATCATCTCCCTTTCAGTCCAGATCCCTCATTTTCCCAACATCTCCCAGCATCCGCCCATTTCCAGTCTTAGCCCCCCCAGTATCAGTATTCCTCCATTTCCAGTCCCTCCAAGCATTAGCTCCTTTCCAGTGCCTGGATCCCCCAACATCAACCCTTTTCCAGTCCTGCCCCCTCCCCCACGCAGTATCAGCCCCCCTTCAGTCACACCCAACACTATCTCCCTTTCAATAGATGTTTCCACATTCCCCATCATTAGACCATTTCCCATTCTAGCCCCCATTCCTCGTACAGTGTCACTGGGCCCTCCCCACCTTCCCCCCACAAGGGGCCCCACACGTGCCTTAATGGCTTCAGAGGGAGCCAGTAAGGCCTGAAGCCCGGATCTCTGGCTAACTTCTGCACAGCCACAGGAGTAAACAGCAGTGTTTTCCTTTACTCCCGCAACTGTGATAAATCATAGCTGCCGGCATCACTGAGTGCCTGGAGGTTAAACAAGTCCACTTTATATTTTTGGTTGAAATTTAAAAGCCTGGCCATTAATTGTACCACAAGCATTTGGAAAAGTTGAATGCAGTATGCAGTTATTCTCTCTGGTTCGCTAACACTTTTGCTGAAAAGTCTGGTAAGCGAGTAATAGCTCTGACCTTCATATTTCAGTTCTTTTCCTTTTCCGAAGGCCATCAAAAGTAAGACCTTTATAAATTACCTGTCTGTGTTTGCCCTTCTCTTGTCTTTGCCTTTTCATGTTTTCCTGTAAGAAAGTTATTGCTTTTCTCACTGCTCCCTTGATTCTTTGGTAACCAGTTTTCACATAACATGCAGATTTTTGTCTCTTAGGGGCATGTTTACTAAACCGTCTTAATCTGCGCTTTGCAACGTTATCGCGCAATAAGGTACCTTATCGCGCAATAATGGCGCTTTATCAGGCGCACAGGTACCTTAGCACGCGATAACGAGCGCTGAAAGCGGGGAAAGGCTCCCGGAGGGTGGAAGAAGGCTCCCCAGGGGCGGAGAGAGCGGGTCAATGGGCGGAGAGTGGGAGGGGCGAGGCTCCCCGCACACTAACGCTGTGAAATCTGAGGCTCAAAATTAACGCCAGTGAAACCCTGGCATTAGAGCCGATTTAAAGGGAAAAGAAACTATTTCCGTCAGCAATGTACAGCAAAACCAGGGAAACCTACAAAAAGTGATAAGTGTGATACATGTGCACGGAACAAAAGGGCAAATAAACATTGAAAAGGACCCCAACAAGATGTAAAAAAAACATAACCAAGCTGGGCAATAGTGATATCAATGGGAAACATCAAAAAACACTCCCAAGAAAGCTCCAAAAAAAGATATGAATTTTGGAAGGGTCTATGCTCCGTCCCCATACAAGGTGAATGAGCCCACAGTGAAATTGCGCTGAGCAGGGTTTCCAACTCCATTGGCCAGGTTTCCTATGGTGTGCACATGTTCCACAACAGCAGGGCGGGCATGTCGGAACGGGCAACTGGACAGATGCTGCAAAAGGGGACACAGAGGGCTGCAGGCGGCACATGCTGTGGTGCAGCTGGGCCACAGTGCGGACTAGGGTGATGCCTAGCTGGCCCATAGGAATGCTGAAACAGTAGAGCAGCCAGACAGCAACTGCTGAGGGCCCAACATGGGCACGAGTGTGCTCCCCACAGTGTCACAGGGGATAGTACCCAGCAGGGGTACCCCCAAGGGCACGAAACATTGGCATGTGGTGCTGGGGGGAAGCGTGGACAGCTATGCAGGCACCCCTACCCCAGAACCTGCACCATAGGCAGCTGCCTACCCGCACACTGGATGGCCTGAGACTGCGCTCCACCAGCACCACCAGCAGAAGGGCATGTCAGCATGGTGGCAGAGGGATACTGGTGGTGAAGGGGGCAGTGGCAGCTGCCCAGAGCAGACCATGGCCTAGCCCTGTTCAGGTGGGTGCCGTGCACTGCAACAGACAGGCTCTGTCTGACAAACAGCCATGGTATCTCCAGGGACTGTACTGTCTCTGTGGCCACAGTGTGGTGCAGTACACACAGACAGTGTGTTCAGGAGCAGAAGGTCACAGGTTCAAGTCCCAGCTGTGGCTCCTGCCAACCCAGTGCCCATGTTTTACCCACTACAAAACCGTGGTAGTAAAGACAAACCTTTATTGCAGAGAACATAAACATGCATCAAACGCCTATATTTTACCCTACAGAGCACAGACACCATAAACATGCGCATTACCTAGAGCAGAGTCCCCCAAATGCAGTCCTGGAGGGCCACAAATCATTCAGGTTTTATGCTGTCTCCAATATAAGGGCATGTCAGCAGGGTGGCGGAGGGGTACTGGTGGTGGAGGGGGCAGTGGCTGCTGCCCACAGCAGACCGTGGCCTAGCCCTGTTCAGGTGGGTGCCGTGCACTACAACAGACAGGCCCTGTCTGACGAACAGTCATGGTATCACCAGGGAATGCACTGTCTCTGTGGCAACACGGTGGTGCAGTGCACACAACCAGTGTGTTCAGAAGCAGAAGGTCATAGGTTCAGGTCCCATCTGTGGTTCCTGCCAACCCAGTGCCCATATTTTACCCACTACTAAAACGTACTAATACAGACAGAACCTTTATTGCAGATGACGTAAACATGCCCAAAACACCTACATTTTACCCTACAGAGCACAGACACCATAAACATGTGCATTACATTGAGCAGAGTCTCCCAAGTGCAGTCCTGGAGGGCCAAACACCATTCAGGTTCCATGCTGTCTCTAATAAAGATGCCTGTGCTGCATTTCTATGTGCCGCCCCCATGGTATGCAGATGTATCTCATGCATATTCATGAGGGACAGCATGAAAACCTGAACAGTGTCTGGCCCACCAGGACTGGAGTCGGGAACCTCTGCCCTCAAGCAGCGGCCAACAGGGGCAGACACACCCGCACCCACAGGCTCCATTATCCAATGCCTCCTGGAGAGGCAGGATGTTGGGCCCTGCGTGCATCTCCCAACACTAGCACTTGCATACCTTAGCAATGCCACCCTAAACCTGGGAATATGGTACACAGCTATCAAAAGGTTGCTATGATTACTGGCAGATAGCAATTCCGAAGTTAAGTACAACTTTCTGATTGAGCTGCATCATAGCAACCTTTCTGATGTCTGTGGAGTGTGCTACAGGTCTTGTGTCTGACAGTGTTTACCACCCTGGGGAGTGACCCTAACAGTATTGCATACCATAGCAAATGCCTGCACTGTGCCCAGGACTGGTGCGGTGGCCAGGGCTGCCAAACACCTCTATAGTTGCACAATGTTGGCATAGGTGTGGGGAGTGTGTGTCTGTCCAGTGTGTGGTGGCTGCAAACATCCTCCACAGCCCACACTGCTAGCATTGTTGCCAGTATTGGCCTGCCGATGTGCATAATGAGGAGCAAGGTACTGTGGGAATAGCATGGATAGGGTGGCCTGGCCTGGATTCATCTGTACAGAGCATAGGGCAATGGCTCGGACATTGTAGTGCCCGGCCACCACCTGCACAGACAGGGTGGCTACAGCATGTCCTGCTGGGAGGTCACTCTCACCCTGACTGAGCAGTGACCACGGCATGGCTAGGTTCCCCCATAGTGCTATATAGTATTTCTCTCATGTGATATTTATGAGTTCTCTTTTGGGGCACAATCACTGACTTATCTGCTTGGTGTGTATGCTGACATCCCAGTTCTGGGTACACGCATCTTCTCCAGGAACATGCACTATGGACTAGCTAGCAGACTGTCTGCAGCTAGTATGTGTCTTGCTGGAACACCTTGCAGGGTGCAGTGGCTGGAGGCTTGCTCCTGGAGAATGTCAGATAGTGGTGGGGGGCAGCTGAGCATTTCCAGGCCTACTGTCTGTCTGCTATTGCTTTATGGATGTGTACAGCTCTGCATTGCCTGACCTGTAGGGTGTCTGTTCCCCAGCAGGACTGGGGTTGATGGTCCCCTCTACTGCCACCATTGCAGGGAGGTAGAATGTGGATCTGTTGGTGGGCGATCCTGTTTCCCACCCTGAGCCCCAGAGGGTGGGTTGTGTGGTGGTACATAATCCACCTATGGGTCCAAACACCCCCCCTTCACCTACATCATGTAACCATGGCACCAACATAAGATATGCACTATTCTGGGTGCATCATAGCCCATAAGGGCTAGACATGACTGAGAAATACAGAAGGACACAGATGTATCCTAGGTGTGTCTGCAGGGACTACCTATCACACACAGTAGCACTGATGGGGACCTGCAGCATGGCGTATTTCAGCCATGAAAGGTGCTGTGGACCTGGTGCTGGGCGCCCCACCTCACCCTCAGGGTGAGCACAGTACCTGCACAATGTGACGTTCTGTAGCTACTCTGTGCCAGTACCACATACGGTCAGTTCCCCCTACCAGGCCGAGGTGCTGTGGGGTTGCATACCCCATCTTGTGCCCATCTGTAGAATGCTGATTTGCATGTGCAGTGCATCATGGGTATGGGTGGGTTAACCCTATCCTGGTAACCACAGCAGACAGTTTGTGTGGTGACGTGCAGTCCTTCTGCAGCCAGCCAGGGGTTTGTTAGCAGCTGTAGGCCACTGGTTACTTTGGTGCCTGTAGAGCCAGAGGTCATGGGTTCAAACCCATGGTGGGGTTATTTGATAAGGCTGTCCGAGGCATTGTCTATTTTTAATGTACATTAGTGCTGCCAGCAAAAACACCCTCAGTGTATTGTAACCATAAGGCGCCTTATAGGGCGCCCTATAAAGCACCTTATAGGGCGCCTTATAAGGTGCCTTATAAGGTGTCCTCTAAAGCGCCTTATAGGGTGCCCTATAGGGGACATTATAGGGTGCCTTGGCGGACAGTGCACTTTATAATGTGCCCTATGTAGTGCCTTATGCGGCACCTTAGGTTACGGCACGTGAGGGTGTGTTTGCTGGCAGCACTAATTAAACTACAAATAAAATGCCACAAAAATCAATACTTACACGTAAAAGCTAATGCCTCAGCCAGCCTTATGGATTAGGCACACTGGGGGATCGAACTCATGACCCCTGTACCATCAGTCAGTGTATTAACCATTGTGCTACACCTCTGTTTGCGCGCCTACTTAAGATTACCGCATGTTAACGTGCTTAGCGGCGTCTTGCCCGATAATGTGCGCAGTGCATGTTATCGTGTGATAATCCCGTTTTGCTACTTTAAGACCGAAACACCCACTCCTTTTATAGCATCCTGCACACTAAGGCCGGGCGCACGTTAAGACAGTTTAGTAAACATGCCCCTTAGTGTCTGGTATTTTAAATATCCTTATATTATTCCATTGATTTTGTTTATTTATTTAACCCTGACAGAATTTTCAACTGGCTTAATGAGACCATTCCTCACGGGTCAGCCCTCTGTTATTCACTTCTCTTTATTATATAGCCACCATTCATTTATTTCTTGCAATAACTATAATAATTTTTTTACGTTTTTTTCACTCTTTTTCTAAGTATCTGCTTCCTCTGCGATTCATAATACTGTCCTCCTGATGAGGTCTATGTTTCGTAGTTTCAGTTGTATCAGGAGTATATTGAACTGTCATACCTTAAGAGTAATCACTTTGCAAAATTCATTCTTGCTACATAAATTGAAAACTCAATGTGAATCCTTACAGCATTGGAGGTTATTTACTGATTGCAAAGAAGACTGGAGTCTTGCATCCAATACTAGATCTCAAGGATCTAAATCATTTTCTGCTCAGAGAGAAGTTCAAAATGACTACAGTTCCCTTCATTCTTGCCGTGCTCAACAAAAGGGACTGGATGTGTACTCTAGACTTCAAGGATGCATACACACATATCCCAATGCACCCCAATGCACATATCCCAATGCATCCCAATGCCTCAGATTTATCTTACATTCAACCATTACCAATACAAAGCCCTCCTATTCGTACTTCAATCGCCTCGTACTGGCAGCGACATGCTGCCACTACTGCTACTATTAATCATCTGTATATCGCTACTTTCCATTACTTGATGACTGGTTGCTAGTAGCCAAAGTATACATATTGAGATCTTTAAGTCTATGCCCTATGACAAAGATCACTCGACATTTTAGTAGCCACCCTCTGGATCAAGTCCATTCTGAAGGTGTGGCTTCCAGAATTGTACGCAGTGTTAGAAATGAGATCTCACTAGAGACTTGTGCAAAGACACTATTATCTCTTTTCTCCTGCTGCTGGTCATGCCTCTCCCTGTGCACCCAAGCATCCTTCTGGATTTTCCAATCACCGTTTCTCCCTGTTTGGCTACATTAAGATCATCTGATACGATCACCCCAAGGTCCTGTTTTTTTTTCATGCACTGAAGTACTTCACCCCCATACTGTATCACTCCCTTGGGTTTTTTGCAGCCCAAATGCATGACCTTGCATTTCTTAACGTTAAATCTTAGCTGCCAAACTCTCAACTATTCAAGCTTTGCTTTTGATCTCTCTTCATGCTTTTCACACCTTCCAGGGTGTTGTATCATCTACAAAATGGCATATCTTTCCCAACAGACCTTCTGCAATATTACTTAGAAAAATGTCAAAAAGAACAGGATCAAAGACCGATACCTGAAGACCACCACTAGTAATGCCCCTATCTTTAGAGTGAACTGTATTTACTATTACCCTCTGGTGCCTCCCTCTCAACTAGTTTCTTGCCCAGTCATTTTAGGATCCATTCCAAGGACACTCAATTTATTTCTAAGTTGGTGATGCGGAATGGTGTCAAAGGCTTTGCCAAAATCTAATTATACCACATTTATTTTATTTATTTATTTATCTATTTCTTCTATACCGCCCCTTCCAGAGATCAAGGGCGGTTTACATGGAACAAGTTAACAATTTTGTATACTTCGGTATACATTTACATTGAACAGAAAGTTTCTAACTTTTTACAAATAATAATGTTATAAACTGTCAAAACTATTTACATTGGTTATTTACAAATGCTTATATACAATGTGTTACATGGTAGAATATTCATTGGTCATTCGTAAGTGGTGGAATTTATTTCCATTTTTTATCGTAAGTTATTTGTGTGTGTGTGGGAGGTCTGTGTGGGGTTAGCTAATTGTGATTTTGGGAGCTTTGTGTTTGTGTGTCTGTGGATGCTGTGGGACTGGACTTGGGGGTAGGGGATTTCAAAGTGTTCGGAGAATAGGTAGGTTTTGAGTTCTTTCTTAAATTGGGAGAGGTCTTTTATGATACGAAGGTCTATTGGGAGATCATTCCAGAGTATGGGGGCAGTGAACGTGTGAAGGCTCTGGTGCTTGTGGATTTTTTAGTCTTCGTGAATGTTTTTGGCATATCAAGTGAGTGGGCTGCATTTTGTCTGCGAGCTCTTGATTCAGATGGGGCGTGTAGTAGTGTGGATAGGTGTGAGGGGGCGATGTCGTTTAGGAGCTTGAAAGTTGTTAGGAGAATTTTATATCTGATTCGGTTGTTTATAGGAAGCCAATGTAGTTCTAGCAGTATAGGGGTTATATGGTCTGTTAGGCGAGCTTTAGTAATTACTTTTGCACAGTCTAGTGTTGTCTTCTGATCCAATTCTCTGGTCACCCAATCAAAGAAATCGGACTTGCCTGACAAGACTTCTCTCTTGTAAAGCCATGCTCTCTGGGATCCTGCAATTCAT
Organism: Ichthyophis bannanicus; assembly: GCA_033557465.1. NCBI lineage: Eukaryota > Metazoa > Chordata > Amphibia > Gymnophiona > Ichthyophiidae > Ichthyophis > Ichthyophis bannanicus. The sequence continues at coordinate 116,572,092 of CM066043.1, forward strand.
TGGATTTCAGAAACCATGCTATCCTGTGTTTTAACAGTGTTTCCATTACTTTACTTATCACAGAAATCAGATTAACCTATCAGTAGTTACCAATCTCTTCGTTGCTTCTGCTTTTGTGGACAGGCATCACATCCTTTCATTTCCAGTCCTCTGGGATCTGACGCTAAAGAACACTGAAAAGGTCAGCCAGGGGAGCTGCCAGTAGTTCCCTGAGATCTTTTAGTATCCTTGGATAAATCCCGTCCAGCCCCATCGTGTTGTCCACTTCTAGATTTACTAACTCTTCATGACCACACTTTTCTGACAATTGCCCAAGGTCTACTTCATTTCCATTCCTATTTGTGTTTGTTTTCTGAGGTCCTATTTCCGGCCCTTCTTCTGTGACCACAGAACAGAAACATTTGTTAAACAATTCCGCTTTATCCTCATCAGCCTCTACATATTCTCCCGTTGAGACAGCATGATATAGTAAAAAAAAAACACAAACAGTGGGCAGAGTAAAACTTAAATCACCGTTTTATTAGAAAAGGCCTCGTTAAATAATTACGCTTTTACACCTGTTCGAAAAGCAAGAAACTCTATCTTCTGTTATATTTGTCTTGGTCTTTATGTGTTACTTTTACTTTGTCCTTGTCTGCATATTGATATGTGATGCTGTCTCTGCCATTTGATATTATTTATCAAAGACAGCTTTGATATATTTGCTTGAAAAATGGTGTAGCAAGAAACTGGCCTCCTTTTTTCCATACAGACTTTTGAATTTGGGTGGAGGAGGCAAAGTCCTGTGAACCCGATTCTGTGTTCTCTTTAGATCATAAGAACATAAGAAATGCCATAAGGGTCAGACCAAGGTCCATCAAGCCCAGTATCCTGTTTCCAACAGTGGCCAATCCAGGTCACAAGTACCTGGCAGGTACCCAAAGTCCACAGCTTTCACAATGCTCGTCCTGGGGTAAGCAGTGGATTTCCCAGGTCCTCTTTGATAATGGTTAATGGACTTTTCCTTCAGGAATTTGTCCAAACCTTTTTAAAACCCAGCTACACTAACAGCTTTTACTACATCCTCCTCTAATGAATTCCAGAGTTTGATTATACATTGAGTGAAAAAGTATTTTCTCTTTTTAGTCTTAAATAGGTTATATTGTAGCTTCATTCTACTTTTTGATGGTGTAAACAACCGATCTATGTTAATCTGTTCCACTCCATTCATTAATTTATAGACTTCTATCATATCTCCCCTCAGCTTTTTTTTCCAAGTTGAAGAGCCCCAACCTTTTAAGCCTTTCCTCATAGGAGTATCCTTCCATCCCCTTTACCATTTTGGTGTCTCTTCTCTGTACCTTTTCTAATTCTGCTATATCCTTTTTAAGATATGGCGAGCAGAACTGCATACAATATTCAAGGTGCATTCGAACCATGTAATGATACAGAGACATTATAATGTCATTGGTTTTATTCTCCATTCCTTTCTTTATGATTCCTAGCATTCTGTTAGCTTTCTTGGCCGCCACTATATACTGGGCAGAGAGTTTCAACGTATTATCCATGATGATGCCTAAATCTTTTTCCTGGGTGGTGATTTCTAAGGTGGAACCTTGCAAACCTTGCATTGTGTAATCAAAGTTTGGGTTGTTCTTTCCTAGGTTCATAATTTTGCATTTGTCCACATTAAATTTCATCTGTCATTTAGACACCCAGTCTTCCAATTTATCAAGTTCCTCTTGCAATTTTCCACAGTCATCTTGGTTTTAACAATTTTGAATAATTTTTTGTCATTTACAAATTTGATCACCTCACTTGTTATTCCCATTTCCAGGTCATTTATGAATATGTGAAAAAAAGCAGCAGGCCCAGCACAGATCCCTGGGATACACCACTGTTCACCTTTCTCCATTGGGAAAAATGGCCATTTAGCCCTATTCTCTGCCTTATATTTTTTAACCAGTTTCTGATCCATAATACTACACTGCCTCCAATTCCATGACTTTTTAATTTCGTCAAGAGTCTCTAATGAGGGACCTTGCAAAGGCTTTCTGAAAATCCAGATTCACTATATCAACCAGCTCACCGTTGTCTACCTGTTTATTCACACCTTCAAAAAAATATAACAGATTAGTAAAACAAAGTTTTCCTTTGCTTTCCATGTTGGCTTTCTGCTATTAAACCATGGCTATATACATGATCAGTAATTTTATTCTTTTTAATGGTTTCTACTGTTTTGCCCGGTACTGATGTCAGACTCACAGGTCTGTAGTTTCCCAGATCACCCCGGAACCATTTTTAAATATTGGCGTTACATTGGCCATTCTCCACTCTTCAGGTACTATACTTGATTGAAATGATAGTTCACAGATTAGTAATGGTAGGTCTGCAATCTAATATCTCAGTTCTTTCAATACCCTGGGATGTATACCATCCAGTCCAGGTGATTTGGTACTCCTTAGTTTATCAATATTTCTTTCAATTCTTCCGATACATTGCCTTTATATACCATTTCCGGCATGGATAAATTCCCTACATTTTCTTCAGTAAAGCCCGAAGCAAAGAATTCATTGAATGTCTCTGCTATGGCCTTGTCTTCACTTAGCGTCCCTTTAACTCCTCTATCATCCAATGGCCCAACTGACTGTCTCAGATTTTTTGCTGCGAATGTACTTGAGAAAACGTTTTATTATGCATTTTTGCTTCCATGGCAAGCTTTTTTTCAAATTCCGTCTTTGCCTGCCTTGAACTAACTTGGTAATGCTTGTTTCCCATTTTCGTCATATGGCTCCTTTTTCCATTTCCTGAAACAAACAGGGTATCCCCAGGGAATGATCTGCTCCTGTGGCAACAGTTTGGTGCAGTACACACAGCCAGTGTGTTCAGGAGCAGAAAGTCACAAGTTGAAGTCCCTGCTGTGGCTCCTGCCAACCTTGTCCCCATATTTTACCCAGTACTAAACCGTGGTAATAAAGACAGAACCTTTATTGCAGATAAATTAAACATGCCTGAAATGCTTATATTTTACCGCACAGACACCATAAACATGTGCAATCCCTAGAGCAGAGTTTCCCAACTGCAGTCCTGGAGGGCCAAACACCATTCAGGTTTCATGATGTCCCTAATAAATATGCCTGTTCTGCATTTGTATGCATCACCCCCATTGTATGCAAATGTATCTCATGCATATTCATTAGGGACAGCATGAAAACCTGAACAGTGTTTGGCCCACCAGGACCGGAGTTGGGAACCTCTGCCCTAGAGCAGCGGCCAACAGGGGCACAAACACCCACACCCACAGGCTCCACTATCCAAAGCCTTGTGGAGCGTCAGGCTGTTGGGCCCTGCACGGAGCAGCATCTCCCAATACTGGCACCTGCATACCTTAGCAATGCCGTCCTAAACTTGGGAACATGTTCCACATATATCAAAAGGTTGCTATGATTAATGTCAGCTAACACATCCTAAGTTAAACATGATTTGTTGATAGAGATTGATCATAGCAACCTTTCTGATATCTGTGGAGTGTGTTTGTTATTGCTTCTGACAGTGTTTACCACCCCAGGGAGTGACCCCAAAAGTATTGCGAACCATAGCAATGCCCGCACTGTGCCCAGGACTGGTGTGGCGGCCAGGGCTGCCACAAACCTCCATATTTGCACAATGCTGGCATAGGTGTGGGAGTGTGTGTATGTCTATCCAGTGTGTTGTGGCTGCCTGCACCTTACTGAGCCCACACTGCTTGCACCGTTTCCAGTTTTAGCCTGTCAATGTGCATAATGAGGAGCAAGGTACTGTGGGTAGGGCCCGGACAGGGTGGCCTGGGCAGGATGCATCTGCACAGGGTATAGGGCAATGGCTGGGACATTGTAGTGCCTGACCACCACCTGCATGAACAGGGTGGCCACAGAATGTCATGCTGGGAGGTCACTCACCCTGACTGAGCAGTGACCACGGCATGGCTAGGTTCCCCCATAATGCTGTGCAGCATTTCTCTCAAGTGATATTTATGGGTTCTCTTTTCTGGGGCCCAATCGCTGACATACCTGCTTGGTGTGTGTGCTCACATCCCATTTTTGGGTGCACATAGTTCCTCCAGGAACATGCACTATGTACTAGCTAGCAGATTGTCTGCAGTTAGCATGTGTATGGCTGGAACACCTTGCAGGGTGGAGACTGACTGTGCCCTCTGCTGGTGAATGTCAGATAGTGATGGGGGCAGCTGAGCTTCTCCAGCGTTCTGCCTGTCTGTCATTGCCTTATGTGATGCGTACAGATCTGCATCGACTGCCCTGTCGGGTGCCTGTTCCCCAGCAGGACTGGGGTTGATGGTTCTCTCTAATGCCACCATTGCAGAGATGTACAATGTGGATCTGTTGGTGTGAGATCCTGTCCCCCCCAACCTGAGCCACAGAGGGTGGGTTGGGTGGTGCTACATAATCTGCTTTTGGGTTCAAACAACCCCCTTCACCTATAACATGTGACCATGGCACCCACACAGGATATGCACTATTCTGGGTGCATCATAGTCCACAAGGGCTAGACGTGACTGGGAAATACAGATGGACACAGGTGTATCCTAGGTGTGTCTGCAAGGACTACCTATCACACACCGGCACTGATGGGGACCTGCAGTATAGCCTATCTCAGCCAAGCCAGGTGCTGCAGACCTGGTGCTGGGTGCCCCACCTCACCCTCAGAGTGAGAACAGGACCCGCAAAATGTCACGTTCTGTAGCTACTCTGTGCCAGTAACACATATGGTCAGTTCCCCCTACCAGGCCGGGTGCTGTGGGGGTGCATACCCCATTATGTGATCAGTTGTAGACTGCTGTTCTGCATGTGCAATGCATCATGGGTACGGGTTTGTTTACCCTATCCTGGTAAACACAGCAGACAGTTTGTGTGGTGACCTGCAGTCTTTCTGTAGCCAGCCAACAGTGTGGTGGTAGCTATAGAGATGTAGCCTACTGGTTACTTCAATGACTGTGGAGACAGAGGTCATGGGTTCGATCCCGCAGTGGTGTAATCTAAAAAGGCTGTCTGAGGCATTTTCTTTTAATTTAAATCAGTGCTGCCAGCAGAAACACCCTCACAGTGCTGTAGCCTAAGGTGCCTCATAGGCCTCTGCCTCCACAGTCATTGCAGTAACCAGTGGGTCAGATCGTTATAGCTTCTAACACTGCGCTGGCATGTACTTAGGGTTAACGCGCGTTAACGTGCCATGGCACCCACTATCGCGCGATACATATTCTTGCTACCTTAGGACTGGAACGCCCACTCATTATATGGTATTCTTCACATTATCGCTGCAACTAGCGCCGGTAACATTAAGACAGTTTAGTAAACATTACCCCTTAGCCTGTATTGGATGTGCTTATACCTTCTATTCAACATTCAGTAGGAGGCACTGGCCTGGACAGGCTAACAGAGACAGAGCAGCAGACTGATTTTTAAATTTTATTTTTATCAATTTCATGAATTTATATGAAGCTTGATTGAGGAACTTATAGAAATCATAAACATATAGGAAAAGAAAAACAGATACAAAGGAAAATATTAAATTTATCAAAGCTTGAGTCAAGGCGAGTAGGAAGGCTAGATCTTTACTCGTGAAGCTTATATATTACCAAAACAGTATACAGGAAGAACCTCCTTTCTATCTAAAAACAAAACAAGGAAACATTTCATTCAAATAGTATTGGACTGGAAAATAGGTAGTCTCAATTTCCTTTTCCCTGCCGAAAACTCTCTAAATGTAAAGGATCCAGGAAAACATACTTTACACGTTGCAGGGTTACAAAACATTTGCAAGGGAATTGGAGGGCAAGGCCCCTGAGGCATGTACATGGGCTCTTAACTGAAGAAAATATTTTCTACATAGTTGAGTCACCTTAGACACATTGGGGAAAATTATCACCCTTTGCCCTCTAAACATAGCTTACTTCTTAAAATAAGCTTTGAAAATTTTTAATATATCTGCCTCAGCAGCTGTTGTTGCCACCAAAGTGACTCAAGAGGCAATTTTATCTTGTGATGACTCTAAGAAGTGAGACAAATGTACACTCTGGGGTGAATTCCTCAGGTTCTGAGTCTCATTAGTGCAGGCATTTAAGAGAACCTTGTCAGGGACGTAATAGCAATTTGATAGAATTAAGTATTCCACGTTCTCATACTGTAATATTTCGTTTAAAGTATTGCGTTAGCAGAATAGAAGGTGAAAGATAATGAGCTTTAGAAACATTTAAAATTCTCAGATTATTAACAAGCAGAAGACTGAGAACAGGGGAGGCTAGAGTTCAAATCCTGACACTCTTTGTGACTTTGGGTAGGTCACTTCACCCTTGGGTGCCTCCTGTGCAAACCTTTTTGCTCCCACTCTATCTGCTTCAGCCTTATGCAGGCGTAAAGATTCAGCCCTAGGCGAAGAGTAAAAAAACACATTAGATTTTAGTGCAATTTTTTTTACTTTGAGAGCAATTTTTTTCTGCGATTTTACATGAATTCTACATGAACAAGGTGCTACCTTTTAGCGCTGTAGTTTTGCCACTGCACCAGGGGTAAGATTAGTACAGGAAAATCAAGAGTAAACCACTGAACTAAAGGATAATGCAGCTTACTGTATTGGGGTCTTCTGGAGGTAGTGAAATACCTCTTGTACCTGAAAGTAACTTGTATTGAGCCACCAATGGGAAGGCCTAAACTAAATCTAAATAAAATTAAATAACATCATGTTTGGGGGAAGGCAGGATTTTGGTCTGCCATCTTCCTCCGCCTTTGGACATACAACTCAATTGAAACCAAGCAAAACCGGGATAGAGCACAATGAACCTTCATTCACAAATACTTGGAGTTATTCCTTCCCTTCTCAGCCTATCCAGCACAGCAACAGTTCTTAGCCCTGGACCCAGGGCTGGCACTACCATTAGGCAAACTAGGCAATTGCCTAGAGCACCTATGGTCCCAGGCCCTTTGCTGCTGCTGCTGCTGCTGCTCCTCTTCAGGACCTGTAGCGATGGCAATGATTTTAAACAACAATGCAGCACTTACAGAAACCTCCAGCACTGCATTCTGTTTGTGCTTCCACCTCTCCAACGCAGACTTCCTCTTTCCATGAGGGCAGAAGTGGCTGTAGCAGGGGCGGCAGGAATGAGGTTTGCCTAGGGTGCCTCGCATCCTTACACCGGCCCTGCATTGAACACGAATCATGGCTCCCTTTGGAACCTGGCTAATGGGATCCTGAGCTTAACGGTTAGATGTCATCACTTAGCAATGACTGACACTTATAGATGTTAACCTGTACTGATGCCATCTAGTGACCCATTGTTATCTCACTGTTTTCCTACTGTTTTTTCCTCACCAATTTTTGTAATTTTATTTTATTAATACAACAGTGTAACAATTTTCTAATTGCTAAAAACAACACCATTGTTTCTTCTAACACCTCCATCACTACTAATACCCAGTCTCCAAACCATCCTCACCGTTGTGATTATTAACTGTTGTAATTTTTAAGTGCGCCCCTTCCTCTTCTCAGCTCCTACACGTCCATTCTGTTAAATGGATGAAAATACATGAGGATACAGGAAAATACATTATGATAAACAGGAAACAGGACTAGTAATAGTAAAAATCATAACAGATACAAGAAAAATACTAGCAATGATTGAAACTGTAAAAAATAGGGTAGCCTAGTAGTTAGAGCAACTGCCTAGTACCCAGAAGATCAAGGGTTCGATTCCCACTGGCACTCCTTGTGACTTTGGGCAAGTCACTTTACCCTCCATTGTCTTGGAAGAAAAGGCTGGCAATCTACTTCTGGTGATACATTGCCAAGAAAACCCAGAGGTAGCTGGGTCACTATGAGTCAACACTGACTTGATGGCACAAAAAAAAAAATAGGGACCCACATAAGATGGACATCTAGAATAGTAATACACCAAGAACAAAAGATAACAATGGCATGGCTGATTCACTTCTGCATGCCTACTTGCTACAGGGACACACCTCTGCATTACTATTTGCCTCTACCTATCACAGAGCCCATCAAATGATACATGACAGAGATAATCTCCAATTTAGTCTTCACTGCACCCAGCTTGTGCCCTGTGTCTTGTTGCCACTTAACCACCACCACTAACTGAGCAGCTGCAATCCCTAGCATAAAAAGTCTGGGCCTGATATTCAAAGCGATAGGCAGTGCTTAGATGCTGAAAAAGATGGCTTACCCATCTAAGGATTCCATAACCGGACATAGCAGATATCCAACAACACAGCTTGACAATCTGCCATAACCAGGAATTTCCCCGCCGGAACTTTGAATAGGAGAATCGGGACTCTCTGCTGGAAGCCACCATATCTGTGAAGGAGAAGTGGGGATATTGGAAGCATTGCACGGTTATACTGCTCTACCTGACTATTTTGAAAATCTGCTAAATGCGCCTAAGCTTTCTAATCAGGTAGGTACAATAGCGCATGCCGTGCATGTATTTCCCTGGGGTTGAGGGCTCCCCCATCCACTCCACGTTTATACTTGTAAATGTGTGTTTCATCCACCGCTGTTGTCTCTGGAGCCTTAGACACCCACAAACCCTGCCATTCTAGAGCATGGTGCACAGTGCTATGGACTTGATCCACAACTGAGCAACCTGGCTGCTGCCCTGGGCAACAGCCTTTGATGGGCAGCTGAACCACACCATTTGAGAAGTTAGTACTACCTGGACAGATGGAGGGGTGAGGGGCCTAGGGAGCTCTGTGGTGCCCATATCATGGACAAATCCTCTGTGGCATTCTGCATTGGCACTGTAGTGATGTATATGGGCCTGCAGAAGGTCAATTACACTGCATAAAAAGATAGATGAAATAGTGTGTGTGACCTGTTACCTGGGCCAGCCATTTGACACAGTGTCTGGCTGCCTGGGCTGTGTAAATAGAGATCTGGATATGTGTGGGTCTCGCAGGCTTCTGAGGTGAGGGGACACACATTCTATTGCCCGCCCATGCCTTAGAGGCTCGGTACAGCTGACCCCCAGACACTGACACACTAGCATGGCATACTTCCTTGCCAATTGCTGATCAGGCACAATGTACATTTAGGTTGCATTACCTTGAGACCACTGTTCCCTCTAAGCTGTGCGCGTGTGCGCGCGCACACAGCTTACCAAGCGAGCGCACATACTTTACAACAGAGTGCACAAAAATTACGGTTCTGATTCTGATAGAAAACAACAAAGACGTCTTAAAATTTAAAAGTTGTGATTGTAATTACTAGAAATTTTCTGCTTCATTTAGTAATCGTCTATTTTCATTTAATTTGATTAAAATCAATGTTGTGTACATAGTGTATTCTGACGTGTAGTCAAATTTAAAGGATATAACTCCGAGTGTCGTTATGTGGCACACAAAAATTTAACCTTCCTTCAAAAGCCACACAGCTGATATTTTATGCACACACAGCCTACAGAAAATTAGAGGTAACATTGCTTGAGACCTCTGAGATCCATGACCCCACACCTGTAACTACAAGCTTTCTTTGTGTTTGACCCATAGGTGCCAGCACCCATATAGCCCATACCCTCACACAAATGGAACCATAGCACAATCCCTTGCCTACTGCCTACAATAAGTAAATACTGAGATTCGAACCATGAACATATTTTATTGTAGAGAACACTTCATAACATGGTCATTCGGTCTGACTTCATGGGCAGCCCATCCCCATTCAGCTGTGCTACACTAATGGTTGTGGCTGTAGCTCTACCAAGGCACACTCACCCCCCCACTACTGCTTCCACTGATAACCACTGTCAGTGGGATGTTGCCATGTGCCACAACAGCACACCACATTAGACATGGGAGCAGGCCCCCTACATCTGTGGGGGAGCCTTACCTTGGCTCCACAGTGCCACTACTATGCCCTAGAGGCCTTGGGTGGTAGCCTGTGTGGCCTGATGCACCAGATGGGTCAGTGACACAGAGCTATCTGACTGTTGGGCTGGTGAGATGGTTGGGCCTACTGCAGGTCGAATTCCTGGAGCCCTGGTGCTGCTGGTCTTGGTGGCAGGTATGCTGGGGTGGCCTAGGTGTCTGCAGTGCCTCCCACATGTGACAGGGTAGGGTGGGCATGTGACACCGGTGGAGGGGGGGATAGGAGGCCCTGCAGATACCTGCGGCTCCTCCATAGGCTGCTCCTTCACCTGATGGATCGGCCTGCAGGTGATCACCTCTTCGTCCACTTGCCACACAGGGGGCAGGGGTTCCATCGTTCCCTCCTCCACCTCCACCTGATTTGGGGCTGGATTCCTCCTCCTCCCGCTCTGCATCCTCATACACCACCTCCTCCTCTTCCCCTCCTCCACCTCTCCCACTTCCTCCTCCACCTCCTCTACATCCCCCTCTGCTACCTTCTCCACCTCCTCCTCTTCTGCCTCCCCCACCGCTTCCTCCCCCACCGCTTCCTCCTCCACCATTTCCTCCTCTGCCCCCTCCTCCTCCTCCTCTGCTTCCTCCTCCTCCATTATTGTCTCTTCCTCCTCACTTCATAAGAGCTTCTGGAGGTGGCAGGGCAGCCACATGCTGATACATGATTGGGAACACCGTCATGATGCCCCTCTGATGTGCCGGGAGGGGAAGAGTGGGCAATTACATGGGTGACACCTCATACCTACTGAATATAGGACAGTGCAGATACATAGAGGCACACATGTACACACACACACTGCTTAAACTGAGCCTGCTCACTGGCTGTGTACCAGCGTTACTAACCCATCAGCTGCTTCGTAAGTGGCACATATGTTCCCCAGACATGCAGCTGTGTGGTGGACTGGCTCCATATTATGCTGACTGATCCCCCATGGTTGGCAGGATGGGCAGTTCTACTCTATACCTAGTGGCACAGTTTTTGTGACCTGTGCTCCAGTATGTTCTGTCCATGTCTTGCCCCAAACAGATGTGGGTTTCAGTGGCTGTTGTCCTTGATTGCAGGGTTGTCTTGTAGCCTGCCACATTTGTGATTGCCTGTCTTACCACGCAGCTCAGTGTTTACGTGGTTTTCTGCCACTCTACCCATGCTGGAGTAACTGTAATATTCAGGATTTCAGACTTCACCATATTAGTTTTAAAGCCAGAGACCTCACCAAATAATCTTAATGCTTTTGTTATGGCATCTAAAGGCCACTCAGGCTTAGTGACTGAACAGTATGTCATCTGCAAACAATAACATTTTATGTCCCCTCCTCCCACACCCATTGTAATACATCTCACATCTCTCTCTGCCCTTATCCATTGAGCCAGTGGTTCAACCACCATAGCAAGGGCAATAAGGGACAACCTTGCCTGATACTTCTTTTTAGCTCAAAGGGTTTGGAGTCATCCCCATTAATGTTTATGTATGCTAATGGTTTGTTATATACTATCCATATCCAACTGATCAACCTAGCACCTAAACCAGTAGACCCGGTTAATTTCCTTTTCAGCATCAACTGATAAACCTAACATAGGTATCCCACCACATTGGGCTTGCCTACCCATGACAAAAACCTGCTTGATCAACATGTATCAGATAAGCATAGCACTCATTAATCGATTGACCAAAAGCCTCATAAAAATTTAATTATCAAATCTCAACAATAAGATAGGTCTATATGACCCACATTAAGAACAAGATACTGCTGCTCTGCCACTCCTGTGCGATGCTGGACTCTCTATGTTTCCGCCTATGCATTCCTTCTACCCTCTGCCACCTGTAGGCCGCCATCTTCTCCATTATGCTTGATACAGTCTTGTTCTTTTTCCTCGCAAGCCCCTCCATAGGCAGCATCGCCCTTGCCTTTTCCACAGTGAAGACTTTCACATTATGCCCTCCAGTTGTCATCAACAGTCCGAAGGGAAACAACCACTTGTATATCACATTTGTTTAGTGCAACACAGATATAATTCCCAAAATAAATTTTGATAGTGTGACGGCATTGGTTAATGCAACCCACTGCTCTCAATTTTACAACCAACTTCTCCTTTTCTCCAAAGTTATGCAGGCAGGCTATAATACAGTATCTCTGGGTATATCACCCCTTCTTGGGGACCGAGGCTTTACGAGTGCGGTTTAATTTAATTTTGAACTCGTCCTCCATTCTACTATCTGCTGTATCTTTGTTCCCTACCAGAGCCCCATACAGAAGCTGCATCACTGCAACTGCATTTTTAAGCTGCTCCTTTTCTGGAACACCCTGCATGCAAACATTGTTCCTTTGAGATTTGTTCTCTAAATCCTACACTTTCACCAACAAATCCCTGTTAACAATTGCAAATCTTCTGTCAGCTTGGCCAGCTCCCCCAAAGTATCATTGTGGGACTCCATCCAGTGCTCCACTTCATCTACCCATATAGCAGTTCTGCAATGTTGGCTTTAATGTTGTGTACAGCTTCTTTTAATTTACTCTTAAGGGAAGCAATGACACCAAGCCAAGCTCGCATACCAGCTTTAGTAATATTCTCATCTGCCTGTGACTGCTCTTCCTCCAACTCTAGCTCAGACATTGCCACCCTCCATTCAGGGACTACGCCATGTGCACTCTTAGACCCAACTTTCTCTGCAGCCCGGTGTCCAGTTCTTTTAGTCTATCTTCTTATGTACTGCCAATCAAGGTGCAGTCGCATCATGGAGCATTACAGAGGCATTATAATATCTTTGATTTTATTCTCCATAACGTTTCTTATGATTCCCAGCATTCTATTTGCTTTCTTGGCTGTTGTTGCATACTGGGCAGAGTGTTTCAATGTATTATCCATGATAACGCCTAGATCTTTTTCCTGTGTGGTTGTTCCTAATGTGGAACCTTGCATTTTCTCACCATAGTTTGGGTTGTTCATCTCTAAGTGCATAACTTTGCACTTGTCTACTTTAAATTAAATCTGCCATTTGCATAACGTGTCTTCCAATTTATCAAGATCATAAGAACATAAGATATGCCATACTGGGTCAGACCAAGGTCCATCAAGCCCAGTATCCTGTTTCCAACAGTGGCCAATCTAGGTCATACGTACCTAGCAGTTTCCCCAAAAGACACAGGTTCCACAATGCTTGTACTGGGTCAAGCAGTGATATCCTCGGTCCCTTTTAATAATGGTTTATGGACCTTTCCTCCATGAACTTGTCCAAACCTTTTTTAAAATCCAGCTACATTAACAGCTTTTACTACATCCTCGGGTAACAAATTCCAGAGTTTGATTACACGTTCAGTGAAAAAATATTTTCTCTTATTAGTCTTAGTTTACCCTGTAGCTTCATTGCATGTCCCCTAGGCTTTCTATATTCTGATGACATAAACAATCGATCTCCCCTCAGCCATCTCTTTTCCAGGTTGAAGAGCCCTAACCTTTTCAGCCTCTCTTCATAGGGGTATCCTTCCATCCCCTTTACCATTTTGGTGGCTCTTCTCTGTACCTTTTCTAATAATGCTATATCCTTTTTAAGATTTGGCAACAAGAATAGCACACAATATTCAAAGGTGCAGTCGCACCATGGAACGATATAGAGGCATTATAATATCCTTTGTTTTATTTTCCATTCCTTTCCTTATGATACCTAGCACATTCTATTTGCTCTCTTGGCTGACGCTGCACACTGGGTGGATGGTTTTAACATGTTATCCACGATGACACCTAAATCTTTTTCCTAATGTGGAATCTTGCATCGTGTAACCATAGTTTCGGTTTTTCTTTCCTAGGTGCATAACTTTGCACTTGTCCACATTAAATTTCATCTGCCATTTGGATGCCCAGTCTTCCAATTTATGAAGATCCTCTTGCAATTTTTCCCAATCCTCAGGGTTTTAACAACTTTAAATAGTTTCGTGTCATCTGCAGATTTGATAACCTCACTCGTTATTCCCTTTTCCAGGTCATTTATGTATATGTCAAAAAGCAGTGGACCCAGCACAGATCCCTGGGGTACTCCACTCTTCACCTTTCTCCATTGGGAAAATTGGCCATTTAGCTCTACCCTCTGCTTTCTATCTTTTAACCAGTTCCTGATCCACAATAGTACACTGTCTCCTATCCCATGACTTTTTAGTTTTGCCAAAAGTCTCTGATAAGGGACCTTATCAAAGACTTTCTGAAAGTCCAGATATACTATATCAACCGACTAACCTTTTTCTACCTGTTTATTCACACCTTCAAAAAACATAACAGATTAGTAAGACAAGATCTTCCTTGTCTAAAGCCATGTTGGCTGTCTCCCATCTCTACATGTTCAGTAATTTTGTTCTTTATTATGGTTTCTACCATTTTTCCCGGTACTGATGTTGGGCTCACCGATCTGTAGTTTCCCGGATCACCCCTGGAGCCCTTTTTAAAAATTGACGTTACATTGGCCATCCTGCAGTCTTCAGGTATTACAGATGATTTTAATGATAGTTCACAGATTACTAATAGCAGGTCTGCAATCTCATATTTCAGTTCTTTCAACACCCTTGGATGTATACCATCTGGTCAAGGTGATTTGCTACTCTTCAATTTATCAAATAGTTGTAATACATTTTCCCGGTGTATCAATATTTCTTTTCATTCTTCCGCAGTATCACCTTTAAATACCACTTCAGTCATGGGTAACATCCATACATCTTCCTCAGTAAAGACCGAAGCAAAAAATTCATTCAGTTTCTCCGCTATGGCCTTATTCCCTCTTAGTGCCCCTTTTACCCCTCTATCATCTAACGGTCTAAATGACTCTCTCTCAGGTTTTTTGCTATGAATGTACTTGAAAAAGTCTTTATTACATGTTTTTACTTCCACAGCAAGCTTCTTCTCAGATTCTCTCTTTGCCTGCCTTATCGGTGCCGTGCATTTAACTTGCCAGTGCTTGTGCTGTTTCTAGTTTTCATCATTTGGCTCTTTTTTCCATTTCCTGAAAGATGCTTTTTTGGCAACAACAGCCTCTCTGACCTCACCTTTAAACCATGCAGGCAGTTTTTTTACTTCCTTCCACTTTTCTTAAAGCGTTGGATACAGCTGGTCTGGGCTTCCAAGATAGTATTTTTAAACAACACCCAATCTTGATGTAAGTCTTTAACCTTTGTAACTGCTCCTTTTAGTTTTTTTGAAGTATTTTCCTCATTTTATCATAGTATCCCTTTCGAAAGTTAAAAAGTAGTACTGTGGATTTCCTTACCATCCCTCTTCCATTAATTAAATCAAATGCAATCATGCTATGATCACTATTGCCAAATGGCCCCAACACCCTTATCTCTTGCACCAGATATGGTGTTCCACTAAGGACTAGGTCCAAAATGGCTTCCCCTCTGGTCAGTTCATGAACAAGCTGCTCCAAGAAGCAGTCATTTATTTCATTTAGAAACTTTATCTCCCTAGCATGTCCTGCCATGACACTGACCCAGTCAATACTGGGGTAATTGAAATCATCCATTATTATTACTGTGCTGTAACTTTTGTTAGCTTCCCTGATTTCTTTGAGCATTTCATCATCGGTTGATAGTACATCTCCACTGCCATCGCCTTCGCCTTTTTACATGGACTTTCAATCCATAGAGATTCTACAGAAAATTTTGTTTCCTGCTAAACTTTAATCCTTTTTGACTCGATGCCCTCTCTAACATAGAGCGCAACCCCTCCACCAATTTGATCAGTTCTATCATTGCAATATAGTTTGTACCCAGGTACAGTTACAAGGTCCTCTTGCAATTTTTCATAATCCTCTTGTGTTTTAACATCTTTGAATAATTTTGTTTAGCTGCAAATTTGATCACCTCACTTATTTCCATTTCCAAGCCATTTATAAATATGTTAAAAAGCAGCGGGCCCAGCACAGATCCCTGGAGGTACTTCACTATTCACCTTTCTCCATTGAAAAAATTGGCCATGTAGACCTACTCTCTATTTTCTATGTTTCAACCAGTTCCTGATCCACAATAGTACACTGCCTTCTGTCCTATGACTTTTTAAAATTTAGCCAAGGTCTTATGAGGGACCTTGTCAAAGGCTTTCTGAAAATCCAGATACATTATGGAGGTCATTCTGAAACATGAATAAGCCACTTGGATGTGCGGGAATAGATGTTCTCGCGAAAACCTCTAGAATCGTATTCTGAACACTTGCAGCCCTGTACCTACATGACACTTAAATAGGGATCCCAGAATGTGGGCAGGAGGGGACAGAACGGGGTCATGGCAAGCAACAGAGACATATAAAGCGTATTCAGGGGAGAATCATTTACGTCCTCAGTAGTCCCCGCATATGTCCAATTATACCTGCAGAAACGTGGAATAAGGGTAGGACTTGGAAATATTTCTTCCCTGCATCTCAGTGCAGCCCATATTGGTGAATGGATGTGAAACTGTGCTGTGCTCTAGTGTGTCTGCAGTCTGGAAATTCACAACATCCGGTGTTACTGGACAGAAAGCAAAGAAGAAGGGAGGATGTTAGTCAAAGGAACATAAAGACCCCCTCCCCCCCACAGATGTATGTGGAAGAGCACTGGTGCGCAATCTGACTGTGCTGGCATTTGCTGTGTGTGCTAAAGGGGCAAAGCTAGGGTGCCCTAACAATGCCTAAGTCCTAGAAATGCTACTGGTGATGGAATCCTAGGACTCAATGTGATAATGTTATCCCAGCTTTCCGTGCTATAGCAGCACCCAGCCAGCTGTAATGCTGCGCGTCACACAGTGGATCATTACAATAAGCTGTAAGCAATGTGTACAGTCCCCTGATGCAGATAAGGTCATAGGTCATTCTTATTGGAACACAATATTGGGGATGTATTACACCAGTGGCTACAGGGCAAATAGTTTGTGCACAGGGCACTGTTGCGGTTGGTTAGATATGTGGGCCTATGATGTGCAATGCGAATACGAGGTTTGGCCCTTGAGGCTGATATACTGGAAGATCTGTTAGGGCCTAATGCAGCTCTGCATCTATTTGTGGTCCACTTGTGTAGGTATTGTGTATGTGTATATATACATGTTGAAATGTAGTGATCTGGTGTGATGCTGGGTTGGAAGCAGTGATTTCTATGGTTTCCTTTCCATCAACTAAGTAATTCAGTGCAGGGCAGCCTTGTGGCAGATGTATGTTTCTCTGGGACTGCAAGAGAGAGTGTGTGTGTGTGTATGGTTAGAGGGCTGCATGGGGGGGGATCTAGATTGTTCATCCACATATCTGGTGGGGGGGGGGGGAGATAGGTATGGCAGGTACCTGGACCATAAGAATGACTGCAGCATCACCAGGTGCCAGTAGGAACAGGCACGAGTGAGCAGAACAGGTCCGCAATAGCTTACCTGTCCAAGCATATCCCTGTCACTAATAAGGGAGGGCGTGCAACAGTGCAAACATCAATATGACGTGCCTAGATGCACAATCATTGGTCTCTATAAATGCGCACAGTTGTAGAGAGTGATGATGTTGTCTCTGGGCATGTCTGTGTGGTGCTTGCACTGCTGACTGCTGTCATTCCAACGGCTCCTTATTAATGGAAGGGACATGGTTGGTCAGTTTGCTAGGGGGGGACCTGTTCTGCTGTGTTCATGTCCTTACTTAGCATTATACAGACATGTTCCAGAGATGTCCACAACACGCATACATAGGGAGGTCTTCTGCTGCCCTGTATGTAGTGCAGTACTACATCGTGTGCCAGAGTGTACTCTACCTGTTTTCTACTACGTTACAGTGCACTGCGATTGATTTGTAGTGTTCTGGGCATACCACAGACTAGTTTCTATTGTCTCACTTGCATCCACTTCTCTGTATCTTCAGCTTTCATCGTCATTCTGCCTCAGAACATCACTGTCTGTGGGCACAGCAGCTTAGGTGATGCACGTTTTAAAGGGGAGGTGTGGCCGTTCGTGGGTATGTTGCGGAGACAGGCAGGATAACATATGTACATCTTTTCGGAATACGGTGAGAGCGGGAATGTACACAGCCATTAGTGGCATATATCCGTCTCCGTACATGTGCGGGTCATGCCGAGTATGTCTACACGATTCTGTACAAGTGACTGCATCTGTCCCTGTGGCTGCGGAATCAGGGTTCCTTCATGCACATTTTCCATTTGGACGTGCCTGCAGGCCAGACATGCATGTTCTGGAATTGGCCTCTACGTCAATCAGCTCGCCTTCATGCACCTGTTTATTCAAACCTTCAAAAAAATGCAACAGATTAATAAAACAAGATGTTCCTTGGTTAAATCCAATTTGGCTTTCTCCAGTTACACCATGACTATCTACATGTTCAATAATTTTATTCTTTATAATACTGACATCAGGCTCACCAATCTTTAGTTTCCTGGATCCCTCTTTAAAAATTGGTATTACATTGGGTATTCTCCAATCTTCAGGTACTACAGATGGCTTTAATTATAGCTTACAGATTACTAATAGTACGTCTGCAATCTCACATTTCAGTTCTTTCAGTCCCCTGGGATGTATATCAACCGATCGAGGTGATTTGCTAGTCTTTTAGTTTATCAAATACATCTTCCCGGTTTATCGAGATTTGTTTCAGTTCTTCTGCTACATTGCATTTAAAAACAGTTTCAGGCATAGGTAACTTCCCTAAATTTTTTTCACTAAAGACCAAAGCAAAGAATTCATTCAGTCTCTCCACTATAGTCTTGTCCTCCCTTAGCGCCCCTTTTACCCTCTATCATCTCATCTAATGGTCCAACTGAGTCTCTCACAGGATTTCTTTTGCTAAGAATGTACTTGAAAAAGTTTTATTATGTGTTTTTGCTTCCATGGCAAGCTTCTTTTCAAATTCTCTCTTTGCCTGCCTTATCAATGCCTTGCATCTAACTTGCCAGTGCTTGTGTTTCCTATTTGTGTCATTTGGCTCCTTTTTCCATTTCCTGAAAGATGCTGTGTTAAACCATGCTGGCAGTCATTTGACCTTTCTTCCATCTTTTTTAAACATGTAATACATCTGGTCTGGGCTTCAGTTTGTAAATTTGCTGACCAGTTTGGCAAATTTATAATTGAATAGTTGGGTAATTCCTATTGAGGGTAAGCATCTCGGTCTTTTTAATAGTGATTGATTAAAAGCATGTGGAGAAATCTCTTAAAAACAATGTCCTCCCCTTTTCCCTAGACCTTGTTGGTTGATATTCTAAGGCTATCCAGCAATTACTTCAACTGTGATTAAGAATAAGTCTCTCAAGTCCTTTGCGCTGAAACGTGTCTGGCATCTGATCTGCTTATCAGACTTTTAGAATTCGGAAATTATTTCCGATTTATGTCATCTGTCCTGGGTGTGTGTGGCACAGTTCTGGTTTTACTATTAATAAATGGCTGTTTTTAATTTCTAGCCAGTTTGTACTGTTTTATTAGTCATATTTGATGTTTTTATGATTATTTACTATTGGTTTGCAGCAGTGTAAGGCAGCTAAATCTGCAAGTTGTATTTCTGCAGGAAACACACTTAACCTGTACTGCATGTGTGAAGCTGCTTAGGGCTTGAGTGGTACATGGATTGTAAGCCTTCTGGGGACAGGAAAATGCATACAGTACCTGATTGTAACTCGTCTTGAATTACTACTTGAAAAATGTGAGCTCAATAATAATAGCAATAATTTCTCAACATCAAACTCAGACTAGCAGTGTTTGTATCTGGGTACACAGGGCCTTCTCTTTGATGGTTTGTATTTGTATGCTAACCCTTCAGGCTCTGTGGGAAGCACCTGATATTAGTGAATATACTGTATAGGGCTCCAGTAATGAGTCTTATTACAACTTTTTGTGAAGCTTGTAAAGTTTTGCACTAGCAGCTTAGGGAGGATAAGGGCGTTTGGTAATTGCAATATTTGAATGGCCGTTTGGATGATTTTGGGTGGTTGTCTGCAGGGCTGTACCGAGACTGAAATGTGCCCTGTGCGACTTGCAGATCGGGTGCGCGCCCCCCCCCCCCTCCGCACCTCCATTTAGACACTTTATGGGGGTGCAGGAGGGGGGTGCGCGCCCGATCTGCAAGTCGCCGGCATGCTAAGCAGGTCTGGTCCCTCCCGGAGAGACCAGACCTGCTTAGTGTGCCGGTGTGAAAGCTTAAGGGGCACATTTCGCCTCTCTGCTGCTGCAGGCAATGGCAGCGAGCCGAAATGCACCCTTTAAGTTTTTGCACCCTGTGCGGCCGCACTGCTCGCACAGGGCTCCATACAGTCCTGGTTGCCTGGCATCCCTCTTCTAGAGGACTGACTGCAGCCATCCAGCTTTTGGTGGTTATGAAATCTGATAAAGAACTATACCTACTACTCACCCAGATTTAAATCATTTAGCACGGATCTGAAAAGAACTGTGACATATTCCCCAGTAGTCTGTCAGATCATCATCCGGTCACGCCTGTCTTTAGAGCATCTGATTCGACAAATTGTGAATGTGGGTGGGTATTCAACCTTTCTCTATTTAAGAATATTAAATTTGGTGCAAAGATTAGAGAAGGGGGTGAAAGAGTTCATTCACTGTCACTGCCTAAGGCCTATAACCTGCTACTTAGGAGGGAGATTAAAATTAAAATGCTTCTTAAGGGAGGGATAATCATTGACACTAGTCATTTAAATAAAGTACCCGCAGGCAAAGGGAACCAGAGGATAAGCTTAAAAGGTTGGAGAAGCAACATAAGCAGAGTTGTCTAGACAAAATCTATTAAGAGCTGACCTTATCTTGGGATAAATTATAAACATCGCAGGTCAGACAAGCAGAGATATTCCTACGTGGTAATAAGTCTGAGAGCAGAAGCCTAACACTGAGGACATTAGGGTTCAATTCTCAATGGCACTTCTTGTGACCTTGGACAACTCACTTTCCTGTGCGGATATCCAGTTTAGTCCTCCACAATCGGGTACTGCCCCTCTCACTGCAGCCTGTAGACTGGACCAATCAAATCTTCTGTAGTACATATCCAGCAGGAGCTCCCAGAAGCCCCCCAGTGTGTCCAGTCTCGTTGCAGTGTGTAGACGTAAAAGTGTGTCCTCTGGGCACACTTAGTGACCTTTGCAGGAGCAACACTAGTTAGTTGTTTTTAGGGTTTGTTTTGGGGCATTTCTCTACTATTTTTGTTTTTGGTAGCTAGCTGTGCCTTTAAAAATAAGAAAGACAAAAGAAGCCTGTCTCCCTGGAGCTGTGCCACAGGAGACTAGGAGAAAGTCAGACCTGCTGGCTGCTGTTGCCTGCCTAGCACATTTTATCAGCCCTGGGTGAGCTTCCCCTAGACAGGACGGGGAATTGCCATACCTATAAGGCAGTGCCTGGTACTGGGAGATTGTGGCTGAATCTTCTGTTCCTGAGCTGGTAGGAGTTTGCATTTCATTTTTTCTTTCTTGTGTGCAATGCTCTGTCTGGGATGCCAGCGTTTCTGTAGGCTCTCCTGAGCCCATTTGGCAGTTTTTATTCAATCTGCTCGTGTGCCCTGTATTAGAGGGTCGTTTTATTTGTTTTCCATATTATTTGGTGGTTTTTATATTTTCGCGCCGTTTTTTACCGCGGGTGAAAAAGTGCGGCGGCCATTTTGGATTTTAAAAGTGCTTTTCCAGGCATTTTTGATCGCTGTGCACAGGTTCCCCTAGCGTTTTTGGGGTTCCTCTTTCTGGCGATTTTGCTCAGGGCCCCCCAGGGATCCTGGGATATATTTTGTTTCTTGTAAAAAAAAAAAAAAAAAAAGTTAAGTTACTTTTAAATCGGGGCTGATTTGCATAGGATTGCCCAGGTGGTGTGGGCTTTCCTGTGGCTGTCTTATTCTATTCCCCTGGGCAGAGGTGGCCTTGGGATGGCTTCCAAGCCCCAGTGTGTGATTTGTGGGTCCCGCAGGACGGCAGGGACTGACTCTGGCATCTGCAGGGGCTGTGCTGCAGTGCCCTCTGAGTTAGAGCAATCTGTGAATGTTCAGGAACAGGCTACCCCTGGGGATGCTTCTACTTCCGGGGACAGCGTTCTTTCTCCAAGCATCCCTCAGTCTGGCTCGGTTCCTCCGGCCAGCGGTTCAGTGGCTGCGCTCCAGCAGGCGGCTGTTGCTGCCTCAACTATGGACTTCTCCCCTGATTTTGTACTCCTCATGCATCAGGCATTTCGCCTGAGCAGGTCCGGACAGTTGCCGGCTGTCTGGCCCCCCTCCCTCCCCTCGGGGTCCTTGGGGGCGGCTCAGTGTCCCTCACCGCCCGGGGGCAAGCGGCTTCGGTTGGGGGGACAAGAGCAGGACGCCCTGGGTCTCCTGGATTCCGAGGCAGAGGGCGATCCTGAGACTGAAGCGGAGGATTTGGAGGATGGGGAGATCCCTGGGCCGGAAGATCAGGCTCGGGTCATTCGAGTGTTCCGTAGGGACGAGCTGGTTCCTTTGGTCACGGAGTCCCTTCAGGCGCTAAACCTTTCGGCGGTGCGGTCCCTGGAGGAGGAGGGTCTTGAGGATCCTCTGATTCAAGCAGTCAGGGATGCCCAGGTGGTTTTTCCCGTCCACCGCGTGGTGGATCAGATGATCCAGGCGGAGTGGGAGCACCCGGAATCCGGTTTGAAGGGGATTCGGACCATGAATCGGCTTTATCCTCTTGCTGACAAGGACAGGGACTTGTTCAGGTCCCCCCGGGTAGATGCTGCGGTCTCCGCAGTGACCAAGAAAACCACCATCCCGGTTGAGGGGGCGGCGGCCCTCAAGGACGGGCAGGATAAGAAGGTTGATAACTTGCTCAAGCAAACCTTCGATACGGATGCCGTGTCATTGCAGGCCTCTATCTGTGGGGCTTGGGTGGCTCGGTCGTGTCTGCGGTGGTCACAGCAACTGCGCTCGAGCCCCGGACTAGACCAGCAGGGTCTGGTGGAGGTGACCCGGCTGGAGTCCGGCTCGGCTTACCTGGCGGATCTGTTTTATGATTTGATCCGCGCGTTGGCTAACAGTATGGCATCCGCGGTAGCAGCGCGCCGGTCCCTCTGGTTGCGCAGCTGGGCGGCGGACAGTTCTTCTAAGGCCCGCCTCAGTAAGCTGCCGTTTAAGGGCAGATTATTATTTGGGGAGGCTCTCGAGAAATTGGTAAAGGATCTCGGTGAGTCCAAAGGGGGCCGGCTTCCGGAGGATAAACCAAGGTCCAACCGGTCCACCTCGTCGGCGCGGGGATCCTTTCGGGATCAGCGCAGGTTTCGGCCCTCCCGCCAGTGGTCCTCGCAGCGGGGCCGGTTTGGAGCCCGTAGCCAAGGATTTCGGGCTTTCAGGGGAGCCGGCAGAGGCTTCTCCGCAGCCGGCTCTTCATCGGGTTCTTCCTTTGGACGCAAGCCACAATGACGCCAGGCAGGCTCTGGAGGGAGGACCGCTTGTCGGCGGTCGCTTGCGCGACTTTCTTTCCTCTTGGGCCCAAATAACGTCGGATCGCTGGGTGCTACAAATTATAGAGGAGGGTTACGCTCTGGAATTTGCGTTCCCACTTCCAGATTCCTTTGTTCTGTCTCCCAGCAGGGGCGAGCAAAAGACGAGGGACATCCGCGTGACCCTGGCTCGATTGTTAGCGCTGGGAGCGGTGGTTCCAGTGCCTCCCTTGGAAAGAGGCGCTGGTCGCTACTCCATCTATTTTGTGGTACCCAAAAAGGGCGACTCTCTGCGTCCGATTTTGGATCTCAAAGGCGTGAATCGCGCGCTCAGAGTGCCGCATTTCCGCATGGAAACCCTGCGGTCAGTCATTGTAGCGGTGCGAAAGGGGGAGTTTTTGACGTCCCTCGATCTTACCGAGGCCTATCTGCACATTCCGATACACCCAGCCCATCAGCGGTTTCTCCGCTTCGCGTTCCCGTGGGGCCACTTTCAGTTCCGGGCCATGCCGTTCGGCTTGGCTACGGCCCCGCGCACTTTCACAAAGGTGATGGTGGTGGTTGCGGCGGCCTTGCGCAAGGAGGGCATTTTGGTCCATCCTTACCTGGACGACTGGTTGATACGAGCAAAATCCGGTCGAGAGTGCCTGCGGGTCACGAGCAGGGTGGTAGCTCTGCTGCGATCCCTCGGCTGGGTGGTGAACGAAAGAAAAGAGTTGTCTGCGGCCCTCGCAGGACCTGGAGTATCTGGGGGTGCGCTTCGACACTGCTCGGGGGCTGGTGTGCCTTCCCGAGCGCCGCGTCCTGACGTTGCGGGCTCTTGTCCGACTATTTCGGGGGATGCCCGCTCCGTCGGCGTGGTGGTACCTACGGCTTCTCGGAACGATGGCGGCGACCTTAGAGGTGGTTCCGTGGGCGCGGTTTCCACATGCGCCCGCTACAGAGGGCGCTCCTTCGTCGCTGGTCCAACCAGTGCGATTCCTTGCACAAGAGACTGCCCTGCCCGAAGGCAGTGCGGCGGTCGCTTCGGTGGTGGCTCTCCTCCGAGAACCTGACGCGGGGAATTCCCTTGGAGCCTCCTCTGTGGGTCCCCCTCACTACGGATGCGAGCCTAGTCGGCTGGGGAGCACACTGCGAGACCCGCTTCACGCAGGGGGTGTGGTCCTCGCAGGAAGCGTCTTGGTCGATCAACCGCCTCGAGCTTCGGGCGGTCCGACTAGCCCTGATGGCCCTGGAACCTCTGCTCCTGGGCCGGGCGGTCCGAGGCTGGTCGGACAATGCGACCACGGTGGCGTACATCAATCGCCAAGGGGGCACAGGGAGTGTGGCCCTGGAAACCGAAGCGACGGCCTTGTTCAGCTGGGTGCAGACTCGGCTGCCGGCGATCTCGGCGGCGCACATTGCAGGCGCGGACAATGTCCAGGCCGACTTTCTCAGCAGAGTGCGGGTGGACCCCGGAGAGTGGGAGTTAAATCCTCAGGTGTATGCGCAGATAGTTCGGCGGTGGGGTCCGCCCATCATGGATCTCATGGCGACCTTCCAGTCGGCCAAGACAAGTCGCTTCTTCAGCAGACGGCGGGAGCGGATGTCCGAAGGACTCGACGCTCTCATTCAGCCGTGGCCGACGTCCGGGATGCTGTACGTTTTCCCCCCGTGGGCCCTGATCGGTCGGGTCGTCCAGCGCATCGAGGGCCATCAGGGCCGGGTGCTGCTGGTGGCTCCGGTTTGGCCCCGGAGGCCCTGGTATGCCGACCTCGTTCAGCTTCGAGACGGCGTGCCGTGGCGCCTTCCGGCGCTACCGGATCTTCTTCTTCAGGGCCCCTTGCGGATGCCCCAGGTGGCTCGGTTCTCGCTTACGGTTTGGCCATTGAGAGGGCTCGGCTGAAAAAAGAAGGGTTATTCGCCCGCGGTGATTTCCACCTTACTGCGGGCAAGAAAGTCGTCCACTTCTCTTACTTATGTTCGAATTTGGAGAATTTTTGAGGACTGGTGCTCCCGGCGTGGAGTTCGGGCGGCGACGGTCTCGGTGCCCGTCGTGCTCAGCTTTCTGCAGGATGGCTTCGAGAAGGGTCTCGCGGCCAGTTCCCTGAAGGTCCAGTTGGCCGCGCTCTCTTGCTATAGAGGCAAGGTTTTGGGCCGCCTTCTTGGCGCTCATGCGGATGTGCGGCGTTTCTTGACCGCCGTGTTTCATTTGCGGCCTTCCCGCAGAGCGGTGATTCCTCCGTGGGATTTGAATTTAGTTCTGCGGGCCCTGGCTCGGGAACCCTTTGAGCCCTTGCGGAGGGCATCCTTGAAGGATCTCACGTTGAAGACGGTTTTTCTGGTAGCCATTTGCTCGGCACGGCGCATCTCGGATCTACAGGCCTTGTCATGCCGAGAACCTTTCTTGTCTTTTTCTGCGGAGCGGGTTGTGCTCCGTCCGGTTCCCTCCTTCCTGCCAAAGGTGGTGTCTCCTTTTCACCTGAATCAGGCAGTATTTCTACCAGTGATTTCGGCGGACTCGGTCGAGTCGGTGGACAAGGGGCTTCACCGGCTTGATGTGGGCCGCACGCTGCGTCGGTATTTACAGTCTACCGAGTCATTTCGGAAGACTGATCGGCTTTTTGTGCTCTTTGGGGGTGCACGGAAAGGGGAGGCGGCGGCTAAGGCCTCCATTGCTCGATGGCTTAAAGAAGCGATCGCCTCCGCGTATCTGTTGCAGCGGCGGCCGGTTCCGGAGGGGCTCCGGGCTCATTCTACTAGGGCTCAGGCGGCCTCTTGGGCGGAGCATGGTCTGGTTCCACCAGCGGAGATCTGTAGAGCGGCCACTTGGTCGTCTCTGCATGCTTTCAGCAGGCACTATCGCTTGGATGTGTCAGCGGCTCGGGATTCCTGTTTTGGTTCGGCGGTTTTGCGCGCCGGCCTACAAGGTCCCGCCCGGTCTTAACTGCTCTGTTACATCCCGATTGTGGAGGACTAAACTGGATATCCGCACAGGAAATGGAAATTACACTAACCTGGTAATTGTAGTTCCTGTAGGATCCAGTTTAGTCCTCCTTCCCTCCCGAATATCTGCATGATCTTGCGGCGCGCTATCCCGAGCGGGAGATTCTAAGATAGTTTTGCGTCCCGTTCGGACCTTAGCGGCAGTCGTGCTTATAGCTATGGCTCTTCCCTTTCTTTTGGGGTTCCGTAAGCTCCTTAGTACCTGGGGGGAGCTCTGTGTCAATTTAGGGGCGTCGATTCCGGCGCCGTGCAGTGTTCTGACTTCCTCGTTTGGGGAGGGAGTTGGTTATTCCAGGGGGGGAAGTACAAGGTTTAATGTTAATCTGATAATAATCTGATGTGTTGCTTCGTTCAGTATGCTTTGTTACTAGTACACTGGGGGGCTTCTGGGAGCTCCTGCTGGATATGTACTACAGAAGATTTGATTGGTCCAGTCTACAGGCTGCAGTGAGAGGGGCAGTACCCGATTGTGGAGGACTAAACTGGATCCTACAGGAACTACAATTACCAGGTTAGTGTAATTTCCATTTATCCTTCCTTGCCTTGGAAGAAAAAGCCTGCCATGAAAACCCAGGGACTGCTGGATCACCAGGAGTCAGCATTGACTTGACGGCTCTTAATAAAATAAGTCTGAGATATTGCTGGCCCAGTTTTGCTTGGCATTCTGAACCTTGTCAAGTTATATGTAGTATTAGGTATGGGCCCGAGAATGTTACAAACTCCAATCATTTAGACAGTTCTGCTACATCTTATATACAACACTGAAGTTGATAGTATCTGCCAATATTTAGATGGGGTTGATCTACTGGCATACTAGAGGAGGGCCTTGTAGACCCCAGTGTCAGACAGAAATTTATAAGGCATTGAAATTACTTACACTACAGAAAAGTCCTGGTTCCAATGGATGCTACTTGGAATTTTACAAACATTTTAAAACAGTGTTTGTTATATTACTACAAAACTTGTTGAACTATTTGCAGTCCTCTAATATATTCTCAAGGACCCTAACTGATGCAGGAACGATGCTTATTTATTTTATTTATTTATTTAACAGTATTTCTAAACCGCCTTATCTTAATAATCAAGGTGGTATCACAGCAAACAATCGGGTAAGGTGAGTGTGTTATACATGCAGTGAGGGTGAAATTGAGTGTGTGTTGTATTGTGTGCTAGATTGGCATGAGCTATGTACAGTGGTGCAAAAACATATTCCATACATACGTTGTTTAGGTGGTATCATGTGCTGTTATGCATTCTCTGAGGTTATGTGATGTGTCCATAGTGTTCAATGAACAGCATGGTTTTTAGCTGTTTTCTAAAGTCCTTGAGTTCTGTAGTCGCCCTCAAATCGTCCGGGAGCTTGTTCCATATTGTTGGAGCAGCCATGGAGAGTGCTCTGTCCGTTGTGTCCTTGCGTGTGTGTTTGTATTCACTGGGGGTGCTGACTCGGTTGTGTGTTTGTTTTCTTCTGGGACGAGTGCTGGTGTCTGGTTGTATGAGGGAGTGCAGGCTGTTGGCTGATGTGTGCTGTTTTATCTTAAATAGGTTTATGATGGTTTTGTATCTGATGCGAGCACCGTTTGGAAGCCAGTGTAAGTCCTTTAAGGTAGGTGTGATGTGCTCCTGTCTTGCAGTTCCTGATATGATTCGTGCTGCAGTGTTTTGTGCCAGTTGGAGTGGTTTGAGGGCTTGTTTCGGTAGCCTAAGGTATATCGGATTGCAGAAGTCCAGCAGTGGGGTTATCAGTGCTTGACAGACGGTCCGGAAGTGTTCCGGGGCGAGTAGCGGTTTCAGTCTCCTGATGATTCGCATCTTGTAGTAGGCTTTTTGGATTGTTTTGTCTATGTGTGTTTTGAGATTGAGTTTATTGTCCAGAGTAACTCCGAGGTATTTCACTTCTGATCTTATTGGTATAGTAGTGCTTTGTATCTTTATATTTGGTGGGTGTATGAAGTTTTGGTTCCGAGTGATGATTAAAGCTTCGGTCTTGTTGTAGTTTATTGCGAGGTTGTTGTTTTGACACCAGCTTGCCATTTGGGTAAGGCAGTCTGTTATCTTAGAGAAGTCCGGGTTGTCGATTGATATCGGGGTGTATATCATGATGTCGTCTGCATATATTGTGTATTGAATGTTGTTCTCTTTCATGATGTTGCATATTGGTTGTATGTAGATGTTAAATAGGAGAGCTGAGAGTGCGGATCCTTGAGGCACTCCTTGTCGGACGTTTATAGGTCGGGAGGTGTTGTGTCCCAACTTGACCTGTAGCTGTCTTTCTGTTAGGTATGAGTGGAGGGATAAAGAGGGATAAAGATACCCTGTCTGGGCATCTTATTGACTTGCTTCATTAATGGATGGAGGTGTCACGATATTGGCAAAGATGCTTCAGTTGCAATTGGAGAATGTGATCCCTTTGTTTCTTGGCCCTGATCACACAGGATTTATGAAAGGAAGATTATCAGTCAATAGTACCAGAAGACTCTGCCATATAACACATCTTGCCAAGAAGAAACAAGTTCTTGGCCTGGGGGTATCTTTGGATACTGAGAAGACATTCGATAGGATTTCCTGGCAGTTCCTGTTTGCATTTCTCAAGAGATATTGGTTTGTAGATGCTTTCTGTAGATGAGTACAGCCTGGTAGAAACTCTCTGAGAGCGACAGTAGTTACTATTAGGATGCCGTCTGCCCCTTTTAGGAACCACCAGGGTGCCCCCTCTCACCTTTACTCTTTAACTTAGCTTTGGAACCTATGGCACAGCTGATATACAGCTCACCTGAGATTAATGGGTTTCAATTTTGCGATGTCCCATAAAATATTTTCTGCAGATGATATACTTTTATTTCTATGAGCTCCTTATAAATCTGTCCCAGCTCTTATCAAGATGATAGAAGCCTATAGCAAAGTCTTAGGATGTGAAGTCAGTTGTACTAAATTGCAGGTTCTAGCAGTAGATCCTAAGTTATTTATTTATTTAACCAGGTTTTTTTATACTGCTTTATCCTTCAATCAAAGCAGTTTATATCATAACTTAACTGCGTACAAAGAACACTTAAACAGAAGGAAAGGGGAAGGGTAAACCAGATAAGTTAATTTATGTACAATGCAAGATATAGGGAATAACCTATGTACAATTTAGGTCTATGGCATTGAAGAGTCATCGTTAGTCTATGGCCTGGGTTTGGCGGGGGGGGTGGTGGTTTGGAGTTTTTCCTCGGTTAGGTGGTTAAGTAATGTGTCCCAGGTAGTTTGTGTAAAGTAGAGTTTTCAGCTTTTCTGGAAGTCTTTGATGTCAGTTATCGCTCTGGAAGCGAGTTCCATATCGATGGGGCATATAGTGAAAGTGCTCTTCTGGATATAGATTGCTTAGATTTTTGGTATTCGTGGGGTGTGATGATCATATGCTGCTTGTTTCTTCTCTTGGATTGGGTGTTTGTGTCTCTTGGTATGAGGTCCTGTATGATGTTGGCCGATGATTGCTGGATGATTTTAAAGATGTTCAACATTGTCCTTGAAACTGATGTGGGAATGTATTGGGCGCCAATGTAATCGGTCAAGTATTGGGGTGATGTGCTCTTGTCTGGATGTTCTGGTGATGATTCGTGCTGC
The DNA here is from genome assembly GCA_033557465.1 of Ichthyophis bannanicus. Taxonomy (NCBI): domain Eukaryota; kingdom Metazoa; phylum Chordata; class Amphibia; order Gymnophiona; family Ichthyophiidae; genus Ichthyophis; species Ichthyophis bannanicus. The sequence continues at coordinate 116,601,946 of CM066043.1, forward strand.
TGTGTTTTGTGCTATTTGGAGTGGCATAATGGTTTGTCTTGGGAGTCCCTGGTACAATGCATTACAGTAGTCAAGTGTGGGAGTGATTACTGCCTGGCAAATCAAATGAAAGTGATCTTGGTTCAGGATCAGTTTTAGTTTCCTGATAACTTTCATTTTATGGTAGGCGTTAAGTTAAGAGTCTCTAATTGTTTACTTAATTTTACACTAAGGATGAATCCTTAACTGCCTAGGATTTCAAGTCCTGACAAACTTTCATGAGCTATACAAAGGTGAAAGCATCCCAGGAAAGGGAAGAACCAGAGCTCAAGCACCCCAAAGTTGCAGAATCTCAAGGAAGTGAAGGGTAGTGGTGGTTGGTGGCTCTTTTCTGAGGGGTTCTGAGGCGTCCATTTGCCAACCAGACTTGAAGTCCAGAGAGACGTGTTGTCTGTCAGATGCCAAAATCCGAGATGTAATGTTGAGTTGATGAGACTCATCAAGCCTATTGACTGTTATATGATGTTGCTCATCCATGTCGGCATAAATGATGATACTGCTAGGTATCCCTCTCAGCATATCAAAAGTGACTTCATGGCTTTGGGACAGAGGGTTAAGCAGATAGATGTGCAGGTGGTGTTCTCTTCAATCCTCTCTTTTGAGGGTAAAGACCATGGCAGAGAAGCTTGCATCCTGGAGATAAATGCATGGCTGTGTGGATGGTGTCATCAAGAGCATTTTGGTTTTCTGGACCATGGGATGATATTCCAAAGGCTGCAGAGCAGAGGTGGCATCCATCTGTCCAAGAAGGGTCAAAGTGTCTTTTGCAGCAGACTAGCTGAAGAGGGCTTTAAACTAGATTCATTGGGAATGGGTGAAGAAAGTCCCCAGGTAAGTGAAACATTAAATACCTCTGTAGAAATGGGTAAACAGGGCAACATCTGGAAAGCAGTGTGTATAAATGCCCATAGCATGATATAGAAGATCCCAGGTGTTCAGACTTTAATCGAAGAGACTGACTTGGATTTAGTTGCAGTCACAGAGACATGGTTTACAAATAACCATGATTGGGATCAATGTTCCCTCTAATTTTCTGTAGGCTGTGTGCGCATAAAATATCAGCTGTGTGCAGCTTTTGAAGAAAGGTTAAATTTTTGTGCGCCACATAACAACACTCGGAGTTATATACTTTAAAATTTGACTACACGTCAGAATACAGTATGTATATCACATTGATTTTAATCAAATTAAATGAAAATAGACGATTACTAAATGAAGCGGGACATTTCTAGTAATTACAATCATAACTTTTAAATTTTAAGACGTCTGTGTTGTTTTCTATCAGAATCAGAGCCGTAATTTTTGTGCGCTCTGTTGTAAAGTATGTGCGCTCGCTCGGTGAGGTGTGTGCGCGTGCACACGCGCACAGCTTAGAGGGAACAGTGATTGGGATGTAATTATACTGGGCTATACTTTACTCAGGAAGGATAGGATAGGAAGAAGGGGGGAGGAGTGGCACTATATGTAAAAAAATTATATTAAAGCTATAGTATTAGAGGTCTTAAAAGGAAGCAAAGAGGCAGTATGGGTAAACTAAAAAGAGGGAACGGGAAGTCCATTTGTATTGGTGTGATGTACAGATTGCCCTCACAGGGAGAAGAGGTGGACGGGGATTTAATAGAAGACATATGCAATATTGCCGTGAAAGGAGAAATGCTACTGATAGGTGATTTCGATATGCCGATGTTGATTGGCACATCCCTGCTGCGGTGTCATCTAGAAGTAAGGAGATCCTAGATTCTCTATAGGGAGAACTATTCCAGTAACTGGTAACAGAACTGTCACGTGAAGGGGCCATACTGGACTTGGTGCTTACCAATGGGGAGAGTGTTTCTGATGTCATAGTGGGAGATCATCTCGCATCCAGTGATCACCAGATGGTGTGGTTCAGTATTAGGACTAGGGCTGATGAGGATAAAGCGGAATTGCTTACAAGTTTTTCTGTTCTATGTCCAAGATGAAGGGCCAGGAGCAGGATCTCAGAAAACCCCCAAAATAGGAACAGAAGTGACGGGGATCTTGAATGATTTTCAGAAGACTTGTTTGTCAGGAACTAGCTAAACTAAAAGTAGATAAAGTGATGGGACTAAATGGGATACATCCGAGAATATTGAAGAAACTTGGGGACATTCTAGCAGCTCCACTAACTGATCTTTTCAATGCATTTTTTTTAGTTGGGAGTGGTCCCAGAGGACTGCGGAAAGCTACATATGGTCCCTTTACACAAAAGTGGAAATAAGGATGAGGTTGAAAACTACAGGCTGGTTAGTCTAAACTCTGTGGTGAGTAAATTATTGGAAATGCCGCTAAAAGAGAAAATAGTGAAGTTTCTGGAGTCCAGTGGATTGCAGGATCTGAGGCAGCATGGGTTTATCAGAGACAGGTTTTGTCAGACAATTCTGATTTATTTCTTTGACTGTATGACCAGGGAGTTGGACTGAGGGAAAGCCCTAGATGTTGTGTACTTAGATTTCAGTAAAGCCTTTGACACCGTTCCACACAGGTGACTTAAAAACAAACTGAGAACCCTAGGAATGGACTCTAAAGTGACTGACTGGATTAGCAATTGGTTGAGTGGGAGGCACCAAAGGGTACAGGTAAATGGAGCTCACTTTGAGAAGAAGGAGTTTACCAGTGGTGTGCCCCAGGGATCTGTCCTTGGTCCAATTCTTTTTAACATTTTTGTTAGTGATATTGCTGAAGGGCTGTTGGGTAAGCTTTGCCTCTTTGCAGATGATAACAAAATCTGCAATCGAGTAGACCCCCAGGAAGGAGTAGATAAGATGAGGAGGGATCTAGTTAAGCTTGAAGAATGGTCAAGAATTTGGCAGCTGAGATTTATTGCTGAAAGTTTGGGGTGATACATTTGGGCTGCAAAAATCCAAGGGAGCAGTAAAGTGTAAGAGGTAAAGTATTTCTGTCCACTAAAGAAGAGTGGGACCTGGGCATGATTGTTTCTAATGGTCTTAAAGTGGCTAAATAGGTTGAAAAGGTGACGGTGAAAGCTAGAAGCATGCTTGGGTGTATAGGGAGAGGAATGGCCAGCAGAAAAAAGGAGGCGATAGTGCCTTCGTATAAGTCTCTGGTGCAACCTCATTTGGAGTGGCTACTAAAATGGTTAGTTGTCTTCATTACAAAGCATATGAGGACATACTTAAAGATCTTAATATGTATATGTTAGAGGAATGGTGGGATAGAGGTGATATGATAGAGACGTTTAAATACCTTCGTGGCATAAATGCACAAGATAAGAGCCTCTTTCGATTGAAAGCAAGCTCTGCTACGAGAGGACATAGGATGAGTGTGAAAAGCGATAGACTAAGGAGTAATATACACAAATATTTCTTTATGGAAAGAGTGGTAGATGCATGGAATAGTCTCTCAATGGAGGTAACAGAGACAAGAACAGTATCTGAATTCAAAAAAGCATGGGACAAACACAAAAGATCTCTAAAGGAAAAAAGGGGAGTGTTATAGTTGATATGGAAGGGCAGACATTGCCTAACTGCTTTATTATTTTACTCTCCTGGCTCTACCACTGTCCAAAGGGTGGCCAGAAATCATCCTATAATAGCACACTGATGCTATGGAGATTAATTAATAAAGAGGTTAGAGAGGAGAGAAATGTCTTTCCCCTATTTCTCCTTACATGTTACCCTCAGCTATCATGAGCTACTTTCTTACCTGCTATTTTTTATGGCAGCAAGCCCGTATTTAATTGCTAGGTCAACTTTGGAAAAGATCTAGGTCCAAGAGATTTCACAACATTATTTATTTATACAATTTATACCCCACCCTCTTGGCTTGCAAAGTCACCCAGAGTGGCTTGCAATCATTAAAAACAATAAATCGCATATCAACACAAAATTCCAAATAGTTAAGATAATAAAATAAAATAATGTTAAAATAAATCTACAGCAGTCAGTAGTTTTATTTCAAGTCATTTTTATTGGTTTCCAAATAATCATCCAAGTAAACTATCCCAATAATATAAAAAACAACATAGCATAAGGGAGAACAACATTTTCCATGAACAATAACAGAGGATTAATGCACTTTTTAATCAACACAGCTTCCACACCTGAAGCTCTCTCTGATCCTCAGTCAGCCCCCCCCCCCCTATCTGTTAATGGTGGCCATTATATAGCTTACGTGTAATTAGCAACTTTAAGAACTTTAACCATCTTAATAGCCTTAATTACCTTAAGAACCCTAGTTCCTCAATAGCTTCCCCTCCTCCCACCTTCCCGCCCTTGCCCTCCCCTAGTACTAATACAAAGGTCTTCTAATCTTGCTAGGCAGCAGGCATTTATTCATATTTCTTCATCTATAGACAGGAGTCAGACTACATCAAGCAATATAATGTTAACCCTTTGGTTTTACACATTAGACATTGATTTGCCAAACATAACAGCCACCCATTGCTGAAATGCCCCTCGTCCACCCAACTCGACCAACCCATAGGACACTCTCCCAGATATGACCTTAAGCAGACTGTACATATCCAGTCAACACTATCCGGAGGGCCTCACCGAAGCATAAGATGACACCCCCGTCAATATAGCTCTCAGCAGTGGTTGGACTGTGAGACCATTCAGCACAGGCTTAGACTGAGTACTGTTACACAGCCCCCCACCTCGCCCCCGCAACTTCAACCTACCCTCAGCAGTCAGTAGTTAACAGTAACCTATCACAACAATTACTCATGTTAAACAGCCAGGTTTTTACCATCTTTCTAAGAAGTATGTAGCTTGAAATAGAATTTGATGTTCCCAGCTATACTCCTTAAATTTATTCTCCAGAATAATGCTTCGTATTAGCTAAGTCTGATGTTGAAAATCAATGTGGTGTGCTGTCTCCTGGTGATCCAGCTTCCTTTTGGCAATGTATCACCTGAAGTGGATTGTCAGGCCTTTTCTTTTGAGGCAGTAGAGAGTACAGGGACTTTCACAAGGAGAGCTAGTGGGAATCAAACCCTTGATCTTCTGGGTACTAGGCAGTTTCTCTAACCACTAGGCTACTCCTAGACCTGCTCATTCTCTGTAATCAGGAGGCATGGAATGTCTTTCTGTCCCGTCACTTACTGGTATTCATTGTATTAAGACTAGGAATTGTTCTTTCTCCATTGCTGGGCCCATTAAATAGAACAAGCTAGTTTTAGAGCTTAGGCTAATGACAGATGCAGTTATCTTTAGAAAATAAATAAAAACACTGGGGCTGATTATTCACTGGTGATGGCTAGGCTATTTAAAGTACCTAGCCACTACCACTTTAATTAAACCTAGATATTCAGTGCCAGAATTTATCTGATGTCTGCTACTGAATTTTTGGGTTTGCTGGACAGCAGTGTCCATTATCTAGATGGTGGCTGAATATCGCAACTAACCAAATAGCAACTGGCACAGCCTTGATCTGCCCACAGACTGTCCTGGTTTTAACCAGACTCTTTATGCTCTCTGTGGAGATATTCAGCAGCACTAACCGATTAGAGCCATTGCATATTGAGCTCAGTGCATTTTAGCTGTTTAGCAGCTAAAACACTTTGAATATCAGCCCCATTAGTATTTGTACAAGCTCTGGGTCAGTCTTAAGTTCTTAGTGGCACTGGAATGTCACAAAGGACAAAACGTTTGTTGATACTACAATGATTTGACTGAGGCATTGAGCTTTAAGTTTAATCTGCATATCTTTTATTATGATGTCATACCTTGTCAAGAAAACCCAGGGCCTGCTGGATCGCCTGTAGCATTGACATGACGGCACTTAAAAAAAAACAAAAAACCTGGATTAGAATAAATTTTGTCTTAATATGGTCATGTTTTTATTTTATGTATGTTATTTTGTTATGCGCCTAGCTGTTTACAATGAGCTAGCTAGAAATCTTTTTTAAATAAGTAAATAAATAAAATAAATACTTGCAGTGGTGGCATGACGTCTTGATAGAGGCTGGGGCAGTGGCCGCACTTCAGCCTAGAAATGCACTAGAAAGGATTTCTACATGTTCCTAACAAGGTGCTAAAATGATTACTCATATTAGTAGCATAATTTTATTTATTTATTTTTTTTTAGTGCCATCAAGTCAGTGTTGACTCATAGTGACCCAGCTACCTCTGGGTTTTCTTGGCAATGTATCACTGGAAGTAGATTGCCAGCCTTTTCTTCCGAAGCAATGGAGGGTAAAGTGACTTGCCCAAAGTCACAAGGAGTGCCAGTGAGAATCGAACCCTTGATCTTCTGGATACTAGGCAGTTGCTCTAACCACTAGGCTACTCCTCCACTCCTAGCATAATGTAGCATAATGGGAGCCAGTAAATGAGAGACTGTAACAAATTAGACCCTCATCAGTCACTGGCATCATGACTTCCACCTCAAGCTTGATCAGATGCTACATAGAAACTCAGAAAATGGCAGCAGATAACGACCATACAGCTCTTCCATGAGAATCATTAAGTTTTACAATCTCCTCTTCCCCCTCAGAGATCCTCTGTTCTTGCCTCTTGCTTTCTTAATGCTTATCTCCATCACCTCCACTGAGAGGCTGTTCCATGCATCCAGTATCCTTTCCATAAAGAAGTATTTTGTTAGATTACTCCTGAGTCTATCCCACACCCACAGGCCCACTAGCCAAAGCCTCATGGAGAGTCAGGCTGTTGGGCCCTGCGCGGAGCAGCAGCTACCACTACTAGCACCTGCATACCTCAGCAATGCCATCATAAACATGGAAACACGTTCCATATATATCAAAAGGTTACTATGATTAATGTCAGATAACAAATTCTAAATTAAACACAATTTGTTAACAGAGATTCATCATAGCAACCTTTCTGATATATTTTGTGGAGTGTGTTTCCTTTTTTGTTTCTGACAGTGTTGACCACCCCGGAGAGTAACCCTAACAGTATTGAGCACCTTAGCAATGCCTGCACTGTGCCCAGGACTGGTTTGGCGGCCAGGGCTGCCAACCACCTCAATCTTTGCACAATGCTGAAATAGGTGTGGGAGTGTGTGTATGTCTATCCAGTGTTTTGTGGCTGCCTACACCTTACTGAGCCCACAATGCTTGCACTGTTTCCAGTGTTAGCCTGCCAATGTGCATAATGAGGAGCAAGGTATTGTGGGTATGGGCCGGACAGGATGCATCTGCACAGGGCATAGGGCAATGGCTGGGATATTGTAGTGCCCGACCACCACCTGCACAGACAGGGTGGCCACAGCATGTCATGATGGGAGGTCACTCTCTCTCTGACTGAGCAGTGACCATGGCATGTCTAGGTTCCCACATAGTGCTATACACCGTTTCTCTCAAGTGATATTTGTGAGTTCCCGTTTCTGGGGCCCAATCACTGACATGCCTGCTTGGTGTTTGTGCTTATATCCCACTTCTGGATGCACATAGTACCTCTAGGAACATGCACTATGTATTGGCTAGCAGACTGTCTGCAGTTAGTATGTGCATGGCTGCAACACCTTGCAGACTGACTGTGCCCTCTGTTGGTGAATATCAGATCATAGTGCAGGGCAGCTGAGCAGACCAGGCCTACTACCTGTCTGCCAGTGGCCCTGTCACAAGTACCGATCTGCATCAACTGTCCGTTCGCTAGCAGGACTGGGGTTGCTGGTCCCACAGCTCGTCATGTACCTCTACTGCCTCCAATGCAAACGTTGAGAGTGTGGGTCTGTTGGGGGGCAGATCATGTCCCCCACACTGACTCAGAGAGGGTAGTTTGCTCCGTACATCATTGTCATGTGAGTCCAGACACACCCCTGCCCCTAAAACAAATGACCATGGCCAGCACACTGGATATGCACTATTTTGGGTGCATCATGGTCCACAAGGGCCAGACATGACTGGCGATTACAAAAATACAGAAAGTTCCTAGGCGTGTCTGCAAAGAATACCTCTCACACACTGGCACCGATGGAGACCTGCAGCAAAGCCTACCTCAGCCAGGCCGGGTACTGCGGACCTGGTGCTGGCAACCCCACCTCACCCTCAGGGTGAGCACAGAACACGCACAATGGCATAGCCTGTAGGTACTCTGTGCCAGTAACACGCACGGTCTGTCCCCCCTACCAAGCTGACGTGCTGTAGAGGTGCATACCCATCTGCTGAGCTGATGTAGACTGCTGTTCTGCATGTGCATTGCATCATGGTTCCTGTTGGAGTTGCCCTTTCCTGGCAGACAGCAGGCTTTTTGTGTGGTGCCCTGCAGTGTTCTTGTATGCAGCCTTTGCTGTGGAACTCATGTTGGTGGTGTAGCCTACCGGTTTGTGCATTGACTTTTGTGCTAGTGGTCATGGGTTCAATTCCTTTCTGTTCTCCTTTTTTATGCCTGTCCTACACAACTACTTTTCATTCCTGTAACAGTCATATCTGTGCAGATCTGTGCTGCTGGCACATTATACCCTAATCACAGTTGCCAACCATCCTTCTGTCCGTCTGTGTCTGCCAGCTGTGTGGCGTCCTGCCCTAATGTGCAGGTTACTACCCCATGACCTGCACTGGTACCCTTTTCTGCATTGTGGCTCTTCATGCTTGCTGCTCCTCTGTCCTCCTGTCATTGCACTTATCCCGCCACTTATCCTCCTCTGGTGGACACGTATTCCCATCCTCTGCCACACACTGTCATTGTTGTACTTTACATTACCATCACCCTGTGCATCGGTACAGCTGCCTTCGATATGTTTCTCCACTTTACCAGCTGCCACATGGGTTGCACACAGATTTGTCAGGTCCATCAGCTCTGACATCTACTTCCTTCCATCACTTGTTCATTGCCTTTCCTTGGTGCTCTGTGCAGTGTTAGGGTTATATCTGTGTTTGGGCCATACATTTCATGCTTGTCAACTTGGGGCACCTTACTGCCCTTGGCCACCATTTCTTGAGTCACCTTAACATCCTTGGGGCATCTTTAGCGGCACCTTAGGTTCTGGCAGCTTATGGGGCGCCTTATATGGTGCCTTGGAGGGTGCCAGCCTACGGCGCCTCATAGGGTGCCTTTTAAGGCGCCTTAGGGTGGGCGCCCTATACAGCACCTTGTCAAGTTTGGTTTGTCAGCTTTCAGGCCGCCCTCTAGGGCAAATTATGACCCGCCTTGGCTGACATGGCACTTTATGATGTACCTTATGGGGCACCCTAAAAGGCGCATTAGATTACAGCACTGAGGTGAAGGTTTTTTGGATGGCAGCACTGATTGTTGAGATGTGTCTGACTGTTACAAGCAGGAAAAGGAATTGCCTCGGACAACCTTATTAAATGAGCCCACTGAGGGATTGAACTCATGACCACTGTCTCAGCAGTCATTGTATTAACCAGTGGGCTACACCTCTATTGCTTTTATCACAGCACTGGCTGGCTACAGAGAGACTGCAGGTCACTGCATGAAATTAAGGTTACCACGAGATAACGAACCAAGCGCCCTCTATCATGTGATAACACGCCATTGCTACCTTGCCGCCAGAACGCCCACTTCCTTATATGGCATTCCTCACGTTAACGCTGCACCTAGTGCTGGTAACATTAGCATGGTTTAGTAAACATACCCCATAGTATATCATTTCCTCCTTATACTCCCCCCCAAGATCCCTTGCTCCTAATCTAAACTGAATCGTCACAACATGACACATTATTATCTTGGTTAACATCGATGTGCAACAAGCTGATTATGCATCAGGAGATATTTCTGATTTATGCCACTTCAAATATTGAGACCACACTTTCACAAGAGAAAACAAGTTAACATGACATAAGGCGGTTAACTTACACATCAAGTATAGGTGGTGTAAGTGAGCTCTAACCTCTGATATAGTAGGGGCATCCACTTGTTTCCACACCTGAGCTGTTGCCATTTTCGCAGTTGTGCATCGCATCTTCAAAAGCATAGCATCCCCAGCATGGATGTCACCACCCATCACATTCAATAGGGCAAACCCTGGCCTGGGTGTGCACTCTTCTCCGATAATCTCACTCAACTAAGCAAACACGCTGGCCCAAAAGGCTCGTATCTTTTCACAGGACCAACATACATGCAAAAAATTCTCTGATCGCCACACTTTCTCCATCAGAATGCCGAATCCCCCAAAATGTTTTGCAGACGTAGTGGGGTAAGATACCACCTGTATAACATTTTATAGTTATATTCAAGTAAGTTACTGGCAAGGACACCCCTATAGTCCTCTATATATCAAATCCTATTGCTTCTCAACCCATGATTTATCCAAATCTACTTCTCAAGCTACCAGACAGGGCCACTTCTCCCATATCTGGCCCATAGAAGAATAGAGTTTGGAGAAAGCCCCCTTTATGTCATTATATTCAGATAATGTCTCAATATCATCCGAGGGGTTTCCGCTCCTTTGCTTCAACAGATATGTAATATAATGCATCACTTGGTAATACATATAAAAATCAGAGGGCAGTAGAGAATATTCATTCTGGAGATCCACAAATGATACACATTCTCCCTCATCCCTAAATTGGCCCACCCAATGTAGCCCCCCCCCCCTGCACCCCCCCTCCCTGCAGCTCATTGGGCAAATGCTTGGTTGTTCATACCAGGTGGGAAATCAGGATTGCCATACAGTGGGATTTACTTAGCAAACCCCCTAGGGCCATACCAGATTTTTTCCATTTGGTCCAAATTCTTAAAGAGGTAGATATAAAGGGACTATCACACTGCCTCCCCGCTTGTCCCTCCCCCCCATTTTTATCAGATTACCTCTCCCAGGAATTGAACATCTTAGTCAGGGGTTCTACCAGAACTCCACTAAAAACTTTATAGAAGCGAGTGGGAAACCCATCCAGTTCTGGAGTCTTATGAGGCAGTAAGCCTTTAATTACACTGAGGACCTAATGTGTTATTGTTGGTCTAGATAATTCCTCAGTTTCTAGAGTGGATAGACTAGGCAGAGTCGCTTTATCTAGATAATTATGGATAGCTACCAGGTCGGCCTCCTTCTCTGGGGTATACAATTGTTGATAAAATTCAACAAATCTCTCACCAAATTTGTGCTCTGACCAAAGTTCCATCCCCTTGCTATCCCTAATTTTGGCGATATGGTTTCTTGTGGCAAGCTTCTTTTCTTTTTTTTTATTATGCAAATTACAATATACAAATTAAAATAACTTATACAAGAAATTGCTATTATAGAATCACATTACAAAAAAAAAAGAAAAAAGAACTAAGAGATTTAATGACAGCCCACATCAATGGAGAGAGAAAACAATTTCTACCAACAACTAGATAATAAGTAATAATAAGGAGATCATTGGGGAGGATCCCCTAATATAATTTTTGCAGCTTCATTTACTTAGACTCAACTTCCATTGACTTTCCAATCAAAAATGTTTCCAACTGCGATGAATCATAGAAGAAATACGTATTTCCATGCTAAGTTATTACACACTTGCACAGAAACCACTTAAAGAAAGTCCTACCAATACCTATCATCCTGGATTTCAGGGACAGAAACTGCTTTCTGCGGAGCTGAGTGCCCCTGGAAACATCCGGAAAGACATTCAGCTTTTGACCGCAGAAAACTGAATCCTTAAAGAAAGACTTTAAGACCCTGTTTTTATGAGCAATAGACCCAAAGTTCACTAATAATGTAGCTCTTTTAGTAATAACGTCTGAAGAATCCTCCAAAAACTTAGTCAAATCTTGACTAGCATTTAGAGTTAAAACATCTAAAGCCATCACCAGCAACATCCCCAACCTGCTGTCTAGATGGTGAATAAAAGTATTTTTGAAGAGTAATAACATCTGTAATTTGCAGCATCTCCTTCAAATATTTAACCAAAAGAATCTCGTGAAACAGTAGATGCGTTCTAGGGAAATTCAAAAAACGAAGGATGTTAACCCTGGAGCTCAACTTATAATGAATAGCAACAGAGTCTTTTATTGCAGAAGCACTAGTCTGTTGAAGAACCTGCACCTGACTTTCAATCTTAGAGATAATGACATCCACCCCAGAAAGCCTGATATCTACCTCCCAAGCTTTAGCTACTGATTCCTGCATAAATGAACAAAGAGATTCTACAGTACTGGACAGCTTAGAGTCAATTCTAGTAATGGCAGTCCACAGATCCTTTAAGGTAACATCCTGCAAAGGCTCTTCCAGAGCAGATACAACCTCTGGTAGCACCACAGGTTTTGGTAATGGACCTGGTAAAAAAGGAGGTACCAACTGCCCTGGTGAGCTATCAAGTAAACCAGTGGAAGATAACTGAGGATGGGTTATCGGTGGAGGTGTCCAATCTGCTGAACTGAGAGACGCCCCTTCAGACTAGAGTAATTGACCTTTTGTGTACTGCAAAATATTTATCAAACAGACCCACGGTCTTTACCGCAGCCACAGACATACCTTTTGATACATTCTTAGCTTTACATTTACCTATTTCACAAACAATACACAGGAAACAATTCAGCCAACAAAGTATTTGACACAGTTCCACATTCCCTCCTTCGCATCCGTTCACTGCTGGATCACCGAAAGGGCATCAAAGGGACGTGGTCTGCCCCTTTGAGCACCACCCATCGAGCCACGGCCCAGAGGGCCTCTGGGCTAGATGATTTAGCACCAAGGGGCCTCAGCACGCTGACGTCACAGGAGGACAGGAGTTGCCGACACACTGCCTGCACCGGCAATCTCCTGCTGTTGTTTCTCCCCAAACGCTAAGGCATAGACAGCAAGCACAGCCAGATAGAAAAGCTCTCTCTCTCTCCAGTGGCAAGCTTCTTTAATTTATGGCCAGTAGATGCCTCTGTTTATTTCCATATTCAAAGTGAGATTATTTCCAAAGATCCAACCCATGATTAATATCAATCAATTCCAGTTCCTGTAATTCTCTGCAGGCATCAAGTTATCAATGTCCCTATTTAATGTACATTACCAAGTTTAAATTACAATGTAAATCGCTTTGACTACAATGATAAAGTAGTATTAAAAAAACCTGTTAAATAATTAAACAAGAGATGAAGCTATTTTAGACCTAGCCCTTAGTGGGACACAGGATCTGGTGCAAGACATAAGGGTGTTGGGGCCACTTGGCAATAATGATCATAGCAAGATTGCATTTGATTTAATAAATGGAAGCAGGACAGCAAAAAAATCCACAGTACTACCTTTAAACTTTTAAAAGGGAGACTATGGTAAACTGAGGAAAACATGTTTAAAAATACTATCTTAGAAGCTTCGACCAGATGTATTCCATGCTTTAAGAAAAGTGGAAGGAAAGCCAAAAAACTGCCAACATGGTTTAAAGATGAGATCAGAGAAGCTGTTGTAGCCAAAAAAGCATCTTTCAGGAAATGGAAAAAGGATCCAAATGGCGAAAATGGGAAACAATATAAGCAATTAGCAAGTTTCTGTGTTTCTCGTTACGTTTCTATGTTTCTTTAGTGGTGGTAGTGGTTGTAGTGGTAGTGGTTAATATGGAAGGGCAGACTAGATAGGCCATGTGGTCTTTTTCTGCCATCACATTTCTATGTTTCTAAGTTAGACGCAAGGCATTGATAAGGCAGGCAAAGATTGAAAAAAAGCTTGCCGTGGAAGCAAAAACTCATAAGGGGTCCATCCCCGCTATTCGGCCTCTCTGCCAACCCGGAATAACTCCCCTGTATGTTGTACGGGAAGGTTAGATGGGGCGGGAAAGGGGCGGTGTGGGTGCGGAGTTAGGGCAGAGAGTAGACAGTCCACGGCCCCGGATGTAAAGGGCCGATTTCAATGCCGGCCCTGTACATCTGAGGCCAGCTGACTGAATGGGGAACTTATTCCACCTCAGAGGTGGAATAATTTCCCCTAGACGGGTGGTTTTGGCAGGTCCGGGGCGCATCAAAGGCGGAAGGGGGCTCATGAGATTTCTTGGTAGGGCAGATCGGGGGTCAGGCTATGGGGAATGCAAAATGTGGTCAGCGGCTGGGGATCGTGGCTCCCGAATGGCAATTGGATGCCATGGTGCCGCGGCTCCATTCAGGAGCCCTGACTGAGTTAGCTGGGTGGAGGCATGTACATGCAGTCCAACCAGGATCGGGGTCCCAGCCTGCATGTACAGGCCTGGATGCGATTCTGATCCCACAATGGAATGGAGCCCATAATAAAAACATTTTCAAGTACATTCGTAGCAAAAAAAAACCTTGTGAGAGAGTCAGTTAGACCATTGGATGATAAGAGTAAAAAGAACGCTAAAGGAGGAATTCTTTGCTTCGGTCTTTACTGAAGATGATGTAGGAAAGTTACCCATGCCTGAAATAGTATTTAAAGGTGATATATCAGAAGAACTAAAAGAAATATTGATAAACCAGGAAGATGTACTACAAATATTTAATAAACTGAAGAGTAGTAAATCACCTGGTCCGGATGGTATACATCTGAAGGCACTGAAAGAACTGAAATATGAGATTGCAAACCTGGTATTTGGAATAAAGATGCTATTAGTAATCTGTAAGCTATCATTAAAATCATGTGCAGTACCTGGGAAATGGTCAATGTAATGCAAATATTTAAAAAGGGTTCCAAGGGTGATCCGGGAAACTACAGACTGATAAACCTGACGTCATTACCAGGCAAAATAGTAGAAACCATTATAAAGAATAAAATTACTGAACAGGTAGATAGTCTTGGTTTAATGGGAGAAAGCCAACATGGATTTAGCCAAGGAAAGTCTTGTCTTACTAATCTGTTACATTTTTTTGAAGGTGTGAATAAACAGGTAGACCAAGGTGAGCTGGTTGATATAGTGTATCTGGATTTTCAGAAAGCCTTTGACAAGGTCTCTCATGAGAGACTCTTGACCAAATTAAAAAGTCATGGGATTGGATGCAGTGTACTATTGTGAAACAGGAAATGGTTAAAAGAAAGCAGAACAAATAAGGCTAGTCAATTTTCTCAATGGAGCTGATCATATTTGCAAATGACAAAATTATTCAAAGTTGCTAAAATTCAAGAGGATTGTGAAAAATTGTAAGAGGACCTTCATAAATTGGAAGAGTGGATGTGCAAATGGCAGATGAAATTTAATGTAGACAAGTGCAAAGCTATGCACCTAGGAAAGAACAACCCAAACTATGCAAACATGATGCAAGGTTCCACATTAGGAACCACCACTCAGGAAAAAGATTTAGGTGTCATCATGGATAATACATTGAAACCCTCCATCCGGTGTGCAGCGTTGGCCGAGAAAGCAAATAGAATGCTAGGAATCATAAGGAAAGGAAAGGAATGGAGAATAAAATAAAGGATATTATAAAGCCTCTGTATTGTTCTATGGTGCAACTGCACCTTGAATATTATGTGCACTTCTGATTGCCGTACCTTAAAAAGGATATAGCAGAATTAGAAAAGGTACAGAGAAGAGCCACCAAAATGGTAAAGGGGATGGAAGGATACCCCTGTGAAGAGAGGCTAAAAAGGTTAGGGCTCTTCAACCTGGAAAAGAGACGGCTGAGGGGAGATATAGAGGTCCATAAATTAATGAATGGAGTGGAATGGGTAAACATAGATTGGTTGTTTATGCCATCAAAAAGTAGACAGACTAGGGGATATGCAATGAAGCTACAATGTAATCCATTTAAAACTAATAAGAGAAAATATTTTTCACTCAATGCGTAATCAAACTCTGGAATTTATCGGAGGATGTAGTAAGAGCTGTTAGTGTAGCCGGGTATAAAAAAGGTTTGGACAAGATCCTGGAGGAAAGGTCCATAAATCATTATTAAAGAGGACCCGAGATATCCACTGCTTGCCCCAGGACAAGCACTGTGGAACCAGTGTGTCTTTTTGGGAACTTGTCAGATACTTGTGACCTGGATTGGCCTCTGTTAGAAATAAGATACTCGGCTTGATGGACCTTGGTCTGGTCCAGTATGGCTGTTTTTATGTTCATTATAAAATTGCAGATAATAAAGGCATTACTTTTACCTACCTCCATATATCTGCACATAGCCAGATTAAAATAATGAGGCATTTGTATGTCAACTGGCTCTTCAGCAGTAGCCTCTGGAAAGCTAACACCAAACAGCTGGGCATGCTGTGTGGCAGAGAAGTGAGGCAGGGGACATACAGAGACAGTGAACTGCCAGAACAGGAGCTCCCCACACACCAAACTCCAGGGGAACTGCCAGACATAGCCTTGCAGATATTCCAGCCCTCTGGCTAGGGAAGGGAATATATTTCATTTTTCAGAAGAGGAGGGTGACTTATGGTAGGGCCTTTCCTTTGGATTGACATAAAATACAGTGCAGGAGGAAGAAAGCTTCAGGGTCGGGTAGGCTGCCTACAGTAGAGGAACAGATGGAAACTGAGATTACAGAACAGGTCACTGAGCCAGAGGATCTTGGAGAAGCAATGGAGGTGGAATGAGCCGGGTTTGCTGCCTTCCCCAGGACTATGAGAACAGCTTGGAGCCTGCTGTGATCCAGGGATAAGAAACCTGTTATTTGAATTGCTGAGGGGGAGAGAGTTGTGCCATTGTTCCCTTGCTATTCTTCCCTTGTGTTCAGAATAACATTTGAGTAGGGGGAAGGGAACAAAAATGTTTTACGGGGTTTGAGAAGCCCTATGGGATCTGTGCTAATGGAGCGCTGCTCTACAGAATGCTTTGCTGCTTACCTTAGTTTTAAAAACCTCATGGAAGGCTTGGGTGCATCAGTGCCCGGTACATGTGCTTCATTTACATAGGACATTTGGGACAGGGCTAGGGAAAGTATTGTTAGAAGGTAAGACCATGTTGGTCTTGATGCCCATTCGATGCAATTGAGGTTTTTCCCCAGTTTTGACAACAAGAGATGGGAGGAGAGGGGGTTCTCCTACTGACCTATAAGTGCACTCATTCAGACCCGGCCGCGAATCAGCGCGGCCGGGCACAGGCACGCGCCGGCGAGCCGCAGCCAAGAGGAGGGGCGGGGGAAGGCGAGGGGGGGCGGGCGAAGAGCCGCATTCAAAAAGCGCGCTCGGCGCGAGTGCGGTCTCTTTGCCAGCCCCCCCCCCTCCGTGCAGGAGGAAGCCGGACACCTCCGTGACTGAGAAGGACCGCCAGAGCAACGGGCAGCACTGGGGAAAGCATCGGCTCACCTCCGATCGACGGTACAGAGACAGAGCCGTAGAGGAGGAGCAGTGCAGGGAAGAGGGCTCCTTCCAGCTCCCACACGTGCTTTAACGGCCTGAAGGAATCGGGAAGAAGAGTGCTTAGGCTGATCCACCCCCCTCCACGTGGAGGAGCGAGTGTAGATCGCCGAGACTCTTTGGAAGAGGCAGAGGAACAACCTTTACAACCAACAGCAAGTATGAAAGTGTATAATTATATACAGACGGAAGGAGGGAGGGGGGAAGAAGAAGAAAGGGAGAAATAAACTAACAGCAGGTTTAAAACTGTGGGAGGGGGGCCGTGGCGGCCATATGCCTGCACACGGAGAGTGAGAGGGGGCCTGCCTGCCAACCAGTCAGCTCTCCAGCTTACCTGCATGGTGAAGGACAGAGGGTAATATTAAAACAAAAATAATAAATATATATATATATATATATATGTAATAAAAGAATAAAACTAATTGGTGAGCGGCCAAGATGTGAGTTACACAGGGCCATGCCCAGAGAGCAAGATGGGGGGAGGGGAGGAAAGGGGGGAGGGCCGGGAGTGATGGGGGGGGGGGAGAAAGGGAAGAGATTCATGGGCTTATAGATAGCACCAGATTTGTTAGTAATGTAAATGTATTGCCTTTGCATAGCATTCTATCTTAAAGGTGAAATGCCCAGGAAGGGAACACCAAAGGCTCCTCGGCCGCGAGGCAATAGCGAGCCACGGAAGGCGGCAGCGGCATCTAAAGCACGAGCAGCGGCCGAACAAAACACGAGAGGGAATCAGAGGGCTACCCGCGAGGCAACGGCCCCGGCAGCAGCATCAAAACCGCGTCAAAGCGCCAGGAAGAGGACGCCACAGCAACCAGGGAACGTGGCCCCGCCTCAGAACCAAGAACTTGACGACCTGCTCCAGATGGTCCGGGAGCAGGTTACACAGCATGGCCTGCAGTCAGTTAAGCAACGGTTGGGAGCTTCGGGCTCTACGAACCAAGAAGTGCCATCGACGAGCACCAGCGTAACCATGACCAACCAAGCACAGGGTAAGTCGTGTGGCGAAAAGGGGGCGCCAGAGTCATCAACGTCATCATCAGATAGGTCTAGTTCAGATAGTGATAGGGACATTGAATGGGCAGATGTGATGCGCTATGCACTAAAGAAAGTTAAGAGGAAGAAGAGCGCAAAACATTCCCACCCCCTCAGAGAGGCCTGGTCGGGGCAAAGTCAGAGGGGTGAAGACGACACATGCACGCCGACGGGAGCGGCCCAAAGAACGCGGATGGATTGGCATGACATGAGCCGTGATCCACGCTGCGGGGTGAGCTCCCTGGCCGTGTCGGTGCCCAAAAAGATCAAAAAGAGAATTTGGAAGAGAGAATATATTGACATATTCTCTCTCCTACTCAGGGATCAAGAGGATGAGTCAACTAGCGGTAAAGATAGGGAGACAAGAAGTGAGAGGGATAGGAAACCAAAAATACCCAAATCTATCAACAACTGGGTGGCGGCATTCCACCTCTTTATGAGTGTGGTGATGGAGAAAGAACCCGAAGCGGGCCCATACCTGACCAAGTACCTGGACACGATTACTCGCGCACATAAGCAATACGGGGGATGGGCCTGGCTAAACTATGATGTGAAGTTCAGGAGGAACATGGCCGACGATCCCACCCTAGCATGGCACCATAGAGTGCTGGACATGTGGGGAGAGGAAATGGCACATAATAGGCCATTGTGTCAGGACGGGTTGCATCAGCCACTCCCGAGCACCACATGGCAACAGCCCTTTCAGAATAACCAAGGGCGGCAAGCCAATCTGTGGGCCGGGAGACGAGCATGCAGGCAGTACAACGCGGGGAGTTGTAACTGGCAGCCGTGTAAATTCAAGCATTCCTGCTCGGGATGCGGGGGTGGACATCCCGCCCTCACATGTAGAGCGGCAAGGGATGCAAAGCCATACAGGACAATGCCGCAGCGAGCCACTGAGCTGGGTGGCGCCAACACCCATCAGCCTTGAGCGTATGCGGCCTTGGCTACGAGCATATCCTAAGCGGGATATAGCTATTAGTATAGAAGAAGGTTTCACACGAGGTTTCCGCATTCCATCCCTAATTTTAAAGAACAGAAAGCAAGCATGCTTACAAAAAAACCCACCATCCGTCCAACAACATTACGAGATCGCCCGCAGCAAAATAGCAAAGGAATTAGGTATGGGGAGAATAGCTGGTCCCTTCCAGTCACTCCCATTCAAGGACCTAATAGTCTCCCCATTGGGAGTGATACCCAAAAAGGAGCCAGGACAATTTAGGTTAATTCATAACCTATCATACCCCGAAGGACAGTCCGTCAATGATTACATTGATCCGGCATTATGCTCAGTCAAATATGCAACCATGGACCAAGCGATTACAATCATACGAAGTAAGGGGCCCCGAGCGCAACTAGCAAAGGCGGACATTGAGTCCGCGTTCCGCCTACTGCCGGTTCACCCTGAATCTTTTCCACTGTTGGGCTTCTCGTTCAATGGAGAGTTCTTCTATGACAAATGTTTGCCCATGGGATGCGCAGTATCATGTGCATACTTTGAACAATTCAGTTCCTTCATACACTGGGTGGTCGAAGATCTGGCCGGCCCCAATACAGTGGTGCATTACCTGGACGATTTCCTATTCGTGGGAAAAGACCGGGACGACTGCAAAAGGATACTGGATATCTTCGAGCTGACGGCACGAGATTTTGGGATCCCGTTAGCAAAGGAGAAGACAGAGGGCCCAAAAAGTGTCCTCACTTTCTTAGGCATACAAATAGATGTGCCTGCACACAGGTCGCGCTTGCCAGTGGAAAAAGTGCTCAAGTTGGGTGAAGAGATGCACCTATTGCACAGCCAGCGAAAAGCGACACTACAGCAATTCCAGTCCATGCTGGGCCTCCTTTGCTTTGCATGCAGGGTGATACCCATGGGGAGGGTGTTTTGCCGGCGGCTGGCATGGGCGACAAGAGGTATCGCAAAGAGATACCACCGCATCAGAGTCACCAGGGAGATGCGCGAAGACCTCCAGGTCTGGTTGCATTTCCTTCGAGCGTTCAACGGCCTGGCCTTCTGGCAAGCGCCCCCGATATCTAATGCCGAACTGGAATTCTTCACCGACGCCTCGGGGGGGATCGGATTCGGCATATACTATAAAGGGGCGTGGTGCTCTGAAAGATGGCCCAAGGAGTGGCACAGTGTCGGGATCACAAGAGACATCACGTTCTTGGAACTGTTCCCTTTAATGGTATCCCTCTGTATCTGGGCCCCCCGAGCTCGCCAATAAGGCGATCACCTTCCGCATCGACAACCTAGCGGTGGTGTGGGCGATAAATAATATGAGAGCCAAAACCCCAAGGGTAGTGGCGCTCTTAAGGAGGATAGTCTTGCTCTGCCTGGCGCATAATATAACCCTGAGAGCCACCCACATCAAGGGCAAGAATAATAACACTGCTGATGCTCTTTCTCGTTCTAAGATCAGGCTGTTTCACCAGCTGGCGCCCGAGGCCAACGGAGTCAAGACAGCGGTCCCGCATCAAGTCTGGGAGTTTGGTCCACCGAGATCTGGGGGCTCCTGTTGGGAGCATTAGCCGAGAACACCCGGCGCAGATACATAGCGGCATGGGAGCAATACCAGACTTTTTGCAGCGAGGCCCTCATTCAGGGGGAAGACAGACTAAAAGTGGCAACAATATTGCGATGGATTATGCACTGCAAAACTAATGGCTGCACAAAGGCCGCAGTGCAGGTCCGTTTAGCGGCGGTGTCATTCTTCGCAAAGGCAATGGGGAAGCGGAGCCCCATGGCTGGGTTTATTGTACAGAAAGTGATGAGAGGTTGGTCCCGGGAACAGCCGCAGAAGACGGACAAACGCCGCCCGATCACGCATCAGATGCTCCAACAACTGATGGTACTCACCAGCCTAGTGTGCTACGACGACTACGAGACGAGGTTGTTTAGATGCGCCTTCTCCTGGGCCTTCTACGGAGCCTTCCGGGTAGGGGAGTTAGTAGCGTCATCAGCATCAGAGCAAATGACCCCACGAGGAGGGCTAGTAAAGCGTGATGTGTGCATACGCACTAGAACGATAGTATTGCAGTTACGCAAGTCCAAGACTGACACGGATGGAAAAGGGGCGCAGGTAGTGCTGTCGGCCATGCACAATGACCCGTCATGCCCAGTCCAAAATGCGTTAGCATACCAACAAGTAAGGGCGCACTCAGATCACCATTGGTTCATACACGCCAATGGAACACCCTTATCGCGTTTTCAATTCAGCAGAGTACTGAAGCTTATAATCGAACGCACTGGAAGGGATGCAAGCTTATACGGCTCGCACTCCTTTCGTATTGGGGCTGCTTCTACGGCGGCCAACATCGGAATGACTCGAGAGCAGATAATGAAAATAGGCCGATGGCGCTCGGATAGATACAAATTGTATATACGTCCAGCGCCGTAAGGCCAGGGGGGGCATCTTTAAAAAAATAAAAAAATAAAAAAATAAAAAAAATAGACAGAATCGAATAGATACATGCCCCATTGAAAGACGGTAGTAAAGGACTATGAGTGGGTGGCGGGGATAAAAGAACTGTGTCTAAGCGAATGTACATTGCAAGGATAGATACTGTTATAATCATAATTTCTGGTTGTGCTCCATGCAGGAATAGGCTACGACAGAGGGCCGCGTGAAGTGTGGATGTGTGGCCATTCATTTGTTCACTGGGCACAGAAGAGGGCGCGTTGTAGACCAATGGGATTGAACCTAGGACTTCCAGGTGCAGAGGTGGCCGTGTTGTGGCTGGGACGACGGGGTATGGTGTGGGACCAGCTAATGCCGTCCTTGCTCCAAAGGGGGAGATCCGCAGGGAATCCAGCGATAATTGTAATCCACTTAGGAGGCAACGACCTCGCATCCACACGCAGCGTTGAGCTCACCAAGAGGATGCAAGGCGACCTCCTAACGCTGGCAAACACATTTCCTGAGACGCTAT
The DNA here is from genome assembly GCA_033557465.1 of Ichthyophis bannanicus. Classification (NCBI taxonomy): domain Eukaryota; kingdom Metazoa; phylum Chordata; class Amphibia; order Gymnophiona; family Ichthyophiidae; genus Ichthyophis; species Ichthyophis bannanicus. The sequence continues at coordinate 116,624,074 of CM066043.1, forward strand.
TGGCATGGTCTCACATCACACCCCGACGAGTGTGGAGGGGCGAAAACTCTCATAGGGCAGTGGAGAGGACTAGAAGAAAAGTGAACAGATGGATGGCACGCTTCATGGGGTCCATAGGGGGATGCGTCATCGCGCATGACCTAATAGAGGAGAGATGCCCCGGGCTGTTCCGCCCTGATGGAGTGCACTTGTCCGACATCGGAATGGACATTTTTCTCTGTGACATACAGGATGCGATAGAACGTCTATGGAGGAAGCGGATGTTGGCCACAGCGGCGCGTTGATGTGTGGGGCCCCGACAACAAGCGAGGAGTCGCTGTTGCCGGGGTTGGCAGTAGAAACGCACCTGGGGAGAGAACACAGCCTAGGCCTTAAGTAAAGGGGGAGAGGTACGGGAGAGATACACGGACCTCACCCCGGAGAGACGGAGATGGTGACAAGAACACCACGCAGAGAGCCCCCCCCAGTGCCTTGCTTTGACGGCGGGCAAAAGGGGGGGGGGCAAAGAAAAAAGTTGCCAAGGCTGCTTGAACGGCAGACGCAACAGCTTTTCGGCTGAAGGACACGAAAGAATAAGGGACGGAGAAAAGCTTTCACGGCTAAAGAAGTTCCCTCCTGCTATGGACAAAAGGCGGCAGGATAGTGGCTGTGTTTCTCGGGGGGGGCAAGAAAAGGAAAAGAGGTGATATAAGACATTGTAGACTGTGTCTTGCTGACGGTCACGTGCATGCTGTGGCCAACAGTTGTTATGTACTGTTAAATACCATTGTTGTTAATATACCACTGTTGTGAATAAAGCGATATGATGGTTGAAAGACCCCCATGGCGTAAGGTGGTGCTTCATGGGGGGGGGAGGGGTGGGGGTGGAGGGGGGGAAAAGGGGGGAAGGGCTGCGGCGGTCATGCCGGTTGCGTGGCTGAGACCCGGCCGCGAATCAGCGCGGCCGGGCACAGGCACGCGCCGGCGAGCCGCGGCCAAGAGGAGGGGCGGGGGAAGGCGAGGGGGGGCGGGCGAAGAGCCGCATTCAAAAAGCGCGCTCGGCGCGAGTGCGGTCTCTTTGCCAGCCCCCCCCCTCCGTGCAGGAGGAAGCCGGACACCCGCCCATCCCACCCAAGCCGCACATAGGGGGGGGGGGGAAACGTCGCAGCATGCAAGAAGGCAGTAGAAACGCACCCGGGGAGAGAACACAGCCTAGGCCTTAAGTAAAGGGGGAGAGGTACGGGAGAGATACACGGACCTCACCCCGGAGAGACGGAGATGGTGACAAGAACACCACGCAGAGAGCCCCCCCCCAGTGCCTTGCTTTGACGGCGGGCAAAAGGGGGGGGGCAAAGAAAAAAGTTGCCAAGGCTGCTTGAACGGCAGACGCAACAGCTTTTCGGCTGAAGGACACGAAAGAATAAGGGACGGAGAAAAGCTTTCACGGCTAAAGAAGTTCCCTCCTGCTATGGGCAAAAGGCGGCAGGATAGTGGCTGTGTTTCTCGGGGGGGGGCAAGAAAAGGAAAAGAGGTGATATAAGACATTGTAGACTGTGTCTTGCTGACGGTCACGTGCATGCTGTGGCCAACAGTTGTTATGTACTGTTAAATACCATTGTTGTTAATATACCACTGTTGTGAATAAAGCGATATGATGGTTGAAAGACCCCCATGGCGTAAGGTGGTGCTTCATGGGGGGGGGGAGGGGTGGGGGGTGGAGGGGGGGGAAAAGGGGGGAAGGGCTGCGGCGGTCATGCCGGTTGCGTGGCTGTGCTGCCTATACCCCTCCTCAGGAACTCCGCTCTTCTGGCAGATCCCTTCTATCTGTGCCCTTCTCTTCCACTGCCAACTCAGACTTTGATCTTTCCACCTTGCTGCTCCTTATGCCTGGAACAAACTATCCAGATAAGAAAGGAACTTGCCCCTGTTGCTTTACTATGGCGAAGTTCTGGATTAGCCAATATAAGATGGACCTGAATCAGGGTTGAAGAATTTCTGATACAAACCCGAAACGTGTGGCACGTCGTCTTTCTTGGTTTTTCTGGCGATTTCCATTCAAACCTTCATTGCTGTCTTAAACAATCAGCAAAAGCTAAGTGTTTTATAACTTTAATAATAAAAAGGAGAAGTTGCAGTGGTGCATAGAGTGTCCACTATTCACTTTGACGACTAGCTCCAACAAAAATAGTTTTCTCTAGGAGTTAAATGCATGTTGGAATCTTTTTGATATATAAGATTTATAAAGCCTGACTCAACTGCCAATGTCGGTGCAGCATCTCCAACAGTAGGAATGGGACCTAGGTATTACTTTTAATAAAATGGAATGGAGAAAAATATTCAATATCCATAAAATTTCAGTTGCTGCGAATTTGGTGGAAAATGGGTTAAAACCACTGAGGTTGCAAAGGATACGAGGACAGGAAGGAAGGGAGTTGGCACCTTTTTCCACATTTGGTGAGAGTGTCACGGGTCCAATGTTTTTCGGAGGAGCGGTTAACTATTTTGGGGGATATACTGTAGTAGGGTACACTTTGGCGAGGGATACAAAAGTATAATTTGCTGCTTAAGTATACTCCAGATGTGAAAAGAGTTGGGGATTTTTGAAATATGCAATTGTAGTAGCACAAAGGGAAATTGCTGCATCTTGGAAACAGCCATTTCTTCCCAGTATGCAAAGCTTTCACATTAGATTGAGTGACTTGTATAGCATAAATAGTTTAACAGCATGTGAGAAGTTTGAAGCAGCATGGGGGAAATTTTGTACATGTCATTGTAATCATTGAGGGAAGGGGGTGGCTTGGGGGGAGTACGATACTGAAATAGTTGCAGATATGTACCTGTATACTTATATGTATTTACTCTTTTTTGCTGTCTGAGTGCTGGGCAGACACGCTTAAAAGCATAGAAACATGATGCCAGAAAAAGACCACATGGCCTATCTAGTGTGTCCTTCCATATCAACAACTACAACAGTCCCCTTTTTTCCTTTAGAAATCCTCTGTGTTTGTCCCATGCTTTTTTGAATTCACTTACTGTCCTCATCTCTACCACCTCCACTGGGAAACTATTCCATGGATCCACCACTCTTTCCATAAAGAAATATTTCCGCATATCACTCCTGAATCTATCCCCCTTCACCCTCATCCCATGTCCCCTCGTAGCAGAATATTTATGCCACGGAGGAATTTAAACATCTCAATCATATCACCTCTATCTCGCCTTTCCTCTAAGGTGTACATTTATTTATTTATTTATTTATTTATTTAACAGTTATTTATATACCGCTCTTTCCCTTGTTTCAAGTGCGGTTTACATGTAACAGTAAGTTAATTGGTATGAGATATACCAGGACATTTTACATAGAACAGATAATTATAAATTACAAGGAAAATTGTAACATTACAAGTATAACATATTAGAACATATATACATTGCTAGTTAAATTATTAATCATCATGTAAATGAGTGTGTAGTATGGTTAAATTAGTGTATTAGTGTCGTTTATTTTTGAAAATAGGGTATATAATATTAAAAATAAATGTTAGCTTGTATCCCTTTGAGAATTCTGTTTTGGGAGTGTATTATAGTGTAATGTAAATAAGTGAGTTTTTAATTTTTTTTTTAATTCTTTTATGTCAGACAGTAGGCGAATGTTGTCAGGTAAATTGTTCCAGAGTATTGGAGCAGAGTGTGAGAAAGCTCTCTTATTGGTTTGTTTTCTGGCTTTTGTAAAATCTTTTGGTATTGTTAAAGTATTTATGTTTCTGCTCCTTTGAGATCGTTTATCAATGTCAATGTTAATCAGTGTATTTAGTGCAGATGGTGCAAGTTTATTTATAAGTTTAAATGTAGTGACAAGAATTTTATATTTGATTCGGGAGTAAATTGGTAGCCAATGAAGTTCAGCTAAAATTGGTGTAATATGTTCAAGTGGGCTTATATTCATAATCGTTCTAGCAGCTAAGTTCTGAGTTATTTGTATCTTTTTAATATTTTGTTTCGAAATACCATTAAGTATTGTATTTGCAAAATCGAAATGTGGGGTAATAATAGCATGAATTATGTTAATAAAATCTTGTAGAAGAATCAAAGGTCTTAGTTGTTTTAGTGTTTTGAGTTTGTAATGTATATTTTTAGTTAAATATTTTATATGTGAATCCATATTTAGATTATTGTCAAGTATCACACCTAAATATTTTACTTCTTTTTTTATATTAATTTCATGAGTATCTAGTGTAATCGTGTTTGGGGGTATATATGTTTGATTTTTAGTGATAAATAAAATATCTGTTTTAGTAAAGTTGATAAGTAGATTTTGTTCTTTGAGCCACTCAGTTAGTTCATTAAAACATTCTGTTATTTTTTGGAGAGGTGGGTGTGGGATTTCAAATGGGAGGTAGAACATTATATCATCGGCGTAAATATGATAAAAGACATTGTGGCGTTTAAAGATGTTACAAACTGGTTGTAAGTAAATGTTAAATAATAGTGCAGATAAAGCAGATCCCTGCGGAAGACCTTGAGTTTGTTTGAAGGTGTTAGATATTTGGGTGTGGATTCTTACATTTTGGGTTCTGTTTGATAGATAGGATTTGAACCAATTATAAACAGTAGATGTTATACCAATTTTTTGAAGTCTGTTTAACATTGTTAAGTGATCAACACTGTCAAAGGCAGCTGATATGTCAAGGAAAACAAGAATAAAGGCTTGTTTAGTATTATCAATACCTCTTAATATTGTGTCATAAAGGATCGTTAGTAAGGTTTCTACATATTAAGATCCTTAAGTCTGTCCTCATATGCTTTATAATGAAAACCCCTAACCATTTTAGTAGCCACCTTTTGCATCGACTTCAACCTGTTTATATCTTGTTTGTGTAATTTTCTTTTTTCTTTGTTGAAAATTAATAAAAGTTTAAATTTAAAAATAAATAATTGAAAAGTGGCCACTTGCTGTATAACACAATGGGGTGTTACTTTAGAAGAAAGGCGGAATACAGGTGATATGATTGAGACGTTTACATACCTCAAGGCATTTGGGGTGGGGTGTTTCATCTGTGTGTGTCATGGGGAGTGTCAGAGGTGCGTGCGTATCTGTGTCATGACTTTCAGGGGCTACATACACACATGTATGCCTATATGTGTCATGGGGAGTGTCAGGGGCTACATGTGTGTGCAGGCTTGTATAGGCATGTGAAAAGAGCATACTTATAGTGTGATAAAATGGCACGTTTCCCCTTTTTTCATTTGCAAAATCCTACATGTCTGGGGGTGTGCATGGAAGATTTCCAATGAAGATGATAAAGTGCTCGTTTTGGCAACAAGGAAGAACTCAGTGGGTTTCTTTTTCCTTTTTGAGGGTCATTCAGGAGAATCCCTGCTCAAGCTTGAGAGATATTTATATTTTCTTCAGTACTGTTTATTGATTTATTTAAACATTTCTTATATACCGCCCCTTCCATCGATCAAGGGCATTTTACAATGAACAAAAAGTCCAAAAATTGGTTACCGAGAACAATCAATAACTATGATACAAGAAAACTATATACATGTCAGCTAGATATCTATACAGTGGTAACATGATAGCTGAGTCCAAACTATTTACAGTAAATAATGGTGGAGGAGCAGGTTACAAAGGTGTATTGTGCCATTGGAGGGAGAGGGGTCATGGTTAATGGATGGGGAAGAAGGGATAGGATATGAAGAAGCATTATAATATTTAGCTATTTGCGAAAGGTTTGAAGATCCTTGATTGATCTAAAATATTCAGGGAGAGAGTTCCAAAATGTGGGGGTGGAGTACCTGAAGGCTCTATTGCTGGTAGATTGGTTCGTTTTTTGTATTGAAGGGGTATGGCTAGAAGGTCCTTTGTACACTTTCTTCTGAGTCTGCTATCAGCTTGTACATGTACAAGGGTGGAAAGGGGAGATGCTGTTATTTAATTTAAATGTTGTAACTAACATTTTGTTTCTCACTCTGGTGGCAATGGGGAGCCAATGGAGACTATAGAGTACTGGGGTTATATGCTCAGTGAGGTTTGCTTTTACAATGATCCTAGCGATTACATTTTGTGCAAGTTGGAGTATGTGGAGAGATTTTTTAGGAATGCCTTGTAGTAGACTGTTGCAGTAGTCCAAGTTAGGGATAATCAGAGCTTGGACCACAGTTCTAAAGTCATGTGTTTCCAGGATTGGTCTGAGGTGTTGCACAGTTTTTAATTTAAAGAATATTGTCCTGGCAGTTTGTTTGATTTGGGCAGCCATACTGAGAGTTCTGTCGATAATGACTCCTAATATTTAACCTCCTGTTTGTTGGGAGGTCGATGTTATGAAGCTTAAAGGTATAGGGAGGCATGAAGTATTAATTCCTAGTTGTGAATAAAATTTCGGTTTTATTGAAATTTATTTGCATGTTGTTTGAATTGGGTCACGATTGTGCTTCGATTATGCAGTTAATAATGCTGTGATATTGAAGATTTTGTACGTCGATTGGGACATAGACCATTATATCGTCTGCATAGATGTGATATTTGATATTGTGCTTGTTGAAAATTGAGCAGATGGGTTGGAGGTATAGGTTAAATAGTAGAACTGAAAGGGCAGAGCCTTGCGGGATATCCTGTTCTTGGGGGAATGATGTTGAAGAATCTTGGTTGATCTTTATAAATTGGAATCAATTAGATATGTAAATTTGAACCAATTTAGAGGTGGTCCAGTGAAACCTAATTGTGCTAGTCTTGACAGGAGGATGGTGTGGTCCACATTGTTGAAAGCAGAAGAGATGTCTAGGAAGATCATGATGAAAGCAGACCGCAGATGAGGGTATTGAATAATGCCAAGAGAAGGGTTTCAACGCCGTGAAATGGGTGGAAACCGTATTGGTGTGTATCAAGGGGGGAGTCAAGGTCAATGAAATCCTGTAACTGAATTTGAACTTCTTTTTCAATTATTTTTGCTGGCTATTGGACGGTACGAAGTACATAAGAACATAAGATATGCCATACTGGGTCAGACCAAGGTCCATCAAGCCCAGTATTCTGTTTCCAACAGTGGCCAATCTAGGTCATATGTACCTAGCAGTTTCCCCAAGGGACACAGGTTCCACAATGCTTGTATTGGTTCAAGCATTGATATCCTGGGTCCCTTCTTAATAATGGTTTATGGACCTTTCCTCCAGGAACTTGTCCAAACCTTTTTTAAACCCAGCTACACTAACAGCCTTTACTACATCCTCCGGTAACAAATTCCAGAGTTTGATTACACGTTGAGTGAAAAAATATTTTCTTTTATTAGTCTTAAATAGTTTACCCTGTAGCTTCATTGCATGTCCCCTAGTCTTTCTATATTCTGATAAGGTAAACAATCGATCTACGTTTACCCGTTTCACTCCGTTCATTAATTTATAGACTTCTATCATATCTCCCCTCAGCCGTCTCTTTTCCAGAGCCCTAACCTTTTTAGCCTTTCTTCATAGGAGTATCCTTCCACCCCCTTTACCATTTTGGTGGCTCTTCTCTGAACCTTTTCTAAAATTGCTATATCCTTTTTAAGATAGGGCGACCAGAATTGCACACAGTATTCAAGGTGCGGTCTCACCATGGAACGATATAGAGGCATTATAATATCTTTTGTTTTATTTTCCAGTCCTTTCCTTATCATACCTAGTATTCTATTTGCTCTCTTGGCCGCTGCTGCACACTGGGCCGAGGGTTTTAACATGGTATCCACAATGACGCCTAAATCTTTTTCCTGGGTGGTGGTTCCTAATGTGGAACCTTGCATCGTGTAACCATAGTTTGGGTTGTTCTTCCCTAGGTGCATAACCTTGCACTTGTCCACATTAAATTTCATCTGCCATTTTGATGCCCAGTCTTCCAATTTATCAAGATCCTCTTGCAATTTTCCACAATCCTCTTGGGTTTTAACAACTTTAAATAGTTTTGTCTCATCTGCAAATTTGATAACCTCACTCGTTATTCCACTTTCCAGGTCATTTATGAATATGTCAAAAAGCAGCGGACCCAGCACAGATCCCTGGGGTACACCACTATTCACCTTTCTACATTGGGAAAATTGGCCATTTAGCCCTACCCTCTGCTTTCTATCTTTTAACCAGTTCCTGATCCACAATAGTACACTGTCTCCTATCCCATGACTCTTTAGTTTTGCCAAAAGTCTCTCATGAGGGGACCTTGTCAAAGGCTTTCTGAAAGTCCAGATACACAATATCAACCGACTCACCTTTGTCCACCTGATTATTCACTCCTTAAAAAAAACATAACAGATTAGTAAGACAAGATCTTCCTTGTCTAAAGCCATGTTGGCTGTCTCCCATTAGGTCATGACCATCTACATGCTGAGTAATTTTATTCTTTATGATGGTTTCTACCATTTTTCCCGGTACTGACGTCAGGCTCACCTGGCGTCGTTTTTGTCGAGAGATGTTTTCTTGAGTGACGGGCGAATGATGGATAACTTAAGTGAGTCTGGCATAATTCTTGAGAGAGGGTTTGGTTTATGATATTGAGTATTACAAGTATAGTTCAGATTTAGAAGCCTTTATCCAGGAGAGGGGACATGGGTCAAGGTATGAGGTTGTGGTGTTAATCTTATTTATTGTTTCAAGAAGTTGTTTTTCTTTTATAAGATAGAAAGATGACCATTTATTTGGATGGGGTTGTGATTGTTAAAGATGAGTGGGGTAGGGTTGTTTTACTGTTAGAAACATAGAAACATAGAAATATGATGACAGAAAAAGACCACATGGCCTATCTAGTCTGTCCTTCCATAACAACTACAACAGTCCCCTTTTTACCTTTAGAGATCCTCTGTGTTTGTCCCATGCTTTTTTGAATTCAGTTACTGTCCTCATCTCTACCATCTCCACTGGGAGACTATTCCACGGATCCACTACTCTTTCCGTAAAGAAATATTTCCGCATATCACTACTGAATCTATCTCCCTTCACCCTCATCCCATGTCCCCTCGTAGCAGAACTTGCTTTCAATTGAAAGAGGCTCTCTCCCTGAACATTTATGCCACGGAGGTATTTAAACATCTCAATCATATCACCTCTATCCCACCTTTCCTCTAAGGTGTACATATTAAGATCCCTCAGTCTGTCCTCATATGCTTTATAATGAAGACCACTAATCATTTTAGTAGCCACCCTCTGCACCGACTCCATCCTGTTCACATCCTTTTGAAGGTGCGGTCTCCAGAATTGCACACTATACTCCAAATGAGGTCGCACCAAAGACTTATACAGAGGCATTATCACCTCCTTTTTTCTGCTAGCCATTCCTCTCCGTATGCACCCAACCATCCTTCTAGCTTTTGCCGTCGCCTTTTCTACCTGTTTAGCTACTTTAAGATCATCAGACACAACCATGCCTAGGTCCTGCTCTTCTTTAGTGGACAAAAGTACTTTACCCCCTATACTATATTACTCCCTTGGATTGCTGCATCCCAAATTCATGACCTTACATTTTTTAACATTAAATCCCAGCTGCCAAATTCTAGACCATTCTTCAAGCTTAGCTAGATCCCTCCTCATGTTATCTACCCCTTCCTGGGTGTCTACTCTATTGCAGATTTTGGTATCATCCGCAAAGAGGCAAACCTTATCTGAAAGCCCTTCCGCTATATCACTAACAAAGATGTTAAAAAGAATCGGACCAAGGACAGATCCCTGGGGCACACCACTGATAACATCCTTCTCCTCAGAGTGAGCTCCATTTACTTGTACTCTTTGTCAACTCCCACCCAACCAATTTCTAACTCAAGCAGTAACTTTAGGGTCCATCCCTAGGGTGCTCAGTTTGTTTATAAGTCGCCTGTGAGGAACAGTGTCAAAGGCTTTACTGAAATCTAAATACACCACATCTAGGGCTCTCCCTCGGTCCAACTCCCTGGTCACCCAGTCAAAGAAATCAATCAGATTTGTCTGACAAGACCTGCCTCTGGTGAATCCATGCTGCCTCAGATCCTGTAATCCTGTAATGTATCACCTACCTGGGGGCTTTCACTTACCTGGGGGCTTTCTTCACCCATCCCCAACGAATCTAGTTTAAAGCCCTCTTCAGTAGATTAGCCAGTCTACTACCGAAGACGCGTTGACCTTTCTTGGACAGATGGATGCCATCTCTGCTCTGCAACCCTTGGAACAGCATCCCATGGTCTAGGAAACCAAAACGCTTTTGATGACACCATCCACGCAGCCATGCATTCATCTCCAGAATGCGAGCCTCTCTGCCTTGGCCTTTACCCTCAACAGGGAGGATTGAAGAGAACACCACCTGTGCACCTAACTGCTTCACCCTCTGTCCCAGAGCCATGAAGTCACTTTTGATACGTTCCGAGGTATACCTGGCAGTATCATTTGTTCCAACATGGATTAGCAACATTGGGTAATAGTCAGTGGGCTTGATGAGTCTCGGCAAACTCTCTGTAACATCTTGGATTTTGGCACCAGGCAGACAGCATACCTCTCTGGATATTAAGTCTGGTCGGCAGATGGATGCCTCAGTACCCCTCAGAAGAGGGTCTCCAACCACCACTACCCTTCGTTTCCTTGTGGTCACTGATTTTGCAGCTTTGAGGTACTTGAGCTCTGGTTCTTCCCTTTCACCTCCTCCACTTCCAGGGGCTGCATAATGGTTCTTCAATTCAAGGGCTGGAGAAGTTGGATTGGTGATTTTGCAGGCCCTGGTGACTTGTGTCCAACCATTGACGTTCTGTTGGCACCCATCTTCTCCTCTGCTGGAGAGCTTGGTTGCTGCAAGAAGCATCTCATCAATGTACTTCTCACTCTTTTGAATGCTCCTCAGCCTCGCCACCTCCTCTCTGAGTTCCTCAACTTGTTTCCTGAGAGCTTCTGCCTGCAGGCACCCTGCACATGGAACCGGTCCTTCAACTGGCATTAGGACCTCTGTCTGGACCGAGGCAGAAGCTGTAACGGGGGCAACAGCTTTAGCAATACGATTTTTCCCAGCCATTGTTCTGTTCGTGGAGCTTAAGTATCCTTAAATCCTTACTGTTGGTTGATCTGGAGGGCTCCTGTAGGAAAGCCTGAACAGGGCAGGGCACTGGAGCCTTTTATGCAGGCCCTCAGCTGCTCTCAGGTAATCAGGCCCACTAACTGTTAATGTGGAGAGGAAGCCTAGGAGTGTTCACTTCACTATGAACATTTGCACGTTACTTTAAGGTGAACTGCAAGTTATATGGGAATTGAGTAAGGCAATTTCTGAGATACTCCATTCCAGCCAACATTGTGCCAGCTAGGAGTTCTCCCCTGTTTTCCCTATTGAGACTTTAATTTGTTGCCTTGTCCTTCTTTTTGAGGCTGTAAGTCTGGACCGAAAGAACGCTGGACTATTGGACTTGATTGATGACTTGCTTATTTATTTTTCTCTTTGTTTTGTGATTTTTACTACCCAATAACATAATTCCCATTCACTAACCTTACCCAAGTCTATGAATTATCAGTACTATGAGATCATCCACCTATCTGGAGATCCTAATGTACAGCCCACATCTTCAAACTACCTGGCTGAAAAATATTTATTGGACTCCAGTAAACCTTTTCGGAAGCACATGTAGTGGTCAGTCACTATCTTTATTAAACATGAAATATACCAATATACCTGAACTTAATACGCCAGGAAGTACTACTACTACTACTACTAATCATCATTTGTACGATGTTGCCAAACATATGTAATGCTGTACTACTGAAAAGGCATGAGCTACATCTAAAAAACAAAAGCTTGTTATGGCACCAATGAAAACCCACATAGTGAATAAAGAGGTGGCATCCTCAATCACACGCACAGTCTGAGACGGCAGAGCGTTATATCCTACCAATCTGATGGGAATCCTGGGATAAACTGACAGCAGCATCCTTCACTTCATTTCATTTTCATTATTTGTAGTCCATCTTTCTTCAGGAACAAGCAGGAAGTCAGTACTCACATATGGGTGATGTCGGTGCCAACGGAGCCCACGTGGATCCACTCCCCATCTTTCAAAGAAAGCTTTTGGAAGATACACCATGCATGCGTGGTTACCTTCCCGCTCAAAGCTGCCATCTTGCCTCAGTCTGTCTTTTTCTGCAGAGCCCTGCAGACATCCCGTCTGTGCACCCCCATAAAAGCTGATATTTTTTTTTCTACCCTATTCATGTTTCCTTTGCCATTACCGAGTGCTCGATTTGATTACCTTCCACGCCCGAGTCTCGCCTCGGCGTCCTTTTTTTCGCTCGGGTGTCCTTTCCTTTAAGTTTTGCTTTTTCGGCGTACAGGATTTTTTTCTCATGGCCTACCTGATCGAGACATCCGAGTTTGACCTCACGGGCCTTGTTTTCCCCACCATGTCCTTGACCAGCTGTTTTAAGCAGTTTGGTAAGTGCAATTGCATGATGTGCCGCATGGACTGCCACTCCACTTGCATCAAGTGCCTCAGGGAAGACCACGACAGGTCTTCCTGCCCGCTTTGCCTCCTCATGTCGGCTAAAACCTGGAGGGACCATGAAAGGCAGCAGGGGGAGCTGTTTGGCAAGTCTGGCTCCACCTCAGCATCGGGGATGGAATCCCTTCCCTCGATGCCGGCAACAGGTGACATGGCATCACGTGCCCAGGCTCAGTCGGAGTCTAGGGGGCATAGGGTGTCAGAGTCATCATCGGATGACCTCCCAGGGACATCGATGGTGCCCTAGAAGTTGACGCTGAGGACCGACCCAGCGTCGGGGGGTACATCCTCTTTGACTCAGCCTTGGAGCCCTTGGGAGATGATGGATGGGAGCGCCGGTCGAAGCAACCCTGCAGGGATGAGACACCGGCATCAAAGGAGCGGTGAGTCACTCCCGAGTCTACCACCATCTGGACTCCCCGACCAGGGAGTCTACTCTGACCCCGGTGCCGTCAGGATCCGGAGCAGCTGTGGAGCCCTCAGGCATCAAGACATGCATGGCTGCCCTTGAGTGTAGCTATATAGCTTTCCTCGAGGAGCAGCGGGGCCCGACTCCGGGTCGTCGGCATCCCATATGGGAACCTTCTTGCTGAAGATGTCCCCGGAGGAGGCACCTCCACTTCTGGAGTGCCTTGCTCTCGATGACTGGCACGATGCCGTTGGACCACTGGCATTGGGAGTCCTCAGCACTGAGTCTGTCTGGAAACCACAGTGTACTGATTGACTCCTTGGGGTTGGAATCAGACTGGGAGATGGACAAGGAGTTACCCGACACAGTACTCCATCATGACATTCCCTCCAACCTTTCCCCGCCGCATCACCGGCAGCAGTCTCCCCCGGCGAACTTAGCCTTTGTCGAGTTTGTACAAGAGATGTCCCAGGTTCTCTTGCCTTCATGGCCGTGCCAGCCTCATGCTGAGGACCTAGAGATCCTCCAGTACAAAGCTCCTCCTAGAGAGACAATGACTGTGCCCATGCCCCTCATCCTTGAACGCCTCCTCTTCAGGATGTGGGAGAACCTGGTGATGGTGCTGATCGTGAACCGTCGACTCGATTCCCAGTATTGCCCAGGGTTCTACAAAGCTCTACTCCCACACAATTCCATGCTGATGGAGTCAGCTATGCGTCAAATCAAAAGCCAGAAGACACACTCCTCGGTGCTCCCAGGTATGGAGGCCCACACCATGGACGCCTTTGGGAGAAAGTGCTTCCAGGGTTCGATGTTCATGGCCCGGATCCAGGCCTACCAGCTGTACATGGGCATGTACTTGAGAAACCTGGTGAAGGAGCTCAGGTGAGCCCCTTGAACGCTTTCGGACTCTGGTTTCCTTGGTCAAGGAATGCTCCAAATTTCTAACTCGAGCAGCCTTCAATGGCTTTGAATTGGTGGCTTGTGTGTGGCCATGGTGGGCATTAATGCCTGCAGCCTTGCCTGGCTACAGTCCTCTGACTTGAAGTAGAGGGTGCAGGACAAGCTAGCTGATGTCCCTTGCTGGGGAGATAACCTCTTCGGCAAGCCCATGACTGAGAAGGCTAATGAGCTGGAAGAGTTCATGACCAGGACCAGGCTGTCCAAGAAGATGTCAGACCCTTCCCTCAGGAAAGCTTCGGAGAAAAAGACCTTCCTCCCGAAGACAAAGAAGGCTTACGGAAACTACCCCAAGTTCCAGGCCTATCCTGCTCCCCCTCAGGGGCAGCAGGCCAAGGGCCCAGGGCATGGCCCCTGTAAGCCCAAGCCCCAAACAGTGGCTCAGCCACAGCCTGGGGGGAGCTTTTGACTCCTTTGGCATAGCCTCCCTCCCTCGGGAGGTACCAGGCCCAAGGTTCATGGGGGGTTGGCTTGTCCATTTCGTAGACAAGTGGCCGGCCATCACGACGGACACCTGGGTACTGCGGGTAGTCGTGGAGGTGTACCTCCTTCACTTTACCCAGCTGCCCCCTCCTCCACTTTACAGGGGAATTACCAATGGACCCCTTGCACAGGGAACTGCTCCAGACAGAGCTCGAATTGTTGCTCATGGACTGGGCGGTTGAGCCCGTCCCGCCCCATTTATAGGGATGGGGGTTCTACTCCTGCTACTTTTTGGTCCCCAAGAAAACAGGGGGCTTCAGGCCCAACCTGGATCTTCGGGTCCTCAATGGCTTCCTGGTCAAGGAGAAGTTCAAAATCGTATCCCTTGGAACCTTGCTGCCTTACCTCCTCCAGGGAGATTGGCTATGCTCCTTGGATCTCAAAGGTGTATACCCACATCCTGATCCATCCACGGCAGTACCTCCAGTTCATGCTGGCCTGGTTCATGCTGGGAGACCGTCACTACCAGTACAGGGTGATTCCCTTTGGCCTCGCCTCCACCCTGCGAATGTTCACAAATTGCCTGGTGGTCATGGCCGCTTGCCTCTGGCTCCTCGTAGTCTTCATGTTCCTGTACTTGGATGACTGGCTCATGCAGGCCAGCACACTGGGCAAGGTGTGCAATGCGATCCAGTGCATGTTGGAGTTGCTACAGCACCTAGGGTTCGTGGTGAACTTTCCAAAGGCCAACCTCGTCCCGACGCAATCCATGGAGTTCATTGGGGCATTGCTCAGCTCCACTCAGGCAAGGGCTTTCCTGCCCCTGAGCCGGGCTCAGCGTCTCACCACTCTGGCACAGCAGGTGCAGTCCAGCATTACTGTGACTGCCCAGCAAATTCTTCGCCTCCTTGGGCACATAGTGTCCACTGTCCATGTGACCCCCTTTGCCTGACTGCAGAAGTAGCAAGCCCAATGGATGCTCAGTGCCCAGTGGGTGCAGGTGACGAGCTACCTGCGGGACCGTATCCAGATAACGCCCACCTTGGCAACTTCACTGGCCTGGTGGCAAGACCTCCGCAACCTGAGGGCTGGTCTTGCCATTCCAGGCCCAACCAGTTCAGCATGTCCTCACCACGAACGCCTCCAAGACGGGCAGGGGAGCCCACTGCATCCACCTCCAGTTACAGGAACCTTGGTCTCTGGAGAAGAGTGCCTCGCAGATCAACTTGCTCGAACTCCGGGAGGTCTGTTATGCTCTGAGGGTCTTCCGGACCATCTGGAGGGGCAGGTCATCCAGGTACAGATAGACAACCAGGTAGCGATGTTCTACATCAACAAGCAAGGAGGCACAGGTTCATACCTCCTCTGCTGGGAGGCAATTTGCCTCTGGAACTTCGCAGCGGCAAGGGGCACCAGCCTCTGGACAGTGTACTTACTAGGCTAAGACAAAATACAGGCCGACCCCCTGAGTTGCCTTCTCCAACCGCACGAGTGACAGCTGAATCTGTCAGTTCTGGCGAAGATTTTCTGGTGGTGGGGCACCCCGGAAATCGATCTCTTTGCCAGTCCAGAGAAAATGCAGCTCCCGAGATTCTGCTCCAGGAGACCAGGCCGGGGTCAGGAGGTGGGGGAGCCTTCCTGCTTCCATGGTCCGGGGGCTGCTTGTATTCTTTCACACCGACGCACCTGATACCGTGGGCCCTCTTGAAGATTCAAGCAGAGGCGGCCTCCATTCTCTTCATTGCACCCCACTGGCCATGACAGCCCTAGTTCCCCCTGCTGCTGCAATTGTCATGGAGGAACCTTTGGCCACTGGGGTGTGCCCCAGACCTGCTATCACAGGAGGGGGTGTGTTGCATCACCCCAATCTCCAGTCACTGGCCCTGACGGCCTGGCTGCTGAAAGGGTAGCAATGGCGCACTACCACCTACCGCGGATGGTGGAGGATGTCCGGCTGGCCTCGCATAAGGACTCTATGCAACGGGCTTATGCCTTTAAATGGCACATATTCTCCCTTTGGTGCACACAGAGGGACATTGATCTCTTCTCTTCCGCTATTACAGAAGTGCTGCAGTACCTGCTGCACCTGTCAGGCGCAGGCCTGAAATCCAATTCGGTTAGAGTGCACCTCTGCGCCATCTTGGCGCTTCACCATGCAGTGGAAGGCCAAACTGTGTCCGTCCACCCTTCATGGACTGCTTCATGTGGGGGCTTTTCCTCTCATGGCCCCCAATTCACCTACCACCTGTGGCATGGGACCTCAGTGTGGTCCTCGGGAAGCTCATGTTGGCCCCCTTTGAGCCCCTGGTGACCTGCCCTCTCAAGTACCTTTCCTGGAAGGTCATCTTCCTGGTGGCGCTCACCTCCACCAGGCGAGTAAGTGAATTGCAGGCGCTCGTGGCCAATGAGTCCTACACCAGGTTCTATAGCAACAGGGTGGTCCTGCGGACACACTTGAAGTTCTTACACAAAGTGGTCTTAGCGTTTCATCTGAACCAGGAGGTGATGCTGCCCACCTTCTTTCCCCGGCCTCATGCCTCAAGGACAGAGGCCTCATTGCACACTGTGGACTGCAAATGGACCCTAGCCTTCTACATCCAGAGGACGCAGCCCCACCACCAGTTAACACAACTCTTTGTCGTTTGATCCCAGCCACTTGGGAGGTGGCAGTCTCCAAATGTACTCTGTTACGGTGCGTGGCCGATTGCATTGTGTTCACCTACCAGCAGGCAGGGCTATCCCTGGAACGACATGTGACAGCGCATGACGTACGGGCCATGGCGGCCTCCGTAGCTAGCCTGCGGTCGGTGCCCTTATTGGACATCTGTCGGGCAGCCAGCTGGTCCTCTGTGCACACTTTCGCGGCACACTACTGTCTAGAGGAGACCTCCCAGAGGGCTAGTGCCTTCGGCCAGGCTGTTCTTTGCCACCTCTTCAGGAAATAACGCAACTCCTTCCCTCCAGCCCTCTGTGTCCCAGCTACCGAGGGTGGGATTGCATCTTCGATGCTGATACTGCAGTATCAGACTACCAGCCAACACTAGTGCCTTCTGCTGCCCTTTACCATCTGCTTTTTGGGTTGCCTGTGGCTTTTGCAGGTTTTTTTTGGTTGCCTGTAGCTTGGGAATCTCATCTGTGAGGACAGACTTCCTGCTTGTTCCCGGAGAAAGCGTAGTTACTCACCTGTAACAGGCGTTCTCTGTGGACAGCAGAAATCAGTCCTCATAACCCTCCCTCCTCCCCTTGTAGTTGTTTTTTTCTTTTTGTTTCACTTTTTGCTATGTATTATACTGAAGCAAGATGGCAGCTTTGAGCGGGAAGGTGACGGCGTGTGCACAGTGTATCTCCTAAAAGCTTTCTTTGAAAGCTGGAAAGTGGATCTGTGTGGGCTCCATCGGTGCCGACATCACCCATATGTGAGGACTGATTCCTGTTGTCCCCGGAGAACACCTGTTACAGATGAATAACAACGCTATCCTATAACTACTAGGCAGTTCATAGCAATACATACAAAAGAATGTCACACACAAACAATAATAAACAGCAAAAATAAAACCCTATATGAATTAAAAGCACCACGATAAATAACAACTTTGATTTCTTCCAAAATGTGAGATAGTTGGTTTCCTGATGCAGACATTGTGGGAGGCAAATCCAAAGATTAGGACCAGCAAATGAAAAAAAAATCTGGTTTATAGTCCATCGTTTTAACAAGGAAATATTTAATAAGTATGTTTCTGCCTACCACATATATAGCATCCTGAAAACCAATCTGAAAAGAGGGATATTTAGAACGGATGATGATTTCGGTTTATTTTATATTTATGTGTAAAATTGGTAAATGATACAAATATGTAAACACCTTTTGCATAGACATTAGAGAGCAAGGCGAAAGAGGACAAAACCCTTTATACGTGGAACCAGTTTTTATTCATCACCCCTACACTGACAGTGTTTTGGCACAAGCAGCCTTTGTCAGGCAGTATATATGTTCTGACCTCCAACAGACAAAACAAACATCTGTCAGTCATACATAAACACAATTTTATTAACATTATGAAATATAAAACCAAAGTAAAACAAATAGAATGACAATAAATAATATTAAAAAACACAATAAAACAAAATGTGGACAGCTGTAAATAACTAATTAATAATATTAAATAAGTTTAGGGGCCCAATTTTTTAAGACCTTGACATGGGTAACTTTCTTAGTTACCCATGTAAAGGTCTTATCTGGAATTTTCGAAGGGCACCTACACGGGTAGTGCCCTTCAAAAATCACAGATATGTCCCTAACGTGCCCAGATGCTATCCGCATAGCATCAGGGCATGTTGGGGGCATTCCAGGAGGTGGGCCATGATGCTACCCGTGTAGCACCAATTTTCGATGCTACACGGTTAACGCTCTGTGCCTTAAAGATAGGCGTGGGAAAATCTCACCCATATTTAAGGTGCTGGGGCTAACCATGTAGTGCCAAAAATTGGTGCTACACGGGTAGCTCCTGTGGCTACCTGGCTGTGCAGTGACACCTGAATTTCTGATGCCGGGACAGCATAAGACCCCAGCATGGAAAAGCCAGGTTAGGTAGGAGGTGGGCGGGCTATGTGCCGACGTGGCACATAGCACCACCCAGCTCAAATTCAAGCCCTAGGTGTAACATATGAACTATTTTAAAAAATCACCACGAAAAGGATTCTGTATTTCTTTGGATTTTAAAGCTCTTAAAAGTGATACAGGATTGGGGGGGGGGGTGGCTTTCTCCAAGATGGCCTTATGAGGTGTTCGCTCTGGTGTTTGTAATGCCAAAAAGGAAAGGAAAGACTTACCCCACAGAGCCCTTGCCGCCGTTTTCTGGTCCTGTGGATCGGTTTGTTTCATTGTCTGATGCTGAGAAGCGGGAGATTCAATAGGCCACTGCAGGAGAGCTGCCAGAGGTTTTCGCTCCATTGCCTGACCTGGAAGTGACTCTGTTTCCCGACATGCGGTTTCCGCCTTCAACCTTTGTTCCAGCTGTTCTTGCTCCACTGACTTGCATTTCTTTGGGGTTGGAAGGCGGCACCCAGGATTTGCCTTAGGGGGACTTGCCGGCGAAGAAATTTGGAACAGATTTCTTGGTTTCTCTTGTCTCTCTGGTGAATGCTTTGTTGGAGGCGTCCTCAAGTCTGCCCAAAGGGGAGAGTGAAGAGCATGCTATCTTGGTGTCTACCCCCGAGTCTGGATCTGAACTTTTCTCATTAGTATGTCCACAGAAAATCACTTTGGAGAGCATTTAGGAGGCCATTTCCACACACTCGGATGCGGTTGCATGTCAGGCTGTTGGTCTTTCTGCTCAGGTTGGTGCGGTTAATAAGAAACTGGACAAATATATGACTATAACTGATAATGTTCAGTGTGAAGTAGAGGACAATGAGTAGATTTTGAATTCTGCTGTAGACACTAGTGCGGCACTGATTAAAGGTAATGTATTGCTCCGTGCTAAGGTGGAAGTTTTAGAAAACGCTGCTCAAGCTGCCAGTGTTCGAACTTTCCTAAGTTAAAAGGAGTCATGGCTATTGAGTTATTTAAGTAATACATGGGTCAGAATTTGGCCATATCGGCGGATTTAATTCCACCTATTATGAAAGCATATTATTTACCAACGGGTAGAAGATCAGAAGAGCTAGCTGATGGGATTCCTAAAATGGATGCTTTGAATGTTTCAGACTTGCTGCAGTCTCCTGAGTCATCTCATATTGAAACTTCTACTTTGTTAGTCATGTTTGCTCTCGCTTCTGATAGAGACTAGTTATTGCATTTGTTTTATACTAAGCGTTCCCAGCTGTTCCATGGGAAGAAAATTTAAATTTTTCTGAGTGTGGCCAAAGAAAATCGGAAACGGCAAAAGCTGTTTCTGCTGCTGAAGCCTGGTGTCTTGGCTTTGGGGGCTACTTTTCATCTGCAGTTTCCCTGTAAATGTTTAGTATTATATAATTCTAAAAGATTCATTTTCTTTTCTCCTTCTGGCCTTTCTTTTTTTATCAATGCTAGATTGCCTGTAACTTCCTCTCCTGTTGAGGGGATTGATTTGGGTGTTGTAAACTGCATTGATAAGTAATGCATTGGCCCTTTCACGGTCTTCTGTTTTCCTCATACTTATTTTGAACAATAAGGTGGGGGTCTCTGGTCCCTGTTCTTTTTGTGTGTATTCCACACTCCCTCTGGGGACTATTGGCATTTTTCATTTTGATTTGTTTCCTGTTTGCTTTTTCTTTGTTTGTCCTTTCTCTATGATTATGCCTTTACTGTACAAGATTTCTTTCTTGGTATGAATTTTGTAAAATTCTTAAATAATAAATAAATGAAAAGGTGATCCAGTGATGTAAAACTTCATAACAGTAGAACATTGTTAGGGTAGGAGGGAAGATGAGGGGGGGGGGTGGAGAGAAGGAAAGAGGAAATAAAACTCATATCATTAAGTAAAAACACAGAAATATATAAAGGACCACAGATAAACACACAATTACTGTGATCCACAGTATAGGTTTATCTGGTATACGAAGACACTATTGTGCAAAAACATGTTGGCAATGAGAACTGCAAAGAACAATAACAACCCATTTTCCTGTACATACATATATTGATACATTCCAAAATACAGTGGCTCAGTTGGAGATATAAGTGCAATAGAATAGCATTTATTATTATAACAGAAATGAAAACAAGCCTCGGGAAGACAGACTCGGGAAAGACCTGGAGCGACTAAAAATGAGTAGGACTCACCCAGCTAAGTCAAACCAATTCTTCAGTCAGGAGCCCTGTCCTGGTGATATCCTGAGAGAAATTGGAAAAGGTTAGTGGGCAAACCAACTTCTCTGTATGGCTAAGTGTGGAACTCTGTAGTAATTATGATCTGTCTGATGTTTTAGCCCTGCAATATGCACGTCTTATGCAGGAATCCGGATAGCCCCTTTCTCGAAAGTGTTTTCTCATATCCAGTGAGTGTTTCTCAGATTCACGCGAGCAGATCCTCCTTGCTCTCAAGAACCGGCTCACTGGTAGATTATACTTAAGGGATCTGTTATGAAAACTACTACAATGGAGAAGTTGGTTTCTATCTGTTGACTTTTGATAAAGATTTTTAACAAACCCATCACTGTCTTTCTTAATCAGGATATCCAAATAAGCAACCTCAACTTTACTAATTGTAGCTTCAAATTGGAGATTACAGTTGAATTCCTGGAGATGGCAATCTTCTCCTTCCCATATCAGTAAAATGTCATCAATATATCTTCTCCGAAGTTTGATATTAGGCTGAAATGGGTGATTGGTAAGAAATTATTTTTCAAAATAAACCACATACAGGTTGGCCACATCAGGGGCCATAGAGGACCCCATGGCAACCCCTTTTACTTCTCTGTAATAAAACCTCTGAAGCAGAAATAGTTTTCTGTTAATGCAAGATGGGCTATTTGTGTAAGAAACCAAGTCTGAATGCGCCACAGTACTGCTCTCTCAAGTAAAACATCCTCTATAATATCAAGTGCCGCCTGTTGGGGAATGTTGCTATAGAGTGATGCAACATCGAGTGTGACCATTATTAAATCCATATGGTATCCTGAAAAGTCACCAAGTATCTGTATTACGTGTGATGAGTCCCTCACATACGATGGTACACAGCTCACAAAGGGCCTTAAAAAAAACCGTACAAAAACTTTGATACTGGCTCAAAACTCAAACCAATTGCAGAAATGATAGGCCTTCCCTGTAGATTTTTAGCAACTTGTAAACCTTCAGAAGGTCATAAAGAGTGGGCATAACCGGATGCTCAACCTTCAAGAAGTCATATTCTTTTCTGGTAAGAAAACCCAACTCTAAACCTGTTTAACTCCTCTTCAGTGCTTCAGTGGAATCACCATCGAGATGCTCATAAAATGACTGATCTTGGAGTTGTCTGCCTCAGCAATATAATCTTTTGTGTTCATCAGCACTAGGGCACCACCCTTATCAGCTGATTTGATAACTATATGCTGATTTTCTTTTAAGTTGCCACTATTGTGTTTATGTTGTGCAAACCTGGTGCTGTTTTCTCAGTTATTCCATCTGGCTACGTCCCATTACTGCTGCACTCCCAACCGGATGTGACACGATCGCTCTGCCAGCGATCGCGTGATCTCAAGGTGCAAACCTGGTGCTGTTTTCTCAGTTATTCCATCTGGCTACGTCCCATTACTGCTGCACTCCCAACCGGATGTGACGCGATCGCTCTGCCAGCGATTGCGTGATCTCAAGGTGCAAACCTGGTGCTGTTTTCTCAGTTATTCCATCTGGCTACGTCCCATTACTGCTGCACTCCCAACCGGATGTGACGCGATCGCTCTGCCAGCGATCGCGTGATCTCAAGGTGCAAACCTAGTGCTGTTTTCTCAGTTATTCCATCTGGCTACGTCCCATTACTGCTGCACTCCCAACCGGATGTGACGCGATCGCTCTGCCAGCGATCGCGTGATCTCAAGGTGCCCCCCTCGCATAAATTGCATTCTAGCGCGGCGTTCCGCTAGCTGCCACTATTGTGTTTATGTTGTTACGTTTGCTCTTGACTTTCTCCCCAGTCCCTCCTGACTGCCGTTGTGTTGGTATTTCCCTTCAGATTCCGCATAGCCCTGTTATGTTTGTGCCCACATATCTGTGTATAGTACCCTGTTCATCACTCTGTCTCCTTTAAGTATCTGTATTTGGTTATTGTGATTGTATCCTTTATTTGATGTAACTTTCTCTCCTCCCTCCCTAGGTGCAAACCTGGTGCTGTTTTCTCAGTTATTCCATCTGGCTACGTCCCATTACTGCTGCACTCCCAACCGGATGTGACGCGATCGCTCTGCCAGCGATCGCGTGATCTCAAGGTGCCCCCTCGCATAAATTGCATTCTAGCGTGGCGTTCCGCGCCGCAACGGCGCGCGACCAAGGAGCAGGTCTGCTCCTTGGGTGAGCTCCTTGGGGCTAGTCTGCGGGAGCGAGTCCATAGCTGCATACCCCGCTCCTCGACCCTAGGGCGTCCACTCTTCATGTTGCCTGGTTGCCGTCAGCCTGCACGATCACCTCTTTGTTCGGTAAGGCCTCTCTCCTTAGGATCCTTCTCCTGTTGCTGTTTCCTCTATTACTTTCTTCCACTACCCCATCGCCTCCTGCACCTTCACCCGCCATGTCTGCAATTCCCGCTTTTTGGGGTTGGAGGCCCCCGCCTTCCCTCGCGGCGCCGGGTGTTCTCACCAGAAACCCCTCCAATCTGGTCCCCTGTCCACTCTCGGCCACTCCTCCACTCCCGATTCCCCATTCACCCGCCGCTTCCTCTCTTATCCTCTTACAGCTGGCCCTTCTAAATTGCCACTCCGCTCGTTCAAAGGGTCCTCTTATCCAAAATCTCATTTCCCAACACTCGGTCGATGCCCTATTTCTGACCGAGACGTGGCTCAGAGAAGGCGAAGAGCCTCTACTGAACCGATGTCTCCCTCCCGGCTACTCCGCCCTATCCACCTGCCGTCGGGGCCGGAGTGGAGGGGGGTCGCTGTTCTCTTCCGCTCCTCCCTGGCTCTCCAGGAGGTCCCCTCCCCTGCTCTCCATTATCCAGAATCCCTCCTCCTTCGTCTCAATTCCTCCCCACCACTCTACTTCTACCTGGTCTATGCCCCTCCCGCCCTACCTACCCCCCGCTGGGATTCCCTTGTTCAAACTCTCTCAGAACTTTCCCTCAGTCACTCACACCTCCTGATCTTAGGGGACTTTAACATTCACTTTGACTCCCCTTCCTCCTCCCGTGATTCCTCCTTTCTTTCCCTCCTCTCTGATCTTTCTCTGTCACAACACACCAATATGCCTACCCATTCTGCTGGTCACTCTCTAGATCTGATTATATCTCCCTCCTCTTCCCCTGCAGTCCCTGCCTCCCTCCGTACTCTATCTGTCCCTTGGTCCAATCACCTCTGCTTACTCTTCTCCCTCCCCATCCCTTCTTTCCCACCCATTCAGGGCAGATCCCCCTCTGCCCCCCCTCTGGTTCGTCGTCTTACCCCTGCTGTTCTTTCTCATTTCCCACCCTCTGAGTCCCTCTTCCCTCCAGATTTCTACTCGCTCCCAACTGACCACCAGGCCCAGTCCTGGAATACCACCCTTTCGGCTGCACTGGACCAGCTTGCTCCACGTCAGCCTCCCCCTTCCCGCCCCCCTCGCCATTGCTACCCCTGGTTCCACCCCGGTCTCTTCCTTCATCGTTCCTACCTGCGTTGCGCCGAACTGCGCTGGCGTCAGCGTCCCTCCCCCGACTCCCTGGCTCACTTTCGCCATTGCCACTCCCACTACCGCTCCCTGCTTCATTCCGCCAAACGTGACTATTTCTCCTCCCGTATTTCTCAGTCCGCAAACTCCACTCGACAACTTTACTCTGTCCTTCGCTCCCTCTCTGCTTCTTACTCTTTCACCTCTCCAGCCCCTTCCCCGATGACCCCTGATCCTGCCCTTTTGGCATCACACTTTGCCACCAAAATTCAAAACCTCCGATCACTTCTTCCCTCTTGCCCCCCTCCCCTCTCCTCTGCTCCTCCATCTTTTGACTCCCCCCCTTCCCCAAACCCGCCCTCTCTCTCTCATAAATGGTCCTCCTTCCAGCCCGTGTCCCTCTCAGATCTCTCCAGGGTCTACTCTTCGCTTCGGAAGACCACCTGCCCCTCCGACCCCATCCCTTCCCAGTGGCTTCTAGATCCATCTCTGGCCCTCTCTCCCTTTCTACTCTCCATCCTTAACTCTAGTCTCTCCTCCGGTTCTTTCCCCACCATCTGGAAACATGCCATCATCCGTCCCATTCTGAAAAAAGCCTCCCTTGACCCATCCTCCCTGGCAAACTGGCGCCCAATCTCAAACCTCCCTTTCCTCTCCAAACTCCTCGAGAAACTGGTCTACACACAGCTCTCTTCTCACCTGGAGGCCACTCTGTCACTTCACCCCCGCCAGTCCGGTTTCCGTCCCAATCATAGCACCGAATCCATTCTGCTTGCTTTCCTTAATGAAGTCCACTCCGCACATGACCACGGTTCTATCACTATCGCTGTTTCTTTGGATCTATCTGCTGCATTTGATCTTGTAGACCATCACCTCCTTCTGTCTCGATTACACGACATCGGTCTTTCTGGCTCTGTCCTTTCCTGGTTTCACTCATTCCTCTCCCACCGCTCCTTTTCTGTCTCCACAGGCTCTTCCTCCTCCCCTCCCACTGCTCTTCCCTGTGGTGTTCCTCAGGGCTCTGTTCTTGCCCCTCTCCTGTTTAACATTTTTCTGGCCCCTCTCGCTCTTCTCGTCCAGCAACACAGTATCTCCGCCCACTACTACGCCGATGATATCATTCTCCTTCATCATACAGACCCTTCCGCTCCGGATCTTGCTCCCCTCAACTCCTGCTTGTCCTCAGTTTCTGCCTGGTTTTCTTCCCATTTGCTTCATATCAACTCTTCTAAGTCCTTCGCAATTTGGTTTACCTCTGGTGCCCCGATCCCTCCCTTTGCCCCCATCCTGTCCAGCACCCCCCTACCAGTAGTTACTTCCCTGCGATACCTTGGAGATACCCTAGATTCCGCTCTCTCTTTCAAAGATCATATTTCCTCCGTTGTACAGCGCTCTTTCCTCACTTTACGCCAACTCCGTGCCATCCGTCCCTTCATATCTGCCCCCTCCTTGTCTACCCTGCTATTGTCCCTGATTGTCTCCCGCCTAGACTATTGCAATGTAGTTCTAGCCGGCCTCCCCCAAACCCAACTGCGTAGATTACAACTTGTCCATCACGCCGCTGCACGCCTCCTCACCCATGCATCTCGTTTCAAGCACATCACCCCCATTCTGATCCACCTTCACTGGCTTCCCCTTTCCTACCGCATTCAGTTCAAAATTCTCATCTACGTACACAGGACTATCCACACCGGGGTTCCCCTCTATCTTGCCAATCTCATACATCTACACTCATCATACTGTTCCCTCAGATCAGTTCACCTGAATCGCATGTCCCTCCCTTCCCACTCACAGGCCCACCTCGAGTCCACCCGCTCCTCAGCCTTTTTCTTTTTGGGGCCAAGACTGTGGAACTCGCTCCCCGTCGCCCTCCGCCTGGAACCCTCATATAAGACCTTTAAATCCAAGCTGAAGACACACCTTTTTTGCACCGCCTTCAGTCTCCCTCCCCCACCTGTCTCCCCCCCTCCGTGATAGTATTGCCTGTATGTTGTTGTTACTTGGCTTTGTTCCCTTTGATGCACTATTTACGGCCTTTTGCTTTTCTCTTTCTGTCCTGTTCTTCATATAATGGCGTTCCTTTCCTGTTTCTGCTTCCGCAGCGTGTATTTTATTTACTATTGTACACCGCTCTGATGCCACCGGTAAAGAGCGGTATATTAAATCCGCAAATAAAGATAAAGAAAGATAAAGTTCCCCAAAGCAGATTTCTCTTCTTTAGAAATATTGTAATAGATTTGCTTTTTCTTATCTTGTAATTCATCTACCCTTTTTAACACCACCTGCTCAAAAGTGTTAAGATTGGGATTAGGATTAGACAGGAGCAACCATGAGGATGGTTTCTTAATGACTGACACATAATGACACACTATAGCAAAAATCTTAAACTACTCCTTCACCACTGGCTCTTTCCCATCTACGCTCAAGCAGACCTCTGTAAGACCGCTGCTAAAGAACACCAAACTTGATCCTCAAAAAGTAGAATCTTATAGGCCCATATCTAGCATACCTATGCTAGCAAAAATCATCGAGAAAATAGTGCACAGGCAATTACAGGATCATATAGACACATCAGCCCCACTGGATCCAGCTCAACATGGTTTCAGAGAGTCACATGGAGTAGAAACACTACTCACAACACTCCTCAACAACATAACCTCAGGTGTGGATAACATACGCCAGGGCTTCGCTCTTGTCTTCCTAGATATAGCAGCGGCTTTTGACTCGGTATGCCATGAAATTCTCATCTGCCGGCTAAGGGAAAAAGGCATCTGTGGAACAGCACTCGAATGGTGCAAATCTTACCTGTCCGACAGATGGCAGCATGTCAGAGTCGACGGGGATACATCTGAACCTTTCCAACAAAGTCAAGGTGTACCCCAAGGATCCTCTTTATCTGCATTGATGTTTAATATATACATCCAACCCATCTGTGACATCATCAGATCCTTTAATGTCAGTTACATGATATATGCAGACGATGTGCTACTATATATGCCAATATCATTGGACTGCCTAGACCTTACCCCGCTGACTAACTGCTTTGACACCATATCAGAGTGGCTCCTATCACAAAACCTGAGAATACAACACAAAAAGACGGAAGTCCTGTTCGTCTCGAGGAACACCAACTTCACCCCTCCTAGTTGTATTAACGTAAAGGATGCCCAACTCCAAGTTAAACCGGCAATACGCTACCTGGGAGTAACGCTGGACCAAAACCTTGATATGAAGAATCACATAGCCAACACAGTCAAGGCAATCTACTTTAAAATCAGATCCCTCAGACACCTACGCATACTACTTGAACCGGATGATTTCCGTACCATTTATCAAGCCCTTATACTCCCCCATTTCGACTTCTCAAACTCCATACTACAAGGACTCCCCCGGGCCACCCTGAACCCCCTGCAATTAGCCATGAATAGTGCAGCGAGGGTACTCCTCGGGGCATCCAGGAGAGATCACGTAACACCCCTTCTAAAACAGCTACACTGGCTCCCCATTCAGGCAAGGATCAGTTTCAAGATCTTACTGCTAACATTCAAAGCGGCTAAGGGGCTCACCTCTTCCTCTCTCTCCAACCTCATACAACCACTTGCACCAAACAGGCCACGAAGAACAGCAGAATTAAACACACTAGTTATCCCAAATGACACCACAAGATGCACTAGATCAACAGCCAACAGAGCCTTCCAATTCTGCGCCCCATCTCTATGGAACACCTTACCAGCACAAATCAGAGCAATACCTAATCTAAGTCAGTTCAGAAAGGCTTTAAAGCATTTCCTCTTCCTTAAATATCTCAATGGCAGCTCCGAACATAACCCCCAGGTGAATAGCAGAAGTGGTCAAACAGATAGACCCCGCAACAGACCAACTTCACAATGTAAATAGCAAGTTGTTCCATATACTATTGTACCACTGTTGTATATAGTTAACCAGGATATCCTTTATCAGATAACCCTGCATTGTATTTAGTTTCCCCTATTTCGCCAAGTTATACTTCCTGTTAAATGTAACGACCAGACACGTGTAAACTGTCGGATGTTTTCTGTTCAATGTAAACCGCGCTGATGTCTAATAGTGCGGTATATAAGAATTGTTAATAAATAATAAATAAAATAAATAATGGAGGCCTCCCTGGATTACTAAAATCTATAATTCTCAACTTTGTAAAGAATTTGAACAAATCAACATGAATGGAAAAATGGGTTACATGTAGATGAGGGGGCAAAGGATAAATCTTTATCTAGGACTCTTTTCTCAATATCATTTAATGCATAATTTGAAAGATTAATAATCCTGTAATCTAGTTGTGGAAGGAGTCCTTCCTGAAGATCCCCCCCTCCCTCTGCCCCCCCCCCCCCTCGTGGGATAAAAGGTGTGATTCTGTTGTAGAAAGTTCTGATTGCCCATTTTGTATCTCTGTTGGTCTTTTTTATAGTTCCGTCCTCCACCTTTCCACAATTGATCCATGTAAAATCCCACAGACTAGACATCTCATCAGAGGAATAAAGAGGGGCAGAATTGTCAATCTCATCCTCTACCTGAGAACAACTTTTTTTACGTGCTTGTTCAATATTAGCATGACCATTGCCCTGCGGCACAGTGTCTAATTGTTTCTGGTGTTTCATCACTGGGGGACCTCTCCTTTGAGAAGAATCCCTATTATAATTAGATTGTTTTTTTATCCCAAAGATATACATAACCTGTTTTTATAATTTTCCTCATCACGTTGAAACTTATTCAATTTCTGTCTCTTAATCAATTTCTGGTAAACTAAAAGATTAAAATCATAGTCTTTTTTCAAAGTCTTATACCAAGAATCACTAGTTTTCAAAGCATCCAATTTCTCATCAATTTGTTTTTAAAAATGCATTGCTTCCTTTTGGATGTATTGATCAAAAGTGTTATCAAATCCAAGTCTTTTAGAAATGTTTCTTTGTCTGTGAACATCCCAGGTACTTTATTAACTCGTAAGCCTCTGGGAATAATTTGATTTCTACAGTATTTGAGTAGGATGTTGCATGCATGTCTTCCCTAATCCTTTTTTGTGTAATTTATATATCAGATTTTATATACTGCTTTATCATTTCAATCAAAGTGGTTTACATTGAAACTTAAACTTGGTAATGTACATTAAACAGGGACATTGATAACTTGGATTTTTCTGAGGCAATGGAGGGTTAAGTGACTCGCCCAAGGCCACAAGGAGTGCTAGTGGGAATTGAACCCTAGTCTCTGGGTTCCCAAGTCAGTGTTCTTAACCATTAGGCTACTCATCCACTCCACTGTAATGTGTTCAGCCTCACCCCACTCTTGTTCTTTATCCGGCAGTGTGTCTTCTATAGGGACGAATGGGTCCAAGAGCAGCATCTGTTGAAGGATATATTCTCCATAACTTAGGACATTCTTCCAGGGGGGCAACAGGGTGCCAGTAGCCATCAGGAGCCCAAAGGAGGCACTCGCACTTGCAAAAGGAGAACCAGAGACACTAGAGAGCAAAGTGAAAGAAGACAAAACCCTCTATACATGGAACCAGTCTTTACTGATCACCCCTACACTGACAGTGTTTCAGCACAGGAAGCCTTCATCAGAGGGTGTGTATATGTTCTCACTTCCAACAGACAAATTATAAACACCTGACAGTCATACATTAACAAAATCATATTAAAATTATTAAATATAAAGCCAAAGTAAAACAAATAGAATGACAATAAATAATAATATTGTTAAAATTGTTTTTTGTGTTCCTTGTAAAACAGCTGTAAACACGCTGTTACTTTTACTCATTGTAAACAGTTTTGAATTGCAGAAAAACGGTATATAAAACATGTTAAACAAATAAATAATATTAAAAAAACACAATAAAACATAATGTGGACAGCCGTAAATAACTAATTAATAATATTAAATAAGTCATTAGGTATAATATATAAACTATAAAAGAAATCACCATGAAAAGGATACTTATATCTTTGGATTTCAAAGCACTTAAAGGTGATCCACTGATGTAAAACTTCCTAATAGTAAAACATTGTTAGGGTACGAGGGAAGGTGAGTGGTGGGAGAGGGAGGGAATAAGGGAGGGGAGGGGAGAAGAAAAGGAAAGAGGGAATAAAGATCAATTCATGAAGTATAAACACAGAAAGACCACAGATGAAAAACAAACTTACTGTGATCCATGGTATTAGTTTATCTTGTACGCAAAGACACCGTTGTGCAAAAACGCGTTGGCAATGAGAATTACAAAGAGCAATAACAAAATATAAACCCAATCTCCTAGACATTTATTTATTTATTTAACGTTCTTATATACCGCACTCTTTCTCATCAGCGCGGTTTATAGTAAACATAAAGTGCTCACAGATAGCAACAGGCTGTCGTGAGTTTACATGTAACAGGAGATCTAACAGGATTCAACTTAGGAAAACCTTGTACATCTTAATTATTCAACTATATACAATGGTAACTTTCTTGTTATACAAGAAGAGATAGATCAGATCAATTTTGGTTTATAATGGGGGCTTAGGAAAAGTTGAGGGGTAGGTGATGGTAACTGGTATTGAGAGAAGTGTAAGAGGAACAGGTGGTGTTTTATAGCTTTTCTAAATTGCTTGAGGTCATTGATTGCTCTTATGGAGGGTGGAAGATTGTTCCAGCATCTAGGAGCGAAGTATGAGAATGCTCTTTCCGTGGTTGCATTTGAACGCTTTGTGGAGTCAGTTGGGATGATTAGGGTATTGGCTGCCACTGATCTCCTGGATCTGGTATTAGGGGTGCGGGTGAGGAGTATGCAGATTGCTGGGGGCGCTAAGTTGTTGGTGGCCTTAAATGTCATAAGTAATGCTTTGTATGTAATTCTGCAAGGTATTGGAAGCCAGTGTAGTTCTTTTAATATGGGGGTTATATGATCACTCCTTGAGGTCCCATGGAGGATGCGAGCAGCGGTGTTCATTGCTAATTGCAGCATGTTTAGGGTGCTTTTTGAGAGGCCGTGGAGTACTATGTTTGCGTAGTCAAAGTGGGGAATGACTATCGCTTGAAAGATGGTACGGAAGTTGTCAGGATCGAGCATGTTTTTGAGGTGTCGGAGGGTCCTAATCTTGAAGTAGATGGTTTTCACTGTTCGGTTTATGTGCTCTTTGAAGTTTAGGCGATGATCCAGAGTTATACCCAGATATTTTATGGAGGTTTTGATTGGCAGTTCGGCGTCCCGTACTTTTAGGGTAGATGGGGGTGAAAATTCCTTATTCTTCGTGATGATTAAGACTTTGGTTTTTTTGAAGTTTATTCTCATGTTCTGTGTGAGAAGCCAGTCTGCTATTGCATCGAAACACTCTACTAGTACTGTATAATCTGGCAGAGTGATGTTGATTGGTGTGAAGATCAGCACGTCGTCTGCATAGATTAGAGAAGGTACTCCGAATGATCGTGTGATCTCACATATCGGCTGCATATAGATATTAAAGAGTAGCGCTGAGAGGGAGGATCCTTGAGGGACTCCTTGTTTCAGCTGGAATGGTTCTGAGGACATTCATATATTGATACATTCCAAAATACAGTGTTTCCGTTGGAGATATAAGTGCAAGAGAACAACATTTGTTATTAATAGTAGAAATGAAAACAAGCATGTTCAGAAGACGGGCTCAGGGGAAGGACCTGGAGTGATCAAAAATGAGTAGGACTCACCCAGCTAAGTCAAACCATTTCTTCAGTCAGGAGGACTATCCAGATGCAATCAATGTTTTAAAGCCCAAGAGTTGGTGCCAAAAAACATAACCATGAGGCCTTCCTAATGTAAACAAAATCCAAACAAGTCCTGCCACTTTCTTCTAAAAGACTTGGTCACAACATCTGATTTTTATGCACTGGGATATTTATCATGTTGATAAAATATCTCAAAAACATTTTTATGTGTTTAATACGGTGGGGCTAACTGGCTGGCCAAAGAATGTCTGACCAATGGGCTGCAAGAAAAGGGGGGCTGATGTTGGGCAGGAGAAACAGTAGAAAGGGGAAGGGACCTGGGTGGGAGGAATGAAAGAAGAAAAGATTATGAGGGGGCATGAGAGAGGTGCTGGGGGAGAAGGGAGTAGAGGTAGCTGACAGAAAGACAGACATACTGCTGGTTAGCAGACTTGCTAGCTGCGTTAATCGCGGTGAGCGGGATCTTCAAGGGCGCTAACACAGTTAGCACTGCTGAATAGCCCCAGGCGCTGCCACCGAACGCCCTGATTCCAGCCGGCTAGCATTGGGGCAGAGTAGAGGTCGCACCCAACAATAACCGGGCAATGGCAATATTCAGCCACTGCCCGGTTATCTCTAAGCGGCAAAAGATAGGCACCTTCAAGGGTGTCCCAAGTTTCACTGCAGAAGCTAACCGGACTATGACTAAACATGGTCATTGCCCAGTTAGCATCCACACTATCTGGCTGACCCAGAAGCTCAGTGCCGTTGACCCTGCCATTGATTATCTGGGTCTTTGGCTCAGCTTTGATGGCTAGCCGCTGCCGCCGAATATTGGGCCCCATACTTTTAAATATTAATTTTAATATAAATGTACATAGCAATTTATAGAAAGTCATTTACACAGGTAATGGTACTTTGTGGGGCTATCAGGATCTATTGCTTTACTTAGACTGCAGCGGCTCTTCAGCACTCCCTAGAAGCTGTCACTCAAGGTTACTGCCTGGTCTACCTGATGGGTTAAGCTGGCCCTGCCAGCAAAAGGGAGATTTTAAAGGAGAGAGCTGAAGAGGACTGGGAGAGCAGCTGTGTGGTACTGAGAAACGTAGACATAGTTTGGAAGGAAGGACATGGAAAATGGCACCCATAATATACTGGAACAGGGATCTCCAACTAAAGTCCTGGAGGGCTGCAAATCAGTCAGATTTTCAGGATATCCCTAATGAATATGCATGAAATAAATTTGAATACAATGGGGTGGTGCACGCAAATATATCTCATGCATATTCATTCGTGATATCCTGAAAACCTGACTGGTTTGCGGCCCTTCAGGAGTGGACTTGGAGACCCTTGCTCTGGATGCTAGTGCTGAATTGGTTCCTTCCCCTGCACCAGTATGCCTTCCTTATTCATTGCCGCCACCCCTCCTCCCCCACAAACCAAGCAGGGAAATTATACTTAGAGAGGAGGGGGCAACAGCAGAAGGACTGTGAAAGAAAGGGGTTAAAGTGCAGAGAAAAGGTAGGAAGAAGTGAAGCACTTGAAACCTGCTGGACCTGCCTTCACAAATCTGCAAGAGCACTCAACATGCTCGCTGGAGGGCCTTCATGCTCTACGCCCCACAATCTGGAACGCATTGCCCCCTACACTTCAGAACATTCAATCACCTCAAACCTTTAAGAAGCACCTAAAGGCACACCTTTTCCAGGAGTATTATGGCATAGATCAACAACTCGGACCACCACATGGAGACCCCTGTAAAACCCATTACATTCCTCCTGCCCCTTCCTCCTAGACAAACAGCCAATGGGCAGTCCCCTGCCTCCACTCGATACACGTCCTCTCAGACAAGGAAGATCTACCTGACTGGCTTCTCACCTAAAATCCCCTGACCCACTGACACTTAATATGAACCAATCTCCCAACACCCTGTTCGATGTATGCTCCCCCCCCCCCTTCTTTTTTGTTCACTGTTTTTGACTGGTGGAAAAACGGTATAGCAAATCCAGTTAAATAAATAAGGGAGGGAGGAAAAAAGTTACAGGAGAGAGAAAGAAATGGCAGGAAAGGCTGAGACTGAAAAAAGATGATGATGACGAAGGTAACAAGCTTTGGACAAACAAGCTATGGATATAGAAAGGAGTATACAGAGAGAAAAGAGAACAGAAATGCTAAAGAACTGAGAGGAAGATAGGAAAAACAAGTTTTAAAGGACCAGAAAAAAGCAGACAGAAAACAAAAATCAGTCTACTGACAAGAAGGATAGAAAATTGTTTATAAGACTTCTGTGCTAATTGGTTTTGTCTATGCTGTGCTAATTTGGGAGAAACTGAGATCTATCTCCATGCTGACCATGAATAGTGCGGTATAAAACCAAATACAGAAATAAATAAAATCTCACCGCCAAGGTCCCACTTAATGGGTGAGCCAGTGAGTAAGCACTAACTTGGGGCACCCAAGATTAAGGGCTCTGAAAGCCTGCTTCAGAGGCTCACCCCTGCGGCTGTGCTATCCTGCAGCTACCAATACCATACAAATACCAATCCCCAATTCAGTGATACTATATTATATTGTCAAAACAATCACCAAAAGAACCCCCGTGGAAAATTTTTATATAAACCAATTTTCTTTTTGTCGGATGTTACAGGAAAGGGACATGTACAAATACTATGTACATAGTATTTGTACATGTCCCTTTCCTGTAACATCCGACAAAAAGAAAATTGGTTTATATAAAAATTTTCCACGGGGGTTCTTTTGGTGATTGTTTTGACAAGCTACCAATACCATGGCATTTCTAGAAGGCAAAAACAGGCACTTCCTGTTTCTTGTGAGAGACAAGTACCACCTATGTTTGCCTTCTAAAAATGCTGTGGTGCAGATGATAACTGCACAACACAGCTGCAGGAGGGAAGGAAAACGTTCCATGACTGTGTAAAAAGATTCATTACTCTTAAAATTTCTTTTCAATTCTGCCCTGCTGTTGTTCTACTTAGGGAAAAAGCAGAAGAAGAGAGAGGAAACAAATGCTGCAGTCAATCAACAAAGTCCACAAAGGAGCAGAGAGAAGCACGGCCTCACCTGTTGGATTTATAAGCAAGCAGCTTTATTTTTCAGCCATTCAGCCTGCATCAGGGCCTACAGTAAGAAATTAAAACCAACAAACATTGTACATTCATTTAAAAATAATAACATAAAATAAAAACATAAAAAATGAAATATCAGTCATAAAATATATTATACACCACACAGAAGACATCTACACAAAGGTCATTACCTAAATAGCATATACTGTTGTCATATTCATCCAACTGAAAATCGTATAGCTTGGTACACACAATTATGAATCTGCTGTTAAGAATCACAGTAATACCTAGAGGAAAACAAAAGGATGAATAAATAATGTCAAAATGTAAAATCATTAAGAGTAATTAAAAAAGGACATCCGCCAAAGTTTACATAATGAGAAACATAAACAAAAATACGTATGTGGCATAAATGCAGAGGAGGAGAGCCTCTTTCAATTGAAAGCAAGCTCTGCTACGAGGGGACATAGGATGAAAGGGGATAGACTCAGGAGTAACATGTGCAAATATTTTTTTACGGAAAGAGTGGTAGATGCATGGAATAGTCTCCCAGTGGAGGTGGTAGAGATGAGGATAGTATCTAAATTTAAAGAAGCATGGGACAAGCACAGAGGCTCGTTAAAGAAAAAAGGGGACTCTTGTAATGGTTTATATGGAAGAGCAGACTAGATAGGCCATGTGGTCTTTTTTGCCGTCATGTTTCTATGTATATTGAAATACATAAAAATAAATTGTATATAAAGATACATAAAACAATTTTGAGACACACAAAAAGAGTGGGAAACATTAAATAGATCGATTTTTACTCTAACACAATATATGTTTTATACTGTGTGAAGACAGTCAAAACCAGAACTGCATTCTATTATCAAAAAACATGTAGGCAACGCACTATAACCAAAAAGAAGAAATTAGACCTTACCTGCTAATTGTCTTTCCTTGAGTTCTCTCCGGGCCAGGGAACGGTAGGGTTGTTAATCCCCTTCAGCAGCTGAGGACTGAAAAAACTTAAAGCTTTTGCTGAGAGAGTTAGCCACTCCCCCTGATGATCAAGCTCCAGTCTCCTCTTACCAAAGCAGCTTAACCTACAAACAATAACAACCAAAAACAGACTAAAGGAACCCAAAACAAAAACGAGCTCCAGACTGTATACTTCCCCGATCAAGGAGAATCCACGTGAAAACTCAGGTGAACCTCCGATAGAGTGCTACCAATAAATTCCAATCCGTAATCTTCCCTCAAAAAAATGTTTCCTTCGTCTCTTTCTCCGCCTTTGCTCTTTGTTTTATATTTTTTACAGAGCTAATTTGCACAGCAACAACCAATGGAAGTTCACCTCAAAAAAGACGTGCCCCTGTTCACGCGCTCAAGTAGACAAAAAAACACCGACTCTGAACAATTCTTAGGGTGGGCCCTGGACTGGCCCGGAGAGAACTCAAGGAAAGACATTTAGCAGGTAAGGTCTAATTTCTTCTTCCTTATCGTTTCTCCGGGCCAGTCCAGGGAACGGTAGGGCAGTACCAAAGCAGTGCCTAAACACGGGAGGGACCCGCTAGCCCTGCCACCAAGGCCGAGGCTCCCACTCTAGCATCCTCTCTGGCGTGAACATCCAGTCGATAGTGCCTAGCAAAAGTATGAAGCAAAGACCAGGTAGCGGCCTTGCAAATATCCACCGGAGGAACCAACGCATACTCCGCCCACGACACCGCCTGGCTACGCGTGGAATGAGCCCTAATACCCTCCGGAGGCGACTGCCCCGCAGCCACATACGCTGCTCCTATCGCAAGCTTCACCCATCGAGCAATTGAAGCTTTTGTAGCCGCCTGACCTTTGCAAGGGCCTGCAAAAAGCACGAATAACCTATCCGACTTGCGAAAAGATTTAGTGGCTTTGACATACTTCCGCAAAACACGCCCCATATCTAAAGCCTTTAATGCCCGATCCATTGGAGAATCTGTGAAATCCGAGAAAACGGGCAACACCACCGTCTGATTAACATGAAAGGACGACACCACCTTCGGAAGAAAGGAGGGCACTGGCCGCAAGACCACCTTTCCCGCCAAAAACTGAAGGTACGGTTCCCGGCAAGACGGCGCCTGCAAATATGAAATTCTCCTCGCGGAACACAATGCCACGAGAAACGCCGTCTTCCACGACAGTTCCCTCAAACTGACGGACGACACCGCCGCAAAGGGTGGTCTCGCTAAGGCTTCTAGTACTAAATTCACATCCCACGGAGGCACCACCTTTCTCATCGGAGGCCGGATGAGCTTGGCCGCTTGAAAAAAACGTCGCACATCTACATGAGCAGTCAACCTGCAACCCTGCACCAACCCCCTATAACAGGCCAGAGCCGCCAAATGAACCTTGAGAGTGCTAAAAGCTAACCCCTTCTCAAGACCGCACTGCAGGAAAAATAGCAGCTCTGGTAGGGTCGCAGACAAAGGCCCAATGCACCACTGGGCACACCACGTCTCAAAAACTCTCCAGATCCTAATATACACTAGCGAAGAGGACACTCTCTTAGACCGCAGCAAAGTAGCCACAACCACCTCCGGATAGCCTTTCCGCCTCAGCCGGTCCCCTTCAAGAGCCAAGCCGTAAGCAAGAAGCGCTTTACCTGCGGCATCAGCGCGGGACCCTGAGTCAGCAGGTTCATCCGGTCGGGGAGACGCCAAGGCGAATCCAGCACGAGCCGCATGAGGTCTGCGAACCATGGCCTCCTGGGCCAATCCGGAGCAATTAAAATCACCTTTCCCGGGTGTTGAGCTATCCACTGAACGACACGACTGATCATCGGCCACGGAGGAAACACGTACAATAGCTGATGTCCCTCTCTGATGGGAATGTGCAAGTAGGCTTCCGTGAGATCGATAGCCGAAAGCAGTTCCCCCGGATGCACCACCCATATCACCGCTCTCAGGGTTTCCATCCGAAAGTGAGGCACTCGCAGTGCGCGATTCACATTCTTGAGGTCCAGAATAGGACGAAAAGATCCTTCCTTCTTGGGCACCACAAAATAAATCGAGTATCGACCTGACCCGTATTGGTCGGGGGGGGACCGGTACAACCGCGCGCGGCCGCAAGAGACGGAAAAGGGTATCCCTGATAGCCTGTCTCTTTGGCCCCGACCCACACGGAGAAACCAGGAAGGCTTCCCGCAGCGGGTGAGCGAATTCCAGTGCATAGCCGTCTCGAATTATCTCTAGGACCCATTTGTCCGTCGTTATCGTGGCCCAGGCAGCCAGAAAGTCCCGTAAGTGGCCGCCCACTGGAATTTCCACCTGGGCCAGCTGACCTTCATTGCGTCTTTTTAGAGGTGCTCTGTTGGGCATTGAAATAAGTCCTGCCGAAGCCTCTAGCACCTCGAAAGGACTGACCTCTAGGCCCAAAGCGACCTCTGGAATAGGGTGCAAAGCGAGCACCTCGAAACCTCCGAGCCTCTCTGCCTTGCCCCCTTTGCACGGATCCCCCTCTAGGAATCCTGGGCCGATCCTCTGGCAAACGCCCTCCTTTAGAGTCTCCGAGATCCTTAACAATCTTATCCAAGGCCTCCCCAAAGAGCAGCTTGCCCTTATAAGGAAGCTTACTGAGCCGCGACTTAGAAGAGGCGTCTGCCGCCCTATTCCGCAGCCACAGGAAGCGTCTAGCCGCTATTAGCGGTGCCATAGACTTCGCCGAAATTCGCACCAAATCATAGAAGGCATCAGCTAAGTAAGCCGCCGCTGACTCTAACTTAGCCCCCTCAGCGGACGAACTATCGCCGGCACCCGGAGAGGAATCCCCTTGGAGCCAACGAATGGACGCCCTGGACACATAGGCTCCACAGACGCCTGCAAGGCCAGCGAGCTAGAATCAAAGGCCTGCTTCAGGAGAACCTCCAGTTTGCGATCCTGCAGATCTTTGAGCGCCGCGCCTCCTTCCACAGGAATCGTGGTTTTCTTGGTCACCGCAGCCACCAAGGCATCCACCTTAGGCATCCTGAACAACTCCCGCTCCTCCTGCGGGACCGGGTAGAGACGACCTAAGGCGCGACTACTTCGCAGAGTCGCCTCTGGGAACTCCCATTCCGACTCTATCATTTGTTTAATCACGCGGTGCATCGGAAAACACCTGTGTTCAGCCTTGAAGCCCTGTAATAAGGGATCCTCCAGAGGTTCTTGCGATACCGTAGGCAAAGGAAGATTGAGAGCAGTCAAGGACTGCGATATAAGTGCCCCCAACTGCTCCTTGCGGAAAACCCGAAAGACATTAGGGTCGTCGCCTGGGGCAATCTCCCCATCTTCCAGCTCCGCAGTCCAAGGGTCAAAAGCTGCCTCTGAAAAAATTTCCCCTTCCTCCAACCCCTGCGGATCAGAGAAGGGAAGTTCGCCGCTTTCTAAGCCGAAGCCCAAACCTGGCAGCGGTTGGGAAGGACCCTCTCCGGGGTCCAGGCCAATCAGAATAGAGGACCCCATGTCCAAGGGCTGGGACCGTGGAGGCCCACTGGCCGCCTGAGCGGCCTTCAACAAATAAGCCTTATGTAAGGCCAATATGAAATCGGGAGAAAATAAAGCAGTCACATCATCCTGAACTGCCGGTAGCGTTTTAGGTACTGTACCAGCAGAATCCTTATCCAACTTTGCCTTCCTTTTGCCCTGCTTGTGATGGCCCGTTCCCGCCTTTTCAGCAGCGGGCAGAGGCCTTTCTGCCTCTGTTACAGGCTTTCCCTCCATGAAGGAAAAAGAACCGCCGCTCCCAAGAGGTACCCCGGACACCCTCTGTAAGCGAGGCAACGAACAAAACAAAAAACGCCGAAAGCACTTCCCGCCACCGCGCCGGACACTGCAGAGCTAAACGGAGCTGCGCACGTGGCTCGTGACGCGAGAGCTCCGATTAAAACACTCACCTGAGCGCAGGGCCTCTGTGCCGCGTTCCCGCTACCCCGCAGCTAGCGGGACCAAGGAACTTGCGGCTGAACAACGTAGAGAGGGGGAAACTGGGGCTCCCAGCTCCAAACCTCGCCGTAGCAGACCAAGACCGGAAAAGACAGGCTCTGCCTTTAACGCTGCCCCAAGACACAGCCAAGGTCCGTCTGCACTCCCGATCACACAGTTGTCCTTTTTTTTTTTTTTGTAATTAATGAATGTCAGGGAAATATAGCAGTCAAAAAGCTCTGCTAGAGCTAAACTGCCTCAGAAGTAGCCGAAATAAAAAGGCCTAACACACAACAAAGGGAGAAGGTCCGCTTCGATGTCCAGTTCAGCTGCTGAGGACTGAAAGACTGGAGCTTGATCATCAGGGGGAGTGGCTAACTCTCTCAGCAAAAGCTTTAAGTTTTTTCAGTCCTCAGCTGCTGAAGGGGATTGACAACCCTACCGTTCCCTGGACTGGCCCGGAGAAACGATAAGGAATATGTTCTTGCACTATAAATATAAAACTAAATAGTATGGTCTTGAGCAAAGAGGAGCATTATGTATGTTCAGCTTGTAAGCTCACTTCTGTCCTAATGAATTAACCCAAGTAACACTAGGAGATAGTGTTGCAAAGGAAGGTTAATGTCTATTGGTGAAATGGATACAATGATATATGTAAAAGAAATATAAAAGCTCCAGCAACCGGACTGCCCTGTCACTATAAGCGCGCAAGAAAAATCTCATGAAGGACAGCCGTGCTTCTCCATTGTGCTGTGTTCAGAATGAAAACGGCTAAACAACAAAGCACATACTGTAACTGTGAGTATGATATGGGACAAAAAAGCAGAAGAATACGCCCTCAGTCTTAAAAACGATAGTGCACGCTATGTTTGA
This sequence comes from Ichthyophis bannanicus, assembly GCA_033557465.1. Lineage (NCBI taxonomy): Eukaryota > Metazoa > Chordata > Amphibia > Gymnophiona > Ichthyophiidae > Ichthyophis > Ichthyophis bannanicus. Next base: position 116,665,131 of record CM066043.1, read on the forward strand.
TTTTCAGGCACACCTCGGAAGAACACACTGGGGTTGTAAAAGCATTGAGAGAAAAAAAGACTCTTCAGTGTATAAGGAGTTATCAGAACAGGAGTTCGAGAGTACATATACCTTCAACCGAAAGAATGCCGTTTCTAATAGCTTCTCCAGCTCTTGCAGCTCAGGAGAAAATGCATTCCTGTTTCTCTTTCTTCAGTGCTCCACAGCTGAGAGTCTGTTTCTTGGGCTATCCATTTCATATTTTGTCTGCATAGTCTGTGTTTTACATGTGCAGCCGAAGTGACGGATTCTGTGATCATGTTGCTTCTGTATGTGAGTGTGTAGTACTTCATCTTATCTATAGTAGTTCAGAATATTCTCTTTACCCAACTGGGGGGTTATTGGTGCTCAAGATTTGCAGTGTGGATTTTCCATAGATTTCTTGGACTGGGTGCCAGTATGGCACATTTTTACATGTCCAATTGCAGGGTTTTGTGTCTGACAGTGGAGGGAGTTTGTGTTGTTGCCTCTGATATGACACCAAAATTTGCATAGAATCGTTTTTTTAACGTTGAGCTGTAAAGTGAAACAGCCTTCTCCTGCTGCACATCTGCTGTTGGGAGAGTTGTATTGGTTAGTCTGGGAATGTTCCATATAAATGAATAATTATACTCTTTCACACTAATTGTCAAAGGCAAGCATGCGTTCACCGATGAATGTATAATTAGCCTATCTATGTATTTTCTAAAAATATGCAGATAATATCGGACTGTTTAAATTGTTAAGCAGCCAGATACTATCCATTTGTGGGCCATATTAGGGGAGGGACAAGAGAAGGTCAGAAAATTGTTCAAATAAGCTGCATTTGATTTAGGCCTGCCAAATAGCAGCCTAAACTAAATAGGTAGTGCCAGCGGTATGGTCACTGTACTGTCCATAATGGATAGTGGCGCTCAATGGACGGATTAGGTTAAATGGCAACACCGGTATTTAACTTAAGCCAGTGATTGCGCCGACTGAAAGTTTATCCCTATTTACGCAGCTCTTACCACAAGCTAGGTGTCACGGGGTGGTGCGTAAAAACACAATTTGGCTCAGGGCACCATAATCCCGTGAGCCAGTTGTGTTCCAGCAGAGTAATTAAAGTATTTTACTGTCATGACTGGAGTTGGAGGAGCTTTCTGATGCTGTGCAGTGCTGTGGATTGAAAATCTCCCTCATAAAAGATTTTCCCCTTGCTTTACCGCAGGATCAGGAGGGCCACAGCTTGAAATAAGGGGGAATGGAGGATAAATAACACTGTTCTCTTTGTTCGCAAAAATAAAAATATAGTTTCCTGTTATATCCTGTGGGAGGATGCAGTGGTTGGCCTGGGAGGAGCACTGGGCTGCAAAAAGACAAAGAAGAAGCCTGGCAACAGATAATAGGAGGGCATGGAAGACGTTTGGGACGGGTAATAAATGTTTTGCCCCCAAACTATCTGCATTTCTTGGTTTGGTTCCTTTGTTTTTCATCTGGCTGATTCCTTGCTCCCCTCCTTACTCATGTTCATCCTGCCAGTCTTGGAGTCCCTGGCACTGGCTATTCACAGCTATTTGCCAGACTGGGGGCACGACTTCAGGGAGAAAAGACTGTCCTTGCAGGCTTAACTCACTGGGAATTTTTAGGGTTCGAGGTCAGGAGCAGCAAAACTGGGAGGCCATTGGGGATGTCCTCTATGTCCTTCTCCCTGCTGCTGCTTCCATCTCCGAGGCTCCTGCTTTCTCCTCTATGCCTTCTTCTAGTGCAATGTTCTAAGCTGCCTTTGTCACTACTGCTGGTTCCCTGGCTTGGCTATCCAGAGACCTCTCCTTCTCCCCTGTGGTTCGTGACTGTGGAGCCTGCTGCTGTGCTACAGTGGCTATGCTGGTCAAATACAAGTAACTGCCTTTGGGCTTGGTCTTTATATCAGTCAGGTTTCCTCCCGTTGTTACATCTCAAGACACTGGGTGGAATAAAAAGATTACAATGCAGTTTTGCATTGCATTTGCATTTTAGTAGAGTCACTAGAAGTCTCTGCTCACCAAATAAGACAGTGCCTTAGAGTTCTCTACACTCACACAGAACTTTACAGCTCTTAATTCCTAACTGAGCTCCCTGCGCTGGTCACTCACTCCATGGTCACACTGCAATTGTATCAGTCAAGCAGGTGAGCTTGCAAAGAGTGAGGCAGTATGAGTTCATGATTCCCATGTCTGCTGCTGCTGCTGCTGCATGTCCGACTCCAATTCTTAGTTTGGGATCTGGAGTTTCCAGGTTATATTCAGTTGTGGCCTGGAGTTGGAGAGCTGCAGGCTGCTATGGAGTTGTCAGAATGCAGGATGGGCAGGCAGCAGAGTAGCCACTGGCCGGAGATCTGTGATGATCAGAAATGCTGCAGAGAATGGAAGAGGCTGGAGAAATCACAGGACACAGAAGTGTGCCTGGGCGCTGTGGAGCAGGGAGATGACCCATGGTTGTGGGGGAGGGGTAATCACAACTTGAGGAGCAAGATGAGCTAAAGGAAGCCAACGCTGCTCAGGAAAGAGGAGAGGGGTGGGTGACAGAGCCTGCAGAGAAGGGGAGCTGAATAGAGAGGGGTGTGTCAGAACCTGCTGGAGGCTACAGGACTAGGGGCAGGAGCTGGCCCACTGTCCCCAGATATAACGTTACCAGACATCCCCGATTTTCAGGGATTGTCTCTGATTTTAGAGCTGTGTCCCAGCCTCCTGTCCCTGATTCCAGCAGTGGGGACAGAGGATAGAAAAAAACCCCATTTTGGGCCTGATTTTCATCTGGGTGTTGCTATGCACCATATCAGCGCATAGCTCACCCCCCTTTCACCTAATCTGGATTTTCAATGCCAGGATCATATGCAGCCCCGGCATTGAAAATCCGGGTCTTGCACAACCCAGAAGCTGCAGGAGCTAGCTGGATAGCACCGATTTTTGATGCTACCCACTTAGCCCCTGTGCTTGAAAGATAGGCAAGGAAAAACCTCAATTATCTTTAAGGCACAGAGGGCTAAGCGGATAGCATCGAAAATCGGTGCTATCCGGTTAGCCCTTTTCTCCACCCTGGAACGCCCCTAACACACCCCAATGCTAACCGCATATCCGAGGGACATATCTGGGATTTTCGAAGGGCACTACCCGAGTAAAATCCCGGATAAGGTAGTTACACAAGTAACTAGGGCAATAACCCATGTAAATGCCTTCGAAAATTGGGCCCTTTATTTTCAATATAGTGATTTGAATATGTCAGGTTTTAGAATTTACATCCATTTTCTTTATATTTTGCACAATATGAGGGAAATGCATCACTGTTTCTATTTCTCTGTCGATTTGTCTGCTTGTAAGCGATATTGTTGCTGTCATGAAATGGATGGGGGGGGGGCAGGGTAATAACTCCTCTTCCCTCCTCCATACCTTGTTGCGCAAACATGGAACTAAGGTGTTTCCCTTGCCCCCCCCCCCTCCCCACTTCGGATAATGAATGTCCCAGATTTTCCTGCATAAAATCTAATAACCTTACCCAAGTATAAAAGTCAAACTATGCTTGTAGGGGAGAGTGAAAATTAAAAATGGGCAGGGGAAGTAAGGGGAGGTTGAGAGGGCAGATGTGGTGTAGATGGAACATGGGGAGAGGGGAGGGAGATGCCACACCTCCATTGCTTTGTGTTTTCTATTCTCCCGGAGAGAAGAGTAATTTCTGTTGAATTCCGCACCCCAGTCTTTTTGAAATCTGGCTTCTGTGGTCTTTCTTACTTAATGCTATACAGAAGAGAAAATATAGCATAAATGATGACAACCTGGGGAAAGCAAGATGAGAAAGAAGAAGGCGAGGGGCTGTGTGTGAAGGCTTTCTATTGCGAGCAACATAAGAAAAAGGTTCAGCAAGACCTTGCAAAAAGTAATAAACTATGTTTCATTTCTTGTTACTAGCATCAGCCTTAGGGCTAAAACAAAAGATGCCCCCGCTAAATTTGTATACAAAAAAACAGTCTCTTGGAGAAGACAAAGTTTTACTCTGTCCCTTCCGGGGCTCCAGCAGCAGATTCATCACCTTTGCAATCTCCCCATAATGAATTATTGCTTTCTGCCCAAGGCCTCCCATGATCATTTAATCTCATGTGGTGAGTCCAGGAGAATCTCAAGTAGGCAAAGCTGTGCGGAGCTGGATCTATCAAAATCAGGGGCGGCCCAAGGGGGGAGGGGGTGCTGGGCCATGTGTGGAGACTCATTGTGGGGCCTCATTTGCATAAATATTTGCATAATGTTAGCATGCACTGACTTTTAGTAAACGTGCCTCTTAATGAGTGTCTGAATAAAGAAAGACCACCAGTCCTATCCTGCATTATTATACTTCAGTGCCAACCGCAGGCACATTAGGAAGTACTACAAACATTGCCCATTTAGAACCCATAGTAAACCCGCCATATCATAACAACACTACCAGGACTCACAAAGCACCATACCCTACCTATCAATAAGGCATTACTGCAGATAATAAACCAGTACATCTCAGAGAATAACAATACATCTCCTACTGGGAAAAGACAACAAGTGGCACTGTCACATAAAAACTACATGAACAGAATACCTCAGCGTGGTTACACATGCAGAACGTAGACCGTCACCAAACAAAAAACAAGGGATCACAATATAGAAATAGGAAGACAATAATTAAACTGGGAGCCCCAAAAGCCAAACTTAGAATGTACAACAACACTGGAGAAATAAAACTATAAATTAATTTCCTCTTGTACTAAACAAACACATTAACAATGCATATTTCCCAGAGCTGACATATTCCAGTTAATAAATTCAAAATAAAATTGTTTTTTTCTACCTTTTGTTGTTTGGGCATTTTATTTTTCAGTTGCAATTATGACAATCACTTTCTTCTGCTTTCTTGTGTCTTCTGCTAACTCTCCATTGTCTGCTGTCCATTTGTCCTTTCTTCTAGTTTTCTTCCATTCTCTCTCTACATCTGCTTTAACATACTGATCTTCCCCTTTTGCTCTTTCCTCAATTTCTTTCTTTATTCCTTTATCATCCACTCAAATTTCACCCTTCCATCCTCAATCCTCACTTACTCTCCCAATACCTGGCCAATCGTAGATTTTTCTTCCCTTCCATACAAAAATTTTTCCCCATCTCCTTCCTCACTCCCCCAGCCCCATCCCCTTCTAGCTCTCCCCCCACATCAGCTCCCTTCTAGAGTCAACCCCACCCAGCATCCGTTCCCTTCTAGTCCCACTCTCCCATCCCCTCGCATCAGCCCATTTCCAGTCCAAGCCCCAACCCGTCAGCCCATTTCCAGTCCTATCTTAGCTCCCATCAGCCCATTTCTAATCCTAGCCTCCCCATCAGCCATTTCCAGTCCTATCCTAGCCCCCATCAGCCCATTTCCAATTCTAGCCGCCACCATCAGCCATTTCCAGTCCTAGCCACCCTATCAGCCATTTTCAGTCCTATTCTAGCCCCCCATCAGCCCATTTCCAGTCCATGCCCCTGCCAATCAACCCATTTCCAGTCCTAGTCCCCCATCAACCATTTGTAGTCCAATCCTAGCCCCCTATCAGCCTATTTCCAGTCCATGCCCCCCAATCAGCCCATTTCTAGCCCTAGTCCCCCATAAGTTATTTCTAGTTCTAGTTCCCCCCCCCCCCCCCCCCCCGAAGAGCCCTGCGGTTGTCTGACTGGCTTTAGAGGGAACCGGAGAGCCCCGGCTCACCTCTGTACAGCCGCCAACGTGAAGAGCGCCATTTTTCATCACTTCGGCAGCTGTGTTCTAGTATAATCCTCTGGTGCGCTGAGTGCCGGAAAACAGAAAATGCCCTATAACCTCCGGTGTGCCCGCAGCCTACTCTAGAACACAGCTGCCAAAGTGAAGAAAAACGGCGCTCTTCACTTCGGTGGCTGTACAGAAATGAGTCGCGGCCTCTGGCCTCCCTCTGAAGCTGGCCCGGCTGGGAGTCAAACAGCATGTGCAGCATGTTGTTGGGGCGGGGCACCCTGAAGTACGGGGCCCTATGCGAACAACATTCTACATAATGGACGGGCCGGCCCTGATCGAGATAGTAGGAGGCCAGGGAAGGAAAAAATCAAGAGAGCAGACAGATGGTTACCCTACTGACAGAAGCCTCAAGGAACTCCGAGGTCACAAGTTGTCGAATGTGATTGTTCTCATTTGTAAGAGAATCTTATAGACATGGTAGTGAGCTAGAAGTAGACCTTAAAAAATTACACGGCAAATGAACTGTAAAAAAAAGAATACAGGCCTGGCTTCACCCCATATTTAATGGTACTATAGAAACATGATGACAGAAAAAGACCAAGTGGTTTATCTAGTCTGCCCTTCCATATCAACCACTACAACAGTCCCCTTTTTTCCTTTAGAAATCCTCTGCGTTTGTCCCATGCTTCTTTGAATTCAGATACTGTCTTCATCTCTATATTGTAGAGGCAAGCAAATAAGCCAGATTTTTCGAAGAAATGAGTTTCAGTGCTGCTACATAGTGACATAATAACATAGTATGAGTGGAGGAACATTGGCTTGGTAAGCAAGGGCCCAGTATTGAGTTGGGCATGCTGTGTGCTCCTACGGCACATAGCCATGCCTGCAGCACCTTAACCCCTGATATTTAATACCGGGCTCATATGCAGCCCCAGCATTGAATATCCGGGGATTGCCACACACGCCAGAAGCCTCAGTTGCTAAGCGGACAGCAGCGATACTGCATGCTGCCTGGTTAGTTCCTGTGCCTTAAAGATAGGCAAAGGTTTTCCTTGCCTATCTTTTTGGCACAGATTGCTAACCAGACAGTATGCAATAGCGCTGCTGCCCAGCTATCGCTTGGTCCCCCCTTACTCTGCCCCAGAATGCTCCTGGCACAACCTGATGCTAACCAGATAGCATCGGGGTACATAGGGGAGTTAGAAGGGGATATTCAGTGGTACTAACCATGTAAGTGCCATTGAATATTCCCATTTAAGGCATTTACACGGTTTACTGTGCTTTAAACCATGTAAATGGCTTTCGAAAATCAGGCCCCAAGAGACCAGGATTTGATTCTTACTAGCACTCCTTGTGGCCTTTGGCAAGTCACTTAACCCTTCATTGCCTCAGATGAAAGGCCTGGCAATCTACTTCCGGTCACACATTCTGGATCCACTCTGATCTAGCTTTCATCCTCTACATTCTACCAAAACAGCTCTTGCCAAAGTCTTCAGTGACCTGTCCCTGTCCAGATCCAAGGGTCCTATACTCGATTCTCATCCTCCTTGACCTATTTGCTTCTTTTGACATTTTTGATCACCATCTTCTCGATACCGTATTCTTGCTTGGAGTTTGGGGCTCTGTTCTGTCTTGGTTTTCTTCTTATCTCTTCCATTGCACTCTCAGTGTATGCTCTGATGGATCTTCCTCCACTGCTATCCCGCTTTCAGTTGTTGTACCCCAGGGTTCTGTCTTGGGACCTCTTCTCTTCTCTCTCTGCACTCATTCCCTTGGTACCCTGATCTCCTCCTATCAGAAATCTCTCCAGAAATCCAGGCCTGAATCTCAGCCTGCTTGCCTGATATTGCTGCCCGGATGTCTTGTTGCCAACTGAAACTGAACATGGCCAAGATGGAACTTCTTATCTTTCCCCCTAATCCCTCTTTCCTCTCTCTTTCTGTGGATAACGTTGCCTTCCTCACTGTCTCCTCGGCTTGCCACCTTGGGGTCATATTTGACTCTTCTCTCTCATTCTCTGCACATATTCAGCAGATAGCTAAAATCTGTTGTTTCTCTCTCTATAACATTAGCAAAATTTGTCCCTTGCTCTCAGGACACACTACCAAGACTCTTATCCACTCTCTTACCACCTCCCATTTAAGCTATTGCAATTTGCTCCTCACTGGTCTCCCATTGAATCATTTATCTCCCCTTCAGGGCTGGCCCCAGACATAGTTCAAGGTATTGGCATCCGAAGCAGTCCTTTAGTTTTATACCCTCTCTGGCTGTCAAACCCTGTTGTTTAGCTTTCAATGCCCTGCTTTTTTCCGCTTCCAAATGCCCTGGTTGGCCCTGCTCCCCTTCAATCTGTTAAAACGCTGCTGCACAGCTAATCTTCTGCCTGTCACGATGCTCACTTAACCGTTCTTCTCAAGTAACTTCATTGGCTTTCTGTCTCTTTCTGCATACTGTTTAAATTTCTCCTACTGACTTACAAATGCATCATTCTCTCCTCTCTGATCTCTCTCTGCACCCCTCCTTGGCACCTCCGCTCATCAAGCAAATCACTTTTATCTGTGCCCTTCTCTTCTACTGCCAACTCCAGTCTCCATTCTCTCTGCCTTGCTACACCGGATGTCTAGAATAGACCATCTGAGTCAAGACATCAGTCTCCATCTCTGGTCCTAGTCAGATCCAGGCTAAAAACTCATCTCTTCGAGGCTGATTTTGGATCCTGGCCCGCTTAGCCCCCGTCTACATCCTTGTGTATTTTAATCATTTCCCTTAAGAATTCCCCAGTCCCCTGTTTGTTCTATTTGTCTCTTAGCAGATTGTAAGCTCTGTGGAGCAGGGACGGTCTTTCATGTTCATGTGTACTACGCTCTGTATGCCCAGTAGTGCTATATAAATGATTAGTAGTAGTAGGGTACATTAACACATTTAAAATAAGTATATAGTATATTTGTTTTTCAGGGGTACATTAGCACATTTTTAATGCAGTTAAAACCAAGCAGATAGTCACTTACTCTTTCTCTCTCAATCAACATCTTGGCTATTTGAAAACTGATACAGTAGAGCTTGGTGCAGCAATGAGCTGTGTGTCTCAGTCCTCACCTATGCTGCCTACATCTAGGAGTATTACTTTGCCCCACTTCCCTCTCCCCCCCCCCCCACCCCCAAGATAGCATGCTGCAAGACACCATTGGCTCAGTCACAGCCCCAAAGGCACATTTTGAAGATGATCGCCAAGCATGGAGGCGTCCTCTCAAAACTCCCTCTGTCCTGCCACTGCCCCTAAATCTCCAGCCCCGTGATACGATCTTAGTGACCATGGAACAGGAAGTAAGCTCTGATGTTACCATGTTGATGCACATGCTTAGTAGTGTGCACTATTCATTGCTAAATAGGGCACAATTAAGCATGTATTTTGCGGGCTGGATGAAGAGGCTCATCGAACAGACTTTGAGTTTGACCCCTTGACTTAAGAGTGTGTATGAGGGAGTTGTGTGAGGAGGAGGGTGTAAAGCTGAAGGTTCACCTACGGCATGGTTCTTAACCCAGTCTTAGGACACACCTATGCTGTCAGGTTTTCTGGACAACCATATTAAGTATGTATGAGATAAATTTGCATGCACTGCCTCCATTATATGTAGACCTCTATAATGCATATTCATTGCGGTTATCCTGAAAACCTGACTGGCTAAGTGTGTCCCCAGGACTGGGTTGAGAACTCCTGACCTAGAATGTTTCATACACTTGCACTGGCTCCAGGGAGCAATGTGTCTAAGTGTTATGTCTTCTAGTAAGTGGATAAATGATGACCTTCTGTGTCCAGTGTTGTCAGACTGTCACATTTATCTTGTGCACAGTTCTGGTAGCCCTGATGGTTCTGGAGTAAACTTGAGTCTGTGCAAGAATTATCCAGGGCTGACATCCTAGATGACATACCTGAGTTTTTGAGATCAGGATACCCACTTCTTCGAGTGATACCTAACTAGCAATAAATTCTCTTAGGATTTTGTTGTTTCATGATGTATTACAAATACATTTCTTCGCCTCTTGATTTCTGCTCTGCATGTTGTAAATTTCCTTCAATGTGCTTTGGCATCAGGTTAATGACTCTCACTTTAGGTGAATAACAAGGATTAATGATGAACCAGGATAGTTAATTACCTTGGGCTATGGTCCATCTTAGTTGGTTACCTCTGTTACTTGGGGAGAGTAGGGGGATACGTCCTGCACTCAGGACATCATATGATCTATTATAAACCAATAATACAAGCTATGAGCACTGTGAAAAATGCTTCTTTTCCAAGGACAAGCAGGACCGCAGTCCTCATCAGTGGACAGAACCTAGGTTCCAGCATTTTCTTCACTTCAGATGGACCTGACCTTTCTAACATGTGCGGGATATTCCATATCACAACATTAATGCAGGGCTCCCTCTTCACTGTTTCCATTAAGCTGAATGATCATTTTTCTCCTCTTTCTTCATGGTGTTTTACTAATAGAGGGTATAGGTTTTGCTCTAAGCCTCCTTTGGTTCAGCTGCTCCATTCCTTCTTAATCCTGTTCTCAGTTGGTGTACCACAGGCATCTGTCTTGGGACCTCCCCTTTTCACTCTCCACACCCAGTCCCTTGGCGCACTCATCTCCTCCCATGGTTTCCCATGGGTGACATCTTTATGTTGATGACTCTCAGATCTGAAATCTCTCCGGGAATCCAGGTCCAGATCTCTGCCTGCTTATTTGACATGGCTACCTGGATGTCCTGCCACCATCTGAAATTGAACATAGCCAAAATGGAACTTCTTCTCTCCCCCCAAACCCACCTCCCCCTTTCCTCCTTGGGGTAATGACTCCTCCCTCTCCTTCTAGACACACATCCAACAGACAGGGGCGGCCCAAGGGGGGCATGGGGCCATCTGCGGAGATTCATTGCGGAGCCTTATCTGCATTAGCGGCCACATTTGCATAAATATTTGCATAATGTTAACGTGCGCCAATTTTTAGTAAACATGCCTCTTAATGAATGTCTGGATAAAGAAAGACTACCAGATTTCTACATTACTATACTCCAGTGCCAACTGTCAGGCACATTAGAAAGTACTATAAACACAGCCCATTTAGAACCCATAGTGAACCCACAGTATCATAACAGCACAACCAGGACTCACAAAGCAACAAATCCTACCTATAAAAAGGCAACACTGCAAATATCAAACCAACACATCTCAGAGAATACCAATATATCTCCTACTGGGGAAAGAGAACAAGTGGGACTGTCACATAGAAACATGAACAGAATACTGCAGCTCAGTTACACATGCAGAACATAGACCATCACCAAACAAAGAACAAGGGATCACAGTTTAGAAGTAGAAAGATAATAATTAAACTGGGAACCCCAAAAGCCAAACTTGGAATGTACAACAACACTGGAGAAATAAAACAATAAATTAATTTCTTCTTGTACTAAAGAAAAATACAAAGACATTAACGATGCACATTTCCCAAAGCTGACATATTCCAGTTAATAAATTCAAAATAAAAAAGTATTTTTCTACCTTTTGTTGTCTGGCATTTTATATTTCATTTGCAATTGCTCCAGTCACTTTCTTCTGGTTTATTCGTGTCTTCAGCTTACTGTCCAGTCTGCTGTCCATTTGTCCTTTTTTCTCTCTTCTAGTTTTTTTCCATTCTCTCTCTACATCTGCTTTAACATACTGATCTTCCCCTTTTGCTCTTTCCTCCATTGCTTTCTTTATTTCTTTTGCATCCACTGAAATTTCACCCTTCCATCCTCAATCCCCACTTGCTCTCCCCATTACCCAGCCAATTGTAGATTTTTCTTCCCTCCAACACAAAATATCTTTTCCCCTCTCTATCCTCACTCCCCCAGCCCCATCCTTTTCTAGTCCTCCCCCAACATCAGCTTCCTTCTAGTTCCAGCACCACCCAGCATCCGCTCCCTTCTAGTCCCATTCTCCTATCCCCCCACATCAGCCCGTTTCCAGTCCTAGCACCTCCCATCAGCCCATTTCTAATCTTAACCCCCATCATACATTTCCAGTCCTATCCCAGCCCCCCTTCAGGCCATTTCCAGTCCAACCTCCCCTATCAGTCCATTTCCATTCCTATCCTAGCCCCCCCCCCCCCCATCAGCCCATTTGGATTTCTAGCCCCCCATTAGCCATTTCCAGTACTATCCCAGCCCCCCATCAGCCCATTTATAGTCCATGCCCCCCATCAGCCCCATTCTAGTCCTAGCCCCCCATCAGCCCATTTACATTCATAGCCCCCCCATCAACTATTTCCAGTCCTATCCCAGCTTCCCAGCAGCCCATTTCCAGTCCAAGACCCCATCAGCCCATTTCCAGTCCTATCCTTGCCCCTCCCCATCAGCCCATTTCCATTCCTAGCCCCCCATCAGCCATTTCCAGTCCTATCCTAGCCCACATCCCCACCCCAAAGAACCCCACACCTGTCTGAGTGGCTTACGAGGAAGCTGAGGACTCCAGAGGCCCCGGCTTGTCTCTGCAGAGTGCTGGAATGAAGAGCAGCATGCTCCTTCACTCGCACTGTGTTCTTGTGAAGCCTGCTGAGTGCTGGGAAAGGTCAAAGGTCATTTCCTGTTTCCCGACACTCAGCGGGCTTCACGTGAACACAGCACACGTGAAGGAGCATGCTGCTCTTCACTCCAGTGCTGTGCAGAGTTGAGCCGGGGCCTCTGGCGTCCACGACTCCCTCTGATGCTGGCCCTGCAAACCCTGTGGAATGAAGTTCGCGCAGGGACCTCTGAAGCGCGGGGCCCTGTGCGAACAACATTCTCGCTCAATGGACAGGCCGGCCCTGTCAACAGATAGCTAAAACGTCATTTCTTTCTCTATAACATCAGCAAAGTTTGCCTCTTCCTTTCTGAACACACAAGCAAGACCCGTATCTACTCTCTAGTCACCTCCTATCTAGAGTATTGAAACCTCTTCCATGCTGGTCTCCCTCCGAATCATCTCTCCTCACCTCAGTGTGTTCAAAATTCAGTTGCACAGCTAATCTGCTATCATTGCAATCCCCATGTAACCCTTTTCTCAAGTCACTTCATTGGCTCTCTGTTTCTGCATCCAGCTCAAACTTCGCTTAGTGACCTATAAGTGCATTCATTCTGCTGCTCCTCACTGCCTTTCCTCTCTTATGTCACTGCACACCCCTCCTCTGGCAGATCCCTTTTATCTGTGCCCTTCTCTGCCACTGCAGACTTCTTTCATTCCACCTTGCTGCTGGAACAAACTACCCGAGTCAGTATGCCAGGCTCCATCTCTGGCTCTCTTGAAATCCAGGCTAAAAACTCACCTCTTCTAGGCTGCTTTTGGTTCCTGATCCCCTTAGTCGCCTGCTCCCCTTCTAGGTGTTTCCCTACCATTCTCCATATAGCCTAGTCCCCAGCTGTACTGTCTCTTTTGCCTAGACTGTAAGGTCTGATGAGCAGGGACCTGTCTCAGTACAGCGCTTCGTACGCCTGGTAGTGCGATATAAATGATCAGTAATAGTGCTTCCAGGTTTTACTGGATTTCTTTTTTTGTGGCCACATGTCTTCATCAATGTTGGTACAGTAAGTGGCATCAGACCGCCCTTGACATTTTAGATTGACTTGCTTGATTTCACTGTGGCTATTTTTTGGTTGATGCCGTGGAAGAAAAAGGTGGTTAGCAGCTTCAAGAAGCGTACCTGGTGCAGCTGCATAATGTTGGTTAATGACCCTCATGATGCATATGTGTGGGGTCCAGATTCTAGGCATGATGTCCCTGGTTGTGACACCTGTCAGATGTCATTTTCCAGAGGTATTTGTAACTAAAAATAGTGTATTGAAGGATTCTTCTGTTCATATGCTTAGTGGTTAGGACAGCACCCTGGGGCCAACAAGCCTAAGGTTCATATCCCACTTGCAGTCCTTGTGGCCTTGGGCAGTCACTTAACCCTCCATTGCCTCAGGTACAAACTTAGATTGTAAGCCCTCTGGGGACAGGGAAATACACCCAGTACCTGACTGTAACTCGCCTTGAACTACTATAGAAAAGGTATGAGCTAAATGCTAATTGGTATTGGCAGCCTCAGTGCCGAAGGGCCATGGAGCTGCAGCTGACACTAATAATCATCAAAGAAGCATCACTTCTCAAGTCAACTGCAGATAGAATATCCTCCAGTTGCATGCAGCTGGCAAAAGTGAAGGCAAAGAACCATCAACATCAATCCCCACCAAATCTGGGCGAGGAGGATACAGGCTAAGGTTGTTCAGTCTCCCAAGCATCCTTGCTAAGAGGATTGCCCATCCTCAAAAGAAACTTGTATCAGCTTTAGAGTACCGGGCTATTGTGGCCAGTGTGCTTCAAGGACTCAAGAGGATGTCACTTTTCCTCATGCTTTCTTAGAATTGTCAATTTTTAAGGAGTTGGAGGGAAGGATTCAGGATGCTTTGGGCCACTGTATTGCAAGCCTCACTGCATCAGCAATGACATCATCGACAGCAATGAAGCAGAGATAATTACAGTCATGGAGTTTCTTGCAGCACCTGGAGTTATTGTACTGATGCTGGTGCCTTGAGAGACAGCTGCTATATTTGGTGCATGGTGGGAGGAAGCTTTACGCTCGGCATCACATTACAGTCCAGGGGAACTTTCACTGAAGCCTTCACTGCTAATCATAGAAACATAGAAAATGGTGGCAGATAAAGATCTTAGACCTATCCAGTCTGCCCATCAATAAGAGCCATCAAATTGTATAATCCCTTCCTCTGATTTATGGACTTTTCCTCCAGGTATTTGCCCAAGCTACACTAACAGCGTTTACTACATCTTCTGGCAATGAATTCCAGATATTGATTACGCATTGAGTGAAAAAATATATTGCCAGGAACAAGCAGGAATGCAGTCTTCACATATGGGTGACGTCGGCACCGATGGAGCCCCATGCAGGAACACTCCCCAGCATCCAATAGGAATGCTTTTGGGAGCATTCCTCCATGCATGCATGCCTGCGTTCCCAGCAACCCTCCTCAGTCATTGTTTTTCCATGGAGCTATTAGGACATTGTCTTCTTCCTGCTGGTAAAATTTGTCTAAAGTGCCTTCGGATACATCGTACTTTGCCTTACCATTGATCTGATGCTGTCTCGGAATACGCCGGTCTCTTTTTTCACTTGTCATTTTTGATTTTTCTTTTTTCATTATTTTTTCCTTTGTTCACGGTATTGCCACTTCCTTAGCTGGTCTAGGCCGCCATTGCTTCTTTTGATTTTTGCTTCAGTGGTCTTCTCAGGTATGGAGAAACCACTTAGCAGTTTTAAAAAAGGCACTAAGTGCCAAAACACTATCTCTGCTACAGATAAGCATGACTGGTGCTTAACATTTTTGGGCCCAGACTATGATGTTTTGGTTTGCCCCCTCTGTCAGCAAATGACGAGGAAGGGACTTAAAAACTGTGAACAACAACAGGGAAAGCTGTTTCCGTCAGACTCAACCACTTCAGCACACTCTTCAGTGGCCTCCACGCCGTCACAGGCATCCACCTCGTTGCATGGTTCCCAAACATAGCAATAAACACAAGTCTTCCACAGAGGCAGAAAAGATATCAAAGACCTCTGCATCGGCATCCAACACCGATTCCCAGCATCAGCAATGACACTCCCTAATAAGGGAACTGGACTTGGACTGGCCAACAAAATAGCTCCGGCAGGATACTTCTTCCAAAGCAATAAAGAGGCTCCGGGATACCCCCAAGACATCATCCTCTTTGTTCTGGGATGCAGTGCAGGGCCCCCACATAGAAATCCACCCAGACACTTCCAGTCTCCCTTGAGCAGTGACTGCTGGCTATCAAATGGACTCTGGTTGCTATCCTGGCAGCAGTAGTGCAGGGGCCCTCGAGGCCCTTGGGATCTGCAGATCCAATGCCTGAACTCAATGTCAGTGCATCGAGGGACCGCTGTCGGAACTGGCACCATCTCAAGCTCCAGGGCTGATACCCCCGTTAGAGCCCATGAATGCACCTTTATAGGGCACCTCGGTTCCAACACCTCAAGGCATCGGCGCCAAGATGCGATGTCAGCATTGGAACAGCATCGATGCCATGGTACTGACTGACACTATTTTGACTTCTTACCGAGCTCTGTCAGTTTGGTAGGTCTCCTTGACATTCCTTTGGACCCTTCTCCACCGCATGAGCTGTGTTGCTCATCGCCCGAGGATATTTCTTTTCAAGATTTCATCCCAGACATGGCAGCAGCACTCTTGGTGATGGTAACCCCAAAAACTGAACCAAGGGCTGAAGAACTTGAAATTCTTCGATACTCCTCGACTCCTAAGAAGGCTACTACATTACCAATACATCATATCCTTCAAGGCCTCATGCTCCACGTGTGGGAGGCTCCTTTGACAGATCCATCGGTTAGCTAGAGGCTGGATATGCTTTATAGGGTTCCTTCTTGCCTGGGTTTTCAGAAGCCTCAACTACCATAAGAACATAAGATATGCCATACTGGGTCAGACCAAGGTCCATCAAGCCCAGTATCCTATTTCCAACAGTGGCCAATCTAGGTCATAAGTACCTAGTAGTTTCCCCAAAAGACAGGTTCCACAATGCTTGTATTGGGTCAAACAGTGATATCCTGGGTCCCTTTTAAAAATGGTTTATGGACCTTTCCTCTAGGAACTTTTTAAAACCCAGCTACACTAACAACTTTTACTACATTCTCTGGTAACAAATTCCAGAGTTTGATTACACGTTGAGTGAAAAAATATTTTCTCTTATTAGTCCTAAATAGGTTACCCTGTAGCTTCATTGCATATCCAATAGTCTTTCTGTATGCTGATGACATAAACAATTGATCTACGTTTACCCATTTCACTCCATTCATTAATTTATAGACCTTTATCATATCTCCCCTCAGCCATCTCTTTTCCAGGTTGAAGAACCCTAACCTTTTTAGCCTCTCTTCATAGGGGTATCCTTCCATCTCCTTTACCATTTTGGTGGCTCTTCTCTGTACCTTTTCTAATAATGCTATATCCTTTTTAAGATACGTTGACCAGAATTGCACACAATATTCAAGGTGCAGTCGTACCATGGAACGATACAGAGGCATTATAATATCCTTTGGTTTATTTTCCATTCCTTTCCTTATGATACCTAGCATTCTATTTGCTTTCTTGGCTGCCGCTGCACACTGGGCCGAGGGTTTTAACATGTTATCCATGATGATGCCTAAATCTTTTTCCTGGGTGGTGGTTCCCAATGTGGAACCTTGCATTGTGTAACCATAGTGTGGGTTGTTCTTTCCTAGGTGCATAACTTCGCACTTGTCCACATTAAATTTCATCTGACATTTGGATGCCCAGTCTTCCAATTTATCCAGATCCTCCTGCAGTTTTCCACAGTCCTCTTGGGTTTTAACAACTTTAAACAGTTTTGTGTCATCTGCAAATTTGATATGTCAAAAAGTAGCGGATCCAGTACAGATCCCTTGGGTACTCCACTATTCACCTTTTTCCATTGGGAAAATTGGCCATTTAGCCCTACCCTCTGCTTTCTATCTTTTAACCAGTTCCCGATCCACAATAGTACACTGCCTCCTTTCCCATGACTTTTTAGTTTTGCCAATAGTCTCTGATGAGGGACCTTGTCAAAGGCTTTCTGAAAGTCCAGATACACTATATCAACCGACTCATCTTTGTCTACCTGTTTATTCACACCTTCAAAAAACATATCAGATTAGTAAGACAAGATCTTCCTTGTCTAAAGCCATGTTGGCTGTCTCTCATTAGGCCATGACTGTCTACATGCTGTGTAATTTTGTTCTTTATGATGGTTTCTACCATTTTCCCCGGTACTGACGTCAGGCTCACCGGTCTGTAGTTTCCCGGATCACCCCTGGAACCCTTTTTAAAAATTGGCGTTACATTGGCGATCCTCCATTCTGCAGGTATTACAGATGATTTTAATGAAAGTTCACAGATTACTAATAGCAGGTCTGCAATCTCATATTTCAGTTCTTTCAACACTCTTGGATGTATATCATCCGGTCCAGGTGATTTGCTACTATTCAATTTATCAAATAGTTGTAATACATCTTCCCGGTGTAGCGATATTTCTCTCAATTCCTCTGCAGTATCACCTTTAAATACCACTTCAGTCTTGGGTAACATCCCTACATCTTCCTCAGTAAAGACTGAAGCAAAGAATTTATTCAGTCTCTCCGCTATAGCCTTGTCTCCTCTTACTGCCCCTTTTACCCCTCTATCAGCTAACGGTCCAATTGACTCTCTCACAGGCCTTTTGCTACGAATGTACTTGAGAAAGTCTTTATTTCGTGTTTTTGCTTCCGTAGCAAGTTCCTTCTCAAATTCTCGCTTTGCCTGCCTTATCAATGCTTTGCATTTAACTTGCCAGTGCTTGTGCTGTTTCCAGTTTTCGTCGTTTGGCTCTTTTTTCCATTTCCTGAAAGATGCTTTTTTGGCAGCAACAGCCTCTCTGACCTCACCTTTAAACCATGCTGGCAGTTTTTTGGACTTTCTTCCACTTTTCTTAATGCGTGGAATACAGCTGGTCTGGGCTTCCAGGATAGTATTTTTAAACAACACCCAAGTTTGATGTAAGTCTTTAACCTTCGCAACCACTCCTTTTAGTTTTTTCTTAACTATATTCCTCATTTTATCATAGTCTCCCTTTTGAAAGTTAAAAGGTAGTACTGTGGATTTCTTTACTAGCCCTCCTCCACTAATTAAATCAAACACGATCATGCTATGATCACTATTGCCATGTGGCCCAAACACCCTTATCTCTTGCACCAGATCTGGTGTTCCACTAAGGACTACGTCCAGTATGGCTTCTCCTCTGGTTGGTTCGTGAACCAGCTGCTCCAAGAAGCAGTCATTTATTTCATCTAGAAACTTTATCTCCCTAGCATGTCCTGCCGTGACACTGACCCAGTCGATACCGGGGTAATTGAAATCACCCATTATTATTACTGTGCTGTGACTTTTGTTAGCTTCCTTGATTTTTTGAGCATTTCATCATCCATTTGTTCATTCTGGCCAGGCGGTCGTTAGTACACCCCTACTGCCATCACCTTCCCCTTCATACATGGAATTTCAATCCATAGAGATTCTACAGCAAATTTTGTTTCCTGAAAAACTTTAATCCTCTCTGACTCAATGCCCTCTCTAACATAGAGCGCAACCCCTCCACCAATTTGACCAGTTCTATCATTACGATATAGTTTGTATCCAAGTATCACAGTGTCCCACTGCTTATCCTCCTTCTACCATGTCTCTGAGATTGCAATCATATCTAACCTCTCATTTAGTGCTATATATTCTAACTCTCCCATCTTATTGTTTAGGCTTCTAGCATTTGCATACAAGCATTTTAGAGACTGTATTTTATTAATATTAATCTGGCTATTGGTAGGCATGGGTAATTTGGAATCGTTACGCTCTGTCTGCACCATACTCAAGGGCATTTGAGCTACTTTACTCTTTTTTGGAACCTCACTGCTTTTGGTAGTATCCTTCAAGGATACCTTCTTCCGAACCATGCGTTATTGGGCTACTGTCGGCTTTCCCCTATTTTCTAGTTTAAAAGCTTCTCTATCTCCTTTTGCAGGACCAGGGCTTGTTCCTTCACCCCATTCTGAGGGTGCTCCAGTTAATGGTGTGGCTGCTGAAAGCCTAGTCTTATCTCACCTAAATCTCCTGGATGAAGTAAAAAAATATCTTCCTGGCATCTAGAAAAGACTCCATTAGATGTGCAGATTTCCCCTCTGGTGCTCCCAGTGGGCTCTCAGCCCATTTACTTGCCCAGTGGAGCCTCTCCTTCAATATCGTCTCCATCTTTCTAAGGCAGAACTGAAGACAAATTCAGTTTGAGTCCACCTTAGTGCCATTGTAGCCTCTCACTGGTGGACAGCATGTCTCCATTCATCCTCTGGTAGCATGCTTTAGGCACGGCCTTCTCTTAAGAAGGTCACCAATCAGACTACCTCCAGTAGCCTGAGTCCTCAGTGTTGTCCTGGCTCAGTTGCTCAAACATCTCTTTGAACCCCTCACCTCAGCATCTCTGAAGTTCCTCACTTGGAAGGTTACCTTCTTGGCTGCTCTCACATTGGCTTGTTGTATCAGTGAATTACAAACTCTAGTGGATTATGCTCCTTTCACATGCTTCCACCACGATAGGGTGGTCCTTCAGACCCTTCCCAGGTTCCTTCCAAAAGTGGTCTCTCCTTTCCACCTTAATCAGTTGGTTTCTCTTCCAACCTTTTTTCCAAGACCTCGAGCTGAAGCAACACTGCATGCCCTGGATTGCAAGAGAGCTTTAGCCTATTATTTGGACAGAACAAAAGCTCACCTACAGTCCTCCCAACTTTTTGTCTTGTTTGACCCTAGTCACTTGGGCTTACCAGTCACCAACTAGCTAGATTGCAAACTGCATTTCCTTTGCTTATACGCAGGCTGGACTTTCCCTCAAGGGCCATAATGTCTGAGCCATGGCCGCTACAGTCACCCATCTACATTCTGTGTCCATCTCAGAAATCTGCCAAGCTGTCACATGGTCTTCCATTCATACTTTTGCTGCCCATTACTGTCTAGACAAGGACTCCAATAGGGATGAAAACTTTGGCCAAGCCATTCTTCGGCACCTTTTTGGGACTTAACTACACCTCCTTCCCACCGGCCCTCTACACCTACCAGCTACCTCAGCGGAGAGTGTACTCTAGGGGCTGAGTCTGACAGATCTATATTCCACCCTCATTGCAGTTCGGGGTTTTTTTCCCTGTCGGTTACACCTTCCTCCTCTGGCATCCACGGTAGCCGAAAGCTAGTGAGTCCCATATGTGAAGACTGAATTCTTGCTTGTTCCTGGAGATAGCATAGTTACTCACCGGTAACAGATGATCTCTGGGAACAGCAGGAATCAGTCTTCACAATCCGCCCTCCTCCCCTGGGAGTTGTATAATGGTGGGTGGGGGGGGGTCTGTTTTTTTCTCTGAGCTCTATACTTAACTGAGGAGAGTTGCTGGGAAGGCAGGCACGCATGTGTGGAGGGATGCTCCCAAAAGCATTCCTATTGGATTCTGGGGAGTGTTCCCACACAGAGCTTCATTGGAGCGGACATCACCCATATGTGAATATTGATTCCTGCTGTTCCCGGTGAGCACTTTTCTCCAATTAGTCTTCAATGTGGTAAATGGTAGCTTCATTGTGTGTCCCCTAGTCTTTCTACTTTTTGAAGGAGTAAAGACCAGTCTACGTTTACCCATTCTACTCCACTGATTATTTTTTAGAGAGAAAATCATTTTTATTATTTTTGTTAACATAGCAAACAAATAAACAAACACACCTCCGCAGTCAGTAATGGAGGCAGAACAGTCGCACGTACCGCAGAACAACATGAACCTCATAACCAGGCTCTCTCAAGAACAATACCACCCCCTCCCCCAACCCATTCCCACCCCCCCCAACCCATTCCCACCCCTCCCCTCCACCCCCCCCTACAGGGCAGACACACCAACTCTCCAACCAGCCTCTTAGCAGAACACCAAATAACCATCACTAGGAACCAACCCGGCTACCTACACCCTCCCCCTCTGTGGGCACCCCAAGACCCCCCCGCAAGGGCTCCCAGACGGCAGAATGCCGCGACCAGGCTTTCCCCCCCAGCAACTTGGCCGATTTACTCTCCATGAGCATGACTTCCCGTAGCTGATGCTCCCACTCCAAAAGTGAGGGACGCGCCCCTGAGAGCCATCGTCGCAGGATACATTGCTTGGCTACTAAAAAACCTTTCTCATAAAAAAGCCGTTGAGCGCTAGACCCCTCAATACCCGGGTAGGATAGCTGAAAGAGACACCAAATAGGGCGAAGTTCAATCCTAATGCCCGTCCAGGAAACCAGGGATTCCCAAATCTCCCCCCAAAAGGTCTGCATTACCACGCAGGACCAAAAGCGATGATATAAAGAACCCTTCCCCTTGCTACACAGACCACACACATCTGTCTTCAACAGGCCCATCCGCACAGCCCCGACC
Organism: Ichthyophis bannanicus; assembly: GCA_033557465.1. Lineage (NCBI taxonomy): Eukaryota > Metazoa > Chordata > Amphibia > Gymnophiona > Ichthyophiidae > Ichthyophis > Ichthyophis bannanicus. The sequence goes on from CM066043.1 coordinate 116,686,928, forward strand.
TCCGCTACATAAGCTCGCCACAACAATTTATACTGCATCTCCCGATAACGCATAGCCTCAGAGACGCCCCACGCTCTCCAAAGAGCGCTACCTAAGAGCTCCACAGTAAGATCCCTCAACCCATCCGCCTTCCACCGCTCAACTAAGGGCAGCAGATGCGCCTGATCCCCCTCCAAGAAAATTTCTCCCCTTAAAAGCCGTGCCGAACTACTCTCTTGTAGTTTCTCCATCAACAACCAAAGACTACCACTCCGGGCGAGCACCCTTCCATGGTCAGAAAAACTGAACACATAGTGGCGAACCTGCAGATAAAAATAGAGCGCGTGCACCGACAAGTTATAGCGTTGGGCCAACTCCGAAAACGCAGCTACTTGGTCCGCGTCTGCCATTCTCAACTGCCCCAAATATTCAAGACCAGCCCTACACCAAGTAAGCACCACCCCCCTCCCCCTCCCTGGTGGAAAGCCCCGGTTACCCCTCAGTGGGAGGCAATCTGTGGCCTCCCAATTGCCACCTTTCAAACGACACAAAGCCTGCCAAGCTTCCCGAAGTGCACCCATATAACACGACATCCTCCAGAATCGTGGCAGCAGCAGCCTCGCACAATGCAGCAAGTAGACCCTATGCCAACTCTCCGACATCTGATCAATCAGCGCTATTGGCATACGGTCCTCCATGCCGAAAACCAAATCGCTTAGGCGCCGTGCCAAATAGCAAAGATTATAGTTGCGCAGGGACGTCAGGCCCACACCACCTTCTTCCACCGTGCGCATAAGCGTCACCAAAGAAATTCTCGCCCAGCGATTCCTCCAGAGAAACCACCCAAGATGCTTATGGAGCACAGAAAGATCCTTCTGTTTGAGCCACACTGGTAGGAATCTGAGCACATACAACCAACGGGGCCATTCGATCATCCTCACTAAAGCCACTCGACCCAGCAAGGAAACAGGGAGGTCCCGCCATTTTTGCAGCTTCCGTATCGTCGAGTCAAGTAGTGGCCCCACATTCACCTCATACAAACGCCTCGGATGCTCTGGGAGCTGGATGCCCAGGTACCGGATTTGCCCCGCCGCCCAACTAAGCGGAAACACTCCCCGCCAATTCCCTCGAGAACGCCCGTCGACATCCAAGACCATGGACTTCAGCCGATTAATACGCAACCCAGAGAAGGCACCAAAGTGTTCTATGACCCTCAAAGCATGTGATAGCGAGCTCTCCGGGGAGCCCAAACAAAGCAACAAGTCATCCGCAAACGCGCTAAGCTTAATGGCACCCCCGTCCCACGTTATGCCTGCAATCTGGTCAGACTCAAGAATCGACACCAAGAGGGGCTCCAGTTGTAGCACATATAGCTGCGGAGATAGCGGGCAACCCTGCCTAGTGCCCCGATGCAACGAAAAAGGCTGCGAGCGGGCATCATCTATCACCGCCAACGGGTCCGCATAGAGGGCTTGTATCCACGCAAAAAAGGCACCCGTGATACCAAACTTCTGCAGAGCTGCAAACATGTAGCTCCACGCCACTCTATCGAAGGCCTTCTCAGAGTCTAAGCTGACCAGAATCACGGGATCACATGTCAACAAACTTTTTTCCAGTCCTAACAAGATCCTCCCTCCCCCTCACAAAGCCAGCTTGATGCGGACCCACCAATGTCGGAAGGATCAACTGCAATCTCTGCACCAGCACCGAGGCCAAGAGCTTCATATCCACATTGATCAATGAGATCGGCCGATATGAAGCCGCCTCTTCCGGATCCTTCCCCGGCTTCGGTAATATAATATAATGCTGGCCGTGCGCATATCATGCGGGAAACCACCAAACTCCAGAGGTCGGAACTACTTGCCTCTCCAACATCTTATAAAATTCCACCAGGTACCCGTCGGGACCCAGAGCCTTATTGGAGGCACCTGCTCGAATCACCTGTTGTACCTCCTCCCCCCCAATAGGCTGATTCAAACTAGCTCGCTGCGCTTCCGACAAAACCGGGAGTGTCACCCCGTCTAGAAAAGCGACCATGTTGTCCACCTCACTCACATCCGCCATATAGAGATCTGCATAGAAGCTGCGGAGCACTTTTACCACATCCTCGGCCCGATTGTATTTCTGCCCCTGTGAGTCCCGAATCACCGTGACCCCCCCGAGGGCCTGCCCTATCTCATACCAGTCACGCCAGCAATTTCCCAGAGCGATCTCCATATCTGAAGAATTGATGTTTATAGCTCTGCAAAGAGTAGATCGCGCGCTCCTGCAACTGCGCATTCAGCCGCTTCTGGATCTCTAGGTACCCTCTAACCCCTCCCCGCTGCCTCTCCGCCTGCCGTTTCACCACACGCAACTCCCTGGTCAGATTAAGAAGCTCCTCATTAAGTCGGCGCCGCTCCGCTGTCACATACGCTATGATATGACCCCGAAGAACAGCCTTCCCCGCCTCCCAGAACATAGCAGCTGAACTAACCGTGCCCTCATTAAAGGCCAGATACTCTGCCCAGTGACGATCCACGTAGCGTTGAAAATCCTCCTTCCGCCATAAAGATACCGGAAACGTCCACTTACCGCCCACTGGCCACTCACCTCGCCAGTCCAAACGAACCATAGCATGATCCGAGATCACAATAGGATCAATCGCAACCGCTCTCACCTTACCAAACCACTGTTTCGAAACCAAGATGTAGTCTATTCGCGACCATGTATGATGGGCCCGTGACAGATGTGTGTATTCCCTACTTTCCTGATGTAAGACCCTCCACGAATCCACCAAAGCACCCAACTCACACAGATAATCCACACCCCTGCCAGACCAGCGACGTCCGGAGAGCGCCGTGGATCTGTCCAGAGCAGGATCATGAGGGCAGTTGAAGTTCCCCGCAAGAATTACAGGTACCAAGGGGGCGGCCATCACCTTGTCCAGGATGCTGCGAAAAAACAAATGATCATACGTATTAGGAGCATAAAGATTACCTATAAAGAATTCTTCCCCCTGGAGTTTAACATGCACAAAAAGAAATCTACCCAGAGGGTCGCCCACCTGTGCCAACAACTCACAAGGCACACTCTTATGTATTAAGATTGCTACCCCCTTCCTTCTACCCCCAGAGGACGCTGAGAGAACCTGGCCCACCCAATCCCTCTTTAATTTGTCATGTTCCTTCTCGCTCAAATGCGTCTCCTGTAATAGAGCTACCTGCGCCCTCCCCCTCTTAAGAGCCTGCAAAATTTTTGTGCGCTTCACCGGGGTACCTATCCCTCCCACGTTCCAGGTTACAAACCGTAAGTCAGAGGGCATAGCGTACACCCGGGAGATTACCAATACAGACATACAGATAGGAGAGCGCAGGGCAGCCCAGCCTCCACCCCACGCCATAGAGCACTACGCAGAGGCCACACACAGTGACTCCTTCAAGTCTTCCATTTTCCGTCCCATATGCTAATATCCCTGCTGGTATCCCAGAAACTCTACCCTGAAGAGTACCTACCCTCCCCCCTCCCTCCAGAGCCCCCTTCAACCCCCCCCCCTCGCTGTACTGCTGGCCAACCCCCCCTCACCTCCCCCCTCCCCCTCCTCCCACCACCCCTCCTCCCTCCCCCCACCCCTTCCCATAAAACAAACCAGATAGAATCCTCAGCTAATTACACTGAGGCCTAGACCCAAATGACGCTGCAGGGCTGCCACAGCTCTCCCCCCTCCCCCGGTTCCCCAAGCACCCGGTTCAATCCCAAACACACAGTACAGCAACTTCTAAACTTCACATCCTAGGGTTAACAATTTTCAACAGAAGCAGAAGACAGCAAAAGAAAACAGGAAAACAAGAAAACAAGCCCCCCGGGGAATCAGCGCTCCATCTCACGGTAGCCAGCGCATCCCGCTAGGGACATGACTAAGTGGTGTAGCACACTCAAAACCATGGCCTTAGTCCACCACATATGCTCAGACAGTCCACTTGTGCAGGCCCCACCAAGCATCTCCGTGTGCACGAGGTAAATCATGGTCTCCAGCTGAAACAGTCAACCCTCGGCTCCTGTGTCCCCCAGGCGCTGCAAAAAGGTCTGCGCCGCAGCCGCCTGGTCAAAAACCCGGGTTTGCCCCTGCACAGTAACCCGCAGGAGCGCTGGAAACGCCAGGGTGAAACGAATATTCCGTTTAAATAGCTCCGCACATATCGGGGAAAACACTCTGCGCTGGGCAGCTACCGCCGCTGAATAATCCTGAAAGAGCAGAATTTTGTGGTTGTCCAGTTGCAGCTCCGACTTCTTGCGGTACGCCTGGAGGATTTGCGCTTTATGTTGAAAGTTCAAAACCCGGAAAATCACCACCCGGGGCCGGCCACCAAGCTCCCGCCGGGCCCCCAGTCTATGCACGCGCTCAATCTTGAAGCGCCTGCGCAGCTCCTCCAGTCCCAACGCCTCTAGCAGCCAGCTTTCCAAAAACTGTAGCAGCTCCCGCTCAGGCTTCTCCTCGCCGAGCCCCACCAACCTCAAGTTATTTCGGCGTGATCTATTTTCCAGATCATCAACCTTCTGCTGAAGCTCCGTCAATTGCCGCTTGAGCTCAGCATCCTCTTTCTCTCGCTTCCCCTCGCCTTCCTCAACCAGTGCCACACGCTGCTCCAATTCCTCCACGTGGTGTCCAAAGTCCGTGAGCGCCTCTTCCATGCTGTCCATCTTTTTCAGAAGTAGGTCGAATTTCGGGTCTAATAATTTAACGACCTCTTTTGCCAGTTCTACTGAGGCCGAGTCTGTGCTTTCCGCGCCCGGCGAAGCTGGCTGCGGCGTGGCTGAGGTCGGAGGCCCCGACTTGGTCGCCTTCTCCCGGTCTTTCCTCGCGGGCAGCGGCATCGGCGACTTGTGTAAATGCTGTCCCCAGGAGCACTCAAGGTGGGGAAGTCCCGAACGGGTAGAGAGGCAGATTCCTTGGGTTTATAAGAGATAATATGCAGAATAATGGCTGTGGCAGCCCCGGAGCGAGCAGGACACGTCCACCCTCACTCACGCATCACGTGGTCTCTCTCCACTGATTATTTTATAGACCTCTATCATATCTCCCACTTTTTCAAGCTGAAGTGCCCCAGCCTTTAAGCCTTTCCTCTTCTCTGTACCTTCTCTATTTCCGCTATATCCTTTTTAAGATACGGTGATCAGAATTGCATTCAATATTCAAGGTTGGTTGCACCATGGAGCAATACAAAGATATTATAATATCTTTAGTTTTCTTCTCCATTCTTTTCCTTATGATTCCTAGCATTTTATTTGCTTTCTTAGCTGCTGTTGCACACTGGGCAGAGGGTTTCAAAGTATTATCCATGATAATGCTTAGATCCTTTTCCTAAGTGGCGTTTCCTAATGTGGAACCTTACATTGTGTAAACATCATTTGGGTTGTTCTTCCCTATGAGACACATTTTACAATGAGACGTCCAAGTTCAATCTGAGACATCAAAACCAGAACGCCTGACAAAAATGCAGGCACTTGCAAATTCTGGCATGATTCCAGAAAAGTGAACATGCATGATATGGACATCTATAGAGACGTCTACATAGGTGTCCCTGAAATAGCATCTCAGAATGTGGGACGTCTAACAGCAAAATGGTAAAAGTAGTGGGTTGGAAGCAGGGTGGCCAGGATTCAAATGCTAGTGTGGGTCTTTGTGATGTTAGTCTTAACTCTCCATCTCTCTACACTCTCTGGATGTTTTAAGGCCAAAACAAGCACTTTCCTGATGCCTATTCATGCCTGTAGCAGGTATAAACGTGGATGTGCCCACAAACATCCCTGTCATTCCTGAAATCGAATGGAGAAGTATAAGTCCATAGCACGTCCCTGGACATGCCTTCACCACGCCCCCTTGCCTTCTTGGATGTCCTTGCACTGGAGACGTTTGTAAATGTCGTTTGTGGAATGACTGCGGAGACTTCTCCTTGATTTTGACATCCATGTGGACGTCTTAAGACGTTGTACATCACAACTAAGCCATTTAAAATGACCTCCTAAGTATATAACTTTGCACTTGTCCACATTAAATTTCATCTGCCATTTGGACACCCACTATACCAATTTCTCAAGGTCCTCTTGCAATTTTTCATAATCCTCTTGTGTTTTAACAACTTTGAATAATTTGATGTCATCTGCAAACTTGATCTCCTCACTCATTCCCATTTCCACATCTTTTATAAATATGTTCAATGTAAGTTCAGTTTGTTCAATGTAAACCGCACTGATGCAGAATAGCGCGGTATATAAGAGAATGTAACTAAATAAATAAATAAATGTTAAAAAAACAGCACAGATTCTTGGGGTACTCCACTATTCACCTTTCTCCATTGAGAAAATTGGCCATTTAGCCCTACTCTTTGTTTTCTATCTTTTAACCAGTTCTCGATCCACAGTAGTACACTGCCTCCAATCCCGTGACTTTTTAATTTCTCTCATGTGGGACCTTTTCAAAGGCTTTCTGAAATCCATATAAATGTGAGCCAGATGATATAATGTATCTAGCTGTTTATTCATACCTTCAAAAAATATGGCAAATTAGTGAGACAAAACTGTCCTTGGCTAAATTCATGTTGACTTTTTTCCATTAAACCTTGATTAATGTATATGTTCAGCAATTTTGTTCTTTATAATGGTTTATACTATTTTGCCTGGCACTGACATCAGGCTTATAAGTCTGTAGTTTCCTGGATCATCCCTGGAACCCTTTCCAATTTTCAGGTGATATTGACTCTTTTAATAATATTTATTTATTATTTTATTTATTTAACAGGTTTTCTATACCGCCTTATTGTTAATTCAAAGCGGTTTACATGAAACAAATACAGCAACAGGCTTTGACATAGAACAGGGGATAAAACTTGGAGGATTATATGGGGTAAATGATACATTTAACAGTTGTTAATTATATAAAGATGCATTGATGTGGTGGGATGTGTTACTGCTACATTCAACAGTTATCTGCTATTTATAGTTGTCTTATTGCTATATGACACTTGTTCTTCTAGGTGGGACCATAGTATTCCCGGAAGAGGTGAGCTTTTATGGCTTAACTGAAGTCTAGAAGGTCTTTGATAGTTCATAGCATAGGTGGCTCTATAATGAGGCCAAGTGAGGCGGTGGCCTCAGGCAGCAGCTCTTTTGGGTTTTTGGGGGCAGCAAAATTGCCCCCAAAAAGACCGTCGTCACCGCCTCACTCAGCCTTCAAAATAAAAGAAAAAAAACAAAACTCCGGCGCAAGAAGCAGCTGCTGCTGCTGTGGCGGCAGAATGAGGAGCCCCGTGGCCCCCCCTGCCCCTCCCCCCGGAGGGGCTGCTGGTTTCCCCGGCTCCGTTTTGCAGAGCCGCGGCGAAGGGACAGTGTTTCCCTTAACCGCGTCTCTGTTAAAGCTGAGCCCGAGGTGCTGATGGGAAACAGGCTCTCCGGGGGTGGCTGCGTGGCTCCTCATTCTGTCACTGCCGCCGCTAGAGCAGCAGCAGCAGCTGCTTCTTACGCCGGAGTTTTGGTTTTTTTTTTTCAATTTCCTTGGGTTGGGGGGAGGGGTCTAGGACTGGAACTGGGCTGATGGGGGGGGGGTAGGACAGGAACTGCACTGATTGGGACATTTAGAATGGGAAATGGGCTGATGGGGGGGTTATAACTAGAAATGGGATGATTGAGAGGGGGGTTTAGGACTAGAAATCGACTGATTGGGGGTTTAGAACTGGAAATGGGCTGATGGGGGGGTTAGGACTGGTAATGGGCTATCGGGGGGCGTTAGAACTGGAAATGGGCTGATGGGGGGGTTAGGACTGGTAATGGGTTATGGGGGGTTAGAACTGGAAATGGGCTGATGGGGGTTAGTACTGGAAATGGGCTGATCGTGAGGGGGCTAGGACTGGTAATGGGCTATGGGGGAGATTAGGACAGGAAATGGGCTGATTGGGGTGCTAGGACTGAAAATTGACTTATTGGAGGGTTATGACTGGTAATGGGCTGATTGGGGGGCTAGGACTGGGGTGGGCTGATAAAGGGGATAGGACTAGAAATAGGCTGGGACCGGAAAGGGGCGAAGAGGGGAGGGGAGGCGAGTGCTGCTGCCCCTGGAAGACAACTAGGGGCTAGGGCTACAAATGGGCTGATGCGGGGGGGGGGATGGTAGAATAGGACTGGAAGGGAGCGGATACTGAGAGGGTCTGCCAGGGGAAGGATGGGGCAGGAGGGGAAGGAGGGGGCTGGAAAAGAGCTGACACCTGGAATGTACCGAAGGGGGACTGGAAGGGAGCTGACACTTGGGGATGGGAGTGGTTGGTAGCTGGGTAATAGGGAGGAGGCTGGAAGGGAGCTGACATGTGAATGGCACTGGAAGAGAGATGGACAAGAGGGTAAGGTGGCTGGAAGGGAGCTGACGGGGGGGGTGGCACTGAGAGTGAACCTGAGCTGATACCTGGGATGGTATTTGGACTAGAAGGGGCTGGACAGTGGGAAAGGAGGGGGGACTGGAAGGGAATGGACACAAGTGGCAGTCATGGGAATGCAAGGCGCTTGACATTGGAAGGTACTGGGAGGGGAGGACTGGAAAGGGGACTGATACTGGGGAGGGTTACTGAAACTGGAAATGGGCTGATGGAAGGAAGTGAAGAAAACAAAAGAAGAGATAAGAAATGGCAGATGGACCATGGACCATAGACCACAGAAAGAGAGCTAAGAGAAGACAGGAAAGCAGAAACCTCAGATCGGGACCAGCATGATCAGAGAATAAAATGGTCAGACAAGAAAGGTAGAAAAAATAATTTTATTTAATTTTGGTGCTTGTACTTTGTGCTATTTTTATATTTTACACAGTATTGGGGAACTGCATCTCTTATTTATCTGATGTTGCACTGCATGTGGACTCTGGCTTCTTGAGGTTTCAGTTTAAATTTTGTCTACATATTTTTATTTTTACTTTAGATTGTGGTTACTTATTCTGTACTTGGTGAAGGTCGATGTTGTGCGTGTGTGACTGAGGTCATGTGTTCTGTTAACATGCAGTTTGTATTTAAAGATCTATACTATACTGTAGTAATTTGACTCGTTCAGCTTTTTAAATAGGTGTATGGATGTTCCAGGTCCCACTGTAGTATTTACAGTGACGCTTTTTTTGGATGGGCTCCTTATGTGACTTTTGGAAGTTTGTGCTAATATGGTGTGGTATGGTAGGTTTTTTATTAGTTCACAATATGCCTGGTTCTGGAGAATAGTGGTTGTTGTTGTTAGTGAGATGATCAGAATCAGATTTTTTTTTTTAATATTGAGTTCTGTGGGTGAATATCCTGGTTCTGCTCTGCACCTACTGTGGATGCAAAATATATGTTGAAAAAGAAAAAGGGAGAACCATAACGCAGTTTATAACAAAATAAAAATGGGTTATAATTTAGTTTTATAAACTGTGCTATTGATTCTTGCAGTCTTTTAGTTCCTTGGTGTGCAAAGAGGACCGTACCTAGCCTTGTGCAAGCAGTGCAGCCGCACAGGGCGCAAAGGCTTGGGGGGCACATTTCGGCTCTCTGCTGTTGCCCTGCTGCCGCTGGCAGGACAATAGCAGGCAGTTAAAATGCACCCAAAGCCTTTTCGCAGCACTTTAAGCAGGTCTGGTCCCTCCCTCCTCCAACACGATATCAGAGCAGGGAGGGACAAATCTGCTTAGATTGCCAGCGCCTTTCAGATTGGGTGCATGCTCCCCTCCTCCTCCCCATACCTCCGTCCAGTGCTGCCTGCTCTTTCCCTGCTGCCGGCGCTGCCGTAAAAAAAAACAGAGGGCGGCAGCAGCAGCAGGGAAAGAGCAGGCAGCGCTGGATGGAGGTATGGGGGGAGAGGGGGGCGTGCGCCCGAGTTGCAAGGCGCGATTGCAGTTCGATATGGCCCTGTGTGCAAACATCTTGCATTTCCTCCATATAATCTAATCGGCTTTTTGACTTGGTTCAGTCTCTGATTGGATTTCTGAAAAAGCCCCACCCCCTCTAAGGTGATGGGGGGGGGGGGGCGCCATCTCATTCTTCGCCTCAGGCAGCAGACTGCCTTGAGCCACACCTGGTTTATAGATTACTAATAGTAGGTCTACAATCTCACTTTTGAGTTCTTTCAGCACTCTGGGGATGTATACCATCTAGTCTAGGTGATTTGCTACTCTTTAGGGCATATTTACTAAAGGTTAATGTGCATTAAATACTGCCACTGCAGTACTTAATGCACGTTAACTTTACTTATCAAGTGTTAACCTTTAGTAAGCATACCCCTTTAGTTTATCAAGGTTCATGCCTATGGAATGCCCTTCCCCCATCACTTAGAGCAGAGAGAGATCTGAACGTTTTTAAGAAAACCCTCAAAACTGTGCTCTCAAGAAATCTATAATGGAAGGAATGGTAGCCAGATCTGATCTTTTATTACTGATAGGAGCTGATATCAGGATTCTAGTATTTTACTTCTATTGTATTGTGTATTTGTTTGTCTTGTTTGACATACTATGATGTTTGTGTGTACTGTGATCAGCTTAGAACTAACTGATCTACAGTATAAAAAATATTTTAAATAAACAGAAGGATCAAGGCCAGAAAGAGATGTAGGAGAGGAAGGAAGAATACAGAGTGAGGAAAGAAACAGAAATGAGATCTTGGAAAAGTACTTATGAAAAACCAACAAGAGGACATGATAAAGAAAGCAGGACCAACCTAACTGGAGAAATAAAATGATCAGACAACAGAGGTACCATCTGGTGTGGGGCAGTTCTCGCAGTGTGAGTCCTGACATCTAAGCAGTTCATACTGCAAGATTGGCCCCAAGATGGTAAAAGTAGTGGGTTGGAAGCGCCATAACCCCTTGAGCCAGCCCTGCTACGGAAGCTTCCTTTTCAAAGGAGATGTGAGCAGATCCATTGCAGAGTGATGCTCTCACGGCTGCTGCTTATTCTGCTGTACCTGTCCTGTGTGTGAAGCCGCACAACACAGCAGATCACAAGAGTACAGGCTAAGGACCTCTGTCCTAGGCATTGGGACATTGACATTAAATGTCCTTGTCCTGGTTCCTTCTAGAGAGAGTTGGTATTAGGTAATGCTACCAACAACAATGCAGACAGAAACAAGATTAATGCTGTTAGAGGACCCTTTCGAACCGCTGTTATAGTGTTGAGTGTTGGAAGGAAGAAACAATATAAATATGAAAAGAGAGAGCAGGCAGAGTCTGCAGGGAATGTGCAGTCTCTGCACCAGCACTCAGCTGTGAGGCAGGTGATGAGCATCTGGGGAGAAGCTTTCCCATGCTCTACACGCAGAGAACAAATTACCTCAGATCACAAGACAAGTCATGAGAAACATTTCTTGCCTCTCCATCTCATATTCTTTCTGTTCTCTCTCTAAACTCCTTGACACTCTCTCCTTTCTTCTGTCATGTGCGAGGAAAGTGTCTGATAGCCGCAGATCAGGCTGAACCTCTCTAGCATCCTTGCAGAAAGAGAGGAGGGAGCTGGAAATCAAGGAAACTCTCCCATGCACACAAGAGAGAATATGTGTACACCTGCATTGAATCTGACTGTTGTGCATGAACATTCATGACGATCTCTGAAAAAGTAATGCTGGTCCCATCTTGAAAATGGATCCACGTGATATGAACAATTCATTGGTGACATCACCAATTTGGCTATTTCTTGTCTTGGTCCAAGAAAACGTCTCCCCACTTGAAAAGACTCCAGGACCAAGAATGCTAGCAGAACTCTATTCCAATGCTTCTCAAGCCTCTCCTAGAGGCACCCCTAGCCAGTTGTGTTCCAGGATTACCACAATGAATATGCATGAGTTAAATTGGCATATATTGGAGACACATTGTATGCAGATCTCTCAGATATAGTCATTATGGTAATTCTTAAAACATAACTGGCTAGCGGGAATTCATTTGTGTTATGGTCATGAATATGAGTAGAATAGGTGTGTGTGTGTGAGAGAGAGAGAGAGAGAGTGGTGTATCAGACTTTGTGGGAATAGACTGATGTTATTGCCATGAGTAGAATAGATATGTGTATGTGTGTGTGAGAGAGAGAGAGATGGTGTGAGTCGGTGTATGAGACTGTGGAAATTCAATTGTGCATGAGTATGAATTGAGTAGGTGTGTGTGTGAGAGAGAGAGAGAAGGTGTGAGGCTTTTTGGGAATTCATAATAACATAGTAAATGACGGCAGATAAAGACCAGTATGGTCCATCTAGTCTGCCCAGCACGATGGCAAGAGTACGTGCACCTGCCGCTCTGTGCAGGCCACCCCTCCCCATGCATTTGTTTAGGGGTGAACCCATCGCTCCGTGTAGGACACCCCTGTTTGTTGAGAAATTAAATAGTTAAGTTTATTTTGATTTTATCCTGTTGCTGTAAAGGGATCCACTGTGTCTGTCCCATGCCATTTTGAATTCTGTCACTGTATTTGCCCCCACCACTTCCATTGGGAGGGCATTCCAAGCATCTACTGCCCTTTCAGTGAAAAAGTACTTCCTGACATTGCCTTTCAAATTACCCCCTTGAAGCTTCATGTTATGCCCTCTAGTTTTACAGCTTCCCCGGTTTGTTCATTATTTCTCTTTAAGTATTTTAAGGTCTGAATCATATTTCCCCTATCTCTCCTCTCCTCCAGAGTGTACATGTTTAGGTCTTCAAGTCTCTTCTCATAAGGCTTCTGCTGCAGGCTCCAAATCATTTTGGTCGCCTTCCTCTGAACAGTTTCCAGTCTTTTTACATCCTTTGCAAGATATGGTCTCCAAAAGTGAATTCATTTGTGTTATGGTCATGAATATGAATAGAGTAGATCTTTGTGTTTGTGTATGAGACAGAGGGTTTAAAAGTGATTCTGTGTATGTATAGATAGCAAAAAGGGTATATGAATGAGCCTACTTTTGTGAGTATGTGGTTATAAGTTTGTGAGTAGGTCGACATGAATGTGCATGAGAGGGGATATGAGTGTTTGGGCATAAGAAGGTAGGTGAGTGAATGTCAGAGAAGGTTAGAGGGCGCAGTATATGAATATGGGGATGTGTGAGCCTATGAGCATAAGTGTGGATGTAAGAGAAGTCACTGAGGGCGTGCATGAAAGCAAATAATGGAAAGGGAGGAATAGGATCCTCTTTACTCCTCCCTTACTCTTGCTTCATCTCCCTCTCTGTCTCGGTTCACCTCTCGTGTGTGACATCTGTTTCTCTCTCTACCCATCCCTCCTTTTCCGTCTCTGTGTGTGAGCTTCTCTGCAGTAACACATGGTGGGAGCAAGCACCGTGTGTTAATATTTTCCCTGGGGCGCTGTCCGTCTATCAGTCTCCAGTACCACAGTATGAGAGTGTGTGTCATAGTGCTGTATGTTTTCTGATGTGTTGTCAGCAGTAAGGCAGCATGGATGAGTTGCATGTTCTGTAAGATGCTTTGTTTACAGTAACATGGTATAAAAGTGATTTGTATATGATTATGTAATTTTTGGAGTGACCTCTTGTCTGTCTGGCTGGCTGCAGAAGCATAGTATAGGAGTGACCCCATTGGATCACATGTTCTCTGGTAATACCCTCTTTCTGTTTCACAGATAAATAACAAAGCTAAAATTTAAGCCACCCCATCCGCTGAAAGCACTAGCACATGACAAACAGCCCCTTACAAAAGTCTTTAAACACCACTGGACAGCATAGCTCATGGTTCATAAAGGACTGCAAGAATTCAATGCTTGTATTTGTCAACCAGTGTTATGTATAACAAAAAGACCTGACATTATAAAGCAGTGAACAATGACAGTGCAGCTTTAGTCATGTACAATGACATTACGGTATGATCAACCTTCCTAAGATTTCCCCAGGCAAAAAAACCTGCCATATGTTTCAAATGCTATGTAAACTGTGCCCTGTTTATTAATCTATGTCAAGCCTCTAGCTAAGCTGTTTCAGGTGATGGACCCAACATTTTGTATCTATACTAGTGATGTACAGCTACTCATACATACTCCCTGAACCAGATCTACCCACAGCTTTGAGAAATTGACTGTCTGTCTAACAGTAACTAACGAATGGGCAAAAAACAACAAACTCTGCCTGAACCCAAGTGAAAGAGAGATTCTGTAGGTTCCTAATGCAAGCGGGAAGGTACCTGACATCAAAATCCCTTTTGGGAACTATGAACTCTCCCTAAAATCACAGGTCAAGAGACTTAGGATCCTGCTGGATTCATCACATACTCTCATCCCACATATTCAAACAACTTTTAAAAACCGCTTCTGTCACTTTCAGCATCTACAAAATCGCTCTCCATATATCGAGAAGACAAGTCTAATCACAGTAGTGCATGCTGCGATGTCACGACTAGACTACTGTGATGCCCAGTATATTGGTCAGACCACAAAACGTTTGCACCAGTTTCAATTAATTCAAAATGCTACAGTGCAACTGGCAACCAGAAGCCTACAAGATCAGATTTAAAACTCTATCTCTGATTTTCAAGGCCCCTATACAAAATGAGCCTGAATACCTAAAGAATTAAGTTAGCCCTGTACACACCTTTGAGGCCTTTATGGCCATCTCAAAGCGCATCCTAACTGTACCCTCACCAAAGAAATCACGTTATGACACCTACCAGCGAGCTTCTCAGAGTAGCCCCTACACGCTGGAATTCACTCGTAGAGAGGCTACATTTAACTCAAAACAACCTCCACTGTAGGAAGCAGATGAGAGCCTGGCTCTCTTCCGAAGCCTTTAATGAGTGTGCCAACTGACTTTCCATTCACTCATAGTGCCTCAGGATGAACTTTCTGCAAACCCTGAAACTGAAACCAGATCCACATCCCTTATTCATCTGTATATATAGTTTATCCTCAATGTAGTTACCCATTTCTATTTATCCTTATGCTCATCTTGTCTGTCTATATGTCCCGACTGCACCTGCCCCCCTCTGCTGCCTATTAGGATGTTTCATTGTATGGGGCTAATAGTGTGAGTGTCCTGTTTATGTGATATGGACGTTATACCAAGTTGCCTTTTATGCTGCATCATTGGTGCTGCGCTGACATTGTGAGTATCCAGTCAGTGTTATCTGTGTTCTACTGCGCTGCCTGTGAAGGTATATCATTTGTCTTTTGCTGACATGGTATCATATTTCTGTTATTTGAATGTTGTACTTTGCAATTTTAAAGGTGTACATTGCTGACATTGTATCATATTATTGCTATTATTGTCTTTCTCCAGGTTTACCTCACTGTTTTAATTGTCTGTTATGCTGGGGTAGCAAAAGTAATGGGGCTGCAATTAGAATACTTCCCTGACCCCCCCCCCCCAATAGTCCAGCATTTCTCCTTCTGTATCCCCTCCCCCTCTGCCATGTCTAGGATCACCACTCCCTTCCCATCCCCCTGTTACTGCTGGCGTCCTAACCTGAGCCATGGCTGCAAGTTAACTCTGATTGACAGCAGGCCTCAGAGCACTGACGTGCACTAGGGCCGGCTTCTTCCTGCCCCTTCTGATGCAAAGTTTTGTTGGAGGAGGCAGGGCAAAGCTGGACAGAGTGCACCCAGTCTTCTAAGGCCCATCACTGCACAGAGTTAACTTGCAGCTGCAGCTTGGCGGTGATGACAGTGGGAGATCCTGGTCATGGAGGGGCGGGAGAGGGGGGATAGGAAGGAAGAAATTCTGAGCTACTGTGAAAGGTCAAGGAAGGGAAAGCGAGATGCTGTATTATGGGGGAGGGGGTTAGGAAAGGGAAGGAGAGAAGCCGGACACCTAGGGCTGTGAGGCGAGGGAATGAGTACGGAGATGCTGGACTTGGGGGGGGGGGGGGGGGGGGATGCTGCACTGAGGGTGGAGGTAGGGAAGGTGAGATGCTGGACTAAGGGGGGAGGGGGATGCGTCACTGAAGGTTCACCCAGATACCCTTGGGCCAGCTCTGGCCTGGAGAAAGTCACACTCCTCTCATGCAAAGACACCCTGACTAGATCTGCACACACACATGGGGAAAGGTGGATGCAATAAGGTCCAGTTAGTCTTCCTATGCATCTTTCACAATTTGTCTTTTGTTAAATAGGGAACAAATGGACCTCTGACTGACCCACGTGAAGTTCTGATGTGTTATATGAATATTATGTGCTTTGGTATCTCTTATTCCTCTCTGTCCTCTGTTTTTTCCCCCTATCCAGGATTGTCTGAACATAGAGTATGCCAACTTACCCAATTCCAGTAGGAACATTTTAGGCAGTCCTGGATGTCTGGCAACCCTTTTGTGATGCATTACAGGACCTGCAGCACTGATTTCAATGAGTAGAATTTATTTATTTATTTGGTTACATTTTTATACCGCTTCTTCCAGCGATCAGTAGCGGTTTACATTATAACTTGAGCACAGCAAAGCAACAGTTACATATAAGAGGTTTAGAATTATATACATTTAACAGGATTAATAATTATATGCATCTTTATAACTGTTTTAAAACTATATACATAGCATTGGTTGCCGTAGGGACTACAAATACCACACTGCTTGGGGAAGGAAGTTCAAAACCAGGACTGGACTAGAACGTTCCTACTGGAACTGGGTAGGTTGACACTGTAATGGGGTGATCAGCTGTTTCTATCAGTCTGATCTAGTCCTGTCCTCCTCTCCCCTTGAACTTGTAATTTTGATTTTCCAAGATAACCCGGACTACATCTCTGAGCCTACAATAGGGTAAAACCAGGAGTGGATCCACATGTCTTGGAAGAGGTTAATGCATATGGTTGAAAAGAAGCGATAGCTTTAGGGTTCAGTCAATGAGGTGATGTGTTTAGAAAATCAGTCAGGGACTCAGACCTCATCCCACTGACAATTGAGAGGGACAGACAAGCAGAGAAAGACAAGTAGAAGATATATATAATTACATTTATATATATATATATATATATAGAGAGAGAGAGAGAGAGAGCGAGCATGCACAGTTTAATATATTTATATTTTGAGGTCTAGCTTGGAGGACGTAGGACTGTCCTTGCAACCTTAGCTGAATTTACTATATAATGGAACATTGACTTTAATCAGATTTTGCAATATTGGTATATAATGAACACGGAGTCCTTTAGAAAATATAGTGGTGCGCTATAAATCAGCCGCTGTCAGCCCCAGTAATCACTTTATGACAGATGTGTGCAACTGGATGTGAAGCGAGGAAAAGAAAGTCACTAACGAGAAAGGTACAGAGAGAGGGAGAAGGGGCGAGGAGAACGCCTGAGGACAAAGGAGAGATTGCGGATGAGGAAAGAGACAGGGAAGCAAAGGGGCTTAATGGTATTTTATCATCATCTCCGTTTCTCTTATTTTAACCACTTTATCTATTTATTGTGGCAAACATATAAATGGTCAGAGCAGCAAAGTTTCCTGAATCCAAGTAAAGGGACACGCGGGAAACAAAAGCATAGAGTAGAAAGTGGAAAGGGAGAGAGTGAAGTGATAGGGCAGAAAAAGGCAGTGTGTGTGTATGTATGTGTGTGCATGTGTGTGCGCGTGTGTGTGTATAAGAGAGAGAGAGAGATCAGAAACTCATGGATACACACACACACACACACTCTCTCTCTCTCTCTCTCTTTCTAGCTCTGTCACAGAGACTGGAAGGACACTGAGGGACTAGAGTTTCTCTGACTGGCGTGAGAGAAAGGAAGAAGGGGTAGACCCCCAAGCCCTGTTCTTTCATGGTCTGATCTCTGGCATTCCCAGGGCAGCTCTTGCTGGGAAGGCACAGGGAAGAAGAGAGGAGCATTTCAGTCTTACATCTGGCTCCAGTAATACAGGAGTAAGGACACAGAGAAACTTGGCCGGGCACACGGGGAGCCTTGAAGATATTCCAGCAGACTTCTTACCTGAGGAAAATCTCAGTCTTTCGAGGAGCAGCATCCCCAGGGCTCCAGGAGGGGAGAAGCCTGGAGCTCAGCTTGGCCAGGGGATCTACGACCTCCCAATCCTGCACTCAGGAGAGTGTGACTGCATGTATGTGTGTGGGGGTATATGTGCTCTGATCCTGCCTTCCACCAGCAAAGAAAGCAGCGGAAATATCCTTTTGTGGAGAGAGATTTCAGGCTCAGTGTGGGGGAATTGAGTTTCTCCAGTGAAACCCTGGAAAAAGGCAGCAGTTGAGGCTTGGGAGGAGAAAGACAGGGTTGTGTTTACATCACTGGATGGAGTGGGCTCTCTGGCTGCACGGTGGGGTCGGGGGGGGGGGGGTGGGGAGCTCTGGTGTCATGCTGGTATTTTCTTTTTAATGTCCTGCTGCTTATAAATGGTGATGCATGTTCTGTTCATAATATTAATGCTAATAATTTGTATTCGTACTGCACCTTCCATCCAAATGAGATCCCAGTGAGCTTTACTTCTTAATATGTGAAGAGCATATACACAGCCACCCCAGTGATGGAAAGTCTGGCTACCAGTTTTAGTTCCTGACCTTATGGCAGGTGTAGAGGGGGAAGAGAGGAGGGGAAGCAGACTAGAAAATTACTATAAGCTAGATGACTTGAAGCACAGGGTGATATGGGGGTCATCCAGATAGTGGCAGAGCTGGGATTAGAAATTAGGCACAGGAGAAAAGGTAATTTACACAGAGTCGCACAGAGTCAGGATTAGAACCGAATCACAGTGAGATAAAGGGACATGCCTGGGGTCACACAGACAGTCAGTGACAAGCTGGGATTAGAACTGAGGCACAGGAAGATAAAGTGACCTGCTCAAGGTCACACAAAGTCAGTGACAGAGCTGGGATTAGAACTGGGGCACAGGAAGATCAGTTACATGCTCAAGCTGACAGAGAGAGTCAGTGACAGAGCTGGGATTAGAAATGAGGCACAGGAAGATACAGTGACCTGCTCAAGGTCACACAAAGCCAGTGAGAGTTTCAGGACTAGAACTCTTGAATTAAAGAATTTGTTTGTATTTAGTCACCTGCCCACTCTTCCTCTTATGAACATGGCCTCTGTTTTCATTCTTAACATCTGCATGGCCCCTGAGGAAAGGTAATTTTTTATTTGACAACTAAGCAAGAATGGCATATTCAGAGGGCACATATGGACTCTTAATGCCCAGATGGGGAAGTGATACTGTGGGGTTTTATGAAACGGGAGCAGGAGATTCCCAGACCTTGAGTCATTTTTACTACTGATAGGAGACAGCTAAGTCTGGTTCAGCAGAGAATTGCAACTCCAAAGCATTCTTAGTTCCCAGAGCAGTTTTCGATAACATTACCATGGTTGTGCACCATTTTAGTTGTTGTCCTGGGCTTCATTATGCAAATTTTGGGTTTCTGGATATGTTTGGATTAGTCGGAGACATCTGTGGCTTGGAATCTCACAAAATTCAGACTACACATTGTTTGGAGGAAGTCTGGGAGTAAAAATGACCTTTTGAGTCCTCAAGATTAAATAATGCTGAAGAGCAGTCCAGTGGCACCTACTGTGCATTGCTGTGAGGAGGACCCGGGTTCGGTTCTTGGGACCAGCCTCAGCTAGCCAGGGCTGGAGATGCTGCAGGCATTGTTTACCAAGGGGCCAGACTTAAGAACTACATCAGCTACATCTTGGGGAGAGTTGCAATTTGTAGTCCATGGGCGAGGATTCTTGTGATGGCCCGGCAGAGATGGGAGGGCGATCGAAAAACAGGGGTAGTTATAAATAAAGAATAAACTATCAATGGATAGGCCCCAGAATATATCTTGCTGAAATACACCAGAAACCTGATCACCAAAAAGCCCATGAGAAACACCTTTCCTTCCTTGGCTCGTTCTAAAGACAGAAATGAACAGTGCTACAAAATCCAGTTACAGGCATGATTGCGAATACTAAGTTTCAACTAGGACTGCATTTGAGAATTTTTCATTTTTGTTCCATTTCACAATATCAACCCACCCTGCATTACTTGATAGGAACTGAACTTCTGGAAATTTGTAGGTTGTCCCTGTGGCCACTGGGACTCAGGGAGTGGCAATGATCCTCTCTGGTATCTTTATATGGACACACTCTGAGACACGTAGTTGGTGTAGATGGACAAACTATGGTTTTTATGCGCCATCGGGTTCTCTGTTTCTATGGATGTTTCTAAGGACCTTTTGCTTTATTCTGTCAAATCTCCAGCAGGCACATCCGCAGAGCAGAGTACCTCTAGGATCAAATGCTTTTACCCATTCCTGAGGCAGGAGAAGTTCTTTCAGGTGTAGACTACGGCTGCTGAGCTCCAAGTACTTGACAACTGTGGTACATTTTGTTTCTTCTTTCTCCCTGTCCCACCATGATTATTGTTCTACGTCCCTCCCTCCTTGTCTCTTTACAACATAAAAATATCCCATACTGAGTCATACTAGTTTCTAGTTTATTACAAATTTTGATATACCACTGCCATCACAATTGTATCAGGAAGTTGTACAACAAAAACTAAATAAGTTGAAAACATAAAATCAAAGGGGGGGAAGAAAAAGGAAAACAAAGTGAAAAGCTAGGTTTTTTTTTTTTTTTACAATTTTTAAATAAGAAGAGCAGGGAGGAAAGAAAGAAAAAGAGAACAGAATCCCCCTTAAGAGATCACCTTATTTAGCTGAAAGAAATAAGCTTTAAGGTTTTTCTTAAATGTTTTAAATGATGGTACTTCTCTAAGATATATTGGTAAGGAATTCCAGGGGTGAGGAGCCAGAAAGCAAAAGGTTGTAGTGTACGTTGATTCTCATCCAGCAATGCGCTTTGAGGGGCTATTAATGAATGCACATTAAGAGATTGAAGGATTGTGGTTGGCGAGTAAGGAGGCTGGCTAAATATGGAGGGACGCCTGTATGAAAGACTTTATATGCTAATCTAATCATCTTAAACTTAATGTCATAGGGAACCGGTGGTTTTGAATCAATAATGGAGATATGCGATCAAATTGGGAGGCGTTATGCAAAAGCTTGACAGCCATATTTTGAACATGTTGAAGTTTTGCTAGGTATGCAGCAGTGATGTCATTTAGAATACCGTTACAGTAGTCCAAACGGGACACCACTAAGCTCAGAATAAGGGTACGAAGAGCAGAAAATGTGAGATATTGTCTAATAGCATGGAGCTTATAGAGCGTGAAGAAAGACGCGTTGACTGTAGCGACTGTATGAGAGCTGAAGGTTAACTCCGAGCCAATAAAACAATCATTGAGCTCAACATTCTGCCTCCAGCCCAGGTCTCTTGGAAGA
The DNA here is from genome assembly GCA_033557465.1 of Ichthyophis bannanicus. Taxonomy (NCBI): domain Eukaryota; kingdom Metazoa; phylum Chordata; class Amphibia; order Gymnophiona; family Ichthyophiidae; genus Ichthyophis; species Ichthyophis bannanicus. Next base: position 116,708,097 of record CM066043.1, read on the forward strand.
AACCCAACGGGGAGATGCATTCCCAGTTCTTCACCGCCAGTTCCCAGCAGTAAGAGGTGACCTTCTTCAAGCATGCCAGACTAATATTTGATCATCGACTGCAAACATCTTTTTTAAACCCAGCTGTACTGCTGGCCATGACCACAACCTCTGGCATCAAATTCCATAGCTAAATTATGCATTAATTGTAAAAACTCAAAGACGACAATTGAACCCAGGCGCTGCTCACAGCAATACACAACACTACCACTGAGCTATTGGGTGACCCCTAGATGATTAGACAGAGAGAGTATTGAATGAGAAGGAGCAGATGTGAGAGACAGTCTCCACCTTTACTTGTGTGCATTCGAGTGGACTGACCGATAACTATATCACTTTATAATTCGGCATTCTGAAAATGAGGTGGTATAGCTAGCACCAGATTAGAAAACAAATAAACCAGAAAGCAAATTTTCCAATGTCCATCTTTATTTTGCCCAAATTCCCATGTGTTTGGAAGAGGACCTTCTAGAACAGATTGTCCAACAAAAGACAAGTTTTATGTGTGTGAAAAGCATAAAGACCCTGCTTCCAGGACTTCTACTCTGACTTAATTTAACGAAATTTAAATCAACACTTATACCTGCACCATACCCTACAAAAGGGATCTAGACAGTAATTACAATCCAATCAATATAAAACAGTACAATAAAAATAAATACATATTTAAAACACAAAACATGTAAATAAATAGATTATAGTAACAGGTAACAAAGCTTACATCTAAAATATCAATGAAATTAAAAAATAACTCAAAAACCCAACCCTAAGGTCTGGCATGATATGGTAACCAATTAATGAACCAACTTTACACCTATTCATAGTCTATAACTACTTTTTAAGCTTCTTTCTGGACATTAAATATTATATCATAGATTTAATGTCACTGGGCAAGCTGTTCTTAAACTGGCGCTGTTCCGGAAATCATACGATCCTGGGTTATGATGTACTTAACTCACTGCTCTAAAGGGAATATACCTTCCTACAAAGAATGGAAGTATTTAGCTCCAATCTCATGTAAAATCTTAAACACAAAGGTTAAACGTTTAAAAAGTATTCACAGATTGATAGTTAACCATTGCAAGGCAAAAAGAAAAAGCCTATTCTCTCCCAACATTTTCCCTTAAGAATAATCTTTTCTGCCACATCCTGCAGCAATTGCAGATGAGAGAATAATCTTTTGGGCTTGCGGACCCACAGGGACACGTACCCGTAGATCTATGAAAGCCCCATAGGCAGGGGTGAGGCAGAAAATACAAAAAATGCCGGAAATGAATTCTAAGTCAGGGCCATCACACTTAGGTTCAGGCTCTTTTGCTGCACAGTGGGGGCATTCTCAGTGGGCTCCCCATACTCCCATTCCAGCGGTGGGGAAAAAAGGAACCGATCTTCAGGCCACATAAACTCCAGTTCCACATTCCTGCCGAGATGCACAGCAGTCTTCACTACTCATCTAAAATATGCCAGTTTGGGCTTTTCCACTCCCTTCAGAACTTTGCAGGATCGAGTAAATGCCCCTCCAGTGCACACAGAACTTCTCAGTAATGCTAGTGAGATGCTATATTCACATCTGCGTTCTCTTGTGGGTTATTCATTCCTCTTTTCATGCTCACTTGTAACAAGGTGCAGAGGGCACAGAGCGCATAACTGCTCTTCTCCGCATTGACATCCACACACACTTGATTAATGGTAGTTTCTTGCTACAGCTCAGGCAGAAACACATCGTGAGCTTAATAATCCATTGCCAGAATGCAGGACATCACAGAAGAGTCACATGCAGGCCCATACTGGAACTTCTTTGATTTTGGCCATGCAGTTTCCTCCCACCCCTTTAGGCTTCTAGCTTCATTCAAAATTGCCTAAAGGTTTCTACTGAATTCCATTCTCTGAAGCATCTCCAGCCCCGACTGTCTGAGGAGCACAAACCAGCCATGGGAACTGGGGTATTTTTATCAGCAGTGATACATTTATAGATATGTATAATATGTGCACATATTTTTTTTATTCCTAAATCTATATTAGAAATAACAATCAACTAGCAATCTAGTTACATTTATGGCGAGTTGCATACAGGCCTGTTCATGCCATTTCCGATGCTGTTTGATTATGTTGCCATTTCAGTGTCATTTACGAAGTAGGATCCGAGTATCAGTAAGGTTGGATGTTTGCTTGGCACTGGCACAAGAAAGCCCGAACACCTCTTCTGCTAAATATGCTTCTAAATACATTTTTAAGGTGCTTAATCATATTTGGGAGTGGCTTCAAAGACTTCACTGTAGTGTCCTCATCTGTCTGTTGTCAGAAATCGGTCAATTATTTTTCTAACAAGATTCATCGCCTGCTGAATGCCCTGGGTTCCAGCACAAATTCTGACACTCTGTTGATGATGCAGTATTTCCTGTAAACTCTGGCTTTTGGACCTCTTATTCGGTCCCTTGCTCACACTCTTTAGTGAACTGGATCTTGAGGAGATGAGGATTTTGGAACGTGGTCTCAAGCTGATGACTTGTATGCATGACACTCGCCATAATACTTGCATTATGCCAAAGAGAGCTTCCTTCTGGAGTTCATATGATGTAACATGTATGGTAAGTTATCAAGATGTAATTGGAAATTCCTCTTAATCAGGCCTGTGGCTCACAATAAAATGGGAAATATTTCTGTGTCTTTCTGCCACATTTTCTTGGTTTCTGACTGCGTTTCTTCTCTCCTCTGGGGACGTAGTATTGACTCATTTACCAGGAATTGTGAGCAGGTCATTAAGAGGTGGGCTCTTCCCTGATGTGCTTTAATCTACCATTACTCATCCTGTTCTTTAGAAGCTTACTTTAGATCCAACTAGCTTGGTTAATTTTAAGCCATTTTCAAAACCTGCTTTTTAGCATCTGATTGATGTGGAAATCTTAGATCCTTTACAATTCAGCTTTCATTCCCACCTCTCAGCTGACGCAGAACTTCCAGGTATCACTCACCAAAGTGGGCCAAGAAAAAGTAGTTCTGATGATTTTCCTTGAACTGACAGATGATCACTCAGTCCTGTCGAAGCGGTTGTAAAATATTTGTATACGTGGTTAATATTTTAAAGTGCGTTTTAGGTGCCTTTCGCTAAGACATAGCACTTACTGTCAAGGGTTCAAGTGGCAGGCAAGTGGTTGTCCATACCCATTTGTTTGTGTGTGCATGCATATCCTCCCCACTGCGATCGGCTCTTTACATTACTAAATGGAGGAAGTGTGAACCACTGCGGTTTTAAGGAACTGCAGCCAGGGAATCGGTGAGTGAAAGAGGGACTGGATGAAGGGGAGGTGCAAGTATGAGAGAGAAAGAGACACACACATGCACACAGTCCCTGATACTCCCCATGACACATGTGGACGCACACATGCAGTCTCCGATGCTTCCCACCACAAACACACACACACACACACGCGCATGAAGCCCTTGACACTCCTCCAACACCTCACACACACACACACACAAGCATGCACCCTTGACACTCCCAAACACAGCCCTCCATATACACACATGCAGCCCTTGACACTCGCCATGATACATCCACACAGGCACTTTCCCAGCCCTGGTACCCACCCACAAAACCACACACATCGCACACACTTCCCGACATTTCCTGAGACACACATATGAATCCCCCACATATATGATTCTGGAAATGGGGAAATGCCCCATTCTATCACACTGCTAGCGTACACTTTTCAATTTGTTCCTTTTGCAATGGGAAGCTTTTATTTGGTGATGCTGGATAAATATTAATCTTCCCCTCAGCTTACAAGTTGTGGAGCCCCTCAGGGTTCCATCCTGGTCCAGTCTAAAAGTAGATAAAGCATTGGGGTCAGATGGGATACATCTGATAGCATTGAAGGAACTTCAGGAAGTTCTAGCAACTCCACTGACTGACCTTTTCAGTGCTTCTTTAGAGTCAGGAGTGGTCCCAGAGGACTGGAGAAGGGTGTATGTGGTCCCTTCACACAAAAGGGGAAGTAAGGATGTGGTTGAGACCTTCAGGCTGGTAGTCTGACCTTTGTGGAGAGTAAATTAATGGAAACGCTGCTGAAACAGAGGATAGTGAGGTTTCTGGAATTCAATGGATTGCAGGATGTGTGGCAGCATGGGTTTACTAGAGGAAGGTCTTGTCAGACAAATCTAATTACATTCTTTGATTGGGTGACCAGAGTGCACTAAGGGAAAACGCTCAATGTGGTTTATTTAGATTTCAGTAAAGTTGCACAGGCGACATAAATAAATTGAGTACCCTAGAGATAGAATCTTAAATGATCAACTAGGTTAGAAATTGGTTGAGTGGGAGGCGACAAAGGGTACCGGTAAATGAAGCTCACTCTGAGGAGGAGGCGGCTACCAGTGGTGTGCCACAGGGATCTCTTGGTCTGATTATTTTTAACATTTTAATAAGTAATATTGCAGAAGGGCTTTTGGGAAAGGTCTGTCTCTTTGCGAATGATGCCAAAATCTGCAACAGAGTAGACACCCAGGAAGGTGTGATAACATGAAGAGGGTTCTAGCAAAACTTGAATAATGGTTGAGAATTTGGCAGCAGAGATTTAATGCCAAAAAATGCAGGGTCATTCATTTGGGCTGCAAAAATCCAAGGGAGCACTACAGTATGGGGGTAAAGTATTTCTGTCCACGAAAGGAGAGTGGAACCTGGGGTGATCATTTTTGTTGATCTCAGTATTGACTCAAAGGCACACATTGCATTACATTTGCAAGGTGACTAAGAAAAGGCAACAGCAAATGCCAGAAGGATGCTTGGGTGCTTAGGGAGAGGAATGGCCAGCAGGAACAAGGAGGTGATAGTGTCTCTGTATAAGTCTTTGTCAAGACCTCATTTTGAGTATTGTGTGCAATTCTGACGACCACTCCTTCAAAAGGATGTACAGGATGTACGGTGGCTACCAAAATGGTCAGTGGTCTTCATCATAAGGCATATGGGAACAGACTTAAATATCTCAGTATGTGTACTTTAGATGGGAGTGGAAGAGTAGTGTAATGGTTGGAGACTGGTTTGGTAGCCAAGAGACCAGGGTTCAATTCCCACTAGCACTACCTGTGGCCTTGGGCAAATCACTTAATCTTCCATTGCCTTGGACGAAAGGCCTGGCAATCTACTTCCAGTCACACTACCAAGAAAACCCAGGAGCTGCTGGGCCACCAGGAGTCAGCATTGACTCAAAGGCACACATTGCATCATATACTGTAGAACAAATGCAGGTGGCAGGATATGATAGAGTTGTTTAAATACCTCCTTGGCATAAATACACAGGAGGAGAGCCTCTTTCAATTGAAAGAAAGCTCTGCAATGAGGGGACACAGGATGAAGGTGAAAGGGAATAGACTCAGGAGTAATTTGCAGAAATATTTCTTTACAGAAAGAGTGGTAGATGCAGTGGAGGTACTAGAGACAAGGACTGTACCTGAATTCGAGAAAGCATGGGACAAACACAGAGGGTCTCTAAAGGGAATATAGTAATTGGTATGAAAGGGCAGACTGGATAGGTCATGTGGTCTTTATTTGCCATCATTTTTCTGTTTCTATATTTCTATGTTTCTACAGTATTTCATGGTGTCCTTGGCTAAGGAACTATAAAAATTTAACCTCTATTTTTCATTGTACATAGATAAAGAGTCAAACAAATGTCCAGCTGTTGTACTTACCTGGGCTGAAGGATTGCCATTTACATTTGAATCCTGCAGAAAACAAGATTTCATCTGTTGGCAAATCTGTTTATTGCGCTTTAGCTCCATTCATAGAGAGTGTGTCTTTAAAGTGCTGTGGTCCAATCATAATTTTGGGGTAGTCATAGACCCAAGATTGGAGATTAACCCATATATTTTTTTTTAAGTAAATTGGCATTGACCCCGGTGATCCATGCTCTCATTTTAGCTAGACTGACATTTGAAGTCCCTTCTTATTGCTCTCCCATCTAGGATGCTAAGGAAATTGCAGTCAGCACAACCTCTGTGGCCAAGTTACTTTTGGGAAACTGGAGTTATGATGACATTACTTCTCTGTTGAGGAACTTAAAAAATTGGAGGATTAAATTCAGAGTGCTCACGTTGGGTTTTAAGGCTTTTGAGTACTTTGGACCCTCTTTTTTGAAGGAAAATATTTGTTGTTATACCCATTCAAGATTATTACAGTTCTCTGATGCAAGTCTTTTAGCCAATTCCTCCTCTAATGATGACAAGGAAATCTGTCTCTCCCTGACTTCTGTAATAGTCTTTGTAAGAAATGGAGGCTCCTGCTTAATTCTTTGTTATTCAGAAAGTCAGTGAAGGCCTGGATTTCTGACTGGAATATATCACTCTAGCAGATTTGCAGCATGTCTTTAACTCGGATTGTGATCTTCTCCTTATTTGTGTTCAATTTCTAACTTCATTTTTATACTGTAATTTTTTATTATGGCTTAATTCTGTTACACTGTTTTGCTTTCTTTTTCTTTGTATGTCTTTATGTGGGATTTTGTCTTGTTTATGCTTTAATTAGCTTTTGTGTATTTTTATTTTTATTGTTTTATTGTATATTTGCTTTAAACTGTGCTTGGGAAGGTGATTCACAAATGAATGAATGAATGACTGATTGATTGCAAAGAAAGAGTTACACACCAGACACGAGAAGGATTTCAGTGTACTTTATAATACTATAAGCCTGAGTTTGCATAAGGTGTCTAGGTCAGAAATGGAAAATTCAAGGTGGGTCATTCAGAATTTCCAGAAGGCTCACTGAACACGGGGGGAGGGAGGGGGATATTTAAAGGGATTAACACGGTTAGCAGACCCACTGAATATCCCCGGCTGCTGCTGCTGCCCCGATGTAGATGACTAGCATCAGAGCGTTCTGGGAATGACACCTGGTCATACCCAAGCAGCCGCGATACTGAGCCGCTGCCTGGCTATTTCAAAGTGGGGAAAGTAAGGCACAGCAAAGGCTGGCCTTTCGCTGTGGAAGCTAACTGGGCCGTGATTGAATATCACTGCTCCCTGGTTAGCTTCCTTGAAATTTGGGCAACCCAGCTATTCAATGCCGGAGTCCGGATATGACCCTGGCATTGAATATCTAGGTTTCAGCGGTAATGGTTAGCCACCCACACCATGTTAGCTGCCGCTGAATATCCCCCTAGGGCCTTTTGTAAAGTATGCATGGGGCAATTTCTCCAAATAGGGCAATGGAGAAATACAAGCGCATTTTCCTAAACATGCAGTGGGAATGAACATTTCAGGAAAAAACACATGTACTAAAAAAGCAGCGTCACTGAACATCTTATATATGTAAGTGGCGTGTTTTGCTACCTGCACATGTAAGGGGGCTAGTTACAAAGATGCAATAATGCTAACATGTTAATTTGCCAAAAAGAGAGTTATTATAGTAGTGCATGTCCCATGTTATTCAATGGGGCCTAGTTACTAAAAACACCCTTGAACAGTGAATTAACATGTGCTAACATTAGCGCGCCTTAGTAACTAGCCTGCTAAGTACTGCTGGGATGCTGCTTGAGAAGACCTTACATACTTCAAAAGCGTGTAAAGGGCTAACTTATTCTTTAGCTAGTCTGTCCCATTTTGTCTGAGGGCCCTGAAAATCAGAGATAGAGGGGTAGAGGGGGAGATATTCAGCGGCAGCTAGCACTTGTAAAGCGGCTAAGCCATCGCCACCAAACTGTGAATCCAGCTATTCAGTGCCAGACCATATCCAGCCGCAGGCACGGAATATCCGGGTTGGCTGGATAGAGCAGTAGCTAAGCAGTTAGTGGCGATATTCAGCTGCTGCCTGGTTAGCTAAAGTTAAGTGAACCTTTCAGGTGCTTAACTTTCACCTCTTTGGAATAATTGGCATGCAGCTGAATATCACCGCAGCCAGCTATCCCCGGGTGCCCCAGTGCTCGCCAGCTAGTGCCGGGACATTTAGTGGTGGCAAATCACCTAAATGGCGTTGAATATCCCCTCCCCCCCTTGAGTTTTAAATTTGGCCCTGTAGGCTACTGGTGGCATCAGCTGTGATGTGGTTCTGCTGCATCATTTTGAATTAACTGGAGCTGGTGCAAACTCAATATACAGGCAGGGATGGCCCCAGAGTTGGTTCAAGGTGTTTTCAAATCTTTGGTTGATTGTGCGGCTCTGACAGCTTCAGGCAGGGAGCTCCAAATTGTGGGTGCATACAGTGAAGATGCCCTGTTACTTGTCTGTTGTGTTGTTTTGGTCTTGAGTGGAGGGATGATCAGGAGATTCTGGTTTGTGGCTCTTCTCGGTCTCGTAGCGGATGCTTTTGTGATCTGAGCAGTTAATGAAGATGCCCAATCCAAAGAAACTGAATGGCCCTTAGAGGAGTCGGTCAATGCCCAATCTCCTGCTAAAGCACCAAATATGAAGAAAAACTCACCAAACAGAAAACTACTACTACTTGGAGATTCCATCATCAGAGACACCAACTTGGGAACACAGTTCAAAGGAGAGAAGATAGTCAAATGCCTCCCAGGCTCCTCAGCTGGCAGGATTACAAGCCAAATTATTGATGTACTTAGCGCAGAAAGCAAGCACGCCAAACTTGATGTTATCATCCACTTGGGTACAAATGACCTGGCTAGAAATAGTGTCTCTACAGTCCAAAAGGGCTTCCAATCTTTGGGAGAAAAACTCAAGCCCATTGTTAACACTGTAGCATTCTCAGAAGTTCTACCTGTTCTAGGTAAAGGGGCAAAAAGGCTAAATCACATTAACAGCTTTAATATATGGCTCCAGACCTGGTGCAAACGAGAAGGATTCAGATTTATTGGCGACTGGGAAAACACATGGACCAACAAGAAACTATACTGTGCTAATGGACTACACCTCTCTGTCGCAGGGAAAAGAATCCTACATGAAAAATTCAGGCAGTATGTTGATTTGCATTTAAACTAGAAGAAGGGGGTGATGGACGGGGAAGGTCAAGTTCTGGACGTCACACCCTGCAAAAGCAGAATAACAGAAACAACCACACTTTTAAACACATCAAAAGCAACTGGGAAGAAGTGGGTAGAATAAAATCAAGGCAAAATACACACAAGCCAGTTAAATGCTGTAAAGCAATGAGCACAAATGCTCGAAGCTTAGCCAACAAACGTCCGGACCTGGAAGCCCTAATGGTGGAAAAGGACTTGGACATTGTGGCCATTACAGAAACATAGTTTAATGAATTGCATGATTGGGATATAGCCATACCTGGCTATAATCTATTCAGAAAAGACAGAGAAAATGGAAAAGGGGGAGGAGTAGACTTGTATGCCAAAAGCAATATTAAAGCTACTGAAATGCAGGGTGCATGGGGAAAAGAAGACGTGCTCTGTGTTGTATTGGAAAGAGGAGATGGCACTGTCATCCATACTGCTGTAATCTACAGACCTCCGACTCAAATTGAAGAGATAGATAACAAATTGATTATAGATATTGCCAAGATAGCATCAAAGGGGGAAGTGATCATATTGGGTGACTTTAATCTACCCAATGTGGATTTGATTACTCCTTCTGCAAATCTGGAAAGAAGCAAAACAATTGTGGACGCTATCCAAGATGCGATACTTAGACAAATGGTGATGGAACCAACCAGGGAAAGCTCAACGTTGGATTTGGTGCTCACCAACAGTGATAGCGTGTCAAATGTCTGGGTGAGTGCCCCTGTGAGCAACAGTGATCATCACACGGTGTGGTTTGAGATAAAAGCCAAGGTGCAGTCCAGTCATAGCAAGCTCAGAGTCCTAAACTTCAAAAACACTGACTTCAATAAAATGGCCAAGTACCTAAAGGAGGAGCTGACAGGGTGGAAGGGGATAAGAGAAGTGGAATTGCAATGGGCTAAACTAAAAGGGGCAATAAAAGGGGTAAAAGATAAATATGTAAGAAAAGTAAATAAAAACAAGAGGAGAACGAAACCTATTTGGTTTTCCAAAGAAGTGGCTGCTCAAATAAGGGCAAAAAACACAGCTTTCTCAAAATTCAAGAGCTTGCAAGCATAAGAACACAGAAATGAATACAGGATCAAACTCAAGGAGACAAAAAGAGAAATAAGGATAGCAAAATCAAAGGCAGAGGAAAAGATGGCTAAAGATGTTAAGTGCGGCAACAAAACTTTCTTCAGGTATATTCGGGAAAGGAAGAAGATCAGAGGTGGACTTGCAGGACTCAGAAGTGCTGGGAACGGACTGGTGGATAATGACATTGATAAAGCAAAATTATTAAACAAATACTTCTGCTCTGTTTTTACTAAAGAAAACCCTGGAGATGGACCACTTGTGACTGAAAGTGGACAAAGCATGGGACCAGATGGGATACATCCCAGGATACTGAAAGAGCTCAGGGAGGTTCTTGCAGGGCTGTTAAAAGATGTTTTCAACAGATCCTTGGAAACAAGAGAGGTTCCTCAGGACTGGAGAGCTGCTGACGTTGTACCTCTACACAAAAGTGGTGACAGGGAAAAAGTGTCAAACTACAAGCCTGTGAGCCTTACCTCGGTGGCGGGAAAAGTAATGGAGACGCTCCTGAAAGAGCGAATAGTGAACTTTCTCAAAACCAGCGGGTTACAGGATCCGAGGCAACATGGTTTTACCGAGGGACGATCTTGCCAGACAAATCTGATTGAGTACTTTGACTGGGTGACCAGAGAACTGGATCAAGGACATGTGATGGATGTCATCTACCTGGATTTCAGCAAAGCCTTTGATACTGTCCCTCATAGGAGGCTTATCAATAAACTTAGTAGTTTGGGGATGGGTCCCAAGGTAGTAAACTGGATCAGAAATTGGTTAACTGACAGACAACAGATGGTGATGGTAATTGGAGCTCACTCGGATGAAAGGAAGGTGATTAGCAGGGTACCTCAGGGTTTGGTCCTAGGCCCGGCACTGTTCAGTGTATTTATGAGTGATATTGCTGAAGGACTGAAAGGAAAAGTCTGTCTTTTTGCAGATGACACAAAAATTTGCAACAGAGAGGACTCCCCCGAGGGAGTGCTTAACATGAGGAGGGATCTTCAAAAGCTAGAGGAATGGTCTGATGCTTGGCAATTAAGATTTAATGTGAAGAAGTGCAGTGTCATGCACTTGGGTAGCAGAAATCCAAGGGAAATGTATGCGATAGGGGACGAGAGGTTGGTGTGCACAGAGCAGGAGAAAGACCTTGGTGTGATTATTTCTGTAGATCTCAAGGTGGCAAAACAGTGCGACAAGGCTGTGGCAAAGGCCAGGAAGATGTTGGGCTGCATTCAAAGAGGAATTACCAGCAGAAAGGAAGAGGTACTAATGCCACTGTATAAGCCTCTGGTGAGGCCTCACTTGGAATACTGTGTTCAGTTTTGGAGACCGTATCTTGCAAAGGATGTAAAAAGAAGGGAAGCTGTTCAGAGGAAGGCGACCAAAATGATTTGGAGCCTGCGTCAGAAGCCTTATGAGGAGAGACTTGAAGACCTAAATATGTACACTTTGGAGGAGAGGAGGGATAGGGGAGATATGATTCAGACCTTTAAATACTTAAAGGGAAATAATGAACAAACAATCCTCTTCCAGAGATGGGGAAGCTGTAAAACTAGAGGGCATAACATGAAGCTGCAAGGTGGTAAATTGAAAGGCAATGTCAGGAAATACTTTTTTACTGAAAGGGTGTGGATGCTTGGAATGCCCTCCCGATGGAGGTGATGGGGGCAAACACAGTGACGGAATTCAAAGTGGCCTGTGACAGACACAGTGGATCCCTTTACAGCAACAAGATTAAATCAAAATAAACGGAACCATCTAATTTCTCAACAAATAGGGGTGTCCTACATGGAGCGATGGGGAGAGGAGCGGTGGGTTCATAAGATCATAAGATATGCCATACTGGGTCAGACCAAGGTCCATCAAGCCCAGTATTCTGTTTCCAACAGTGGCCAATCTAGGTCATATGTACCTAGCAGTTTCCCCAAGGGACACAGGTTCCACAATGCTTGTATTGGTTCAAGCATTGATATCCTGGGTCCCTTCTTAATAATGGTTTATGGACCTTTCCTCCAGGAACTTGTCCAAACTTTTTTAAACCCAGCTACACTAACAGCCTTTACTACATCCTCCGGTAACAAATTCCAGAGTTTGATTACACGTTGAGTGAAAAAATATTTTCTTTTATTAGTCTTAAATAGTTTACCCTGTAGCTTCATTGCATGTCCCCTAGTCTTTCTATATTCTGATAAGGTAAACAATCGATCTACGTTTACCCGTTCCACTCCGTTCATTAATTTATAGACTTCTATCATATCTCCCCTCAGCCGTCTTTTTTCCAGGTTAAAGAGCCCCAACCTTTTTAGCCTTTCTTCATAGGAGTAGCCTTCCATCCCCTTTACCATTTTGGTGGCTCTTCTCTGAACCTTTTCTAAAATCGCTATATCCTTTTTAAGATACGGCGACCAGAATTGCACACAATATTCAAGGTGCGGTCTCACCATGGAACGATATAGAGGCATTATAATATCTTTTGTTTTATTTTCCATTCCTTTCCTTATCATACCTAGCATTCTATTTGCTCTCTTGGCCGCCGCTGCACACTGGGCCGAGGGTTTTAACATGGTATCCACAATGACGCCTAAATCTTTTTCCTGGGTGGTGGTTCCTAATGTGGAACCTTGCATCGTGTAACCATAGTTTGGGTTGTTCTTCCCTAGGTGCATAACCTTGCACTTCTCCACATTAAATTTCATCTGCCATTTTGATGCCCAGTCTTCCAATTTATCAAGATCCTCTTGCAATTTTCCACAATCCTCCTGGGTTTTAACAACTTTAAATAGTTTTGTGTCATCTGCAAATTTGATAACCTCACTCGTTATTCCACTTTCCAGGTCATTTATGAATATGTCAAAAAGCAGCGGACCCAGCACAGATCCCTGGGGTACACCACTATTCACCTTTCTCCATTGGGAAAATTGGCCATTTAGCCCTACCCTCTGCTTTCTATCTTTTAACCAGTTCCTGATCCACAATAGTACACTGCCTCCTATCCCAAGACTCTTTAGTTTTGCCAAAAGTCTCTCATGAGGGACCTTGTCAAAGGCTTTCTGAAAGTCCAGATACACAATATCAACCGACTCACCTTTGTCCACCTGTTTATTCACTCCTTCAAAAAAACATAACAGATTAGTAAGACAAGATCTTCCTTGTCTAAAGCCATGTTGGCTGTCTCCCATTAGGTCGTGACTATCTACATGCTGAGTAATTTTATTCTTTATGATGGTTTCTACCATTTTTCCCGGTACTGATGTCAGGCTCACCGGTCTGTAGTTTCCTGGATCACCCCTCGAACCCTTTTTAAAAATTGGTGTTACATTGGCGATCCTCCAGTCCTCAGGTATTAGAGATGATTTTAATGATAGTTCACAGATTACTGATAGCAGGTCTGCAATCTCAAATTTCAGTTCTTTCAACACCCTTGGATGTATACCATCCGGCCCAGGTGATTTGCTACTCTTCAGTTTATCTAAGAGTTGTAAGACATCTTCCCGATGTATCAATATTTCCTTCAATTCTTCCACACCTTTAAATACCACTTCAGTCATGGGTAACATCCCTACATCTTCCTCAGTAAAGACCGAAGCAAAGAATTCATTCAGTCTCTCCGCTATCGCCTTGTCGCCTCTTAGTGCTCCTTTAACCCCTTTATCATCTAATGGACCAACTGACTCTCTCACAGGTTTTTTGCTACGAATGTACTTGAAAAGGTCTTTATTTTGCGTTTTTGCTTCCGCAGCAAGCTTCTTCTCAAATTCTCTCTTTGCCTGCCTTATCAATGCCTTGCATTTGACTTGCCAGTGCTTGTGCTGTTTCCAGGTTTCATCGTTTGGCTCTTTTTTCCATTTCCTGAAAGATGCTTTTTTGGCAACAACAGCCTCTCTGACCTCACCTTTAAACCATGCTGGCAGTTTTTTGGACTTCCTTCCACTTTTCTTAAAGCGTGGAATACAGCTGGTCTGGGCTTCCAAGATAGTATTTTTCAACAACACCCAAGCTTGATGTACGTCTTTAACCTTTGCAACTGCTCCTTTTAGTTTTTTCTTAACTGTTTTCCTCATTTTATCATAGTCTCCCTTTCGAAAGTTAAAGGGTAGTACTGTGGATTTCCTTACTATCCCTCCTCCACTAATTAAATCAAAGGTGATCATGCTATGATCACTATTGCCAAGTGGCCCCAACACCCTTATCTCTTGCACTACATCTGGTGTTCCACTAAGGACTAGGTCTAATATTGCTTCCCCTCTGGTCGGTTCATGAACCAGCTGCTCCAAGAAGCAGTCATTTATTTCATCTAGGAACTTTATCTCCCTAGCATGTCCTGTTGTGACACTGACCCAGTCGATGCTGGGGTAATTGAAATCACCCATTATTATTACTGCACTGTAACGTTTGCTAGCTTCCTTGATTTCTTTGAGCATTTCATCATCCATTTGTTCATTCTGGCCAGGCGGACGATAGTACACCCCCACTGCCATCGCCTTCCCCTTTTTACATGGAATTTCAATCCATAGAGATTCCACAGCAAATTTTGTTTCTTGCAAAACTTTAATCCTTTCTGACTCAATGCCCTCTCTAACATAGAGCGCAACCCCTCCACCAATTTGATCAGCTCTATCATTACGAGATAGTTTGTACCCAGGTATCACAATGTCCCACTGGTTGTCCTCCTTCCACCATGTCTCTGATATTCCAATCATATCTAACCTCTCGTTTAGTGCTATATATTCTAACTCTCCCATCTTGTTTTGTAGACTTCTAGCATTTGCATACAAGCATTTTAGAGACTGTATTTTATTCATATTAATTTGGCTATTGGTAGACATGGGTAATTTGGGATCTTTAAGCTCTGTCTGCTCCATACTCGAGGGCAGTTGGGCTACTTTACTCTTTTTTGGAATCTCTCTTTTTGTAGTATCCTTCAAGGATACATTCTTCCGAACCATGCGCTCTTGGGCGACTGTCGGCTTTCCCCTATTATCTAGTTTAAAAGCTGCTCTATCTCCTTTTTAAAGGTTAATGCCAGCAGCCTGGTTCCATCCCGGTTAAGGTGAAGCCCATCCCTTCGGAAGAGCCCCTCCTTTCCCCAGAATATTCCCCAGTTCCTAACAAATCCGAACCCCTCATCTCTGCACCATTGTCTCATCCACGCATTGAGATTCCGGAGCTCTGCCTGTCTTTTGGGTCCTGCGTGTGGAACGGGAAGCATTTCGGAGAACGCTACCCTGGAAGTTCTGGATTTCAACTTCCTACCTAAAAGCCTAAATTTAGCTTCCAGAACCTCCCTACCACATTTTCCTATGTCATTGGTACCGACATGTACCAAGACAGCAGACTCCTCCCCAGCACTATCTAAGACCTTATCTAGGTGGCGTGTGAGGTCCGCTACCTTCGCACCAGGCAGGCATGTTACCAGGCGATCCTCACGTCCACCAGCCACCCAGCTATCTACATGCCTAATGATCGAATCACCAACTATAACTGCTGTCCTAACCCTTCCCTCATGGGCACTTGGCCCTGGAGAAACCTCCTCGGTGCGAGAGGGGTTTACATCACCTGGAGGACAGGTCCTAGTTACAGGATCACTTCCTGCCACACCAGGGTGATGCTCTCCTGTCCATCCCTAAACAAAGAAACAAAGATATGGGGAGGGGTGAAGACATTGGGAGGGGTTCACCTGCTCCTGGTGGGTGCACCACTAAGCAAAGACATGGGAAGGGGTGCACCTACTCCCTAAAAGACATGGGAAGGGGTGCACCTACTCCTGCCATATTGCTGGGCAGACTAGTTGGACTATACTGGTCTTTATCTGCCATCATTTACTATGTTACTATGAGAAAAGGGGCTGAAAGGTGAAGGATTTTGAAGGTTGTAGTGATGACTTTATATTTTGATCGTTGAGAGACTGGAAGCCCGTGTAGACTTTTCAGAATTGGTGTTATGTGTTGTCAGTTTGATCTAACTGTTGTATTCTAGCAGCATATTTTGTACTAGCTGTAATGGGTGTAGTGCATTTTTGGGGCGACCTTGCTAGATGATGTTTCCATAGTTCAGGTGGGGTGTGATGATGGCTTGCACTACAGATCCAAAGTCGTACTTTAGCAAGTGTCACAAGGGCTTGAGAAGCTTCAACTTCCAGTAAGCTGTTTTTGCTGTATTTTTGATGTGTGCACACATGTTTAGGCTGCTGTCAATGGTTATACCTAGCAGAACCGTACCTAGCCCTGTGCAAGCGGTGCAGCCGCACAGGGCACAAAGGCTTGAGGGGTGCATTTCGGCTGCCTGCTATTGCCCTGCCGCCACCACTTTTTCTTCTCTTAGCGTTGGCAGGGCAACAGTAGGCAGCCAAAATGCACCCCTAAGCCTTTTCGCAGCACTTTAAGCGGGTCTGGTCCCTCTCTCCTCCGACGCAATGTCAGAGTAGAAAGGGACAGATCTGCTTAAAGTGCCAGCGACTTGCAGATCGGGTACAGGCCCCCCCCCCCCCATACCTCTGTCCAGCACTGCCTGCTCTTTCTCTGCTGCCGGCGCCACCGTGAACAAAACAGAGGGCAGCAGCAGCATGGTAAGAGCAGGCAGCGGCTGGACGGAGGTATGGGGGGGGGGCACATGCTCGATGTGCAAGTCGCACAGTGCGTGATTTCAGCTCAGTACAGCCCTAATACCTAGATACTTGATTTCTTTCTTTATTGATATTTCTGCAGTATGTGTTATGATCTTTTGCGTAGAGATGAAAGTGCATGCTCCATTTTCTTAGTAGATTGCATATGGGTTGAATGTATAAGCTGAATAATAATCCAGAGAGGGCTGATCTTTGAGGGATACCTTATGTTAATTTGAAAGGTTTTGAGTTGGTGATACCGACCTTTACTTTTATAGTTCTTTCCTGGAGGTAAGATGTGAACCATTTTAATGTGCCATCTGTTGGGGCTTATCCAAGCCAATGATGAGTCTGTTGAAGAGGTCCATTAAACAGTGTTTTGATGCCATAATGAGGGCGGAAGCCATGTTGTTGTGGTCTGACTGTGATCCAACTCATCCTCTCAATATATGGAGAGAAATTTCATACTTGTCATAGATAATAGAAACAGTTTCTAAAGGTTGCCTGAAGTTGTGGACTCTGAGTAAGTGATGAGTCCAGCAGTATCCCATGATTCTTGACCCATGATTTTAGGGGGAGTTCATAGTTTCCAAAAGGGATTTTGATGTTAGGTACCTGTCTACTTGCATTAGGAACATATTTGGATTCAGGCAAAATTTACTGTTTTTTGCCCATTCTGGAGTTGCTGTTAGATAGGCATCAATTTGCTCAAAGCTGTGGGTAGATCTGGTTCGATGTGGGTAAGACATCCATAAAAGCCAGAAGGACACATGGGTGCATAGGTAAAAGGAAATAATAATGGCTTTGTATAGGTGAGACTTCATTTGGACTAATGTGTAAAATGCTGGAGACCACACTTTCAAAAAGGCTATAAAAAAGATGGAGTCAGTGCAGAGGGCAGCTGCTAAAATGGTCAAGAGGATTTATCATAAAGCTTATGGGGACAAACTCTTCTATAAAAAGGACGCTCAGGAACAAAGAGTCATAGGATGAAGGGGAAAGAAGATTGAAATATTTCTTTAGATTACTCCTGAGTCATTTAGGAAAGGGTAGTGAGTGCATGGAACAGCCTCCCACTGGAGTTGGTGGAGACAAGGACACTATCTGAATTCATGAGACAAGCACAGAGGATCTCTGAGTGAGATTATGGGATTATAGAGCTGAGCAGTTGGTGTACATGAGTATACTAGCTAGACCATTTGATCTTTATCTGCCATCATGTTCTACTGTATATTTTCTGTGTTTCAAACAGAAAGATATATACATACACGGAGTGCCAGGTGATATATATGTATATAGAATAAATACATACTTACTGATAAATAACAATAGATACACAGGGGCACACACACAAACCACACATGCATGTAAGCACTAGAAGATAATCATTCAGAAGACACCTCTGTAAGTGCATATAAAAATTCAGAAACACAGACAATATATCAGCAAACAGCAAGGACCAAACACTACAGATTTGCAACTTTGCAGGAGTCTATCGATCCTCAGCTAGAATGCTCTGCTCTTCATATGCATATCAGTGGGAATTAGTGAAGAATACTGAGATAGTCTACACACACATCAAGAGCTGTAACGACTCAGGGTAGAACCACTGGCACTACAGACTAAAGAACACCCCAACAGAATCTGTCAGGATCTCATTAATACAGACTGCCTCGCACCCTAACCCGAGCCTGTCTCTTCCCGTCTCTGCGTGGCTTTACCACTCTTGCTCATTCTCCCAGTATTGGAATGAGGAGCAATTCCTGTCCCTTCTCTTTGAGTCCCACAGCATCTGTCTGTGAGTGTAGAAGCTGAGCAATGAAAATTCTGCAACCTTGTTCTGTAATGAAGAACTGGCCAACTTTAGCTGTCTTCCTGCCTGGCTGAAATGAACAGTTTGGGGAGGGAGATGGAAAAGCGGCATCAGAAAGTTTTGGCCCTGTGACCACATGCACTGATATGCTCGTGGTGCCAGCCTTCAGGAAAGGGGAGAGTGATAGGGAGCCAGGGCACAGACTCCTGCTGCCCGCTACCTGCTTTCTCTTTGGCTGGTAGGTCCTGGGAAACCGCAGCAACCACGCTGCTTTACCCATGTGCTTCTCAGATTCTGATGCCCTAGATGACTTCCTTCCTTGTTCTCCTAATGGTAGAGCTGATCCTTTTACATATCAACCCCATATGTTTCCTCCAGGGGCAGCCCAAGGGGGTGCAGAGCCATGTGCAGAGATTCATTGCAGGGCCTCATTTGCATAAATATTTGCATGATGTTAAGAGGCGCTTTTAGTAAACACGCCTCTTAATGAGCATCTGGATAAAGAGACTACCAGATTTCTACATTACTATACTCCAGTGCCAACTGCCAGGCACATTAGGAAGTACTATAAACACTGTCCATTTAGAACCCATTGTAAATCCACCGTATCATAACAGCACTACCAGGACTCACAAAGCATCAAACTCTACCTATCAATAAGGCAACACTGCAAATATTAAATCACTACATCTCAGAGAATACCAATATATCTAACTGGGGGAAAGAGAACAAGTGGCACTGTCAAATAGAAACTACATAAACAGAATACCTCAGCTCGGTTACACATGCAGAACATAGACTATCACCAAACAAAGGACAAGGGATCACAATTTAGAAATAGGAAGATAATAATTAAATTGGGAACCCCAAAAGCCAAACATGAAATGTACAACACTGGAGAAATAAAACTATAAATTAATTTCCTCTTGCACTAAACAAAAACGCAAAGATGTTAGCGATATACATTTCCAAGACCTGATATATTCCAGTTAATAAATTCAAAATAAAAAGTATTTTTCTACCTTTTGTTTGAGCATTTTATTTTTCAGTTGCAATTGCTCCAGTCACTTTCTTATGGTTTCTTCATGTCTTCTGCAAGCTGTCCATTTGTCCTTTCTTCTCTCTTCTAGATTTTTTCCATTTTCTCTGTATATCTGCTTTAACATACTGATCTTTCCCCTTTTGCTCTTTCCCCCATTTCTTTCTTTATTCCTTTATCAACCACTCAGATTTCACCCTTCCATCCTCAATCCTCACTTACTATCCTAATACCCGGCCAATTGTAGATTTTTCTTCCCTCCCACACAAAATATCTTTTCCCATCCCCATCCCCTTCTAGTCCTCACCCAAAATCAGCTCCCTTCTAGTTCTAGATCCACTCAGCATCTGCTCCCTTCTAGTCCCATTCTCCCATGCCCCCACATCAGCCCATTTCCAGTCCTTGCCCTCCATATGCCCCTTTACAGTCCCATTCCAGCTCCCCATCAGCCAATTTCCAATCCTAGCCCCCCCATCCATCATTTCCAGTCCCAGCTTACCCTCCCATCACAGCCCATTTCCAGTCCTAGGTAATACTCCCCGCCCCCCCCCCCCCCCCCGCTCGCGGCTGTCTAAGGGACTTCAGAGGGAGCCAGGAAAACCCGCGCGAGGCCCCAGCTCCCTCTGTACAGCCGCCAGCGTGAAGAGCGTTTTCCCTCACGCTGGCGGCTGTTTCAGTGAAGCTCGCTGAATGCCGGGAAAGGTTAAAGAACTAAATAATAAGTACCCCTCCAATGATGGATCTCCAAAGTTCTAATACATGACCATCATCAAAATAAACCCACAAAATAAATTCAATACTATTTTTGTCGGAGCCCACCGAGGGAGGGCTAGAACTGTTTACCTAACCCCCACCTGACGGTAGACTACTTTTATTTTATTTCACCCTAGTGCATTTAAAACGAGTACTTATCTTCATAACCAGCACTGCACTTATTATCTTCCACGTTGCAAATCACGAAGGTGCACGACGTGCACGTTTCGGGTGTGCGCCCTGTTTCAAGTGCTCCTCATCCGTTCAAATATGCAACAAAAACGCCGTCTTCGCGGCCATGGGCTATCTATTGTGAATGGCATCGACAAAACCCTAACCTTTAAATCGAGGAGAACCAATCAGAACCGGGAAAAACCTCACTATCAGAGGTATCCCCGCTGCTATTGGTCAAAATCTTGGATCATGACTAAAGACACATGAACTCCACGTCATAAAATGGTAATCCAATCAATAGCCCGATTCAGACCATGGGGTTTTAAACAACCCTTACGTTTGGCATTCACAAGGGGCATCAATTTGGATAATCAATTGGTGAAGACAACTTTGGCACTAGACAGACCCATTTCACCAGGGCAGGAGGGGGGCCATTACCCCTGAAATATGTGCAAATATTGTGAAGGGACAATCTCTGGTTTGGTTTGGCAACATCCCCTTACTAGTCGAAACTATGTCCGACGATGGAAGACGACATGCCTCACCTCATATGTGGTATATTTATTGAAGTGTCCCTGCGGACTCTTATATGTGGGGCGTACGATTCGCTCAATGCGCCAACGCCTTGCGGAGCACGCTTCACGGATAAAAAATCGAGTTTTAACAGCCCCTTTGGCAGAACATTGCGCAGAAATTCCCCATGTTTTTGAGGATTTGACATGGACTGTTATAGATCATGTCCCTTGGGATCCACGGGGGGGGGGGGGGGGGATCGAGAGCAAAAATTGCAACGTTTGGAACAAAGATGGATTTTCGTTTTGCAGACGATCCACCCCCATGGTCTGAATCGGGCTATTGATTGGATTACCATTTTATGACGTGGAGTTCATGTGTCTTTAGTCATGATCCAAGATTTTGACCAATAGCAGCGGGAATACCTCTGACAGTGAGGTTTTTCCCGGTTCTGATTGGTTCTCCTCGATTTAAAGGTTAGGGTTTTGTCGAGGCCACAATAGATAGCCCATGGCCGCGAAGACGGCGTTTTTGTTGCATATTTGAACGGATGAGGAGCACTTGAAACCGGGCGCGCACCCGAAACGTGCACGTCGTGCACCTTCGTGATTTGCAACGTGGAAGATAATAAGTGCAGTGCTGGTTATGAAGATAAGTATTCGTTTTAAATGCACTAGGGTGAAATAAAATAAAAGTAGTCTACCGTCAGGTGGGGGTTAGGTAAACAGTTCTAGCCCTCCCTCGGTGGGCTCCGACAAAAATAGTATTGAATTTATTTTGTGGGTTTATTTTGATGATGGTCATGTATTAGAACTTTGGGGAAAGGTTAAAGGGCATTTCCCGGCACTTGTGCACTTCACAGAAACAGCCACCAGCTTTAGGGAAGACACTTCACACTGGCGTCTGTGCAGAGGGAGCCGGGGCCTCGCGCAGGCTTCCCTGACACTCTCTGAAGCCGCCCAATGTGTGAGTATGAAGTTTGTTTGGGGGCTCCTGAAGCGTGGGGCCCTGTGCGAACAACATTCTCGCACAATGGACAGGCTGGCCCTGGTTTCCTCCCACAACCTAAACATGCCCACATGTTTGCCTGGAAATTTCTCTTTTTCTTTCAGCTCATTTGGAAGCAGTGCTGTGATCTTGCCACCATGAACTTTCATTCACAACTACGAGGGGCAGACTGTGATGAAAAACCGGCCCAGGGATGAGGATCCTGTTCCTGGTCCATCCCCTCGCCTCAGTCTCTCCTGCTCCAGGCTTCTACTGCTATTGCCAAGGCTGCACCCCCTCCCCTCCCACCACTGATTCCAGGGGGGGGGGGGGGCGGGCAGCAGCACAGACACAATGCTTCCTCTTATTTAAAACCCGTGGTGTTATGCTGCCGCTTCAGCACTCCAGCAGGGCATACTCTTTGCTGCCAGCCCGCACAGACACTCATGGCCTACCGCTCCAGCCCCCCTCCGACAGGAAGTTGCTGCTCTAGGCGGCTGCCTAGCCTGCTGGTATTGCTGCAGACCTCTGCCTCAATTAATGGTAACAAATTTTAATAGCATTATGCCCCCTCTGATCCTACCCTCTTAAAGGCTCAGAGGCTCATAAGCTGGTAGTTACTTCTATACTGCTGGACAGCAAACTCCTGCTCCTTTAAGAGAACAGACTAGGAGGAGATGTACCGTTTGCCCTATAGGGAGAGGGAGATGATGTAAGCAATCTGCCCCTCACAAACACCCTGACAACTTTCCCCTATTTTAATAAACCCTCCCGCTTTTTTTCTTTTTTGCAGCAGTAGTCCTGAGGTTGGGAGCCATGAACCAGGGCTTCTTCCAGAACCCTGTGCCATCGGCTCTAAATCCAGCCACCTATTAACAACTAGTGCAGCTTAGTAAACATGCCCCAAACTGTTGTTCGCTTTTCCCTGTGTGCCTCATCTGTCTTTTGAGTTTCAATAAGCAGAGATTGTCTTTTAGGTGTTTCTGTAAAGAGCCATTCATGCCTAGGTGTTCCTGGACAGACTGGCATGCATCCCGGGAGTGACCAAAATCACTGATGTAGAATTACTCATTCCTGGAATGGGAGATCTGAAATACTTCTATTCATCACTGAGGTGACTCTAAAACGTCATCACTCTGAGTCAGCAAGGCACTTTGTTAAAAGACTTTTTATTTGATTTAGGAAAGCCACTTTTAATGGTTTGCAAACACCTGCCAGCTTTGAATAATGACATCTTGGAAACTGCAGGGAGGGAAGGAGGGAGGAATCTCCATTACCAACGGCTGTGAGTAGGAGGAAACCCAATGTGCAACAGAGTATAGTGAAAACTAATAGGGCTGTATTAGGAGTCATGATTAGGTCAGTGGGATTGAAGGAAAACCCCAACCCAATTTTTTTTTAAGTACCATCAAGTCAGTGCTGACTCCTGGCAACTCAGCAGCCTCTGGGCTTTCTTGGCAATGTATCACTGGAAGTACATTGCCAGGTCTTTCTTCTGAGGCAATGGAGGGTTAAGTGACTTGCCCAAAGTCACAAGGCGTGTCATTGGGAATCAAACCATTGATCTTTTGGGTACTAGGCAGTTGTTCTAACCACTATGCTACTCCTCCACCACCCCAACCGAATAATAACTCCTAATACATCCCTGGGGCCAAAACATTTGCCCATCCCTGGTGTATAGGGTCACTCAGAATCAGACATCATGCCCTAATATTTCACCAGCAATGGACTCGATTATTGTGAGGTGCCAAGCTAAGCTTTCCGACTCGATGAGGGATAATTGGTTTAGACTCATCAGGGGCCACTCAGGTGGCTCTAGTCAGGATGGAAAGTGCTGTATATTGCCATACAGAAGGTCTAGTGCTTGATCCCCAAGTCTGTGGTTCTGTTCTCCCGGTTGACCAGGGCTGACACCTGGTGGCCAACTTCAGGACCCATTTTGCAGGGTTCCAGAAGGAGTATCAGTCCTACAACTATCTTTGCAGTTTGTAATGGTTAAAACCAGATATGTTGGGGGACAGGGAAGATATAAATAGGGAGAAAATCCTTGGAAAGTAGTAAATGAATGCTCAGAACAGCAGATTTAAGGCTTAGGGGTATGTTTACTAAACAGCGCTAATGTCACAGTGGCGACGTTATCGCGCAATACATATCGCGCGATAACGTCTCCAGCGGCGTTACGGCACACAGAGGGTGGAGTAACTCTCCCCAAAGGGCGGAGAGAAGGGGTCAATGGGCAGGGAGAGGCTCCAGGTACATTAACGCCATGATTTTAAGACCAGAACATTACCATGATTGAAAACCTGGCGTTAGAGGCACAATTGCAGGAAAGAGAAACCATTTCAGTCAACAATGTACAGCAAAGGCAGGGAGACCAAGAAAAGTGATAGTAGTGCTACATGTGCATCAACAGCATAGTGCCCAAGTACGAAAGGGCACTACGGTGAGGCTGCAAATAGGGTACAGGGGGCTGCAGGCGGGACATGCAGTGGGGCAGTTGGGGCACAGGGTGGACTAGGCAGATGCCTAGGTGGCACATAGGAATGCAGAAACTGCAAATCAGCAAGCCATCAACTGACCAAGGTCAAACATGCCCACGAGTGTGTGTCCCACAGTGTCCCAGGGGACAGTACCCAGCAGCACTGTTCCCTCTAAGCTGTGCGCATGCACACACCTTGCCGAGCGAGCGCACACACTTTACAACAGAGCGCACAAAAATTACGGTTCTGATTCTGATAGAAAACAACACAGACGTCTTAAAATTTAAAAGTTGTGATTGCAATTGCTAGAAATTTTCCTCTTCATTTAGTAATCATCTATTTTCATTTAATTTGATTAAAATCTTTGTGGTGTACATATTGTATTCTGACGTGTAGTCAAATTTTAAAGTATATAACTCCGAGTGTTGTTATGTGGTGCACAAAAATTTAACCTTCCTTCAAAAGCTGCACAGCTGATATTTTATGCGCACACAGCCTACAGAAAATTAGAGGGAACATTGCCCAGCAGGTACCCCAAAGGGCACATAACATTGACAGGCAGTGCCGGGGGGGGGGGGGGGGGAAGCGCGGATGTCTATGTAGGCATCCCTACCCCAGATCCCACACCATAGGCAGCTGCCTACCGGCACACTGGATGGCCTGGGACTGCGCACCACCAGCACAAGAGCATGTTAGCATGGTGGTGGAGGGGGCAGTGGCATCTGCCCACAGCAGACGAAGGCCAAGCCCTGTTCAGGTGGGTGGCGTGCAGTGCAACAGACAAAGTCTGTCTGATGAATAGTAATGGTATCCCCAGGGAATGACCTGCCTCTGTGGCAAGTTTAGTGTAATACACGCAGCCAGTGTGTTCAGAGCCAGAAGGTCACAGGTTCAAGTCCCAGCTGTGGCTCCTGCAGACCATGTCCCTATATTTTACAGTGCACATACACCATAAACATGTGCAGTCCCTAGAGCAGAGGTTCCCAACTGCAATCCTGGAGGGCCAAACACCATTCAGGTTTTCATGCTGTCTCTAATAAATATGCATGATGCATTGGTATGCAGTGCCCCCATTGTGTGCAAATGTATCTCATGCATATTCATTAGGGACAGCCTGAAAACCTGAATCGTGATTGGCCCATCAGGACCAGAGTTGGGAAGCTCTGCCCTAAGCCGTCGGCCAACAGGGGCACAAACATCCACACCCACAGGCTCCACTATCCAAAGCCTCATGGAGAGAAAGAAATGCCTCAGACAGCCTTATTAAATAACACCACTGCAGGATTGAACACATGACCTCTGCCTCCACAGTCATTGCAGTAACCAGTGGGCTACATCTCTATAGCTTCTAACACAGCGCTGGCATGAACTTAAGGTTAACGCACGTTAACGAACCAAGGCGCCCTCTATCCCGCGATACAGATTCATTGCTACCTTGCTGCCGGAACGCCCACTACCTTATATGGCATTCCTCACATTAACGCTGGAACTAGCGCCGGTAACATTAGGATGGTTTAGTAAACATACCTCTTAGTTTTGAATGAGCTGGAAGCATAAAGGAGCAAGAGGATACTTCCAGGGCAAAGGAAAGACACCGTCCGATAAGATCAAGCTTCCATTTGTTGGGATGGGGAAGCAGAGTTCGTGCATTCATAGCTGCTCCATTGTAAACCACAGTATTATTTTTATTTTTATTTTATGTATTTTAAACCAATTTATAATCAGCTAATCTAGATTCTAAGCAGAGTACAATTTCATCATGTTTTTAAGTGCCGTTGAGTCGGTGTCAACTCATGACGACCCTCTGAATAGTTATCCTAAATTGCGTTCGGTCTTCAGTCAGGCAGCTCATTGTTAACAGAGTGGCACCCATAGCTGCTGTTATTGTATCGATCCATCTCATTGCTGGCCTTCCTCTTTGCGTTGACCCTCTATCTTGCCAAGCATGATGTCTTTCCCTAATGATCTCTCTCTTCACATGATATGTCCAAAGTCAAAGTCTTGTCATCTGAGCTTCTAAAGAAAGCTTAGGTTTCATCTCCTCTAGTACTGACTGGTTTGTTCTTCGGGCAGTCCGTTATACACAGTATTCATCGTCAGCACCATAATTCAAAGGCATCAATTTTCTTCCCATCTATCTTTTTCACTGTCCAACGTTTGCATCCATATGACGTTATTGAAAATATCATGGCTTGAACAAGTCAAATCTTTGTATGGAAAGAGACATCTATGCTCTTGAGAATCTTATCTAGGTCCTTAATAGCCATTCTGCTAAGAGCAATGCGTCATCGGATTTCTTGGCTGCTTGTTTCTTTATTGATAGTTGATCCAAGTAGGTTAAAGTTGTTCAGTATTTCAATTTCTTCTCCATCAACGAAGAACTTATTGATTTTTGCCAGTTGTCAGGATCTTTGTCTTCTTTACATTACAGTGCAGGCCTATTATAAGACTATGTTCCTTGATCTTGAGAAGCAAATGTTTCGGATTATCTTCACTCTCAGCCAGTAATGTGGTATCATCAGCATAGCGAAGGTTGTTGATGAGTCTTCTACCAATCTTCGTACCTCGGTTGTCTTCATACAGTCCTGCTTCTCTGATGATTTGTTCTGCATATAAATTAAATAGATATGCAGCCTTGTCATACACCTTTGCTGATTCTAAACCATTGTGTTTCCCTTTGTTCCGTTTGAATTGTTGCTTCTTGGTTAATGTAAAGATTGTGCAAGAGAACTCTCAGGTGTTCTGGTATACTCATGCTTCTTAATGTGGCCCAGAGTTTCTCATGTTTTACATAGTCAAAAGCCTTGCTGTAGTCAATAAAGCACATATAGATATCCTTTTGGTATTCTTTTGTCTTTTCAAGGAACCATCTCACATCTGTGATGATGTCTGTTGTTCCTCGCCCTTTCCTGATCCCTGCTTGCACTTCAGGCATTTCTTATTCCGGGTATGGTTGTAGTCTCTGCTAAATAATCTTCAGTAGAATTTTGCTGGCATGTGGGATCAGAGTGATTGTGCGATAATTTCCATAGTCTGTTGGATCACCTTTCTTTAGTATTGATATTAACACAGACCTTTTCCAGTCAGTTGGTCATGATGTCGCCTTCCAAATTTCCTGGTAAAGCCTTTTAAGTATGGTGACAGCTGCATCAGATTGCTGTAATACTTCAGTGGGTGCTTTGTTCTTTAATAAGGTTTCAATGCTGCTTCAACTTCTTTCATCACCAATAGTTCCTGATCATAAAGTACAGGTTGAAATGGCTTTTGGTCCACTTGATCTTTATCGTATAATGACTCTGTATATTCTTTCCACCTTTTCTTGATCTTTTCAGCTTCATTCAATATGGATCCTTGAGCATCTTGTAACATTCTAATTCGAGATTGGAATTTTTTCTTTAACTCTTGTAGCTTTAGGAAAGACGATCTTGTTCTTCCTCTAATAGTTTCTGCTTCTATTTCCTTCCATGCATCATTGTAGTACTTCTTCTTGTCTTGCCTTGCTGCACATTGGAAATCTCTGTTGAGTTCTGCGATTGCCTGTCTTTCTCCTCTGGCTTTAGCTTCTCTGCATTTCTGGGCAATTTTCAGAGTTTCTTCCGTCATCCATTTTGGCCATTTTGGCTTTTTCAGCTTTTGTAGAGATTTCTCACTTTCTTCCAATACAACCTTCTTGATGTCATCCCATAACTCTTCCGGAGCTCTGTCATTTGTATCTAAAGCAGCAAATCGATTTTGCAGGCAGTTTTAAATTACAGTGGTATATTCTCAAGGTCTTATTTTGCTACATTCATGAGTGGTTTGCTCTTTTTCAACTTTAGCTTGAATTTGCATATTAGCAGTTGGTGATCTGTACTACAGCCAGCTCCAGGTTTTGTCTTTGTTGATGTTATATAACTTTTCCATCGTTGGCTTCCAAAGATGTAGTCAATTTTATTTTTGTATAATCTATTAGGTGAAGTCCATATGTACAATTGCCACTTGTGTTGCTGGAAGAAGGTGTTTGAGATGAATAGATCACTGGTCTTGCAGAATTCTATCAGTCTTTCTCCAGCTTTATTTCTGTTGCCAAGTCCTTATTTTCCATTCACTTTGCCTTCTTCTTTGTTGCCAACTTTTACGTTCCAGTCACCCATGATTATCAGGATATCCTGTTTGCATGTTCTGGCAATTTCAGTTTATACTTGTAAATAGAACTCATCAACTTCATCCTCTTCTGCTGCTGTTGTTGGAGCTTGTACTTGAATTATAGTTGTGTTGATGGGCATACCTCATAGATGAATAGAAATTAAGTGTTCACCAATTGCATTGCATTTCATTACAGTTCTTGCAAGTTTTCCTAATTATAAATGCAGCACCATTTCTTCTTTGTCTTTCATTTCCAGCATAGCAGACCATCTGATCATCAAAAGCAAAGTGCCCGATGCCAGTCCATTTCAGTTCGCTGGCACCCAAGAGATTCAGTTGTACATGTTCCATTTCATTCTTGACCACCTCCAACTTCCCTTGGTTCATGCTTCATACATTCCATGTCCCAATATGTAAGACATCTTTGCAGCTTCTGACTCTCATTTCATGCACAGCTACATCAGCAGTTGGACGTAAATATCATAAATGCTGCCTTTACTTTGAAAAGTCTTCAGCTCCTCCCCAGTAGCCAGTTGAGTGCCTTCCGACCTGGGGGTCTCATCTTTCAGCACAATAGTGCAATTTGTTTTATTGTGACTATCCTTTGGGTTTTCATGGTAAGATACAGAAGTAGATTGCCAGGCCTTTCTTCCACGCAGTTAATTCTAGTGTTGTTGCCGTTGTCACAGAAATATGACCCTCTGCCGCCAACACCATCCCATTCTGCTGCTGCCCAGATGGGTGGTTTGTCTTGGTCTGGCACTTCAGCTGAGATCTGTCCATCTTGGGAGACCCTGCCAGTATTTAAGCTACCTATAGCTTAGCCCTCAGCATCACTGATGCACACTAGCACGACAAGCTGCAAACAAAGTGAGGGAGTTTCATCACAGACATTACTAATCACATACATTTAAATAAAACAAAACATTTAAGTCTTCCTATATATCTCTAAAAGCTAATCTAAAAAAATAGGTTTTTGCCTAAAAACGTAAGTAATTATTTTTCACATGAATTTCACTGGGCAATTTATTCCAGATGGTTGGAGCTACCACTGTAAAGGCTCTAGATCTCACTTCCTTAACAGATGGAACATATAGGAGATTTTGCCCAACAGAACAAAAAACTCAGTTAGGACAATATAGAGACAGTCTCTTTTTAAAATATGCAGGAGCAGTCTTTATTAAATGTTGAAAACTAATGTATCTTAAATTCAGCCCGCTGCCATACTGGAAGCTAGGGCAATGGATGATGATATGGACTGAGATGTCCATACCTATCTGCCCTAGGTAATATCCTCACAGCAGCACCCTGTCTTAATTGTAATGACTTCATTACACAACTCGGTAGCTCCACGTATAATGAATTACAGTAAACAAGCACAGTGGACTGTATTATTATACGAAAATCATCAGGTTCTATAATCGACTTTAATCTATGCACTGCTCGTAAATGATAGAAAGCTCTCTGAACAATAGTCTTTATCTGAGCTCTCAACTTCAAGTGAGTATAAAAAATCATTCCCACATTTTGTATCTTGCTACAAATTATAAAATTTCAACATGCCCAGCATTAAGGGTTATGTTTACTAAACTGGGCTAATGGTTAACCTGGGCTATCTGTAATTAGGTCCCATGTTATTCAATGGCACATAGGTGCAAATAGCCTGGGTTAACCATTAGCCAGTCTTAATAAACATACCTGTAAATGAAATAGGTAATTCTTCTTCAACATTAGAAATAATCAACATTTCTGTTTTCTTCAATGTTTAACACTAGGTTCTCCAGGACCAAGCAGGAAGTCAGTCCTCACTTATGGGTGACGTCGGCGCCGACGGAGCCCTCGCGGAGCAATTTTCCCCAGCTTTCAAAGAAAGCCTTTGGGAATTGCAGCGCGCATGCGCGGTCCTCTTCCCGCCCAAGGGTGCCATCTTAGCCAGTCTTCTTTTTTCCGCGGAGCCCTACAGACGTCCCCGTCTTGTCCCCGCGAAAAAGTCGATATTCCTTCATTATTTTATTCTTTTTCCTTCGGTTCGACGCCGGTCTTTTTTTCCCGCCCGGACTCGCGACGCCGGTCACGAGTCCTCTTCCTTTTTCGGTTTTTCTGACTTAGTCAGCTTTCGTTTTCGATTTTTCCCTGGCAGCCCGGTCCTTTGACCTCGCAGGGGCCCTTTTTCCCCCGATGGCTGCCAGTGGGTTTAAGCGGTGTGGTCAGTGTGACCGAAATATGTCACTAACTGACACACACGACTTTTGCCTCCGCTGCCTGGGCCCAGATCATGAGGAACTGATCTGTGGGCCCTGCGGCAAAATGTCCTCCAAAGCGTTGAGAAGTCGGCGGCATCAGCGTGATAGGATCTTCGCTGACCCCAGCCATACCCGGACCTCGTCGGAGGCCTCCGCGTCCAAAGGCTCCAGCTCGGACCGTCGCCGGAGTTCCTCCGACAGGGGTTCTCCCTCCGGGGACCATCGTCGGAAGGTGAAACCCGCGAGGGCGGCGTCGGTGGACGCTCCTGGCTCCGCGAGGGCCAGGTCGCATAGCCCCGACAGCCGCCCCGGGTCCTTGGAGAAGGAGCACCTCACGAAGCGACCTCGCCTGGAGTCGGAGATGCCTGCTCGGGTAAGTCCTGTGGTCCTTCTGGACTCGCCTCCGCGACAGCCGACGTCGGGCCCGACGCCGTCGGGGCCCGAGTCGGGGGCTGCTGGGTCACCTGAGCTCGGACTCAGGTTGACGGCCTTGGAGAGCAGACTGTCTGCCTTCATGGACCAGCAGCGGGCACTGCTCGCTGGCCTCGCTGGCGCCGCTGCCCCGACCGCCGGGACGTCGACGTCCAAGTCGACCCCGGAGACCGAGCCGATCCTCGAGTCGATGCGAACTCGAGTCGATCCTCGGTCGAGGTCACCCTCGGCCTCCCGTTCGGGACCGAGGTCGCCGACGCCGACTCCCTCGAGTCCTCGTCGGAGTCGGTCTGGGAGTCTGAGGAGGAAGAGTCACCTGATTCTTTCCGGACTCGGTGTGTCCCCTCGGACTCACCGGAGTCCGAGCCTCGGAAGCAGTCCCCCCCGGAGGATGCCCGGTTCTCGGACTTCGTCAGGGATATGGCCAAGGCTTTGGCCTTCCCTGCGGACCCCGAGGAGGAGCCTCGAGCCGAAGAGCTTGACGCCCTCCAGTATGACTCTCCCGCAAGGGAACACTTTACTGTACCGGTTCCTCCTATGCTGGAACGACTACTCTTCCGCATGTGGAAGAGTCCGGCCTCCTCGCCGGTCCTGAGCAAGCGGGTCGATTCTATCTATCGAGTCCGCAAGAGCCCTGGCTTTCAAAAGGCACAGCTACCACACCATTCCATGGTAGTGGAATCGGCCATGCATCGTCTTAAGAGCCAGAAGATGCACTCCTCGGTGCCTCCTGGCAGGGAGGCCCGTAACCTGGATGGCCTTGGTAAGAAGTGTTTCCAGGGCTCTATGCTCGCATGTCGTGTCCAGACCTACCAGCTATACATGGGCATGTATCTCCGAGATCTGGCTAAAGAGCTAGCCGGATTCTCCGCTGGTTTGTCCGAGGAACCCTTGCGGAGGTTCCTGGCCTTGTCCACTGGCATTCGGGAATGCTCGAAGTTCATGTCCCGAGCAGCCTATGATGGCTTTGAAGCATCGGCTCGAGTGGCCGCAGCCGGCATCGGTGCCCGCCGACAGGCTTGGCTTCAGTCGTCAGACCTTGAGCCCTGGGTGCAGGACAAGTTGGTCGATGTCCCCTGCCGAGGCGAAAACCTCTTTGGCAAGCCCATGGCTGAAAAGGCTGCACAAATTGAGACTGAGACTCTCACCAGGACCAGGCTTTCTAGGAAGACCTCTGCCCCTTCCCAGAAAAAGAAGGGCTCGGGGAAAAAGTCCTTTTACCCGAGGAAGGCGGCTGCCTACAAACAATACCCCCATTATCAGGCCCCTGCAGCTCCCCAACAGGGCCAGCAGGCCAAGGGACGGGGTAACGGGTCCCGTAGGCAGCAAGCCCCCAAGCCTGCACCACCAGCCCCTGCTCAGCAGGGTGGGGGTTTTTGACTCACTAAGCATAGCCTCTCCCCCCCCGCTGGTCCCTCCCAGCACCGGAGGCCGGCTGGTTCACTTCGCCCACAGGTGGTCCAGCATCACCGCAGATGCCTGGGTGCTTCAAGTCGTGCGAGAAGGCTATCTTCTCCACTTCCACCAGGTCCCTCCCTCCTATTTTCCGGGAGAACCTCCACGACCCCCCCTGCACAGGGAGTTACTCCTTCAGGAGTTAGCAGGTCTTCTGCAGGAACAGGCGGTGGAACCGGTGCCACACCACCTGAGAGGTCAAGGTTTTTATTCCAGGTATTTTCTAATACCAAAGAGAACAGGGGGCCTCAGACCCATCCTGGACTTGCGCAACCTCAACAAGTTCCTTGTGCGGGAGAAGTTCAAAATGCTTACCCTTGGAATCCTTCTGCCCTACCTCCAGCAGGGAGATTGGCTATGCTCCTTGGATCTAAAGGATGCCTACACGCACATCCTCATCCACCCAAGCCACCGCCAGTACCTAAGGTTTGTGGTGGCAGGAAATCATTACCAGTACAGAGTACTGCCCTTTGGCCTGTCCTCCGCACCGCGAGTCTTCACAAAATGTCTCGCGGTGGTGGCGGCCCATCTCCGGCTTCACGGCCTCTATGTCTTTCCGTACCTCGACGACTGGCTCATCAGAGCGGCGTCCGCTCCGGAGGTCACCAGCGCCACACGCCACACGGTGACTCTTCTGCAGCACTTGGGCTTTGTTATAAATTTCGCAAAGTCCACTTTGCTCCCCTCACAGGATCTCGAGTTCATCGGCGCAAGGCTCCACACTCCTCAGGCACGAGCGTACCTACCGCTCGACAGGGCTCAACGGCTCATGGACCTAGCCGACCGTTTTCGCAGCCAGCCCCTGGTCTCTGCCAGGCGCTTCCTGAGACTGCTCGGCCATATGGCTTCCACCGTCCATGTGACCCCCAATGCCCGCCTGAATATGCGGCCTGCTCAATGCTGTCTCCGCCAACAGTGGCGACAAGCCACAGGCGGCCTAGCAGACCTAGTGCGCGTCTCCGAGCCGCTGTTCTCGTCTCTCCGGTGGTGGCTTCGGCAGCCGAACCTGATACTCGGAATGCCTTTCCAGTCACCTTAGCCGACCCGGGTGCTGACCACGGATGCATCCCTCCTGGGCTGGGGAGCACATTGCCAAGGGGCACGTACTCAGGGCCTCTGGACCACGTGGGAGTCTGCTCAGCAGATCAACTTCCTGGAGCTCAGGGCGATCCGCCTGGCTCTCAAGGCCTTCTCCCACCTGACTTCCCACCAGTCCGTCCTTGTCCAGACGGACAATCAAGTTGCCATGTTCTTCGTGAACAAGCAGGGGGGCACGGGCTCCTTCCTCCTCTGCCGGGAGGCACAGAAGCTCTGCTCTTGGGCCGTCAGTCACAGCATTCTCCTCAAGGCAGTTTATCTCCCGGGCCAAGAGAATTGCCTGGCGGACAAACTCAGCAGGATCCTCCAGCCGCACGAGTGGCGTCTGGATCCCTTGGTAGTTCAGAAGCTCTTCCTAAAGTGGGGCCTCCCCACGGTGGATCTCTTTGCCAGTCCTCACAACCGGCAGCTTCCTCGCTTCTGCTCTCGTCAGCCACACCCCCTTCGGGTTGCGGCGGACGCTTTTCTAATTTCATGGTCGGGGAGCCTTCTGTACGCTTTCCCTCCCATCCCGCTAGTCTCTCGGACTCTTTTCAAGGTTCTCCGAGACAAAGCCTTCATGATCCTGGTGGCCCCTCGCTGGCCCAGACAGCCGTGGTTTCCGCTCCTACTGCAATTAGCGGTGGAGGATCCATTCCCTCTGGGGGTACAACCGGATCTCCTCACTCAGGATCAGGGGTCTCTACTACACCCCAACCTCAGGTCTCTCAACCTCATGGCCTGGCTGCTGAGAGGGTAGTCCTTGCTCCCCTTCTCCTGCCGGCAGAGGTGGAGGAGGTCGTCTTGGCTTCGCGACGGCCTTCTACCCGCAAATGCTACGCCCTTAAGTGGCGTCGCTTTGCCGTCTGGTGTACCCAACAGTCTCAGGATCCCTTCTCCTGCCCGGTGTCGGTGATCCTGCAGTACTTGCTACACCTCTCTAATCTGGGACTTAAGTCCAACTCTGTCAAGGTTCACCTCAGTGCTCTTTCGGCACATCATGTGCCGGTGGACGGTAGACCTCTCTCCAGCGACCCTCTCGTGGCGAGGTTTCTCCGAGGTCTCCTTCTACTTAAACCACCTCTGCGCCCGCCAGCGCCTGACTGGGACCTGAATGTGGTTTTGCAGCGGATCACCTGTCCGCCTTTTGAACCTATGGCTACCTGTTCTCTCCGTTTTCTGTCTTGGAAAACACTGTTCTTGATAGCCCTCACTTCCGCTAGACGCGTAAGTGAATTGCAGGCCCTCGTGTCTGATCCCCCGTACACTCGGTTCTACAAAAATAGGGTAGTCCTACGGACTCACCCAAAATTTCTTCCAAAAGTGGTCTCCCCTTTTCACATCAATCAGGAGGTGGTACTTCCAACCTTCTTTCCCAGACCACACTCCAGCCGAGCTGAAACGGTCCTCCATACCCTGGACTGTAGAAGGGCTTTGAACTTCTACCTTGACCGTACGCGGGAGCACCGTAAAGCTGCTCAGCTTTTTGTATCTTTTGACCCCAATAAATTGGGGCTCCCGGTCTCCAAGCGTACGCTGTCCATCTGGGTTGCGGACTGTATCGCTTGGGCTTATGGGGCAGCCGGACTCTCCTTGGAAGGTCGAGTCACGGCTCACTGCGTTCGGGCAAAGGCCACGTCAGTGGCTTACCTCCGCTCTGTTCCGCTGGCAGACATCTGCCGGGCCGCTACTTGGTCTTCGAGCCAGACTTTTGCGGTCCATTACTGTCTCGAGAGGGAGTCCCGTAGGGACAGTGCTTTCGGACAGGCAGTCCTCCGTAATCTCTTTGAGGTCTGAGCAACTCCTACCCTCCATCCCGGATGTGGGCTACCGGTGGGTAATACTTCAGCGAAGATCCTTTCCTTCTGTGCTGCTGAGCTAGAGGGAGCTCATTTTTGTGCTTAGGGTCTCCGGTAGCCTTGAGCTTGGGAGTCCCATAAGTGAGGACTGACTTCCTGCTTGGTCCTGGAGAAAGCGTAGTTACTCACCTGTAACAGGTGTTCTCCAGGAGCAGCAGGAATCAGTCCTCACTACCCTCCCTCCTCCCCTTGGAGTTGCAATCGTCTGCTTTACTTTTTTTGCAAATTTTTATGCTATCTTTTTAGCTATGTCATCTGACTGGCTAAGATGGCACCCTTGGGCGGGAAGAGGACCGCGCATGCGCGCTGCAATTCCCAAAGGCTTTCTTTGAAAGCTGGGGAAAATTGCTCCGCGAGGGCTCCGTCGGCGCCGACGTCACCCATAAGTGAGGACTGATTCCTGCTGCTCCTGGAGAACACCTGTTACAGGTGAGTAACTACGCTTTATTCCCTATCAATCAAGAAGCAACAGTAGTGTGAAGAAATGTGATACGCTGGGCAGCTTGCAAGTCATTTCTGACTGCCATTTCAATCAGGATCTCAGAGGGGGAGTAATAAAAAAAACAAAACATCTTGCATCTCACTAATGTATACAAATGTAAATGATATTCTTGTCTAATGGAGCCTCACTTTAATTTCTTGAAGTGCTCTTTACTTGGGCACCATTGTAGGAGAACTTGTAGACTACTTGCAGATTTAAAGGAAAGCAGTAGGCAGGCTTAGCATCTTACTGATTCTACAGACACTGAATCACGCAGGGCCTGGGAACTGTTCTCCTGAAAGCTGGACAAGTGTGAGGCAGACTGCCATCAGCTTTGTCCAGGGATCTAGCTAAGCTTGAAGAATGGTTGAGAATTTGGTAGGTCAGATTTAACGCTAAAAAGTGCAGGTTCACGCATTTGGGCTGCAAAAATCTAAGGGAGTGGTACAATATAGGTGGTGAAGTACTTCTGTCTATGAAAGAAGAGTAGGACATGGGCATGATTGTGATGATCTTAATATGGCTAAACAGGTAGGAAAAAGCAACGGCGAAAGCTAGAAGGATGTTTGGGTGCACAGGGGGAGGAATGCCCAGCAGGAAGGAAGAAGGTGATAGTATCTCTGTATAAGTCTTTGGTGAAACCTCATTTGGAGTACTGGGTGCAATTCTGGAATTCACACATTCAAAAGGATATAAATAGGATGGAGTCAGTGCAGAGGGTGGCTACCAAAATGGTCAGTGGCCTTTGACATAAGATATATGGGGACAGACTTAAAGATCTCAATATGTATACTTTGGAGGAAATGTGAGAGAGAGGACATAAGACAGAGATATTTAAATACCTCCATGGCATAAATGTACAGGAGAAGAGCCTCTTTCAATTGAAAGAAAGCTCTGCAACGAGGGGTCATAGGATGAAGGTGAAAGGGGATAGACTTAGAAGTAATATGCGGAAATATTTCTTTACGGAAAGAGTGGTGGATCCGTGGAATAATCCCCCAGTGGAGGTAGTAGAGACGAGGACAGTATCTGAATTCAAGAAAGCATGAGACAAACAGAAGATCTCTAAAGGACAAAAATAGACTGTAGTAGTTGTTATGGAAGGGCAGACTGGGTAAGCCATATGGTCTTTTTCTGCCATCATGTTTCTATGTAAAGGTGGCCTCTACCACACACAAAAATTATGGCCTTTCCCAGCTACAAAATCCAGTCTCAGGTAGTGTTGGACATAAATTCAACTGAAAGAACGTTCCTCCAGGAACATACCCTCACCGAAACAGAAACCTGGCAGGGGACTGCTCCCACTCACTCAAGGTGTGACCCTCAAGACTACTGGAGGGGGCAATGTCTCACTTCTCCAGTACAAACTCAGCAGGCCTGCCCACTGCTGGAGTTTTGAACTGCCTGGCGCTCCCTAGGGTTCTACAGCACAACACATGGTTCAAACAACTGTGACAGAAAGACATATATTGTCCCAAATCTATTGAGTGCCACTGGCATAAATGAACTTCCAAGCACATCTTAAGCACATCTTAAGTATATATTAGACCTTGTGCACTTCAGAAGATAACCACTGAAAGAAATATTTACAGTAAACGCTAGACAATGGAATCATATCCAATGTGCCCCGTCTTATGAGTGAGGCTCAGTCTTGTCATGGTATGTGCAAAACAAACCCATTTGGAAATTTTACCCCTGTGAAATGTGTAGGTGGGATCAGCATCAAGTACAGGACGAATGGGTTACAGGTGTGCCAGGTTCAACATGCTTACTCCAAGCTCCTACTATCTGCTGGGATTAGGCTACGCATCCAGAGAATGTGTACAGGGAACCAGAAAGGTGGGAGACAGAGGCACAGGAAGTGGAGTGAGGGCACCTAACCATCCCCCAGGACAGTGCCTAATGACGTTTAAATACTTACAGGGTATTAATGAACAAACAAACCTTTTGCAAAGAAAGCAAAGCTGTAAAACTAGAGGGCATGAAATGAAGCAGCAAGGAGATAAACTTAAAAGCAATGTCAGGAAATACTTTTTCACAGAAATGGCAGTGAATGCCTGGCATGCCCTCCCCGTGGAGGTTGTGGGGGCTAAACAGTGACGGAATTCTAAAAGACATGGGACACACACACAGAGGACCCCTTTATAGCAAGAGAATGGAATCAGAGCAAACTTAAATAACTTGTATACTTCAACAAATAGAAGGGAGCGACCTGCAGTGAGCAGCAGGCACCAATCTAGCCACCTTACTGGGCAGACTGGATGGACTATACTGGTCTTTATCTACCGTTATTTGCTATGTGATCACCCCCAGACTAGTGCTCCCTCCCCCACCCCCCCTTCGCTGGCTGGCATCAGCTGTTGGTACACAACTTGTGGGGAGTCAGGGATAAAATAGTACATACGTATTTGACAATGGGATGTTCGCATGCTGTTTGCTTCACGATACCTAAATACATTGGGCCCGATAGTCGAAGGGCATTTACACGGTTTGCAGCTTAGTAAACTGTGTAAATGCCTTAGATGGGGATATTCAATGGCACCTATACGGTTAGTGCCGTTGAATAACCCCATCTCTGTCCCCTACGTGCCCCATTGCTATCCGGCTAGCATCGGGGCTTGTTGGGGGCGTTCCAGGGCAGAGCGGAGGTGAGGTGGTGGCGGGTGATAACCGGGTAACAGCGATATTGCATGCTCCCCAGTTAGTGCTCTGTGCCGAAAAGATAGGTGAGGAAAACCTCACCTATCTACGGCACATGCGCTAATTGGGCAGCATGCAATATCGCTGCTGCCCAGTTAGCTTTGGCGGCTTCTGGGTTATGTGGCGATACCTGAATATTCAATGTCAGGGCCACATATGGCCCCGACATTGAATATCCATGTTTAAGGGTGGGTGGGCAGGGCTATGCGCCGACATGGTGTATAGCCCTGCCCAGAAGAAAATCAGGCCCATCCTCTCTTTACCAGCTAAAAGAACACACACTAGCAAAACTTCAGCAGGTTCATTAACCCAAGAAAATTGTTTTGAAAACCAACCCCCACATATTCCTGAGATGGACACAGGATACAGCAGCTGCTTCTCCTGTTTCCTTGCTCATTCTCTCATGGGAAGACTTTGATTTTCTCTGCCGGCTTCAGGAAATGAGCATCATAAGAACATAAAAACTGCCATCATGGGTGAGACCAATAGTCCATCAAGCCCAGAATTCTGTTTCCAACAGTGGCCAATCCAAGCAGGATCCCAAAAAGTAGACAGATTCCATGCTGCTTACCCCTACGGAAAAGCAGAAGCTTTCACCAAGTCTAACTTAATAATGGACTTTTCCTTCAGGAACTTGGCCAAACCTTTTTTACACCTAGCTACACTAACAGCTTTTACTACATCCTCTTGACACCAAATTCCAGAGCTTAATTATGCATTGAGTGAAAAATATTATCTCCAGGAACAAGCAGGAATGTAGTCCTCACATATGGGTATCATCGGTACCGACGGAGCCTGCGCCGGAATGCTCCCCAGCGTCCAATAAGAACGCTTTTGGGAGCATCCCTCAGCAGATGCGCGCTGCCTTCCCCCCTTTCCAACTGTCCCTCTTCAGTTCTTTGTTTTCCGCGGAGCCAACAGGACCTATTCCCTGTCACCGCAGAAAATTACATCTTTAAACCTCTTTCTGTGGTCGCGTTTGCCTACCGCACGACGCCTACCGGTACCACCAGTTCTTTTCTTCTAAAAAAACCCCCCAAAAAAGCGTTCAGCGTTTCTTTCAGAAATTTTCCTTTTTGGTGCTAGGTGCCATTTTGGGCACTAGGCCCCATTTTCCTAAATCATGGAAAAGCCAACTAGTGGCTTTAAAAAATGTACTAAGTGTGGTGGTACCATTTCTGTTACTGACACCCATGATTGGTGTCTAAAATGTTTAGGACCTGATCATTCTCCAACTAAATGTCTCTCCTGCATGGGGATGACCAAAAGAGGAAGACAGAACCGGGCTGCAAAGCTCGGTACCCTTTTTTCTTCAGATGCCAGATCCATTGCATCGACATCATCGAGGGCCTCTTCTTCCTCCCATGGATCTCAGGTAATTAAACATAAAAGCCGGTCCTCAAAGGGTAGCTCTCCTGCTAAGCATTGAGAGGCTGTTGGCATTGCCCTTGAGGGAACCACACCGGCAAAACAGCCCTGGCGGGAGGCTTCGGCTTCCAAAGCATCGATGGGGCTTCAGGATGTTCTTGAGGCCTCAACCTCGCAAGAACTACCTGTGCCATGCTCAGGGGTTCCGGCCGTCCTTACCGGTACCGAAACCCAGGCATCGGCAGCGTCGATAGACCAGAGGTTCCTCGCAATCGAGCGCAGTAGCGCAGCTCTTCTCTCGGCTGCGGTACCGGTGGTCCCAAGAGCACTGGTGCCGACATCGATACCGATGCCTGTACCGACACCAGTACCGACACCGGTGATGCCGGTACCGACGGTGCCGGCCCCGGTGCGAACTCTTCCTATGCCATCTCTGGCTAGAGGGGACAAAGCGGTACCAGCTCACCTCGGTACCAACTTCGATCGGTACCGGGATCGTGCTTTGCAAGAGCATCGGAATCAGGAATACTTTGAGTCCTCCGATTCCGAAGACTCTGACAATTCTACTGGCACTAGAGGGTTTCTTCTAGAAGATCCCTCTTCTCCCCAACGCAGAATGTCACCTCCAGAGGACATGTCTTTTCAGGATTTCATCCGTGATATGGCCAAAGGTCTTTCAATCACAGTAGCTCCTGAAGAAGAACTCAGAGCAAAAGGAATTGGAAATCCTCCAATATCCTAAAGCTCCCAAGGAGGCAGCTACACTGCCTATCCATGAAATTCTGCATAGCTTGATGCTCAGAATGTGGGAGACACCTCTGACCACTTCTCCTCACTCTAGGAGGCTTGATACTATGTATCGAGTTCCACCATGTCCTGGTTTTCAGAAAACCCAGCTGCCACACCATTGAATGGTAGTGGAATCAGCCATGTGTAGGATGAAAAGTGCAGAGACATGCATCCAATTCTGCAGGTCGTGAATGCAGGACTCTGGAAACTTTTGGACGCAGAACTTTTCAGGCTTGCATGCTTTCAGCTAGAATCAATTCATACATCCTATATATGGGAATGTTCCTTAAGGAAGTCACAGGAGACTTGGAACTTATGAGCCCTTTTCTCCCAGATGATAAGAGACAAGATTTTCCTGCTCTAGTTAAGCATGCTCAAAATGTCTCCACGTTTGTCAATCGTGCAGCTTTTGACTGCTTTGAATGCATCAGCAGAACTTCTGCTATTACCATTGGTGCACGACGGATTGCCTGGCTACAGGCATCAGATTTGGAGACTTGGGTACAGGACAAATTAGGCAACATTCCTTGCACAGGGGAGAATCTCTTCGGCAAGAACTGGCAGGAAAAGGCGAATGAGTTAGATGCTGACAATTCTACCTTAGATAGATTGTCAAAGTCTACAGCCACTCCAGCCAAAAGGAAGCCTTATAAAAAACCCTCTTTTAGCAAAAAGAGGAAGTTTTAGCCTTCCTATACCCAGCAGGCTTCAGGTCAGGTTGCTCAAAAGGGACAACCTAGACAACAAAAGAAACCAAAAGGACCGAGAGCCCAACCAGCTCTCCAGGTTCAGCCCCCTCAAGGGCTTTGACTCCTTCCCAGAGAGCTTCGCCTTCATGCCTCTGAGGGGTCCCCAACCCCCCAATATTCCGGGCAGGTTATGCCACTTTATCAACAGATGGCACCAAATAACAGCAGAAGATTGGACTTTGTCCATTGTAGGAGAGGTGTACAAACTTCATTTTCACAGCATACCCCCTCCTACAATTCTAAAACAGTTTAATTTTCAAACCTCTGCAGACAATCTGATAGATTACGAGGTCTCTACACTTCTTGCCCAAGGGGCAATAGAAGAAGTACCCATTTTTCAACAGGGAACAGGGTTCTACTCCCCCTATTTTCTTATCCCAAAGAAAACAGGGGGACACAGACCCATTCTAGACCTCAGAGAACTGAACAAATATCTGTTTCAAGAGAAATTCAAAATAATTTCTCTAGGAACTCTTCTGCCATACCTTCAAGGTCAGGACTGGCTTTGCTCTCTAGACTTAAAGGATGCATACACACACATTCTCATCCATCCAGATCACAGGAAATTCTTACGTTTCCTTTTCAGGGGAAGACATTTCCAGTACAGGGTTCTTCCTTTTGGTCTGGCTTCAGCACCAAAGGTGTTCACGAAATGCATGGCAGTAGTAGCAGCATTTCTACGGACCCTGGGCATTTTTGTCTTCCCTTACTTAGACAACACGCTCATTCAAGCTTCAAGCAGAGGCCAGCACTACACATTCTCGTACAATGCGAATCCTCCAATATTTGGGATTGGAAATCAACTTTCCGAAGTCTCAACTAGTTCCTTCCCAATGCCTAGAATTCATAGAAGCCTGTCTGGATACCAGGCAGGCGAGCGCTTTCCTTCCACAAGCCCAGTGTTTTCGCATTATGCAGCTAGCTTCCCAAGCAGCAGGAAAATCCTCCCTCACGGCTCGGGAACTACTGCAGCTACTGGGACACATGGCATCCACAGTTCATGTAGTCCCATATGCTCACCTCCACATGCGAGCAGCTCAGTGGACCCTCTCCACACAGTGGACACAGGCCACGGGCAATTTGTCGGACAAAATAACAGTCTCTCAAAGACTAATTTTGTCCCTCCAATGGCGGCAATCACTAGA
Source organism: Ichthyophis bannanicus (assembly GCA_033557465.1). Classification (NCBI taxonomy): domain Eukaryota; kingdom Metazoa; phylum Chordata; class Amphibia; order Gymnophiona; family Ichthyophiidae; genus Ichthyophis; species Ichthyophis bannanicus. The sequence goes on from CM066043.1 coordinate 116,750,953, forward strand.
AAATCTGACAGTGGGGTCTCCTTTCCATCAACCCCTTTTTCAGGCCACCCTAACAACAGATGCCTCACAGGTGGATTGGGGGGCACACCTGGATCATCTCTCTACCCAGGGCACCTGGACTCCACAGGAGGTAGGTTTACACATAAACCTCCTGGAATTAAGAGCAATTTATTTAGCTCTTCGAGTGTTCCACGCCCAGCTTAGCTACAAGACAGTCTTGGTCCAGACGGACAATCAGGTAGCCATGTTCTATGTGAACAAGCAGGGCAGAACCGGCTCTCTGTCATTATGCAACGAAGCTTTACGACTATGAGCCCTTGCCAGAGAGCACCAAATTCACCTTCTAGTGGTATATCTTCCAGGCATTCAAAACCTTTGGGCAGACAAACTCAGTCGAGTATTGCTACCTCACGAGTGGTCACTCCACCTAGACCAGGTGGCAAAGATATTTCATCTCTGGGGTACTCCAGACATAGACCTCTTTGCAAGTCCACTGAATGCCAAACTTCCCCGGTTCTGTTCCAGGATACCGGCACACCACTGTCAGGCAAGGGATGCCTTCGTCCTTCACTGGGGTTAGGACTTCCTTTATGCTTTCCCACCCATTCCCCTCATTCCCAAAACACTCTTCAAGCTTCAGAGAGACAGGGGTCGCATGATTCTCATTGCACCACGATGGCCACGCCAGGCGTGGTATTCCCTGTTTCGGAATCTCTCTCAAGCGGCACCTCTGGAGTTAGGGCACACTCCAGATCTCCTTTCTCAGGAGAACGGGACACTATGGCACCCAAATCCCCAGTCCCTGCACCTCACGGCCTGGTTGCTGAAGGCTTAGACCTCCAAGATCTCAACCTGTCTCAGCAGGTAAAAGATATCCTTCAAGCTTCTAGGAAACTTTCCACAAGAAGATCTTATGCCTTCAAGTGGAAACGTTTTACCATATGGTGCTCCAGGAGGGGATTAAACCCTCCGATTGTACCCTTAGAATCGATACTGGAGTATCTTCTTCACTTATCGAATTCTGGGTTAAAGACCAATTCGGTAAGAGTCAATCTTAGTGCAATTGCAGCTTCTTATAAGCCTCTGAATGGACAACCAATTTCCTCTCATCCACTCATATCAAGATTTATGAGAGGCCTTTTATTAACTAAACCTCCCATCAAGTCACCACTGGTGGCATGGGTTCTAAATCTAGTTCTCGGGCAGCTCATGAAGCCGCCTTTTGAGCCTTTAGCCACTGCAGCCCTTATGTTTTTGACCTGGAAGGTCATCTTCCTAATTGCAATCACCTCTGCCCGTCGCATCAGTGAATTGCAAGCTTTAGTGGCTGATCCTCCTTATACTAGGTTTCATCATGATAAGGTTGTTCTTCAAACTCACCCTCATTTTATGCCAAAGATAGTTTTGCCTTTTCATTTAAATCAATCAATTTACCTTCCTGTATTCTTTCCCAGGCCTCACGCCTCTAATGCAGAAAGAAACCTTCATACTTTGGATTGTAAAAGGGCTTTAGCCTTTTACATACAAATAACACAGCAACATAGAAAGTCTTCACAACTTTTTATAGCTTTTGACCCTAGTCATTTGGGACTTCCAGTCTCCAAAAGAACTTTATCTAAATGGATTGCCCAATGCATATCCTTTACTTATGAGAGTAAGGGTCTTCCTCTTCAGAACCATGTCACAGCTCATAATGTGAGAGCCATGGCAGCTTCTATGGCTAATCTCCACTCTGTGTCTATCGATGACATTTGTCAAAGCAGCCACCTTCACAGCCCACTACTGCCTAGATAAAGCCTCCCGTCGGGATGCCTTCTTTGGCCAAGCTGTTCTTCAAAACCTTTTTCAAACATAAACCAACTCCTACCCACCAACCCTGGTAGGATGCCAGAGATCCATGGGAGGAAGGATCTTCACCCTTGACGGTGGCACCTTCCTGGGGCTATCTCCCTGGCATCTTCAGCTAGGGAGTCCCCATATGTGAGGAGTACATTCCTGCCTGTTCCTGGAGATAGCGTAGATACCCACCTGTTACAGGTGATCTCCGGGAACATCAAGAATTTAGTCCTCACAACCCACCCACCTCCCCTAGGAGTTGTCTCTCTCTCTCTCTCTTTGTCTCTTTCCTCTCTCCCTCTATTCTTTCACTCAGCTACAAACTTAACTGAAGAGGGAAAGTTGGAAAGGCGGGAAGGCAGCGCGCATGTGCTGAGGGATGCTCCCAAAAGTGTTCTTATTGGACACTGGGGAGCGTTCCTGCGCAGGCTCCGTCGGTACCGACGATACCCATATGTGAGGACTAAATTCCTGCTATTTCCGGAGATCACCTGTTACAGGTGAGTAACTACGCTTTCTCCTGCTTGTTTTAAATGTATTACTTAGTAACTTCATGCATGTCTCCTAGTCTTGTACTTTCTGAAACAATAAACCGCCAATTCAGCTTTACCCGTTCCACTCTACTCAGACTTCAGTAGATCTCTCCAGTATCATATCTCCCCTCAGCCATTTCTTTTCCAAGCTGAAGAGCCCTAATTTCTTTAACCTTTCCTTATAGGGGTCACCATTCTCACCAACTAGAATTGCACACAGCACTCAAGATACGGTGAGGCCAGTGCAAGAATATGAGGCTCCCTAGGTGAGTTTCATTCCTGCTGCCCACCCTGCCCCCACTGTCACTGCTACCGCCCCTCTCTGGGACCTGCAGCAGCAACAAATATTGCTAAATAGCGACACAGTGCTTATCGTAAACTCCAGCGCCGTGTCACTGTTCCTGCATCCGTCCCCAGTGCAGACTTCCTGTTTGCATGGGGGCCCAAGCAGGAATTTTGCATCAGAGAGGGCAGGAACAGCGACACAGCACTGGAGTTTATGGTAAGCACTGCATCGCCGTTCAGAAGCAATAGCCACCACTACAGGTCCTGGAGAGGGGCAGCGGAAGCAGCAGTGGGTGACCTTCTCATCACTGGCGGTCTAGGCAACTGCCTAGTTTGCCTAATGGTAGCACCGGCCCTGAGGTACAGTTATACCATGGAGCAATACAAAGGCATTATGGTATTCTTTGTTTGATTCTCTGTTCCTTTCCTAATAATTCTTAACAATCTGGGTTTTTTTGGCCGGTTAGGCACACTGCACAGAAGATTTCAATGTATTGTCCACAATGATGTCTAGATAATTTTCCTGGTTGGAATCATGTAGCTGTAATTTGGATTATTTTTTCCTACATGCTTGACTTTGCACTTGTCCACATGAAATGTCATCTGTCATCTGGATTCCCAGTCTTGTGATCTCACAGGGTCCTGCTGCAATTTCTCACAATCCGCTTGTGATTTAACAACGTTTAATAATTGTAATTGTCTGCAAATTAGATTGCCTCACTGGTTGTCCCTGTTTGCAGTTAATTTATAAATATGTTAGAAAGCAGCGGGACCAGTACAGATTCCTGAGGCACTCTGGTATTTCCCTTTCTCCATTAAGAAAACTGACCATTAAGCCCTACTCTCTATCTTTTAGCCAGTTCCCAGTCTGCATAAAGGACATTGCTTCCTATCCCATGACGTCTTGAATTTTCTCAGGAGTTTCTCATGAGGGACCCGTCAAAGGCTTTCTGAAAATCCAGACACACTATGTTAACTAGCTCACCTTTATCCACGTGTTTATTTACTTAAAAAAGTGTAGCAGACTTCCCTGGACTAAATCCATGTTGACTTTGTCCAATTAAACCATGACTATATGTGCAATAATTTTGCTCTTTTGAGAGTTTCTACCAGTTTACCTGGGGGGCATTTCTCCAAATGAGCTAGTTTTGCGAATACCATGACATTCATGAAACTCACTTCTAAGTCAGAGTATGTAGCAGTGAGAGAAGATTCATGGTCTGTAGTTTCCTGGATCACCCCAGAACCCTTTATAAAAACTGGTGTTACATTTGCCACTCTCCTTCACTGTAGATGATTTTAATAATAGGTTACCAATTACTAATAGTACACCTACAATTTCATTTTGGAATTCTTTTTGGTACACCATCTGGTCCCTGTCTCTGTCCTCTACTCTGTCCTATCTTATAAATGGCGTTCTTTTCTTATTTCCCTAAATGATGTAGTATTGTAAACCGCTCTAATACCTTTTGGTCTGAGCGGTATATCAAATTCAAATAAACATAAACATAAACATAAACATACTCTCTAGTTTGTCAGTTTGGCCTATTGCATCTTCCATATTAATTGACATTTGTTTCTGTTCCTCCAAACCATCACCATTAAATACCATTTATAGCATGGGTTTCTCCTTTATATCCTTCTCAGTAAAGACTGAAGCAAAGAATTAAATTTAATCTCTCTGCTATAGACTTGTCCTCTCTGGGTTCCTCTTTTACCCTTATATCATCTAATGCTCAAATTGACTCCCTCACAGACTTCTTGCTTCAAATGTACCCAAGAAAGTTTTCATTTTGAGGTTTTCCCTCTATGGCCGGCTTCTTTTCACATTCTCCTTTTACCTTCCTTATCATTGTTGTGCATCTAACTTGTAAGTGCTTATGCTGTCTCCTATTTTTTCATTTGGATTCATTTTCCATTTTTTTAAAGATGTTCTTTTAGCTATCATATCTCTTTCACCTCACCTTTCAACCATGCTGGCTGGCCTTCCTTCTACCATTTTTAATGCATGGAATACCTTTGGTCTGGGCTTCCAAGATGGTATTTTTAAACAGTGTCCAGGCCTGATATGAATTCTTAACATTTGAAGCTGCTTCTTTTATTTTTTTCTAATCATTTTCCTCATTTTATCATAGTCTCCCTTTTGAAAGTTAAATGTTAGTGCAGTAGATTACCTTGATGTCCTCTCTCTTATTTATTAAATCAAATTTGATCATGTTATGATCACTCTTGCCAGGTAGTCCCAGCCACATCAACTCTTGTGCCAGATTCTGCATTCCACTAAGAACTAGGTCCAAAATAGCTCCTCCTTTTGTCAGTTCCTGAAGCAGCTGCTCCATGAAACAGTCATTGATTTCATCTAGAAACCTTTGGGCCGATATTCAAAGGGGTTTAACTATTTTGTAGGAACTACTAACCAGATAATTCCCTCAGAGGGCTATTCAGCAGCACTAACTGGAAAGTGCCGCTGAATATCCCCTCTGACCACTTGCGGCACTGTCTGGACAGTGCTGTGGCGGTTCATGGATGGAGCAAGGGCAGTCTCATCAGTAATCTGGTTAGTGGCAATTTTTCAGTCCACTAACTAGATTAGTGCCTGTATAAAGTTAGGACAGGTCAGTGGCTGTGCTAATGTAGCATTATTTGCTATCCAGTTAGCAGCTGAATTACACCACCAACTGGATAGCAAATACATTCAGCGGCAAAGCTGGATATTTAGTGCTGGATTGGCTCTGGCACTGAATATCCATTTCAGTTTGAGCCATGGTGGCTAGGAGCTTTAAAAATGCTGACCGCCATAGATGAATATTGACTCATTTTTCACCCTAGCATGTCCTTTTGTGACATTGATACAGGAGGAATGGAAATCACTCATTATTACCGTGTTGCTAATTTTGTTAGTTATCCTAATTTCTGTTAGCATTGCATCATCTGTCTGTTTTTTTTCTGGCCAGGTGTATGGTGCTACACCCCCACTACTATGACCTTCTCCTTCTAACATGGAATTTATATCCATAAAGATTCTACAGTGCATTTTATTTCCTGCAGAACGTTTATCCTGTTTGACTTAATGAAGTCTTTAATATATAGCGCAGTTCATCAAATTTGATCTACCCTATCATTGCAATATAATTTGTACCCTGGTATCACAGTGTTCCATTGTATCCTCCTTACACCAGGTGTCTGCAATGCTAATTAAATCTATACTCAGTTTTATATATTTTAAGTCTCCTATATTATTTTGTAGACTTCTAGCAGTGGTAATCAGACATTTCAAAGCATGAATTTTTGTTTGCATATACAACCTGCTTTATAGTTAACAGGCATAATTATTCGGCTACTTTACAACTTTTCTGTTGGGATGCTCTAATGTGCCTGTTTCCCATGAAGATGCCTCATGCAGAACTATGCACTCCTGAACAACTGTTGGATTTCCCCATGATCTACTTTAAAAGCTGTTCCATCTCCTTTTTAAAGATTATTGCCAGCAACTTGGTTCCACTTTGGTTAAGATAGAGCCCTTTTTTTTTTTGAAAAGGTGTCACGCTTCCCAAAATGTTGCCAAGTTCCAAACAAATCTAAATCCCCTCTTCCCTGCCCCATCATCTCATCCATACATTGAGACTTTGGAGATTTAACTGTTTCTGGGTCCTACCCATGAAAGAGGGAGTGTTTCTGATAATGGGTTTGGGTTTCAACTTTCTACCCAGTGGCTTAAATTTTCTTCCAGAGCCTCCCTCTTTGACCTTTCTATGTCATTGGTACTCTCATCGCCATTACGGTCCAAGTGACGAGTGAGGTTTGCCACCTATGCACCAGGCAAGTTAAGCTAACAAGCAATCCTTACTTCTTCCAACCACAGAGCTATTTATAGTCCTAATGATTGAATCACCCACTATAACAAAAGTGCTAACCCTTCACTCCTGTATACATGCCTCTGGCAATATCCTTGATACAAGAGGATATTGCATCACCTTGAGGACAAGTTCTAGCTACAGGGTCTATTCCTGCCGCTCTAAGGTGATGTTCTTCTTCCAGATGACCTTTCTTCTCCAAGACAGCACACAGGCTGCCAGACTGGAGGTAGAGCATAAAGAACAAAAAATTAAATGTTGGAAAATTAGCCTTGAGGGACATTCCCTTCTCGCAAACCCTCTTCCATTTTAATCCATAATAGGCTGCCATTGGGTGCCATTTATTAATGTGGATCATCGAGCGTTGAAACAGGACATATGAAATTGAATGTCCTAAATGCAGTGCTGTGTTCGCTGTTTTTGCCACGAAGCTTTGGAAGGCGTTCCCGACACCCAGGGGTGGCCCAAGGGGGGTGCGGGGCCATGTGCGGAGACTCGGTGCGGGGCCTCTTTTGCATAAGGACCTCATTTGCATAAAGATTTGCATAATGTTACCATACACTAACTTTTAGTAAACATGTCTCTTATTGAGTGTATGGATAAAGAAAGACTAAAAGATTTCTACATTACTATAATCCAGTGCCAACCGCCAGGCACATTAGGAACTACTACAAACACTGCCCATTTAGAACCCATAGCAAACCCGCCGTATCATAACAACACTACCAGGACTCACAAAGCACCAGACCCTACCTATCAAAAGGCAACACTGCAAATATTAAACCAATACATTTCAGAGAATAGCAATACATGACCTACTGGGGAAAGAGAACAAGTGGCAATGTCAAATAGGAATTACATAAACAGAATACCTCAGCTCAGTTACACATGCAGAACATACACCATCACCAAACAAGGAATCACAATTTAGAAACAGGAAGACAATAATTAAACTGGGAACCCCAAAAGCCAAACTTGGAATGTACAACAATACTGTAGAAATAAAACTATAAATTAATTTCCTCTTCTACTAAACAAAGCGCAGACGTTAATGATGCACATTTCCCAGAGCTGACATATTCCAGTTAATAAATTCAAAATAAAGAGATATCTTTCTACCTTTTGTGCATTTTTTTCAGTTGCAATTGCTCCAGCTACTTTCTTCTGGTTTCTTCGTGTCTTCTGCTAATTCTCCATCGTCTGCTGTCCATTTGTCCTTTCTTCTCTCTTCTAGTTTTTTTCCATTCTCTCTCTACATTTGCTTTAACAAACTAATCTGTCTCCTTTTGCTCTTTCCTCATTCCTATTTCATCCACTCAAATTTTACCCCTCCATCCTCAATCCCCACTTACTCTCCCAATACCCGGTCAATTGTAGATTTTTCTTCCCTCCCACACAAAATATTTTTCCCCTGTCCATTTCACTCTCCAAGCCCCATCCCATTCTAATCCTCCCCCAACATCAGCTCCCTTCTAGTTCCAGCCCCACCCAGCATCCACTCCCTTCTAGTCCCCGCATCAGCCCATTTCCAGTCCTAGCTCCCCCATCCATTTCCAGTCCTATCAGAGTCCCTCCATCAACTCATTTCCAATCCTAGCCCCCCATCAGCACATTTCTAGTCCTTTCCTAGCCCCACCATCAGCCCATGTCAAATCCTAGCTCCCCTCCACTCAGCCCATTTCCAATCCATGTCCCCCATGAGCTTACTTCCAGTTCTAGCCCCTCCATGAGTCCATTTCAATCCAAGCCCCCACCACAGCCCATTTCCAATCTTACTTCCCCCCATTAGCCCATTTCCAGTCCTATCCTAGCCCCTCCATCAGCCCATTTCCAGTCCTAGCTCCCTCCCCTCACGGCTCATTTCCATTCCAAGCCCCCCTCCCCATCAGCTATTTGCAGTTCAAGCCCCCCTTTCCACTCGACCCATTTCTATTCCAAGCCCCCGTCCACATCAGCTATTTGCAGTTCAAGCCTCCCCTTCCACTCAGCCCATTTCCAGTCCTAGCAACCCCCCCAACCCATTACCAGTCCTAGCCCCCCATAGCCCATTACCAGTTCTAACACCCCATCAGCCCACTTCCAGTCCTAACCCCATCAGCCCATTTCCAGTCTTAGCCCCCCCCATAGCCCATTACCAGTCCTAACCCCCCCATCAGCCCACAGCCCATTACCAGTCCTAACCCCATCAGCCCACCTCAAGTCCTAACCCCCCCATCAGCCCATTTTCAGTTTTAGCTCCCCCCCATTGCCCATTATTAGTTCTACCCCCCCATAGCCCATTACTAGTCCTAACCCCCCATTAGCCCACTTCCAGTCCTAACCCCCTATCACCCCATTTTCAGTCTTAGCTCCCCCATAGCCCATTACCAGTCCTAACCCCCCCCCCCATCAGCCCACAGCCCATTACCAGTCCTAACCCCCTTCCCCCCATCAGCCTAGGGAAAGTTTAAAATAAAAAAAAAAAAGCTGGCTGCTTCCGCTGCCGCCAGGGCAGCAGCAGAATCGAGTGTCCTGCACCCCCCCCCCCCTGCCCGACAGAGCCCTCCCTCCCGGCATCAGTCCCTCGGCACAGCTTTCAGAGCCGCGAAGGGAGAGTTTCTCCCTCACGGCTCTGTTAAGCCCGTGGGCGCTAATAGGAAATGGGCATTTCCTGTTTCCCATCAGCCCTGGCAGGCTTAACAGAGTCACAAAAGGGAAACTCTCCCTTCGCGGCTCTGAAAGTTGCGCCAAAGGGACTGATGCAGGGAGGGAGGACCGGCGGGGTCCCGCTGGACACTCGATTCTGCCGCTGCCACAGCAGCAGTGGCAGCAGCCAGCTTTTTTTTAAATTTTAAATTTACTTTTAAAGCAGAATGTTCTTTGTGCGTGGCCCCCTCAAACGCGGGGCCCTATGCAAAAAACATTCTCGCTAAATGGACGAGCCGGCCCTGCCGACACCATGGGATTTGTCAAGGGAAGTTCCTCTACATGGAAGATTGTTTGTGGGGAGTCATCTTCTCAAGATAAGTGCATGGAAGTCTCTGAACTTTCTTATTTTTGATTATGGAGTTCACCGCAATAATTAGAAATGTTTATACTTAGTCTCACAAGAGTTTTTGAATATTTTAATTGTGTAGGGGCACGAATTGGTGTGCTTTTTTATCACGATTGAACTATAGGTTTTGTATTATAACAGCCTGTTATTGATTAAAATGGAAGAGGGGCTGCGAGAGGGGAATGTCCCTCAAGGCCAATTTTCCAACATTCTATTTTTTGGTTTGGGTCATTTAACTATAGGGCCTTGCTATATTGGTTTTTGAGACTGGAGGTAGGACATCTCTGTTATGTCCCTGAAGGACTCCTGTTATACCTCTCTGCCTCAGCTGCTCCATGTCTACCACTCTAGCCCCATAGGTCGGACCTGTTCTCTGAGACCTAGGAACACTTTGCACCAAGTGCTCACATATGATCTCTCACCAGCTGATAGATAATCCTACATGTGCCACTCAGTGCAAAAGAGTAGATAATTCAACAAAATTAAGATGCGGACAGCAATCCAGCAGTGAGTTGGAGGTTATTAGCTATTTAGAATTGCTAAGGGAACAGGGATGTTCACATTTTTAGGCTGTTGGCCTATTTTATATTTGCTTGTCAGTGATCTGCATAAGGACTACAATTAATCTATTTATAAGGATGTGGTTACTCACTGGCAGATATAAATACCTAATTGACTCTTGTTTTGGAAAACAAAATTCCCTGCTGGTGTCTCAAATCTGAAGTTGTTATTTGCAGAAAGTGGGTGTGTGACACGTGCCATAAAATGTGTGCCTTCAGATCCTCTGCAGTTAGAACGAGTACAGGGCTGTGGAATTGGGACCTAATGGGTCACAATGTCCTCTGCTGGGAGGCATATGCAGATGAGCCTTCTGGGCAAATATGAACAGACTGTGGTGGTCAGGGCTGGACAGGAAATGCAGATTCAGAGACAGTATCTGGATAGCCTCGGACTCTGATTATCTGCATTTGCAGTCAGTGGCGGTGGCTATATGCTTAGTGGCAATCCGCATAAACCTAAGACAGTCCATGCAGATCCTAAGCCACATAGCAGCACTGGAAATTGACTCTATCCAGATATAAGCTAGCTCCCCCCAGCTCTGTCCCAGCACTATCTGCATAGTGCCGTGGTGGTCAGAGGAAATATAGAATAGCACTATTCGGATACTGAGCTCACCAGGACTTATCTGGTTATCAGGTCCTGCTTATCAGATAAGCACTTTTGAATATCAGGCCCACTGTTTAGAAGCCCACTCCGCTACAAAATTGTATTGATAAACTTGTATTACCAATATCTATTTTGCCTATAGTTGACACTGATGGGGACGGAGATGGCTCACATGAATAAGGGGTACTGATGTCTATAAATGTATTCATAAGGAAAGGAATGGAAAATAAAACAAAGGATATTATAATGCCTCTGTATCACTCCATGGTGCGACCGCACCTTGAATATTGTGTGCAATTCTGGTCGCCTTATCTTAAAAAGGATATAGCGTTATTAGAAAAGGTACAGAAAAGAGCCACCAAAATGGTAAATGGGGTGGAAGGATACCTCTATGAGGAGAGGCTAAAAAGGTTAGGGCTCTTCAACCTGGAAAAGAGACGGCTGAGGGGAGATATGATAGAGGTCTATAAATAAATGAATGGATAGGAACGGGTAAACGTAGATTGATTGTTTACATCATCAGAATATAGAAAGACTAGGGGACATGCAATGGAGCTACAGGGTAACCTATTTAAGACTAATAAGAGAAAATATTTTTTCACTCAACATGTAATCAAACTCTGGAATTTGTAACCGGAGGATGTAGCAAAATCTGTTAGTGTAGCTGGGTTTAAAAAAGATTTGGACAAGTTCCTGGAGGAAAGGTCCATGAATCATTATTAAAAGGGACCCAGGATATCACTGCTTGACCCAGTGCAAGCATTGTGGAACCTGTGTCTTTTGGGGAAATTGCTAGGTACTTATGACCTAGACTGGCCACTGTTGGAAACAGGATACTGGGCTTGATGGACCTTGGTCTGACCCAGTATAGCATATCTTATGTTCTTATGCTTTGGAAAAAGTCTGATTTTATTCTCAAGCTTTGTCCGCTTTGCATATTTGTTCCTTCCCGCCCCCGAGCCAGTTCGCCCTGGTGTTGCTCCTTGGGTCCATTTGTTTATTTTTTTCCTTAGTTTTTCATCGAGATTCCCTTGACTGGCATTCATGCCCTTTTTCAGCCGAAGGCCTTGGACCCCCTTTTTTCAATGGCCTGCAGTGGTTTCAAAAAGTGTGACTAGTGTGGCAAAATGATCTCACTCACTGACCCACATGACTGCTGCCTTTAATGCCTTTGTCCAGAGCACAATGACTCTGACTGTGAATTCTGCAGAGCCATGACCCCAAAAGCCTTAAAGAGCCACCATCAGCAGCAGGAAAAGTTCTTCCTCTGTGCTCCGTGAAGTCCCGAGGTTGCAGTTCCTCTGAGCAGAAGTCCCCAGAGTTGAAGCATAGGAAGAAAAAATCCTTGAAGACTACCTCAAAGGACGGATCCGGGAAGAAGGTGAAATCTTACCCCAGGTCCCGCAGTCCCAGGCCTAAGTCCGGGGAGTCGGGGCAGGAGCGGGCCACCAAGATGCCCCGCAATGAGTCGTTGGCTCCCGCCGACTGGCCTCGAGCCTCCAAGGCCATCCTCATCGAGGACTATCTCTGTACAGTACTGACACCGGGCCTGACATCCTTGGTACCCGTGTCGAAGGCTGTAGAACCAACTGGCATGGAGACCAGAATGGTAGCCCTAGAGAGCAGAATATCTGCCCTAGTGACCATGCAGTGGATGTTTATGTCCAGCTCGTCTGGTTCATCCGCCCCCAATAATGAGACCCTTGAATCAAGGGCTTCCCTAGACATCAAACTGGTCCTCGATTGCTATCGACCTCGAGAGAGCCCCTGGTCCTCGAGACACCAGTCCTCCTTGTCGAGTGCCCGCAGCTTGGACCGATGATTCTGCAGAGGTCATGCACTGCAAAGAGTGGTCCTTGACTGAGGTGATCATGCAGCATCAGTCGTACTTGGACTTTGAGTCCTAATGGGAGACCTAGGATGAAACGTCCCCGGACATTAGGCACTACCATAACATGCCCTCGGACGGATCTACCCCGGTGACCTGACACCATTCCCCTCCTGAGGATGTGGTATTCCTTGATTTTATGAGGGATATGGCCAAGGCTCTTGCTATCAAGACCAAAGCCAAGGAGGACCTGCGAACCGAGGAATTGGAGATCCTTCAATATGAGGCACTCCCAAAGGAAACCCTTACGGTCCCAGTGACCCCGATCCTAGACTGCCTCCTCTTACGTATGTGGGAAACATCAGTGTTGGTATCAATTGTTAGCAGGTGCCTTGATGTCATGTACTGAGTATGCCAAAAGCTAGGGTTCCAAAAGATCCAGCTTCCCCACAATTCCATGGTTGTGGAGTTGGCTATGTGTAGGCTGAAGAGCCAAAATACCTTTTTGTCGGTGCCATCTGGCAGGGAGGCCCGAACCCTCAATGTCCTTGGCTGGAAAGCCTTTCAGGGCTCGATGCTAACATGCTGAATCCAATCCTACCAACTCTACATCGGCATGTACCTGAAGGAACTATCGCAGGAGCTCAGGGGATTCTTGGCAGGCCTAGAGTGCGAACCTCTGCAGAGGTTCAAGACTGTAACCTCGGCAATAAAAGAATGTTCGAAGTTTCTGTCCCAAGTAGCCTATGATGGCTTTGAGTCATTGGCCAGGGTGGCTGCCACCAGTATTGGGGCACGACGCCAAGCATTGCTTCAGTCATCCAACCTGGAGCAATGGGTACAGAACAAACTAAGAAATGTCCCCTGCATAGGTGAAAACCTATTCGGGAAGCCCATGGCGAATAAAGCAGTGGAGATAGAGACAGAGTATATCTCAAAGAAGATCTTGGTGCAATCCCAGAAGAAAACCCTGGGGAAAAGCCCTTCTTCCCAAGGAAGAAAGGGAGCTTTGGTAGCACTCCGCAATTCCAGGCCTTCTTGGTCCCTCAGCAGGGTCAACAACAGAAGGGCTAGGGACATGGTTCCAGAAAACAAAAAGCCCTGAAGCTCCAGGCACCAGCTCAGGCCCAGCCTGGGGGAAACTTTTGACTGCCTGGGCGCAACCTCCACTCCCCCAGGAGGTCCTCTGCTGCTCACAAGGGGGTGCCTAGCCCTGTTTGCCCACAGGTGGACAGCCATCACCACCAATACCTCAGTGTTTCGAGTGGTCAAGGAGGGTTACCTCCTCCACCTACATTGGCCACCACCCTTGTACTTCCCGGGAGAACCCACCAGGTCTCTCCTCCACCAAACCCTGCTCTTCACTGAGCTAGCAGGACTATTCCGGGACAGAGCAGTGGAGCCAGTGCCACAACCTCTCTGGGGCACCAGCTTCTACTCCAGCTTCCTCATCCCCAAGAGGACTGGGGGCCTCAGGCCCATCCTGGACCTGCGAGAGCTCAACAAGTTTCTGGTCAGGGAGAAGTTCAAGATGCTCTCCCTTGGAACACTACTGCCATTCCTCCAGCAGGGAGATAGGATGCGAGTGTAGGCATTCTTTAGGTCTAAGGAGCAAAGCCACATTCACCCAAGCCACAGAAAATACCTTTTGGTTTGTGGTGGGGGGACAGCACTACCAATACAAGGTGCTGCCCTTTGGTCTGACCTCATCTCCAAAGGTCTTCACAAAGTGCCTTGCAGTGGTCGCAGCCCACCTCAGGCTTCAAGGGCCTTCATCTTCCCTTATTTGGATGATTGGCTCATAAAGGGAGACACAGCTACAGAGGCACAATTTATTTATTTTAATTTATTTAACAGGTTTTGTATACCGCCTTATCCTATAATCAAAGCAGTTTACATGATAAACATGATACATGGCAAGTTATACATTACATAGTCGTGTGGGGTGGAGGGACATGTGGGAGGTTCTTGGTAATAACTTATTTACAGAGAGGCGTATATACAATATTTACAAGACAGTGTCATGAGTTGAGGCAGCTGATTTTGTCAGGGGGGGAGGAGTCAATGAGAGGAGGGGGAGTTGTGAATTAAGTAATGGCTCCGTAGTGTTCTGTGAAGAGGTGGGTTTTGAGTTTCTTCCTGAAGTCTTTGGCATCAGAGGTGGCTCTCAGGTCATCTGGAAGGGAGTTCCAGAGGGCCGGTGCCGCTAATGACAGTGCTCTTGCAGATGTGGATTGGGTGGTTTTAGAGTAGATGCTAGGGGTCTGAATGGTGTCCAGTCTGTTATGTCGTCTGGGTCTTGTGCTTATGTTTGTGTTGATAAGTCTCTTGAGAATGTCTGGGGATAAGTTGTGCTGGATCTTGTGTATGTTAAGAGCTGTTTTGAATTTGATCCTGGAAGTGATCGGCAGCCAATGCATTTGGTTCAGTAGGGGAGTGATATGTTGGTGTTTTGATGATCCAGTGATAATGCAGGCAGCAGTGTTTTGCGCCATCTGTAGGGGTCAAATTGTATGTTTAGGTAGTCCATGAAATAGGGTTTTGCAGTAATCCAGTACGGGTGTGATTACTGCTTGGCAGGCTGTTCTAAAGTGTTCTTGACTAAGGAGAGGTTTGAGTCTGCTTATGATGGCCATCTTGTGGTATGCACTTCTGGCTGTCTTGTTAATGTGGGTTTGGAAGTTCAGGTTCCTGTCCAAAGTTACACCCAGGTACTTTTCATCTTTCTTAATGGGTATAGTTGCATTGTGTAGGGAGATGCATTGTGTAGGGAGATGAATTGTGGGGGGAAAAAAGGAGCCACTGGATGCATTCTAAATGCCCTGCAGCACCTGGGGTTTGTCATAAACTACCCCAAGTCCCACCTCACTCCAGCTCAGTGCCTAGAATTCATAGAAGGGGCATATCTGGATATCCTTCAGGCAAAAGCCTTCCTCCCTCAGGAGAGGTCAGAAAGCCTCAGGGAATTAGTCGCAGAGGTGCAATGGTCCAGGACACTATATGCCTGGCTTCTCCTCCTCTTGCTGGGACACATGACCTCCACGGTCCATGTGACACCAAATGCCCACCTGCACAAGAGAGCAGCCCAGTGGTGCCTCTGCTCTCAGTGGGCCCAAGCCACAGGCAGGCTCAAGGATAGAGTGCAGGTGACCCACCAGTTATCAGGCTCCCCCTGATGGTGGTAGAACCCATGTCACCTTCAGGCCGGATGCCCTTCCAGGCACCCACCACCCCAGAAGGTCTTCACCATGGATGCCTCTCTAATCGGCTTGGGAGCGCATTGCGAGAGCATCCAAACACAAGTCTGCTGGTCCCAGAGAGAATCCGAAATGCAGATCAACCTGCTGGAAGTCAGGGTGATGTTCCTGACTCAGAGCCTTCCACCATCAATTACAGCACCACACA
Source organism: Ichthyophis bannanicus (assembly GCA_033557465.1). Lineage (NCBI taxonomy): Eukaryota > Metazoa > Chordata > Amphibia > Gymnophiona > Ichthyophiidae > Ichthyophis > Ichthyophis bannanicus. The sequence goes on from CM066043.1 coordinate 116,766,895, forward strand.
GTGCTAATCCAGACCAACAATCAGATCGCGATTTTCTACGTGAACAAACAAGGGGGGACAGGTTCGTACCCCCTCTGTCAGGAGGTAGTAGCCCTCTGCTCCTATGCTATATGCAGAGGGATGCTCTTAAGGGCGGTCTACCTTCCAAGCCGGGACAATGCCTTGGCGAACAAACTGAGCAGAATACTCCAGCCGCACGAATTGCACCTGGATCCAGCAGTAGCCTCACAGCTGTTCCGGCTCTGGGTTGTCCCAGTGATGGACCTGTTTGCCAGCCTGGACAATACACAGTTACCCCATTTCTTCTCCCGCCGACCGCACCTGTCTCGGGTAGTGGTGGGTGCATTCCTCATCCCGTGGATAGAAGGCATCCTGTACACCTTCCCTCCAACACCACTGATGGCAAGACCCTGTTCAAGGCTCAGCACGACAGAGTATTGCTAGTGCTGATAACCCCTCGGTGGTCCAGATGGCTCTGGTTCCTGCTGCTCCTCTCCCTATCGACAGCACCGCCAATTCCCCTGGGCTGAGCCCCAGGACTGTTCTTGCAGGAGCAGGGCTCTCTCCTACACCCCATTCTGGGGTCTCTTTCCCTCACATCTCGACTGCTGAAAGGGTAGCGTTAGCCCCTTTCAATCTCCCACGACACATGGAAGAGATTCTCCTGGCCTCTTGTAAGGCCTCCACAATAAAGGGTATGCCTTCAAGTGGTGCTGTTTCTCACTGTACTGCACAGAAAAGCAGATGGACCAGTTTTCCTGCTCAATGCATGTGATACTCCAATACCTGCTCCACTTATCGCAGGTGGGACTGAAGTCCAACTCAGTCAGAGTACACCTGAGCACCATCGCAGCACATCATCACTCCATTGAGGGCAAATCCCTCTTGGCTCCAACCCCTTGTCTTGATTCCTACGGGGCCTCATGTTGTCGAAACCCCCCATCGGCCCTCTAGCGGTGGAGTGGGACCTTAATGTGGTGCTCTTGCAGCTCACCAAGCCTCTGTTTGAGCCTCTGGCCACCTGCCACCTGCGGTACCTCTCCTGGAAGGTCGCCTCCTGGTAGCACTCACATCAACATGCAGAGTCAGTGAGATCCAGGCTTTGAAAGCAAGCCTCCTTAAACAAGGTTCTACAAGAATAGGATGGTGCTCCGCACACACCCCAAGTTTTTGCCGAAGGTAATGTTCTCATTCCACCTCAATCAGGAGGTGGTGTTCCCCACATTTTTTTCCAGGCCTCACGCCAGTAGGGCAGAGACTGTTCTCCATACTCTGGATTGCAAGAAAGCCCTGTCCTTCTACCTGCAATGAACTCAGGGCCACCGCAAAGCTCAACAGCTTTTTGTATCCTATGACCCCAGCAGTCTGGGGCTCCCAGTGACTAAGCAAACTCTGTCCACTTGGGTGGCAGACTGTATTACACTTGCCTATGAGCAAGCAGGGATCCCACTGAACCAGAGAGTCATGGCGCACCATATCAGGACCATGGCTACTTCCATGGTCAATCTGCGTTCCTTCTCCATGACAGAAATTTTCCAGGCTGCCACCTGGTCTTCTGTCCATACCTTTGTAGCTCACTGCTGCCTGGAGAGGGAATCCCAATGGGACAGCACCTTCGGCCAGGCCATACTCTGTAATCTTTTCGGGGTGTAGGCAACTCCTGCCCTCCGACCCTTCTGTGTTCAGGCTACCGGAGTGCTGGTTCTCGCTGGACACTTGGGTCTTGCGAGAGTCTCTCTTGTGATTCAACTGCTGCTGATCACATTTCACCTTTGCAGGTCACCGTGGCTTTTTATACAGGTTTTGGTAGCCTGTAGCTGGGGAGTCCTATATGTGAGGACCGACTTCCTGCTTGTTCCTGGAGCAAGCGTAGTTATTCGCCTGTAACAGGTGTTCTCTGGGGACAACAGGAATCAGTCCTCACAACCCTCCCTCCTCCCCTTGGAGTTGCTTCTTTACAATCTTTTATTTTTGCCATCTTAGCTATGTCATTTGACTGAGGCAGGATGGCACCCTTGTGTGGGAAAGTGGACCACGCATGTGTGGTGCATCTCCCAAAGGCTTTCTTTGAAAGCTGGGGAGGCACCGACGTCACCCATATAGGAGGACTGATTCCTGCTGTCCTCGGAGAACACTTGTTACAGCTGAGTAACTATGCTTTACTGGATATGATTTTTATTATTTTTGTGAGATTTTCATATTATCATTTTAGTCACACCTTTTTCAGTACTAATTCAAGGTACATTCAGGTATTTTCCCTGTCCCTAGAGGGCTTACACTCTAACTTTGTACCTGAGCCAATAGAGGATTAAGTGACTTGCCCTAAGTCACAAGGAATGGGATTTGAACCCTGGCTTCCCAGCTGGCTGCTCTAACCACTAAGCCTCTCCTCCGCAATCTCTGAGATCATTATATTTTGCACAGTACAGGGGGAAATGCATTTCCGTTTCCTTTTTTCTGCTGTTGTTCTGTGGGCAGTCGGGTTTCTTGAAGCTTCTAGTTCAGTTCTTATCTACACGTTTCTCTTTTTTATTTTGGTCTCCTATTCTGTATTTGGTGAGGCTCTGTCTGTGTTCAGTGTGTATGCCCAAGGTAAGCAATTCTGCTAGCGTGTAATTTCTGTGTAGTTCAAACCTGTTCTGCTTTTTTGGTAGGAGGTATATTGATGTTCAACGGCCTGTAGTAACATTTACAGTGCTGTCTTTCATAGGTAGAGATTTTGCTGCTCAAGTTCTGGGAATTAGTGCTGTTACAGCAATTTTCCATATAGATTTTGAGTGTGTGTGTTTTTTTTCCTTTTGCAGGGTTTTGTGTTAGGATCTGCTGAGGGATACCATTACCTTGCTAGACCCATGAGGCTGAAAATTGTGCCTTGTTGAGCAGCTAAATATAGCCATGAAGGGAACACTGACATTTCTGGGAGCCGGGTAGAGTAGGGTTGGGAAAGAGAACTATCAATATATATTTAATTTACAAATATTTTGGGTAGTTTATCCCTATAAAGTTATATCATCTCTTGGGGTAGTGCAAATTTCTACTTCTGCTTTTTGCCTCCTCCTTCCAATATCCAATCCTAAAGTAAACTCTGATTCCTCAAGCTAGCCACCTGCTGATCTTCAGTGGACGGTACCCCATCCATAATCTATCAAAGGCCTGCCCGTCAAGAAGATTCCGACATCCCACCCTCTAAAATCTCAACTCACGATGCTGGAGGATCTTCTGTCTTTGACCTCCCTCCTGCTGGCATTGCTGAGCCGCACAGAGTGGACCACTAGCAATGTACCATCCACAGTGCCACGACGTGGTGCCATTCTTTGTAGCTCAGGAGTGATGGCAGAGAGAGATCCTGTCCCTCCTGCTGACAAAGACAGAAGACCTCCATAATCATGAACTGATTCAGGGGTGGGGAACTCAGGGAGCTGCAATCTTCATGGGAGAGGAGGCACCAGAAGGTTGCAGAGAGGGTGGGAGAGAGGGAAGTTCAGGCTCAAGGGCGGGTTTACTTTCAGGTTAGGAAAGCGTTGCAATGTCTTTTCAGACACCATTGAGTGTCTGCTTAGCTGGCTAGAGTATGCCTGCTGAAATTTTCAGCCACAACCCAGGCTGCTAGCTGGTGATTGAAAACTGCCCCACCCCTATTCACAGATGTCAGCTAACATGTGAAAATGGCCCAGTGGGGATCATTTCATAAGTTCAAATTAAGAAGCCCCCGAGCAAAATATCAGAAAGGACCCCCAGCACAGGTGGAGCCACCGCGGAAGATATGGGAATGGATATGAGAGGGCCCCTACTTTTCTTGGCCCCCCTGAACTTCAGGGTGTCTATGAGAAATGTCCCAAAAGACGGCTGTTTTATGCCTATTTTGAAGGCACCGGCATGTCTCTATAAAATAAGCTCATAGACTGACCCCCATTGGCGCACTAATGCTCTCATACATTTACAACTGTTCTGAAGGTCTAAGTGTACACATGTGATCTATGCGTGTAGAATGTGTTTACATCATATCTCTGCCCCAGCTTTGCCTAAACTATGCCTTCTGGACCACTTGTGTGCACATCGCCTAAAGGTAGTGGCAGTGTTCACACATGTGCACCTGCTTTCAGTTTCATTACAGCCATATTTTACATGCAGAACATGTTTTACACGTGAGCAGTGCTTTATAGAATTACTCCCTTATGGCTAATAGGGCCTACTCACTAAAACATGTATGTTCCACATTAAAATGGAAATTCACATTTCTGAACAGCAATTACAATTGGAGTATCCTTTCTCTATATATGGAGAATAGTAAAGTCGATTTTCTTCACACCCATTGCTGAGGGAGGTCCTGTGTATGCAGAATGTCACACAACCGGAAGTGTGCTTCTGTTCAAGTCCTGTCTCGTTTTATTTAGTTTGGGGTTAATGGTGAACCCAGACTTCATTCCAATAGAAGAGAATAATTTACTCTTACTTTCTGCAGAACCTTAGCTCTCCATGGTTTTAAATCACAGGAGATATTCTTAATTGAAGACTATTTATTTATTTATACTCATTTGATATTCTGCTTTTTCTTAGGGTAAAGGCAAAAAGATATGAAATACATTATGCAGAAGAATGATGCATAATCAAGTACAGTATAAATACACGGAGTGCAGGAAGGAGAATAGAATGCCGAGCACAATGAGGAGGAGTGCTTGCAGGGCGCAAAAACGATGCCAGATACATTGAGCGCCAAAGTCAAGGGGAGAACAATCTAGAATAAAGTTGCACTTTTCCAGGCTCAGTCTTGCGATCCATGCAGGGCTCTGCCACTGCACTTCAGTTCTGCTCCTGCTATGCCATTATTGAGACTTACATGTGGCTCTGGCAAAGTATCTCACTGGCAAGTATGACCTGGCAGTGTGGTACTGAGAGCCCCTCACAGAGCTTTGCAGCAGCCCCTGATATTCCAGGACTGGGTCTTACCTGCAGAGAGAGCAGTGGTACACATTTATATGACCAAGCTGTAGTGTAAATAAACCTCACCTAGGACTTGGCTTCTTGTGACACAAGTTTGAACACAGGTTACTTCAGTTTGTAAAACAGGCACTTGATAGAAGGCTGTGTCTGAAGAGATAGGAGGAGCTCTTATAAAACTGCAAGACCAACTCTAAAATAAAAGCACAGGAAATCAGCATTTCCAACAGCTTTCTTCACTGATTAACAGCACCAGGGCTGCGAGGCTGAACACCTGACTTTCATATGATACTACAAATAGAGGTGACAGTTGGCTTGGGAATTTAAAAAAAAACAGTCAGTTGCCCTGGTTTTTCTTAAACAGGATGGTTGGGTAACTGTGCTGGATCTCATGACCCACGATTGGCTTCAAGCTAGCTTGCAGTGCATCAGATGGATGCTGCAGGAAATGGTGTGGTGGCACAGGGATAAGGATAGTTTTTGCCGTTTGCTAGTCTTGAACCAGCAGCCCAGTTTGGCTTTAGGAGTTATGCTTCCTTTTGGTTCAGTCAGAAACCAGTATTCCCTCTGAATTAGTACTGAGCCAACATTCCAGTGGGGTGTTAGGGGGCCACTGTACCTTCTGAGCCAGTTCTAGGGTAGTCTTAGAGGCCATTCCTCCCTCTGAGCCACTACTAATCCTACGTATGTTCCAACATGCTGTTAGCTGCACGCTTCCCACTTAGTCAGCAAGAGCCATATTTACTTTTAAAGCACCACTAGACAGAAGAGCAGGGGCTGGGTGTCCCCCTTCAACAATGCAGGCGTAGGGGGAGGGGGAAGGATGGTTCCCTCTATAGATGTGGTAGTAGCTGTCCTTGGAACATTCACCGTGCTGAAATAGGGAATTCTCTTTCTGTGCTGGGGGGACTTTCTCCAAGCACTGCTTAGCCTGAGGAGCCGTCCCCCGTCAGACATGCCCTGTAACGTGCAGTTTACAGTGCTCTGAATTCTGCTGGCCCACAAGCTGTTTTACCTTTAAGGGACAGTTCTATGTAGTAGACCACTGCTACTCGGGTTGAGCAACAGGTGTAAGCAAGTGGTGCTGGGACAGAGGAGGAGGTGTTTCTTTCAGCCTAGCGCTCCTAGTCAGCTACTCACTTCACCTACTGCAAAATCTGGGTCTAGAACCAGAACTGTCCTAACACCCCAGCATGATAGTAGGAACACTTTTGTGCGTCCTAGCATAATGTTAAGGCACACCATGCTGCTTAGAGTGCCATCCTTCAGATTTTTTTCAATGCATATTTTAATATTTGAGCCAGCAAACAAATTACAGGATCATATTTCCTCTTCATTTTCCAGTTTCATTACAACAAAGGCTTCGCAATACAAGGCAAAATAATATAATCTATTTATCTTCAACCATGAAAAATCCCTTATAACTCCCTCCCCTCCCTCCTCTTTTTCAATGATGTATTTTGGTTCATTGCTTAAAGCTCCCTCGGGTCTTATTAAATTGACCAATACATTAATGTCGCAGGGTCGTGATCTTGCTCATATGGTTAATGTCCAATAGATGCTTATTCACTGCCTGTCGGGGTGGAATCTTAGGCTGTTTCCAGCAAGCAGCAATCATACACCTGGCTGCCAAAATGTGATGCTTTGAACGTCCCCTCATGAGAGTCTTCTTCCAGCAGTGCATTTAATAGACAGCATCTGGGGTCAATGACTACTTCCCTTTCCAAAATCTCAGCCATGAGAGCATTCACTTGCTTCCAAAACATTTGTACCTGTCTACATCCCCATGATATATTTATTTAGTTAACATTTCTTCTATTGCACTTTTCATGGTATCAAATTGGTTTACATCGAACTAACTATAACATACACGGAACAAGCATAAAATTCACATTGGAACTATGTACAGTGGTAGACAAGCCTAAGATTAACATAGCTGCTGGAGGATGTGTGGATATATAAAAGTCCCCTGTCCACACACCCTCCGCACACTGACCCCAGTTTTGTACAATCTCTATAATCAATATGGGCTTACTTATGTTCTATAATGAGCTTTATAGCCATTTTCTGAAATTGACAGTTGGCAGTGGGCTGAGTATTTCAGGCTATTCTTTGTCTCCTCATTAGTGTCTGAATCCTTCTCCCAGTCCACCAAATGAATGTGCTGGTGGTGGTAAGGCTTTTACTTAACAAAGCTCCATACATTCTCAGTAATAGACCTCTCCCTCTAAAGAGCTTTCTAATCTCAGATCGTTTCATCCTGCCACCCAGATCTTCCCAAAACGTGTGCTCTAAAATATGTCTCACCTGCATACAATGCAAAAATTCTTTATTTAAGAGGCCAAACTTCTCCATCAATACAGAAAAACTACCTCATCCCTGCCCTTCCTTTACAAATTGTCCAAACCTGTAAAGACCTTTCTCCTCCTGTGAATGTTCCCGTTAAGCAGTTTCATTCATTCTGTGCGGGCGTCCTCTGCCAACGTTCCTGCTGTTGGGGGGGGGGGGGGAGTAGTGCAATGCGAATGCACTTCGATTTGTGAGGGGCAGGCAGGTCCCAAAGGATAGGCAGATCTAGGGCAGGGCAAGCTTCTACCACCTCATCAATGTATCTCAGTCTGCTTTTTGAGACACTACTTTTAAATGAGTGTAAGGCTGTCTATTGGAAGTTAGTCTACAAGCACAAACACTGGGCGACAGAGAAACATCAACATTTGACCGCTCATGCTGCAGAAAAGAAGCCCTGTGACTTGCTCCTTCCCTTCTGGAAGAATAAACCACTGCTTAACCTGCTGCTTCTAGGGCCATTGTAGGTCAACCTAAAAGGAGGTCTTTTACGGGACTGGGACATATTTAAAGGGGCAATCAAAAAGGGGTGGCCCCTTGGGGAGCACCTGAGGAGTGACAGGGGCTGAGAAAGTAGAAATTACTTCTCATCAGCTTGTTTTGAGGATTTGGAAGAAAAGTAGTTTGTATATTTCTTAAGTCAGGTTTGTTTATTGGGATCAAATTTTGCCATCATCTGATGAGTTTGTTTACATTCAGTCTTTTACTTGTTATTTTTTATTGTGCTTCTTGAGGATTAATTGGGTTAATTAGATTCTCCAGGACCAAGCAGGAAGTCAGTCCTCACATATGGGTGACATCGACGTCGATGGAGCCCTTGCGGAGCATTTCCCCAGCTTTCCATGAAAGCCTTTGGGAATGCAGGCACGCATGCGTGGTTCCCTTCCCGCCTAAAGGTGCCATCTTGCCTCAGTCAAATGACATAGCTAAGACTAGCACACAAAAAAATAAAAATAAACTATGTACAACTGCAACTCCCAGGGGAGGAGGGAGGGTTGTGAGGACTGATTCCTGCTGCTCCTGGAGAACATCTGTTACAGGTGAGTAACTATTCTTTCTCCAGGACCAAGCAGGAAGTCAGTCCTCACATATGGGTGACTCCCTAGCTCTGGGCTACCAGGAACCCAGGCTGAACAAGAGAACTCCCTCTAGTCTCAGCATCAAGAAAGGCTTTTATTTTTTTGTGTGCTGTTCTTAGCTATGTCATTTGACTGAGGCAAGATGGCAAAATTGTTAACTGTTCCATGTAAACCGCCCTTGATCTCTGGAAGGGGCGGTATAGAAGAAATTTATAAATAAATAAATAAATGTCAGCTAACAAATCCTAAGTTAAACACAATTTGTTGATAGAGATTCATCATAGCAGTCTTTCTGATATCTGTGGAGTGTGTTTCAGTTATTGATAATGACAGTGTTTACCACCCCGGGGAGTGACCCTAACAGTATTGAGTACCATAGCAATGCCCGCACTGTGCCCAGGACTGGTGTGGCGGCCAGGGCTGCCACAAACCTCTATATTTGCACAATGCTGGCATAGGTGTGGGAGTGTGTGTCTGTCTATCCAGTGTGTTGTGGCTGCCTACACCTTACTGAGCCCACATTGCTTGCACTATTTCCAGTGTTAGTCTGCCAATGTGCATAATGAGGAGCAAGGTACTGTGGGTATGGCCTGGACAGGGTGGCATGGGCAGGATGCATTTGCACAGGGTATAGGGCAATGGCTGGGACATTGTAGTGCCCGACCACCACCTGCACGGACAGGGTGGCCACAGCATGTCATGCTGGGAGGTCGCTCTCACCCTGACTGAGCAGTGACCATGGCATGGCTAGGTTCCTCCATAGTGCTATACAGTATTTCTCTCAAGTGATATTTATGGGTTCTCTTTTCTGGGGGCCCAATCACTGACATCCCAGTTTTGGGTGCACACAGTTTCTCCAGGAACATGCACTATGTACTAGTTAGCAGACTGTCTGCAGTTAGCATCTGTATGACTGCACCACCTTGCAGGGTGCAGCAGGTGCACACTGACTGCCCTCTGCTGGTGAATGTCAGATTGTAGTGGGGGGCAGCTGAGCTGACTGGGCCCCCTACCTATTTGCCAGTGGCCCTGTCCCAAGTGCAGATCTTCATCAGCTGTCGGTTCGCCACCAGGACTGGGGTTGCTAGTCCCACAGCCTGTCCTCATGTACGGGTCTGTTGGGGGCAGATCATGTCCCCCCCCCCCCCCCGACCCAGAGAGGGTGGTTTGCTAAGTACATTGTCGCCATGTGAGCCCTGACATACCCCTGCTCCCTAAACAGGTGACCATAGCAAGCACAGTGGATATGCACTATGTTGTGTACATCATGGTCCACAAGGGCCAGACATGACTGGCAATTACAAATGGACACAGAGACCTCCTAAAGGTGTCTGCAACAAATACGTGTCACACACTGGCACTGATGAAGACCTGCAGCACAGCCCACCTCAACCAACTCGGGTACTGCGGACCTGGTGCTGGCCACTCCACCTCACCCTCAGGGTGAGCACAGAACATGCACATTGGCATGGCCTGTGGGTACTCTGTGCCAGTAACATGCACGGTCATTCCCCCCTACCAAGCTGACGTACTGTAGAGGTGCATACCCCATCTGGTAAGCAGATGTAGACTGCTGTTCTGCATGTGAATTGCATTATGGGTACTGTTGGTTCTATCCTATCCTGGTAGCCACAGCAGACAGTTTTATGGTGATGTGCACTCTTTCTGTAGCCAGCCATTGGTATGATAACTCCCATAGTGATGTAGCACAATGATTAATGCAATGACTTCAGTAGCAGAGGTCATGGGTTTGATGCCTCTCTGTTCCCCTTTTTTTATGGCTGTCCTACACAACTACATTTCATTCGTGTAACAGTCATATCTGTGCAGATCTATGCTGCTGCCACATTATAGCCCCATCACTGTTGCCATCCATCCTTCTGTCCATCTATGTGTGTGTGCCACCTGTGTGGCGTCCTGCCCTAATGTGCAGGCTGCTACCCCATGTCCTGCACTGGCACACTTTTCTGCATTGTGGCTCTTCATGCTTGCCTCTCCTGTGTGTGCTCTGCATGGCACTGCTCTCCTCTGTCCTCCTGTCATTGCACTTATCCTGCCACCTCTACCTCCTCTGGTGGACACGTATCCCTATCCTCTGCCACACACTGTCATTGTTGCACTGTACATTACCATCACCCTGTACATCAGTACAGCTGCCCCCAATATGTTTGTCCACTTTACCTGCTGCCACATGGGCTGCATGCAGATTTGGCTGGTCCATGAGCTCCATCATCTACTTCCTTCCATCACTTGTTCATTGCCTTTCCTTGGTGCTCTGTGCAGTGTTATGGTTACATCTGTGTTTGAGCCATACATTTCATGCTTGTGACTTTGGAGCACCTTTGTGCCCCTGGGCACCATCTCCTGTGTCACCTTGGCATCCCTGGGGCATTTTCACGGCACCTTAGGTTTGGCCAGCTTATGGGGTGCCTTATATGCTGCCTTGGAGGGTGCCAACCTTTCCTTCCACACTCTGGGGCACATTATGACCTGCCTTGGATGACATGGTGCTTTATGATGTGCCTTATGGTGCGCCCTAAAAGGTGCATTAGGTTGCGGCACTGGGGTGAGGCTTTTTTGGCTGGCAGTGCAAATTATTGGGATGTGTCTGATTGTTACAAGCAGGAAAAGGGATTGCCTCAGACAGGATTTTAACTGAGCCCACTGGGGGATCAAACTCATGACCACTGTATCAGCAGTCAATGTATTAACCAGTGTGCTACACCTCTGTTGCTGTGATTGCACGTCAGCGCACCTAATTAAGGCTAACGTGCCACAGCTCCCTCTATTGTGCGATAACGGACTTTATCACGCGATAACCCAAAATGCTACCTTAAGACCGGAACGTCCACTACCTTATATGGCATTCGTCATAGTAAGACTGCAACTAACGCCAGTAACATTAAGATGGTTTAGTAAACATACCCGTAAGTGTTCACTTAAAATTCTTTTTAATTTCAGTGGAGTGCATAATTCTCATAAAAGGAGCCAATTTATCAGATAGCAATAATGCACACTGTGCACATGGTCACATATTGTTAATAAATAGGCCCCATTAATCTTAATAGGGTCTATTCACTAGCGATGCACATTAACACATACCGTACTACTGCAAGTTGATAAATTGGCAACTTGGCAGAAAACTGAAAATTGGAAGTCCTTTTATTAATGTACCTAAGATCTAGAAATTCTTGGTTCAGAAAAATTCTTTCTTCATGATCTGAAGTGGGTGCTATGGAGCCATATGTGTACATTGGCACTTTTTGCTCAGAGCTGTCCCCCTACATCAAATTACATTGAAATATGGCTGCAGAAAGTGTAAAACATATCACAAAAGAGAAATATTTAACAACAAGCCTGATCATTATAAACAACATCCAATAGTGACACTATACAGCAAATCTCATAAGCACTCAAACTGAATGGCGTGACATTATGGTTTGTGTAGCGTGGGTTTTGCAAGAACAAACAGATCATTGCAACTGATTGATAACTAGGCAGTGATCTCTTCATCACAGTGTCATTACACATTACCTGCAGAGGGTACAGCTTCCTTAACTATATCATCTTCTTCTAGACTGTCTTTTTTAATCTTATCTTTGACTCTCCAATTTCCTTAACCTGGATTTATGCCCAGATTCCCCTACAGGGAAGAAAGATACAGTGTTTTGATATCAAAGAGTGACTGTGAGCTCTCCAGGGTGCTGAAAAGAACAACTCTGTCTTCCTCATCTCTGCTTCACAGAAATCTTCCACTCTGACTTGTACTCCAATCTCTCGTCTCCTCTTTTGTTCCTAGCACCTTATTTATACTTTTTTTTTTGTTTTAACTTGCTTGGATACATTTTTTCTCCATGACGCTGCGCCGTGTAGAGAAGGTTACTATGCAAGAACACATGGCTATCGATGTGTGCCCAGGGCCCATCCGGCCAATTAAACAGATCTCGGACTACTTCCCACGGTTCCACAACTTTCCTCCTGGCATCATACACCCCAGAGAGGGGCCCACGGTGACACCAGGCAAGGAAGAGGAGAAATCCAAGGGCACAGGAGAAAATGAGACCAAGGAGAGTCCAACAGGTGATACCTCATCTAATGAGGGTGAACAAAGGGTGGAGAAAGAAGGAACCCAAGAGGAAGAGGAAGGGTATGACTCAGATGATTCAAGTAAGTTGCTTAGATCATATGTACAAAGTTGATATTGGGGGAAGTAGGGTGGCCTCTGGCTAAATCACAACAGGCCTTTTACTATTAGAAGAAGGCTTCCACCTTTAGTGGAAAGTCACTCCTCACAAGATGCATTTTTTCCTCACTTTTGATAGGTCTACAGAAAAGAGGCTAGAGTACAATTGGGGTCTAGTAGAGAAATTTGAGAGCAATTCAGCATAACAATGAACCTCAGCCAGGGAGAAATGCTGAGCAAGGGTTCAAGTTTAAGGTTTGTGATTCATACAAGTCCTACTCTCTACAGCTGAAAGTACCATCTTTTCATAGGTAGAGATTTGAATATCAACATCCAAGGTTAAGAGAAGGCCTGACCCTGAGAAAGAAAACAGCACAGGAAAGAGCGAAAGACAAGAAGTGATGCAATAAAAGCACAGCTAGCATTAGACTGGAAAGAGCTTCAGCATGGTTAATAAGGCCTAAGGCAGCAGCGAGTGGCCTCCAAGCCAATTCATTTTTTATCATTCCAAAATCCTGCATTACTCAGTGACCATAGAAACCTACTGAGTGTTTGCACTGTTGGGGATAAAATGCTCTGCAATGACAAGTTTACTTCGGCCACCTTATATTAGCAATACTTGTAGCAAACAAAACATTTAATTGAGAATAAAGGAGACTCAGACTGAGGTAGGGATGAGCATGGAAAGGGAAATGGAGAATGAATGATGGAAACAGAACATGGTAAAGTCAATGAGGTGAGGGCAGGAGAAAAGGAAACATAATTGGAAGTGACATGAGAGAGAAACACATACACACGAGGAGGGGAGGAAAGAGAGAAAAAAGCAGCCACCGAAAGGGAAAGAGTGAACGCAGTCATAAAAGACACAGATAAAACAGTGAAATACCAACAAATAGAGCGAGTAGAAAAAGCTGATTTTACATATTTTCAAACTCAGGTGTACTAACCATTTTGTAATGGGCACAAAATGGTAAGGAGAGGGAAACCTTTAGTACATAGGGACTTGGCTTTCTGCTTAAGAAAGAGAAAAGGATATTGTAATAAGAAAAAAACCAATAAAAGGAGCCAAGATGCCAAAAGCAATCTACTGCTTGACTCCCCTCTGAGTGAGATGAAGCACAGAGGGCGGGCAGGAGAGACTGATCTATCCCTCCAGAAGATGAAGGGTGGTGTAATTAAAGCTCTGATTATATCCTGGGCTGAAGACAAAGGCAGCCAGAGGACAGAAACATTAGACACCTTGCATACCCTGGGAGCTTTTAATTAACACTAAATCTGGCGTTCTGTAGGTTACAGAGAGCAGTGTACAACTGCAACCATGAGAATAAGCTTTAAAGCAGGGGGTTCGGACACCAAATGGGGTCAGATCATCAACAGATGACAAACCAGGGCTGCCCCCTTTCCCTCTGGAATTCCACTTTCAACTTTGCTCAGTAGTGGTGGTCAGCATGGGGCCAGTGAGTCCGTAAATATTCACAGGACCTGCCCCTTTCCTCTGGTGTGGAAATGCCTGCAGAGTACTGGGGTCTGTGAACATGCACCGACACACAGTTTAATTGAGTTCCTTTCAAAATGCCCGTAAGCACCTTTCCATGGTCTACAGACTGCTGCTGCCATCGCCACATCTAAAGCATAAAGGCAGCAGCAGAAAGCAGGGGAGGGGCGGGGGGAAGAGGAGAAAATGGATGAGAAGGGAATGGAGTAGGGAGTCTGCTATTTTGCTTTCATCACTATCTGGGGGGTCATTTGAATTTCAGAATGTTTAAATGGAGTCGTACTGGATAAAAGCTTGGGAAGCACCGCTCTGAAGACTGGATAGGGACCAGGAGGACCACTCATATTGTCCATATCGATTTAGGAGGGTAATTTTATAAGGAGCTGCATCAAGATATGCACCATCAATGTGCGTAAATCACATATTTGCAGTGACTTATGCATGTTAATGGACCTGTACGTGCCCAGTTTAGCTGGTTGCTATTCCATAAGTACACACGTAAGGCCGAAGGTGTGTACTTTCACTGTGGATGTGCACATGGGCAGAGTTAGAGATGGGCACAAATTTGTGTGTGTGAATTATAAAATATTATAATTTACATGCATTCTTGAGAAATCTAGGCCTGGGTATTTACACCAACGATTGGGCTAGAGTAAGTGATTGCACTTATATTTAAAACACCCATTTCCAACTACTTATGCTCTCATTTGATAAAGTTAAGTACACGCACCCTTGACTTTTTAAAACAGGCACAACTGACGCATGTAAATATGCGTTAGCCTAGCTGCACCTTATAAAATTACCTTCCGAGCTTTCCCATCTCGCTTATGCATCGCCCCATCCTTGGCGCTCCATTCGCACCCCTGACCTGCAGGGACACACCTCTGTCCCTGCCCTGCACCCTGCTGAGAGTGAAGGCTTGTAGCATTATGCATTCCTTCAGATCTATCAGTTTGGGCTTCATAAAAGAAACTCGGAGGAAACTGTGCTGGAAGTAATGAATGTCATGTAAAGGAGGAGACAAAGAGAAATGCATTGAGGGACAAAAAAAAAAAAAACATACTACAAACTGTGAACAGGAGTAGCAAGCAGACAGGGAGAGAGGGGGGGGGGGGGCTGACAGATGAGAAAAGCCAGTAGAGATGAAATTCAGTTCTCCTTTCATGAAGAGAACATCCATCAGCCCCTCACAAGCACAGAATATACCGAGTAATGAGAAAGAAAGGAAGCTTGACGGAGGAGAGAGATTAGACCAAGCAGAGATTCTGCAGGCAAGGCAAAGACAAGTCTATCAGACTCTAGCCTGTGCAAGTATCCCACGGAAAGCTCTCACACAGAATCGGTAACTGTGACAGAAGCGAGTGGAGCAGGGAGAGACTTTAATAGCTAGAAAGCCCATAGGCAAAGTCCTGCAGAGAGCTAAACCTTACCCCATTTTTTCCATCAGTTTCCCTTTGCATAAACTTAGCTTGGCAGTACCCAAGAGCCACCACTTGAACCAGCAGACTGGTCTATGATATGATTTTTATTAGAGAAATGTAGATTTGTGCGTTAGTTGCAATACTAGTGCACATGGGTATGGGGATATATTGGTAGAACCCAATGGAAGAGGAAGATCTTGACAGAGGAGCGTTTGAGGATTATCCACTGAAATGACGAGAGATTCAGAGGGGTGGTCATGTCAGTCTGTAGCAACAAAAATCACAAAGAGGCTGGGAGCATATTGTGGGCTTACAGCTTAAACAAGGAGAAGAGTCCACTTAGATGTATGGGAAATATCCCACTGCTTTCCACCACTCACCTTAATGGTGCCCATGGTGGAGAAACTATGGGCTTCCATCTTTTGGGAACAGGGAAGATGGTTCTATTTTCCAGGAAAAAAAAAGCAAAAAACAAAAAACAAAACAACGTATTCCAGAGAATAATTGGGTGTTGCATATTTGTTAGTAATACTGGAGAGTTTCACTGGTAATTTAGCTTGTTATGATGTATCTTCTTTGTCACAAAGACCACATAATTTATTCAGTGTGGCACAGTGCTATGTATCATTTGAGAGCGTGTGCGTCTCTGGAAATGAAATGACAAGGTATCTGTGGTTTCTGTTTTAGGAGTCTATGAAAAAGCACCACCTGCATGAAATGCCGCTGGGGTGTCAGTGCGTTCTCTCTTTGCTTTGATCCCATTCAAATTGAGTGTCTTGTAACCTTATGAACCTCGAAAAAGTTGTCAGCCTGATATGCAAAAGCATTTACACAGTTTGCAGACGCTGCCCGGTTAGCCTCAGGACATACCAGGTGCATTCCAGGATGTCACCCGTCGCTAACTGGGCAGCAGTGATATTGAGCTTAGCGACGGGTTCTGCGGCCAGCTCGGATATTGAATGATGGTGGCCAGATATGGCCTCAGCATTGAATATCTGGGTCTAAGGTTCAGCGCTGGCGGCTAGCTGCTGTAAGAGCATAATCCGCCAGCAGGCCCTATGATTTTATTTATAGTAGCTGCCTCTGTGCAGTTGACGTGGAACAAGTGCCTTTGTTTATAGACAGGAATACACCAGACCTAAGGAAAACACTTATAATTGATGGAGCTCAAGTGCTTCAATTCTTTTGACTGTAGAAATGAGAGGGAAGGGGGCTGGGTGGGAGGACAGAACAGCGTAAACTGGGGATGAGGCAGCGACTGTTATTTGTATGCTGTATTGGTCGCTCTTCAGGATCGCCTGTCATCCAGACGCTGTTTTCTCTCTCAGGAGATTTACTTTGTATGGCACAGCAACAGAGGCCACTAGGTTCAAGGTCAAATCCCCCCCTTCCCCTCAGCGGTACGAGACATACCACCGTTTATAGAAGGATCGGGACGAGAGGGCTGAAGAATGAGCACAGACAGTCTGAAAAAGGATTTAAGTAAAGCGGCATTGAGGGAGGCTAATTTTCAAAACAATTTCCTCCTCCTCCCTGTTCCCTCATCTCCCAGTGCTTCCTCTCCCCTCCCCTCTTCCTCTTCCATTTATCTTTTCCCATTCTCTTCCTCACCTCTGTTGATTTTCCACTGGCCCCTTTCCATCCATTTTTCCTCCTTTTGTCCCCCCCTGAGTGTTATAGCAGGGTGCTAGAGACATGGAGCGTGAACTATAGAAATTAATTGAAGTGTTCTAAATTGAAAACTTGAAATGCAATGATCTATTTAGCTAGCGCTGGGAATGAATTAGTAGCAGTGAAGTTGTGCTTGTATATGCCACCAGCTTCCCATCCAAGGGCAGCATCTTGTCAAAGAGCTCTCTAGCTGTTCTTCATCCACAGTGGGCTATCATCACAGAAAGAGCGGTGATCTCTTAAGAAAGGATCTGGGTAAATCAGATATGAGTATTCCAATCTTTATCTTTATTTCTTAATTTGATATACCGCTTTGGTCGAAACATAAAAGCAGTTTACAATAACAAAAAAGACTACGCACCCTGACTATAGGAAAAGGAACGCCATAGTAAGATAGGAAAGGGGGGAAAAGGACAGTGCAAAAACACACAATAAGTATATCAGACATAGACAAAACAAAACTCAGGGAGGGACGGCCGGAGGGAGGTCGAAGGCTTGCTGAAATAAGTGGGTTTTCAATAGCTCCTTAAACTTTGGGTAAGAGGATTCCAAATGGAGGGAGGATGGGAGGGCGTTCCAAAGAGCGGGGCTGAGAAAGAAGGCTGAGCGACGGGTTTGTTCTAGATGTGCCTGAGACGGAGACTTGATTTAAAACATTCCTGTCCTTCTGTGTAGAAAAAAAAATCCATTTACCAGCTGGGTATTGCAAGACCATAGTCAGCTCTCCTTTAACAAAGCCGCCCGCTCAAAGGATTAAAAGAAAATCGTACATGTGTGCTAATGGATGGAAACAAGACCCCAATTGCCTGGCTTGAGTTCTAGTTGGGGTGGAGACCCCTAGTCTGTGCCACCACATGTGGAGTGGGATGTTACAGTAGCTGTCCCAAAGCCAAATATGAATTTCCAAGGTCAGATCAAGGGATGTCTTCTGGCAGCTGAGTCCGCTGACACAGGAGCTTTTCCCTTCCATTTCTTGTTAAACTGATTCAGCAGCCTTTGACTGACAAGCCGTGCCCACCGGACATGGCCTCTGATTAGCTGACAGAAACCTTTTATAAGGTGAAATAAATAGAAGGAGTCAGAGCGATGCATTCAGCAAGGGACTCATAGTCCCTGCAGAGAAAAATCCTCATCATACCTATTAATCTTCATGGGACCTATTTCCTGGCAACACACTTTAATGCACATAATCCCATCTTGACAACTTGCCAACTAATGCCCCCCCTAAAAAAAAAGAGCTTGCCTTGCATGAAAAATCCAATTAAACTAGCACAGCAAAATTACAAAATACCCATGAATAATCATCATAATGCTTCTTTGCAAAGTTGCAAATCCAGGAGATGTTTTTTTCCCGTATGTAACGCAATCACTAAAATGTGTTCTCTAGCCACCCAGAGAGAAACCTTCTGGAGTCCCTGCCGCTAACCTAATCCTTTTCACAGTAAGTGGTAATGGAGGATGAACTTGCCTGTCAGTCACTCGGTAGGAGGAGTCCCCCTTCCATTTGGGAGGAGAGTATAAAAAGGTCCCTATATCCAGGAGCCCGTATCTTCCTTCCATCAGGGAGTCTTGGGAGGAGTGGCTGTGTATCTCCAGGAACAAGCAGTCTTTGCATATGTGAAGACTGATTCCTGCTGTTCCCAGAGATCACCTGGTACAGGTGAGTATGCTTTACCCATATTGGGTACTGCATATCCTGAGTTCTGCATTTATGTGACCAGTCCAGCCATTTGCTATACGAGAGGTCATCCCACAAACTAGATAGGCCTGAACCAGCAATAAGCTGGCATAAAAAGGTGAAGGAGAAGCAGCTCTATGGAGATATGGAAGAAAAAGATTCCACTATAGAGTCTAATGACAAAGGAGCTTGATCGTAGCGTTGGATGAGGTAACTGAGGTTCCATCCATTGGGAATAAGAAAGGAGGAGAACAAGCTGGACCTGTGAGAGGGACCCAACGGACTCCGTACTGAGGAGGAAAGGACCCGCTGCTAGCCAGACGCATCCTTGCAGCACACTTGGGATGACTCAGTACTGAGGTGGAAGGGACCTGCCTCTCAGATGCATCCTTCATCAGCCTGTCAAAAGGTATTCTTTAATTATATTTGCTTGTTATTTTGACGATTGCACTCTTGGAGAAGAGACCAACTAATCCTCTATTCATATTTTCACCTAGGGAAATGCCCCTCAGTAAAAAGAGGGACTGAAAGAATTGTGGTGTTTAATTGTTGCAGAGCACAAAAGAGACTGATGGTGCCTTAAATAGGTGCCCAAATATCTGAAGGTGAAAGCTGCAGCACTGATGAGCAAAAGGAGGAAGGTTGCCACTGAGGGTCCTCCAGAGAGAAGAACCAGGAGGACAGAAGACAACTTCAGGTCCAAGGACTTTGAATTCTACATCCTACTCTTTGTCTTTTTCATTGAGCTTTTCCCTGATTTTGAAGAACTGTAGATCCTCTGTTTCTGGGGATCACCTACAGTAATAAAGGTGCTTTATTTAAACATACCTGTTGGTGACCACATGCCCTTTTTTCATTTTGCCTTTCTGCTTTTTCCTCCAGTAGAGGCCTTGAGTTCTGTCTCCCCCTATCCTTCAGGACCCTCTTACTTTGGTTGCCATTCTTTCCTTTTTCTGTCTGCTTGAAGCACCTCATAAATCTGTTTTGTGTAGGACCCCCAGAACTGCTCTCAGCCCCTGGTGGGAGGCCAGCAACACACATAAATTTCCAAACAAATGCAAGTACAATATTGGCTTTATAAATTGCATCACCTAAACTCATCTGGATATTCAGTGGAATGGTTGCCACTTAAAGTTATACAGATATCTTTAAGCATATTTTCAGCTGTACTGTTTCTTGAAGTAGGACTGCTGAAGATCCTAAATTTGAATGGATAAAGATAAGTGGATAACGGCTGAATGTCACTGCTGTCTGCTTGTATTTTAGCCCCGCCCAAGAATGCCTCTGATCCTCATCTATCCACATAGCTTTTGATTGGACACTGAGCTGTGCCACCAAAGGTTATATGGTAGATGACCCCCAATTTTCATCCCAAACAATTTTACTTGTGGCTTTGCAATTACTGGATGAACGTCTGGAGTTCTGGAAGGAGGTTGAATGGGAACGCTATGGGTTGTTCTATCCTTGCTTGGGTGTTTCACTATGCTTGCTATTCAGTATGTCTTTTGTATTTTGTTGTACTTATATATGTTTTTATGTACCCTGCCGTGGGCATTTTTATAGGGCAAGTGAAAAACAATAAATGAAATAAAGTCCAAAGTTAATTGCATCAATTTTTAATATCAACCTTCTTCCCACAAACCTCCTCAGGAACACCACAGCACGACAGCAGCTTAAATCTTCAGGTAGACCCTAACTGGGTTCTTCCAGCCTACTTGCTGCTTTACAGTTGTTGAAAGAGCTCGACATCCACCAAAAATCACTCCGGTCCCCTCTTGGTCTATTCTCTTCTCAGCCCTTCCTTGACAGGTTAGGCCATGCCAACCTGGGAAACTCCTCTTCTTATTCATGGTCTACCTGACCATGAAGAGAGGAAGCTCTCTGCTGCATATCAGCAGTCCTACAGGCTCCGATAGCCCCTTCAGCCAAGCAATGGAAAATCCCCCCCCGAGTCTTATCAGGAAGTACTTTTTATAGTTCCCTCCAAAAGCATATACAGCACTTAGATGAACACCTATACCCATAAATCCAATACGGTAATGTTCAGCAAAGGATAGAAACAGAAGCTCCAGAAATTTCCCATCTTAAAAGACAGAGGAGTAACCTAGTGGTTAGAGCAACAGCCTAGTACCCAGCAGATCAAGGGTTTGATTCCCACTAGCACTCCTTGTGACCTTGGGCAAGTCACTTTACTCTCCATTGCCTCAGAAGAAAAGGCCTGACAATCTACTTCCAGTGATACATTGCCATGAAAACCCAGAAGCAGCTGTGTTGCTAGGAGTCAGCACTGACTTGATGGCACTAAAACAAACAGAGGAGCAATTTGTGGTCCTGCCACATGCTCTGTATATAATAAACAAAACACAGTGAGCCATATATGAGTCTCTAAACCCACTTTTAAGTGATAAAAGCACATCCCTTCAGGACTCAGGTCAAAATCTTGCTATAATTAGGCTCTGTGGGGCCTAGACGCCTGTGTAGATAATCTTTTGTTCTGTCAATCTTTTTCTCTCTTTATATTTATAACCGGTTTATATACTTGAACACATACTTATAGTGCCATAAATTTGCTAATATCACATTCCCTGGGTGTAGACAGGTCTTTTTCAGGTAGCACATACCAGTACGAAGTACCTGCACCTTTTCCACCACCTGCTAAATTGCTCTCCAGATCCCTGCAGACTTACTATAGCCTCACCGTCTTCCACTACTTCCACCACTCTGCCAACTTCCTGCCTCAGTTTCTCCCCCTCTTCTCCCAGAGGCCTTTGCTCCAGCCCCACAGGCCTGCAAGAGAAACCCGAGCACCAGCCAAACACCACAGTATTGCGGGAGAAGCAGCAGCGCAGGATGAACAGTGTCTCCAACTAATTCTTAGCAGTCTCCGGGAGAAGACTGTCTTTAGCCATCTAGGCCTGTCTGGAGGACAACATAGGATGTACGTGCTGCAGAAATTAGGACTAAGCAACCCCAGCAGGATGCAGGAGATGTGCTATTGAGGCCACACACGCTGTCTATGCCACCATGAGTGGCATTCCTGCTCCTCTCCAAAGACGTTCTTGCTGGAAGAGAACAGCCAGAAAGCTAAGGTAGGAGTGGGGACTGGGGCCACCCCACGCAGAAGCCCTGGCCGCACCGCAGCACCCCCTTGGCCACTACTGTGCCCTGGACGCTGCCGCCATAGATGCCATCTTCTGAAGACCTTCTGAATTATTGATTACTTGGAAAAGCCAGTATCGGAAATGGTTGTAAACAGTGACATTAATAGTTTTGTTGGTGTTGCAGTCAGATTGTGACTTAGCTTTGTACTGTTTCTGAGCTATAAAATTAGAATATTTCTGGATTCTGCAAAGGCTAAACACAAATGAAAGCAATTCATTTTATTAAAGCATGGAATCCTGTAGTAAAAGCTAATTAGGGTAGCTGGGTTTAAAAGAGGTTTGGACATGTTTCTGGAGGAAAAATACATAAACCATTATTAAAGATGAGGAAATCCATTGCTTACCCCCGGGAAAAGTAGCTTGGAATCTTTTGGGAACCTGAGAGGTACCTGTGACCTGCATTGGCCACTGTTGGAAACAGGATACTGGGCTTTATGGACTCTTGCTCTGACCTGTATGGCATATCTTATGTTCTTATGTTCGTATGTGTTTGGGTTATTCCTTAAGACTTACGGACTTGGATTCTAATTTTTTGTGGACGTGATGTTGATAGGCCCTTCTTTTTTTTTTTTCTTTTTTTGAGTGATGGGGTTAGGGGAAAGCATCTTGTTTATATCATTAATATGTGATGTCATTGTAAGTGTAAATCAATAAATAAAATATTTTATAAAAGAAATGGCTGAGAAGTTGAAGTTACCGGGGCTTTGGCAGCTGAGCTGTACCTTCCAGCAATTGGTGCTTGCAGTGGAAGCCACTCCTATCTTCCTGTGTCATTGGAAGTACATAAAAAGCCAGCTGCCTTTCTGCAACCCGCGGTCACATGCCCGAAGAGAGCGTAATCAAAAGGGTATGCCACTTCGGGGCCAGTTGGACTCCTTGGCTGTCAGAGTTGCCCAGAGGACATGTGAAGCGGAAAAGTAAGTCTGTGAAGCATTCCTCTGCTATGTCTGTTTCTACCCCGACAGAGGTTATTAGCCCTATGGATCAGCACATTTTTTCTTTATGGGATTCAAAGGCAGACTTTCAAGATCTCTCATCACCCTCCTCTGGTGCCTCCCTTAATTCCATTGATAGGACTCCACCACCTAACCCAGGGACTTCTCAAACTTGTACTTTGGGAGAACTTTCTCTTCCTTTGGTGGCCTCCAGCACTGTGAAGGAAGAGGCGGTGCCTCTTGGTCTGCCCTCCCGATCCAATGGGGTGTCCCCATTGGTTCCTATTCAGGTTGTTCGTGTAGGCTGTGATCAACAATTGTCTTCATCTATTAACCCTGCGGAGGTCACAGTGTTGGATATTTGGAAGATAGTCTCTGATACGGACCATATGTTGGCAAGATTTATGGATCAAACTGTTACTTTTTCTCAGCAGGATGTTCTAAGAGTTCAAGAGGTTGAAGTTAGTGTTTTGGGTGTGGTACAGCCTGTTGGGAAAGTTGAAGTTCAAGTAGGTCCTCTGCAGTCTGCGAGTGCTACAGGACTGAAAGATACTTTGCTTTTGTATAAATAAATTGAATCTTTAGAAAATGCTTTTCGTGCAAAAAATATTAGAATACGGAATTTTCCTAAGACTAGTTTTATGTCACCTTTAATTTTAATTTAGTAGTACTGTAAGGATGTTCTAATGATACCAGAGGCTGACTCCATTTTGGTTTCTCATCTTTATTATTTGCCAGAGTGCGGAGCATGAGGGGATAGTAGTGGGACTTCATTGGGGGAACAGAGTGATGTGGATTTAACCGCTTTTTTGGAAAATTCTGATGTTTTAATTCCCTCTCGAGCCGCACTAATGATATCTTTGTCTAATTTGGCCGATAAGGCTGTGAATATGAAGACTTTTTTCGCAAAAAAAAGATTTGCTTTTTCATGGACAAAAGCTATTTATTTTCCCTGATGTTTCCCGCTTTACGCAAGTGCAGAGAAAGGCTTTCCTCCAGCTCAAACCACATGTTTTGGCTGGTAAGGGACCGTTTTTCCTCCGATTTCCTTTTAAATGTTTGATTACTCTGCAGAGGATTAGATATGTTTTTACTGATCACACTCAACTTGAAAGCCTTTTAGAGTCTAAGCAGGTTTGAGATGAATGCTGTTTGCTTGTGTAATTGATAAGTTTATATTTGTTTATTACAGGTTGGGAGTAGTAGCCTCGTATGTATTTCATTTTGCTCTGGTTTTCCTTTGGCGTTGCTTCTCCGTGATGTGGGCTATGTAGCAGCTTGGTTCTTTTTACTTTTATTTTCTTGTGCAATGATGTGTCGCTTAATTTATTTTTCTTTTTGTAATTTTGAAAAGAAATAAAATAAACGAAGAAAAAAAAAGAGAAATAGCTGTAGATCTTTCATGATTTTTGTTTTGCTAGCTATGGACTGGGTATTTTTGGAGGGGCTAGCTCTCACCGCAGCACACAGAGGGGAAATCCATAGAACAGTTACCCCTTACCTACATACAAAACCCAAGAACTCTACAGATTTCAGCTTCGTTTGAGTTTGTGAGAAATTTTGGATTTTACTAGGATCTACGAAGAAATTCCATTACATTTCCCTGTAGTGAACCTGGGCCAACATCAAAGAAAATTCCAAAAATTCAAAGCAGAGGCAAAGAATCCACTTTCAGGTTTTTGAAAAACTTAAAGCGAATCCAGCAAAATTCATGTCCCTGACAGAAAGCATGCAAAGCCACGTGAAAGGCTCTATATGATTGATAATTGCCAGTAAGTGACCCCAGTTTGAGTCGTGGTATAATTATGGGACCTGAGAACACATACACTTAGGGGCCCTTTTACTAAACAGCAGTAACTGGTTAATGCGCCTTTTAGCATGCAATAAGTAGCCACAGTGAATGCTAATGCAGGGGCATGCCAGCTATTGACCACTAAAACGAACATTAACTGCCAGTCGCATGCTAATGTGGAGAGTAGATGGGTTGGGGCGGAGTGTGGGCATAGAGAGCGCATGTGGGCATGAGTACTACTAACGGGGCAATTAGGTGAACCTGCACTAATGGCACATCTAGGGTATCATTAGGTGAACCTGCGCTAATGACACATCTAGGGTATCATTAGGTGAACCCGCAGTAAGTGTGCCGCACATTATGGTATTCACTTGTGTGTTAGCTGCCAGGAACATGCTAGTCACCCTCCCGACAGCTACCTTGGAGGCTTTGCACTTAACATGTGTTTATAAGGCACGTTAATCGTACATCCTTAATGTGCTTCAGTAAAAGGGCCCCTTAGTCAGTAGGCCTCAGGATTTCTCCATGTGATTAGGCAGTCACATGATGAGCTGCTGGACTCTCACATCTCACACCAATTGCCCTCTGCATGACTATTGGTCATAAGGTGAACTGGTTCCTGTCACAGCTCACACCGAGAGCTTCCCAACTGTCCGTGGGGGAACAGAGACCCTGGAGCAACACTGTCTTCTCCAGGTCAAGGGGAGGATAGTACTGGATGAGAGACAGGTGTCCATACAGTAGGGCTATGGCAGTGAAAGTATGCATTTATTTATACCAAACAATATATAACCATAGCCATTTATAGTCTGATAATTGCTGCTGGTCCCCAGTGGATTACATTGAACAGAAGATACTGTTTACATAAATGGAACCAACCAGGGAGAGCTCCGTGCTGGATTTAGTGCTCACCATCGGAGAAAGCATGTCAAATATCCAGGTGGGTGCCCATGTGAGCAACAGTGATCATAACATGGTGTGGTTTGAGATAAAAGCCAAGGTGGAATCCAATCACAGTAAGCTCAAAGTCCTAGACTTCAAAACACACTGACTTTAGTAAAATGGCCAAGTATCTGAAGGAAGAGCTGGTAGGGTGGGAGGGGATAAGGGAAGTGGAATTGCAAAGGGCTAAACTAAAGGAGGCAATAAAAGGTGCAACAGATACATATGTAAGGAAAGTAAATAAAAACAAAAGGAAAAGGAAACCTATTTGGTTTTCTAAAAGAGTGGCTGCACAAATAAAGACAAAAACCACAGCTTTCACAAAAATTCAGAAGCTCGCAAACAGAGGAACACAGAAAAGAATACAAGATCAAACTAAAAGAGACAAAAAGAGAAAAAAATATAGCAAAATCAAAGGCAGGACAAAAGATGGCTAAAGATGTGAAGTGTGGCAATAAAACTTTTTTCAGGTATATTCGGGAAGAAAGAAAATCAGAGGTGGAATTGCAGGACTCAAAAGTGCTTGGAACTGATTCGTGGAAAGTGACATTGAAAAAGTGAAAATGCTAAACAAATGCTTCCGCTCTGTTTTCACCAGAGAAAATCCTGGAAAAGGACCACTTGTGATTGACAAATATACAAATGGGAATGGAGTAGATATCACACCATTTACAAAAGATGATGTGTTAGAACAGCTTGCAAAACTGAAAGTGGACAAGTCTATGGGACCAATCCCACTATCACTTTCCCAGGATACTGAAAGAGCTCTGAAAGGTTTTTGCAGGGCCATTAAAGGATGTTTTTAATAGATCCTTGGAGACTGGAGAAGCTCCACAGGACTGGAGAAGAGCTGATGTGGTACCTCTTCACCAAAGTGGCAGTAGGGAAGTGACAAACTACAGGCCAGTAAGCCTTACCTCGGTGGCGGGAAAAGTAATGGAGGCGCTCCTGAAAGAGCGAATAGTGGACTTCCTCTAAACCAACAGCTTTCATGATCCGAGGCAACATAGGTTTTTTTTTTACCAAAGGACGATCTTGTCAAACAAATCTGATTGAGTTCTTTGACTGGGTGACCAGAGAACTGGGCATGCGATGGATGTGATCTACCTGGACTTCAGCAAAGCCTTTGATACTGTTCCTCACAGGAGACTTATCAATAAACTCAACAGTTTGGGGATGGATCCCAAGATGGTGAATTGGATCAGAAATTGGTTGACTGACAGATGTCAGAAGGTGACGGTAAACGGAACTCACTCAGAAGAAAGGAAGGTGATTAGCGGTGTGCCACAGGGTTCGGTCTTGGGACCGGTACTGTTCAATATATTTGTGAGTGATATTGCCAAAGGGCTGAATGGAAAAGTCTGTCTTTTTGCAGATGACACCAAAATTTGCAACAGAGTGGACTCCCCTGAGGGAGTGGAGAACATGAGGAAAGATCTACAGAAGCTGGAAGAATGGTCTAATGCTTGGCAATTAAGATTTAATATAAAGAAGTGCAGTGTCATGCACTTGTGAAGCAGAAATCCAAGGGAATTGTATGTGATAGGAGGTGAGGGATTGGTGTGCACGGACCAGGAGAAGGACCTGGGAGTGATTGTTTCTGACGATCTCAAGGTGGTGAAACAGTGTGACAGGGTGGTGGCAAAAGCCAGAAGGATGCTGGGTTGCATACAGAGAGGAATTACCAGCAGAAAGGAGGAGGTACTAATGCCACCGTACAAGTCACTGGTGAGGCCTCATTTGGAATATTATGTTGAGTTTTGGAGGCCATATCTCGCAAAGAATATAAAGACTGGAAACGGTTCAGAGGAAGGTGACCAAAATGATTTGAAGCCTGCGTCAGAAGGCTTATGAGAAGACACTTGAAGACCTAAATATGTACACTGTGGAGGAGAGGAGGGACAGGGGAGATGTGATTCAGACCTTTAAATACTTAGAGTATTAATAGACAAACAAATCTCTTCCAAAGACAGGGAAGCTGTAAAACTAGAAGGCATAACAAAGTTGCAAGGGGATAAACTGAAAGGCAACGTCAAGAAATACTTTTTCACTGAAAGGGTGGTGGATGCTTGGAATGCCCTCCCGATGGAAGTGGTGGGGGCAAACACAGTGACAGAATTCATAATGGCATAGGATAGACACAGTTGATCCCTTTATAGCAACAGGATAAAATCAAAATAAGCATAACTATCTCTTATATCTGAACAAATAGGGGTGACCTACACGTAGCGGTGGGTACACCCCTAAAGAAAGGCTTGAGGAGGGGTGACCTGCATGGAGCAGCGGGTGCTCCTACTCTTGCCGCTTTGCTGGGCAGACTAGATGGATTATACTGGTCTTTATACGCTGTCATATACTATGTCACTATATCATGAAATCATAAACATAGCATGAAATCCATCCATCTCTGCTAACAGAATATTTCTGTATGATGTTGAAGTGTATATGAAAATAACTGTGTACATAGCTGTCAAGAAGTACATTTCTGTATATATATATAAAACACTATGGGGTTGATTCTGATCCCCGAATAGTAGGGTTATATGTCCAGGATGGACATACAATCCGCGCTCAGCTGCTGCACCCGATTCTGTCCTTTGTTCTCCCTGCATGCACAAAGCTGTTGTGAGGAGAGTGCTGGACGGGGGCCAGGAGTGGGCAGCATGGAGGCAGAGTGGGGGCGGGCCAGAGGCCATTCAGGTCAGGCCTCTCTATGTCCGGTGGCTTCAATTTGGATGCCTGGCTTATTCCACCTCAAAAGTGGAATAATTGCCGGCACCGGTGCAATCGGGGCAAGCAGTATCCCCAAAACAACAGGACTGCCACGGGAGAGCCCCCGCCGCCCAATCCCGGCCCTGGCTGCCCCCACCGAGGAAATAATTTTTATATGCAGTCAACATTTGGGCTCTCAGGCTAGTCGTGCCCGTGCCTTGAGCAGTGGGGACGGGCAGTCACTTGGAATGCTGTGCATGCCAGGCCGTCCAAGTGCCCCGATTCTGCAACCGCAGGAACGTATAGCTTCTGCGGTTGCAGAATCGGGTACAACTCAGCCCCATACATTTTCTGCTCGTCCGGATGGCCCAGATGTAAACTTCTGAATCGGCCTCCACGGGGGTAATTTTAGAAGCCCTTTTCATGCTTTCACAGAGATGTCCCTGGAGCCGTTTTAGAATTTAATTTAAATTTAGAACTTATGTACTGCAGATCCTATATGATCTCCATAGATTCTATAGATGTCCCAGCAGGAGGATATCCAAGTCGCAAAGGGGTGTGATGGAGACATGACCAGGACTTTCCAGGCAAATTAGACATTTGTGCTTGAACTCTGAACTGGCTACCATGTCCCTACCCACTAGCAGGTCCATCCATGTCTATTCCTACTCCAGGGCACAAATAAGAACATATACATAAGAACATAAGATATGCCATACTGGGTCAGACCAAGGTCCATCAAGCCCAGTATCCTGTTTCCAACAGTGGCCAGTCTAGGTCATACGTACCTAGCAGTTTCCCCAAAAGACACAGGTTCCACAATGCTTGTACTGGGTCAAGCATTGATATCCTGGGTCCCTTCTTAATAATGGTTTATGGACTTTTCCTCCAGTCTTAAATAGTTTACCCTGTAGCTTCATTGCATGTCCCCTAGTCTGTCTATATTCTGATAACGTAAACAATCGATCTACGTTTACCCGTTCCACTCCGTTCATTAATTTATAGACTTCTATCATATCTCCCCTCAGCCGTCTCTTTTCCAGGTTAAAGAGCCCTAACCTTTTTAGCCTTTCTTCATAGAAGTATCCTTCCATCCCCTTTACCATTTTGGTGGCTCTTCTCTAAACCTTTTCTAATAACGCTATATCCTTTTTAAGATACGGCGACCAGAATTGCACACAATATTCAAGGTGCGGTCTCACCATGGAACGATATAGAGGCATTATAATATCTTTTGTTTTATTTTCCATTCCTTTCCTTATCATACCTAGCATTCTATTTGCTCTCTTGGCTGCCGCTGCACACTGGGCCGAGGGTTTTAACATGTTATCCACAATGACGCCTAAATCTTTTTCCTGTGTGGTGGTTCCTAAAGTGGAACCTTGCATCGTGTAACCATAGTTTGGGTTGTTCTTCCCTAGGTGCATAACTTTGCACTTGTCCACATTAAATTTCATCTGCCATTTTAATGCCCAGTCTTCCAATTTATCAAGATCCTCTTGCAATTTTCCACATTCCTCTTGGGTTTTAACAACTTTAAATAGTTTTGTGTCATCTGCAAATTTGATAACCTCACTCGTTATTCCACTTTCCAGGTCATTTATGAATATGTCAAAAAGCAGAGGACCCAGCACAGATCCCTGGGGTACACCACTATTCACCTTTCTCCATTGGGAAAATTGGCCATTTAGCCCTACCCTCTGCTTTCTATCTTTTAACCAGTTCCTGATCCACAGTAGTACACTGCCTCCTATCCCATGACTCTTTAGTTTTGCCAAAAGTCTCTGATGAGGGACCTTGTTAAAGGCTTTCTGAAAGTCCAGATACACTATATCAACCGACTCACCTTTGTCCACCTGTTTATTCACACCTTCAAAAAAACATAACAGATTAGTAAGGCAAGATCTTCCTTGTCGAAAGCCATGTTGGCTGTCTCCCATTAGGCCATGACTATCTAAATGCTGAATAATTTTATTCTTTATGATGGTTTCTACCATTTTTCCCGGTACTGACGTCAAGCTCACCGGTCTATAGTTTCCCGGATCACCCCTGGAACCCTTTTTAAAAATTGGTGTTACATTGGCTATCCTCCAATCTTCAGGAATTAGAGATGATTTTAATGATAGTTCAGAGATTACTAATAGCAGGTCTGCAATCTCATATTTCAGTTCTTTCAACACCCTTGGATGTATACCATCCGGCCCAGGTAATTTGCTACTCTTCAGTTTATCTAATAGTTGTAATACATCTTCCCAATGTATCGATATTTCCTTCAACTCTTCTGCACCTTTAAATACCACTTCAGTCATGGGTAACATCCCTATATCTTCCTCAGTAAAGACCGAAGCAAAGAATTCATTCAGTCTCTCTGCTATCGCCTTGTCACCTCTTAGTGCCCCTTTAATGCCTCTATCATCTAATGGACCAACTGACTCTCTCACAGGTTTTTTGCTGCGAATGTACTTGAAAAAATCTTTATTTCGCGTTTTTGCTTCCGCAGCAAGCTTCTTCTCAAATTCTCCCTTTGCCTGCTTTATTAATGCCTTGCATTTGACTTGCCAGTGCTTGTGCTGTTTCCAGGTTTCGTCATTTGGCTCTTTTTTCCATTTCCTGAAAAATGCTTTTTTGGCAACAACAGCCTCTCTGACCTCACCTTTAAACCATGCTGGCAGTTTTTTTGACTTCCTTCCACTTTTCTTAAAGCGTGGAATAAAGCTGGCTTGGGCTTCCAAGTTAGTATTTTTAAACAACACCCAAGCTTGATGTAAGTCTTTAACCTTTGCAACTGCTCCTTTTAGTTTTTTCTTAACTGTTTTCCTCATTTTATCATAGTCTCCCTTTCGAAAGTTAAAAGGTAGTACTGTGGATTTCGAAAGTTAAAAGGTAGTATTGTGGATTTCCTTACTATCCCTCCTCCACTAATTAAATCAAAGGCGATCATGCTATGATCACTATTGCCAAGTGGCCCCAACACCCTTATCTCTTGCACTACATCTGGTGTTCCACTAAGGACTAGGTCTAATATTGCTTCCCCTCTGGTCGGTTCATGAACCAGCTGCTCCAAGAAGCAGTCATTTATTTCATCTAGGAACTTTATCTCCCTAGCATGTCCGGCATCAGAAAGGCTCTCATTCTGCCATCGAAACACCTGGAGGGCCTATATTTGCATGCTTTAGGTGAGGGCTGAGCAGAAGACCATATTCTTGTAGTCAGCTGACAAGTGTAAGTGTAGGATACCAGCCTCCACTCTAGGTGGCGCTGTGAGTTGAGTAGATGGCTCTGTACTGCTACCAGTGTTTCTCTGCTCCATGGCTGCTGACTGATTCCATTTAATGAGGGAGTCAGGCCTGCTTTGCTCCTGTTTCATGTAGTTTGGTGTTTTGTGATTAATGGAAGTGTAGAAGTTCTTTTATTCATTGAGGTAAAAACCAAGATTCGGCAGCTTTTCCCAAAAAAGGAAGACATTAGGTGACCCTAATCTTCCCCAGTTCTGAGCTGCACATCGGTGGTAATTAATACCAATGAGAGGAAGGGGTCAGGTAAGCTAGTTAAGAAGGGGATTTTACTAAAAAAGACATAGGTTATTATTCCCGAAGGTATTTTTAGGACCTGTGAATTATTGCTGTTAACTCTATGTGGTGTTTTAGTTAATTTATTGTTTTACATTTGCAAGTTGCCATTGAGGAAGGTAATCCATAGATTTTTATAAATAAACACATGTGCTACAGATAGTAACTAGTATTACTAAACCTAACCCAATTGGTTACAAAGTTTCCTGGGTCTGTAGTATACTTTCAGTTCACCGACTCTGCAACTAGTCCTTATATCATCCTTCGGTAGATTAGATTAAGGGTGAAGTTGGGTGTGGTGTGTCCCATTGCTTCGTTTGCTTAGAGACCCTTGTGATAAAACCCATCATAGATCTGGATGTGCCCTGAAAGTTGCAAAGAATCAGTTTTGAGCCAGAAGATGAACAGAGAGAAGGGAAAGAGAGGAAATGAGCAGATACAGGAACGTGGTAGGTACATCGTCAACATGAAGTGGGTGAAATATATTTAGCTCCCAAGGTGAATAGAATTTAAAGGCCCTGGACAACTCGAATGGAAGTGCTCTCAAGGAAAGAACTATTTGACCCCAAGACTGGGAGGTATGAGTTCTTTGGCATTGTCCCTTCCATCTGCAGTGGGATATGATGAAATTAGCAGCATCAGATGTTCCACCGTCACAGACGGCTAGTACCACTTATCTTAATGAGATTGCTTTAAAATCTGTGGTTAACAGTACAGGAGTGAAAAGAGAACCTAAGGCAGCTTTGTGATAAGAAGGTAGCTCAAATGGTTTCTCTTCTATCTCGCTGCTCAGCATTGAATCTGAGCACTATGAAATGCAGCCTCTTTATCAAATGCTGTTGTAAATCAAGTCAGATCAGCTGAGTGCCCTGTGCCTACTGGAAATGAAGAAACGGGCTTAGCAACAGTAAATACTGACAAGACTGACACGTTTATAGTGAGCTCGTTTCATCAGAGGTCCACTGCTCCTTCACTTAAACCAGTTCATTTAAGAACCCTGTAACCCTTTAGGACATTTTCCATGTATAGTTATTACGTGTCTAATTAATGCATCTGCATAAAGCCATTTTATAAATGCACGTTGGTACTGTCCATTACATCGCTTGAGTGAGAGGAGATATTGATACTGTCAATCAGGCGGGTCCCCTGGATGAAAACATGTCAGAATCTGTACACCAGTGGTTTCTGAATGCTAAACCTATCTCAGAGACCCCTAACCAGTTGTAGTTTTTGGGATATGCACATATTTGTTGTTTGGTATGAAAACCAGACTATATGGATTATGTTTTGCCCTAAGACATTTTCAGAGAAGTGCCACAAAAACTATTATAAAGAATAAAATTACCGAACTCAGAGATAGTCATGGTTTAATGGGACAAAAGTCAAGATGGATTTAGCCAAGGCAAGCCTTGTCTCACCAATTTGTCTTCTTTGAAGGCTTGAATAAACATGTGGATAAAGTGAGTCAGTTGACGTGAAGGCACACTTTAGAAATGATGTCCAGGTGAAAATGTTTCAAATAAGGTTTGGCAGGTCCAAGTTCAGGCACAATTTCAGAAACGTGGACATACCCGATATGGATGTTATTGGGGACAGCTACATAGACATGCACGCAATGGTATTTCAGACAGCGGACACATCCCAGGCTGCCATTCTGCTAAGGGAGATGATCAGCAGTGCAACAACCACAAAACAGGCTTCCTCAATATCCATCAATTGTCTTTTTGGTTGAAGACTATACTGGGGATATTAGCATACCATCTCCTCTAGACTCTCCAGATGTTTTAATGGCAAAATGAGCACTTTTCTGATGCCTATTTGTGCCCTGGAGCAGCTATAGACTTGGACATGCCAGATGACTCTGAAACTGGGTGTGCATGATTAAGATCTTCAGAATGCCCCAGACATTCCCCCACCATACCCTGTCCTTGATGGATATCCCCAGCAGAGGGACGCCTTTATAACCATTTTGTAAAATTGCTCCAGGGAACTCTGCATACCCTTTTCAGACATCCAAAGCACAAATAGAGCTTCTAAAATTACCCCCATAGTGTATATGAATTTTCAGATAATTATGTTGCTTACCTGTAACAGGTGTTTTCTGTAGGCAGCAGGATTGAGTCAGGCACACAAGTGGGTGATGTCATCCGATGGCACTGGGATGGAACTGCTTTTCCATGCACAGTGGTTCCCTTAGCTCCCCAGTTGGTTATAGAGCTCCATAAAAGTAACTCTGGGAGAGGTTGAGGGGATTGTGTGCCTTATCAATTCTGCTGTCTACAGAAAACTCCTGTTACATGTAAACAATATCGCTTTTTCTGTCGACAATCAGGATTGAGGCAGCATACACGTGGGTGATGCTGCTTCCACTGGACTTAGTTCATTTCAGACATTCAACCAGCTCGCACCTACAGTTGCAAAAGTTGCTAGGTGAGAGGGACCAACCTGTAAATACAGTTTGACTAAAGGTTTTGACACATTCTGTAGTTTGGACCAGAAAGCAATGTACAGTTAAAATATGAAGAGAGGATCAAGTTGGTGTGTTCCATAAAGTTTGTAGCAATGCAAAGCTTAGGAGTGCCAATGCCGCTGTTGCGAGGGCTATATAAAGTTTAAAATTGGAGCTGAGAAGACTGTCCTCTTGTTTGTAGCAAAATAGTATGGAAATAAAACAAGACATATTGCTAAGGAGCTTCCTGTGAGTGGTAGAGCTGGGTATTAGAGACTAGAAAGGAGAACTTGAGGAAATTTTTGAAACAATTAAGGTCTTTCTGTACAGAAGGCAGGTGCCATATATAACGCAGACTAGGAAGACGTTTTCTGTCAGGGAATGTATTGGAGCGTCTGGAGAGGTCACTGGTTGTAAAGGATAAAAAGAGGCAGAGAGGAACTGTACATGCTCTTTTTATGCGAAGAAGTTAGTTTGATGCATTCCCTGTCCCTAACCAAAGAGAACTTTGTAAAGTCAGAATTCGGGAGTACAGATGAGGATGAAGAAATTCTGCTGGAAAATTCAGCAAATTAACTGTGCAGACCAATGATATAAATATTTTATATCCAGATGGGATATTGGATAAGGATGTCTCAGATAGGAATTGCTTTTTAGCAGAGGCATAGCGATGTATCCCTTTACTCATCGACATAAAAAATGGGAATATAATTGTTTGTATAGAAAGAACAGAGGCATCATGAAGCCCATGAATAAAGACTTGCAGGATATAGGAAAAGAATGAAAGAAGGTTGTCACCTTATGTCGAACACCTTGCTTGTGAATGATGAACAAGTATATAAGTATCTCAGTGCCAGTACAAGATATGTGTGTCAAGAAGTAGATGATGATGATGATGATAAAAGCACACAAAGATTAAGAGAACTGATATGATAGATGTTAGTGTGCACTAGTTTAATATGAGGCTCCACTGAAGTGGTGGAGAAATATCAAGAGTAGTGGCTGAGAATGCTGAACGCATTGATATTTGAGGTCACTTTAAGGACTCTGAATTTATACTTTATTCTTTTTTTTTTTTTTTAACTTGGTGAACAACATGGAGGGTGGCTTCCATGTAGTTTCATTTTAGTGATTACAGCTTTGTAAGAAACCTTTGAGGGCTGCAACCATAACCATAATGTACATAGTTTCCCTTTATTACCAAGTTCAAATTCCTGTTACTTGTAAAATGCACTACAGTTTTTCTGTATGTATATGTTTGGTTCCATGTAAACCGCGCTGATGATAATAGTGCGGTATATAAGAGATGTTAAATAAATAAATAAATAAATAAATAACTTAACAAAGAAAGCAATGTTGGCAGGAGGTAGGGCTGTGGTTGTTGTTGTTAAGTGCCATCAAATCAATGTTGACTTGCGGCGACCCTGTGGATATTTATCCTAAACCGTGTTAGATTTTCATTCAGGCAAATAATTGTTGATAGAGCGGCATCCAGGACTGCTGTTATTGTATCGATCCATCGCATTGCCTGCCTTCCTAACAAGAACAGTAGAGATCGAAGACCATTGTTTGTAAGGAATCATAAAGGTCTGAGAGTGAGAACCCTAGTAAGATACACTAGTAACAATCCTTAATGCCAATCAGGACTATGAGATATCTGGGAAAAAATAGAGCCCCTGTATGTATGGAAGCTGAAAAGATGGGTTCAGACAGCACTGAAAAAGTCTTACTAGGAATGTAGAGTTCTATAGGGCTTTTTATGACCTACAATCAATATTACATCTACTTATACAGTAGGTTTGTGAACTTTCTATATGTATCCTGATAATTATGGTATGCATGGAGGCAATACCTTGTTGAACAATAAGGACAGAAACATATCAGCAGAAAAAAGACCATATGACTTATCTAGTCTGCCCTTTCATATCAAATACTAAAGTCCCCTTTTTTCCTTTGGAGATCCGTGTATGTCCCATGCTTTTATGAATTCAGATACTGTCCTTGTCTCTACCACCGCTACTGGCAGATTATTCCACGCATCTACCACTCTTTCCGTAAAGAAATAATTTTGCATATTAGTCCTGATTCTATCCCCTTTCACCCTAATCCTGTGTCCCCTCATTGCAGAGCTTGCTTTCAATCGAAAGAGGCTCTCTTCTTATGCATTTATGCCACAGAGCTATTTAAGCATCTCTATCATATTACTTTTATCCTGCCTTTACTCATAACGTATACATATTAAGATCTTTAATCTGTCACCATATGCTTTCTAATGAAGACCACTAACCATTTTATCAGCCACTCACTGCACCGTCTCCATTCTGTTTATATCCTTTTGAAGGTGCGGTCTCCAGAATTGCACACTATTCTCCAAATGAGTCACACCAGAGATGTATACAGAGGCACTATCACCTCCTTTTTTCTGCTGGACATTCCACTCCCTATGCACCTAAACATCTTTCTGGCTTTTGCAGTTACCTTTTCTACCCGTTTAGCCATTTTAAAATCATCAGAATCAATCGCGCCCAGGTCCTGCTCTTCTTTCATGGACAGAAGTACTTTGCCCATTGTACTGTACTGCTCCTTTGGATTTTTGCAGCCCAAATGCATGACTCTGCATTTTTTTTACATTAAATTTCAGCTGCCAAATTCTGGACTATTCTTCAAACTTAGCTAGATCCCTCCTTATGTGATCTATTCATTCCTGGGTGTCTACTCTATTGAAGATTTTGGTATCATCTACAAAGAGGCAAACCTTACCCGACAGCCCTTCCCCAATATCACTAACAAAGATGTTAAAAAGAACTAGATCAAGGACAGATCCCTGCGGCACATTACTGATCATATTCTTCTCCTCAAAGTGAGCTCCATTTACTTGTACATTTTGCCACCTCCCTCTTAACCAGTTTCTTACCCAGTCAGTCACTTTAGGGTCCATCCCAGGGAGCTCAATTTATTTATAAGTCTCCTGTGCGGAATGGTGTCAAAGGCTTTACTGAACTCTAAGTACACCACATCTAGGCTCTCCCTCAGTCCAACTCTGGTCACCCAGTCAAAGAAATCAATCAGATTTGTCCGAAAGGGTGACCTGCACGAAGCGGCAGGTGCACCTACTCTTGCCATCTTACTGGGCAGACTAGATGGACCATACTGGTCTTTATCTGCCATCATTTACTATGTTACTATATTACTATGACAAGACCTGCCCCTGGTAAACCCATGCTTTCTCGGATCCTGCAATCCATTGGGCTCCAGAAACCTCACTATCCTCTGTTATAGCAGCGTTACCATTAATTTACTCACCAAAAAGGTCAGACTAACTGGCCTGTAGTTCTCAACCTCATCCTTGCTTCCAGTTTTGTGTAAAGGGACCACATGTGCCTTTCTCAAGTCCTCTGAGACGACTTCTAATTCTAAAGACATGAGGCATGATATTCAGCACCGGCGGTTAGTGCAATTACAGTGGCTAGCCGCTGG
This sequence comes from Ichthyophis bannanicus, assembly GCA_033557465.1. Lineage (NCBI taxonomy): Eukaryota > Metazoa > Chordata > Amphibia > Gymnophiona > Ichthyophiidae > Ichthyophis > Ichthyophis bannanicus. The sequence continues at coordinate 116,804,743 of CM066043.1, forward strand.
CACTGAACATTTAACATGGATATTCAATGCCAGAGTCATATGCAGCGCTGACATTGAATATGTGGGGGTCGCCGCACAGCCGCAGACACTACAGAAGCTAACCGGGCAGTGGTGCAGTATTGCCGCTGCCCAGTTAGCGACGGGTGCTGCTTCCGCTCCACCCCAGAACGCCTATGACACGCCCCGATGTTATGGTGTTACTGAGAGATATTCAATGGCACTAACCATGTTGGTGCCGCTGAATATCCCTCTAAGCAGCATTTACATGGTTTCCACAGTATACCAGAACACCTGATCGTTCTCTTACACAACCTTTACGTTGATCAAGAAGCAACAGCTCAAACGGAACATGGAGAAACAGAATTTTATTTTATTTATTTAGACGGATTTAGTATACTGCTTTATCATTAAAATCAAAGCGGTTTAGCACATCAAACAATCAAATTATTGTGTGGTCTGTTGCATGCAGTGGGGGTTTCGGATGAGTGATGTGTGTTGCAGTGTGCTTGATTTATCGGTGAGCTATATACATAGTGAGCAATATACATATATACAAGGAGTAGAGCATGTGAGAGATGAGCTATGGTCATGAACTAGTATTGCCTTGAAAGTACTTCAAAAAGGAGTCAGTTCAGGTGAGTTCCTTGAAATGTTCTGTAAATAGAGTAGTTTTAAGGAGCTTTCTGAAGTCCTTGAGGTCTTTGGTTGATCTTAGGTGGTCTGGGAGGGAGTTCCATATAGCGGGCTCTGCCAGGGAGAGTGCCCTTCTCGATGTGGCCTGATTAGTTTTAGCAAATTCCTTTGGTGTGCTGATGGTGTCTGATGTTCCTTTTCTTCTTGGTCTTTTGTTGTCGTTGGTTTTTATGAGTGGTTGTAGGCTGTCAGCTGAGATGTTGTGTATTATTTTGAATATGTTTGTAATTACTTTGAAGTGAATTTGAGAGTTGATTGGGAGCCAGTGTAGGTGGTACAATATGGGAGTGGTGTGGTCGTGATTTGTACAATCTGTTATGAGTCGTGCGGCTGTGTTCTGTGCTAGCTGTAGTGGTCTTGTGGTCTTTTTAGGTAGCCCCTGGTATATGTGATTGCAATAGTCTAGAGTGGGAATGATGAGGGCTTGACAGACTGCTCGAAAGTGCTCATGAGCGAGTATCGGTTTGAGCCTTCTGACAGTCCTCATCTTGATGTAAGCACTCCTTGTGGTTTTTTCGATGTGGGATTGGAGGTTAAGGTCCTTGTCGAGCGTTACTCCCAGGTATTTCATTTCTTGTCTTGCTGGTATAATGATGTTGTTCAGGTTGATGGTGGCCGTGGGTGAAAATGTCGGGTTTCTTGTGATGAATTGTGCTTCAGTTTTGTTATAGTTTATTGACAGATTGTTTTCCTGAAACCATGTTGTCATTTGTTGGAAGCAGTAGGCTATGCTGGAGCAATCCAGGTTGTCCAGTTTTATTGGTGTGAATATCATTATGTCGTCTGCATATATGGTGTATTGAATCTTGTGTTCCTTGATGGTGCAGATGGGTTGAATGTATATATTGAAGAGCAGGATGGAGAGTGCTGAGCCTTGTGAGACTCCTTGTGTGGCTCTGAAAGGCTGGGAGGTCTCTGATATGCATTTGACTTGTAGCTGTCTGTTGGTGAGATATGATGTAAACCAATTCAAGGTGGTGCTGTGTAGTCCTGCCTCCTGTAGTCTGGTTGGTAAGGTTGTGTGACAGACAGTGTCAAATGCTGAGGAGATGTCTAGGAATATCATGATGACGCCCATTCTGGTGTTGTCGATCGTCAGTGATAGTCTGTCGAATAGAAGTATTAGTAGGGTTTCAACCCCATGGCTAAATCGGAAGCCATGTTGATTGGGGTCCAGGGGATTGTGGATGTCAATGTGTTGCTGGAGTTGATGTTGGACTAATTCTCGATGATCTTGGATAGGAATGGTAGGCTCGAGATGGGTCTGTAGGCAGCGGGGTCAGTTTTAGCTAAGGTAGTTTTCTTGGGGATCGGACGTATTGTGGCTAGCTTCAGAGCGTTTGGCATTATTCCTTTGGAGAGAGAGTTATGTATTATTTTCCATATGACTTGCGTCAGGTCTTCTTTCATTGCTTTAATCCAGGATACTGGGAAGGGGTCTGTGGGGGCGGTGCTGGTGTTGAGGTTAGTGATGATTTTGGAGAGCTGTTCGTTCGAGGGGATGTTGAATGTGCCCCAGCCCTGTTTTGGTGTGGATTTCTTGTGTTTGACAATCTCATTGGTGTTTTTAGGTGTTGCAGTGAATTTGTTCTTGAGGTGGTCTGCGAAGGTCTGAGGGTCTATTTGTTGTTCATTTCTGTTGTAGGGCTCTTTGGTGAGGGTCTTTACGACTTCGTAGAGTTCACGTGGTTTGTTAGTGGACTTCAGGATAAGGTTTGTATGGAATTCTTTCTTGTGTTGGTTGATGAGGTTGTTATAGTCCTCTTGTTTTATCTGGTATTGTTTCTGTAGGGAGGCTGATTTGTTGCATCTCCAGTGGCGTTCAAGTCGTCTTAATGCTCTTTTTGCTATGCGTATATTCTTGGAATACCATGGTGTGGAGCAGGGTTTTGTGGTGCGTGATTGTTGTGGTCTGCGGGTGGCTGGCTTGGCAGCAGAAGAAATGATGTTGTTCCATTTTGAGATTTGATCATCTATGTCTGTTGTCTCAGTGTTAAGGAGGGGTAGGGTGTCCTGTGTGAACTGTTCCTTGTTGAAGCTTTTGAATCGCCTGGTTGGGGGTGGGTTAAAATCAGCAAAGGTGTATGACAAGGCTGCATACTATCCCCCTATCTGTTTAATTTATATGCAAAACAAATTATCAGAGAAGCAGGACTGTATTATGGCAACAGAGGTGTGAAGATTGGTGGGAGACTCATCAACAACCTTCGCTATGCTGATGACACCACATTACTGGCTGAAAGTGATCTGAAACATTTGCTTCTCAAGATCAAGGAACATAGTCTTAAAATGGGCCTGCATCTTAATGTAAAGAAGACAAAAATCCTGACAACTGGCAAAATCAATGTTCATCATTAATGGAGAAGAAATTGAAATAGTGAACAACTTTAACCTACTTGGATCAATTATCAATAAAGAAACAACAAGCAGTCAAGAAATCTGACGACGCATTGCTCTTAGCAGAATGGCTATGAAGGACCTAGATAAGATTCTCAAGAGCAGAGATGTCTCTCTCCATACAAAGATTCAACTCGTTCAAGCCATGGTATTTTCAATACATCATATGGATGCGAATGTTAGGCAGTGAAAAAGATAGACAGGAAGAAAATTGATGCCTTTGAATTATGGTGCTGACAACAAATACTATGTATACCATGGGCTGCCCGAAGAACAAACCAGTCAGTACTAGAGAAGATCAAACCTAAGCTTTCTTTAGAAGCTCGGATGGCAAGACTTTGACTTTCATACTTTGGACACATCATGCGAAGAGAAAGATCATTACAGAAAGACATCATGCTTAGCAAATTAGAAGGTCATTGCAAAAGAGGAAGGCCAGCAATGAGATGGATCGATACAATAACAACTATGGGTGCCACTCTGTCAACAATGAGCCACCTGACTGAAGACCGAACACAGTTTAGGACAACTATCCAGAGGGACACCATGAGTCGACACAGACTCAATGGCACTTAACAAACCATGTAAATGCCTTTGAGTATCGGGCCAATGGATCGCAAGTCAGCCTGGTCAGAATTCAATAGGGTTACTCTGTAATTCAAGCAAGTCCCCATCTGGACATTTTTCCATAAAAAAATTAATCTGAAAGCTAGAATTTGTGTTCTCATTCATAGAAAGTATCTAAAATATCTACATTATATAATATTTTATGAAAATATTCAATAGCTGTTTATTTAGGCACAGGACAGGTCACCAGGGAGGAGTGGCCTAGTGGTTGGAGCAAGTTACCTCAGGCTGGAATGTCAGGGGTTCAAATCCCACTAGAGGACAGCAACCTTTGCTGGAAGGACTGGGGTTTCTAGTCCCACAGGTGCTCCTTATGGTCTTGGGCAAGCCACTTAACCCTCCATTGCCTATGTTCCCTGTAAGTATTAGTGTCTGTGTCTCATATCCCCTCATGTTAAATGTATCCCCCAATTGTGTTGTGACCACTTTGATTGAAGGATAAGGTGGTATACAAAACTGTCTAAATAAATAAAATTTATTATATAAGGGAGAGAGGCTGAAAAAGATCAGATGGACTGGGTTTCATACAGTGAATAAGAAGCCTTTAATGGAGATAGTGATCTCTATAATGACTGCTACAGAAGACAGAGGCAGTTACATTCATAATATTGCAGCGCTAAATATATGCATACTGAGGTCACCATTATCTGCTAAAGACTTCCCCTAGTAGTAACCTCTGCCCCTCCCCACTATCCCAAATCCCTCCTCCTCCTGCTCCAGTTCATTTCCTCCTTGTATACACCCCTCCCCCCAATCCCCCCAGCAAGACCTTTGGAATGCCTTTCTCCTGGCCTTCTCGGAGGCAGCCCTCACCTATCCCCAACTCCTGGTCCTGGGCGATTTTAATTGCCATTTTGATTCCCACTCCCGTCCCTATGACCGGTCTCTGATTTCACTGATTGACAACCTCACCTTTAGGCAGCATGCAGCCTTCCCCACTCATTCTGCTGGACATATCGTGGACCAGGTACTTACCTCCTCTAGTACTCAATATATGCCCTCAGCAATCTACACCACACCCCTACCCAGGACAGACCATTTCCTCCTATCCTTCTCCCTCCCTCTTCCTGCTGCCCCCCCCCCCCCCGCCACCTCTGTCTGAGTCCGTTCAGCCCGCCGCCCCCACCGCCTGGTGCAGCGTATTATGCCCTCTACTGTTCTTGACTTCCCTTCCACTTCTGTCCTGTTTCCACCTGACTTCTCCTCGATGCCTGTCAATTCCCAGACAGAGACCTGGAACTCCAAGTTATCTTCCATGCTAGACTCTTTGGCCCCTCTAGTTTCTGCACCGCTCTCCAAGTCCCCTTCCCACCACCCGTGGTACCACGCCAGCCTCTACCTACATAGGGCGCAGCTGCATCATGCTGAGGTGTGCTGGTGAAAGCAACCCTCACCCGAGTCTCTTTCAGCCTACAAACACACCTCCAGCTACTACTGCAGTCTGCTTCGCTCTCCTACTACTCAGCCTCCATTGATTCAGCCTCAAATTCCTCCCGCCAACTCTATCTGACTCTCCATTCCCTTTCTGCTCTCCACCCCTCCGCCACTGGCTCCACACCTTTCTCCTTGGCCCCACCGGACTCTGGCTGCCTTCTTTGCTGATAAGATTTATTCCCTGCACCTTTCCTTTCCCTCCTGCCCCCCTTTGTCCCCCCCCCTTCTCCCTCTCCACCACCTTATCCCCGTCATCCCCCCCCCCCCCATCACATCCCTCTCTCATGAACACCTGGAGCACTTTCTACCCAGTTACAGAGACCCAGCTCTTCGCAACCCTTCACAAATCTCACAAGACAACCTGTCCCCTTGACCCCATTCCTTCCCACTGGCTCATGGAACCCTCACTAGCGCTTCTTTCTTTCACCCTCAGCCTAATCAATACCAGTCTCTCTTCCAGTCTTTTTCCAACTATCTGGAAACACGCTGTTGTCCGCCTGGTGCTCAAAAATTCCTCTCTTGATCCCTCTGTGCTTACACACTGAGGCCAATCTCTAACCTTCCATTTCTATCTAAGCTTCTTGAAACATTAATTTTCTCCCAACTATCCTCCTTCCTGGATTCCACATCTGGCTTCTGTCCCAGCCATAATACCGAAACTATTCTCTCCCTCTTCAATAATATACACATAGCACATGAATGTGGTGATCTTTCTCTCCTGGTTTCCCTGGATCTATCCTTCGCTTTTGATCTTGTGGACCATCCTATGCTCCTCTCTCACCTTGCTGAATATGGGGTGCGTGGGATGGTCCTCACCTGGTTCTACTCTTTCCTGTCCTCCTGCTCCTTCTCGGTTGTGTGGGTTTCTACTCCTCTCCCTCTACTCCCCTTCTATGCAGAGTCACTCAGGGCTCTGTACTATCCCCACTCCTTTTCAACCTCTTTCTCACCTTGATTGTCCAACAGTCAGGAATCTCGGCATATTATTATGCCAAAGATATACTCCTCGCTTTTCATACCTACCCACTTTCCCCCAACCTCTCTCCCCTTAACACCTGCCTTTCTAGAATCTCTGCATGGCTCTCTGCAAACTTTCTTCATCTAAACGCCTCCAAGTCTTCAGCAATGTGGCTTACCTTCTCTTCCCCCATCCCCGACCTATCCCCCTCCCTTTCTGGCACCCCAGTTCCGCTTACCTTGTCCCTACATTACCTGGGTGTCACCCTTGACCCTGCCCTCTCCTTTCACCAACATGTTTCTTCTCTGGTCCGGCGTTCTTTTTGCACTCTCTATCAATTTTGCATGGTTCTTTCCTTCCTGCCTCTCCCTTCGCTTCTTATGCTCGCAGTCTCCTTTCTCTTATCTCACCTCGACTATGGCAACGTGGTCTTAGCGGGCATCCCCCAATACCAGCTCCATCATCTGCAATTCATTCAAAACACTGCCACCGGCCTCTTCTCTCACACCACTCGCAGGCACCATGTCACTCCCCTTCTTGTTCGGCTCCATTGGCTCCCATTGAACTATCGCTACCAATAGAAGATTCTCACCACTGTCCACAAGACCATCCATACTGGACAACCCCAGTACCTTGCTGACCTCATCCATATCCACCTCCCTCCCCCCCCCCCTCCCGTGCCCTTTGCTCCATTCACAACAACCATCTGGCCCTTCCTTCCCCTGCCCGGGCCCACCTTGAACAAACCCATCACTCTGCTTTTTTCTTCCTTGGCCCAGCCCTATGGAATTCCCTCCCTGGCACTCTTGGTGCAGAATGCTCCTATCCCAGATTCAAATCCCTACTGAATACCCATCTCTTCTGTCAAGCATTCAACCTACCACCCACCTCCTCTGCCTAAGGATCACTGTTTTCTGGTTCTGTCTGTTCTGTGCTTTAGATGTTGCTCTCTTGCCTTTCCTGTCATACATTTGGCGTTCCTTTCCTCTTCTGCCTGCAGCCTTGTTAAATGATTGTAAACCGCCCTGACGCTCCAGCATGGGCGGTCAAGCAAGCGAAATGATAAAGATAAAGTGATGTCCAGCTGCTATACGTATAGGTAAGTGGTTGAATTTAGGAGTGCTTTTTTTGTAGAACAGTTGAGAATCAATCCTACAACTCTGGGGACTGGAAACCAGTGGTTTGAAGATGGAAGGAAAGATCCTTATTTGTCTGCCTGTCAGTTTTATTTCTTTTATTTGGCAGCGAAAGTAAAGCATAAGGAATGAAAGTTTAGACAAAAATTTAAACAGTCCAGAACAATCAAAGTGTGAGCAATTTTCAATAATAAGAAGCCAGGAAACAACAGAAGTAACAGGAATGAAGAACAAAACAACCACAATACATTGCGATTTCTAAGTGATTCTGTATACAGTCATCAGAAAAAGCCACTTTTATCATTGTACTGTCTGTAGCAAACTAGGATTTCTCATCAGAAGTCCCAAATATGCCCAGGCTACACTGAAGTATATGGTTTGTGCATGAATTGCAGATGCAGCAGAGCATTAGTACTCATAACAAGATTCCCAAGAGCGGAGGTGTTGAGTAGAGACTGGAAAGGTGTCATTAAAGGAACATGGCACTGTGCAATAAGTGCAAGATGGCAAAGTAGATGAGTCTGCCTAGGTATTCTGGTGGCAGTGAATGACGTGTGGAGCACTAGATGGGAAGGCCTCTCCTCATCTGAAGACTGCTCAGATTATGCCGATGAAAGCCCTTGCATAGAACAGTCAACCACTTTGCATACATGCAACACTTTAGAACCCCCAAGGAATTTGAAGGACCTGGGACTACAGCTATGTCCTTCTCCTGAGTCTCTAAGCCTCCTGGGCAATTATGCCGAAAGAAGGTATCAGAACTGAACTGCACAAGAGTAGTATGCTCATCATTTGAAGATTTCAGTGCAAGCTGGGTTGTCAGCTGAACTAGTGCATGGTCAAGAACATCTCTCAGCTTGTCTCAATGATGACAGAGTTCAGCAACTTGTCCATTATGAGCCATAATGACCATGACCATGATTGTGAAAAAAAACATAAAATTTATAGCGAGGTCCCAAGCAAATGGATAAAATCCTCCCTGTGGAACCTTTGAGAACATTGCAGACAGGGACAAAAATCCAAGATGAAGTCAAAAAACATTGTGGAGTGGAGGAATAGCCTAATAGTTAGAGCACTGGCTTGGGAACCAAGAGACTAGGGTTAGATTCCTACTAGCACTCCTTGTTGCCTTGGGAAAGTTATTTAACCTTCCATTGCCTCAGAAAAATCCAAGTTACTGTTTAATGTGCAGTACCAAGTTTAAGTTACAATGTAAATCGCTTTGACTGAAATGATAAAGCAGTATAAAAAACAATGGTCTTAAGCAGGAGAAAATAAGAAAAAAAGCTTAAAGATAATAAAAACCTTTGTCAAAATACTAAAAGAAAAACTTGAATGTGAAATAAAATAATTTGGGAGCGCTTTCTTGCGTGTCCATTCAGCAGAGAGGAAGAGACCGAGCTGAGGGAAGGGCTGCATGCTCAGGACAGAGAGCAGTTCCATCCTGGCACTGTCGGATGACATCACACCCTTGTATGCTTGGCTTAATCCTGTTTCTTGACAGGAAAAGTGTTTGACAAAGTACATCATAAATGACTTCTGAGGAAATTAAAAAGTCATGGGATAGGAGGCAATATCGTATTGTGGATTGGGAGCTGGTTAATAGATAGAAAACAGATAGTAGGGTTAAATGGCCAAATTTCTCAATGAAGGAAAATAAATAGTGGATCTGTTCTGGGGCCACTGCTTTTTAAGATATTTAGCAATGAGGTGGAAATGGGAACAATGAATGAAATAGTCAAGTTTGCATATGACACCAAATTATTCAAGGTTATTAAATGACATGCAGATTGTGAAAAATTGCAGGACAACCTTGGAAGACTGAGCATCCAAATGGCAGATGAAATTTGCTGTGGACAAATGCAAAGTAATGAACATAAGGAAGAACAACCCAAATTATAGCTACACATTAAGAGTTACCACCTAAGAAAAAGATCTAGGCGTCATTGTGGACAATGCATTGAAATCTTCTGCTCGGTGTGCAGCGACAGACAAAAAAGCAGAGTATTGAGTACTGTGTGGAATTCTGGTTGCTGCATCTCAAAAAAGATATAGTGGAATTAGAAAAAGTACAAAGAACTGCAACCAAAATAATAAAGGGAATGGAAGAACTCTCCTATGAGAAAAAGCTAAAGAGATTGGGTTCTTTAGCCTAGAGAAATGGCTGAGGGGAGATATAATAGAGGTGTATACAATCCTGAGTGGAGTAGAACAGATCAAATTGAATCGACTGTTTGCTTTTTCAAAACATACAAAGACTAGGGAACAGGTAATGAAGTTCCAAAGTAGTGCATTTAAGACTAATGGGAGAAAATATGTTTCACTCAATGTAGTTAAACTTTGGAACTCCCGGCCTGAGCTGCGTTGTACCTAGTTCTGTGTGAGCGGTGCAGCCACACAGGGAGCAAAGGATATAGGGGCACATTTTGGGTTGATGGCCTCAGCTCCCCGCCATGCTGCCTGCTGTCGCCACTTTTTTTCTCATCATCGGCAGCACCGGCAACAGCGGAACAGAGCTGGACTTCAAATTTTAAAAAACAAGCAAATCTTTCCAACTCTGCACTTGTAGACAGGTCTGGTCCTTCCCTCCCTTTTCTGATGTAGTTCGCATCAGAGGAGGAAGGGACCAGGCCAGCCATTCAAACATGGAGTCGTGTCAGAGAAAGGATGGAGGGACCAGACCTGCCTATAAGCACGGAGTCAAAGGATTGCATGGGTTTTGTTTTGTTTTTTAATTTGAAGTCAGGTCTGTCTCACTGCTGTCGCCACCGCTTCCGAGAAACCAAAAAGTGGCGGTAACAGGGCAAGGACAGGCAGCCAGTTGGACATTGAGGTATGGGTGAGATTGAGGGGCGCCAGATGTGTAAGTAGCACAGGGTGCAATTATGGCTTGGTACAACCCTGTGCCTGGGATATTCAATGGCACTTACATGGTTAGTCATTCTTCGCCTCAGGCAGCAGATTGCCTTGAGTAGCGGTGATATTGCACCGCTACCCGGTTAGCTGCTGAGTAGCGGTGATATTGCACCGCTACCCGGTTAGCTGCTGAGTAGCGGTGATATTGCACCGCTACCCGGTTAGCTGCTGAGTAGCGGTGATATTGCACCGCTACCCGGTTAGCTGCTGAGTAGCGGTGATATTGCACCGCTACCCGGTTAGCTGCTGAGTAGCGATGATATTGCACCGCTACCCGGTTAGCTGCTGAGTAGCGGTGATATTGCACCGCTACCCGGTTAGCTGCTGAGTAGCGGTGATATTGCACTGCTACCCGGTTAGCGATCCGTGGCTAAAACTACACCAGCTTTTTGCTTGCCTAGTTTTAGCTGCAGATGCTAACCGAGTAGCGGGGCAATATCGCCACTACCTGGTTAGGCTCTGTGATGGTTTCCTCTGTGCGCCAAACCTGGATATTCAATGCCGTTGTTGCAGTATTAAATATCCTGGGTTAGCAGTCAGCGGGCAGGGCTAAATGTTGTAGTGGCGCATAGCCTGCCTTGAGGAATATTGGGCCCTATCTTCTCAAATGAGATGTAAGTAATTTACTGGAGGAGTGTAATAGTGCTTCATACTTTAAATTCTTTTTAACATCTACAAAATGTCACTTTAATGTGATTCTAATAACGGTGCTCCGTGCTCAACAGCAAATGCAGGGCTGAAGCGGACAAAGGAGAAGCAGCAGTTAGGCAATTATATCAGAGTACAAAACATAGGAGGTTCACCCCAGCCAGTCAGCTGCAATGTCGATTGTTCCCTTCAATCAGACAGTAGACAACCTGCATGAAAATGTAAAAATCTGAGTCTATTGCAGGGCCGTACTAAGGGCTGTGCGACTGCATAGGGTACAACTATGGAGGAGCACAAAAATTAAATTACAGGAACATTCTAAATGTAAACCTACCAAAAACAAGTGTTTTTACATGGTTGTGTTAGCTAGTAGGCCTGTGAGAAGTTGGAAATACTATTTGACAAACTATTAAACACACAACAGATTAAACCTGATATGTCATAAGGAAAGGGGTGTGTGAGTGCTGGTTTATTGCACTGCCTGAGGACCAGCAGCACTTCTGTAGTATAAAGCAAACCTGAAACAATTCATTGGCCTATAACCATCTACAAAATGGGAACTGTCACTGACAAAGTGCCATTTTGCTTCATAAATGGGACCCTCTGGATGCATAGTCAGGGGCGACTCAAGGCAATCTGCTGCCTGAGGCGAAGAATGAGATGGCGCCCCCCCCCACACACCCTTAGAGGGGGGTGGGGCTTTTTCAGAACTCCAGTCAGGGACTGAACCAAACCGAAAAGCCAATTAGATTACATGGAGGGAATGTAAGATGTTTGCACACAGAGCCGTACCAAGCTGCAATCACGCCCTCTGCGACTTGCAGCTTCGGCGCGTGCCCCCTCCCCCCATACCTCTGTCCCAGTGCTGCTTGCTCTTTCCCTGCTGCTGCCGCCCTCTGTTTTTTTCATGGCGGCACTGGCAACAGAGAAAGAGCAGACAGCACTGGACAGAGGTATAGGGAGGAGGAGGGGGGCATACGCCCGATCTGAAAGGCGCCGACACTTTAAGCAGATCTGTCCCTCCCTGCTCTGACATCGCGTCGGAGGAGGGAGGGACCAGACCTGCTAAAAGTGCTGCGAAAAGGCTTGGGGGGGGGGCACATTTTGGCTGCCTGCTATTGTCCTGCCAGCGGCAGCAGGGCAACAGCAGACAGCCGAAATGCGCCCCCAAGCCATTGCGCCCTGTGCGACTGCACTACTTGCACAGGGCTAAGTATGGTCCCGTTTGCACATCAAGGAACTAAAAGAGAGCAAGAACCAACAGCATAGTTTATAAAACTAAATTATAACTCACTTTTGTTGTTATGAACTGCATTATGGTTCTTGCTTTTTCTTTTTCAACATATATTTTGCATCCACAGTGGGTGCAGAGAAGAACCAGGACATTCACCCACAGAACTCAATATTTAAAAAAAAAAATGAAAGAATACCACTCCGAACTCCTGTGCCACTCACTAAACAAACCTCATGAACTTTTCAACTCAGTGAAGACCCTGACGAAAGAACCTTCGCCCACCCAAACTACAATGTTACACCCGCAGGAATATGCAGACTACATACTAGCCAAATCCAGCAACATCAGCATAGCCACAAATTCCACTCCTAGTTACAACCCATACCAACCACTGCCGCTCAACTCGCTTACAACACCATCAGCAAGAGGCAGAGGATATCATTGCAACCCTCAAATCCACCACTGCTCCAAACGACCCTTGTCCAGCATATTGGATAAGATCCTTGTGCAATGAACTCAGTCCAACTCTAGCCAAGATCATAGAGCAGTCCTTCTCCACAGGAACATTCCCAGCATGCCTCAAGCAGATGTCAATCCAGCCCTTTCTGAAGGACAACAAGCTGAACCCCCAGAAGGTAGAATCCTATCAACCAATCTCAAGCATCCCGCTTCTAGCCAAGATTATTGAGAAGGTCATCCAATGGCAAATCCAAGAACCCACTGCCCCCCCTCGATCCATGCCAGCATGGCTTCAGGGAATCACATGGCATCGAAATGCTTCTTGCCACGCTTCTCAACATTAATCACAGGGATTAACAACAACAGAAGAGGATATGCCCTGATCTTCTTGGACATCTCCGCGGCTTTCGACTCCGTCAACCATGAGCAGCTCCTGATACGTCTCCAAGAAAAGGGAATCCAGGGCTCAGCTTGGAGCTGGTGCAAATCGTACCTAACAGATAGATGGCAGCAGGTACAAACAGGCTCTATGACCTCCAAACCTTTTCAACAAAAACATGGAGTTCCCCAGGGTTCCTAGCTATCTGCCCTATTATTCAATATATATATATGCAGCCCGTATGTGCAATCATCCACTCCTTCAACATCTCCTGCCTGATTTATGCAGATGACGTTCTACTCTTCACCCCATTCACTATCAACCAACCAGACTTCTCTCTTCACTAATAAAATGCTTTGATGCCGTCACTGACTGGCTGCACTCACAGAGTCTCAAGATAAACTTCAGCAAGACAGAAGTGCTGTTCATCACGAGAAACCAAACCTTCTCTCCACCGGCAAGATTAAAGACGAGAGACGCCAAGCTCCCAAGTAGATCCACCATCCGCTACCTAGGAGTCACGCTGGACCAGCACCTCGACTTGAAATCGCACATAGGCAACACCATCAAAAAAATCGACCATAAGATGAGGACAATTAGACATCTTCGACCCTTGCAACCAGATGACTTCCGAACAGTTTTCCAGGCACTAGTAGCCCCCCACTTTGACTATGCCAATGTGATCCTTCATGGACTCCCTAAGAACACACTAAACCCACTACAGTTAGCAATGAACGCTGCTGCCCACTTCCTACACGGGCCTCTAGAAGGGACCACATTACTCCAATCCTAAAAGACCTGCATTGGCTACCAATCTACTGCCGGCTCACCTACAAAGTAGTACTGTTAACATTCAAGGCCATCAACATTCAAGGCCATCTAGCTCCTTGACGAACCTTATCCACCCCAAACCTGCAACCAGAGCAAGAAGGTCCTTTGCCACCAACACACTAATAACTCCCAGCGAAGTAACAAAATGCACTCAGGCAACAAAGAGCCTTCATGTTCTACGCACCTACCTGCTAGAATGAGCTCCCAGTGACCATCCGCGCAATCACTGACCTTGCACAATTCAGAAAGGCACTAAAGCACCTCCTTTTTCTCCTACACTACACCCAGGCCAGCAACACGTCCTCACTTGACACAACCCTACAACCTAACCATAAAAAACAGACAACTCAGTAAATAAATTACATCCCTGTACATAGCTCCTAGGGCAAGCCATGTCGCTACAACTGCATAGAGACTTCCTCCCTAGACTGTATATAGTCTGTATATAGTTACCTCTATTCTAAATCCAAGTTGTATTACCTGTTCGATGTAAGTGCAGAGCAGGCTCTTCCTGCTCTGTACAAAATGTTATCTGTAAACTGCACTGATTTTAAAGAGCGCGGTATATAAAAGCACTAAATAAATAAATAAAATCCATCCAGGTCAGCCCCCTCCTCCCCTGTCAGCCCCCCTTCCTTTGGAGGCAGGACAATGCTGCACGGAGCCCATCAAGAGACGGGAAGGCTCCGCAACAGTTTCACAGGCACAGCCGCAGTTCTCTAAGAGGCAGGGAGCCGCAGAAGCAGGGAGGTGGTGAGTTTGCCGCTGCCAAGAAGCGGACTTGGCAGCGGCAGTAACTTGTGCGCTTTTTAATTTTTTATTTCAATTTTTTTTAACTTGAAGGCGAAGTGAGGCGGCTGTTTGGGGGCATTTGCCGCCCTCAAAACTTTGCCGCTTGAGGCAGCTGCCTCACTTCGCCTCATTATAGAGCTGCCCCTGTGCATAGTCTTCCATTTATAGATCTTAAGTATCAAAGCCTGGGATATATTCCATCCATGTGCTAGTGTTACGATTGCCAGGATAGGAAATACAGAATTTTAAGGGGTGATCTGAATTTATCCAATGGTCCAGCTTCTTCCCTTAGCGAGGGTCTGACAAAGCTGCGTAGTAATCTTCCACCTGCACTACTGCCTTTAGGGGACTGTGATAGGTGAGATCAGCATATGGCACAATGCAGGACTCCACAACCAAGAGAGGTTTGAAGAAAATAAATTGTATTTGGGCAACCAGCATCCAGATAATTGCCCATGAGCTTTTGCCCAGCTGTAAGCAGTCCTTACTCACTCTCAGCAAGGCTACTCTGCTGAACAGCTGATTAGTACTCCAGCACAGACAGCACAAAACAAACAAAACAGCTTCCTAAAGTTTTCTCACTTCAGACAGCACAGCCCAGCAAAATCCAACCAAGCAGAACTCCAGCAGCAAGGCTGAGCAGACAGTAAGAAAGTTCAAATGCTTCCTACCTCTCTTTTACAGGTAAGTGGTCTTCAGGTATGCTCTAGAACCCCAGACTCCTCTGTCTCTTCCAGGTCTCCTGCTTCCTGGTCTAAACTCTGGGGTTGGGCCATACCCTCCCCCAGGCATTCTCCAGCCTATTCTCTTAAAGGGACAGGGGCTTAAGCACTTACCAGAGCAATGCCTCAGCAGTTCTGGCTTTGGCTAGGGAGAGTCTATGCAGGGGATGGGGGTTTCCCATATACTCTATCACAGGGGCGCTGCTGCAGTATCACAAGGATTCCTGTGCAGCTTTGTGGGAATATTAATAGTGAGGCATTCCAAAGTCCTAATTTTCTGCTTTTCATGGCCAATATATAATAAATTCATAACCTGTGTTGTGTTATGTCACAATTAGAATATTGATATAATTTATGTTGCAAAGGCAATGTTGGTTGCTGAATGTTTTCTTTTCAAATACATACATGTATTTTATTTTATTTATTTATTTAACAGGTTTTATATGCCACTTTATTTATTTATTTTTTTATTTATTTATTTATGCTTATTTCTATACCGCTTTTTCCAAAGATCAAAGGCGGTTTACAGGTAACATTTAGTGAACATGTTTTACATAGAACATCGTTTTTTTTTCATAACTATGTACAGTTAACATGATAAACGATAACATGGAACATTGTTACAGAACTAAATACAGTTTAACATGGGTTATTGTTACAGAACTATATACATTTTAACATTAGCTAGTAATGCTTTGGCTATTTACATTGATTCTTTGTTAAATTAAGCTTTGTTTCTTAAATGTAGTGAGTGTTGAGGCTTGTTGAGCTGTAGTTAAGGAGGATTGTTATGGTTGTGTGGTGTGTTGGGTGGATAGGATTCATTTAAATTTGTGAAGTGTTCTTTAAATAGAAATGTCTTCAGTTCTTTCCGAAATGTTTGAAGGTCTTTTATTTTGCGGAGTTCTAGCGGGAGTTTATTCCATAGGGTGGGGGCTGCATAAGAGAAGGCTCTTGAGCTTGTGGTCTTCTTTGTTTTCCGGATGGATTTTTTTATTTCTAGTGAGTAGGTTGCGTTTTGTCTGCGGGTTCTAATTTCTTTTGGAGCTTGAATCAGAGTGGTTAAATGTGAGGGTGAGATGCCGTTTGTTATTTTAAATGTGGTTAGGAGTATTTTGTATGTTATTCTACTATTTATGGGAAGCCAGTGTAGTTCGGCTAATACGGGAGTTATGTGGTCAGCGAGGCGGGCTTGTGCTGTTACTCGAGCACAGATGTTTTGAGCTCTTTGGAGTAGGTTGGTGCTTGTAAGAGGGAGGCCAATAAGTATGCTATTGCAATAGTCGAAATGAGGAGTGATAAGTGTGCTGATGACAGATCTGAAGTCATGTGTGTCAAGTAGTGGTCTTAAGTGTTGGGTGATCCTAAGTTTATAGAATATGGTTTTCACTGTTTGTTTTATATGAGGAAGCATACTAAGTGTGTGGTCTATTATAATGCCTAGGTATTTTACTTCTTTTTTAACTGGGATTATTGTGTTGTTAATTGTTATAGTTTCAGGGAGATTAGAGTCTGGTTTTCTTGATACTATCATTGCTTCAGTTTTTTTTAGGTTGATGCTGAGATTATTGTTTTCTAACCAAGTATTTGCTTCACTGATACAGTCTAGTAATTTCTGGTATGTGGGATTATTTGTGTTTATCGGTAGGGTGAGCATGATATCGTCAGCATATATGTAGTGGTTTACTTTATATTTTTTAAATATATTTGTGATGGGTTGAAGATACAGGTTGAAAAGAAGGGCAGATAGTGCCGAGCCTTGTGGGATACCTTGTCCTTGTGTGAAGGGCTCTGAGGTGGTTTGGCCTAATTTAACGTGTATCGATCTGTTTGTGATATATGATATGAACCATTGCAGAATTGTTCCACCTATTCCTAGGTTTAGGAGTCTATTAATGAGTGTGTTGTGGTGTACATTGTCAAAGGCTCCAGTTATATCAATGAATATGAGGATGTATCCTTGGTTGTGTGAGTCAGTGCCTTTGATGAGGTCGTTCATAAGTGTTATTAGTAGGGTCTCGACTCCGTGGGATGGTCTGAAGCCGAATTGGTGTGAGTCAAGTGGAGCATGAGTGTCAATAAAGTCTTGTAGTTGTATCTGTATTATTTTTTCTATTATTTTGGCAATAAATGGTATGCTGGCTATTGGTCTGTAGGAGTTCGGGTCTTTCGGATTGAGTTTATTATTTTTTACTATTGGGCGTAAGGAGGTAAGTTTTAGTGCTTCAGGCATGATACCTTGTGATAGTGATTGGTTCACTATATTTAGTATATGGATAGCAATATCAGCTTTGGTGTTCTTTATCCATGATACGGGGCATGGATCAAGGGGGGAGGTAGTGGTGTTGATCATTGATATTACATTGATCAGGTGTTTGTGATCAATGTTTTGGAAGGTTGTCCATGTATTTTTTTTTTGTTTCTATGTCTGTGAGCGTAGTTATGGTTGTGCTAGATGAATTATTTTTTAGTTTATTAGCAAAATGAGTTGCAAGGGTTTGTGCACTTATTGTTGTTTGTTCTGGTTCTGTTGTTTGGGTTTTTGTTAGTGCTTTTATAATTGTGAATAGTTCTCTTGGGCGGTTGACTGCCATGTTTATCATTTTTGTATGGTATTCTCTTTTTGATTTATTAATTGTGTCCTTGTATTTGTTGAGGAGATTCATGTATTGATCTTTATTATCGCTCGTTTTATCTTTCCGCCATCGTTTTTCTTGTTTTCTTAGTTGCTTTTTTAGGTTAGAAAGGTCTTTATTGAACCATTTTTCTGATTGTTTTTTTATGAATTGTTTTGGATTAGCTTGTTTGGGAGTGGCTGCTTCTTTTATTATTGAGTTCCATTGGTCTATTAAGGTGTTGACTTCTGTCGAGTTATTTGTGAAGTTGGGTAATACAGTATTTAGGAAGGTATCTTTGTTAAAGTGGGCAAAACGGGATTTATAATGTGTTGGAGTTGTTTCAGTGTTGTTGTTAGGTAGTGAGTTTAGTGAGTTTATCACTTCAATCAAAGCGGTTTACATTGAAACTTAAACTTGGTAATGTACATTAAACAGGGACATTGATAACTTGGATTTTTCTGAGGCAATGTAGACCACAGAGTGCCCTCGTTGGTAATGGCCAAATTCTAATGGAATTAGTTAAAGCGTTCCGAGGATAGCCAAGAAGATACAATTCAGTCTTTAAATCCATCCCCTGACAAAGAGAAATGATTTGAACACAGGATGTATCTGGAAAGCATGCCAAGGTTTCTGAATAATTTTGTCCTAGAGAATATTTTATCTGAATAAAATACTGTACATCCTAAAGATGATTCTGCCGTGTCTGTTCGAGGCTGGAGTAAAAGGTCACACTGAGCAAAGTAGAGTATGCTCCTTTGCATGCTCACTTAAGAATGCAGCAGGAGTAAAAGCCTTAGACTCAAATCAGGTCATCATTCGTTCAGCTTGTGTTTTGAATTCAGAAAGAGTAGTGCATAAGTGCTGTACCTGCAAAAGTGGCCTAGAGGGATGTTGTCAGTGAGGCCTCTCAGATGAAAACTATGATGTTGTAACAAGTTATTGCAATCTGTTCTCTTCCTGCATATAGAAGTCTGAATCCCCTCTGGGCAAGAGAATGAAATCCAAAAATGCAGCATTGTGATAACTGTCTATGATTAAAATTGTAAATTATTAGCATTGATATTGTAGAAATTCTGTAAAATGGCCCAGTGGATGGTACCAAATAATAGAAATGTCATCAATCTAATCTTTCCAGGCTTTTATCTGTTGCCATTAAGTTGATGTATACACAAATCATTCCTGGCAATGAGCTACGTACAGGCTATAGGGGAGGTAATGGCTGTGCCTTTAATATGTAAAATAAATCTCTTGTGAAAACATGTTTTTATAAAAGCAGTTCTGCTTGACAGCAAGGGGACTGCCATCTAGTTGATGGCAATTAGCACTCAATAAGGACTCCATAACAATTTCTATAGTTAATGCTTGGAGAATGTTCATATTAAGTGATGTGATAGTTGAAGCTCCATTTGCATAGGGGCTCTACACAGGCAACGGTAAGATCAAGTTGGGATGTTCACATTTTCCCAAGTACTTTACAAAAGGATCTATTGATCGTGGAGCCTTTTGAAAAATATTTATACAGGTTTGCAGGAGTGTTTGTGTACACCCAGAGCACCCATTTTAAAAACCTACATGTGCAGAAAAAGAGAGCGGCAACACTTGGAATTGCACCAGTGGTTTCTTGTCAATAAGCACTAAACTGCCCATTATGGGAGACAAGTAGCCTGCGGGACTTCAGGAAGAGGTCATTTTGTACCATTTAATTCTTATTTAGTCAGAAACTCACGTAAACCATACAAACACTCACAAAGTCCTGAAATTAATGATACCTTTTATGGTCAGCATATATACACATACATACAGGCCGTATACAGGTACTGTGCAGTATATTATATATCTGACGCTCATCATGCACCATACATACTGTCAAAACAAACATTATCACTATTGCACACACAGAATAAGAAACCTTTGTCTCTTCTGTATCTTTCTCGAAAAAGAATTCAACTGCAATGACGTGCATTTGAAAAATAAACAAAATGGCCTGCACACTAGAAAGAAATAACCCAATTCACTGCAACTTCACACACTATTTCCACCTGCAGCCATCTTTTGACCAGGTGTTTCACAAACCTTTGCTCCCCGCTGTATGTGCTGGGTTTTGCAAAGCTACACCTGCAGGAGAAGCCAGGTAAAGAGCTAAATGAAATAACTCTCTTGCTAATGAATTTTTGAGATGGTGTTAATTACCACAGGAGGTGGGCTCAACTGCCCCCTGAATCCCTGCCAAGCGATCAGGTAGCTGCTCTTGCATGTGCCTCAGAGCAGATTGAAAAGCCGGTGCAGAAATATTTTCAACTATATATGTCTTTTCCCATTATAAAATAGAAACCTCACATATCATTTTTCAGCCCTCTGAAATCACAACGCTTGAAAACTTTGTGATATCCCAAGGTGTCTACACATGGAAATAGTGGCTTTCTGTACTCACCCTTTATATGTGCGTGCAATCTACACATATGTGCATGCTTCTAAAAAGACATCCCTAATGCAGCAAGAAAGGAACCAGTATTTAGCAGGGCTTCTGTGATTAGCCGCACCTGCTAACTCCATGAGCCCCGCTGACCGTGGTATTCAGTGGCACTATGTGGGTAATGCCGCTGAATCTCTCCACTGACCACCCTAGCATTCTCCTGTTCGGGAAGAGCAAGGGCAGTCCCCGGGGTTATCCAGTCCACTAACCAGATAACAAACCGCAAAGTAGGCCACAAAAAAGGCAGTCCTAACTTTATGCGGTTTGCTATCCGGATAGTGGCTGAATTTCACTGCCATCCAGATTGTGCCAGTGGCCAGTGCTACGACTACTACTATTAATCATTTATGTACAACTTATATATTTCATACACAACACAGTAACAACAACTCTCACCCAAGGATATATACCAACTTCACTCAAGCATGCCTTCATAAGGGCAATCCTCAAGAATATATCTCTCAACGGAAATGATCCAGCATCATACAGACCAATTTCCAGTCTACTATTCATGGCAAAGATCATTGAAAAAGTGGTCCAATGGCAGTTACAGGACCACCTAGACTTGCACGCTCCTCTGGACTCCCACCAACATGGGTTCAAACCAAACCATAATGTCAAAACACAACTGACTTCTCTCCTAGACACCACCATCAAGGGAAGTGATAACATCAAATCAGGATTCATTCTCATATTCATGGACATATCTGTAGCCTTCGACACAGTATCCCACGCCATTATGCTACAATGCCTTCAGGAAATCGGTCTCTATGGAACCACACTAAAATGGTTTCAATCATACTTCAGAAACAGGCAACAGCAAGTAAAATGCGGCATGGACAAATCTGCCTCCTTCACTCTCAAACAGGGCATTCCTCAAGGATCATCCATCTCGTCTATGCTATTTGACATCTACATCCAGCCCATTTGTAATATAATCAAACGTCATAACATACAATACCGACTATACGCGGATGACATGGTTTTCACTCTGATTGAAATCTGCAATCCTGACTTCCTACCCATAACCAAATGTGTGGAAGACTTGGTTAACTGGCTCAGCAACAACAACTTCATAGTAAACTACATTAAAACAGAGGCCTTATTCATCACACGAGACTCCTCATTCAATACCCCACAAGAAATCAACCTATTTCACAGAACCATTAAAGTGCAAAAAGAAGTCAAGTATCTTGACATCACCCTAGATAATAACCTCAACTTTCAGTCCCACATAAATAAAACCACTGCAAACGCCTATCACAAGATGAAACTCTTTAAGAATGTAAAACCTTTACTTAGCCAGGACCATTTTCACACTGTCTTTCAAGCAGTGGTCACACTAATATTAGACTGCTGCAATTCATTATACCAGGGTCTCCCAATGAGCTCTATGCACCCCCTCCAAATGGCACAAAATACTGCTGCTCGCATTATCACTGGAAGTTCCAAACAAGATCACATAACTCCCATTCTAAATCAACTTCACTGGCTTACAATATTCTACCGATCCAAGTTCAAGATGATGCTCATATTCACAAAATCTTGCACCACTCCTCTCTAGAGATTCTACAAGAACTGATTGCTCGAGACACCAGCACATGACCCAGAAGAATCAACAATAAAACATGATTGTCATCCCATCCGACTACTAAAAAATCTAACCAATCCACATCAAAAAGGGCACTTTCTCTTTCTGCCCCAGCCTTATGGAACTCCTTACCGGAAGATATTAGAACCACAACAGACTTAAAAGACTTCCACAAGAAGATCAAGACACACCTGTACACTGAACACTATGGGCAGATCACTTAAGTCAATACCATCTCTCAAACACTTACGAATGCAGCTCACATTGTACCAGACCATTTCTAAACTGATCATTCATACCCTATTGTCTGTCCCTCTTACTTACCCTGTTGCCTGTCCCCTCACTGTATATAGTTCCAAGTTACTACTGTATATAAGTTCCAAGTGGTTGTTTATATTAATTGGTGCTCTTGTTCATTGTTATAGTTAATTTATTGCTATACCCTCACTTGTTTATTGTATAAACTTATGTTCCTTGTAAACCACTTTGATTGAAGGATAAGGCGGTATAAAAAAATTAAATAAATAAAATAAATAGCCCCACAAGGTATATACGCAGCGCTGGACAAGAACATATAGAAGACGGGCCTGCTCATTAGAGCTTACAATCTAATCCAGATGGGCAATACAATATAAGCGAAACGAAGGGTTCAAATAGGGAAAGAAGACACAAGGAGTACAAGGGAATTAGGATCCAAAAGCAGCCTCAAAGAGGTGAGCTTTTAGCATGGATTTGAAAAGGGGGAGAGATGAGACCTGACGTATAGATTCAGGAAGTTACTCCATGTATAAGGAGCAGCTAGGTAAAAAGATGGAAATCTGGAGTTTGCAATGGAAGAAAAGGGCATAGAGAGAAGAAAATCAGAGGAAGAGCGGAATTCACGAGGAGGGGTGTAGGGCGAGAGAAGAGAGGAAAGGTAGAAAGGAGCAGACGAGTGAATGCACTTATAGATCAGAAGGAGAAGTTTGGATTGGATACGGAAATGAAAGGGGAGCCAATGAAGTGATTTGAGAAGAGGGGTTATATGATTGTATCGAGGCTGGTGGAAGATTTGTCACGCAGCAGAGTTCTGAACAGATTGAAGAGGAGAGAGATGACTCAGAGGGAGACCTGCAAGGAGAAGGTTACAGTAGGTGAGACGGGAGGTGATGAAAGAGTGGATAAGCGTTTTAGTAGTGTGTTCAGAGATGAAGGGGTGAATTTTGTTAATGTTATGGAGAAAGCAACGACAGGTTTAGCTATCTTTGGATATGTGTGGAGAAGGAGAGGAAGAAGTCAAAAAGGACCCGAGGAAACAGGAAGCAGAAGAGTGTTATCAACAGAGATAGAAAAAGGGGGAGGAGGGTTTAGGGGAAAAATAAGTTCAGTCTTGGCTATGTTCAATTTTAGATGGTGATGAGACATCCAGGCAGCGATGTCAAATAAGCAGGCAGAGATACGGGCTTGGAGTGTAAGAGATATATCGGGTGTAGATAGATAGATTTGAGGGTCATCAGCATAAAAATGATACTGAAAGTCATGGGAAGAGAGGAGGGCACCAAGAGACTGGGTATAGAGAGTGAAAAGGAGGGGGCCCAGAACAGATCCTTGGGGTACACCAACTGAGAGAGGGGTGACAGTAAAGGAGGATCCACCAGAACAAACAATGAAAGAGTGATGGGAGAGTGATGGGAGAGATAAGAGAATCAGGACAGCACAGCGCCCCTAAAACCAAGAGAGGACAGAATGTCAAGGAGAAGGATGTGGTTAACAGTATCAAAAGCAGCAAAAAGTTTGAGAATAATGAGAACTGAGCAAAGACCCTTGGACTTAGCCAGAAACAAATCACTGGAGACTTTGGCAAGATCCGTTTCAGTAGAATGAAAAGGATGAAAACCAGACTGAAGTGGATCCAGGTGAGCTTGAAAGGAGAGAAATTCAAGGCAGTGGCAGAGAACTGCACATTCAAGAAGTTTGGTAATGAAGGAAAGGAGGGAGATGAGTCGATAATTAGAAGGACAAATAGGGTCAAGAAAAGGTTTCTTTAGAAGATGTGTAACCACAGCATGCTTGAAGGCTGAAATCAGATCTTCATTTTAAACACCATGGTCAGAGTTTAAAAAAAAGACACTGACCACAGTTTTTGAATACTGACATAATAATGTCCAGGAGTCACATCTTGATAAACAAAAAGAAAATTCAAAAGATCTGCAGAATATCAGACATATAATTTGATTTCTGCTATCTTTGGTCTGTCATATTGGTCAATAAAAATTGACAAAAGAGGTCATTTTAGAGGCCTTATTTTATCCGTAAACATGAATGTGGAAGTCCAAAT
Organism: Ichthyophis bannanicus; assembly: GCA_033557465.1. Classification (NCBI taxonomy): domain Eukaryota; kingdom Metazoa; phylum Chordata; class Amphibia; order Gymnophiona; family Ichthyophiidae; genus Ichthyophis; species Ichthyophis bannanicus. The sequence continues at coordinate 116,828,968 of CM066043.1, forward strand.
CATGAAGACATCCCTAAAGCCATTTTACTGAGCATGTTTGGAAACATCCCCGATGCATGGACATCTAAGTAGGTAGGGGGTGTGATGGAGGCACAGACATAGATGTCCCTGATTGATTTCAGAAACCTCAGGGATGTCTCCGACCTCGTCTATCTTTAGACTTGCTCCAGGCACGAATAAGCATCAGGAAAGTGCTTGTTTGGGCCCTAAAACATCTGGAGAAGAGGGCACTACACTATCCTCAGTATGCTCCACATTTGCAATGTTATTTTTTGTGCAATTAATAAAAGTATTTTCTGTTTGCACCACCACTGAACATCTCGTAGACATTCCCAGTCTTGGATACTATGCTGGGGATGTCTATGTAAACGCTCTGGCAGATACCTGTATTGAGTATGTACAATTTGTGAAATTGTGCTTGAACTTGGATATATGCCTGACTTTTTTTTCAGACTTTCTGGCTTGGACGTCCCCGATTGTAGTTGCATGTCCTTTGTAATGTGCCTTCATGGTTCCAACAATGATTTTATGCTGCAACAATAGGAAATCCCAGGAGGGCTCTCAAAATGTGTTTATTTTAGGAACAAAATAAATGGTTGGATTGATGAATGTTTGTTTTAAAAACAGAAATTCAGATTCATTTTGTGTAATGAACTGATCATCTGAACCTTGCATTAGAATTGTCTTGATTTTACATTGAACATTTGTTGTAGGATTGAATGGTAGCAACTGATAAAATTGGGTTATCCTTTGTTTGGGAGCTTCTTCTGATGCATAAATTACTTTATCAAGATCAGCCACTCCACCACCTTTATAACAATAGACATATGTCCTTTCATAATGACCAAATTACTGCATGCTGTCCTTTGGTGAGATTCACATGCAGCCATCTCTGGCTAGATTGAAATTTATCAATGTATTATTTATATTCATGCTTATATTCTGCTTATCAAAATTTCTTGCAAAATCAAGCTACTGAAGTAAGTTGAGAGAATCTATAAAAAAGGGAAAGAAATTCCTGGGTAAATGTGAATGAAGGCTCATGGCATCAGATCTGAACCCTGGATCCAATTGAGTTGGAAGTACAGTGAAGGAAGAGGGAAGTGTGAGTTCAAAATAACAAACAGGACATGGGAGAGGATGTCCAAGCCTTCGAAAAGAGGAAGGGAAAATAAAGATTTGTAAACCGGAGCTCCACAGGGAAGTGGGAGTGGTAATGTGGTTTTAAATGCCATTTTTCTATTGTGCTGATTTCTGTATTCATACCAGCTCTATGCATCTTGAGATGAAACAACAGGATATAAATCTTAAATTAAATTAAGTTAGTGCTGTCAGAAAAGGTGGAGGGTGCATGGGTCCGTTTGAGTTGAAAGAGTGTTTGAGGCAGGGGCGCACTGACAGTCATCTGGACCTCCAGGAAATAAAGAGACATTGACCTCTAATCACCTATCTGATTACTGGTTCTGCAGCTGTTGTGATATTTCTAAAGCTCACTTTAGACAAAAACCTAATGTAGAAATAAACAAAGTCATTACATTGTGCTAGACTTGAATATATATTTCAGTGTGAATAGAAAACAGTTTACAGTTATCATCATTATATAAACACATTTTGTATATTTTGTTACCATGTGCTTATAAGCATATGACACCTTCATAGTGTAACAAATACATATTATACAAAATAATAATATAATATAATAGATTTTCAATTTCAAATTCCAGCAGCGACATCACTGTCCTAGCTATGGGAGAAGTGGCACTGGTTAAAACTATCAAATCTACTTTTTGCAGTCTGATAGTGACATCTGATAGTTTGATACTTGATCATCCCTAATTTGTTTTATTACTCGTTCCAAACCAATGGAACGCTTCGGTACCACTCCATTCTAACCGCCCCTCCCAAGTCAGATGCTCACACACATGAGCTGGGCTTTTCCTGTTTTTCCCACTTGTCTTGAATTTATTCAGAGAATATGACAGTACATGCAAGCAGCAGAGTACAACACTTGATAGGCTCAGTATTATCTGTAGAGGGGAGGCGAGGGACTTAAAATCAGGAAAAACATACTCCTTTAATAATGCCTGTATAATAGGCAGGGAAGGGACAGAAATAGACACAGAAAAGGAAAATGTCTCAGTAAAGTAGGTGCACAGTGACTCAATACAGAATAGTACAGTAGATATATTATGTACAGTTACCTGTCCTAAACAAGCAGGAAACAAAGTAGATTGGACAGTTGTTATAGATCTTGCCTGTCATTTGATAGTCTACATATTGCATATATGTATTTATATGCAGTCCTGCTATTACCAGTAGTAGGAGAGAAGGTTGTTGCTGAGCCTGAATCAGTGCCACTGGTAGCCTTTACTGTAGTTGGTCCATTTGAAGAGCAGATCCTCCCAGACCGAGCCAGAACTGGAGCCGTTGAAGGAGCTTCCAGAGGAAGTGGTACTGGAGCTGCTCCCAGAGGCAGAGAGAGTGGAGTTGCTCGGACTATGTCCACTTCCTCCACCTGCACCAGGAACCAAAACAACCCCAGCTCCTGCGCGCTGCTTGGCCATGACCCCTTGACCTGCACCCAATAGTCAAGCATCGGTGCAATATACAGGAAGATAAAGCATGCTCCCACACCGCCCCCTGTCTCTAGCCAAATCCAATGGCCACAGAAACTATTCTGGGAGTAATGGCAACATCTGGGATGTGTATTCTGGGTTGCTTCTGCATCTTAGCATTCACAAGGCAGTGTGTGTGCTGATAATGCGATGCTAAGATGGCTAGTGAGAAGTATGAAAGCTGAGACATGTTGCTCTGTCTGTACAAATCACAATCAGTTTAATGCAGAATGATACCAGGTAGATCCCAGACAACAACCTAAGAGATGCCAAAGGTCCCGAAGAATGAAGGTCAGAGTGAACATTTTCAGATGGTTGCATCTGTGTTTTAAAACTAAAAAGATGTAAGTGTCCTATTACTTTTCTAATTAAAAACAAGTGGGGAAAGTGTGCAGAGCCTGGCTTATGAAACTATCCAAGCCCTGCTGGGTGTGCGTGCAAACACTGTCTGTAGCTGCATTGGCTCTGTATGTGGGGGTATATATTTGTTTTGTATGTGTGCATGCTTGATGGAGGTTAAGCGAGAGTGAGCCCACTACTGCTGCAAGCCCTTGGGCACTTCCCAATGGCCCGACCATTCGGTCTGCTCCGGGCTCAAAGAATGGGATGATGCAGAATGCATAGGAAGGAGCCTTATAGTATAGTTTGAGAGGGTAATATTAAGCCTGCAGAGAGCAGTGTTTTTTGGGGTTTTTTTTAATGCTGGCCACTGCAGGTAATGCCATGGTAGTCTCTGGACAGTGGATCTGGATAGAGTGGTGAGATGCTGGCACTATCCAGGCAGTGGTGATAGTCAGCTACTAGCCCCATAGCTTATCTGGATAGCACTTAGGACAGTTTTGTTGCTGTCTGCAGTTTTCTCAGGGATGAAGTCCTGACATATGGGTGACGTCACCGATAGAGCGCATGTGGGAACGCTCCCTAGCTTCCACAGGAAGCTTTTGGGAGTTGCACCACACATGCATGCCTGTCTTCCTGCCCAAAGGAGCCATCTTACCCCAGTCTTTCCTGTGGAACCCATCAGATGTTCATCTGATCCCAGAAAAATGTGATTTAATGCCTGTGGTTGTTTTATTTTTTTTTGTCATTGTTTTCACTGTATCTTTCAGTACCTTGTCTTCTTGCCTGTTTCCAGGAACATCAGTGCCTCAGTGCCATGTTTTTTGATACTTTTTTCCTTTGGTCTTTTTTGGCTTGTGGGATCTTTCTCTCACATGCCTCCCTGGTTGGCTGGAACATTGGCATGCTTTGACTTGGCAGAAGCCATCTTCCCCAGTATGTCTAAGCTGACCAGTGGCTTTACAAAATGCACCCAGCGTGCCCACACTATCTTGGTGATGGACCACCATAATTGATGCATACAGTGCCTTGGGACCAACCATGAGCCCTCCCACCTGCATATTGTGTCTGCAGATGATCTATAAGGACCTTGATAGAAGCAACAAGAATTGCTCTTTGGGTCATCAGAGTCAGTGGCACTGGCATTGACGTCGGCATCGATACCCTCGAGGGTGTCCACTGAGACTTCAGCTCAATGCAGCACTCAAGCTCATTTGGAGCCAAGGGGCCATGGTAGCCTAGACCAGAGGCTGTCCTTCAAAGAGATGGGCCCCCAGAAGGATCCGTTTTCTGTCCTGTTGATGTTAAAGGGTGATGCTGAGAGCCGGGGAAACCACATGGGCACCAGCATCGAAGCCCTCCTTGATGAAACTCCAAGGGCAAGGGCCGGGAGTGGCCTCCCAAGCTGCCCTGGCATGAGGAGTTGCCACTCTCAGTCCCAGAGGGCAGTCAGTGGTCTCTTGATATGGTTATCATCATAGAGTCCCTGACAAGGGAGTCAGCATGGGTGGCCGAGGCTGCTGCCTGGGTTCCACCATTGTCCGAGATAGCCCTCTTGGCTGAGCACATGCAGGACTTGGAGAGAAGCCTGGCTGCCTTCATGGATTCTCAGGCTGTGAAGGCCCTGATGCCCTTGGGTGCCAGTGCCACCAGCAGCCCTGCAACTCACGGTGGCCCCACCAATGGTGCTGCAGTCCAATCTCGAGACCCATGCCCTTCCCAGCAGGGGAGAGGACTCGGGCTGGTGCTCCAACTCACTGTCAGTGCTGATAGTCATCTCTCCCACTAGTGCCTCTGGATCCGAGGGCCTGCGTTATCAGCACTGGGAGCCCCAGATTTCCACCTTCCCCTCCCGAATGCCAACAGCATTGGGAAGAGGTGCATTGGTATTTTGATTTCCTGAATGACTCAGAGTCCGAGGACTGGAAGATTGAGGAAGAGTCTCCGGTCTCAGATTAGCATGGGACATCCCATCTTATCTTTTGCCACCCTACGAGCACTGCAAGTGCCTGCCCGAGGACATCTCATTTTATGAGTTTGTGTGGGACATGGCAAGGCCCTGCCCTTCAGTCTCAAGGCTGAGGAGCCAAGGGCAGAGGAGTTGGAAATACTCCAGTGTCCATCTCTGCCAAAGGAGACAGTCACTGTACTGTCCACTGCATCCTTCAGCACCTACTCTTTAGGATGTGGAGACTCCCTTCACAGTGACCCCCATTAGCTGCAGGTTGGACTCCATGTACCAGGTCCAAAAGGGCCCTAGATTTGAGAAACCTCAGCTACCCCACAACTCAATGGTGGTGGAGTCGGTGATTAGGCATATCAAGATTTCAAAGACCCACTCCTCGGTTCCCCCGGGTTGGGAGGCCTGGACCTTGGATGACTTTAGGCACCAGTGCCACCAGGGCTCCATGCTGATAGCCTGGATCCTATTCTACTAGCTCTATATGTATAGCTCTGTCTGAAGGACATCATGGGAGACCTTGGTCAGTTCTCTGCCATACTGCCTGCAGAACATTTAGATTGGTTCTGCTCCTGGTTACCAAGGATAAGGACTTCTCAAAATATATGAGCAAGTCATCCTATGACACCTTTGAGTCGGTGAGCAGGTAGCCATTGTAGGTACTGCAGCCCATCGTCTTGCTTGGTTGCAGTCTTCTGACCTCAAACAGTGGGTGCAAGATAAGCTTGCAGACATTCCCTGTCAAGGTGAGAACCTTTTTGGAAAACCCATGGAGAACAAGGAGGGTGAGCTGTAGAGGGAGCAGTTGACCATGAACTGCCTCTCCAGGAAGACTGCAGACCCTTCCAAGAAGAAGGCAGCAGGGAAAAAGGCCTTCTATCCATGAAAGCAGAGATACTATGCCAGCTACCCCCCCACCCCCACCCCCACCAGGCCTACCAGGGCCCTTAGCAGGGGCAACAGAAGAGCCAGGGTCAGCGCCAGCAGCATTGCCAGAAGCCCCAGAAGTCTCAACCGCAGCCACAGCCGGGGTGAGGGGGGGTTGACTCCTTGCTAAGGATCATGGCTCATCTTCTCATTCAAAGTGGCATACTGCCACAAATGGGGGGAAGGTTGGTGTACTTTGCTCACAGATGGCCTGTGGTAACATCCGATGCCTGAGCACTGAAAACTGTCCAGAGTGGGTATCTGTTATGCTTCAACCAACTGCCTCCCCCATACTTCCCAGTGGAGTACCCCCTCAATCCTCACCACTGGAAGCTCCTTAGCAGAAGATTCACACTCTCCTGGCTGATCTCACCATTGAGCTGGTGCCACCTGCTCAAGCCGGGAAGGAGTTCTGTTTCTGCTACTTCTTTGTTCCCAAGAAATAGGCAGGTTCAGACCCATTCTGGATCTTCAGAACCTCAACAGACTCCTGGTGAAAAAAAAGTTCAAGATGGTCTCCCTGGGAATGTTGCTGCCTTACATCCAACAGGAAGACTGGCTTCTCTCCTTGGACCTCAAGGATGCATACACTCACATCCCATCCATCCCCTTCACTGACAGTACTTCTGCTTCATGCTCAGTGGACAGCACTATTAATATCATGCGCTACCCTTCAGTCTTGCCTCTGTTCCAAGGGTCTTCACAAAATGCCCAGCGGTCATTGCCGCCTTCCTTCAGACACTGGTAATATTCGTTTCTCCTACCTGGACGATTGACTGATAAAGGGTATGATGCCAGCCGAGGTTCAGCAGTCAGCAAGGCTCACCATTCAGGTTCTGGAACATCTGTGCTTCGTGATCCACTACCCAAAGTCTCACCTGCAGCTCTCTCAGTGCCTCAAGTTCATTAGGGCTTTTCTTGATACTACCCTGGATTGGGCCTTCTTACCCACAGATCGGGTTCATTGACTTATTGCATTAGTCCGTGATGTCCAGCACTACACATGCACTATGGCATTCCAGATGCTCCGCATGCTCAGCTACATGGTTTCCATGGTTCATGTCACTCCCCTAGCTCACTTGCAAATGCAACAAGTGCAGTGGACCTTGTGCACCAATTGGCATCAAATCATTAGCTGCTTCGGGGACAGAGTGGTGGTCACTCCACCACTCAAGGGTCTCTGTCCTGGTGGCTGTAGCCACAGAACCTACTCAGAGGCCTCTGCTTTCAAGCCCTCTGCACCAATGGATGCTGACCCACAAATGCCTTCAAACTGGGCTGGGGAGCCCATCTTGATGTCCTGTGTATACAGGGCCTCTGGACAGCGCAGGAGAGCCTACACCAGATCAACATTCTGAAGCTTTGGGCTATTGCAAACATGCCTTGGGCATTCTAGGAGCAGTTGGTCAATCAAGTAGCAATGTTTTACATCAACAAGCAGGGCAGCACGGGCTCGTACCTACTTTGTTGGGAAGCTGTGCATCTCTGGAAGTTTTACAGTTCTGCACAGACACATGTAAAAGATGGTCCTGCTCATCAGAGCTTACAGTCTAGTCAAGACAGACAACACAGTAGCTGTAGACATGGAGTACATCCTGGGGGAATGGTAAGGAAACACAAAGGAGATTGGGTGAGTCAAGATCCAAAAACAGCAGTGAAGAAGTGAGTTCAGCCTGGATTTGAAAAGGGTCAGAGAAGGTGCCTGACCTACAGACTCAGGTAGTTTGTTCCAGGCATAAGGAGCAGCAAAGTGAAAGGAGCAAAGTCTGGACTTAGCAATAGAAGAGAAGGGCACAGATAGAAGCAATTTGCCAGAAGAGCAGAGTTCCGAAGGAGGGGTGTAGGGAGAGATAAAAGAGGAAAGACAGTGAGGAGCTGCAGAGTGAATGCACTTATAGGTCAGCAGGAGAAGTTTGAACTGGATGTGGAAACTGATAGGGAGCCAATGAAGCAACTTGAGAAGAGGGGTAATATGAGCATGACGAGACTGGCGGAAGATTAGCTGTGCAGCAGAGTGTTGAATAGATTGAAGGGGAGAGAGATGATTCAGAGGGAGACCAGCAAGCAGTAGGTTACAATAGTCTAGATGGGAGGTGACTAAGGAGTGGATAAGTATCTTATTAGTATGTTCAGAAATGAATGGGCACATTTTGTTGATGTTGTAGAGAAGGAAATGGCAGGTTTTAGCTATCAGTTGGATGTGTGTGGAGAAGGAGTCAGAGATGACCCCAAGATTGCGAGCTGAGGAGAAAGGGAGGAGTAGAGAGTTATCCACAGAGACTGAGAAAGGAGGAAGGGGAGAGGAGGTATTAGGGGGAAAAATAAGAAGCTCAGTTTTGGCCATGTTCAATTTCAAATGGTGGTGAGACACACAAGCAGCAATTTCAGAAAGGCAGGCAGAGATCCTGGCCTGGATTGCTGGAGAGATTTGAGGTATAGAGATGTAGATCTGGGAGTCATCAGTGTAAAGATGGTACTGAAAGCCATGGGAAGACATGAGTGCACAAAGGGACTGGGTATATAGAGAGAAAAGGAGTGGACCCAAGACAGATCCTTGGGGTACACTAACTGAGAGTGGGACAGCAGTAGAGGAGGATCCACCAGAACAAACACTGAAAGAGCAATGGGAGAGATAAGAAGAGAACCAGGATAGCAGAAGAGCCCTTTAAACCAAGTGAGGACAAGGTATCAAGGAAAAGGTTGTGGTTGACAGAGTCAAAAGCAGCAGAAAGGTCAAGAATGATGAGAACTGAGTAAAGGCACTTGGATTTTGCCAGGAACAGGTCACTAAATATTTTGGCAAGAACCATTTTCAATAAAATGTAAAGGGATGAAAGCCAGATTATAGAGGATGCAGAACGACTTTAGAGGAGAGAAAGTTGAGGCAATGGCGATGAACCGCACGTTCAAGTAGTTTAGAAATGAAGGAGAGCAGGGAGATAGGACAATAGTGAGAAGGACAGATAGGGTCTAGTGAAGGTTTCTTGAGGAAAGGAGTGACCACAGCTTGCATGAAGGCTGCAGGGAAAGTTGCAATGGAGATCGATATGTTGAGAATATGAGAGATGGAAGAGACTACAGTAGAGGAGATGAAGCTAAGGGAATGGGTGGGAATAGGATCAGAGGAGCAGGTAGTGAGTTTAAATGAGAAAAGAAGGCGAGTGGTTTCCTCCTCAGAGATCATAGAAAAGGAAGAAAGGGTAGCAGAGGTGGGGGGAGTTGGGAATGAAGAGGGGGAGTAGGGGAAGTAGCTGACCTTGTGGGGAATTGGACTGTGATCTTGTGGATTTTGTCATGGAAGTAGTCAGCCAGGGCTTGGGCAGAAAGGAAGGGGGGGGGGTCAGAGGTGGAGGCGCCTTGAGTTGAGAATTGTAAAGAGACGGCAAGGGTCAGAGGCAAGAGAGTTAGTCAGATGGACACAATGGTCTTGTTTGGCATGTGGTATGACTGCCTGGAACGAGACAAGCATGAATTTGAAGTGTAGAAAGTCCACAAGGGTGCAGGATTTGAGCCAAGCATGCTCAGCTCAGTGAGCAAAGTAATGTAGATAGCGGGTAGTGGAGGACAACCAGGGTTGAGGTACAGTATGGCTCACAGAATGTGGCATGAGCGGAGCAAGGACATCCAGAGAGGAGTGCAGGGTTATAGGAGGCTACTGCCTCCTCAATAGACTCAGATGAGATAGTGGGGGAAAGAGGTGATGAGATAGTGGAGGAGAGAGCCAACGGATCAATAGCATGAAAATTAGAAATCCTCCAACCTCTTTAGAAGAGAGAGGACAAGGTTGAGGCAGTAAGTGATGAAGAATGAAGCTTAGTAGGTGATGGTCTAATAAGGGAAAAAGTGAGGTACAGAGGTTTGAGGATAAGCAATTAAAAAATAATACAAGGTTGAGGCAGTGGCCGTGCTGGTGAGTAGGGGCAGTAGAGCAAAGCTGGAGGTTGAATGATGAGTTTTAAGGGTCAGAGGGGTTATCAACATGAAAGTTAAAATCCCCGAGAATAAGGGAGGGGGAAGATGAATCCAGAAAGAAGGAAAGCCATGAGTCAAAGAGAGAAAGGTAGAGGTGGATTTGTCAGAGGGTCGATAAATAACTGCTAATTGGAGAGGTAGTGGAGTAAAAAGCCAGATGGAGTGGACTTCAAAGGAGGGAAAGGATAGAGACTGAGGCAGAAGGAGGGGTTGAACTTAACAGGAAGGAGAGAGTAGAAGCTCAACACCACCACCACGGCCAGTGGGACGAGGCTTGTGGGAGAATTGATAGCCGCCATGACACAGAGCAGCGACTGAAGCTGAGTCCTCTGAGAGGAGCTAGTTCTCAGTTAGAGCAAGGAGATGGAGAGAGATAAAGAGATCATGAGTAAAGGCAAGTTTATTTGAGATGGAGTGTGCGTCCCACATGGCACATGAGAAAGGGAGAGAGGAGGGGGACAAGAGAGGGATATGAATAAGATTTGAGCAGTTGCTTGAGGATCTGTTCTGGGAATGTGACAAACGTCTAGGGGGCCAGGGTTGGGGTTGATATCTCCAGAAGAGAGAAGGAGAAGGAGTAGAAGAGTGTGGGGCAGAGAGAAGATAGCATAGCGGTAATGAGAGTGAGGTTATTTCAGAGAGAAAGGAGATGCTGAATGAGAGGGAGAAAATGGTGAAGCTCAAGAGCTGATGATAGGGTAGATGACAAGATGATGGGGAAAATGAGGATGGTAAAAGGAGATAAGGGGGAGAGGCTTGAAGGTGTTGATAGGAGGGGAGACAGTTAGGGAGTATGAGCAATAGGAAGAGAAAGTGTTGAGGAGCCTTAGAGAGAGATGGAGAGGAGCACAGACATAAGAAGCAATAAAAGGATAGGTGGTAGAAATTGCAGGGGATAAGGTGCACCTGTGAGTGATCGTGGTATTTATTTATTTAACTACTTTTGGTATACCATTTTTCTACTAGTCAAAACGGTGCAAATTCAATGGTGGAGAGACAGGGTCGCGGGGGAGGGGGAGGTAGGGGAGTTCAGTCAATAAAGTGGACATTGAAGAGGGAAGACGCTGGTTGGGAGGGGGAGGGGTACAACAAGTTCGCTCTAGAGGGGAAAGGGATGCAGGGGTCGGTTCGAAGGTAAACGCAGTAATGAGGTTCTGTGGGTATGGCACAGGAGTCAGTCTAGAAGCCCCTTAGGAGGGTTAGCATATTCCTTAGTGGTAATGAGCATAGGGCGGCTTTAAAGAGACTATAATTAGGGGGCAAGCAGGGGCTGTGGGGAGGGAGGGTGAAATAATAAGGAAGAGAAGAGAGAGACACACACAACTGAAAACAGAGAGGGAGAGCTGAACAAAATCACAAACAAAAATACTGAAAAGTAAAGCACTCTAATAATGATAAGATACATAAATAAATAATATATACAGGCAAACAGACCTTACAAGCAAGTGGTTAAAAAGTCAGACCCTAGCCAAAAGCTAGGAGCACAGCCTATAATAGACTTGCATGTTCCACAGCAAGAAGGCAAAAATTTGCCATCTCCCAAGGCATGATACTCAGAGCCATCTACCTGCCCAGGGAGCTCAATGTTCTAGCAGACCAACTCAGCAGGGTCCTCCAGCCACACGAGTGGACCCTCAACAGGGATGTTGCAAGCCATGTCTTCTGGATGTGGGGCATCCCATCCATCGACCTCTTCGTGACTCTGGACAATGCCCAGGTGGTGAGGTTCTGCTTCAGGGTTCTGGGCAACTGTCAGCTTGCCTCCGATGCCTTCCTGCTCAACTGGTGCGAGGGCCTTCTCTATGCGTCTCCACCAATTCTGCTAGTAGGGAAAACACTTCAAGCTTCAAGTGGACAGGGATGCCATGTTGCTCATCGCACTATACTGGCCCAGGCAGCCATGGTTTCCCCTCCAGCTCAGGCTCTCACAGGGGCAGCTTCTCAGACTGGACTGTGCCCCGGATCTGGTCTCCCAGGACAACAGGACTCTTCTTCATCCCAACGTCTGCTCCTTGGCCCTGGTGGCATGGATGCTGAGCAGGTAGTCCTTGTGGAACTTCACCTCCCTGCAGATGTGGAGAATGTGCTTCTTGACGGGACTCGACATGCTGCTCCTATGCATTCAAAGCACTGGATCCCATCTCTTACATTGTGGAGGAGTTGCTGATGTATCTTCTCCAACTTTCCTATTCAGGTCTCAAATCAAATTCAGTCAGGATACATTTGAGCATGGTGGCAATGTACCACCGCAGCTCTGATGGTAAGCCCATCTCCACACACCCTCTCGTAGACCATTTATGAGAGCTGTCTTGCTCTCAAGACCCCCCAGTCAAGCCCCCACCAATGGCATTGGACCTCAGCGTTGTGATGGGGCAGCTCCTCTCTGCCCCCTTTGAGTCACTAAGCTCTTGCTCGCTCAAGTTCCTTACCTGGAAGGTGGTGTTCCTCGAGGCAGTCACCTCTGCTCACTGGGTTAGTGAACTGCAGACACTAGTGGCACACCCGCCCTACACAAGGTTCCATCAAAATAGGGTAGTCCTATAGGCACATCCTAGATTCCTTCATAAGGTGGTTTCCTCCATTCATTTCAACCATTCAGTGGTGTTTATTTTATTAATTTAACATTTTTTATATACCGCTTTTCATGATATCAAGGTGGTTTACATTGAACAAACTGAAATTACATTGAACAGGGCATTATAACTTGGAGATAACTATTTTACAGGGAACATGGGCAATGGAGGGTTAAGTGTTGCCCACCATTTTTCCCCAGACCTCATGCCAACAGGACTGAGGCTGTTCCACATACCCTGGATAGTAAGAGAGCCCTGGCTTTCTACTTGGAATAACAAAATCCCATCAACGTTCTACCCAGTACTTTGTCTCTTTTGACCCCAATAGACTGGGCATGGCTGGAGAACACCTGCTGAAGATCATCACTATCTGGATAACTAACATTTCTGCCCCCATACTGCCTCAGAACTATCCAGAAAGTGCAGAGAATCAGAGTGTCTGTGGAGACATTTAGCAGCACCATCTGGATAGTTCCGCTGAATACCTCCCTCAGCAGGACTTATCTGGTTAGTGGTGCTGCTAACCGGATAAGTCCTTTTAAATATTGAATTCTTAATTTATTGAGATGATTTGAAAACTATTAGTTTTAGGGTTTGGTGAGTAGCTGCTTTATTCTGTTTCTCTTATAAATTTATGAATGTTGTTATTCTTTACAAGATATAACAGTCTATAAGATCAATAAAGTGAAATTGAATTGAAATTGTGCTTTTAGCCAGGGTATGAAAGAGGCACTGCAGTGACAGCAGGTGAAGAGAGACTACGGAGGGGCAAGAAGAGGCACCGTTAATAGTAAATACGAAACAGGAATTCTGTTAGTAGGGAAGGGAAGGTGGGCCAGTACTTCCAGTGTTGAGTGTGAGGTAACTAAGGTGTTTTCAATCTTAGGGACAGGGAGTGGGAAGAGAAGGGGGATCTGGCAAGATGATTTGGGAAAGGGAGTGGTGCGGTCAGTGATTCTGACAAAGGTTCATCCTCTCTTCACTCACAGCAACTCTTGGGGCCCTGGAGTTCAGCCTCCTATTTGATGAAAAGATGAATGCTCTGCACTGCAGCATCTACCAAGCCAAGGTGAGAGAGTGCTTGAGGGATGGAGGAGAGGGGATGCCTGGGTCCCTTCAAGGTGGGAGAGTATGCAAAGAATGGGGAAAAAGATGCACCATTTCCTAGGGTGTTTGAAGGATGGGGGAGAGAATGCATTTGGCCCTCTATGCTGAGAGTGCTTGAGGGATGAGGGAGAAGGCACATGTGTCCCTCCATGGTGGGATTGCTTGAGGGATGAGGGGAAAGTGCATAGGTCCCTGTAAGGTGAGAGAGCTTGAAGGATGAGTGAAAGGGTACATGTGTCACTCTATGGTGAGAGTGCATGAGGGATGGGGGAGAGGGTGCATGTGTCCCTCCATGTTGAGAGTGCTTGAGGGATAGGTCACAGAGTGCATAGGTCCTCCACATGAGAGTGCTTGAGGGATAGGGCAGAGGTGCATGGGTCCTCCATGGTGAGAGTTCATGAGGGATGGGGGGAGAGAGTGGATGTGTCCCTCCATGGTGAGAGTGCATGGGGATGGGGGACAGAGTGAATGTGTCCCTCCATGGTGGGATTGTTTGAGGGATGAGGGAGAAAGTGTATGTGTCCCTGTAAGGTGAGAGTGCTTGAAGGATGAGAGAGAGGGTGCATGCATCCCTCCATGGTGAGAGTGCTTGCGGGATAGGTCACAGAGTGCATGGGTCCTCCACATGAGAGTGCTTGAGGGATAGGGCAGAGGTGCATGGGTCCTCCATGGTGGGAGTTCTTGAGAGATGAGGGAGAGGTTGCATGTATCCCTCCATGGTGAGAGTATCTGAGGGATGGAGGAGAGGATGCAGGTGTCCCTTCATGGTGGGAGTGCTTGAGGGATGAGGGAGAGGGTGCATGTGTCCCTGCATGTGGGGAATGCTTGAGGGATGGGGGAGAAGATGCATGTGTCCCTCCATGTTGAGTGTGCTTTAGAGGATGGGGGAGAGGGTGCATTTGTCCCTCCATGGTGGGATTGCTTGAGGGATGGGTGAGAGGGTGCATGTGTCTCTTCATGTTGAGTGTGCTTCAGGGGATGGGGGAGAGGGTGCATGTGTCTCTCCATGCTGAGTCTGCTTGAGGGGAAGGGGAGAGGGTGCATGTGTCCCTCCATGGTGAGAGTATCTGAGGGATGGAGAAGAGGGTACAGGTGTCCCTTCATGGTGGGAGTGCTTGAGGTATGGGGGAGAAGATGCATGTGTCCCTCCATGTTGAGTGTGCTTGAGGGGATGGGGGAGAGGGTGCATGTGTTCCTCCATGTTGAGTGTGCTTGAGGGCATGGGGGAGAGGGTGCATGTGTCCCTCCATGTTGAGTGTGCTTGAGGGATGAGGGAGAGGGTGCATGTGTCCCTCCTTGCTGAGTGTGTTTGAGGGATAGGGGAGAGGGTGCATGTGTCCCTCCATGTTGAGTGTGCTTGAGGGATGGGGGAGAGGGTGCATGTGTCCCTCCATGTTGAGTGTGCTTTAGAGGATGGGGGAGAGGGTGCATGTGTCCCTCCATGTTGAGTGTGCTTTAGAGGATGGGGGAGAGGGTGCATGTGTCCCTCCTTGCTGAGTGTACTTGAGGGATGGGGGAAAGGGTGCATGTGTCCTCCACGTGAGTGTGCTTGAGGGAATGGGGGAGAGGGTGCATGTGTCCATCCATGTTGAGTGTGCTTGAAAGGATGGGGGAAAGGGTGCATGTGTTCCTCCATGTTGAGTGTGCTTCAGGGGATGGGGGAGAGGGTGCATGTGTCTCTCCATGTTGAGTCTGCTTGAGGGGATGGGGAGAGGGTGCATGTGTCCCTCCATGGTGAGAGTGAGGGATGGAGGAGAGGGTGCAGGTGTCCCTTCATGGTGGGAGTGCTTGAGGGATGGGGGAGAAGATGCATGTGTCCCTGCATGGTGGGAATGCTTGAGGGATGGGGGAGAAGATGCATGTGTCCCTGCATGGTGGGAGTGTTTGAGGGATGGGGGAGAAGATGCATGTGTCCCTCCTTGCTGAGTGTGCTTGAGGGGATGGGGGAGAGGGTGCATGTGTCCCTCCATGTTGAGTGTGCTTGAGGGGATGGGGGAGAGGGTGCATGTGTCCCTCCATGTTGAGTGTGCTTGAGGGGATGGGGAGAGGGTGCATGTGTCCCTCCATGTTGAGTGTGCTTTAGAGGATGGGGTAGAGGGTGCATGTGTCCTCCACGTGAGTGTGCTTGAGGGGATGGGGGAGAGGGTGCATGTGTCCCTCCATGTTGAGTCTGCTTGAGGGGATGGGGAGAGGGTACATGTGTCCCTCCATGTTGAGTGTGCTTGAGGGGATGGGGGAGAGGGTGCATGTGTCCCTCCATGTTGAGTGTGCTTGAGGGGATTTGGGAAAGGGTGCATGTGTCCCTCCATGTTGAGTCTGCTTGAGGGGATGGGGAGAGGGTACATGTGTCCCTCCATGTTGAGTGTGCTTGAGGGGATGGGGGAGAGGGTGCATGTGTCCCTCCATGTTCAGTGTGCTTGAGGGGATGGGGAGAGGGTGCATGTGTCCCTCCATGTTGAGTGTGCTTGAGGGGATGGGGGAGATGGTGCATGTGTCCCTCCATGTTGAGTGTGCTTGAGGGATGAGGGAGAGGGTGCATGTGTCCCTCCATGTTGAGTGTGCTTGAGGGGATGGGGGAGAGGGTGCATGTGTCCCTCCATGTTGAGTGTGCATGAGGGAGAGGGTGCATGTGTCCCTCCATGTTGAGTGTGCTTGAGGGGATGGGGAGAGGGTGCATGTGTCCCTCCATGTTGAGTGTGCTTGAGGGGATGGGGGAGATGGTGCATGTGTCCCTCCATGTTCAGTGTGCTTGTGGGTTTGGGGCGAGGGGGCATGTGGCCCTCCATTTTGAGTGTGCTTGTGGGATGAGGGAGAGGGTGCATGTGTCCCTCCATGTTGAGTGTGCTTGAGGGGATGGGGGAGAGGGTGCATGTGTCCCTCCATGTTGAGTGTGCATGAGGGAGAGGGTGCATGTGTCCCTCCATGTTGAGTGTGCTTGAGGGATGGGCGAGAGGGTGCATGTGTCCTCCACGTGAGTGTGCTTGAGGGGATGGGGGAGAGGGTGCATGTGTCCCTCCATGGTGAGTGTGCTTGAGGGGATGGGGGAGAGGGTGCATGTGTCCCTCCATGTTGAGTGTGCTTGAGGGGATGGGGGAGAGGGTGCATGTGTCCCTCCATGTTGAGTGTGCTTGAGGGATGGGCGAGAGGGTGCATGTGTCCTCCACGTGAGTGTGCTTGAGGGGATGGGGGAGAGGGTGCATGTGTCCCTCCATGGTGAGTGTGCTTGAGGGGATGGGGGAGAGGGTGCATGTGTCCCTCCATGTTGAGTGTGCTTGAGGGGATGGGGGAGAGGGTGCATTTGTCCCTCCATGGTGAGTGTGCTTGAGGGGATGGGGGAGAGGGTGCATGTGTCCCTCCATGTTGAGTGTGCTTGAGGGGATGGGGGAGAGGGTGCATGTGTCCCTCCATGTTGAGTGTGCTTGAGGGGATGGGGAGAGGGTGCATGTGTCCCTCCATGGTGAGTGTGCTTGAGGGGATGGGGGAGAGGGTGCATGTGTCCCTCCATGTTGAGTGTACTTGAGGGATGGGGGAGAGGGTGCATGTGTCCTCCACGTGAGTGTGCTTGAGGGGATGGGGAAGAGGGTGCATGTGTCCCTCCATGTTGAGTGTGCTTGAGGGATGGGGGAGAGGGTGCATGTGTCCTCCAAGTGAGTGTGCTTGAGGGGATGGGGGAGAGGGTGCATGTGTCCCTCCATGGTGAGTGTGCTTGAGGGGATGGGGGAGAGGGTGCATGTTTCCTGCGAGGCAATTCCTAGCACACTTCAGTCTGGAGGAAAAAGGAAGCCTCAGGCTGCCTAACAGCCTGGCTTAGTTAAAGTAGGATCCAGGGCAGGGAGAAGAGGTGTAACTAGCAGGAAAAGAGCAATAGGTAAAAGGCAAAATCTATGTAGAAATCATCCATGAGACTTTATATGGAGTCCACATCACAAATAGTGACCATCACTTTCTGTTCTATTCATTGTCCCACTGGGCTGCAGTGAGCGACTGACCCTTCCTCTGTAGCTGCAATTGCTGAAGTGTTTGAGCAAAGAAACCTGCTGATTCAATTGAAAAGTAAACAATGGGAAAATTGCCTGTTCTGCTGCCTTCATAAGATTCTTCTCTCCTGCCTTAAATCTAGCCCAAAGCACAATATGCCATTTCGGTGGGTCTTTTTCCTGACTTCAGTTATAACTCAATGTATTGATTTGAAGACTGCAGGTGTAGCTTCTGATTTCAGAGAAAAGAATTAGAAATCGAGTAAGAATTTGGTTAAGCAACAGGGCTCAAAGGACAAAGGCCAGTGGGGTCAGCTCTGGTAAAGAGAAAGTGACCAGCGGAGTATCACAAGGATCAATACTAAGTTCAGCCTCCTTTATAAGTGACACATGGGGAAGGCAAAAAAGGGAAAATGCCTGTTTGCAGATGATATGAACATAGCTACAAGAAGGGGGGAGGGGGGACTAGAGGTGAACACAGATGATCTGAGACTATAGTGTGCAGGAAGAAGAGGTCCGGGGGCGGGGCAGAAGGAACAAGTTTAAAGAGCACCATAACTGCAGCCCCCACCTTGATAGTGGGAGACATGCTACATAAAGGGTGAATTGTGAACAGAGAGCATGGAGTGGGGATTCGGAGAAGGGAAGAAGGGCAGGGAGTGAGGATGATGCTTAGATGTGAGGGGAGACAGTGGCCTGGTGATTGGGTGAGGTGAGGTAAGAGAGTGGGGTTGAGGGAGTGGGTGAGGAGTGGTGATTTTGGGGTTTGAGAAATGACCTACATCTTCTAGATGTTCTTGGAGACTCCACGTTTGTCTGCTCGATCTCCTGAATTGACATTGGAGATTCCCTCCATGACTGGGCCACTGGATACCTCAGAAACAGCCCATGGCCTTCCTTTCTCACTGTCTCTGAAGGCCGAATGTGGCACTGTGGGGAGGAGAGAGGGAGGGAGGGGTGTCAACTTGCTAATTATTTATTAATATTTCTTTAAGGAAGCTGTCCAATCCCCTTTTAAACAGAGTTGTGTTAGATGCCTTGACTCCATCTTCAGGCAACAAATTGCAGAGCCTGATCATTTTGAGTGAAAAATGTTTTATTTAATTTGTTTTAAATTCACTACTTGTTAGATTCATCGACTGTCCCCATAAGACCATGAGAACTGCCAGGTCAAAGGTCTATCAATGGTATATCAAGCCCAGTATCTTGTTTCCAACAGTGGCTAATCCAGGTCAAAACCACCTGGACTGATTCTATTAAGGAGATTCCATGTTGCTGAAATCTGCCTGGTTAATAACAAAACTTGTCCAAGCCTTTCATAAACTCAGCTATCCAAACTTCTTTTATCGCAACCTCCAGCAACGAATTCCAGAGCTTGATTTTGAGAAAATAAATTTCCAATTTGTTTTAAATGTGCTACTTAGTAATTTCATGGAGTAGCCGTTCCACTCCACTCAGGATTTCATAGATCTCAATCACATCTCCCTTTAGCCATCTCTTCTCCAAGCTGAAGAGCCCTAACCTCTTTAGTCTTTCCTCATAGGGAGTCATGCCATCCCTTTTATTCTTTTGACTACTCTTCCTTGTATCTTTTTTGGATTCTCTATATCTTTTTTGAGATATGTTGAGCAGAATTGCACACAGTTCTCGAGGTCCAGTCACACCATGAAACGTTACACAGGTATTGTGATATTCTTTGTTTCATTGTCTATTCCTTTTCTAATAATTCCTAACATTCTGCTTGCTCTTTTGCCCATGGTCACTCCCCACTGAGCTGAGGATTTCAAACATATTGTCCACAATGATGCCTAGATCCTTTTCCTGGGTGGTGCTCATAATATAGAATTTAGCATTATGTAGCTGCAATTTGTGTTAGTCTTTCTTATGTGCATCACTTTGCTCTTGCCCACATAAAGTTTCATCTACCCTTTCAATGCCCAATCTCACAAAGTCTTCCTGAAATTTCTCTTAACCCACTTGTGATTTAACATCTTTGAATAACTTTGTCATCTGCAAATTTGATCCCATTTCCAGATCTTTAAAAGCACTGTTCCCAAAATATACCCCTAGGGCACTCTACTCTTCTTCTCCCCACTGAGAAAATAGACATTTAGCTATTCTCCAATCCACAACGGGAAGTTGCCTGTTTTCTCAGAAGTGTCTCATGAAAACTGTCAAATGATTTCTGAAAATCCAGATACACTATATCAATCAGTAAACCTCTTTAAGACGTAGAAGACAGGGGCAGCTTGCAGAAAAATATCAGGCAAGGTTTTTTTTATTCTTAACAGTCCATCGGATATCAGATGACACCGAGATCCTAGAACCTCCCAGTCTACATCAATAAACCTTTTCCTATCTCATGGTTAGATGAGACGTGCTGATGTCAGCAACCTGAATACAGAGAGGCAGAGTCATTTAGCACGGCATAAACAAACTGCTTCTATTGCCATGCACATTTTGAAATATAAAACTTTCTTTAAAAAAATACAAAACAATTTTCTCAGCACATTTGCACAAAGCTACCCTACCAAACCATAGCTAACACCCAGAAATCAAACAGCACCAACCCTCCCGTTCTACAGATGAAAAGGTGGCACTGAAAGCCCTGGGACACTAATAGACCTCCTCTCGGAAAACAGAACCCAGAAACTACATACTAGCAGAATCCCTTATCTCAGTCCTACACGCATGACTCAGATGACCCTCGCCCAGTACAGGATAAGGGACCACAAATTTGAAGTGTGCAGATACAACATGAAACAGGAACTTTAGAGGCTAGATTTTGCATGCCATGCAAGGTTGGATAAACAGACAGAAATGCATTTTCTCCTGTACTGAGCAAAACACATTACCAAAGCTTGTCTTTTTCTCCAGTGGTCTATTGTTCATTTTCCATTTTTTCTCTCTTCTCCTGTCCTACATTCAACATTGATCTTTCATGTTTCATTCCATGTTGCTCTATTTCTCTCTACTTAGACTCGCCCTCTTTACCTGTACCTCTGTATCTACTCTTAGCCCCTGGCCTGCTGCCCACGCTGATTCCCTATCCGGTCATTCATTTCTCCTTTCACTGCCCTTCTCTTCCAGTCATTCCCAGTTGCCATCTATCTCTGCCTCCTTGCCAGCTCTTCTTCACCCCTTTTTGATTTTGATTTTATAGCTCCAACTTTACCATCCCATTTCTTCATGTATCTTATCACTGTGTTTTCTGCTCTCTACTCTCTCATTTTCCCCCGCCTTCCATCTGCTATGTATTATTCTTAGCAGCTCATCCCCCCTTTCTGCCCCTACTATTCCCTCCCTCTCAATTGTGAGTCTCACCAGTTCCCTGCCGCATCCTCCATCCGTCAGCTGAGTTCCAGAATTCCTCCTCCCCCCCCCCCCATGCAATAACTGCCCCGATACATCTGCAGGCATAAACTGGGGAAGAAGGTGTGTACGCTCAGCTACAGTACAAAATAATTGAGAAGTTGCAATCTGCAGGTGGCCAAGCTTGTAGAGATAAGAGTTGAGAGATCTCCTTAGCTGGAGAAGACCTGCTGTATGGGTCTTTGCGGAAGCAAAAACGCGAAATAAAGATTTTTTCAAGTACATTCATAGCAAAAAACCTGTGAGAGAGTCAGTTGGTCCATTAGATGATAGAGGAGTTAAAGGGGCACTAAGAGGCAACAAGGCGATAGCGGAGAGACTGAATGAATTATTTGCTTTGGTCTTTACTAAGGAAGATGTAGGAATGTTACCCATGACTGAAGTGGTATTTAAAGGTGCGGAAGAATTGAAGGAAATATCGATACATCGGGAAGATGTATTACAACTATTAGATAAACTGAAGAGTAGCAAATCACCTGGGCCAGATGGTATACATCCAAGGGTGTTGAAAGAACTGAAATATGAGATCACAGACCTGCTATTAGTAATCTGTGAACTATCATTAAAATCATCTCTAATACCTGGAGATTGGAGGATCGCCAATGTAACACCAATTTTTAAAAAGGGTTCCAGGAGTGATCCGGGAAACTACAGACCGGTGAGCCTCACGTCAGTACCGGGAAAAATGGTAGAAACCATCATTAAGAATAAAATTACTCAGCATGTAGATAGTCATGGCCTAATGGGGGACAGCCAACATGGCTTTAGACAAGGAAGATCTTGTCTTACTAATCTGTTATGTTTTTTTGAAAGTGTGAATAAACAGGTGGACAAAGGTGAGTCGGTTGATATAGTGTATCTGGACCTTCAGAAAGCCTTTGACAAGGTCCCTCATTAGAGACTTTTGGCAAAACTAAAGAGTCATGGGATAGGAAGCAGTGTACTACTGTGGATCAAGAACTGGTTAAAAGATAGAAAGCAGAGGGTGGGCTAAATGGCCAATTTTCCCGATGGAGAAAGGTGAATAGTGGTGTACTCCAGGGATCTGTGCTGGGTCCACTGCTTTTTGACATATTCATAAATGACCTGGAAAGTGGAATAACGAGTGAGGTTATCAAATTTGCAGATGACACAAAACTATTTAAAGTTGTTAAAACCCAAGAGGATTGTGGAAAATTGCAAGAGGATCTTGATAAATTAGAAGACTGGGCATCAAAATGGCAAATAAAATTTAATGTGGACAAGTGCAAAGTTATGCACCTAGGGAAGAACAACCCAAACTATGGTTACACAATGCAAGGTTCCACATTAGGAACCACCACCCAGGAAAAAGATTTAGGCGTCATTGTGGATAACATGTTAAAACCCTCGGCCCAGTGTGCAGCGGCGGCCAAGAGAGCAAATAGAATGCTAGGTATCCTAAGGAAAGGAATGGAAAATAAAACAAAAGATATTATAATGCCTCTATATCGTTCCATGGTGAGATCACACCTTGAATATTGTGTGCAATTCTGGTCGCCGTATCTTAAAAAGGACCTTTATTAGAAAAGGTTCAGAGAAGAGCCACCAAAATGGTAAAGGGGATGGAAGGATACTCCTATGAAGAAAGGCTAAAAAGGTTAGGGCTCTTTAACCTGGAAGAGACGGCTGAGGGGAGATATGATAGAAGTCTATAAATTAATGAACGGAGTGGAATGGGTAAACGTAGATCGATTGTTTACGTTATCAGAATATAGAAAGACTAGGGGACATGCAATGAAGCTACAGGGTAAACTATTTAAGACTAATAATAGAAAATATTTTTTATTCAACGTGTAATCAAACTCTGGAATTTGTTACTGGAGGATGTAGTAAAGGCTATTAGTGTAGCTGGGTTTAAAAAAGGTTTGGACAAGTTCCTGGAGGAAAGGTCCATAAACCATTATTAAGAAGGGACCCAGGATATCAATGCTTGACCCAATACAAGCATTGCGGAACCTGTGTCTTTTGGGGAAACTGCTAGGTCGTATGACCTAGATTGGCCACTGTTGGAAACAGGATACTGGGCTTGATGGACCTTGGTCTGACCCAGTATGGCATATCTTATGTTCTTATGTCTTATCAGCAGACATTTGCTATGTTACTGTTTCAAGGGGCCTTAGGAAGGATAGGCTATCTTTTAAAAATGACTTAGAAACATGAAAATCTGTTTATTCATTAACAGCCATCTTTATCCCACCCATCACAACTTCAGAGCGGGTTACTCCAAACATTAGAAATAACACACACTCACACGGATTATTTTGAAATTAAAGATTGAGTGTACAGGCATCAATCTAATACCTTAAGCATCAGAAAAATCGTAAAAATAAAATGTTTTATGCTTCCTGCAAAACCAACGGTGGTGAGACTCGGATCTTAATTAAGAGGGAAGAGGAACAAGAAAAAACATTGTAACAAATAACATATGCACCCCTCCACAAGAAATGAAGTGTGAAATACATAGAAACGAAACAGAATGACAGCTTTTCCAATGCACGCTCCTAAACCTTATTGGCGGGGTTTAGTAATCAAGCAGGATATATGGCAGCTGCAGATGGACAGACTGAATGAACTTAATGTTCCATTTCTGCTGTCAGCTTTTGATGCTTGTCTGAAGGGCATGTGGTATGTTCATGGGGTGGGAGGGAGGGGGGGAGGCAATACCCTGCTTAGGCTGAGGAAATGTGCCCATTGATCACAATTTAAGAGGGGCACAGTGGCCTTTTTATCAGAATTCAAATCCTTTCCACGATGTGTTTTTCCAGGGGCTGAAACCCATGGACTCCAATGGCTCTTCTGACCCGTATGTCAAGGCAAATCTGCTCCCAGGAGCCAGCAAGGTAAGAGACGGGGCTGGCACAATACGGTAGGTGCGGTAAGTGTGACATGGAGGTGCCAAGGCTGCTGCGAGCACTGCTGTCTATCTCTGCACATACGACTTGACATTTATTAGCTTTAAGCCACATGGTGCAGGTAGGAACTTCAGTGCAAGTCTTACAAGTCCAGATACTTGTGAACTTGTGCTGGAGTTTCCTTCTGCATCATGTGGCTTAAAATTAACAACTGGGGAAAGAATGCAGCACATGGCTCATGGAATTATTTCCATTGTGTGTATGTGTGTGTGTGTGTGCGGTGTAGGCCATGTGCTTTGGCACACATGGCCTGCTACTTCTGACCCCCTTCTGGGTGTTGGAGGGAGGTCAGAAGCGGCAGGCCATGTATGCCGAAGCATATGGCCTGCTGTGGGCCGTCACTGAGCCAAGCCGCGCCGCCTCCCCTCACTCCCGACCCCACCGGAATCTGCTGCAGTGGGGGGTGGCGGCGCAGCTTGGTGCATGGGGGGGGGGGGGAGGCGGCACAGCAGGGACTTCTGCCTGAGGCAGCTGAAACCCTTCAGCTGGCCCTGAGGCTGCCTGTATTTGCATTGCCTGTGTAGGTCTTGCTAATGTAATGTTCGCATTGTGTGTGGGTGTGTTGTGCATTTCCCTCTGTTTTGTCTGTTTTTTGTATGTATCTTTGTGTGTTCGTATGCTTTAGCGTATCTTTATGAACACGAACATGCATCTGTTTGTATGTCACTGCATATGCGTTTGTATGTTTCTGTGCATTCTTGTATATGTGAATGCTTGTATGCAAGTGTCTGTGGGGGTGTATGTTTGTTTTCTGCGTGCCAGTGATTGGAAGAAGAAATAAGAAAGGAGGGCTGTTTTGAGAGGTACAATTGCATAATTGCCCTGTTACTGTAAATCATTGTTAGTATGCTAAAGGCACACCCAGAAACTAAAATTGTACAGCACAGGAATTTCCCCCAGCTCACCTCCTCCCTTCCTGTGACAACAGCAGCATTGCAGTGCTCCACCCCCACAGAATTCCCAATGGTTGGATTCTACCCTCAGTCTGTGACTAGAGCAGCATTCCAGTGCTCCTCCCCCACAGCTTTCTAATGGCTGGATCCTACCCACAGTCTGTGGCTAGTGCAGCATTCCAGTGCTCCGCCCCCACAACCTTCTCATTGGCTGGACCCTACACACAGTCTCTGCTGCTAGTTTCATTAGAACCAAGCAGGGCAGGCTCACTTACACAGAGGGGTGGTTATGCTGCAGCGAAGTGTAATCAATGAATAAATCCACGAGTCAATTGACAGGGTCCAAGCCAGTTTATTGTGTACAAGGCCCAGTCAGTCAAAGCTTCAAAAGGAACTGAGCAAAGTTTTTACAGAGACATACTCATTTATACCTCTTTTTCAGTTTGATACATGAGAACTTTCTATTGGTTCTAGCTTGATACATGCAAACTTCCCATTGGCTCCAACGCCCCCAGCACCTGTCCAATCAGAGATCCCCCCTGGGCCTAGCACCCAGCTCCCTCCCTTAAGACTGTTCTAACAATGGTGCAGTTTCTAGGTTTGATACTTCTCTACTGCAAGGTCGTTTCTAGCTTCAGGAATGCATGTATTGAAACATTTCTTTCTTTTGCACACAAGAGAATAATGAAAGACTTATGAATTCATGTAAAACTTCTTATTAAGCAGTTTGAAACAGTTTTCTCATTTTGCACAGATTTTTGGTTCTTTTCTAGCTATAATGGGGGTTGGAATCCAGGCCTAACTTACAGGCCTTTCATATTAGCAGACCATTCTAGGCCATAGCCTGCCACATTCTCCCTTTTGATTATTCTCACCCGCTAGTGAGAAAGGGTGAGAATTAAATCACTCAATAATTAAATCACACATTATACTGATGTAACAGCATCATCTTGGGGTATAGGGTAATATTGCCACATAGCTAGTATCTTTGTAGCTGCCTTCCGCTCTACAGTACTATCAATTACTGAGGTTACCATGCGTAAGCAAAGGGGTAGGAGACATGGGAGCAGCAAGCACATAGCTAATATGAATAATACAATAAATGCAAGGGTCTTCAGACCACCTAACCATGAAAATACGGAACCAAACCACCCATCCAGTTTCAAGCTATGCCTGGTCTGAACAGGCACGAATGTTTGCTTTCTCATCTGGATAGCTATATCCTCAACAACATGCCCATTACTATCAATTTGCAAACAACAATTGCTTAAATTTAATTTCCCACAAACCCCACCTTCAGCTCCTAACAAATAATCTAGAGCTAAACGATTCTGGTAATTAGCTGTGCGCATTTGTGTACTTTGCTTGGCCAAAAGGGTTAGTGCTTTACTAGTTTCATTGGTTATTATTTAAACAACAGCTTGTAAGCGTATTATACGATTTATCATATAAATAGGGGTACGATATCCCCATGTCCCATCTTGCTCCCAAGTAGCAGGTCCATAGTATGAGATAATTCTCTCAGGTGGCCATTCTTCAGATGTTGCATCCCATTTGTCCCATTGGCCTATTTTCAAGGCCACCTGTAGCTGTCGACGTCTGTACACAGGATATCCCAGTTGTTCTCCATGGGATGTAGGCAAAAGGAAAAAGGATGGTCGTATGGTTCCCAATACACATGCGCCTCCCCAATGGTGAGGGAGCCCAGCATATGCTCGGGTTCCGCAAATCCAGTACAGTCCAGGTGATGCTTGTCAGGAATTATAAGCTGCTAGATTAGTCCAGATGCTGGCAAGATTGGGGAAACGGACTAGAGGATTGGAGGGCTCTGAAGCATTGACTCCTGACCACCAAGACGTCTTCTTAGTGGTACTGTTGTAGAACTTCTGATTGAGACAGACCAGCTGCCCCACCTCCATGTTAAACAGTGGTCCATAGCGAGCAAAACACAAGTTACCCACAATGGGGTGGGCCAATACCCATTCACTAGTAGTATTATGTAGGTCAGTCTGATTATAAGGAACAGAATAGTTCAATTCTTGCACCTCCCAAGGCCATTGGTCTCCCATCTTAGTTCCTCTACAGAATAGACAGTCTGAAATGTGGAGACTGGATGCTACTGCTTCCGCTAGTTCAAGGAACAAGTTATGGGAAGCAGGAGGAATCTCAAACTCTGCTTTCATGGCCTCATAGAAAGAGTGATGTATGCGATAGGGTGAGGATACATGGGCCTTGGTATTTAACTGTATGTGCAGAATGGTTCCAGGATCTATGCCTCCTCCTGCTATACGCAGTCCAAATCTGTATCCTTGCTTCCATTGGCTGGAGTTGATTATGAGAAGTTGCAGGGGATTACAGGCACCTTTCTGGCATTTCTTGGGCTCAGGTAATCTGATCCTTGTCAGACTGCCTTTTCGACTATCACCATCTCATCCCACAGGTGCATTCTTCCAAGTAGAAAAGTATACACAGTCCCACTTTGGACAGAAGTAGGCGTCTTTAGATGCAGTGCTGTAGACGGTGGTTGGAGAGTTCTTTCCCGTACACCGTCCCCATCCGTAGGCTCCTTCCGGACACATATATTTATCATGGTAGTAAGCTCGTTCCCATGACCCACACTTGTGGTAAGCATTTCTGTTAATTGCATCACAGGCATCAAAGTTCAAGACAACATCTTTTGTGGGGTCTGCGAGGGGACTTGTGGCATTTTTGAGGGCCCCATCCTCATCATTCCAGCGTATCTCAAGCGTATAATATGAAGGGTTTTGTCGGGGGTTATACCAAGGCTTACTCTTTCCTTTCGTACAGATATTTAATTCTGTGCCATTATAAATACACCAGCTGACTGTACCAGTGCAAGTATAGTAGGAATGATAAAGTAAAGTCTGAGTGACCTTCTGTCCTGTTCGGGTGGTAGTTATGCAGGCTGCACAAGGAGGTAAAGCAAAGGTCTTTTCCAGAAATCCGAGGATCACCACTCCCACAAGACAATAGTGGAAGAACATATTGATTACAGTCTTTGAAGGTCAACTGAAGTATTGGGTACGATGAACTTGTAGAACCTTCTTCTTCTTCGGTTCCAACAGTCACCCTTATGCAATAAGAGTAGAAATGCAGATGCTGAAGATTCTTATAATGCTGATTGTCTCCGCAATGTAAGTCGCAATGGAGTCTCAGGATCATTCACTGAAGTCCATTGGCCAGGGTCAGGAGCGGCGGCTGGCTTCACTCGACTGTGGTGGATCCAGGGTTCAAATTCCGCAACTTTCACTGCAGTGGGGGTTGACAGGATGACAACATAGGGTCCCTTCCAATGCGGCACCAGTGGGGTCTTTCTCCACTCTTTAATCCACATGGACGCTCCTGGCTTGAAGGGATGCAGAGGCTCTGTCAGGTTGATGGGCAATCGATCTTGCACCCAGGTATGGAGACTCTTCAAAACAGAACCTAAAGCTAATAGTTCTTGTCTAGTTATTTCAGATCCTATTTGTCTCATGTCTCCCTTTATTCCCTGTACAATGGGGGGAGGCCGCCCATATAAAATCTCAAAAGGGGAAACTCCTAGGGACTTGGTGGGAGCTGAACGTATCCTAAGAAGAGCTATAGGGAGAACCTGAAGCCATTTTAGGTGTGTTTCTTGACAGAGTTTGGACAACTGAGATTTCAGGGTTCTATTCATACGTTCCACTTTCCCTGAACTCTGGGGTCTATAAGCAGTGTGCAACTTCCATTGTATTTGCAAAGCTCGAACTAACTGTTGAGTCACTTGGGACACAAATGAGGTCCATTATCTGATCCTATAGTCAATGGTATTCCAAATCGAGGAATAATCTCATGGAGCAGCACCCTAGTGACCTCTCAGGCTCTCTCAGTTCGGGTGGGATAGGGTGTATAATCTATAAGCTTCGGACAACCGCTCATAGAAGGCCGCTGGGCGACTTCCGATACCTTCCCGATATTCATGGCCCTCTGGCCCTCCCTTCGTCAGGCCCTGCAACAAGGCCTGGCGAAATCTCGTCAGGGCCGCCGCCCCCCTTTCATCATTTGGGTCCCACCCGGGATCTTCATTTGGATAAGCCGCGGCGGCAGCTGGTGGGAGATTTATTCCTCCTCCTTCTACAGGGTTCTCTTCTAACCAACGGAGAGCTGCTTGCCCAATTCGCCCTCGCTCCTCAGTAGTAAAGAGGGTGGACAGGAGTTGGCGACAATCGGCCCAGGTAGGCTGGTGGGTTTGCATAATGCTGGACATTAATTCTGTTAATTCCTGGGGCTTTGCAGTATAGGATGCATAATGCGTTTTCCAGTTTAATAAATCTGTAGTGGAAAAGGGTACATAGACTAGACTGGTTGGTCCTGGTGCCATCTGGCCCTGATCATTTAAAACAGGTACTCCAGGCACTTGGCATAATGGCATTAGGTGCCCTGCTTTCTCCTTCTTCTTCGGGGTTACGCTTCTTAAATCATAAGGCTCCCGGGCACAAACTTCCTTAGCGGGTGACCCTGAACTGGCAGGAGAGCCTCCGCTCTCAGCCTCGTCGGAGGACTCGGGCCCCCCCCCCCCCCGACGTGCTTAGGCCTGACTCAGGACTATCACTCGGGGGAGGGAGCTTCTTGGGCTGCTGCAGCGGCACTTGCTGAGGTTCCTCATCTGGCTCCGCTTCAGGCAGCGGTGCTGGGGGAACTAACTTATGTGGGTACTGCGGTAACCTAGTCAGGATATCTGGGGACTCTGGGGCAGAATACACAGGCGGCTTCTCCTCCTCCACTTTCCAGGTTCCCCTAGTGGTGGCTACAAATATTCTACAATGCTCCTCATAACAGCGCTTCATCCATGAGGGCTGCCTTTCGCAAGCATCTAACCAGGAATCTATATAGGGGAACTGGTCAGGATGCGCTTTTTGTACAAGCTGATGAACACAGAAAACCTTTTCTACATCAAAAGTACCCCCGCGGGGCCATGAAGTAGCTAATGCAGGCCACTCTCTTTCACATAGCAGTTTCAATCTAGACGGAGACATTTTTATACCATAGTCTCCTGAAAATCCTTTACGGAAATTCTTGATCATACATTCCAACGGAGTTTGCGTGGACTCCGCCCCTCCCATAATCTAGACGTAACTATGTACTGTCGGCCAGCGCCCCTACTGGCGTAGTAAAATAAGGGCGTCCGGTGACATTTAATTTGTATCAGAGAGTGTTTAGTGTAGGGTAAATAAGGCTTTATTTCCCCGTTCAATGCTCTAGGTTCAATGGGACATCAACATAAAGTGGAGGTAATGCTTTCCTCAAACAATAAAGTTCCACCATGGACTAAACAGTTAAAGGTTGTAAGCTCTACAATTGACTGTTTAGCTGGGTTAGGGGATTTTCCAAAACAATAGAAAACAATATCAGAACAAAATGGTTATCAGCTTCACCATATGCAGACTTAGTTCTTCGCTATACAATTAGCATGGCAAGCAAACTACTTCTTAAGCAAAAGTTACATTCTATAGGTTCGTTGTGAGGCATGGGAACACTGGAGCTAAAATACAAGTCCATTGATTCTGGATCGCTACCCTCTTCAGTGTTAAGAATATCTTCAGAGTCTCTTAATTCCTCACAGAAGTTCCTTGGCTGCTCATATAACTTTCTTAAAACACTTTTAGGAAGTGGCTTTAAATAGTTAGCTTTACTTCTTCTATGATATTGAGGTTTATCTACTTGCATAAGACTTTCCTCATTTAAAGTTCCTTTTAGAATGAAAGGCTTTCCATACCTTAGCTTCCGAGGAGCGCTACGCCCAGGATTCAGTTTACAACGTAGCTTTTCCTGCTGACCAACTGTCTTGTGCACTGCTCCACAATCCAGGCTGCTAGGAAAACCAGACGTGGATTTCCCCTCTCTATCTCTTAGGGTAAGAGGATCAATGTAAAAGGAATCTCCTTTCCTTGTGCCTTTCTGGTTTGGCCTAAAGGACTTACTTGGAGTTGGAGAACTTCTTTCAACAGGCAGGCTGCTTCTCTGGGCTTTATCCCATAGAGTATACTTCTTTTGGCTCCTGCCACCTAGAGCTGGCCGCAGCTGGAAACTATCCTGTTCCAGGCTTCTCTCAGAGCTTGTGCTGCCGGTCCTTCTGACCTTGTCCTTGGCACTTCCCCAGGACTAAGTCTTGCCACTGTCTGTGTCCGTTCTTCTCCTTCCTTCTCCTGTTACTATTCCCAGTACCCTCGCTGGTACCCTTCTGGTTATTCTGTCGGCTACCCTCCTTGGTGCCTCTCTTCCGTGCCTTCCTGCGTCCCGGTGCTCTTCCCAGTCCTGGTCATGGTGCTGGTCCTTTTGCTGGAGCCTTTGCTGGACTCCCTGGTCTCTTTGCTGGACTCCTTGCTGGACTCTCTGCCCTTGGATTCTCTGGGGCTGGTCTCTGTGCTGGTTCCCTTGCCCTTGGATTCCTCCTCTGCTCATCTGATTTCCCTTATAAAGGGATTTCTGGCTTGCACGCTGTGAGTTTGAGGACAGGTGAAAGCACTTATCATTAAGGTACTCAGTGCTTGAGCACGTTGCTTCAGGTACTGTGTAACTGTTCATGCGCCCTCTGGCTGAGCTACCCTGGAACTGCGCTCTCTGCCTTTTCTGAAATTCATGCAAATCAGGAGTTTTTTCCAAGGCTGTTTCTTCCCTAGCTCCAGCCTCATGACAGTACACATAATGACGTACAAGATGACAAACAGTAAGGGTAGGTAGTATGGCTGTAGGTAAGGGGTCCGTACAGCCCACAAAACACTGAGGGGGGACGTACACCACTCGCTTCCTCCTTTTCGCGACCTGGGCGTAGTCGCCCGGCCAGGAACTGCGCTACTCAGGAGTCCACTTTCGCTCGGTCTGTATTTCAAGACCTCTCAATCACACAGGCAATCACAAAAATCATTTTTCAAGTGCCCAGGTTTTCTGACTAACTGACTATTTCAAACAAGAAGGGTCGATGGCTTCGGCTTTCTCTTATGCGGAGCGTACTAGGACCGCCCTTATGAGAGGTGATCAGGCTCTCTTGTCTCGCGCATACTTATGCGAGATTTTTCCAGTTAGTCTATACCAAATCAGTCTCATGCATGCAAGACTTTTTCCCAGGCTGTACTTACTGACTATCAAATCACAAAATTGTCTACTCACCGGATCTGGTTCCCGATACCACACCAGTTCTTGGGTTGGATCCTGGACTCCCCCCGGGTCGGAGGTGTTGGCCAGCTGGACCCAGTGGCCCGCCGAGGCAAGCGGAACCCTCTCTGGCACAAAAGGGCCGGCGGCGCATGAGGTTTCCCCCGTGGTCGGACAGACACGGTTCCAACCGGGCCACACCTCGAGGCGAATTGCGTAGATTATTCACTTGAATACCATTCACTACTCGCACTTCCCGGCCAATGCACCAAGAATATGCTGCAGCGAAGTGTAATCAATGAATAAATCCAGGAGTCAATTGACAGGGTCCAAGCCAGTTTATTGTGCACAAGGCCCAGTCAGTCAAAGCTTCAAAAGGAACTGAGCAAAGTTTTTACAGAGACATACTCATTTATACCTCTTTTTCAGTTTGGTACATGAGAACTTTCTATTGGTTCTAGCTTGATAGATGCAAACTTCCCATTGGCTCCAACGCCCCCTGCACCTGTCCAATCAGAGATCCCTCCTGGGCCTAGCATCCAGCTCCCTCCATTAAGACTGTTCTAACAATGGTGCAGTTTCTAGGTTTGATACTTCTCTACTGCAAGGTCGTTTCTAGCTTCAGGAATGCATGTATTGAAACATTTCTTTCTTTTGCACACAAGAGAATAATGAAAGACTTATGAATTCATGTAAAACTTCTTATTAAGCAGTTTAAAACAGTTTTCTCATTTTGCACAGATTTTTGGTTCTTTTCTAGCTATAATGGGGTTTGGAATCCAGGCCTAACTTACAGGCCTTTCATATTAGCAGACCATTCTAGGCCATAGCCTGCCACAGTTAGAGAAAGAGTAGTTACTCACCTGTAACAGGTGTTCTCCAGGAGCAGCAGGAATCAGTCCTCACATATGGGTGACGTCGGTGCCGACGGAGCCCCCATGCAGAGCATTTCCCCAGCTTTCAAAGAAAGCCTTTGGGAATGCAGCGCGCATGCACAGTCCCCTTCCCGCCCAAGGGTGCCATCTTGCTCAGTCTGATGACATAGCTAAAAGACAGCAAAAAAACCAAAATGAATGATATGACTGCAACTCCCAGGGGAGGAGGGAGGGTTGTGAGGACTGATTCCTGCTGCTCCTGGAGAACACCTGTTACAGGTGAGTAACTACTCTTTCTCCAGGACCAAGCAGGAAGTCAGTCCTCACATATGGGACTCCCCAGCTTCAGGCTACCGGGGACCCAAAACAGAACAATGAGCCCCAGCATGCATGATAGAATCTTCTCTGAGAACGCTCCTGTACGGTAGCCCAACACCAGGGTCAGAGGGTAGGAGTTGCCTATACCTCAAAGAGATTACGGAGTACCGCCTGTCCGAAAGCACTGTCCCTGCGGGACTCCCTCTTGAGGCAGTATTGGGCTGCAAAAGTCTGGCTTGAAGACCAAGTAGCGGCATGGCAGATGTCTGCCAACAGAACGGAGCGGAGATGAGCTACTGATGCAGCCTTCGCCCTGACATGGTGGGCCGTGACTCGACCCTGCAAGGAGAGGCTGGCTGCCCTGTAAGCCCAGGCGATACAGTCTGCCACCCAGATGGACAAGGTATGCTTGGAGACAGGTAACCCCAGCTTATTAGGGTCAAAAGAGACGAAGAGCTGAACAGCCCTTCTATGTCCCTGCGTACGGTCAAGGTAGAAGGACAACACCCTCCTACAGTCCAGGGTATGCAAGACCATTTCAGCCCGGCTGGCATGTGGCCTGGGAAAGAAAGTCGGAAGAACCACCTCCTGATTGAGATGGAAGGAGGAGACAACCTTAGGAAAGATCTTTGGGCGAGTCCATAAGACCACCCTGTTCCTATAGAACCTTGTGTATGGTGGCTCTGAGACCAGAGCTTGCAGCTCACTGACTCGCCTGGCTGAGGTAAGAGCTACCAAAAACAATGCCTTCCAGGAAAGAAAACGTAAAGGACAAGTAGCCATAGGCTCAAATGGTGGGCAAGTAAGTTGTTGCAAGACCACATTGAAATCCCACTCAGGTGCTGTGGACGAATCGGAGACTTGAGCAAAAGGACGCCTCTGAGGAAGCGGGCCACTAAAGGGTGGCCTGACAGACTGACCTTCCACCGGTGAGTGGTGTGCTGACAGAGCACTGAGGTGGACCCGAACAGAATTGGATTTAAGGCCCAGGTCGGACAGGTGAAGCAAATATTGCAGCACCACTGGCACCAGGCACGAAAAATGGATCCTCCTTGTGCTGAGCACACCAGGTGGAGAACCTACGCCACTTGAGAGCATAAGATTTTCTAGTGGAGTGCCTCCTAGAGGCCAAAACCACCTCTTCCACTTCCC
Organism: Ichthyophis bannanicus; assembly: GCA_033557465.1. Taxonomy (NCBI): domain Eukaryota; kingdom Metazoa; phylum Chordata; class Amphibia; order Gymnophiona; family Ichthyophiidae; genus Ichthyophis; species Ichthyophis bannanicus. The sequence continues at coordinate 116,863,115 of CM066043.1, forward strand.
TAGGTAGCAGTAAGGGAGCTAGAACTACCCTTTCAGCATCCAGGCCATCAAATTGAGGGACTGGAGGTTGGGGTGCAGGAGAGATCCCTGATCCTGAGATAGGAGATCAGGTTGCACCCCCAGAGGAAGTGGAGTGTCCACAGCCAACTGCAGAAGGAGTGGAAACCACGGTTGCCTCGGCCATCTGGGGGCTACTAGGATCTCCGAGGCCTTGTCCCGAAGCACCTTGAAAAGGGTTCGGGCCACCAGAGGCGTGGGAGGAAACACATACAGTAGGCTCGTAGACCAAGAGATTAGAAACGCATTTGCTGCTATTCTCAGAGGATGCGGTTGTCTGGAGCAGAACCTGGGTAGCTGACGGTTGAGCGGACTGGCAAAGAGATCGATGGTTGGAAGACCCCATCTTAAGAAGACCCTCTGGAGCACCAGAGGTTTCAACTGCCACTCGTGTGGCTGCAGAATCCTGCTCATCCTGTCTGCCAGGTAATTCTCTTGGCCGGGCAGATAAACCGCCTTGAGAAGCATGCCCTGTTGGACTCCCATGAGCACAGGGCTTGAGCCTCCTGACACAGAAGTCGAGATCCTGTGTCTCCTTGTTTGTTCACATAGAACATGTCCCTGCCCCTTGGCCTGCTGACCCTGTTGGGGAGCTGTGGAGGCCTGGTATTGAGGGTAAGATTTGTAGGCAGATGACTTCCTCGGGTAAAAGGACTTTTTCCCCGAGCCCTTCTTCTTTTGAGAAGGGGCAGAGGTCTTTCTGGACAGCCTTGTCCTGGTGAGAGTCTCGGACTTGAGTTCTGCAGCCTTTTCAGCCATGGGCTTGCCAAAGAGGTTTTCACCTCGGCAAGGGACATCGACCAACTTGTCCTGCACCCATGGCTCGAGGTCCGATGACTGTAGCCAGGCCTGACGGCGTGCACCGATGCCGGCCACGGCTACTCGGGTCGAAGCCTCGAAGCCATCATAAGCTGCTCGAGCCATAAACTTCGAGTACTCTCGGATCCCAGTTGACAAGGCTGTGAACCTCTGCAAAAGTTCCTCGGAGAGACCAGCAGAGAACCCAGCAATCTCCTTTGCCAGGTCTCGAAGGTACATGCCCATGTGTACAGCTGGTAAGTCTGGACACGGCAAGCAAGCATAGAGCCCTGGAAGCACTTTCTACCGAGGGCATCCAGGTTCCGGGCCTCCCTGCCTGGAGGCACCGAGGAGTGCATCTTCTGACTCTTCAGACGATGCATGGCCGATTCCACAACCATGGAGTGGTGCGTCAGCTGTGCCTTCTGGAACCCAGGGCTCTTGCGGATTCGATAAAGGAATCGACCCGCTTGCTAAGAACCGGCGTCGAGGCCGGTGCCTCCCACATGCGAAAAAGCAACCGTTCCCAGCATCGGAGGAACCGGTACAGTAAAGGCCTCCTTGGGGGGGAGTCATACTGCAGGTCTTGAGGGTGACCTCGGCCGAGGATCGACTCGAGATCTCATGGACTCGAGGATCGGCTCGGCCTCCGGGGTCAACTTGGATGTCGAGGTCCCGGTGGTCAGGGCAGATGCACCGGTGAGACCGGCGATCAATACCCGCTGCTGTTCCATGAAGGCAGCCAAACTGCTCTCCAAGGCCGTCAACCTGAGTCCGAGCTCAGGAGACCCAGCAGCCTCCGACTCTGGCCCCGATGGCGTCGGGCCCGACGTCGGCTCCCCCAGAGGAGAGTCCACAAGGACTACAGTTCTCACGTGACCCGGGGCCTCCATCTCTACACGAGGTTGTTTAGCAGGCCTCTCTGACTACGAAGACCCGGGACGGTGGTCGTGGCTATGCAACCTGGCCCTCGAGGAGCCAAGAGCGTCCACCGATGCCACCCTCGCGGGTTTCTTCTTCCTGTGGTGCTCCCACGAAGGAGACCCCCTCTTGGAGGAGCCCCGACAACGCTCGGGGTCGGACTCCCGAGACGTCGAGGCCTCTGACGAAGTCCGAGCTCGGCCGGACGTGGAATCAGAGAAGATCCTTTCATGTTGATGCTGCTGGTTCCTCAATGCCTTGGAGGACATTTTGCCACACGGGACACAGACCAGCGGGTCATGGTCGGGCCTGAGGCACCGGAAGCAGCAGTCATGTGTGTCGGTGAGAGACAGTTTCTTACACCAATCACACTTCTTAAACCCGCTGGCAGCCATCGGGGGAAAAAGAGCCCCTGCAAGGTCAAAAGACTGGGCTGCCAGGTAAAAATGAAAAAATGGCACGAACGCTAGTCTAAGGACAAAAACCGAAAAATGAAATCCGGGCTCGATACCGGTGTACCAGGCCCAGGCGGGAAAGGGAACCGGCATCAAACCGAGAAAAAACACGGATCCACACCGAAAAAAAAAATCAACTTTTTCACGGGTGACCACGACACACTTGCGTTGGACTCCGCAGAAAAAAGAAGACTGAGCAAGATGGCACCCTTGGGCGGGAAGGGGACCACGCATGTGCGCTGCATTCCCAAAGGCTTTCTTTGAAAGCTGGGGAAATGCTCTGCATGGGGGCTCCGTCGGTGCCGACGTCACCCATATGTGAAGACTGACTTCCTGCTTGGTCCTGGAGAACTGCAGATTTATACTCTGAAAAATGTCCAAACATGTTAGCCATCCTTCCAGCTTCCAGACATTAATGTTAAAATGAGTAGAATCATGAAAAATAGACAGCTGTCAAGCCTAACCTCCTGAGCATTAAGCACATGTGACAGCATCTCCCTAAACTTTAGCCTTGCCCATGCAAAAGATACTGGTTGACAGTACAGTACACATAGCAACCAATAAGAAAGCAGTACAGTTCAGCCAGTAGCTTTCACAGCGGAAATAAGCAATTGTATGTGCACGTCTGTCTGCTGCGTGTTCATATATATGTTGAGACATAGGCAGCTGAATGGGGAAGGTCACGGGGGCTGTCCTACCAATATTTTGTCCAACACAGGATTAGAAATTAGAGAGCTTGGGGGTGGGGCTGGAGATTGGTTTGTTTGGCCTCTCCAACCAAAAAGGTGTTCTGCTGCTCCTGCGTTGAGCTCATGTTGTATCTGTGGTGGGGTAACTGAGTGTAGCGGGGCATTTATGGAGGGCATAAGTTTGGAGGTTGGTGAAATTGTTGGAAGGTAGTTTTGGGGGCAAGGTAGTTTGTAGGATGGTAAGGCAGTTGTGAGGGAGTACATTTTAGTGGTGGGCAATGGCAGGGTGGTAGATATTGGGAGTGGAGGCAGTTTGAGGGCTGATGGGCTATATGCAGGGGTATTTGGTAAGGTCATTGGCCAGGAGGGTTGTTTTTGGAAGTGGAGCATTTTGTAGGTGGGGTGCCTTTTGAAGGGATATTTTTTCTTAAAGAAGGGTTGGTTTGTGGGGTTGCAGTCCATTTGCAAGGGAGTACTTTTAGGGGTGGAAGCAGCCTGTGGATTTGTAGGGCATTTGAGAGGGGGCCGGTTTTTTTTGGGGGGGGGAGGGCACTAGTTTTTGGGAACAGGGTACTTTTTAGGATGCTGAGATAGATACAGGGGGCAGTTGATGGGGCAGTGGGACAGTTGGGAGTGTAGATTTTGGGTTAGGGCATTTTTTGAGGCAGTGGCGCAGCTATAGAGGGTATTTTTTTTAAGGGGTAGGGCAATTTTAGGGGTGGTAGGATAGCTATGAGGAAATGTATTTTATTGGTTGGGCCATTGAAACATGGTAGGTTGTGGAATGGGGCAGTTTTTGCAGGGTGGGACAGTTGTGGGAGTACGTTTTGGGAGTGGGCAGTTGACAGGATGGTGGAGCAGCTGCCGCAGTATTTTTTAGGAATGGGGCAGTTTGTGGGATAGTAGGGCAATTGTGAAATAGTATTTTTTTAGAATGGGACTGTTTGCAAGGTGGTGGGGCAGTTTTGGGAGGTTGTTTATTGGGTTGAGGCAGTTTATGGTGTGGTTGGGGAAGTTGCAGGGGTGTAGTTTTTTTGGGGTAGGACAGTTTGCAGGGTGGTGAGGTAATTGTCGGGGTGAATTTTTTTTTGCGGTAACAGCATTTGGTGGGCTAGTAGGACAGTTGCAAGGGGGTATTTTTTGAGGGGTAGGTGCAGTATGTATGGGGGCATTTTGCAAGGGTTGGGAGAGCAGAGAACAGAGAGAGGGAGTTCTAAAGGAACAATTCCCTAACTGCTATGTTTCACTGTATGCAGGTTTCCGGAATGCCTTCTCCCATAGAAATACATCGGACTCGTTTTTTTCGGGGGGGGGGGGGGAGTATTTCTCTGGAACGTCCAGTCTGCTTTTGCCCATTTTTGCACTCAATGTATCTTTTTACCAGTTTTTCCCACATGCCAAGTTTCATCCCATTCTGTTGGGTCGGAGAGAATAAAAGTCAAGCCATGCATTCAGAAATAGTAGAGCGGTGCTTGCAGCTGTGGAGATAAGATGGCGGCAGCGACAGGCCCAGCAAGGTGAGGGGCAGGGTAGGGAAAACGAGAAGAGATGAGATGTTAGGCACAAAGCGGAGTGGAATGTCAGTTTCTAGGTTGCAGGGGGCGTAAGAAACCCTATCTCTGTGCCTGGTAAGAGATCTGGGATGGGGAAAATGGAGAGAGAGAAAAAGTGGTGGTAGGAGTGGGGTCGGGAGAGAGAGAGAGAGAGAGAACGAGAGAGAAACATAGCATAAAAAAATAAGAAAGAGACTGTGACAGTGAAAAAGAGGAAAAAAACCAGACAGACACAAACCTGAGAGAGAGAAACCTCCCTCCCTGGTGTGATTTCTTAATTAGACCCATGGGGTATACTATTGAATGATTAGAGGCCATCTCCTGGGCTCTGTTTTACTTCTTGGATATGACCCCAAGCGTGATAATCAGCACATCCCTGTGTGTCTGTAATAATTGCTTAAGCAGCCTGGTGCTTAACGAGTTCATATTCATTATCCACTCTAGTGCTGCTCTATCTTGAAAAGTGATACAGCTGGGCCCTCTAGTGATCAAATAACAAAATAATATTCTACTCGACACAGCAAAGCTCCCCAGATCTGAACTGGTGATTCTACTAGTATTAAAATTGGAGGGGAAAAAAACCCTTAAGCCAACAGTTTCAGATTTGGAAGTTTACAAGATGCTCAAGGTTCTATGTTGAATGATGCTGAGAAGATCAGAAAAGGCGGAAAGAATATACAGAGTTTTTATATGATAAAGATCAGTGGACCAATAGTCGTTTCAACCTGTACCTTATGATCTGGAACCATTGGTGATGAAAGCAAAAGTTGAAGCAGCATTGAAAGCCTTATCAAACAACAAAGCACCAGGCATTGATGGCATTCCCATAGAAGTATTACAGCAATCTGATGCAGCTGTTACCATACTTACAAAGCTCTGCCAGGAAATTTGAAAGACAACATCATGGCCAACTGACTGGAAAAGATCTGTGTTTATACCAGAAAGAAAGGTGATCCAATTGACTGTGGAAATTATCGCACAATTGCTCTGATCCGACATGCCAGCAAGATTCTATTCAAGATTATTCAACAGAGACTACAACCATAACTGAAACAAGAACTACCTGAAGAGCAAGCAGGGCTCAAGGGCGAGGAACAAGAGACATCATCGCAGATGTGAGATGGATCCTTGAAAAAAACTAAAGAATACCAAAATGATATTTATTTCTGCTTTATTGACTACAGCAAGGCTTTTGAATGTGTAAACCATGAGAAACTCTGGGCCACATTAAGAAGCCTGGGTATACCAGAACACTTGATCATTCTCTTGCACAATGTGTACATTCATCAAGAAGCAACAGTTCAAACAGAACAAGGAGAAAGAGAATGGTTTAAAATCAGCAAAGGTGTACGACAAGGCTGCATACTTTCCCTCTTCCTGTTTAATTTATATGCAGAACAAATCATCAGAGAAGCAGGATTGTATGAAGACAGAGGTGTGAAGATTGGTAGAAGACTCATCAACAACCTTCGCTATGCTGATGATACCACATTAGTGGCTGAAAGTGAAGATGATCTGAAACATTTGCTTCTCACGATCAAGGAACATAGTCTTAAAATGGGCCTGCACCTTAATATAAAGAAGACAAAGATCATAACTGGCAAAATCAAGCTCATTGCTGATGGAGAAGAAATCAAAATAGTGGACAACTTTAACCTACTCGGATCAACTATCAATAAAGAAGCAACAAGCAGTCAAGAAATTTGACGATGCATTGCTCTTGGCAGAATGGCTATGAAAGACCTAGACAAAGATTTTCAAGAGCAGAGATGTCTCTCTCCATACAAAGATTTGACTTGTTCATGCCATGGTATTTTCAATAACATCATATGGATGCGAAAGTTGGACAGTGAAAAATATAGACAGGAAGAAAAGTGATGCCTTTGAATTATGGTGCTGGCCAATGTTCCCTCTAATTTTCTGTAGGCTGTGTGCACATAAAATATCAGCTGTGTGCAGCTTTTGAAGGAAGGCTAAATTTTTGTGCGCCACATAACGACACTCGGAGTTATATACTTTAAAATTTGACTACATGTCAGAATACAGTATGTACACCACATTGATTTTAATCAAATTAAATGAAAATAGACGATTACTAAATGAAGCGGGAAATTTCTAGTAATTACAATCATAACTTTTAAGTTTTAAGACGTCTGTGTTGTTTTCTATCAGAATCAGAGCCATAATTTTTGTGCACTCTGTTGTAAAGTATGTGCGCTCGCTCGGTGAGGTGTGTGCGTGCGCACATGCGCACAGCTTAGAGAGAACAGTGGTGCTGGCGGCGAATACTGCGTATGCCATGGACTGCCCAAAGAACAAACCAGTCAGTACTAGAGGAGATCAAACCTAAGCTTTCTTTAGAAGCTCAGATGACAAGACTTCGACTTTCATACTTTGGACACATCATGCGAAGAGAGAGATCATTAGAGAAAGACATCATGCTTGGCAAGATATGAGGTCAACGGAAAAGAGGAAGGCCAGCAATGAGATGGATTGATACAGTAACAGTAGCTATGGGTGCCAGTCTGTCAATAATGAGCCGCCTGACTTAAGACCGAACACAATTTAGGACAACTATCCAGAGGATCGCCATGAATCGACACCGACTTGACGGCATTTAACAACAACAACAAGCCAACAATTTTAGATTAGTCAACGCCCATGACTTATGTTTATCTCTCTCTCTTTCTCTGTGTCTGTGCGCGAATGTGGCTGCAGGACCATTAGACAGACACATAAGATATTGTCATTCATTACTTATTACTATTACTACAAATCATTTATATAGTGCTACAAGGTGAATGCAACACTGTACATATTGATGTAAGGCACAGTTCCTGCTCATCAGAGCTTACAATCTAATCAAGTTGAAAATCATCATAAAATTGGGCACTAGAGTATGGTAAGATACACGTAAGTGGTGGACAAGAGAAAGAAGAGCATCAGGATCCAAAAACAGCTTCAAAGAGGTGTGTTTTAACTTGGATTTGAATGGGGCTGAAAAAGGAACCTGACACACTGACTCATGTGTCCCAGATATTCTGACTGAAGGTTCCATGGGTTTTTTTGTGTTTTGTTATAAAGGAAATGCTGAGCTCCCCAAACCTGTCCTAGTGATCTTACAGCCAGTCACGTTTCCAGGATACCCAGAATGAATATGCATGAGATTAATTTGCATATATTGGAACCCTAATGCTTACTTATGAGATCAATTTGCATATGTTTAATTTGCATATACTGGAAACCAATGCCATGTATATTCGTTATCAATATCCTGAAAACCCAACTGACTGTGAGGTCATCAGGTCAGCTTTGGGGTACCCAGGTCTGCAGAATTTCCTTTGTTTTTCTTAAAATAATTTTCTTGTGTTTCTACCAAGACCTTGGAAGATTGCTCACATGACCTCCCTGCAGTAACCTTTTCTTGCCTCCTGTCTCTGATAGGCAAACAAGCTGCGCACCAAGACTCTGCGGAACACCCTGCACCCTATGTGGAATGAGACGCTGACGTATTACGGCATCACCAAGGAAGACATGGTGAGGAAGACACTCAGGTGAGCCACAGCTGGGCACTGCCACTTCATTGCCACAGTTCCTGCTGCTGCCGCCCTCTGGCCAAAGGAATCCATTGAACTCAAAACTTGAATGAGTTTCAGTATAGAGAAATGCAAAGGGAAACACATCGAGAAAAGCAGTTCTAACTGCTAGCTCTTTCTTTCCCCAGTCAGCAAAAAGATCATAGAGATTGTAGGCTGAGCTGATATACAGCGGTGATAAAGAAGGAAAATGATAGGAATCATTAAGAAACAAAATAGAAATCATTCTGTTATTATACAAATCCATAGTGAATATTCTGGGCAAATCGGGTCCTACTAATTGAAGGTACGGAGATGGGGCAACAAAGATTAGGAGTGTGAATCAGTGTGAGATGAGATGAAAAAGCACTAGGACTCCAGCTAAGGAACTTGAGGGGAGATAAAATTGTATAGAGAATTGGGAAAGGTTTGGAGAAAGGAAATAGGGAACTAATACTCATGATAGGTCCAAATACAAGGGGTATCCTATGACGCAATCAGGGAACAGGTTTAAACCAAACACAAAGAAGCGCCTCTTCACATAATGCAGTTTCCCTGTTGTCTATAAGATACTGAGAAAGCTTCAGTGCATTTCGATGGAACAAGCCATTCCAGCTTTTGCAGTGAAACACAGCCATTAGAAATGTGCTCTTTCGAAACTGCCTCTCCTCTCTTCTACCAGTCACAGACACAAACAGATGAAGACATGCACAGACAAAACGCAGACACACATAGAGGGGCGGTAAATAATAATTCCATGATAAGCACATATCCTTTTCTTTTTGAAGTTATAAGCTCCTTTTTGAAGTTATAAGTTGACTAGCAAGCAACAATAGGGGTCATTGATGCAAAATAGAGCGTTTGGTCGATGCCATATGAAGACCGCAGCTCTTAGAAGTCTGAGACCCGTTGCTTTTAACAACAATGTTTGGAATTATTTATTTAACGATTGGGAACGTATTATGGATTAGAGTTCTGGAGATTTTATTGGAGCAATAGTATTCATTTATAGCTCAGATATTTTGCTCTATTGAATTGACCATAAAATTGCTACATGCTTTTTCCACTATGCCACCCCTCCCCCCACCCTCCACCAAGTGAGCTGGCTCTTAGTGAATCAGATGTGTATTCATTTTCTTTGTTGTAATTTCTACCATGAAATCTTGTGACTGAATCATGTAGCTTTCTTAGCGCTTGCTATATATAGTGTCTTCTAGGGGCAATGTTTACTAAACTTGGATAACGGTTGGCACAGGTTATTTGTAACTAGGTCCCATGTTATTCAATAGGACTTAGTTACAAAAAGCCTGTGCTAACCATTAGCCCAGTTTAGTAAACATGCTCCCTAATGACTGAATCATGTATTTTGCTACTGGCTGCTATGTGTGTTGCCAACTAGTGGTGGAGAAGCATGGAAAAAACTGTTATCTTGAGACAGTGGCATTCTCTGGTGAAACTAACATTCATTCTTGAAATATATTGACAGAGACGTTTAATGGTCTGATATTATCACATTTGGTTTCATTGTAGTATTCTTTCCAAACTAACAGAATGTTTGAGTACAATTTTGTTTTTTAGCTAGCACAGAATATACAATAAAAGGAAACTGCTGCCCTACTCTACCCTCCCAGTTCAGAAGTACACATAGATAACACAGATATACACACATGCAGAAGGGCTGGAAAGAATTCCATGAGTAATGCTCCGCCTGCTTTCCCCACTTGTTATTAGAAAATTACTACTGCCTGACACCTTAAGAACCCTCAGTAATGTTTAATATACATCAACCATAACAAACTAATTGAAAGGCTAGCGCAAACCTGGGAATAGGAGGCACTGTCCTTAAATGGTTTATGCAGGGGCGGCCCAAGGGGGGTACGGGGCTATGTGCGGAGACTCGGTGCGGGACCTCATTTGCATAAGAGGCCTCGTTTGCATAAATATTTGCATAATGTTACCATATACTAACTTTTAGTAAACATGCCTCTTAATGAGTGTATGGATAAAGAAAGACTAAAAGATTTCTACATTACTATAATCCAATGCCATCCGCCAGACACATTAGGAACTTCTACAAACACTGCCCATTTAGAACCCATAGCAAACCCGCCGTATCCTAACAGCACTACCAGGACTCACAAAGCACCATACTCTACCTATCAAAAGGAAACACTGCAAATATTAAACCAATACATTTCAGAGAATAACAATACATGACCTACTGGGGAAAGAGAACAAGTAGCAATGTCAAATAGGAATTACATAAACAGAATACCTCAGCTCAATTACACATGCAGAACGTAGACCATCACCAAACAAGGAATCACAGTTTAGAAATAGGAAGACAAGGGTGTGTGTGAGAGGAGTTCAGCTGATGCCCGTTGTCCTGCGCCTATCCTGTGCGGTTGGGAGTCTGACCTCCGGAGCAGCGGTGTGACGCAGTGATTGGCCCCGACGTCATCTCCGGGGCTAGAAAAGGAAGTGGCAGAGAAACGCACCTTGGGTGTGTGTGAGAGGAGTTCAGCTGATGCCCGTTGTCCTGCGCCTATCCTGTGCGGTTGGGAGTCTGACCTCCGGAGCAGCGGTGTGACGCAGTGATTGGCCCCGACGTCATCTCCGGGGCTAGAAAAGGAAGTGGCAGAGAAACGCACCTTGGGTGTGTGTGAGAGGAGTTCAGCTGATGCCCGTTGTCCTGCGCCTATCCTGTGCGGTTGGGAGTCTGACCTCCGGAGCAGCGGTGTGACGCAGTGATTGGCCCCGACGTCATCTCCGGGGCTAGAAAAGGAAGTGGCAGAGAAACGCACCTTGGGTGTGTGTGAGAGGAGTTCAGCTGATGCCCGTTGTCCTGCGCCTATCCTGTGCGGTTGGGAGTCTGACCTCCGGAGCAGCGGTGTGACGCAGTGATTGGCCCCGACGTCATCTCCGGGGCTAGAAAAGGAAGTGGCAGAGAAACGCACCTTGGGTGTGTGTGAGAGGAGTTCAGCTGATGCCCGTTGTCCTGCGCCTATCCTGTGCGGTTGGGAGTCTGACCTCCGGAGCAGCGGTGTGACGCAGTGATTGGCCCCGACGTCATCTCCGGGGCTAGAAAAGGAAGTGGCAGAGAAACGCACCAGGGGTGTGTGTGTGAGAGGAGTTCAGCTGATGCCCGTTGTCCTGCGCCTATCCTGTGCGGTTGGGAGTCTGACCTCCGGAGCAGCGGTGTGACGCAGTGATTGGCCCCGACGTCATCTCCGGGGCTAGAAATCCGCGGTGGTTCCGCGGTTGCGCGGTCGCGGTTGCGTTTTAAGGGGTGCATTTAAAGGGGTTTGAGAGGCCCCTTGTGCGCCCTTTAGGCGCCCGTGGCGCGCAGGGAGCAGGGAGACCCAGGACCGGTATGGGTAAGCGTAAGAAGAAGCTAAATGTGAGTAATCCCAATCCCGATAAGGCTGTTAAAATCTCTGGGCCTATGGACAGGCATATCGTGTCTGTTTCTGGTGATGGGAAACCACCTGCTTCCCTGCCTAAACCCTCGATCTCTTTAGATAGCTCCCTTGGTTCTTTAGGGGGTTTAAACTCTGCCCCACATGCTAATTTATGGAATCCTCAACTTGTAACGTCTTCACCCGTTGAAGGAGGGGCCCTTGGAGGTCTGGAACCTATATCATCAGTGGTGTCATCTAGCTGCTTGGCGGACATTGCGGCAGTGTCTCTGCCTCAAGTCCTTCAATTGCCGGCGGTTCCTGGAGGCGTTCAAAGTGCTAGTGTATCTGCTTCTCCAGAGGCTGCTCAGAATGTGTCCTTATCTGACATCTGGTGTATTCTGTCCAGGATTGAGCGCTCTTTATCATCTGTTACCACTCAGATAAATGGTTTTTCACAAGAATCTGTTTCTAAAATGGCTCAGCATGATTTACAGATAACTGCTTTAGATAACAAATGTCAGAAAATGGATGCCCAATATTCTTTGTTACAATCTGCTAATTTGTCTTTTATGAGAGATAGTTTGACGTTACATACTCAACAGGAGTTGCTAGAGAATACTTTGAGGGCGGTAAATATTCGGTGTTTGAATTTTCCTTGTACTAGATTAATGTCGCCCAAAATATTATTTGAAAAATATTTGACTGAGGTATTGGGATACCAGTTAAATACTATGCCAGTAATTACAAAATTATATTATTTGCCAGGCCCGAGGGCTACAACCTCTGGTGACCGGCAATCTGTAGCCTTGGCTGAACCTTTAGATTCTCTGGATATTACTAATTTCATAGAGTCTTCGCGTGACTTAATTGCAACTAGATCTACTCTTTTGGTGTCTTTCTCTTCGGAGATAGACAAGAGTGCTGTTATGCGACTTTATTTTCGAAATAAGAATGCTGAATTCTGTGGTGGAAAAGTCAATATGTTCCCAGATGTGGCCAGGCAAACTCAAGCTAGGCGTAGAGCCTTTCTGGCTCTTAAGCCAAGGGTTCTCGCTTCTGGCGCAACCTTTTTCTTGAAATTTCCTTGCAAATGTCTGGTCACATCTGGGAATACTAAATATGTGTTTATGGATGTTGGTTCGCTAGAATTATTTCTTAAAGGGCTAGATTCTCAGGTTGCAGCAGATGCATAGGTATATGAGGTTTGTTATGCCTTTAAAATGTTTTCTTAGGTTGTCTATATTAGTATTGTATGTAATAATTAGAGTTTGCTAAATTTTTGGCTGTCGGCTGGATGTTCCCTCACTACTCCCCGTGATGTGGACTAAGTTTGTTTTCTAATTATTTTTGTGATATATTATTTTGCCTGTATTTGATATTTTGTATAACCTTAATAAAAAATTAAATTACAGAAATAGGAAGACAATAATTAAACTGGGAACCCCAAAAGCCAAACTTGGAATGTACAACAACACAGTAGAAATAAAACTATAAATTAATTTCCTCTTGTACTAAACAAAGCGCAGACGTTAACGATGCACATTTCCCAGAGCTGACATATTCCAATTAATAAATTCAAAATAAAGAGATATTTTTCTACCTTTTGTGCATTTTTTTCAGCTGCAATTGCTTCAGCCACTTTCTTCTGGTTTCTTCGTGTCTTCTGCTAACTGTCCATCGTCTGCTGTCCATTTGTCCTTTCTTCTCTCCTAGTTTTTTTCCATTCTCTCTACATCTGCTTTAACATACTAATCTTTCTCCTTTTGCTCTTTCCTCATTCCTATTTCATCCACTCAAATTTTACCCCTCCATCCTCAATCCCCATTTACTCTCCCAATACCCGGCCAATTGTAGATTTTTCATCCCTCCCACACAAAATATTTTTCCCCTCTCCATTTTACTCTCCCAGCCCCATCCCATTCTAATCCTCCCCCAACATCAGCTCCCTTCTAGTTCCAGCCTCACCCGGCATCCGCTCCCTTCTAGACCCCACATCAGCCCATTTCCAGTCCTAGCCCCCCCATAGCCCATTATCAGTCCTAACCCCCCCATCAGCCCACAGCCCATTACCAGTCCTAACCCCATCAGCCCACCTCCAGTGTTAACCCCCCCAACAGCCCACCTCAAGTCCTAACCCCTCCCCATAGCCCATTACCAGTACTAACCCCCCCAACAGCCCACAGCCCATTACATCCTAACCCCATCAGCCCACCTCCAGTTTTAACCCTCCCCCAGCCCATTTCCAGTCCTAGCCCCCCCATAGCCCATTACCAGTCCTAACCTCCCCCCCATCAACCCACAGCCCACCTCAAGTCAAGTCCTAACCCCCTCCATAGCCCATTACCAGTCCTAACCTCCCCCCCCCCCCCGCCCATCGGCTCAAGGAATTTTTTTTTTTTTTAAAAGCTGGCTGCCGCTGCGGCAGCAGAAGAATGGAGTGTCCCGCGAGGCCCCCTCTGCCCGGCTGAGTCCCTCCCTCTGCGATGGCTGAGCCCCTCTGTGCCGGCTTTCAAATTCGCGAAGGGAGAGTGTCTCCCTCGTGTCTCTGTTAAGCCCGCAGGGGCTGATGGGAAATTTCCCATCTGCCCCTGCAGGCTTAACAGAGACACGAGGGAGACACTCTACCTTCGCGAATCTGAAAGCCGGCACAGAGGGGCTCAGCCGTCGCAGAGGGAGGGAGGGACTCAGCCGGGCAGAGGGGGCCCCGCGGGACACTCCATTCTGCCGCTGCCGCGGTGGCAGCAGCAGTGGTAGTGGTAGTGGTAGCAGCCAGCTTTTTTTTTTTAAAATTTAATTTTGAAAAAAAGCAGACTGTTCTTTGCGCGGGGCCCCCTGAAACGCGGGGCCCTGTGCAAAAAACATTCTTGCTCAATGGACGGGCCAGCCCTGGGTTTATGTCATATATATCTCACCGACTGCTACGTGTCCAACTAGGCCAGAACACCTCAGAAACGTTCTCCCAAGGATAGGGAATTCCACAAGGTTCGGCCCTCTTGGGCCTCCTTTTTAATCTATACCTACAGCCCATCACAAACATATTTAAAAAATTCAAAATCAACCATTACATTTATGCCGATGACATTATGCTCACTATCTCCATAAACACTAGCAACCTCTCATATCACAATTTATCTGAATGTATCAGAGAGGCTGAATCCTGGCTAGAAACCAACTACCTCAGCATTAACCTAAAAAAACCTGAAGCTATGTTTGTATCAAGAAAACATGATACAATCTATCCAAAAACCATCATAAACAACAACACCGCTATCCCAGTTAACACTAGAAGCCCCAAAGTGCATCAATTGACGTAAATGCATCTTCAAAGTTGTATACCAGCGCCACTGCTAAAACCATGTCAGTCATGTTCCATGACTTTGTTAGCAAGGTCAAGATGTTCAAATATGTGCATCGAAAATTAATGACAGATGCACCACCTAGCGGGAAAATGAATTTATACCTAGAAGCCCCAAAGTACGTCAACTGACTCACTCAATTGTCTTGGATGAGTCAATTGACGTACTTTGGGGCTTCTAGGTATAAATTCATGTTCCCACTAGGTGGCACATCTCAATCACTGTTTACAGTTTTACTCCGATATTACAAACAATAAACACACGATGACGTCATGAAATGACATCACATACTGCACGTATTTAACAAATAAGTAACTTCACATTAATTCACATCTGCATTTCATGCTAAATGTAGTCGTCGTGATAATGCGTCAATTGACGCACTTTGGGGTTTCTAGGTAAAATTCCTTTTGGGGCTTCTAGTGTTAAACAAGAAGTAAAATACCTAGGGATAATATTAGATCACACACTCAGTATGCTCCCCCACATAAAGCAAACAGTAAAAACTGTATTCTATAAACTAAAGACTGTGCAGCACCTAAGACCCCTCCTCAACACCCATGATTTTAGATCTGTAGTCAACTCATTAATAACCCCCCCCCACACACACACACACTTCGACTACTGTAATAGTCTTTTGAATGGCCTATCACTTAAAAACACAAATATACTCCAAAGAGCCCAGAACATCTCTGCCAGGGTGATAGCAAAAGCACGTCTAGCCGACCACATAACCCCCATTCTACATGAACTACACTGGCTCCCTATAAATAGCTGGATAAAATATAAAATACTCTTAACAACATTCAAACTCCTCAATGACATCTCCCCCTCACACCTAACCACCCTTCTACACTCCCCACCAGAATCCAGAACACGCAGACAAAATGCAACCCACTCACTTGACATACCCAAAACCATCTGCAAGACAAAGAAAACTACAAGCTCCAGAGCCTTTTCATTTACTGCCCCTACCCTCTGGAATGAACTTCAACTGACCCTCCGCATGACAAAAGAACTCCAACTATTCAGAAAAGGACTCAAAACACACCTCTTCACTGAACATTTTGAAAACCCAACTGAAATCCCTCACCTCCTACGAGCTACCTCTCAACAAACACAGAACCAACCTACTAACCTCCAGAACCTACAGGCTATTAACTCCCCCCTCCCTCACCCTTCACCTAAACAACCCCAGAGCCTTCCCCCACACTTTCCAAAGAAAAAGCGAAGTTAAGAGGCTGACTCTCTGTATATATACGTAAATACAAAGTTGACACACAAGTTATTTTGTACAATATGTTCCTTGTAAATAGTTAATACCACTGTTCCATGTAAAAGTTGTTTAACTGTTAACTGTAAACCGCACTTGATCTCTGGAAGGGGCGGTATAGAAGAAATATATAAATAAAATAAATAATAAATAAGATTTGGTTCACAGCGGTTGGATTTTAAGGTAATGTACATCAACACTATTAGCAACAGATTCATAATAATATAACAAAATGATTAGTAGTAAAAGCATAAAATATTATAAATAGGGGGCAAAGAAGGGAAAGGATAATGAAAAAAGATTAGGGCAGAAATGAAAAGAAATCAAAGAGTTAAAGGAAAGTCTAGATCTTCTTGCCTTAATTGTTAGCGCCAAAGGCAAGCTCAGATAGTCAGGTTTTGGAGTCTGCTTTAAACTTAAAAAAAAAAAAGAATGTTCTGAACAGAGGTAAGGAACGAGGGAATTCCAAAACATGGGACCTTGAATGACAAATATTATCACTAGCTGCTGCAACCACAGGGAAATATTCCAACTTCATTCTACAGTACTCCTGCTGTAAGGAAGTATGGAGAGATATTCAGCAGCAATGGCTAGCGCTGTTAACGTGGTTAGCCATGGCCGCTGAAAATGGACATATTCAATGCTGGGGCTATATTCTGGTTAGTGGCAGGTGCCACCTCCGCCCCACCCTGGAACATCCCAATGCTAACCATATAGCATCACCATTACACGATTTGCAAGTCTCAGCAGAAATAGCATGTACCCTGTTGTTTGGCCACCGGAGGGTAATATTGCTATACAGCTATAGATGCCCTTTTCTAAAAAGATAGTGGAAATACAACGGGGTTACTTACCTGTATCGGGAGTTCTCCGTGGACAGCAGGATAAGTCAGCCACACCTGGTGATGTCATACGACGGTGCCATGACGGAAGTGCTCTAGAGCTCAGAGCTTCTGAGCATGTGCGAGGTGGTCCCACCTCCCCGGCCCGCCCCTAGCCAGGCCAGTGAGTGATTAGCTCTGCTGTAAGGCGTACTGGCTAGGGTTCAGGCCTACCTTATACAGGGGAGGCGGGTGGGAGCGTGTGGCTGACTTATCCTGCTGTCCACGGAGAACTCCCGTTACAGGTAAGTAATCCCGTTTTCTCCTTGGACAAGCAGGATGTGTCAGCCACACCAGGTGCCTCCCAAGCTGTAGATGGTGCGCTGTGGAGGATGAGGGAGGCATGCAGCAGAGACATAGGTAAAAACCCCGCACAGGTGTAGGACTTTATTTCTGTGCAAACAGCAACATGGTGGTTGCAGTTCGTGTGCAAACAGCCAACATAGTGAAGAACAATTGTGCAACAATCAGTAGTGTAAGCATAACATAGCAATGAAACATAACAATTATGTGCAACACAAAAAGTGCAAACATAATGGACAGCAGTGCAAGCACATGTGGTAACAAAACAAATATGTGCAACAACAAGCAGTGCAATCACGACCTAGTGCAACAACAGTGCCATCATGGCAATCCACTGAGCATGGTATCCAAGTTAGTCCTGTACAAAACATCAGCCCCGAGGGATAGGCAGAGTCAGTCTGGCCTTAGAGGGTCAACCTGGTCCGGAATCAAGCAGTTAATGACAGGGTCCCGGTAGTGGCCGCTGTTAGGACCACTCGGCCGAAGGAGCTATCGGCCTCCGCCTGGAGGTTGAGACAGTAGTGTTTTTGGAAGGTGAGCCGCAAAGACCAGGTCACGGCCTTGCAGATGTCACTCACAGGAATCTCATGCAGGCTGGCAAGTGAGGTAGCTAGAGCGCGGAGCTGGTGAGCGCCGGCCTTGTTGCCGGGAAGTGTGCCTGCCTTTTGGAGGCAGTAAGCGACACAGTCTGATATCCAATGGGAGAGCGTGCGCTTGGTGACGGGTCGCCCCGGCCTGTTGGGGGTCAGAGGACATGAAGAGCTGGGCTCCCTGCCTAATGGTGGACGTCCTGTCGATATAGGTTCGCAGGGCTCTGACGCAATCCAGTGAGTGAAGGCGTTGTTCCTCCGGAGAGCTATGCGGAGCCGGAAAATAGGTGGGCAACTCGACTGATTGGTTTACGTGGAAGGCAGATGCGACCTTCGGGACGAACTTGGGATGCGTCCGGAGGGATGCCCGGTTGTGGTGGAGCTGTGTGTACGGCGGATGGGCCACGAGTGCTTGCAGCTCGCTGATGCGCCTAGTTGAGGTGATGGCAATTAGGAAGAGTGTCTTCCAAGATATGAACTTGTAGTCTGCTGATTGGAGCGGTTCGAAAGGCTCCTGTGTCAGCTGTTGCAGCACGACGTTTAGGTCCCATGTTGATACTGGCTTCTGGACAGGGGGCCGAAGATTCGCAAGGCCTCTCATGAACTGGGCTACAATGGGCAATGCGGCGAGAGCGCCCGTGGCTGTTCCTCTCCTGTGCTCGTGTAGGGATGCAATCGCTGCGAGGTGCACCTTGATGGACTGTGGCTTTAACCCAAGTTCAAAGAGGGAGGTGAGGTACTGCAGGATCCTAGGCACGGGACAGGAGACTGGGCTATTTCCTTGGTCCACACACCAAAGGCTGAAGCGTTTCCACTTGAGGCTGTTTGATTTCCGTGTGGAGGGTCTTTTTGCAGCCAGCACTATCTGCTGCACCTCCGAAGGCAGCTGTAGGGCAGCGAGGTTCATCCTCTCAACCTCCAGGCTGTTAAGGCCAGAGTCTGCAGGTTGGGATGCAGGGTATTGCCATCGTTCTGGGTGAGCAGATCGGGCCTCGTTGGCAACCGGATTGGCGGCTCCTGGGAGAGGCGAAGCAGCAGGGCGAACCACATCTGCCGCGGCCAGTAGTGTGCGATCAGAATGACATGTGCCGTGTCCCTGATGATCCGCTGTATCGTGGCTGCGATCAGCGGGGTTGGGGGAAAGGCGTATGCCAGGGTCCACTCCCCCCAGGGCACTGTGAAGGTGTCTGAGGCCAATCTCCTGCCGGACGGGTGTTTGGAGCAGAATATCGGGCACTTTGTGTTGACTTCTGTCACGAAGAGATCGATTTGGAGCTTTCCCCAACGTCGGAAGATGCTGTCCGCAACTTCCGCGTGAAGTGTCCATTCATGGGGTTGTAGCTGCCTGCTCAGTCTGTCCGCCAAGGCGTTTTGTTCCCCGGGAAGGTAAGTCGCCTGCAGGACACAGTTGTTGGATAGCGCCAGGGACCAGGTTGCTAGGGCTTCCTTGCAGAGGGAACGTGACCCCGTGCCCCCTTGCTTGTTGATGTAGAACATTGTCACCTGGTTGTCTGTCTGGACAAGGACAGATTTCCCCACAATTTGGGTCTGGAAGGTCTGCGACGCGTATCTGACAGCCCTTAGTTCGAGCAGGTTGATGTGGAGGGACTGTTCCGACCTGGACCAGGCTCCTTGAGTGTTCAGGTGTCGCAGGTGGGCTCTCCAGCCCGTGACAGAGGCATCCGTGGTGAGGACAAGCTGATGGCTGCGCTGTTGGAGGTCCCTGCCTGTGGATAGGTTGCCAGGGTCTGTCCACCAACGGAGATCTCTTTTGATCTGTACGTTGATGTGGATACTGGTGTTCAGAGGTTGGGAGAGTTGCTTCCATTGGGTCTGGAGGTGCCACTGGAGAGGATGCATGTGGAGCCACGCCAGGGGAAGGACCGAGGTAGTAGCTGCCATATGACCCAGGAGGCGCAAGATGCAGCGCGCAGTGGTCTGTCTGGTCGTGGAGACTTTCCCGACTAGGGATACGATGGCCGTTATCCGCTGTCTCGGCAGGTACGTTTTGGAGATGCATGTGTCGATGATCGCTCCGATGAATTCTATGTTCTGTGTTGGGTCTAGGCGAGACTTCTCTGTTGAGGAGGAAGCCCATTCGGGCTAGCAGGCACATTGTTGTTTGCACTGCGTTCCGGAGTTCGGAAGCTGAGGGGGGGGAGAGGAGCCAGTCGTCCAGGTAAGGAAAAATGGCAATGCCTTGTTTGCGAAGGTGCGCCGTGACCACGGCTACACACTTCATGAAGATTCTGGGTGCTGGGGACAGACTGAAGGGTAGCACCCAGTACTGGTAGTGGTGGCCCATCGCTATGAAGCACAGGAATTTCCTATGTGCTCTGTGCACTGGAATATGGGAGTATGCGTCCTGAAGGTCCAAGGTAGCCATCCAGTCCCCTGGTTTGATGAGGGGCAGGATGGAGTTGAGGGAATACATCCTGAAACTTCTCCTTTGTGAGGGCGTAGTTCAGCTTGCAGAGGTCTAGGATCGGGCGTAGGCCACCGGACGTCTTGGGAATAAGGACGTACCGGGACTAGAATCCAGTGTTGATCTGGTCGGGAGGCACCTGCTCTATCACGCGGGAGGTGAGGAGGTGCCGTAGAAGCTCCGACATTGTAGCAGATAGGTGCGGGGGTGTCTCGCTGATAGGCTGTTTGGATTGCCATGGCAGGGAGGCAAAGTTCAGGCGATAACCCGACTTGATGATCCGGATCACCCATTTGTCCGTTGTAATGTCCCGCCAGGCAGGTAGGAAAAGGGTGAGATGGCCACCCACAGGCAGCGTGTCCTGGCCTCTCAGAGATGTGGCCGGCTGCGCCTGATTGATTGTCAGAAGGAGGCTGCGTTCTTGCCGAACTGCTGTGTGTTTTGCTTTGTCTGTTTGCGTGCCCGTGGCTGCTGCCTCTGAAAGGACAAGGCGTGGTAGGACTGTTTGTACTTAGGGGCCTGCCATTTCCTGCTGGCACCATACCTCTTAGAGGGGTAGTATGGTTTGCGGTAGTTACTCCCTCTCTGAGAAGCAGAGTGGCGTTAGAGTCCGTCCGCCGCCAGCGTCTGCAGGGTGGTGCAATGCTCTTTCAGGTCGTTCACAGCGTCTGCGACCTTGTCCCCAAAGAGGGATTCGCCCGTACAGGGTGTGTCTGCGATCTTGTCGTGTGTATCTTCTCTGAGCCCGGAAGCACGCAGCTACACCCAGCGCCAGGCCGCTAAGGCCATGCCCACGGTCCTGATGGCTGTGTCAAAGGCATCAAAGGCCGTGCTCATCAGATGCTTGCTGCATTCGGCCAGGTCCTGTAGTGTGGCGGAGGCTGCCTGCTGGGTTTCCTTGGGAAGAGCTGACAAGTGGTCCTTGAGGCTGGCCAGCAGGGCGTCCTGGAACAGGATGTGCTGGAATTGGTGGGCCGCCACTCTGGCATTGAGCATCGCACCTTGATAGACTTTCCTGCCCACCTCATCGAGAAGTTTTGGGTCTCGGCCCGGTGGGTGATTGGCATGGTTGCGCGAGGATTTAACCCTCTTCAGGGCTGACGACACCACGATAGATTGGTGTGGCAGCTGGGTCTTCTGAAATCCCGGACTTAGATGCAGGAGGTACTTAGTCTCGAGCCTCCTGGAGCAGGCGCATCCGGAGGCTGGGGATTGCCATAATGCTAGTTGGTTGTCCTGCAGTTTTCAGTGGAGAGGCAGGGCAAGCGCTGGTTTGGGAGCATGGAGGTACTTCATGACCTCCGGCTCCTTCTCGGTGGAAGTGTCGTCTGCTGCCAAGCGTAGTGTGTTCATCACCTTCCGTAGAAATTTGGGGTAGGTGAGATCCTCAGGTGGGAGTTGGCACTGCGGTTCCTCCGGGTTGTCCGTCTGAGTGCTTGGAGTGTCTTTGGACACAGAGGAACCCAGGCCGGCGTTCTCGATATCACTTTCGCCTGAAGTCAAAGCCTTATCCTGACCGGAGGACAAGGCGTGCTCCGGGGAGGGGGAAATCCTGGGGGGCGACAGCGAGAGGCTGTGGTGAGGAAGGCTGGATGAAGCAGAGGGTGTCATAACTATGTCCTTGGGGGGGAAGTCTGTCAGGCTCCTGCCCTGGTCCCTTAATGTGTCATGAAGTACAAGGTTCAGAGCCGATGGAAACAGAGGATTCACTGCAAAGTGAAACCAGAATTGACAGATCTGAAACAAGCATGGAGGGTTGGCATGGAAACCCCAAACAAAGAACGTCACAGTGTGCTAGGGAACGCCCATCCCCTGAGCTAGCTCCTGCTTCATCAGGGAAGAGGGAACAGCTGGTGGGAGGTGTGGCCAGGCCCAACGGAAAAAGAAACACAGATAAAAACTCTTTAGTTAAGGATAGAGAGAGCACAGGAGGGAGCACAGGAGGGGGCATAGGAGGAGTGGAGAAAACTAAAGGAACGAGGAGAGCAGAGAAGGATAGATATCCCGAGGGCAGCCAAGGTTTGTGGCTGGGAGAAGAGAGGAGGGAAGAGAATCCCAATCTCACTCGGAGAAACTTCTCAGAGGAAGAGAGCTGTGAAAGACATACAATTCCAGCCCACAGAGAGCAGTGCTCAACTACCAAAAGCACTGGGGATTTTTACCATTCTAAAAGCAAGGACGTTTATTCTGGGAACCAGAGAAGACAGCCATGCTGTGCTCAGTACAGTCATCCTGAAGGTAAAGCTTATTTCCCTGATACAAAGCTTTTATCAGAAAGGAGAGAAAAGTTTTACCTACCATTTTGTAGCCAAGGGAGATTCCTGGGGGAAAGCAGTTTAAAAGGCAGACACAGAACTTCCCATAGCCAAGCAGAAGAGGGAAGCGTGTATCCTTTCAGTTACCGGGAGCTGTGTGCACAAGAATCCAAACACCCAGACTCCTCTAGCAGGTTGGGGGAAGGGAACCCTTTGATTGAAGCAGAGAGGTTTGCACGGCAGACAGAAGAACCCTCCCTAAGAGACATTGAAGGAGAAGGTGATCCTATGCAGTGGGATTCTTATCAACCCCCAGTGTCTGAAGTGTATATGGACTGCTCGTATATGATAGCAGACAATGTGCAATCCCTTTGTTAATATTGCTGAATTTTGCTAAAGAAGAAAACAGCCAAAAGGAGCATTTTGGAGAGAAACACTGTTTTATTCTTTTGTGCCTTAAAAGCTGAGAATAAGCATTTATCTGAGTTACATATTTTTGGTTCACACCCGAAGCATGGTTTCTTTGTTAATATAACCTTCTGTTCATGGTCAACAATATCCAACCCCGGGAGGGGAAATAAATCCTTATTTAACCTGAACCACTCGTGTACAACTTGGAATCATTTCAGTGCTGTGGAACTACGTTACCCAGGAGGCCCTTCCAAAACCTCCATTAAGTAGTTTTAAGCACAAGAAGCACAACTGCCCACTCGCCTTGCTCATGCTATATGCCTCTGGCAGGGTGAGTGGTGACAAATGTTAACAGTCTGGTTGACTAGGCGTGTGAGGAGCTGGAGTATGGCCTCCGAGGTGCCAGTATCCGTAGACTGCCCTCTCCTGTGTCTCCTAGGAGGGGGTGACCGAGAGGAGGCATTGGAGGGAGAAGTGTCCGAGCAGGAGGACTGTTGCCTCCTGCGGTGTGAAGAACGCCGCTCTTTGCTGCCCCTCTTCCTGCATCGTTTTGTATATTTTCTGCCTCTCCTGTTGCCGCTGGCCCGATCCACGCTGTGGTCAGCGCTATCGTGTGAATCATTACGCCATCTCATCCTTCCTCCGCGCCGACGGGAATCATCTTTTGAGCGAGAGGGGGATTCTCTGCGCCAGCGCGAGGTCCCTGTGTGCTTGGTTCCGGTCCAGGTTGGGGTTTCCCCACGCCGATGCGATGAAGCTGAGGCATCAGCATGGCTGGGGTGGTTTGCCTGCTTCGGGTGGGCGGAGCCAGGACCAGCAGGGCCACTGGAGCCAATCAGAGGCAAGTGGGAGGAGCTTGTTCAGGCCACGATGCCGGCACCATCTTGCCCGGTAGCAGTGGGATCCCGAGAAGGGGAAGGAGACCGTGGAACGCTGGAAACGCCTGCATGAGCAGGGGAACTCACCCGAGCCACCGCGGGGGCCATGAGAGCCGGCGAAGGGCTGGAGCAATGCTCGGAACGGCCGGGGATGGAGGCCCTGCAGGGGGCATCCCGTGCCGGAGCAGCAGGCTGGTCCGGCGGTCTCTTTCTATCAGATTTCTTTTTGGAATCCGGTTTACTTGCGTCCGGTCTGGAGTCTGGTTTCTGTTTGTGTGATCTAGAGTCCTTCAAAGTGGAACCGGAGTCTTCTGGTGCAGAAGCGAGGAAGTCTCTCAGAGCATGCCCTCTGTGCTTTCTCGCCCTGGGGGACATCCTGGAACAGGCAGAACAGTCCTCTACGTTGTGGGATTCCCCAAGGCAACGGATGCAGCACCGGTGAGTATCTGTGGAGTTCATTTTACGGTTGCACTGCGGGCATTTTTTTAAACCCGGCATTCTCTGGTGTAAGTTCTTCTTAGAGTGCTGAGAAATCCGTTTTGAGGCAAGGCAGAAGAAGAAAGATTGGCCTGGATAGGGGCGGGCCGGGGAGGTGGGACCACCTCGCACATGCTCAGAAGCTCTGAGCTCTAGAGAGCACTTCTGTCATGGCGCCGTCGGATGATGTCACCAGGTGTGGCTGACACATCCTGCTTGTCCAAGGAGAACTATGGGATCTCAGTGGAGCTCACTTTGAACAACTACTGGAAAAGCATTACATATAGCTTTTATTTATTTATTTAGACAGTTTTGTATACCACCTTATCCTTCAATCAAAGTGGTCACAACACAATTGGGGGATACATTTAACATGAGGGGATATGAGACACATACACACTAATACTTACAGGGAACATGGGCAATGTAGGATTAAGTGGCTTGCCCAAGACCACAAGGAGCACCTGTGGGACTAGAAACCCCAGTCCTTCTGGCCCAAGGTTGCTGTCCTCTACTGGGATTTGAACCACCAACCTTCTGGCCTGAGGTACCTTGCCCCAACCACTAGGCCACTCCTCCCAAGCTATTTTAGATGCTAGAACTGTACAGCATCTAAAATAATTTCTTTAACTAGTTCTTTTCCTGTTGAGAACAGGCTGTCAGTGTGTGATGAAGACAAGTTCAGTCGCAATGAGTCCATTGGCGAAATCCGAGTGCCCCTGAAGAAGTTGATCCCCAATCAAACTAAGAACTTCAATATCTGCCTGGAAAAGCAGCTGCTGGTAAGAGAAAAGGGGAAGGGGCAGGAAGGAGGAATTCAGTCCTTATGCAAGGTCACTTCTGTCCCCTTGTGCACTGGCAGAAACTCTATTGGTAAGTCACAAGGAACCTGAACTCTCATTGGAGGTCTCTGTTTGGGGTCAGAGAGTGATTTCATCTGTCTATTAATAAGGACTCCTCAGACAAGTTTGTCCTTTGGCTGAGCTAAGCCCGATCACGCTTACGTTACTTGCTACCTGTGACTGTGCTGTACCTCAATTCCATCATTCCTTGCTTAGCGGGGAGTTTCTCGTTTGTTCTTTTCAGACAAAGCGACCCAGTACCATGAATGCTGTGCGTGGAATGGCCGTCTACGAAGAGGTAGGTACAGCAGGCAGTAAAAGCACATCTGAATGCATGCAGCGAGGATATTGAGAGAGAAAGAAAAAAGGGGAGGGTGAGATAGAGAGGGAGGATGATAATGAACAGTTAAAGAGTGCTGGCAGCGAGATTAGAGCACCTGGTGAGAACAGTACATCAGAATAGATAGATATTGACTTATAGCATACAGGGGGCCCCTTTACTATGGTGTTGCAGCTAATGCGGCCAAAGCTCTGAAACTATGACACATTAGCAGCAACACCACTGCGTTAACTGTCGGGGCGTGAAAAGCGTTTCCCCGGCAGTTAACGCGGAGCCCTGTCTCTTAGTGCACGCCACATTAGCGTGGGTGCACTTAACTCCACCTATTGAAGCGGGGTTAGGTGATCCCGCACTAAGGCAGGTACTTTGTGGAGTGAATACAGGGCAAACAACGCAGCGCTTACCATGCGACTCGCCACCCCTAACCTCCCTACTCGCGCCTCTACCACGGGTTACACAGTTAGCATGGGAATCATCCCGCACTGTTGTGACTCTTGTCACCCTCACGGTGGCCAGCCCAACGCCTAGGTCGCTGAGACTTGGTCTGCCTGTGGTGTTCCTGCCTCAGAGAGTGTGGGCTTGCTTTAACTCTGCAAGGCCTTCTGGGAATGTGAGTCCCTTTACCCTTTGAGTACAGATGAGTTGTAGTCGAATGGTTTCAGGCAATGACAAGAATTTATTTTCCCCTTCCCAATGGATTAAATGCAAGTGAATAACTCAGGACAAAACATGCCATACATTTGGCTTGAGGAAATTATATATGAACTCAGGTAAATTAGCCTTGTCAGCTTCAGGCTTTAAACATGCAGTGCTTGATACAAAACAAAATCACAACAGTTTCAATTAGCAAAGAAAATGTTCCCTTTTCTTCTGCTGCTTTTACCGTCTTTCTCAGACACTGTTCAGCATAAGGAATTCACATGGTCAGCCAAAGACAATGTACAGTCCATCCGATCATCCACTATTTCATTAGGAACAGAGTCTATCTGCATTTCTTCAGCCTCAGGTATAGCAGGGCGTGGCAGTAAGCTGCTATCCTTATCTCTGAAACAAACGGTTTCTCTGACCGCACGTGGTTTCTCTCTGTAACACTCTCCTGAGCAGGGTTGCAAACTACCATATATGCTGTAGTTTTTGTCCAGGGAGTTTGCTACTTTCTGGTAACTATAGGGAACTGCTTTATAGCTGTGTTCAAACTTATATGAATTGTTAAGCCTACCTCTTAGCTTTGAAAGGGAAGGAACTCTCCACTCTGCAGGGGCAGACTGGTTCTCAAACACGGCCTGTGTTTGCTTGCCTCTCAGCCTATTAACTTTCCCCTCAGATGTACCGGTATTCTCCAGCCAGCCTGTCTCTCTCCTCGGAGCGTGTGAGCCTTGCCAAGCCTGCCTCTCAGGAAGATTCCTTTCTCTCCTGCCTTTACCAGACAACACCCATCCTCGGTTGCTTCCTTCTGGCCTCAGGAATACGGCTCCCTTGGTTCTCACTCCTCCTTGACTCCTCCTAGTCAGCGTGCTCCTTTGCTGGCTTCCTTCCTGGTTCTCCCAGTTCTCGTTCTGCTTGCTGTTCTCCTCCTCCCTCCTGCTCTGCCTGGTCCAAGCTAATGACCATTTTTTATCATTGTAACTCTCAGGGCTTAGCTGTGCCCTGCCCTGAAACAGGTGAAGCTCATTACCTCCTGAGCTAGGGAATAGTCACAGCAGGGGCATGTCTTTCTAGCTCGTGACTCTCTTTGTTTACTTCTTCTTTGCAAACACTGAGCCATGTGCTCAGACTGCCTGTCAGTTTCTGAAAGCAAATCCTCATCTTGCCCTACCTCCATAGGCTCAGAAGAGACTTCTTCATGACACTCTACATTAACTGGCCACACGTATCCCAACACGTGTTGTCAGCTAGCACCCTTCAGTAAAAGACCCCCATAATTTCAAGAAAGCAATATCAAAGCCATGAAAAAAATCTATTAATGTAGTATGTTTAAATGTGGCAGCACAGGATAGGAGGGAGCAGTCCCAAAAACACCTGCTCAAACCTAAAACCATTACAAATGGAAAGCTTACATGTCTGTACTGCCTTCATCGGGCATAATCTGTAACTAAAACCATTAAAACAGCAATAAACGATTCAATTTAATACACAGTAAATCAATATTTATAAGCTACGCTATACCCAAAAATAGGGATATAGTCGGTGTACACTTCAGAATGAAATGTATTGCAAGACAGAAATTACCACTACTACTACTACCAGGGGCAGCTCAAGGCAATCTACTGCCAGAAGCGAGGGATGAGATGGCGCTCTACCCCCACTCCCCCAGAGTGGAGGTGGGGGCTTCTCAAAACTCCAGTCAGAGACTGAACCAAACCAAAAAGCTGATTAGATTATATGGAGGAAATGCAAGATGTTTACACACCAAGGAACTAAAAGAGAGCGAGAACCAAAGCACAGTTTATAAAATCAAATTATAACTAATTTTTATTTTGTTGTTACAAACTGTGTTATGGTTCTTGGTTTTTCTTTTTGAACATATCCTTTGCATCCACAGAACCCCTTTCCTCAACAATGGGTGCAGACTGAATTAGGACATTCACCCACAGAACTCAATATCTAAAAAAAAAAAAAAAAAAATCTGATTCTGATCATCTCACTAAATAAACATTCTCCAGTACCAGGCATAGTGTGAACTAATACAAAACCTTACAAAGTCACTGTGAACAATCGTGGATTTTTAAACTTGACATAGTCTTTCCGAATGGACTCAACTTGGAGCAGGATTGGCTCAGTTTGCTCTGACGTTTTCCAATCATCTTTGGAGTTCCCTGTTCAGTGAGAGGCTCCTGGTTACTGCTCCCTCATTGGCTATTTCTACCTTTTGTCATCAGACGCCATTCACTTTAACACTTCCTGAATCCATACATTTATGGACACGGTTGCTGGAGTGCTCATTACTGACTGGTCCTGTATTGCCTGAAGCAGGGTTTGTGTTCTAACCTGAAACGTGTCACGTCGCACACAGGGTTGTCTTTTGATTTTTGTTTAAGAGAGATCTCAACGTGCTATCAAGCTAAGTAATGTTGTCTCATTCACAATTTTATTAAAAAGAGTTCACTGCAGCGGGGGGGGGGGGGGAGAGAAACCCATCTCCCTCTCCTGTGACAGTGCACTCAACAAATATAATTTTGGATTCTCATTGTCTCCCTTTGGATCCTGCAGTTTTTGGTATATGGTTTTGATCTCGAAGGTTAGGTGGTGTTTTTTGTTTAAAGATTCATTACATCATTTGCATAAATTTAGTATATTTTATTTTAAAATGTTTATGCCACCCATCTAAAATCCTAGGTGGCTTCCAAACACACATGCAATTCAGTAAAATAGATGTTACAATAAAACAAACATAATAATAAAACATGAAATTTGATTAATAAAAAGCCACTTACACAGCCCCCCCCAATCAAACCATTATAAGTATCTGCACATCAGATTTATTTTGTTATGACCAGATTATTGATGAGGAGGGAAGATATGTCTGTGCAGTGCTGCATACATGTTGTAGCGCTATATAAATGCTCAGTAGTAGTAGTAGAAACTAATCCTAGTAGCCATGAATTCAAACTGTGGATTGGATTGTGCTAGAGCTGGAAAAGTCAGGAACTTAGCAGCGGTTAAGCTATCAGGCTACTAAACAAAATTAAACTGAGACTTTCCCTTAACATTTGAAATGTCCTTGAATCTGAACTGACAAAATATTTTAAATTTTAGTCTGGCAGCATAAAAAACCCCAAACTGAAAATCTCAAAGACAATACATATTACAGTACCCTCTGCCCCCCCCAACCAAACCCCTACAGTTAACCACATCAAGAACGCAGAGTACAGGACCTATAGAGCAAGTCTACTATTCCATAACAGCACTAGCTTACAAACTTCACACAACATGGAGCATACCCAGAAAGGGCAGCACTATAAATATTGCAGTGGGCCTTAGAACATCCATATTCCTATTCAGAAAACACAACAAGCCGGATTACTACAGCTCCCTACATAGAAACTCCATGCTAAAAGAACATGTAGCCTCAGTCACACATATGCAGAATAGAGATATATTCCCTACTTGGTGAAGATCTATCAATACAAACTAAAAACAGACATATGTAGTAAAAAAAATGCTTTTACCTATTACTGTTAGATTGACAAGATTTCTTTCCCAAAATTATACTTTAGTGCAGAGTGAGGCGAGAGAAGAACTCTCACACACAGACATCTGCATTGTCAGCAGAAACTAACATAATGTCTCAGCACAAGTAGTATGAGTGCAACTAATGCTACCTCAGTGAGTGGCCTTAGTTACACTGGCAGCTGTTTTGCCACATTGAAATGCGGTAACTGCAGGGGGATGTAACTGCCTCCCTGCAGTTAGCCTACGGCCCAGCATAATCAAACTCTGGAGGATGTGGTAAAAGCTGGTAGTGTATCTGGGTTTAAAAAACGTTTGGACAAGTTCCTGGAGGAACGGTGCATAAACTATTATTAAATAGGACCTGGGAACAGGGCCATACCAAAGACTGTGCGAGCAGTGAGGCCGCACAGGGTGCAAGCACAGAAAGGGGCGCTGATATCATCCTGGGTTCCAGGAAACTCAAAAAGAGTCACACGGTGTACGTTTCTAGCTTAGTACAGTCCTGCCTGGGAAATCCACTGCTTGCTCCGGGACAGGCATTGTGGAACCTGTGTGCCTTTTTGGGAACCTGCCAGGTACCTGTGACCTGGATTGACCACTGTTGGAAACAGGATGTTGATGGACCTTGGTCTGACCCAGTATAGCATTTATGTCCTTATGTTACCAGCGCAGAACTTAGGAAACATGCTGCTAAATATGCCAAACAAGAGGGGCTCAACAGCATCCATGCAGCATCTCCCACTTCCACAAAAACAAGAGCAACTTAGCGGCCCAACACAGCACTTTCCACCCTTGAAGAAAAGAAAAGAGAGTGGTTCAGTGGCCCCTACACAGCACTTTCCACTCTCTGAAAAACAAGAGGGGCGTTGTGACCCCAACACAACACCTCCCACTCCAACATAAAAACCAAGAAGAGTTTGGCAGCCCCAACTTAACTCCTGAAACTGCGCACTGGACCATCATGGTGTTAATGTAAATATATATTCTGTAAAAACAAAGGAAATGCAAGATGCTCGCACACCAAGTTACTAAAAGAAAAAGTGAGAACCACAGCACAGTTTATAAGACCGAATTATAACTCATTTTATTCTGTTACAAACTGTGTTATCATTCTCACTTTTTCTTTTTGAATATATATTCTGCATTCACAGAAACCTCTCCTTCGATAATGGGTACAGAGCAGAAGAGGACATTCACCCACAGAACTCAATATATTAAAAAGAAAATCTGATTCTGGTCATCTCACTAACAAGCATCCTCCAATACCAGACATATTGGGAACTAATATGAAACCCTACTAAAGTCACCAAAGATCTACAAGGCCAAATCTACTATACCATACATACCAGCATAAACTTCCAAAACTCATAGAACAAGGGGCTTACCTAGAAAAAGCAGCATTATAAATACTGCAGTGGGCCCTAGAACATCCATACGCCTATTTGAAAAGCTGAACAAGTAAAATTACTACAGTACCGATCCCTACACACAAACTCCATGTTAACAGAATACACAGCCTCAGTCACACACTCAGAACACAGACCCTCACCAAATACAAAATAAGTGACCACAACCTAAAGTAAAAATAAAAATATGTAGACAAATATTAAACTGAAACCCAAAAAGCCAGACTCCACATGTGGTGTAACTCCAGAGAAATAAGAGATGCAGTTCCCCATATTGTGTAAAATATAAAAATAGCACAAAGTCCATTCATTAAATTGAAAATAAAATTATTTGTTCTACCTTTTGTTGTCTGACCATTTTATTCTCTGATTGTGCTGGTCCCAATCTGAGGCTTCTGCTTTATTCTGTCTTCTCTTAGCTCTCTCTACGGTCTCGACTCCATCTGCCATTTCTTGTCTCTCCTTTTGTTTTCTTCCCTTCCTTCCATCTTGGATATTGATCTTTTTCCTTTCAACATTCTTCCATTTATTTCTCTCTCTCTCTCTCTGTCCACCCAGATTTCACTACTCCTTATTATCCAGTTCTCAATCTCCCTCTTTTTTATGTTATCTACCTACTTCTTTTCAACATTCATGCTACAGCTTTTCAACCTTCCCCAGCTCTTCTTCCCTAGTCTTTTGCTCACTCCCTCTCCCCCTCCATGTCTAGAAGGATGCTTGAATGCATAGGGAGAGGAATAGCCAGAAGAAAGAGGTGATAGTGCCTCTGTATAAGTCTTTGCTGCGACCTCATTTGGAGTATTGTGTGCAATTCTGGAGACTACACCTTCAAAAGGATATAAACAGATTGGAGTTGGTGCAGAGGGTGGCTACTAAAATGGTTAGTGGTCTTCGTTATAAAGCATATGAGGATAGACTTAAGGATCTTAATATGTATACATTAGAGGAAAGGCAGGATAGAGGAGACATGATAGAGACATTTAAATACTTCTGTGGTATAAATGCACAGGAGGAGAGCCTCTTTCGAATGAAAGCAAGCTCTGCTATGAGGGAACATAAGATGAGGATGAAAGGGGATAGACTCAGGAGTAATATGCGGAAATATTTCTTTATGGAAAGAATAGTAGATGCGTGGAATAGTCTCCCAGTGGAGGTTTTGCAGATGAGGACAGTATCTGAATTCAAAAAAGCATGGGACAAACACAGAGTATCTCAAAAGGAAAAAAGAGGACTATTGTAGTAGTTAATATGGAAGGACAGACTAGATAGGCCATGTGGTCGTTTTCTGCCATCATGTTTCTATCTCTTCCCTCATCATCCAGCGTCTCTCTCTCTCTGGCTCTCTCTTTGCCTCCATCCAGTATCTCCGTTCTCGCTTTCCTTCCATGGCTGCCCTCTCCCTTCCTATCCCCCCTGCAACCAGCATCTGCCCCATCTCCATTCCATCCCATCACATCTCTATTACTCCCATATCCAGCATCTCTCCGTCTCTTTCTCAGCTTATTTACCCCATGGCCATCTTCTCCCCTTTCACACCCCCATGTCCTGAATCTCCTCCTCCCCTTATTACCCCGTGTCCAGCATTTCCCCTCTGTACCCCCTTCCCCAAGTCCAGCATTTTCCCATTGTCTCCCTATAACCTCCTGGCTAACATCACTACTCCGTCTCCCCTCCTTGCTTCTCCCTTTGACCCTTTCCAGGTCCAGTATCTCCATAGCCCTCCACCTCAATCTTATCCCCCCTCCCTGCACCTAGCATCTCTCTTCTGACTCACTGTGCCCATCCACGCCCATCTCCCAATGCCCCTTCACGTACAAGGGCAGAGCTTGCCTGCAGAGCAGTATGTCCCTCGGACAGGGCTGTGCAAGCAGTGATCCCAGCCCAGAGACACAGGGTCCAATTGGCCTTGCACAGCCCCTGCCCACACGACATGCTGCTCCCACAGGCAGGTTCTGATCTCTAGACTACAATCACTGCCTCCCACACCTTTCTGTGCAAGCCACGACTATGGCCCTGAGAAACAGAGCCTGCCTGCAGAAGCCAACATCAGGAGGGTGCCATCATTGTCTGTCCACCCCTACTCCCAAGTTAGGATGACCCGCAGAGCACCGGCAACCTAGTGGAGAGCCTGCCTGCGAGCAAAAGGCTGTGAGTAGTGATTGCAGCCTCTCACAGTTTTCTGCCCACGGGAGCAGGGTGTCTTGCAGGCAGGCTCTCCACTAAGTCACCGGCACTCTGCAGGCCATCCTGAATGGGGGGTGGTCAATTAGCAATGGCACACTCCTGACATCAGTGGCTTCTTGCTTCCCCTCCCCCCTGTTGTCCAGCATTTGTCCTCCTGCCCCCCCCCCCATTGTCCAGCATTTGTCCTCCTGCCCCCTCAGTTGTCTGGCATGTCTTGCTGCCCTTTCTCCTGTTGTCCAGCCATTTCTCTTGCTACCTCTCCTCCCCACCCCCTTCCTGCCACCAAGAAGCATCAACGGTGGTAGAAATGCCAAAGCACAGGATTTTCAAGCCTCCATTGGCTTGTAAGTTCCTGCTGGTTCCGTGCCCCCCCCCCTCCTATGCAAAAAGCATCAAAGGGGGCGGGACCCCATCGGGGTCTCACAAGCATGCCAGCGACACGAGCCTGCGATTTTGTTTTCCATTCTTTTTTTTTTTTTAAATTTCAAAGTTGATGAAAAAAAAAAACCTGGAAAACAAAATTGCAGGATCATGTCACCAGCATGCTTATAAGACCCTGATGGGTCACACCCCCTCTGATGATGCTTTTTGCATAGGGGGGGGCAGAACCAGCAGGAACTTACAAGTCGACTGAAGCTTGAAAATCCTAGAAGTACTTTTTTTTTGTTTGTTTTTTGCAGCTGAGTTCTCAGCCACTGCCCCAGAGTCCTCTGATCTGGGGCAGCAACGTGGGGAGCGGATTCTGCCACTGCAGAGAAGCAGCTGCAGCTGGCCACTCAATTTAAAAAAAAATATTTGAAGGCAGAGTGAGGCAGCTGTTTTGAGGACATTTTTTGCCATCCCCAAAACTTTGCCGCCTGAGGCGGCTGCCTCACTCCATCTCATTACAGAGCTGCCCGACTACTACTACTAAGGAACATTGGTATAGCTCTACAAGATGTACACAGCGCTGCATAGACACATGTGAAAGCCGGTCCCCTGCTCATCAGAGCTTACATTCTAGTCAAGACAGACAACACAGTAACTGTAGACATGGGATACAGCTAGGGGGAATGGTAAGGAAACACAAAGGAGATCAGGTGAGTCAAGATCCAAAGCGGCAGCAAAGAGGTGAGTTTTCAGCCTGAATTTAAAAAGGGTCAGAGAAGGCACTTTATGTACAGACTCAGATAGTTTGTTCCAGGCATAAGGACAAGCAAAGTGAAAGGAGCGATGTCTGGAGTTAGCATTAGAAGAGAAGGGCACAGATAGAAGTGATTTGCCAGAAGGGCGGAGTTCCAGAGGGGAGGTGTAGGGAGAAATAAGAGAGGAAAGGTAGTGAGGAGCTGCAGAATGAATGCACTTATAGGTCAGCAGAAGAAGTTTGAACTAGATGCAGAAACAGATAATAGGAGCCAATGAAGTGACTTGAGAAGAAGGGTAATATAAGTATAATGAGCCGGGCAGAAGATTAGCCATGCAACAGAGTGTTGAATAGATTGAAGGGGAGAGAGATAATTCAGAAGGGGACCAGCAACGAGTAGGTTGCAATAGTCTAGACGGGAGGTGACTAAGGAGTGGATAAGTGTCTTAGTAATATGTTCAGAAAGGAATGGGCAAAGTCTGTTGATGTTGTAGAGAAAGAAACGACAGGTTTTAGCTATCAGTTGGATGTGTGTGGAGAAGGAGAGAGAGGAGTCAAAGACGACCCCACGGTTGCGAGCTGAGGAGACAGGGAGGAGTAGAGAGTTATCCAAGGAGACTGAGAAAGGAAGGTTTAGGAGGAAAATTAAGAAGCTCAGTTTTGGCCATGTTCAATTTCAAGTGGCGTTGAGACATCTAAGCAGCAATGTCAGAAAGGTAGGCAGAGATCCTGGCCTGGATTGCCAGAGATAATTCAGGTATATAGAGGTAGATCTGGGAGTCATCAGCATAAAGATGGTATTGGAAGTCATGGGAAGAGATCAGTGTAGATGGGCAGATACTATGTTTTTGTTAATTACCATCGAGTCTGTGTCAACTCATGGTGACCCTCTGGATAGTTGCCCTAAACTGTGTTCAGTCTTCAGACAGAGTGGCATCCATTGCTGCTGTTATTGTATCAATCCATCTCATTGCTGGCCTTCCTCTTTTGCGTTGACCTTCTACCTTGTCAAGCATGATGTCTTTCTCTAATGATCTCTCTCTTCGCATGATGTGTCCAAAGTATGAAAGTTGAAGTCTTGTCATCTGAGTTTCTAATAAAAGCTTAGGTTTCCTCTAGTACTGACTGGTTTGTTCTTTGGGCATACTATAGAGTTATCAAAAAGTTAACAAATGATCCCAAATTAAAAATATAAATTGTAAACATTTCAAATGATACCAAACTACATTATGTAAAAAATTAAAAAGACAAAGACTCGTATCCAAACCATTAGAAAGCCCATTGATTCAGATTCAGCCAAACAACTGTATCTTGTGTGTCTCTCATGGTGGTTTTCCCTCTTTCATGTGGCCAGTGGTAGCCAGTTGCTAATTCTAATGCTGTTTCCTCTGCTCTCTCCTCTTTGCATACTGTGGATTGGACAGAAGGAGGCGAGTGAGGCCCCTCTGGAGGAACGTGGAAGAATCTTGCTCGCCCTCTGCTATAGCTCCCAGAAGCAGGGTCTTATTGTGGGCATCGTGCGCTGTGCCCATCTCGCAGCTATGGACTCCAATGGCTACTCTGATCCCTTTGTCAAAATGTGAGTCTGCATGTAGGATGCAGGATCAAACAGCATCAGGCTGTGCTGGAGAGGTGGGGGAGAAGTTCATTTTATTTACTAGTAGTATTTGTTATAGTTGCCTTTAACCCAAAGCCATCAGAGTGGTTTACAGTTCCAATAAAACAGTTGCGTAACTGAATAAAATAACAACAAAATACAACAAGGTGGGAGGGGGAAAAGACATTATCGGAGCCGTAAAGGGCTGTACCATGCATTGAGAAGGATGGTCTACTTGAAGGCAGGGATAGGCAATCTCCAACCCACTTGAGTATTTAAACTGGGACCACCAGATTATCTCCTTTCGGAGAGGATTAATAGGAGTGGAGTAGTGGCCTGATAACAAAGAGACCAGGGTTCCCACTGGCAGACCTTGGGCAAGGTGCTTAACCCTCCATTACCTTGGAAGAAAGGCCTGGAAATCTACTTTCAGCTACACCAAGAAAACCCAAGAGCTGCTGGGTTGTCAGGAGTTGGCATTGACTCAATGGCACACATTGTATTATTAGGAGTTTATGTGTCTCAGGGGGTTTATCCATGGGACATCATGGAGCAGAATATGATCAAATCATCCAGACCAACAGCAATGAGGAAAGGAAAATAGGGAATGATGTTAGCCACCACAAAAAAGCCTTAAGAAAGTGAGATTGAGTCAACCCAGTGGCAGCATCTGGGTTCAATTACTGTTGGGTCTTCCCCTCCCCAGGCCTGCAGATGCTGCAAAGTCAGCATTCACAGATCCGAGGAGAGTGGGGGAGGAAGTCTCAAATATCATGGAATAGTGACACCTAGTGGCCGTACTAGGGTCCAGAAAGAGCCAGAATCTTATTACTAAAATAACTGAGTTTTAGAGAGAAGTAAAATAGGTCATTTATCATTCCAAAAAAAATTTTAAGATTCAGAAAGGGCCAGGTTTGACCGAGCTGGAAACCCAAAGAAGCAGAAAGAAAATGACTGAGAAAAAGAAATTGTTCTGGGGAAATGGTAGCATTACTGATAATGTTAAGACCAATCAAGAACTGAAGCTCTTCGCCACAATTAAGGTTAGAAAGTCATTTTTTTACATCAAGGGTCAGAATGCTAAAAGCTTTCTCCATAGACACAAAAATGGGAAATACTATACTCTTTAGTACATCTGGCCCAAAGGGAGATATTAAGCCATCAAAAGTCTGGATTTCATGAGGATCCAGTACTTATCCCAAATGTGAAAAAAAGAAGCTTCTCCTCTCCCCCTCAAGATCTCCTTTTCTATGGATACCAATAGCACTGTTAAAGAATACGGGGATGAAATAATGGCCAAAGTGGTACATATTTTTCTAGAATTCTTTCACACAACACGAGACCCTCCCCCCCCCCTCTTTTATGTACATCCAATCTCACGTGCATACACACTCTATTATTCCCTCTTAGACTTTCTCTGTTCTCAATTTTTATGTATTTTTACATCAGATTGTTTGGTCTCTTCTCACTCCCCCTCAGATAC
The DNA here is from genome assembly GCA_033557465.1 of Ichthyophis bannanicus. Taxonomy (NCBI): domain Eukaryota; kingdom Metazoa; phylum Chordata; class Amphibia; order Gymnophiona; family Ichthyophiidae; genus Ichthyophis; species Ichthyophis bannanicus. The sequence continues at coordinate 116,900,561 of CM066043.1, forward strand.
CTTCGCCCAGACATGGGAAAGAAATCCAAGTACAAAACCACTGTGCGGAAGAAGACATTGAATCCAGAGTTTAATGAGGTAAGACGTAGCCCTCACTGGAAGATGATTACACAAGGAAGGTCCTGTAGTGAAGCATGATGAGGTCAAAGTGCTGCTCTGTGTAAAGGGGCACGTTTACGTTATAGAACATGGCCTGCCGCTGCATTGCTAGGGCCAAATGATGTGCCTCTAACATTCCAGCTAAAGGAGAATCTCTGTTGGCCAACAGCAATAATAATTTGTATATCCCAATCAAGCTATTAAAGGAACTTTATAAAAATGATATATTATTACAGAGGACTGACTATACAAGCATAAAAAGGTGGAAAACTAAGGACCAGGAGGCACCTGATACTCCCACAGGGAGACCAACTTGCTTTCAATCTTTTGATTGAAAGCAAGTTCTGCTGAGGGGACATGGGATGAGGGTGAAAGAGGATAGATTCAGGAGTGATATACGGAAATATTTCTTTATGGAAAGAGTGGTGGATCCGTGGAATAGTCTTTTAGTGGAGGTGGTAGAGATGAGGACAGTATCTGAATTCAAAAAAGCATGGGACAGACACAGAGGATCTCTAAAGGAAAAAAGGGGACTGTTGGAGTTGTTGATACAGAAGGACAGACTAGATAGAAAAATGACGACAGAAAAAGACCACATGGCCTATGTTTCTATGTTTTGCCTTATATTAGTCTAGCAGAAAGCTCCTTCTTCACAATGTGCTATGTCTTGCCCTGAAGCCACTGGGCTCCTCAGTCCTTCTCTCTCATCTCATGAAAACACTGGCTTTATCTCACTCTGCTTCTGAAGTTGCCACTTCTCTTTGTCTCGATTTCTTTGGGTGAGCAGAGAGTTAGATTGTAGAGAAAGATTTGTCTTTTGTACAAGATAAAATATACAAGAGGGCAGACATGATTGAAGAAGGTGTGGAAAACATAAGGAGGGATTTAGCAAAGTTTGAGGGATGGTCTTGAGTTTGGCAGCTAAGATTTAATGCAAGTAAATTCAGGGTCATGCATCTGGACTGCAAAAGCCCAAAGGGAGCGAAACAGTATAGGAGATGAGTTACTTCTGTGCACTAAAGAAGAATGAGACCTGGGAATGATTGTATTTTATAATATATTAAAGTGGACAGATAGGTAGAAAAAGCAATGGCAGAAGATAGGAGACCTGGAAGGAGGACTAGAGGCTGGCTACCTCTGTGGTGTTTTTCCCATGATTTCTCTCACTGCAGTGTTGAGCAGGACCCGGACCCAGAGCAAGACTCCGCCCTCCTGGTGATATCACTGCCGGGCACCCCAGGATGTTTGAAATCTAGTCAGCCTTCGTGGCCATGGTTACATGCTTAAAGTGGCATGAGACCAAAGAAGGATGCCCCTCTGGTGCTACTTTGGGGCTAGTTGAAGGCCCTGAAGTTTGGAGATGCCCAAAGATGACTGGGACGGCTGGAATAGCTGGGATTGGGGAATTATCATGTTCTTCTCGCCTTTGGGGGCTTCCCTAAGTCCCATTGCTAGGACTCCTCCTCCATCACATGTTGGAGTCCATAACACAGAAGTTGGGAATAGTCTTACTTCCTTAATGAAAGAAACCTGGGAAGGAAACTTAGGTCTAGTATGCTTTCACCACCCTCACTTTCCAAGGTTGATATTCTTGTGCCAATTCAGGCAGAAGGGCTGGGTTCCTCTGGAGTTAACCTGGGGGTATTGCCAAAAGATATTTCCTTATTGACAGTTTGTTGAGAAACTTTCTGGATTGCACTGTACAGTTTTCTGAGCAAACAGCTAAAAAGCTGCAAGCTCGGGATTTACAAACTTCCACTATTGCTCTTTGCGTGGATAAGATGGAAACACAATTGGGTTCCCTTCAAGCTGCTGGCTCAGCTAGTATTAAAGATGGTTTAATATTTCATAGGTAGCTTAAATTTTTGGGAAATTCTTTTTGTTGTAAAAATCTTGGGTTTCCTAATTGTTCTAAGACCTGCCTGTTAATTGCTTTATTTCTTTTGAGGAAATATTTTAAAGAAGTTTTGCTTTTACTAAATGTGGATTTATTTGTGGTGTCTAATGCATATTATTTACCTACTAGATCTCCTTCTCGGGTGGCTGTCACGTTTGCTCAGGTTACTGAGTTGGATTTAAGTAATTTGCTTGAATCTTCCACTGATGAGATTCCCCCAAGAGTAACCCTGGTAGTCTCCTTTATGACCGAGTTTGAAAGGCTCATTTTCAATAGAAAGAACATTTGTTTTGTGGACAAAAAATTCTTCTTTTTCCAGATGTGCCTAGAATTATAGAAGCATTGAAAAGGAGTTTACACCAGTTTAAGCCAAAGATGTTGGCTGCTAAGGGCATCTTTTCTCCGTTTTCCATGTAAAATGGTTAGTCGTGCACCAGGGGAATTGATATGTTTTTGCTGAACCATTGCAATTGGAGAATTTTCTTTGGAATAAATAGGTGATGGGTTGTTTAATGGGTTCCTGATTTACTTTGATATTTTTCTTTATTCTTTGTTAAGTGCGTCGAGTCAGTATTGACTCATGGTGACCCATTGGATAGTTGTCCTATACTGTGTTCGGTCTTCAGTCAGGCAGCTCATTGTTGACAGAGTGGCACCTTTAGCTGCTGTTATTGTATCGATCCATCTCATTGCTGGCCTTCCTCTTTTGCGTTGACCTTCTACCTTGCCAAGCATGCTGCCTTTCTCTAATGATCTCTCTCTTTGCATGATGTTCCAAAGTATGAAAGTTGAAGTCTTGTTATCTGAGCTTCTAAGTTTGATCTCCTCTAGTACTGACTGGTTTGTTCTTCGGGCAGTCCATCGGATACACGGTATTCATCACCAGCACCATAATTCAAAGGCCTTGATTTTCTTCCTGTCCTATACCTCCTTGTTTTCTTTAGAGGAGGTATATTTCTAGCTAATGCTCTTTTTTTAATCCTTGCTTTGGGGGATCTCGTCTTCTCATGATGGGGTCTAAGAAACATGTATTTTTTCCCTTGGTTTTTCTGACATATTATGGATGTAGATTTCTGTTCATTTCCTTTTGGTTTCTTATTGTAAATCAAAAATGTTTCATTAAAAAAAGAAAAAAAAGAAAAAGTGATGGCAAAAGCCAGAATAATGCTTGGATGGACAGGGAGAGGAGTGGCCAGCAGAAAAATGAGGTGGTAGTGCCTTTGTACAAATTTCTGATGAGACCTCATTCGGAACCCTGTGTGCAGTTCTGGAGACCGCACCTAGATGATGTCAGTCCAGAGAACGGCTATTAAAATGGTCAATGAGCTTCATTATAAAGCATATGGCTTATACTGTAGATCTAGACATGTATAATCCTGGAGGAAAAGAAAGGGAAACTAGACCTGAGACATTTAAATACCTCCAAAAATTCAATCAACGTACAGAAATCAGGTCTCTCAACAGAAAGGAGGATCTAAAACAAGAGTATGGGATAAGAGTGAAAGGGAATAAGACTCAAATGTAATCTAAAGAAATAGTGGAGGAGTGGCCTAGTGGTTGGGGCAAGGTACTTCAGGCCGGAAGGTCGGGGGTTCAAATCCCACTAGAGGACAGCAACCTTGGGCCAGAAGGACTGGGGTTTCTAGTCCCACAGGTGCTCCTTGTGGTCTTGGGCAAGCCACTTAACCCTCCATAGCCCATGTTCCCTGTAAAATAGTTATCTCCAAGTTATAATGCCCTGTTCAATGTAATTTCAGTTTGTTCAATGTAAACCACACTGATGCAGAATAGCATGGTATATAAGAGAATGTAAATAAATAAAATACCGTATTTCTTTACAAAAGAGGTAGTGAATGCTTGGAACAGTCTCTCAGCAGAGGTAGTGAAGACAAGGACAGTATCTAAAATTCAAGAAAACACTGAACAAGCTCAGAGGACTTCTGAGAGGAAGGGATTGTAGAGCTGCTGAACAGGGGGTGTAGATGGACAAATTGAATGGGCCATATGCTCTTGAAAGCACCAGTCCCTTGTCCTTATGCATCTGAAGCCATTGGTCCCCTTTCTATCTCTCCTTCCTGTGCTCCTGAAGGCACCAGTTCATTCTTTCTCACACCCATAGGCAATGGACCCCTCTCCCTTGCTGACTGTTCTCTCTTTACGCAGGAATTCTTTTATGAAATCCGTCAGGATGAGTTAGCCAAGAAAACCCTGGATGTTTCTGTGTGGGATTATGATCTCGGCATGTCAAATGATTTTATAGGTGAGATACCTTTGCCTCAAACTATTTGCTCTCTGCAATAGTAACTTGCATGGTAAGAGGATATCAAGATACCACTCCTCCCCCTTACAGAGGAGCATCTAAAACCAAGTCTTCAAACCCCTAGGGTTCCTACAGAGGTACAGCTGTAATCTGCCTCCTACCAGGACAATCCCTATGTCTGGACATAGTCTCTCTTCAGAGGTGGGCAAATCTCTCTCTTACTAGGGAGTTCTGTCATCTGAACATCTCTCTGTAGGAATGTAAGCAAAGTTGCCTCTATGACCCTTATGAGTGTCTATCCCAATCTTGTGCCTCTTTCTTCACTGGTCTCAGTTATTTCTTTCTGTTTTCTTCAGGTGGAGTACAGCTGGGAATTAATTCAAAAGGTGAAGAGCTCCGGCACTGGTTCCAGTGTCTGAAGAATGCAGATGAACGGGTGGAACACTGGCATGCACTGACCAATGAGAACCCAGAGCTCAGCGACTAGCAAGAAATGGGGTGGGGGGAGGGGGGACACCTAAGCCTCAAGCAGTGGAAACCCCTTCCAGGGACTGAAAAACAGACCCCAGAAAATGACTTGTCTTCCATGAATTCAAAAAAGATCCTCACTAATGCAGTCTTCCTGGAAACCAAATCGCCAACCTCAGCTATGAATGCCACTTCCATGGAGAATATAAAACTGGCTTCAGCCAATATCATTCTAGCCAGAGACAAAGCAATAATATCCCTTCCACGAGACCGAAACAGGCCTTGGCCAATGCTAGAACACACTAAGAAACTGAAGGATAGAATTCAGCCTGATAAGCAATTTTTGATATCCAAAATAAATTCATAATTTGAACGTTTTGTCAAGCACCGCACTTCCTCATCTGACATGGCTAGCTGCATCCAGGACGACAATACTTATAAATCCAGCCCAACCCCTTAGCCACTGTCAGTGAACCGCTTCAGAGCTACAAACCATTCATCAGAGTGGCTGAAGTTTTCATTCAAATGACCAAGGCATGAGTGAATGGAGAAAAGAACAACCCTGCGACAGGCTACAGCAATTGCTGCCTGTCTCCTTTACCCTTCCGGGCTGCAGCTACCATGTAAAGAGTGGTGGCCTTTTAAATCGCTTGCAGACTGGTATTGGGTGTTAATTCTGTATCTACCATTTCACTCTTTGTATCAGCTTTGTGAACACAGAGAAACGCTAATGTCTGACAATCTGGTTGAGGAGTGTCCCAGACACCATCTTGAAGGAGCACTGACTTTGTTAAAGAAGCTATCAATGCCCTGACTTGACTGAGGTATGCTAAATTCAGTAGCAGAATGCTCATGACATATTTAACAATACCTACAGAAAGGCCTCAGTCAATGGTAAAACCCATCTGGAATGTGAAGAACAGGCCTCCATCAATGGCAAATTGACGAAGCCTCAACCAATGGCCGCAGTATTAAGAGAACCAACCAGCTGTAGTTAGAAGGGCTACTCCACACTATGGATTTTTAAAAAGAATTCAGCCTTGTTAAAAATTCCAAAGCGGTCAGTGCAGCAATTTTTAATGGGGTATTAAGCCATGTGTTTCTTGATAAATATGATGCGAAATTAGCGTTCCTGGTCCCTGTCGGAGCCAGAACTAAGGAGAAAGGGGCAAAGAACAATAGTGGGCTATATGAATACACAATACTGCCGTCAGCTGCCTGGAGCCCATGCAGTACTGAACACAGAGAATCTTAATGAATGCATGAACTAACACAATGTCTCTATTACCTTGTATGACTGATTCCTCTAGAAGAGTTTGGGTGTGTATTACTAACCTCACAATCCAATAGGGTGGAAAAGATCAAAAACTGTCCATCTTTTCAGCAATACTTGACTGTGATAAATACATTAGTAGAGCCAGCGGAAGCATTTTGCTCTTTGTAGTCACCAGTTTCAAATCTCTGGGGTACTCCAGCTCGTTGCTGTTGGAACACTTTGGTGGTAAATTTATGGCATTAATGTGCAGATCTGGCCGCTTACACATACTTTACAACCTCTTATACAATTCTGAGCATTTTGACATGAAGGCTCTGCTGGTAGGCATCGGAAGGGACATGGTCTTGGCAGAGTTATCAAGTATGCACATAGATTACACAGTAATTTATGTGCATACTTGCCAACATTATTTATTTAAACCTGCTGTAGAACAGATATAAATGTCCATTTCTTAGCCTTAAAGCCACTTGCACCAGTATTTTGTAACAAGTAGGCAGCGATTTGTTTGTAGAAAATAGATGTATTTTGTCTGCCTTAACCTAGACACCCTTCTATGAAATGACCCTCCTAATGCAGAGTCTTATCCAATTTCACTAGTGCTGTAGAGTCTGCAGACCAAGTGCTCCTGCTGTTGCCATCAATGTATTCTTCCAGTACAGAGGAGAATCCCAGCAATGGTCACATCTTCAGACCACGGAGCTCACTGGGGCCATTGCTGATGCTCAGATATCAGAAGGTGCTCAAGCAAAACTTAATGGGAGCACAGAAATTAAATGGGATCATCACTCACAGAAAGCACAAGCCTAATACCAACAGGCTCCTGAGAAGCTACCTGGAAGGATGCTTCGTCTTGGGGGAGGGGGGTCAGTGAATCTATCACCCATGATCATCAGTTAAGCTTCCTGAGGAATTTTAATTGAACGACAAACTTTGTACGTGTGCGTTAGGGGGAAGGAGGGAGGGGGGGAACATATTGGATGATACTTGAAAACATTTAGGGGGAACTGCTCCATCCCATTTGCATGAAATTTGTAACACTTTATTTCAGCCTTTTGCTTGTGGAAAATGAGGTGGGAAAGCTTCAGGAACCAAACTGTCCAGAAGAGGTAGATTTCATAGCCAGACGTGGCTTTTGGAGAAAGACTTCTCGCACACACGGCAGGGCTTATACCGAAGGCTCTGCCATTGCCTCCTTGGGGACTGGACTGGACTCTTCCTGCTGACCTGCAGTTTACTAATCACAGATAACTGCCTGAAAGGAAGGTGATTCCAAAACAATGAATGAATTATTATAAATTATTACATTAAAACTAGTTAGAATGCTGTTGCTCTTCGTTTCTTTTTCGCTCACGTCCCAACAGTCTGTGGTGCTTTTGCCTCTCTCTCGCTCTGAAATTATGCTCAAGCAACCAGGCACCCACTGCTGGCCCTAGGGCTGGAGGAAGCGCCCCTAAGGTTCATCCTTAGTGCTGCTAGTTAGCCAGTAAGGGTTGCTCACGCAGCGGCAACAACCATTTACCTCCCTCCCTAGACCTAAGCATATCACCTCCATGACACACCTGGGCCTGAAGGACAACTGATCCGACCCTCTGCCACAGAGCCAGACCCGATTTGCTCTTTCTTTCTGTAGTGAAAAGTCTTGATGGGGGGACCCATCAATGGCTGCACAATTCCCAGAGGTGAAGACTCTATCCAATGCTATCCTCTCCTCCCAGTCAAGTGTCATTGATGGTCATATTGGTTTTTGTGTCATCTGTAACAGAGCACAGCTCTAAGATACAAAGAGAAAACCACAGACAACTCAGCAGCCAGATTCCTCCTAGCATCACTTGCCAATTATTGCAGCGGCATTCAGCATCAGCTACTCACCATAAGCACCATTGATTGGCTGGGTAACAGGGTTAGAGATCAGCCTCTATCACTCAGGAAGCTGGAACGGGACAGCGTAGTTACTCACCTGTAACAGGTGTTCTCCAGGAGCAGCAGGAATCAGTCCTCACTTATGGGTGACGTCGGCGCCGACGGAGCCCTCGCGGAGCAATTTTCCCCAGCTTTCAAAGAAAGCCTTTGGGAATTGCAGCGCGCATGCGCGGTCGTCTTCCCGCCCGAGGGTGCCATCTTAGCCAGTCAGATGACATAGCTAAAAAAGACAGCATAAAAATTTGCAAAAAGAACATAAGCAGACGATTGCAACTCCAAGGGGAGGAGGGAGGGTAGTGAGGACTGATTCCTGCTGCTCCTGGAGAACACCTGTTACAGGTGAGTAACTACGCTTTCTCCAGGACCAAGCAGGAAGTCAGTCCTCACTTATGGGACTCCCAAGCTCAAGGCTACCGGAGACCCTAAGCACAAAAATGAGCTCCCTCTAGCTCAGCAGCACAGAAGGATAGAATCTTCGCTGAATTATCACCCACCGGTAGCCCACATCCGGGATGGAGGGTAGGAGTTGCTCAGACCTCAAAGAGATTACGGAGGACTGCCTGTCCGAAAGCACTGTCCCTACGGGACTCCCTCTCGAGACAGTAATGGACCGCAAAAGTCTGGCTCGAAGACCAAGTAGCGGCCCGGCAGATGTCTGCCAGCGGAACAGAGCGGAGGTAAGCCACTGACGTGGCCTTTGCCCGAACGCAATGAGCCGTGACTCGACTTTCTAAGGAGAGTCCGGCTGCCCCATAAGCCCAAGAGATACAGTCCGCAACCCAGATGGACAGAGTACGCTTGGAGACCGGGAGCCCCAATTTATTGGGGTCAAAAGACACAAAAAGCTGAGCAGCTTTACGGTGCTCCCGCGTACGGTCAAGGTAGAAGTTCAATGCCCTTCTACAGTCCAGGGTATGGAGGACCGTTTCAGCTCGGCTGGAGTGTGGTCTGGGAAAGAAGGTTGGAAGTACCACCTCCTGATTGATGTGAAAAGGGGAGACCACTTTAGGCAGAAATTTTGGGTGAGTCCGTAGGACTACCCTATTCTTGTAGAACCTAGTGTAAGGGGGATCAGACACGAGGGCCTGCAATTCACTTACGCGCCTAGCGGAAGTGAGGGCTATCAAGAACAGTGTTTTCCAAGACAGAAAACGTAGAGAACAGGTAGCCATAGGTTCAAAAGGCGGACAGGTGATCCGCTGCAAAACCACATTCAGGTCCCAGTCAGGCGCTGGCGGGCGCAGAGGTGGTTTAAGTAGAAGGAGACCTCGGAGAAACCTCGCTACGAGAGGGTCATTAGAGAGAGGTCTGCCGTCCACTGGCACATGATGTGCTGAAAGAGCACTGAGGTGAACTTTGACGGAGTTGGACTTAAGTCCCAGATTAGAGAGGTGCAGCAAGTACTGCAAGATCACCGACACCGGGCAGGAGAAGGGATCCTGAGACTGTTGGGTACACCAGACTGCAAAGCGACGCCATTTAAGGGCGTAGCATTTGCGGGTAGAAGGCCGTCGCGAAGCTAAGACGACCTCCTCCACCTCCGCCGGCAGGAGAAGGGGAGCAAGGACTACCCTCTCAGCAGCCAGGCCATAAGGTTGAGAGACCTGAGGTTGGGGTGCAGAAGGGACCCCTGATCCTGAGTGAGGAGATCCGGTTGTATCCCCAGAGGGATTGGGCCCTCCACCGCCAGTTGCAGCAGGAGTGGAAACCACGGCTGCCTGGGCCAGCGAGGGGCCACCAGGATCATGAAGGCTTTGTCTCGGAGAACCTTGAAAAGAGTCCGAGAGACCAGCGGGATGGGAGGGAAAGCGTACAGAAGGCTCCCCGACCACGAGATCAGAAAGGCGTCCGCCGCAACCCGAAGGGGGTGTGGCTGACGAGAGCAGAAGCGAGGAAGTTGCCGGTTGTGAGGACTGGCAAAGAGATCCACCGTGGGGAGACCCCACTTGAGGAAGAGCTTCTGAACTACCAAGGGATCCAGACGCCACTCGTGCGGCTGGAGGACCCTGCTGAGTTTGTCTGCAAGGCAATTTTCTTGGCCCGGGAGATAAACTGCCTTGAGGAGAATGCCGTGACTGACGGCCCAAGAGCAGAGCTTCTGTGCCTCCCGGCAGAGGAGGAAGGAGCCCGTGCCCCCCTGCTTGTTCACGTAGAACATGGCAACCTGATTGTCCGTCTGGACAAGGACGGACTGTTGGGAAGTCAGGTGGGAGAAGGCCTTGAGAGCGAGGCGGATCGCCCTGAGCTCCAGGAAGTTGATCTGCTGAGCAGACTCCCACGTGGTCCAGAGGCCCTGAGTACGTGCCTCTTGGCAATGTGCTCCCCAGCCCAGGAGGGATGCATCGGTGGTCAGCACCCGGGTCGGCTGAGGTGACTGGAAAGGCATTCCGAATATCAGGTTCGGCTGCCGGAGCCACCACCGGAGAGACGAGAGCAGCGGCTCGGAGACGCGCACTAGGTCTGCCAGGCCGCCTGTGGCTTGTCGCCACTGCTGGCGGAGACACCATTGAGCAGACCGCATGTTCAGGCGGGCATTGGGGGTCACATGGACAGTGGAAGCCATATGGCCGAGCAGTCTCAGGAAGCGCCTGGCGGAGACCAGGGGCTGGCTGCGAAAGCGGTCGGCTAGGTCCATGAGCCGTTGAGCCCTGTCGAGCGGTAGGTACGCTCGTGCCCGAGGAGTGTGCAGCCTTGCGCCGATGAACTCGAGATCCTGTGAGGGGAGCAAAGTGGACTTTGCGAAGTTTATGACAAAGCCCAAGTGCTGCAGCAGAGTCACCGTGCGGCACGTGGCGTTGGTGACCTCCTGAGCGGACGCTGCTCTGATGAGCCAGTCGTCGAGGTACGGAAAGACATAGAGGCCGTGAAGCCGGAGATGGGCCGCCACGACCGCGAGACATTTTGTGAAGACTCGCGGTGCGGAGGATAGGCCAAAGGGCAGTACTCTGTACTGGTAATGATTTCCTGCCACCACAAACCTTAGGTATTGGCGGTGGCTTGGGTGGATGAGGATGTGCGTGTAGGCATCCTTTAGATCCAAGGAGCATAGCCAATCTCCCTGCTGGAGGTAGGGCAGAAGGATTCCAAGGGTAAGCATTTTGAACTTCTCCCGCACAAGGAACTTGTTGAGGTTGCGCAAGTCCAGGATGGGTCTGAGGCCCCCTGTTCTCTTTGGTATCAGAAAATACCTTGAATAAAAGCCTTGACCTCTCAGGTGGTGGGGCACCGGTTCCACCGCCTGTTCCTGCAGAAGACCTGCTAACTCCTGAAGGAGCAACTCCCTGTGCAGAGGGGGGCGCGAAGGTTCTCCCGGAAAATAGGAGGGAGGGACCTGATGGAAGTGGAGACGGTAGCCCTCTCGCACGACCTGAAGCACCCAGGCATCTGCGGTGATGCTGGACCACCTGTGGGCGAAGTGAACCAGCCGGCCTCCGGTGCTGGGAGGGACCAGCGGGGGGGGGTGAGGCTATGCTGAGCGAGTCAAAAACCCCCTCCCTGCTGAGCAGGGGCTGGTGGTGCAGGCTTGGGGGCTTGCTGCCTACGGGACCCGTTACCCCGTCCCTTGGCCTGCTGGCCCTGTTGGGGAGCTGCAGGGGCCTGATAATGGGGGTACTGTTTGTAGGCAGCCGCCTTCCTCGGGTAAAAGGACTTTTTTCCCGAGCCCTTCTTTTTCTGGGAAGGGGCGGAGGTCTTCCTAGAAAGCCTGGTCCTGGTGAGAGTCTCAGTCTCAATTTGTGCAGCCTTTTCCGCCATGGGCTTGCCAAAGAGGTTTTCGCCTCGGCAGGGGACATCGACCAACTTGTCCTGTACCCAGGGCTCAAGGTCAGACGACTGAAGCCAAGCCTGTCGGCGGGCACCGATGCCGGCTGCGGCCACTCTAGCCGAGGCCTCAAAGCCATCATAGGCTGCTCGGGACATGAACTTTGAGCATTCCCGAATGCCCGTGGACAAGGCTAGGAACCTCCGCAAGGGCTCCTCGGAGAGACCAGCGGAGAATCCGGCTAGCTCTTTAGCCAGATCCCGGAGATACATGCCCATGTAGAGCTGGTAAGTCTGGACACGACATGCGAGCATAGAGCCCTGGAAGCACTTCTTGCCAAGGCCATCCAGGTTACGGGCCTCCCTTCCAGGAGGCACCGAGGAGTGCATCTTCTGGCTCTTAAGACGATGCATGGCCGATTCCACTACCATGGAATGGTGTGGCAGCTGTGCCTTCTGAAAGCCAGGGCTCTTGCGGACCCGATAGATAGAATCGACCCGCTTGCTCAGGACCGGCGCGGAGGCCGGACTCTCCCACATGCGGAAGAGTAGTCGTTCCAGCATAGGAGGAACCGGCACAGTAAAGTGCTCCCTCGCGGGAGAGTCATACTGGAGGGCGTCGAGCTCTTCGGCTCGAGGCTCCTCCTCGGGATCCGCAGGGAAGGCCAAAGCCTTGGCCATATCCCTAACGAAGTCCGAGAACCGGGCATCCTCCGGGGGGGACTGCTTCCGAGGCTCGGACCCCGGTGAGTCCGATGGGACACACCGAGTCCGGAAAGAATCAGGTGACTCTTCCTCCTCAGACTCCCAGACCGACTCCGACGAGGACTCGGTGGGTCGGCCCGGGCAGGGTGCGGCGCCAGCCGCCCCGACGTCGAGGGAGTCGGCGTCGGCGACCTCGGTCCCGAACGGGAGGCCGAGGGTGACCTCGACCGAGGATCGACTCGAGTTCTCATTGACTCGAGGATCGGCTCGGTCTCCGGGGTCGACTTGGACGTCGACGTCCCGGCGGTCGGGGCAGCGGCGCCAGCGAGGCCAGCGAGCAGTGCCCGCTGCTGGTCCATGAAGGCAGACAGTCTGCTCTCCAAGGCCGTCAACCTGAGTCCGAGCTCAGGCGACCCAGCAGCCCCCGACTCGGGCCCCGACGGCGTCGGGCCCGACGTCGGCTGTCGCGGAGGCGAGTCCAGAAGGACTACAGGACTTACCCGGGCAGGCATCTCCGACTCCAGGCGAGGTCGCTTCGGGAGATGTTCCTTCTCCAAGGACCCGGGGCGGCTGTCGGGGCTATGCGACCTGGCCCTCGCGGAGCCAGGAGCGTCCACCGACGCCGCCCTCGCGGGTTTTTCCTTCCGACGATGGTCCCCGGAGGGAGAACCCCGGTCGGAGGAGCTCCGGCGACGGTCCGAGCTGGAGCCCTTTGACACGGAGGCCTCCGACGAGGTCCGGGTACGGCTGGGGTCAGCGAAAATTCTCTCGCGCTGATGCCGCCGACTTCTCAACGCCTTCGAGGACAGTTTGCTGCAGGGCCCACAGATCAGTTCCTCATGATCCGGGCCCAAGCAGCGGAGGCAAAAGTCGTGTGTGTCGGTTAGTGACATATTTCGGTCACACCGACCACACCGCTTAAAGCCACTGGCAGCCATCGGGGGAAAAAGGGCCCCTGCGAGGTCAAAGGACCGGGCTGCCAGGGAAAACGAAAATGAAAGCTGACTAAGTCAGAAAAACCGAAAAAAACGCTAGAGGACTCGAGACCGGCGTCGCGAGTCCGGGCGGGAAAACGATCGGCGTCGAACCGAAAGAAAAAAGTATAAAATAAAGAGGAAAATCAACTTTTTCGCGGGGACAAGACGGGGACGTCTGCAGGGCTCCGCGGAAAAAAGAAGACTGGCTAAGATGGCACCCTCGGGCGGGAAGACGACCGCGCATGCGCGCTGCAATTCCCAAAGGCTTTCTTTGAAAGCTGGGGAAAATTGCTCCGCGAGGGCTCCGTCGGCGCCGACGTCACCCATAAGTGAGGACTGACTTCCTGCTTGGTCCTGGAGAAACAGGCTAGTACAAAGACACTGGCTCCGAGTATTGCTGCTTTTGTTGCCTGTCTTACACTGTCAGCCCTCCCCATTGCCCACAGCCCGTGCTGCAGCTGGTACTACTGTCCAGGATTTGCCAACCTATGCACTGCATATTTAGCTCATCACCTCAAGCTGGCCCCAATGCTGTGTCCTGTACCAGCTCTCTGGTCCTACGAGTGACAGGCACTGTATGACTGCCAGCCATTCCTAAAGGCCACAGGATCTGTATCCTTGTGCCAGTCTCCAAGCCACCAATATTCAAAGCTGTAGCGATCTGGTTTCTATACACCAACATACTGGAATGACGAGGACTTGATTCACAGCTACTGCTTTGTAATATTATAAGCGCTTTAGGTCTATATGCGACTTCATTCTAGTGAAACCGACTGAAGCCTGCCTTTTGTTTCTTCTAGCACTTTGCTCCTGCTACTCCTTGGGACTTCCAGCTCAATCAGAAAAAGCCTCCGTTATGCAACACAAACTGTCATTCATACTTAGTAAAAAAAAAAATCCCTTGCTAACTCACTAGCCATTACAGCAGTGGTTCTCAATCCAGTTCTTAGGACAAACCTAGCCAGTCAGGTTTTCAGATGACAATGAATATGCATGAGATAGATTTGCATGCAGTGCCTCCAGTGTATGCATAGTTTTTATGGTTACATAAGATATGCCATACTGGGTCAGACCAAGGTCCATCAAGCCCAGTATCCTGTTTCCAACAGTGGCCAATCTAGGTCATACATACCTAGCAGTTTCCTCAAAAGCTGAAAAACTGACTGGTTAGGGGTGTCCTGAGGATAGGGTTGAGAATCCCTGCACTACAGCAAAAGTCCTCAGCCAGGGCCCACAGACCACAGTTCCCTCTGCAATTCACTAAAGTGACTCTACATCTGGCTATTAGGTTGCACCATTGTATTATGGAGTGTCCCTCACTCTAGGGGAAGTGAACTGTACCTCTATAGTAGCTCGTCAGAACAGGAAAAAGAGTCTTGTCTTTTGAATATACAGCAAAAACAAAGAAAAGCTCAAGGCTGAGATTAGCTTAAATTAAGAGTTCTACTGCTCATGGGAGCACCCATCTTCTGCCGCAGTCCTAGGGAGGTCTCCAGTGTTGCCATTTTTCCTGTACTTCCAGGAAGAGCTCCATATGGTGGTTTCTACTGCAGCAGAATTAGCAAGATCTTTCTTCCTCTTACTGATCTCAGAGTAAGCAAAATCCAAAAGTTATCAGTATGTGCCCTATTGCATGATAGCATAGTTACTCACCTATAAAAGTTGTTCTCCAGGGACAGCAGAAATCAGTCATCACAAATGGGTGACGTCAGTACCAACAGAGCCCATGTGGAGCATTTCCTCAGATTTTACAGAAAACCTTTGGGAATGCTACCACACATGCATGGTTCCCTTCCTGCCCAAGGGTGCCATCTTACTCAATCCAATAGCAAAACGGACTTATTGTCGAGAGGCAACTCCAAGGGGAGGAGGGAGGGTTGTGAGGACTGATTTCTGCTGTCCCTGGAGAACACCTGTTAAAGGTGAGTAACTACGCTTTCTCCAGGAACAAGCAGGAAGTCAGTCCTCACATATGGGACTCCCTAGCTCCAGGCTGCCGAGGACCAAAACACAATAGCACTACCAGTGACCCATCAGATAAAGCGTAGTTACTCACCTGTAACAGGTGTTCTCCAGGAGCAGCAGGAATCAGTCCTCACATATGGGTGACGTCGGCGCCGACGGAGCCCTCGCGGAGCAATTTTCCCCAGCTTTCAAAGAAAGCCTTTGGGAATTGCAGCGCGCATGCGCGGTCGCCTTCCCGCCCAAGGGTGCCATCTTAGCCAGTCAGATGACATAGCTAAAAAAGACAGCATAAAAATTTGCAAAAAAACTTAAGCAGGTGATTGCAACTCCAAGGGGAGGAGGGAGGGTTGTGAGGACTGATTCCTGCTGCTCCTGGAGAACACCTGTTACAGGTGAGTAACTACGCTTTCTCCAGGACCAAGCAGGAAGTCAGTCCTCACATATGGGACTCCCAAGCTTAAGGCTACCGGAGACCCTAAGCACAAAAATGAGCTCCCTCTAGCTCAGCAGCACAGAAGGAAGGAATCTTCGCTGAATTATTACCCACCGGTAGCCCACATCCGGGATGGAGGGTAGGAGTTGCTCAAACCTCAAAGAGATTACGGAGGACTGCCTGTCCGAAAGCACTGTCCCTGCGGGACTCCCTCTCGAGACAGTAATGGACCGCAAAAGTCTGGCTCGAAGACCAAGTAGCGGCCCGGCAGATGTCTGCCAGCGGAACAGAGCGGAGGTAAGCCACTGACGTAGCCTTCGCCCGAACACAATGAGCCGTGACTCGACCTTCTAACGAGAGTCCGGCTGCCCCATAAGCCCAAGCGATACAGTCAGCAACCCAGATGGACAGAGTACGCTTGGAGACCGGGAGCCCCAATTTATTGGGGTCAAAAGACACAAAAAGCTGAGCAGCTTTACGGTGCTCCCGCGTACGGTCAAGGTAGAAGTTCAGGGCCCTTCTACAGTCCAGGGTATACAGGACCATTTCAGCTCGGCTGGAGTGCGGTCTGGGAAAGAAGGTCGGAAGTACCACCTCCTGATTGATGTGAAAAGGGGAGACCACTTTTGGAAGAAATTTTGGGTGAGTCCGTAGGACTACCCTATTTTTGTAGAACCGAGTGTAAGGGGGATCAGACACGAGGGCCTGCAATTCACTTACGCGTCTAGCGGAAGTGGGGGCTATCAAGAACAATGTTTTCCAAGAAAGAAAACGGAGAGAACAGGTAGCCATAGGTTCAAAAGGCGGACAGGTGATCCGCTGTAAAACCACATTCAAATCCCAGTCAGGCGCTGGCGGGCGCAGAGGTGGTTTAAGTAGAAGGAGACCTCGGAGAAACCTCACAACGAGAGGGTCGCTGGAAAGAGGTCTGCCGTCCACCGGTACATGATGTGCTGAAAGAGCACTGAGGTGAACTTTGACGGAGTTGGACTTAAGTCCCAGATTAGAGAGGTAGAGCAAGTACTGCAAGATCACCGACACCGAGCAGGAGAAGGGATCCTGAGACTGTTGGGTACACCAAACGGAAAAGCGACGCCATTTAAGGGCGTAGCATTTGCGGGTAGAAGGTCGCCGAGAAGCTAGGACGACCTCTTCCACCTCTGCCGGCAGGAGAAGGGGAGCAAGGACTACCCTCTCAGCAGCCAGGCCATTAGATTGAGAGATCTGAGGTTGGGGTGTAGCAGAGACCCCTGATCCTGAGTGAGGAGATCCGGTTGAAACCCCAGAGGGAATGGATCCTCTACCGCTAATTGCAGCAGGAGTGGGAACCACGGCTGTCTGGGCCAGCGAGGGGCCACCAGGATCATGGAAGCTTTGTCTCGGAGAACCTTGAAAAGAGTTCGAGAGACTAGCGGGATGGGAGGAAAAGCATACAGAAGGCTCTCCGACCATGAGAGTAGAAAAGCGTCTGCCGCAACTCGAAGGGGATGTGGCTGACGAGAGCAGAAGCGAGGGAGTTGCCGGTTGAGGGGACTGGCAAAGAGATCCATCGTGGGGAGGCCCCACTTTAGAAAGAGCTTCTGAACTACCAAGGGATCCAGGCGCCACTCGTGCGGCTGGAGGATCCTGCTGAGTTTGTCCGCCAGGCAATTTTCTTGGCCTGGGAGATAAACTGCCTTGAGAAGAACGCCGTGACTGACGGCCCAAGAGCAGAGCTTATGTGCTTCCCGACAGAGAAGGAAGGAGCCCGTGCCCCCCTGTTTGTTCACGTAGAACATGGCAACTTGATTGTCCGTCTGGACAAGGACGGACTGGTGAGAGGTCAGGTGGGAGAAAGCCTTGAGAGCCAGGCGGATCGCTCTGAGCTCCAGGAAGTTGATCTGCTGAGCAGACTCCCACGTGGTCCAGAGGCCCTGAGTACGTGCCCCTTGGCAATGTGCTCCCCAACCCAGGAGGGACGCATCTGTCGTCAGCACCTGGGCCGGCTGAGGTGGCTGAAAAGGCATGCCGAGTACCAGGTTCGGCCGATGAAGCCACCACTGGAGAGACGAGGCCAGTGGCTCGGAGACGCGCACTAGGTCTGCTAGACCGCCTGTGGCTTGTTGCCACTGCTTGCGAAGACACCATTGAGCAGGCCGCATATTCAGGCGGGCATTGGGGGACACATTGACGGTGGAAGCCATATGGCCGAGCAGTCTCAGGAAGCGCCTGGCGGAGACCAGGGACTGGCTGCGAAAACGGTCGGCTAGGTCCATGAGCCGTTGAGCCCTGTCGAGAGGCAGGAAAGCTCGCGCCTGAGGAGTGTGCAGTCTTGCGCCGATGAACTCGAGATCCTGTGAGGGGAGCAAAGTGGACTTTGCGAAGTTTATGACAAAGCCCAAGTACTGCAGAAGAGTCACCGTGCGGTGTGTGGCGTTGGTGACCTCCGGAGCGGACGCTGCTCTGATGAGCCAGTCGTCGAGGTACGGGAAGACATAGAGGCCGTGAAGCCGGAGATGGGCCGCCACCACCGCGAGACATTTTGTGAAGACTCGCGGTGCGGAGGACAGGCCAAAGGGCAGTACCCTGTACTGGTAATGATTTCCTGCCACCACAAACCTTAGGTATTGGCGGTGGCTTGGGTGGATGAGGATGTGCGTGTAGGCATCCTTTAGATCCAAGGAGCATAGCCAATCTCCCTGCTGGAGGTAGGGCAGAAGGATTCCAAGGGTAAGCATTTTGAACTTTTCCCACACGAGGAACCTGTTGAGGTTGCGCAAGTCCAGGATGGGTCTGAGGCCTCCCGTCCGTTTTGGTACTAGAAAATACCTGGAATAAAAGCCTTGACCTCTCAGGTGGTGGGGCACCGGTTCCACCGCCTGTTCCTGTAGAAGACCTGCTAACTCCTGAAGGAGTAAGTCCCTGTGCAGAGGGAGTCGTGGAGGTTCTCCCGGGAAATAGGAGGAAGGAACCTGGTGGAAGTGGAGAAGATAGCCTTCTCTTACGACTTGAAGCACCCAGGCATCTGAAGTGATGTTGGACCACCTGTGGGCGAAGTGAACCAGCCGGCCTCCGGTGCTGGGAGGAGCCAGCGGAGGGGGAGAGGCTATGCTGAAAGAGTCAAAAGCCCCCACCCTGCTGAGCAGGGGCTGGTGGTGCAGGCTTGGGGGCTTGCTGCCTACGGGACCCGTTACCCCGTCCCTTGGCCTGCTGGCCCTGTTGGGGAGCTGCGGGGGCCTGATATTGGGGGTAGTGTTTATAGGCAGCCGCCTTTCTCGGGTAAAAGGACTTCTTTTCCCAAGCCCTTCTTTTTCTGGGAAGGGGCGGAGGTCTTCCTAAAAAGCCTAGTCCTGGTGAGAGTCTCCGTCTCGATCTGTGCAGCCTTTTCTGCCATAGGTTTGCCAAAGAGGTTTTCACCTCGGCAGGGAACATCGACCAACTTGTCCTGCACCCAGGGCTCAAGGTCAGACGACTGAAGCCAAGCCTGTCGGCGGGCACCGATGCCGGCTGCGGCCACTCGAGCCGATGCTTCAAAGCCATCGTAGGCTGCTCGGGATATGAATTTTGAGCATTCCCGAATGCCAGTGGACAAGGCTAGGAACCTCCGCAAAGGTTCCTCGGACAATCCAGCGGAGAATCCGGCTAGCTCTTTAGCCAGGTCTCGAAGATACATGCCCATGTATAGCTGGTAGGTCTGGATACGACAAGCAAGCATAGAGCCCTGGAAACACTTCTTACCAAGGCCATCCAGGTTACGGGCCTCCCTGCCAGGAGGCACCGAGGAGTGCATCTTCTGGCTCTTAAGACGATGCATGGCCGATTCCACTACCATGGAATGGTGTGGTAGCTGTGCTTTTTGGAAACCAGGGCTCTTGCGGACTCGATAGATAGAATCGACCCGCTTGCTCAGGACCGGCGAGGAGGCCGGACTCTCCCACATGCGGAAGAGTAGTCGTTCCAGCATGGGAGGAACCGGTACAGTAAAGTGTTCCCTGGCGGGAGAGTCATACTGGAGGGCGTCGAGCTCTTCGGCTCGAGGCTCCTCCTCGGGGTTCGCAGGGAAGGCCAAAGCCTTGGCCATATCCCTGACGAAGTCCGAGAACCGGGCATCCTCCGGAGGGGACTGCTTCCGAGGTTCGGACTCAGGCGAGTCCGAGGGGACACACCGAGTCCGAAAAGAATCAGGTGACTCTTCCTCTTCAGACTCCCAGACCGACTCCGAGGAGGAATCAGTGGGGTCGGCCTGGGCAGGCTGCGGCGCCCGCCGCCCCGACACCGAGGGAGTCGGCGTCGGCGACCTCGGTCCCGAACGGGAGGCCGAGGGTGACCTCGACCGAGGATCGACTCGAGTTCGCATGGACTCGAGGATCGGCTCGGTCTCCGGGGTCGACTTAGACGTCGACGTCCCGGCGGTCGGGGCAGCGGCGCCAGTCCGACCTCAGGTGACCCAGCAGCCCCCGACTCGGGCCCCGACGGCGTCGGGCCCGACGTCGGCGGTCTCGGAGGCGAGTCCAGGTGGACCACAGGACTTATCCGAGCAGGCAGCTCCGACTCCATGCGAGGTCGCTTCGAGAGGTGCTCCTTCTCCAAGGACCCGGGACGGCTATCGGGGCTATGCGACCTGGCCCTCGCGGAGCCAGGAGCGTCCACCGACGCCGCCCTCACGGGTTTCACCTTCCGTCGATGGTCCCCGGAGGGAGAACCCCTGTCAGAGGAACTCCGGCGACGGTCCGAGCTGGAACCTCTGGACGCCGAGGCCTCCGACGAGGTCCGGGTACGGCTGGGGTCAGTGAAGATCCTATCCCGCTGATGCCGCCGACTTCTCAACGCTTTGGAGGACATTTTGCCACAGGCCCCACAGATCATTTCTTCATGATCCGGGCCCAGGCAGCGGAGGCAATTATCGTGTGTGTCAGTTAGTGACATATTTCGGTCACACTGACCACACCGCTTGAAACCACTGGCAGCCATCGGGGGAAAAAGGGCCCCTGCGAGGTCAAAAGACCGGGCTGCCAGTGAAAAACCCGAAAACGAAACTGACTAAATCAGAAAAACCGAAAAATTAGAAGAGGACTCGTGACCGGCGTCGCGAGTCCGGGCGGGAAGAAAACCGGCGTCGAACCGAAGGAAAAAAGAGAATATTACGAATAAAATCAACTTTTTCGCGGGGACACGACGGGTACGTCTGTAGGGCTCCGCGGAAAAAAGAAGACTGGCTAAGATGGCACCCTTGGGCGGGAAGGCGACCGCGCATGCGCGCTGCAATTCCCAAAGGCTTTCTTTGAAAGCTGGGGAAAATTGCTCCGCGAGGGCTCCGTCGGCGCCGACGTCACCCATATGTGAGGACTGACTTCCTGCTTGGTCCTGGAGAACTGTAAGTTGCAGAAGGTGAGTCCCAGCACAGAGACTCTGCAAGACCCACGCGTCCAGCGACAGCATTACTCCGATAGCCTGAACACAGAAGGGTCAAAGGGTAGGAGTTGCCTACACCCTGAAAATATTACGGAGTACTACCTGCCCGAAGGCAGGGGACTCACTCTCCAGGCAGTAATGAGCTACAAACGTATGAATGGAAGACCATGTGGCAGCGATGCAGATTTCCATCACTGGCACTGAGCAGAGGTTGGCCACTGATGTGGCCATAGCCCGCATGCGATGTGCAGTGATCCGGTGCTCAAGGAGAGACACGCTCGCTCATAGGCGAAAGCAATGCAGTCCGCCACCCAAATGGACAGAATTTGCTTCGGAACAAGGAGTCCCAATCTACTGGGGTCATATGACACAAAGAGCTGAAGAGCTTTGCAATGGGCCTGGGTCCACTGCAGGTAGAAGGACAGGGCCTGCTTACAGTCTAGCATATGCAATATGAGTTCCTCTTTGCCGACGTGGGACTGTGGGAAGGACCACCTCCTGGTTGAAGTGAAAGGGAGAAACCACCTTGGGGAGGAATTTGGGGGTGTGTGAGGAGCACTACCCTGTTATTATAGAACCTTGTATATGGCAGATCCATCACTAAGGCCTGGAGTTTGCTCATTCTCCGAGTGGACGTGATGGCCACCAGAAAAAACACTTTCCATGATAGGTGTCGCAAATGGCATATGGCCAGGGGCTCAAATGGCAGTCTGGTGAGTTGGGAGAGCACCACATTAAAGGTCCCATTCTGCCAAAGGAGGGCGGAGAGGGGGCTTCAATAGCAGGAAGCCCCAGAGGAACCTGGAGACCAGGGGCTGGTTTGAGAGGGATTTCCCCTCTATAGGGTGATGATGAGTGGCTATGGCACTCAGGTGTATCCTCACTGAATTAGACTTCAGGCCGGCATGCGAGAGGTGCAGTAAGTACTATAGCACTAGTTGCACGCGGCAGGAGAAAGGGTTCTCTGCTCTTTCTGCACACCAGACTGAGAATATTCTGCATTTGAAGGGGTATGCTCGTCTGGTGGAGAGTTTAAAGAGACCAGTAGGATCTCCTCAGCTTCCTTCAGGAGATTGAAAGGAGCCAATGCTACCCTTTCAGCAGCCATGCTGTCAATACTAGCAGCCCCAGGTTGGAGTGCAGAAGGGAGCCCTCCTCCTGGGACAGGAGATCTTGATCCCGCCCAGTGGAATTGGAAGTGCCACCGACAAGGAGAGCAGCAGAAGGAACCAGGGTTGCCAGGCACATCTGGGGGCGATCAGAATCACTGATGCCTGCTCGCTGTGGACCTTGAAGAGGGTCTTGGCCACTAGAGGAATCAGTGGGAAGGCATAGAGGAGGCCCTCGGACCACAGGATCAGGAAGGCATCCGCTGCCATTCTCCCTGGGTGCGGCTGACGTGAGCAGAAGTGGGACACTGTGTGTTGTCCGGAGAGACAAAGAGGAC
This sequence comes from Ichthyophis bannanicus, assembly GCA_033557465.1. Lineage (NCBI taxonomy): Eukaryota > Metazoa > Chordata > Amphibia > Gymnophiona > Ichthyophiidae > Ichthyophis > Ichthyophis bannanicus. Next base: position 116,923,158 of record CM066043.1, read on the forward strand.
CATCATGGGCCTAACCCAGAGGCGGAAGAGTCTTTGTGCCACCCACCTTGGGGTTCAGATGCCATTTGTGTGGGCGTAGGACTCTGAGTTTGTTCGCTAAGCAATTGTCCTGACCTGGAAGGTATACTGCCCGTGGGAGCATTCTGTGTCACACTGTGAAGGAGAGGAGAGCCGAGCCACCATCTCCTGGCAGAGGGAGTACAAACCCGTGCCCCCCTGCTTGTTTACATAAAACATGGCGACCTGATTGTCTGTCTGGATCAGCACAGGTCGGTTGTAAAGGAGGTGGCGGAATGCTGGCAAGGTCAGGAAGATGGCTCTAAGTTCCAGGAGGTTAATCTGTAAGAGCGACTCTTCCTACAACCAGCTGCCTTGAGTGCGGAGGCCTCCACAGAGTGCCCCCAACCCAGGAGGGAGGCATCTGTGGTCAGGACCCCCTGTGGTGCAGATGCCTGAAATGGCATTCCTGCTTGGAGGTGGCATAGGAACTGCCACAGTTGAGGGAGTCTGCCAGTTGGCAGGTGATCCTGACCCTGTCCCGCATGGGCTGCTCCCATGTGCAAGCAAGCTAAAGGCATGACAGACTGTTGAGGCCATATGGCTCTGTAGGAGGAAGGGCTTGATCTGCAACGTGTCCAGGTTTTGGGCTGGAGAGAGGTGGGATTTGGGGTAGTTGATGACAAACCCTAGGTGCTGCAGGAGGCAGATTGTTCAACCTGTGGTCTGGATGGCCTCAGGGGCTGTGCTGCCTCTGAGCCAGTCATCCAGATAGGGGAAGATGAAGGCCCCTTGTGGGCACACGTAGGCGGCCACGACCACCAAGCACTTTATAAAGACTCTTGGCGAGGAGGCCAGGCTGAACGGAAGTACCCTGTATTGGTAGTGCTGTCCTCCCACCACAAACCTTAGGTACTGTCTGTGGGAGGGGTGGAACAGGATGTGGGTATATGCATCCTTTACGTCTAAGGAGCACGGCCAAGCTCCCTCGTGGAGGTAGGGCAGCAGAGCTCTAAGGGAGAGCATCTTGAACTTCTTCCTCATCAGAAACTTGTTCAGGTTTCGCAGGTCTAGTACGGGCCTGAAGCCCCTAGTTCTTTTGGGGACAAGGAAATACCTGGAGTAGAAACCCTTTCCCACAAATGCCTGGGTACAGGTTCTATTGCCCTGTCCTTGAGCAGGCCTGAGAGCTCTGAGGAGCAAGGTCTGGTGAAGGAGAGGCCGCACCAGCTCTCCTGGGAAGAACCCTGGGGGGTGTTTGCTGGAACCTGAGGAGATAGTCCTCCTTTACCACTTGTAGGACCCACTGGTCCATGATGACCCTGGCCCACCTGTGGGCAAAGAGTGCCAGGCGGCACCCTATGGGCTGGGGAGGGTCTCCTGAGGGAGAGGAGGCCCTGCCCGGGGAGTCAAAAGCTCCCCCCAGGCTGGGTGGGAACTAGTGGCTGAGGCTTCTGAGCATTTGACTTCTTCTGCCCACGGCCCTGGTTCTTGGACTGGGGGCCCTATTGCTGTTGCCCCAAGAAGGGTTGGTAATGGCCCTGGTGAAAGGACCCCTTTTTCCTTGGGAAAGTAGTCTTATTTGGCAGAAGCTGTCAGGAAAACAGTTTTCCCTGGTGTAGGGAACGTCAAGCAATTTCTCTTGCACCCATTGCCCAAGGTTGGAAGTCTGCAACCAGGCCTGGCGCCAGGCCCCAATGCCCGCCACTGCTACCCAGGCTGCTGATTCAAAGCTATCGTAGGCGGCGCGGGATAGGAACTTTGAACAGTCCCAGATCTCAGCTATCAGGGCTTGGAACCTCTGGAGGGGTCCCCTGGTGAGGCCTGCGAAGAAGCCTGCCAGTTCCTGGATGAGGGCTAAGGGCTTCTCTGCCCGGGGGAACAGAAGAGTAATTCTTCTGGCTTTTAAGCTTTTGCATAAATGACTCCACTACCATGGAGTTATGTGGAAGTTGGGACTTTTGGAAACCCAGGCCCTTCTTGATGCATTAAATGGCGTCAAGGCATTGGCTGACCACTGGCACCGAGGCCGGGGTCTCCCACATCCGCAGGAGCAGCCGCTTGAGGATGGGCTGTACCGGCACCATAACAGTCTCCTTTGGCCGGAACTCATACTGGAAGATCTCCAGTTCTTCAGAGTGCGGGTCCTCCTCTGATTCGTCGGGACCGAGAGGGCCTGGGCCATGTCCCGGACAAAGTCGTGGAAGGCCACATCCTCAGGAAGGTAATAGCGCCGGGGCTCTGGGGGAGACGGCTCCGAAGGGACATCTCAGTGTCAAGAGGTCTCAGGGGAGGCCTCGACATCAGTTTCCCAGTCAGAGCAGGAGGGCATCGAGGACTCTGAGGCTCAGGACTCCCACGCCTTGAGGCCAGCATCAAAAGAAGAGGGTGGACTGGTGCTACCCAATTTTAAGGATTATTACAGAGCGGCTCAAATCAGACATGTAATGGATTGGAGCTGTAGTACAGGGGTTAAACCTGGTGTGGCGCTGGAAAAAACATATGTTAAGGGAGGAAGGTTGGAAGCATGGCTATGGGCGTCAAGGAAAGACCGGAAGGAAATGGGGGTAGGCTCACCGGCTATGAGACAGATACTGGGGAAGTGTGGGATGGGGTGAGAGCACAGGATATTAAGGAAAGGGGAAGTGGGTTTTCCTTGCTGACTCCTTGGAGGGGGTGGAAAGCCTTTAAGCCTGGATGGGAAGGGGGAATTTTTGATGAATGGCGGAACAAAAGACTTGAATGTTTCTATCAATTAGTGGAGGAGGGAGCGTTTCAAGAATTTGAGGAGGCAAGGAGGGAGTATGACTTGGAGGAAAATGATAGATTTGCATATATACAGGTGTGTCATTTTCTAAAGGAGTTGATGGGGAAGGATGGATTGGATGGGGAATCGACTGCAGTGGAGGCAACATGGTATGGGAAAAGGGGATTGAAGGGGATGATTTCAGAATTATATAAAGGGGTAGGGAGACGGAGGAGAAGGAAATTTAGATATATGGGAGGAGGAGTTGGGGGAGACAATGTCTACCAAAGATTGGAGAAAGGTGTGGGACCAGGTGAAAAGAGCGCCATGGTCCAGTAGTATTAGGGAAAACTGCTACAAAATAATGTTTCGATGGTATTATACTCCGGAGAGGCTACATAGGATATATCCTGGGGTAGCACCCTTTTGTTGGAGAGAATGTGGGGAAGTGGGTACATTTTGGCATATCTGGTGGGGGTGTGTAAAGATGTAAGAATATTAGGGTAAGATAAAGACGTGGATACAACAAAATATAGGGGCGGAGGTGGAATTGAATCTGGGTATATTTTTACTTTCTTGGTGGGGTAGTGACTAACAGGGGGGGGGGGCGCATGATAATGGCATGCTTAAGTGCAGACAGGTGCAAGCTGGCAGCGGAATGGAAGCAGGAGGCTCCTTCTGTTGCGAATTTTGAAGGAAAATTGAGGTATATAGTGCTCATGGAAAAATTAACTGCCGCAAGGAGGCAGAAGGTAGATTGGTTTGAAGTGGATTGGGGAGAGTTATGGTGTGTCAATAAGAGGGGGGAGAGGGGAAGGTAGGGTGAAGGGGAGCGGTAGGGTAAGGTTGGGGGGGTGGGGTAAGATAAGATTGGATTGGATTGAAGTAAGAGGAAGAGGAATAATAGGAAATTGTTGGTTTTTTATCATTGTATTATGATGAATGGTTGAATAAACATTTAAATATAAAATTTCAAAAACAAAAAAACGAGAATGGTGGTAAGCAGGGAAGGGAGAACTCGCTGCCCTGAGACGCTGAAGACGCTGTCACACTGATCCAGTGTCTGCCTATCTCCGATGCTGGAGCCCTCATCCTGAACAACTGTTTGTAGGACTTTGTTTACTTTTTTTTTTTTTTTGAAACTTTATAGAGCAGAAGCCTGGTAGTCCGAGCCTTAAACTAAACTTGCATACAGGGCTAAGTGGTAAGGTAGAATGGAAAACTGCACTGTTCCTCATGAACAGGAGCACTTTCCTTCAGAGGTGCTCCACTGATCCTCCTGCCCAGAAGCACCTCTGGAATGTCTGGAAAGGGAGCAGAAAACTCCAGGTAAGCACCACAGCGTGCCAAGGAGTCCACCGTAAGGAAAAAAGGGCGCTCCACCAGAATTCTTTGAATCCTCCAGGAACTAAGAAGTCCACCATATACTGAGACAGAGAAAATACTGAAGCTGACCCCTAGGGGTAAGAGACTATATACCAGGGGGCGTGGTCACAAAGCTTCTGCCATTTTCTTTGTCTCACCATTTGCTGGCAGGGGGACACAATCTGCTAGGCGGGACTGGTCTAGCAGGATGGATGGAAATTGATATGAGTCAGATTACTAGATTTAAAAAAAAATTAGTGCTGTCTTTTTTATTTTTTTAGCATTGTGGCAAGAGTAGGCTTTCCCCTCTTTTGCCAATACAGCTAAGAGAATGACAAATGCCCACTTTGCTGCAAAATCTGTAGATATTATTTACCTGTGGTCTTTGTATCAATTTTCAAACAAAGTATGCCTGTACCTTCATTATGAAAACTGCAGAAATTTGTACTCACTTTTTCAGTGACTTTCTCCACTGAAATAACTCTACCCAGGAAAGCCACCGTGGCAATGCAGGTGAAAGTGCCTGCCTGGTGGTATTACGCATGCACTTTTATTTATACACAGGATGGAACGCTTTCAGACAGACAGGAAATGGGTAGGTATCATAAATTGTATTAAGGTTGGCACTATCTAGCTTTTGAGCCCTATATTAAGTGAATCCTTTAACAAAAGACACAGGCAAGGCAGAGTGAAAAGGTTCCTATGGTTTAAAGCAGAAATTTATTTTCAAAACACACCCACCATTTCCTCATCCCTTTGGAGCCTCCATCAGAAGCCAGCTCTCATTCTGGGACACTAAATGAAAAGGAGTGACATGTTTACACGTCCTAGCAGCGCTCAGCAGGGTTGATAAATAGAAAGAAAAGCTGTAATGCTGCTGGGTGCTCCCACAGTCCTTACTCAGATGACTGAAGGAAATCCTAAGTCATCCTTCACCCTTCTCTATGCGCTTGCCTGCTGGGCTCTGGATTCCTCATACTGTTTCATTCTTTCCTCCAGCCCGGGGCGGAAGTGTCGGATCAAACCCTGGGGAAGAGAGACATCAGTCAGCATAAGCTCCAAGTCCTCCTCAGTCATGTATGAGATCAGTATGAGAATAGCCATGGCAATCTCATGAATCTAGAATTTGCCCTCAGCTCCTTTCTTCTTGTGTTGGAGACTATGATGGCAACTGGAGACTGGTTCCTCTCCCCATGACTCCCATTGCATCACTCTCCTCCTTGCCAGTTCCTCATGTCTACCATTACTTAAGCTATGCTCACAGTTCATTAATACCGCAATCTGACAGGCTACAGCTCAAAGTGCTGCAAAATGAGATTTCTTTCATCAAAGGTCATCATGAAAATCCATCCTAAAATTTGGCTTTGATGGTACTTACCATAAACCAAAAGGTCTACTCTACTAGTGAATGCCCTTACTCAATCTTTTGGCTTGTCTCTTCCATAAAAAGACCTGCCAGGAACTGCACCTTCCATCAAAGACTGTAAAACTGTGTTTGACTCTAGAACTTAAACCTTTTATTAGTTCATAAGCAGTAATATTTATATCAGCTGTGAGGCTCAAACAATAATCATGGCACAAATGCCTTTAACTTTAAATTGAACTAAATAAAAACAAATCACAAGCACTGCATTAATCTGTTTTTGAAAACTTTCAAGATCTGATCGGGAAAGAGAGTGTGACCCTGTTCAAATAGCATTCATCTGGGACAAACTGTAAATTTACAGCCCTGGCAGCTAAATGGGTTAGAAGACAGGCAATTCATGCAAAAGCCCATTTTATTAGCTGTAAAGTCTCTAATTCTGTGACATTCTTTACTGACCACAGAGTGGTGGCACAGCAGCACCTAAAACTCATATCGGGCCATTTTACAGTTTGCATGTCGTCAGCCCTACAAGTGACCGATTCTTTATTGCCCTTTTTCCATGCCTCCTATAGTACCTGCACAGGCCATGCAGCTCCGTCTCCCAGTGCACAGATAGTGTGTCCTTCAATCTGTTTGCTAATCTCCCACAACATGTCAATCTCTGCTACACGAGCATTACCCTTGACAAAGCGCCACATGACCTTATTCATCCAATCAACACCTAAAACAAAAAGGGAAACAGGATAGCCAGTGAGACATAGGTGTGCCTTTATATGCTATTAAGAGGTTAATTTTCAAACCTTTTCCCATGAATAAACAGCTGTTTACCTGCAGGAAAAGCCCCACTGAAAAACTGCCCCCCCCTCCTACCTCAGATGTAGGTACTGAGAGTGCAGCCCCATTCCCTGCCAGCCCACAACTCCCCTTTGAAAATGTACTTTCAGGCCTCACGTACAACATAGCCATAGGCCTGCAAGCACCATGGGCTGTTTAAAAATTGCCTCAGAGGCAAGGAAGGAAAATCATAACAAAGATGTTGGGCTGGAGAAAAAGCAAGAGGGAATAGTCTGTATTACACACCGTCTTCTGTTTCTCAAACACAGAAAAATGACAGCACATAAAGACCATGTATCCTATCCAGGGTGCCATTCCAAACTAACTACTACTTAGAGGTCCTCTGTGTTTGTCTCATGCTTTCCCAAATTCAGATACAGCCCTCTTCTCTACCACCTCCGCTGGGAGGTACTGCACACATCAGCACTCTCTATGTAACAAAATATCTTCTCAGATTACTCTCGAGTCTATCCCCTTTCATCTCCATCCTATGCTGCAGCATTGTTACAGAACTTTCTTTCTTACATATTACATGGCCATATCTCCTACTGAGCATGGTATGTGCTGCTCACATGTAGAAGGAAGAGAAGTGGGCGCATGTGAATGCGTGGTACTTTGGTATACTCCTCTTCCTGGCATGCTGTGTACTAGCAGTGGTTGGCAAGGGTGCAATGTATGGTGTACTCACCCACTTGGCATGATGCGATAGGGATGTATGGGTGGTATGCTTACCTTCCCGGCACGGTGTACACTGTCCACAGCTCTCATGCTTGTAGAATTCAATAAGACGTGCAATGGCACGGACAATGTCCGTCTGTGGATGAAACAAGGGGACAATCAGATAACGAGTTTAGGAAACACGTCTAAGGAATTAATACATTAGAGAAATTCCATTCTCCTATCACACCCTCTCAGGGCTACAGCCTTTTGTTGCATTTAAGAGAGGGTTTGGCTCCAGTCTCCTACCAGCAGAGCCATATCTCTACATTTTGATGCCTGGGGCAGGCAAGGGTATTGGTGCTTCCTAGCCCCCATTCTGATCCCCAGTCTTTTCATTCTTTCTGTTTCCCCTCAACCTAGATGGTGGGAGGAGAGCAGCATACTCCCTGGTTTTTCATCTGCTGCCAGATTACACTTGCATTTCAGTACATTTTCTACCCTAAATGACTGCCCCTCATCTCCCCTAGTTACACAGCCCTGCATTGTGCCACAGCAGGAACGGACACACAAACAATTCACTGGACACTGAGAAAACTGTAAACCCAAAAGAAATGAACAGCAGCCATCTAGAAAGCATGGAAACCAATTCCAGAATGTCTGCTTACGTTTATTGCACCCAGTCCAAATACGTGGTTTAACAAGAAGGATTGCTTTATTAGAAATTTGAAAACTTGATTGATTGCATTAAGCCCAAATAGCCCGACACAGGCCGTGTTTCTATTTCACTTCATCAGGGGATTCGGGCGTGCTACATTCATAAATACACAAACTTCATAAAACCAATGAATATAAGAATTATAAAGCTCCAAATTGTACAATCATGTTAATCTCATTTACATATAAAAGTACTGAATTAATAAAAATCATATGAAAATGATAAAAATAATAAGAGCATATAAACTAAAAAGCCATTCAAGTTTTCAAATTTCTAATAAAGTAATCCTTCTTGTTAAACCACGTATTTGGACTGGGTGTCTTCTAGTAACGTGGTGTAGTGCTACTTTGGTGATGCTTATGTTTATTGGAAATTTATTGCCAGGGGCATCCCTGTAGTCAAACTCAGTTGCTAATAATCCGGTGCTGCATTGATGGGCTTATAGAAGAATGAAATCTAATATCTATCCTCTACTGAAAGCTCGTACAGCAAGTTGAATAAGCAGCACAGGCATTAGGCCCTGACCCTGCTCTCTCCTTGGGATCTGACACTCACTACTCAGCTGATTCTTCTGTCATGAAAATATCATCTGCTCAGTAGCAGAAATATCTAGTCTCAGCTTGCAGAACTTGTGACTTTTCACACCAAGTGTATGTGGTACTGACAACACACCGCTGAAGATCAGCAAGAGTATTATATTTAAAGAGACAGGAACCAAGATCGATTTTTGCTACCACATCCTTACAGCATTTCTATAACAAGAGTTGTGCAATGTTGAGCATCTCTCAAGTCTATTAACTCTTCTCTAAGGCAATGAGACATCCCACATTCAGTCCCTTGTTCCAGCAGAGCAGGCACACCACTTTCAGCAGGCCTCTTATACCAGGAGGTAAAGATGTCCTAAATTCACATCTGTCCCAACAATTAGGAGGGACAGATGTGAACCTGTACTCACCATGGGTATATGCATCTCTTTTTTTCTACTGACATTAAATTCTTTCATTTATTGTAATGTAGCAGACTGAGTGCTCTTGGGAGTAGTGGAGTATGTAAGAAAAAGTTATTATTACGATATGGTGAGATTCATACGCACCGATTTATCCATGACAATGACTGCAGCAGTTCCTAACCCTGTCTGTGCCTGCACCAACGCATCAAAATCCATCATCACTGTCTCACACACTGACTTCGGGATGAGGGGTGTAGAGGAGCCACCAGGAATCACAGCCAGGAGGTTATCCCAACCACCTGTAACACCCCCTGAAGAGAGAGTAAGTAATATGTTTCAGGGCATCATACTTAATTACCGGATCTTATTGTGCCAAATGTAGTAGACAGCTGATTGGAATTTTGTAATGTCCAATGTGATTGTCTCTCCCTTTCCATCAGAGTGAAGACCTAGAGCAGTGCTGATTGCTCATACACCAGAGCGACCCAAAAGAATCACTGCAGTTCTGCTTTGGGCAAAGGGAACCCATGTGCTGTCTGCAGGACTAGTTTATTGTGAAATCTGCTTCAATCTGGTGAAGAGCCAGTGAATACCTAATGCAAAAGAGACTCTGGTGCACTTCTCTGTTTAATAAAGAAGCCTGAAAGTTAGTGATAGTAAATGCTCTGGACCATGGGGGCAACTGAGCTGGTGGCAGCTTAAGTTGGGAAGATCCGAGATCGACAAAAGTTAAAGGTTAAGAGAGCAGGTCTGTCCCTCTTATAAGCTGCACCAGTTAAGTAGTAGCACACATGCATATAGCTTGAAAAAGAAACAGAAAGTGCATAGAGCTTATTCCTTGAAAGTATAAATGCAAAAGGAAGCTTCCCAAAATAAAAAAAGAAGGAAGAACTGAAAACATCCGAGGACTAAATACAAAATAACTTAAGGAAAAACAATACAGTCCTACCATAACTATCTAAAGAAGTGGCATAGCAACTGTCACCCTCTATGAGGAGCATGAACTGAAAAAAATACCAGTTTTGAATTTATTATGCATCTGCTGAAACAGCCTAGTTACTCACCCGTAACAGATGTTCTCCAGGGACAGCAGGAATCGGTCCTCACATATGGGTGATGTCGGCATCGATGGAGCCCGTGCGGATTCATTACTCAACTTTCAAAGAAAGCCTTTGGAAGTTAGACTGCACATTTGTGGTCACCTTCCCACCCAAAGATGCCATCTTACGTCAGTATGATGACATAGCTTAATCAAGCATAAAAAGAAAAAACAACTCCATGGGGAGGAGGGAAAGTTGTCAGGACTGATTCCTGATGTCTCCGGAGAACACCGTTACAGTTTAAGTAACTATGCTTTCTCCGGGAACAAGCAGGACATCAGTCCTCACATTTGGGACTCTCAAGCCACAGGCTACCGAAAAAACCTGTATGAGACACGGGTGACCCAAAAGGCGAACTGTGAAGGGCAGCAAGGAGTGTTGAGTGGCCTTAAGCCCAGTGATGCAGCCCCAACACCGACGATGGATTTTCCTCTCCGGTAGCCTGGACACAAAGGGCTAGAGGGAAGGATTTGCACTATTCCCTAAGGAGGTGATGAAGTACTGCCTGGCTGAAGGTGCTATTGCACCGTGAGTTCTCCTCCAAGCAGTAATGTGCTGCGAAAGTATGGACCAAAGACCAGGTGGCGGCCCAGCAGATGTCTCGAGAGCAGGTGAGCCACCAAGGCTGCCATGGTGCGCACATGACGCTCCAGAGAGAGTCCAGCCTGTTTATAGGCAAAAAAGATACAATCTGCCACACAGGTATATGAGGTATGCTTAGAGACCACAACCCTGAGCCTGTTGATGTCATAGGAGATTAAGAGTTGTGACAAATGGCGATGGGCCTTTGTCTTCGAGGTGTATAGCAAGGCCTCCACTAAGGATGTGTGAAGCCTGGGGAAGAAGGTGGGAAGGACCACCTCTTGGTTGATATGAAAAAAGCGGATGCCATCTTAGGCAGGAATTTCAGGCAAGTCCATAGAACGACCCTGTTTTTATGGAACCTGGCTCACTGACACTTCTGGCCAAAGTGAGCGATACCAGAAACTACTTTCCACAAGAACTTGAGATAGCACGAAGCCAGTGGCTCAAAAGGGGGTGCCATCAGCTTCCCAAGAACAAAGTTCAGGTTCCACGCCACCAGTGGTGGGCGGACAGGGGGCCATGAGAGGAGAAGCCCTATCATGAAACGGCCCACAAGTGGGTGCACAGAGACAGGCTGGCCATCAACAAGGTGGTGATGTGCAGCCAGGATACAAAGGTGCACCCTGACGGAATTGGCTTTCAGACCAGTCAAGAGGTGCAGCAGATACTGTAGGACATCCTGCACACCAAGCAAGAGAAAGGGTTGTGATTAGTGCCTGAGTACCAAACTGAGAATCTATGCTATTTGAAAGCATACGTGCATTGTGTTGAGTCCTTACGTGATGCCAGTAAGACATCCTCCACGTCACAGGGGAGGTGGAAGTGTGCTAGGGCTAACCGTTCAGCCGCCATGCCAATAGGGCGAGGGACTGGAGGTTGGGATGAAAAAGGGGTCCATCCTCCTGTGAGAGCACGTCCGGGGCATGGCCCAAGGGTATCGGGGCCGCCTGCTACAGCTGCAGAAAGAGGGAACCACAGCTGCCAGTGTCACCAAGGAGCAATGAGAATTACTGAGGCCCGATCTGTCTGAACCTTGAGCAAGGTCTTGGGAACCAGGAGAGTAGGCGAGTACGCATACAGCAGGCTCTCAGACCAAGGCAGGAGGCGAGTATCCGCCGCCACCCCTTCCAGGGTTGGCCTCCGGGAGCAGAAGAGTGACAGCTGTGCATTCTGGGGGCTGGTGAAAAGGTCAAACCTCACGGTCCCCCAACATTGAAAGATGGAGATGGCCACCGCTGGATTGAGGTGCCACTTGTGGAGCTGAAGGACTCTGCTGAGTCAATCTGCAAGCAGATTGTCCTGGCCTGGCAGGTAGACTGCCCGGAGGATCATGCCCTTCTCCACGACGAAGGTCCACAGGCGTATCGTCTCCCAAAACAGAAGGTATGAGCCCGTTCCCCTTACATCTCTAGTTGGTTGTCTGTCTGAAGGAGGACAACCTGGCCCGCCAGGTGGGCCTGGAACACCTGAAGGGCATTTGTCACAGCTCTGAGTTCCAGAAGTTTGATCTGGAGGGCAATTTCCTCCCGAGTCTAGGTGCCCTGCGACTGGAGACCATCACAGTGGGCTCTCCAGCCGAGCTTGGAGGAGTCTGTGATCAGAACGCATTGCACTGGTGGGGTCTGGAAAGGTAGGCTAGGCATGAGAGTCTGTCGGTTCTGTCACCAGGCGAGAGAGGCTGCCAGAGGCTGAATGATCTGGACCTGATCCTCCAGTTGGCATGTGACCTGAGTCCATTGAGAGCTAAGGGTCCATTGGGTCTATCGCATCCGTAAATGGGCCTGCAGGGTTACGTGAACTGTTGAGGACGTGCCCCAACAGGCGCAGTAAGTGATGCACAGACGCCAATGAGCGACCCTGTACTTCTTTTGCTAGGGTTGCTAGACACTGCGTCTTGTCTAGAAGGAGGAAGGCTCTGGCCTAGGTGGAGTCCAGAAAGGCTCCTATGAACTCCAGGCGCTGGGTCGGTAGCAGATGTGACTTTGGGAAGTTGATCACGAACCCCAGATGCTGTAGCACCCCAATGGTGCGATGGGTTGCGTGGCGTACCTCCTCTGGCGTGCTGGCTTTCAGGAGCCAGTCATCCATATATGGGAAGATAAAGACTCCCAAGCATGTGGAGGTGAGTGGCAACTACCGCCAAGCACTTAGTGAACACCCGGGGGGGCCGAGGAGAGGCTGAAGGGGAGCACTCTGTACTGGTAGTGGCAGTCTCTGATGAAGCGGAGGTTCTGATGGTGCTAGAGATGGATCAGGATGTGGATATAGGCATTTTTGAGATCCAAGGAGCATAGTTAATCTCCCCGCTGGAGGTAGGCAGCAATGTCCCAAGGGATAGCATCTTGAACTTCCCCTTGACCAGAAAGCAATTTAGGTTCCGCAGATCCAGAATGGGTCAGAAGCTCCCTGTATTTTTTGGGATAAGGAAGTACTGGGAGTAGAACCCCATGCCCCAGAGAAGCAGAAGGACTGGTTCTACTGCCTGATCCTCAAGCAGGGACTCAAGTTCCTTCTGAAGAAGCTCTCTGTGCAGGGAGGTCATTGGAAGTTCCCCTTGGAAGAAGGGAAGAGGCGTCTGGTTTAAGTGCAGAAAGTAACCTTCTCACACCAACTGCAGCACCCAGGCATTGGTAGTGATGATCGGCCAGTGGTGAGCGAAGTAAACCAGATGTCCTCCCGTGTGCCTTGGGCCCTAGTCCTCAGGGGGAAGAAGGGCTAGGCCCAAGAAGTCAAATGTCCCCCTCCCCACCCTCCCAGGCTGTGGCTGGGGTGCCGTTTGGGGTTTGGGGCTTTCTGCTTACGGGGGCCATGCCCCTGGCCCTTAGCCTGCTGACCCTGTTGAGGAGTCTGACGGGGCAGAAATTGGGGGTATTTTCCGTAAGCATTTTTTGCTTTCGGGTGGAAGGGCTTTTTCCCTGAAGCCTATTAGTCTTTCAGGATTGCCTAGTCCTGGTCATGAACTCTGATTCCAACTCAGCCGCCTTGTTGATCATGGGTTTACTGAAGAGGTTCTCTCCTTGGCAGAGGACATTGGCTAGTTTGTACTGTACCCATTGCTCCAAGTCCAAGGACTATAGCCAAGCCAGGTGGCGGGCACTAATGCCCATTGCAGCCAAACTTGCCATGGACTCGCAGTTATAGGCTGCTTGAGTCTGGAATTTGGAGCATTCCTTGACCAAGAAGATAAGGGTCCGGAAGTGCTCAAGAGATTCACCTGCCAGACCAGCTGAGAACCCGGTGAGCTCCTTTGCCAGGTCTCTCAGGTACATGCCCATGTACAGCTGGTAAGCCTGGATGCAGGCCGCAAGCATCGAGTCCTGGCAACACTTTCTGCCAAACCCGTCCATAGTGCAGGCCTCTCTACCAGGGGGCACCAAGGAGTGCATCTTCTGACTCTTTATGTGACACATGGCCGATTCCACCACTATGGAGTTGTGAGGCAGCTGTGTCTTCTGAAAGCCTGGGCCCTTGCCAACTCGATACTAGGAATCAAATCGCCAGTTCACTATTGGCCTAGTCACTGGGATCTCCCACATTCTGAACAGCAAGCGCTCCAGGATGGGGGGGGGGGGAAATTGGCACAGTCAGTGCCTCCCTTGGAAGCAATTAGCCCGAGACTTGTCCTCCAGCTCCGCCACGAAGGCCAGGGCTTTTGACATCCTTCAAACAAACTTGAGGAATGCGAAGACCTTGGGTAGAGACCTTCGGCACTCCTGAGAGGGAGATGGTTCAGAGGGGACATCCCTGTTTAACACATGGTGTCAGGCGACTCATCGTCGGTCTACCAGTCCAACTTGGAGATGGATGAGACCTCGAGGCTCGGATGGTCATCGGGATGATGAGCTGCTGGATCCAAGGGAGAAAGAGAAGTGCTCAACAAGCCGACCCCAAGGTGCTCAGGGGTATGTCGCACCTCAAACCAGAGGCCAGCCAACTCTGCTCTATGCTGGCGAATCATTCCAGCACCAGCTGGACATCCTCTGGGAGGTCCTCGCAGTGAAGGGTCCTGATGTCAGCACCAATGATCCGCAGGCTCCGGACATTGGGCTCCGCTGTGCCTTGAGGAAGGCAGCCAGGTTGTGTTCCAAGGCCACCATCCTGGCTTCGATGTCAGTAGGCTCTGCAGCAATTGGTTCGGGCCTCAAAGGCATCGAGCCCGAAGCTGACTCTCTCTTAGGGGAATCACCAATGGTGATCGCATCGGAGGACTGAGCTCAATCTCCTGATGTGGTGGGAGTCTCCTCCTGCCAGGGCAGCTTCGGGAGTTGGTCCCGGCCATCGCCCTCAGCGTTGGGGCTCCGAGGCCCGGGGCTTGATATTTTACCCCCGGCTCCGGGACTGGACAATATCCTAGGCCCACGAGGGAGGTCCTTCAAGGACAACCCCCATGGTCCAGGGCTTCATGACCTTGGGGCTCAGATCGAGCACGTGCACAGGAAATAGCCGCCAGCTGCACCCTCAAAGAACTAGCGGCTAGGCCCTTGTCGAAGCCTGCCTGCAAAAATTCCAGAACCTCAGGCACCGAAACCGAGAGGCACCTCATCTTCCTGTCTGCACACCAGGCCTCAAAGATACGCCAGACACTAACATAGGACAGACAGGTCGAACGCTTGCGGGAACTTAGCAGGGTGGAGATCACCGCCCCTGAGTAACTTCTCTTTCGCAACCTAGCCCTCTCAATAGCCAGGCCGTGAGAATCGATCCACCTGCGGCATGCGCACCGGCCCTTGGAACAGAAGGTTGTCCCTCACTGGCAGGCGCCACGGACGATCGGCTAGAAGACGCATGAGGTCGGCATACCACGGACGGCGCAGCCAGTCCGGGGCGACAAGGATCACCAGCCCCGCGTGAGTCTCTATCTGTTGAATGACCCTGCCGATGAGCGCCCACGGCAGAAACACGTACAAGAGGCCGTCGGTCGTCCAGCTTCTCACTAGGGCGTCCAAGCGCTCAGACATCCTCTCCTTTCGTCGGCTGAAGAAACGGTTTGCCTTGGCTGACTCCCACATCGCCATCAGATCCATGATGGGGGAACCCCATCTGCATACTATCCTTTGGTAGATCTCCTGCGACAGCTGCCACTCTCCGTGATCCACCTTGTGACGACTTAGGTAATCCGCCGTCACACTCTCTGTTCCTGCCACGTGTTGCGCCGATAGGGCCACTAGATGGACTTCGGCCCAAGCCATCAGCTCCCCCGCCTCTTCCTCCAAGGCGGGGCTGCTCGTTCCGCCCTGACGATTGATATATGCCACGGCGGTCATGTTGTCGGCAAGAACTCTGACCGCCCTCAGGCCCAGCCAGCTTCCGAATTCCCTGAGGGCTAGGCGAACCGCCCTCAGTTCCAATCTGTTGATGGGCCACTGTGCCTCCTGCATGCTCCAAAGCCCCTGAGCGATCCGACCCTCGCAGTGTGCCCCCCAACCTGAGAGGCTGGCATCCGTCATCAGCTGTAACCGCTCCAGCGGTTCGAGGGGCATCCCGAGTTCCAAGGGCCCTGGGAGGAGCCACCACTGCAAGGATTCCTTGACTGACACTGGGCAGGGCAGTGTTACTGATAAGGCCTCTCTCTCGTGGGACCACCGACGGAGCAGAGCCCGCTGAAGAGGGCCGCATGTGAGCTCTGGCCCACGGGACAAGCTCTATTGTCGCTGCCATGGTCCCCAGCACCTGAAGGTAGTGCCACGCCGAGGGCGCCCTCAAGGCCAGGAACTGGCAGAGCAACTCCCGCAGCGTCCCTATCCTGCGCTCCGGCAAGAACACCCTGCCCCTGCCCGTGTCGAACCTTGCTCCTAAATACTCCAGCTCTCTGGAGGGAACTAACTTGCTCTTTGAGACATTGATGACCCAACCTAGGCTCTCCAGAAAGGAGACTACCCGGTGAGTGGCGTTTCAACTCTCTTGCTCGGACTTTGCTCGGATTAGCCAATCGTCGAGATATGGGTGGACCAAGATCCCTTCCTTGCGTAGGGCCGCCACTAGCACCACCATGACCTTTGTAAAGGTGCGTGGTGCCGTCGCTAAGCCAAACGGCATCGCTTGAAACTGAAAATGTCCCTGCGGAACCGCAAACCTCAGGAACTGTTGATGGGACTCGTGGATCGGAATATGCAAATACACCTCCGTGATGTCGAGAGAAGTCAGAAACTCCCCTTGTCGTACCACCACCAGCACCGACCTTAAGAACTCCATGCGAAAATGCGGCACCCATAGGCACCTGTTGACCCCTTTCAAATCCAGGATCGGCCGGAAGGAGCCCTCCTTTTTGGGCACCACAAAGTAAATGGAGTACCGTCTGGTCCTGCGCTGAGCCGCGGGGAGGGGGACAACCGCCCCCAGCGCCTGCAGTCTCCTGAGCGTCCCCTCTATCTCCGCCCGCTTGGACGGAGAACGGCAAGGGGAAAGAACAAAGGAAGGAAATACGGGCTTTGCGAACTCGAGCGCATAACCCTCTCGAACCACTTCCAAGACCCACTGGTCTGTCGTGACCCAGGCCCAAGTGGAGAGGAACCGCCGCAGCCTGCCCCCCACTGGCAGGACCTCTCCCCGGGCCCCCGCGGCTTCATTGGGACTTCCTGGCAACCGAGGAGGAGGGCGAGGCTCCAAAACCTCTTCCTGCCCCCTGAAAACCTCGGAAGCCCTGTCCCCTAGAGGAAAACCTCCCTCTCTGAAAGGACGAGGAGCGAGAGGTCCGAAACCTCCTCATCTCCCGAGGCTGAGCCCTTCCTAAGGAGGGGGCTCTATTCTGTTTCAGCCTATCCTCCGGGAGTCTACCCTCCTTAGACTCCCCCAGCTCCTTCACCAGCTTCTCCAGGTCCTCGCCAAACAATAATTTGCCCTTAAAGGGCAACCTACCGAGATGAGCCTTTGAAGAACCGTCCGCTGCCCAATTGCGAAGCCACAGATACCGCCGGGCCGCAACTACCGAGGCCATATTCCTTGCTAGGCTTCTAATGAGATCATACTATCAGCCAGATACGCTGCACCCGACTCAATCTTCGCTGCCTCTCCCGAGCCTTCAACAGGGTTCTCCCCCGCCAGCTGGATCTGATGGGACCAACGCAAACAGGCCCGGGCGACCCACGCCCCACATACCGAAGCCTGAAGCACTAGGGCACTTACATCGAAAGCCTGTTTCAGCAGCGTATCCAGCTTCCTATCCTGGGAATCCTTAAGGGTCGAACTGCCCTCAACCGGAATCATGGTCTTCTTGGTGACAGCTGCCACCGCCGCGTCTACCCTGGGAGAGCGCAGCAACTCCTTCTCCCCCTCCGGTAGCGGGTACAGCCTAGACATGGACCTTGCTCCCCTAATGGCCGACTCCGGCTGATCCCATTCCTCCTGGATCATTTGGCGCACCACCCGATGAACCGGGAAAACCTTTTGAGATTTCCTGACCGCCTGAATCAAAGGATCTTCCAGCGCCTCTTCCTCCGCTGGTCCTCCGGCCGACATGTTCAGGACCTTGAGGGCCTCTTCGATCAACGCTGGCAGTTCTTCCCTACGGAAGACCCGAACAATCTTGGCCTGTTCTTCGGGGATCTCACCTTCTTCCAGCTCCTCCTCGTCCCCCCCTTCCCTGTCAGACAGATCCCCCTCCAAGGACTCTGACAATGGGGGGTGGGATTCCTCCTCCTGCAACAATCTCGGATGCTTTTCCGGCAGCGGGCCTACCTCCGTCAGCTCCCTGGTGTCCACCTGCCGGGCCTTTGCCCCCGCCTGCGCCGGCTCCTGCCCATGCCACCCCTGCTTGCGGAGGCAAAACGCCTTATGCAGAAGAAGAACAAACTCCAGGGAGAAGTCGCCAGCCACCTCCTCCTTCAACTCCAGCCCCGCGGAGAAGGGACCCTGCTTGGGAGGTGGCTGAGTGGGGGGGGGGGGGGGGTCCCCTGGCATACCCAAGGGGGAATCCGGACGGCCCACCTCCCCAGAAGGAGTACCCAAATCCTGGGAAGAAGAGGGAGGAAGATCCTGCCGGCTCCTCGCCCGGCTCCCTAACTCCCGAGGCCGCCTCTGCCATACAGGCTTTGCAGATGCCTGAGTCCAAGGCTCCTCCCTTACGGGACCCGCACACCATGCACTGGGCTTTAGCTGGCATAATTACTTCAGCTAGCACTAGGGCTGAGAGAGAAAATGAGCGGGCGGGAAACAGAGGCAGGCCGAAGCCTAAAATCCCCTTTCCTCACTCTCTTCACCTACTAGACTGTATGTAATTTAATGATTTTTTTTTTTCAAACTAGCTCTTGCTGACTCCCTCTTCAGGCCGTCGAGTCCCTCAGTGGCTCTGTTTTGTTTTGTTTGAGTACCAACGGCTTAAAGCCCAAAGTACTGGAGACTGCAGCCCCTGCAAATTTCGCGCGCGCACCACGTGCGGGAAAAAACAACGGGGGACTCACCTCCCGACACGCGGGCCTCACCAAGCACGCGGTCTGTGACCGCGTGGAGAGCCACTTCCCCGGCGGCGCACTGCCGCAAACCTCCTCTTCAGGCGCGCTGCTCCTCTGCGCCGCAAAGCCCGATGGCTCTTCGGCCCACCGCCCGCCCGCTCAGCCGCCTCAAGGGCTTCCGCGGCGCGGCGGAAAGGCTTGTCTCCCCTCACCAGCGAGGGAGAGGGAACGGCCCCAGCTCTGCCGGCCTCAGCCCAACTCCCTCTTCGGCGGTAAGGCCTCCTTCCGACCGCTCCCACACCAGGGGGGGGAAGGAGGGGAAGTCTCCAAATGGGTATAAAGAAAAGAAATAAATAGAAGTATAAAAGGTAAAATTAAAGGAAAAATAAAGTAAACCCAAGAGCTGCCTAAGCTAGTCTCTCCAGAAAGCCAGATCCCTGGCTTGCTGTACCCCTACCAGCTGCTAGCAGACTGAGCACAAAAACTGGAGTTGGTGGGCGGTGCCAGTCTACTTATACCCCAGGGTCATCAAAAGATGACGTGCTCAGTCCACAAGCTGCTGGTAGAGGGGCACAACCCAGTAGAAGGGACCGGACTGGAGAGACGCTAAGGAACATAGATTTCTAAAAAGTTTCCTTTCATGAAAGATTATATAAAGGTGATAGTCAAGAGATATCTTATGCTGAAAGAAACAGATAATGGAGGGCTGGGGTTTATATTTAATTTTCTTGCCTTCCTATCATATTTCATAGTGAGAAATTAGTTGGGTGGAGGACATCTTAATATTTTATTTATTTTATTTTAAAACATTTTGGCCTTGAATAGAGTTATAAACAGGCCTGGTTTAGAGAGCCGCAATTTAAAGGAAATACAAATGTCCTATTGATATACTGAAAAGGTAGGCCTGTTGAGAAGTGTCCATCCTCACAGACGGAAGTACCATCTTCTATTCCCTGTAGCATCATATTTATTTGCATGTCAGTACCATATTAAGTAGTGAGAATATCGACTCAGCTGTCCCAAATGTAAATTATAACACAATGCTCTTCATATACTATTTGGGCCTTTGAGGAAAGAAGGAAAAACTCACGGCTGCCATTACCAGATAAAGTAAAGCACCCCTGTCAGTAGTTTTCTGCACTCGTATATTCAATGACACCAGCTCTGTAAACGGTGTCATTGAATATAGATGTAAGTGGTAACTGTGTCACTGCTTCTATGTATAAATTAGGTCAGTGAAAAAATAGATCTAATTTGTGCATACAATTTATAGGCACAGCGGCTGAATTTTGCCACTCTGCGTAAAACTTTCCCATCTGCCCCAGCCCTAATCTTGCCTCAGTGTCTATGCATCAGTTTTTTGTGCAATATATACATAAAGTATGCAAAGAACCATAACAAATTCAAACTTTAAAAAAGGACTTATGAAGATAAAAAGACTTCTGTGGTCAGCATCAGTCTAAGATATCAAGCTTTCAGTTCTTAAGTATATGGTTTATATTTTGCTTTCAATGAAGGAACAGGAACTTCGGTAGAAACCTGTTAGTATACAGCAAAAGTAGTTATATAAAGGGGTCAACTTATCTTTTTAAAAAATGACATTTTACTTAACAGATAATGTCCTGAGTCCCGCTTGACCAGTCCAGACAAGTAGGTTGGTTTTTTTTTTTTTTTGGGTTTTTTTTAAACCAGCAGATATGTGGAGTTGGAGAACAAATTAAATATTCAGGCTTCGATATCATCCACATACCTTTATCAGCCTAAGCCACTAGAGGCCTTCAAGCCTGCGGGCAAACGCCTTTGCCACAACAAGTATGCTGCTGATATCGCTTCCTTGATCCACCTAGAAACAGAAACCTTTGAGGCCGCTTCCCCTTTCTGCGGTCCTCCAAATAGGACAAATAACCGATCTGACTTCCTAAAGGACTGTGTCCTCTTCAAATAACTCTTCAGCACCCAGCGCACATCCAGGAGACACAGTTGGGGGTCGTCCCCCCCAAAGTCCCTGTACCGAAAAAAACAGCAAGGTAACTGGCTGATTCAAGTCAAAAATAGAGACCACCTTAGGCAAAAAGGATAGTACCAGACGTACCACCACTTTCTCCTTAGACATGAACAGAAACGGCTCCCTGAATGACAATGCCTGCAGCTCTGAAATCCATCCGGCTGAGCAAATGGCCACCAGAAACACAGCCTTTAAAGGCCAAATCCTTTAGTGAGGCCACCCCTAGCAGCTCAAAGGGTGCTTCCAACAAGACTGATAACACTACACTCAGGTCCTAGAGAGGAACAACAGGCCTGACCTATTCTACAGCATGCAAAAACCTGACTGCATCCATTATTAAGAAGGGACCCAAGATATCAATGCTTGACCCAGTACAAGCATTGTGGAACCTGTGTCTTTTGGGGAAACTGCTAGGTACGTATGACCTAGATTGGCCACTGTTGGAAACAGGATACTGGGCTTGATGGACCTTGGTCTGACCCAGTATGGCATATCTTATGTTCTTATGTACGAACTCCCAGCGACACCCCCTAGACCTTACACCTCTGTAACAGGACAACGCTGCTACCTGAACTCTGAGTGAACTGCTGGCTAGACCCTTTTCTAGTCCCGTCTGCAGAAAATCCAAAACCTCTGGTATCATTGTGGCCAGAGACAGACACTCATACTGTGCACACCAGCCTTCAAAGATCTGCTACACATGTACATAAGATGATAAAATGGAGCGCTTACGAGCCTTTAACAATATGGAAATGAAAGAAGCTGAATAGCCTTGTCTCCTCAGCCTAGCCCTCTCAAGAGCCTGGCTATAAGCGAGAACTGATCCACCAGCACCATCCGTACTGGTCCTTAGGTGAGGAGGTCCGATCTGGGTGGGAGGAGCCACAGACTGTCCACCGCCAGTCATAACAGATCATACATGGTCTCCTCAGCCAATCTGGAGCCACCAGGATGACCAGGCCCTGGTGGGCTTCTATCCTCTGCACCACTGACCTATGAGTGCCCACAGGGGAAACACATACACTAGCTTGTTTGTGGGCCAGTGCTGCACCAGGGCGTTAAGTCCCTCTGACATACACTCCCCATTGTCTGCTGTAGAAATGATCCGCTTTTGTGGACTTGAGACTTGTCATTAGGTCCATGATCAGTGTCCCCCAACACTTCACCAGCTGGGCGTACACTTCCCTGTAGAGCGACCATTCACCCGGGTTGATCTGCCAGCGGCTGAGAAAATCTGCGGTCACGTTTTCTTTCATGACCACATGTGCCATGGAGAGGGCCAGTAAGTTGTCATCTGCCAATTCCAACAGCAGCAATATCTCATCCTCTGGGTGCTGCTGGTGCCCCCCTGCAGAATGACATAAGCCATCATTGTGGGATTGTCCGAAAACACTCGCGCAGCTTTGCCCTGCAGCAGGGACTGAAAATGTCTTAGCGCCAACCACACCGCTCTCATCTCCAATCGATTAATGGACCATGTGCTCTCCTCCATCAAACAGAAGCCTTACGCAATCTGCCCCTTGCAATTGGCTCCCCATCCTGTCAAACAGGTGTCCATCATCACCGTAATCCACTGTGGCACTTCCAATGGTTTTGCTGGTCAGAAGCGTGTCCGGCCGAAGTCACCAATGGAGGGTCAGCCTGACCCCCTAGGGACAAGGTAGAGGCTGCGAAAGCAAATGTTGTGCTGACCACATCCTCAATAGGGCTCTCTGCAGTGGGCACATGTGCACCTGTGCCCATGGTACTAAATTGATAGCCGCCGCCATCGACCCCTACACCTGAAAAGTAACACCATGCTGTTGGGGCTGCCGACTGAAGGAAAAGTCACACTTGCCCTTGTAAGGTGTGCATACTGTCCTCCGGCAAAGACACCCATAGAACCAGGCACCCAAATACACAATATCCTGCAACGGCTGTAATCGGCTCTTCACAAAATTGATGACCCAGCCTAAACTCTGCAGGTGATCAACCACCCTCTGAGTGGCCCACTAGCTCTTCTGCTGAGACTTTGCCCAAATAAGCCAATCTTCCAGATATGGATGTACCATGATGCCTTCTTGCCGCAATGCTGCGGCTATCACCACCATGACCTTGGTGAAAATCTGGGGAGCGGGAGCGAACCTGAGGGCAAGGTGCAAAATTGGAAATGTCCCATGGGCACTGCAAATCGGAGAAACTATTGATGCTCTAGATGGATCAGTATGCCTCCGTAAAATCGAGAGTTGTTAAAAAAACAAAAATAACCCTGAATGGAGCATTTCCATGCAAAACTGAGGCACCTGTAGACAGCAATTAACGCACTTCAGATGGGCCTGAAGGAGCCCTACTTTTTGGGAACCACAAAATAAATTGAGTATCAACCCAACCCCCATTGATCTGCGGGTACCTCGACGACCGCATTCAGGTCCCGCAGTCACCTCAACATATACTGCACAGCCTTGAGCTTGCGAGGCTACTTGCAGGGAGAACAGACAAAGGCTTTTGGAATGGACCAGGTGAGCTCAAGCACGTAGCTCTGCCAAGCGACCTCCAGCACCCACTGTTCAGTCGTGATCTGGACCGAATGGGGTAAATTCCTACCGGGGTTCCCCCGAGTTCATTGTGATTTCCTAGCTGCCCCCAAGGAAGGGTTATAAAAGCCCCTGCCCAATCCTCGGAAGCCACGAAAGAACTGTCCCCTTGCCGAGAACTGACCCCACTGGTACGGGGAAAAGCAAACAGCGCAGAATCTTTGAAAATCCTCTTGTCCTCTCGTAGCCTACTACCCTTAGACTCCCCCAGGTCCTTCACCAGCTTCTCTAAGGCTTCTCCAAACAGCAGCTTACCCAGAAAAGGCAGCCTGCTGAACCGGAACTTGGAGGAACCATAAATAGTGATGCACAGCCATCACCGAGATCAGGCTCTTTGACAGACCTCTGATAAGGTCATAAAATGTGTCTGCTAAGTAGGCCACCCAAGATTCCAACTTTGAAGCCTCCGATGGAGGAACCCGCTCAGGTCCTGTTGCTTCTAGCATGCCTTGAGCCCAGCATAAGCATGCTTGGGGCACGAAGTCCCACATACCGACGTCTACAATGACAAAGCATTAATATCAAAACAACTGCTTATGGGCGGAGCCTGATGTCCAGCGGGATGGTCGCATAACGCTGAGGCTCCCGAGAGGCCTACTCAGAATCCTGAATTAACACCTCATATACCTGGAACTTCTACTCTGATCTTGCCGGGGCACATTGGTGAGATGGCGGGGACCAAACCAACGCGCCTGGAATTTGGGTCTCCAGCGGCTTCTCACGGCAAACGTTCCAAAACTGAACCTCCGTCCCCGCAGAAGGGGCCGGCCTTGTGCGAGGGCCCCGAAATGCAGCAGGAAATCCTCGTAGAGATTAGAGGGGTCAAAAATCTTGTGCAGGCAAACGGGGAAGCACTCCGAGCGCTGCGGGACGATTTTGGTGTGCTGCAAAGCAAGCTAGAAGGGCTTTCTTCGCGTCAAGACAAAATGGAGAGCATATTGGACTCCCATGCGGCCCGGTTGTCCCAACTCGACAAAGTTGAACGACAGGTGCGGGCCTTGCAGAAAGAGGTGGAAGATGGCAATAATAGAGCGCGCCGCAACAACATACGACTCGTGGGCATCCCGGAGGGAGCGGAATCGGGAGACATGAAAGAGTTTTTATGCAAAATCCTCCCTTCCCTGCTCCAAATCACCTTTACCAAAGATTTGGAGATTGATCGCGCTCATCGTGTACCCACAAGCATAACGCTCAACAGGAAGACCCCGCGGCCTATCATTTTTCGACTATTGAGATATCAACACGTGGAGCAAATTCTAAGTGCCTCTTGGGCAAAGGGCCATATGGAGTTTGAGAGCCACAAGATCTCCTTCTATCCCGACTTGTCTAAACCCACAGTCGACCGCCGAAAGCGCTTTCTGGAATTCCGGCCGAGGCTTCAACAACTACAAGCACGCTATGGCCTGATGTACCCGGCCAAGCTCCGAGTCACGCTTCACAACCAGACAAGAACATTCGAGGACCCTGATCTACTAGCGGAGTTTTTGGATTCCAAAGAAGCCGACTTGATGCGCTGACTTCCAGAATATTCCTGCAAGCCTCCTCATACCCGCTGTATCTGCCATATTGGATCTGCCGCAGCCTAGCAAAGAGCCTGGCGTGGGCAGTCTGTTGCCTTACTCTTGATGGTATCTGTGACCCGACTCCATCTACCCACAGTAGCCTCGATGAGTATCAGAGACAGTGTTATTATGGACTCTGGTGTTTCTTTTCCTTTTTTACATGTCTTCTATTTCCTCTCTAGGGCCTCCTCCCGCAGACACATGGTCGCCATATTCTTTGGGGGTTTTGCTTCTTCTCTAAGATACGTTGGTACATACTTTTCAATATGGGGTGTATTAGCCAGAATACTCGGTGATTATGACATTGTTGTACAGATTCTGCTTATGTTCTATGTTATCAAGCGCCCTTCCCTAAAATGTCTATTACCGATTGATGGCACCATGTAAGATTTTTTCATTGAACGTAAAAGGCATCAATAATCCGATAAAACGGAAGAAAATCCTAAGCTACCTCAGTCAGGAAGCAGCGGATCTGATTTTTCTCCAAGAAACGCATTTAAATTCGAAGGAAACTCTTAAACTCAATATTAAACCTTACATGGTGGCCGCTTATTCCCCAGCCGTTTCTAAGAAATGTGGGGTTGCCATACTGGTTAGGAAATCTTTGCATGCTACTGTTATTGCGACTAGCTCAGATACAGAAGGTAGATGGTCTAGAGTTCACCTCAAGATAGGTAGCCTAGAAGTTACATGTATATGCCTTTACGCTCCTAATGTTGATGACCCTGCCTTTTTTGCTACCATTGCTCAGGTTGCGCAGGCTTCTGCTAATACTTCATTGATCATTGGGGGGGATTTCAATTTAGTCCTTGATCCCCTGATTGATAAACAGCCGCCTAGGACGAGTGGTCCCCCCAAGAGTCACGCCACGCTTACCTCCCTGATCAAGGATCTTGCTTTAGTTGATCTATGGAGGTTACTACACCCCAATGAGCTTGACTTCACCTTCTTCTCCTCCCCTCATAAATCTCAGTCTCGCATAGACTTCTTTCTAGTCTCAAAACTGTTAGTTCCTCAGGTGGACACTGCAAAGATTCACTCCCAACATATTTCAGATCATGCTGCCATTTCCTTTCAATTACACACTACTGCACCCCAGGGAAACTCGGGAGCCTGGTTCTTTGATAGAGCCCTGTTAACTCAGCCAGAGTTCCAGTCAGAAATTCGAGTAGCCATACAGGATTACTTCCATTTTAATCTACCCCAAGATACTGCGAATTGGGCTTGGTGGGAGGGCTTCAAAGCGGCCATTCGGGCAACGATCACTAGCTATCAAATCTGCCTGCGGAAACAACGTAAACAGCAGCTGCTCATACTAGATCAACAAATAAAAGCAGGCGAACGAGTTTTAAATTCACGCACTGACCCATGTGTATTAATTCGATTACAGCGTCTCCGTTTTCAATATAATTCAATCCTCTCAACTGCAGCTTCTAAGAGTATTGAGCTTCAGCGAGGGACATATTATCGTGAAAATAACCGAGCCGGTCGACTCCTAGCCAATGCCTTGAAAGGTCAAAAAGAAGCCAAACGCGTTGCGGCCCTCCGAGCTCCACAGGGAGGGGGCATAGTGACCACAGACTCCGACATTGTAGAGCTCTTTCGGGATTTCTATACTCGCCTATATCAATCTGAATGTGAGTTCTCGTCAGAGACATTCGAGCGATTACTTTCTGGCATTCAGCGGCCGACCCTCTCTGAAGATGATAGGGATGCGATGGATGAACCCTTCTCTACTTCAGAGATCCAATCTGCCCTAAAACGTACAGCCTCGGGCCGTGCCGCGGGGCCTGATGGTCTCCCGACCGAATTCTACAGAACGTTCAGTGCAGATTTGGTTCCCTATTTAAAACTCTATTTTACTGCCCTTGCGGTAGATACATCCTCTTTGGGATCCTTTTCTGCAGCTAATGTGGTTGTCTTTGAGAAAGAAGGCAGAGACCCGCTACTGACCGCCAACTACCGTCCAATCTCCCTACTTAATGCCGACTATAAGATCTTCGCAACGGTCTTGGCCACCCGGCTATCTGACATGATGGCTACCCTAATTCACCCCGACCAATGCGGTTTTATACCCGGCAGATCAACTGCTGACAATGCTCGGACCTTGTGCCATGTGTTATCTAGTGCTGCCAATCTCGCTCATCCATGGGTGGGTCTTTCCCTGGATGCCGAAAAAGCCTTTGATCGTCTAGAATGGCCCTTCTTATTTGCAGTTCTCCGATGGTATGGCTTTGGAGAGGGCTTCCTCCGATATCTCCAAGTCATGTACACTCAACCCGTCGCCAGTATTTGTGTAAACGCCATCAAATCTCAGCCATTTAACCTCCAAAGAGGCACGCGTCAAGGTTGCCCCCTATCACCAATGCTTTTTGATCTCGCTCTTGAACCCCTAGCCCTCCTTATTAGACAGTCTGCACGTATTCGAGGTGTCCCCTTTAGTCATAGGGAGATTAAACTTTCTGCATATGCAGATGACCTCATGCTCTTCGTTTCCCTCGATTCGGTTCCAGCCGTCTTGGATCTGATTGACGGATACTCACAATTATCGGGCTATAAAATTAACTGGACCAAATCTGTAGCATTCCCACTGAACCGCTGGGTACATGAGGCTGACATGCAGGCCTTTCCCTTCCTTTGGCAATCCCGCATGGTGAAATATCTCGGGGTCCATTACTGTTCTCCTTTAGAAGACACTATCAGTTTTAATGCCAAAGAGGTAGTCTCCAAAGTCCGTGAACTCACAAATCGTTGGTCTCCCTTATCTCTCACATGGTGGGGCCGCTTAGAAACTGTGAAAATGATGATAGTCCCCAAAGTGAACTACATTTTAGAAATGCTGCCATGCTTACTTCCGTTACATACTTATAAAGATATTGAGGGCCTTCTCGTCCGTTATCTCTGGCAGGGCAAACCACCAAGGATAGCTAAACATAAACTGCAGTCTGCAAAGGAACGAGGGGGTACCAGATTTCCTGATTTTCTTAGATATCATCAAGCCTTTCTACTTAAGCAAGGTGCCCGATGGCTAGATACCTCAACAGACCGCCGACCAGTTTGGCTTGACATAGAAGAGGAGCTTAGTAGCCCAATTCCGTTGACCCATCTCCCCGGTATGTCCTATCAAGTAGACACCCGCCATCCACCAATGATTGTCGATACTCTTGCGGCCTTTAACACTCTCATTCTATCACTGGGCCCGAATGTATGTCCTCAGGACGGACTCCCGCTATGGAATAACCCCAGAATTCAAGTCCTAAATAGAACAATAGCCTGGAAACCCTGGTACTCCAGGGGGATCTGGACACCCCAACAGCTTTTCTCTGCAGCTCATTGGAAAACCTTTTCTGATTTACAAAAGGAATTTGCGTTACCAGCGAAACACTACTTTCAATTGATGCAGCTTCAACACTGCCTCAAAAGTGCTCGAATCATGCCGCCCTCTGCCCCTACTGAGGATGGGCTATTAGAGACAGTTCACTCCATTAGTAGTACACATGGGGTAGCCTCTAACTTTTATAAAATAATTTGTCAGGGTACAGATACGGACACTTTTAGAGCTCAACAAGCCTGGGAGCGCGAACTGCAAACTACTATAACCCCTGTGCAATGGAGCGTTTTTTGGAGTAAAGTAGTGCGGGTTTCCCGGTCTGCCTCTGTTACCCAAACTCTCTTCTTCTTTGCACACAGATGCTTTTATACCCCAGAAAAAATAGCCAAATGGAACCCAAATGCTAGGGACCTGTGTTGGTCTTGCCATACTGCTGTGGGAACCTTCGCTCATGTTATTTATGAATGTCCTCAACTGCAGGTCTATTGGGGGCGGGTCTGGGGTCGTATTCAATCTATCTTACACTTTCATGAACCTCTCTCTTGGAAGGTCGTGGGACTCCGCTCTGTGGCGGAGGTCCCCTCTCTTCCTAAGAAGGGTCACTTTCTCCTTGATTTCATGCTGGGTATAGCTATATGCTTAATCACGAGGAATTGGAAGGATAGCTCTCGACTTACTGTCAATGAATGGTGGAACCTCGTCTGCTTATATAGTAAATATGAGCAGATACCTCGGAGAGCTATTCCCCATGTCCAAACTCACTCTTGCTTATCTAAATGGCAGATGCTTAATGATTATGTACAATCTGCTCATTGCTCCAACATGCCTGTATAATGTGCACTCATCATGTTTTAGATCACCGTTAGGTTTTGTAATACAATAATGTAAGTACACGCCCGCTTCGGGAATGCTTAGTTTTCTAGAGAAGAAGCAGGGGGGAGGGGGGTGGTAGGGGTTTACTTTGGTGTATGTATTACACGTTATGTATTTGTCTTTTAGCTGTATGTCTTCCTTTCCTTTGTTGTTATAAAACGAAAATAAAGAATTTAAAAAAAAAAAAAAACAACTGCTTATGCAGAGTCTCCAATCTGTGGTCCTGTGTGTCCTTAAGGGCCGTACTGCCCTCCAACAGAATAGTAGTCTTCTCTGTAACCGCTGACACTTTCGCATCTACCTTAGGGGAACGCAAGAGCTCTTTTTCCTGGTCAGGGATTGTGTACAGGTACGACAGCACTCTAGTGCCCTTGAGCCCTGCCTCTGGGATGTTCCATTCATCCTGGATCATCTGCTTAATGATCCTATGTAGGGGATATACCGTTTGGATTTTTCTCACTTCCTGGAACAAGGGATCCTCCAAAGCTCCTCTTCTGGGGCAGCGTCTGCCGACATGTTGAGGGCCTTCAAGGACTGCATTATGAGGGTCGGCAGCTCCTCCCTGTGAAAGACCCTCACAATCCGAGACTCCTCCCCCTGCAGGATCTCACCCTCTTCGAGTTCTGCCTCTGCCCCTGCTTCCACTACAGGGTCTTCCTGTCCGTCCGATCGGAGGTGTAGGGTTACTGAGGGAACCTGTTTTTTCCCCACAGGTCCTCCTCCAAATCCTTCCTGCTAGGTCCAGCCTCCTCTGCCTTATGCCTGCCTCCGGCCTCTGGAAGACTCCATTTCCTTGCTCTCTCCAGGCCTCCCCTGGGCAATTTCTCCCCCTGCTTCAAGCAAAATGCCTTATGCATTAGGAGAACAAACTCCGGGGAGAAACCTCCCAGCAGCTCCTTCACTGCCTTGCCCTTGGAGGAAGGGACGCAGGGACCCACTGCCCCTACCCTGCGGCTCTAGAATAGGCAGAGTGGATGCCCCGTCATTAGTCACTGCAGCATCTGCCCCCGCCAGTAGCACATAGGGGCAGCGCCCCCTCCCCCGATATCCTAAAAGGGCCGTCGTTGCCTTGTGACTTCTGTTCCTTACTGTTCTTTTACGCAGCCTCCTCCAATCCTTCTCCTTCAGCAGAATGAACCTCAGACACAAAGCTACAAAATCCTGCTGTGGACACTGAGCTCTTCCGCACGCCACATGCCAGATAACTGGTCCTGGAACACATGCTGGCTCACCCTGTACTACAGCCTTCCGCCCCCTCTAAATAGAGAAGACCTGTGTCCTGTCCTTTCCTTCCAACTGCTGGCCCCTTTTTTATGCCTCTCTCATATCATCTTTTCTTTTTTTTCTTATACCGTATTTTGCTCTACAGACAAGCCCCCGTGCCTGCAAAAAAAAACCATGGGTTACACAGCTCCCAGCATCCAATTCCCGCTATTTACAGAACCAAACACCTGCTGTCCTGAAATGGCAGATTCCCATGCTCCGCGGGATGCGGTCTTCATATCACGTGGCGCAAAATCATGTCGGCTCCCCCACAGCCTCCGATCTGCCCGACTATGCTGCCCAGCGTGTCTGCAGCTCTCTCACCCTCTAACTTACCGGCGGCTGGACTCCCACTCACAAGCTCAATCTTTGTTCCAGTGCTGGTGGTGACAGGAGCCTTGTAGAATTGTTTTGGCCTTGTTTGCAGGTCACAGTTCCTCACCCGCAACAGGATAGGGAGCTGCTGTGCCCAGACTCTCCTCCTTGTAAGCGATCCAGCTCCCCACGAACTACCGGCACCAGAAGAGGGGGCCCTTTGCTGACCTGGGACACCTGCCTTCATTTGCCTCTTATTCTAACCTGTTTTTTCACCATGGAATAAAACCTAACAGACTTCCTCCAAATATCCCCCAGGCACCAAATTAAAATGTAGCTTCTATGCACTCCTTCAGAGTCCCCCAGTGGGAATCACTCCTCTCCAGCTGCTTGGAGACTGACAATACTGAGCTGGTGGGTGGCTCTTTGTTTGTCACAGATCAAACAACGCCTCCTAGAAGTCGACAGAAAGAGTTAAGGCAAGGCAAACACTTGCATGCACTTTGAAGGCTGCATAGGCATGAGAGCATGTGCTAATGGAGCGCATACAGGAATGCACCTTATGGGCACTTGGACAGGAATGCTTGTTGGATCTGCTCAGGCTGAACACACATTAAGACTGCGCGACCGCAAGGCACTCAAAAAAAGAAAATGCCAACAGTGCGTGTTGGAAAAGGTGGGAATCTCCGAGTCGCACCAACGGTCACCCAGAGTCCACCCTCACTTGTACCCCAAAACGAACGAGGTCAAACGTTGGTACTCATCCCCTGGAAGCCCTAGGCAGGAAAAAAATTTGCCAAGATCAGCGTTACTCCCTTGATGCTGTTTTTTCCCTTTAAAAAAAAATGGGCTTGCAGTCAGATACCTCTGACAACCTTCTTTAGTCATCAAGGGAAAGCAGGGGGTATAGAGGAGGAGGAGGGAGGGGACGTTGAAGTTATGTGAGGCAGCTTAAATCTAATCCTTACAAATTTCTGGCTGCTTAACAAGTCATTAACAGTATAAGAGCATGGAACTGAACCAATTTTCCCTCCTGTTATAGCTACCAAAAAGACCAGTCTAGTGAAGTCTCCCAGTTGTGCTGAAGTGAGAGAGTCATCCGAAAGTGGTTGTTTACGAGCGAAATCTATCTTTTTCCTCTTGATCAGATCCTTATTTTCAGATTCTAATCAGAGCTGAGACAAATCCAACCACTATCTGCTGGAGACAGAAATAGGCATGATGCAAGTCTATACGTACTTGTATAGTCAAGCAAGCACATGGGTGGAGCTTGGGTAGAGTCATGATTTAAGCACATTTTATAAAATATAAACTATGGGTTAAGATTTATACCTGCTTTCAAGCAGTCGGTGCCTTGAATGTAGGCGCTATTGCTGCTGGATTTGAATCAGTATTTTATAAAATCACACATTGCCTATGTGCCATTATAAAATAGACACCTTCCTGCCCAATTAACCTTATTAGGGTGTTATAAAATTACCCCCAAAAGGCCTAGGTTCTAAAGTGCAAAGCGACTTTGCAAAACGAATGTATGCATAGACTTTCATGTTGAAAGCTGCTTAAGATAAATATACTTGTCTCCTTTTTCTGACTAAAAAACATACAAACTTTTGAAAACATAGAATTCTGCAGGTTATTTCATCTCCTGCCACTGAGAACACCATTACAAAATGTAGGTAAGAGTCCGTGCACAGTGGAACCACACACGTATGTATGCATGTTTAGCTGCACCCAGGGAAGGTCACTGTCAATTAGCCCATAGACTAAAATATTTTTTCACTCAACGTGTAATCAAACTCTGGAATTTGTTACCGGAGGATGTAGTAAAGGTTGTTAGTGTAGCTGGGTTTAAAAAAGGTTTGGACAAGTTCCTGGAGGAAAGGTCCATAAACCATTATTAAGAAGTGACCGAAGATATCAAGATACCAGTACAAGCATTGTGGAACTTGTGTCTCTTGGGGAAACTGCTAGGTACATATGACCTAGATTGGCCACTGTTGGAAACAGAATACTGGGCTTGATGGACCTTGGTCTGACCCAGTATGGCATATCTTATGTTCTTATGACTGAATGGGTTTAGCATTGAGTGTATATGTGTGACTGTGTCTTGCATGAGCATAGCAGTGAGTGTATACGTGTAACTGTGTCAAGCACTGCTGCGACCCATGCGCCACCTATTCTAGTACTAACAGAGGACTTCAGTTTTCATAGCTGTCAGCCTGGCTCTTCTCCCTTGTACTGAATTCCTTATGGTAGCTGGAGGATGACAGTGGTGTGCCTAGGTATCCTGTCGGTGGCGGGCTCTCTCACCAGCATGCCTTTCTATCAGCTCCTTCAGTGGGATGGACATCTCCTCCTCCACCGTGC
This sequence comes from Ichthyophis bannanicus, assembly GCA_033557465.1. Taxonomy (NCBI): domain Eukaryota; kingdom Metazoa; phylum Chordata; class Amphibia; order Gymnophiona; family Ichthyophiidae; genus Ichthyophis; species Ichthyophis bannanicus. Next base: position 116,956,151 of record CM066043.1, read on the forward strand.
ATGGACTGTTAACATGACCAGAGATGTTGAACAGTTTAGTGCCAGAGTTTCTTTCCCTGCCAAACCCAGCAAACCAAGTGCCCCCTCGACGGCAGATTGTGGGAGCCACAGCCACTGTCTCAACATTTGCCACAGTTGTGGGGCAGCCAAATACACCTAGAGTGGAAAACAAAAGGATCTTTATTAATGGGGTTACCTACGGAGTAACTCGGCTTAAGCAGCAGAAGCAAGAACTGCAAAGGCACACAAAAGAAAGCATGGGCAGCAAATATGGATACAAGAATTGCTGCGAAGAGAGGGGCCTATGAGCAAAGATGGATGACATAACATCTAACAGAATGCCAAAGCAGTGCGTAACATCCCTCAGGCTCCAGACTATGCCGCCAGACTGTCAATATGCACAGATTGCAAAAACAACTTCAACATTCTGAACAGATAATGCATCACAAACTCTCAAAATGAATAGAAACACTCAGCACTTTCAACAGCTCTAATTTTAATTTGAAGCAGTAATAACATTACTTAGTTATTTTTGGCTCTGAAATTTTTAGGGCTTTGCCCTCTTAGACTCTGGGAGCAGCCAGATCCATGACAGAGCCATAGATTACCTCAAATGGTCTCAGATCTGATTGGTTTATGCAATGCAAAGTCCCATATGACACCATAGCTCACAGTCACTTGAATCAGAATGGCTAAACTGTGACAACTGGTAACATAAATGCAATTTCCCTGAAACTCAAACAGCAGACAAGTTCCTTAAAAATGTCTTTGCAATTCATTTTATCAATGTGGCATTAGAGATGCTACTTTTTATGTGTACTGTTACACAAGGATTAGGGTTTTCTTAAAGTATTTTTAAAGCAGTTTTGATGCACTGGTCATGAAGAGAGCAGCTGTGTTGGCAAGCATCCTAAATGATATTACACACACACACTGGGACATAACTAGCAAATGCTACTAGAGAGGTTCCAAGAGCATTGCTTAAAGAATGGCAAGTGAAGATTTTCTGCACAGGGCAAGGAGAGAAGTGTTCATACCAACATCAGCAGGGAAGGGTGGCTTCAGACGTGGTTTGCCCTGCTTCCCTTCAATGGATTCAATCAGTGCTGTCTCCTCACCACAGATGTATGCGCCGGCACCTCGCACCACAAAGACATCAAAGTCAGAGCCAGAGCCACAGGCATTCTTTCCAATGAGACCTGCACTGTATGCTTCCTGGATCGCCATCTATTGGAAGAAAGTAGGAATATCAGGCACAGAAGGCAATAATACAGGAAGACTACTTAGAACTATATCTCAAAGTACTTCCAATGACAGCATCACCCTCCTCACCACCCCCCAGCTCATTTCCATCTGTTATCCTTCAGAGCCCCTTCACCTGCAGGCTGGAAACTCTGTTACAGAGTTCCACAGCAGAGAGATAAACAGCCCCTCACCTGCAGGTTGGAAGCTTCATTATAGAACTCCCCCCGAACGTAGATATAAGCAGCACGGGCCCCCATACTGTGCCCTGCAACCAAGCAGCCCTCCACCAGCTTGTGGGGGTCATGTCGCATGATCTCACGGTCCTTGCAGGTCCCTGGCTCCCCTTCATCCGCATTCACCACCAGATACTTGGGCCTGAGGATAAGAGAAAAATATGCACAGAGGGGACATATGCTGGGATTTGTTGAATTCTGCAGATCATGAGATACCTGTATTAACTGTTCCAGAATAGTGCAGATTCAAACTAGCACAACAGCCTTCTCTTGTATAAGAACGTTTTTAGAATTCACTTCCAAAGAAATATGTGCTATTAAAGATTATTTGATATTTCAGCAACACTTTAAGCCAATATTGAAAAGCACTTGGGTGTTTTCTTTCCTTAAAAAACAACTGGTGACATTTATACACATAACAGATGGCTGTGTAAGTTGCTAAACAGCTACTGGGGATTAAAAAAATTATACAGAGAGGGAAGAAATTCAACCACTCCCCAACTAACATATGCTCAATTCTGAATGCAGAAGTAGCAAGAATAACTTTAAATGGTTATCTTATGCAAAAGTAATGATAGCATTTTTAGCGTTCACACTTGAATGCATAGCTCCACTGAATATTATCTTGGGAGCAATTTATCTAAATGGGTTAGTTTTGCACATACCATGACAGTAATGAAACTCACTCCTAAGCCAGGATATGTGGAGTATGATCTTGGCTATATAGTGAGGTTTATGGTTAATTCCTGACACAATAACAAGTTTAAATATGATTAAGACACTGCATTTCATATTTTTATGTTATGATATCTCTTTTCAGTCAGTCGATCAAGAACTGTCACTGATCTTGATCTTTCAAATCCTTTCGAGATAGCTGACTTAGGATATTCACATAAATAATAAATGGTCATAAGAGGCATATCAATAAACTGAGCAGCCTGCAAATGGGTCACAAGGTGGTGAACTGGATAAGAAATTGGTTGACAGTTAACAGAAGGCGGTGGTAAACGGAATTCACTCGGAAGAAAGGAAAGTGAGTAGTGGAATGCCTTAGGGATCAGTCCTGGGACCAGAACTGTTCAATGTATTTGTGAGTGGCCAATCTAATTCCAATTTTTAAAAAGGGTTCAAGGGGCGATCTGGAAAACTACAGACCGGCGAGCCTGATGTCAGTACCAGGCAAAATGGTAAAAACCATTAAAAGGAACAAAATTACTGAACACATAGATAGTCATGGCTTAATGAGAGAAAGCAAACATGGATTTAGCCAAGGAAAGTCTTGTCTTACTAATCTGTTATACCGGTTGATATAGTGTATCGAGATTTTCAGAAAGCCTTTGACAAGTTCTCTCATGAGAGGCTCTTGGCGAAATTAAAAAGAAGTCATGGGACAGGAGGCAGTGTTCTATGGTGGATCAGGAACTGGTTAAAAGATAGAAAGCAGAGGGTAGAGCTAAATGGTCAATTTTATCAATGAAGAAAGGTGAATAGTGGAGTACCCCAGGGATCTGTGCTGGGTCCACTGCTTTCTAACATATTCATAAATGATTTGGAATGAGAATAATGAGTGAGGTGATCAAATTTGCAGATCATACAAAATTCTTCAGTTGTTAAAACCCAAGAGGACTGTGAAAAATTTCAAGAGGACCTTGATAAATTGCAAGAGGACATCCAAATGGCAGATGAAATTTAACGTGGACAAGTGCAAAGTTATGCACCTAGGAAAGAACAACCTAAACTATGGTTAGGAACCACCACCCAGGAAAACGATTTAGGCATCAACGTGGATAACACATTGAAACCCTCCACCCAGTGTGCAGAGGCGACCAAAAAAAAAGAAAACAGATAAAATGCTAGGAATCATAAGGAAAGGATTGGAGAATAAAACAAGGTGAAATTAGCCCTTACCTGCTAATTGTCTTTCCTTGAGTCCCTCCAATCCAATCTTTCCCCTCCAGCAGCAGCTGAAGACTGACAGGATTCTGATGTCACAGCATAAGAGCTCCCCCTTCAGCTCTGGAATCCAGTATCCTATTGAGAAAGCAAACTAGAAACAAAGGTTCTCCTGAGAAATAAAAGAGATACCAAAAAAAAAGAACAGAGAGAAAGAGAGAGAGTCAACCAGAACTACCTTTAGACCCCAAAGAACAGGGCTATCCAAGGTAACTATAGTAGAAACGTTCCTACGACCAGGAACATTTCACCCACTCTTGCCAATATGTACAATTGAGAAGCAGGAACCGATCAAGAACGGAACTGTCCCTGAGCTGGAGCCATCCCACTTGTTCCCCGTAAGCAAACATCAACCATCACTCATCTTCAAGAATCCAGCTGGACTCGTGCTCCAGATCCCGGTGGGAACCAGACTGAACGTGAGCGACTCAAGGAAAAAACAGACAATTAGTAGGTAAGGGCTAATTTCACCTTTCATATCGCCCCTCCAGTCCAGTCCGGGAAAAGGACACAATTGGAATGTACCAAAGCAATATCTACCTGAGGGAGGGTCCCGCGAATCCAGCCTGAAGCACTGAAGTTCCAAACTGCACATCAGCTGCCACCTGCACGTCCAACCGGTAATGCTGCGTGAAACTATGGATGCAAAGTATGAATCCGGACTTTTTGGAGAAATGGTGCTAATTATTGACACCACAAAAACCAATTTATTGGAATCTAATAAAGAGGTTGAATTTATGCTGACATCTTTAAAAGGTAGTGAAACGGAAGAATAGTTTCACAAACAGATGGAAGATTTGAAAAAACAAGTGGACTCGCTCCGTCAAGAAGTGAAAATGATAAAATCTAAAAAATTAAAGAGGGACTTTGATGATTATACCGTGGGGTACGTTTACCCCTGGATGGATGCTAACCGAAAAGGTAAGAAGGTTAAAAAACGAGAAAATTTTCAGGAAACTTCAGATGACACGAATGACACCAACTCTAGTAGAACGTCAAGAGAAAATGATTTTTTAGACAAAGGAGGAGGAAAAGAAAAAGAAGAAAAAGGAATCAGGAAGAGGACGGTATCAAGACCGAGCAGTTTGACGTTGAAAATAAAAAGTGGACATCAGCAAGATCTTCCAAATTTAGTAGTCAACATATCGGGAGTAGATCTTCCCCAAGAACAATTGAGTATATTGAATAAAGGGTTATCTTATGTACCTGGCAACTTTTTTGATCCGTTTCAATTTCGAATAGACTTTGAAAGTCTGTTAAGAAAGTTGAATTTAAGAGTTTATTTTGCTTCATTAAATTCACCAGAAAATACATCCAATGACTAACCCTCACGAAGAATACAACTGCCCTTGAAATCAACCTGGTTTCCACCAGGACAAATCCATCCAGCTCTGACAATTTTTAAAGATTTAGGGGCTTGTTTACAAAGCTGCGGTAGCGATTCGCGATCGTTATCGGAGCCGCGACCCCATTGAAATCAATGGGGCCGCGGCTCCGATAACGATCGCGAACCGCTACCGCGGCTTTGTAAACAAGCCCCTTAGTCTTAAAAGAAGTGAAAACCTTAGAGAATTCCTCACGGCGAAGTTTTAACACTCAGACGAAAAAAGAAAGATTAGCTCTGAAGGAGTTGCAACAGAGGACAGATATAGTAATCCGAAGAACGGACAAGGGGGGGGGGGGGGGCAATAGTAGTTTTAAGTCGTTGAGTATTATTTAGAAGAAGCAACACGACAACTAATGGATCAAACAATATATCATATGTTGCCGGAAGACCCAGTGAAAACTATTCAATTAGAAATTAAAGAAATAATTGCAGATGCCCTACA